>OY540815.1:16201637-18701637 GCA_961205875.1 Sialis fuliginosa
AATACACAATTCATTCGTATAACTATGATAGGTCTAACAACGGCAAAGAGAGTTGATCAGAGTCTGACAGATCATTGGCTGATTGTCAAAGTAAGTCTTGGTGCCCATCTATCGCAATGACGTAACGTTGAGCTACGGATTCGGCCGGAGAATAACCTGTCGGATATGATAGATCTTCAAATAAGACGTGGTACTCGTCTGTGGCTGTCAAAGGTAACTGATCAACAACAGCTTTATACAGACAAGTTGTTTGGGGGTACAGTGCCATAACTAAAATAAAATACAGATAAAAACTCAATAATTAATATATCAACTTCAATAACTGCAATTTTATAAATAACCTTAGTTAACATTATTGTACCTGTAGATCTTATAGGGAACAGGGCATGAGCATCAGTCTCAGGATTAGCTCGCATCAAAGGTAATGGAACAACTCTATCTCGACTTAATGTATGCCGATCTTTTTCTTCATCAATATCGTCCACTTCATACATTTTTGTCTGTGGATTCCAACTGACTACCTCAGCAAGTATCCAGTTTACTTCTTCTTCTGCGCCCATAACTAAAGCTACCACCATATCACCTTCCTGAAAAAAAACATGTTTGATTTTTGATTTAGTTTCACAACAGTTATTTATTTACCTTAGCGATGTACGATTTATCTGCAGGTATTGCTCCACATAAGGGCGGTGGTTTTTCACCAGGTTTTCCAACAAACAAAGGTAACGTTTGCGCTGAACTGTGTAACATTTTCATCAATGTCCCCCTGCGTATCGCTTCTTTATTTCCTTCTTTACGAGCCTATTATGCAAATGAAAATTTATTGATTGAGAATAGATTTTTTTTACCGTTTTAGCTTACTCTTATTTTGCATTCACTACGAATAGTTCTTATTTCATTGATTTTTGATAAAGCATTTCTTAATAATTCTTCCTCTTTTTCAGCATCTTTTACAGCTGTCTCATAGAATGTTTTCAGTCGTTGCTAATTAAAGTAATATTTCAAATTATTAATTTAGAAATGTATTTATTAATTTCTATTTAGGTACTTACCTGGTAATACCCTGAATTTTCTTCTTGAACTTTCAAAATATTATTTAATGTTACTTCATTTTTAGTTCGTTCATCTTCAATTTTATTAATAAGGTTGTTTAACGTCTTTAAACGTTCTTGTACTTGTTTAGCTACCTCAACAGTAAACGGCATGTTTTTTACTTATAATTATTCAAATCAAATCGAGCCACAATCAAAACGCATACCCAAGAAATAACCACAATTAGCAACAGAACCTAAAATATTTTAAAAATGAATTATATGAATACATTTTTATCTTAGAAAATATATTACACAGTTCAGTACAAATTTATTATTTATATTATCTAATTTCCACATATGTAATTTTCTTTTTGTTTGTCGAATAGTTTGACAGCTGAATAAGTATGATATTGGCACGAATGATATAAAACTATCTTCACATGCATTTCGTTTTTAAGCGAATCAACAATCAGTTTTTGAATTATATTTATTTTAAAATCATTTTAAAATTAAATTAAATAATTAATAAGATCATACATAAAATAATTATAATATTTATTTTTATTATTTACACACAATAAATCTATTATACAATATTTAAATTACAAAAAAATTAGCCCCATTCTGCAAAATCCACATCTGTAAAACATTCAGGCTTCAGTTTCTTTAATGATGGTGGTAAATCTAATCTAGTTTCTAAATATTCAGGATAACTCCAAAAAACATTATTTTCATTTTCTGACAATATTTTATTGCTTCTTTTTTGTACCCAAGAATCTATAGAAGGTATTTCGTTTTCTTTTATATGAAGTTTTTGTTTTTCTTCGTATTCTCTTTCTTCCGCTAATTGCATTAGTTCATGTAGTTCAATTTTAGAATAATGTGAAAATCTACAGTTAGCACCGTAAATACATAACCCTTGCACAAATTTGTTACATGGCTTTTTAATCATTTCCTCTTGTAATATCTCTCTGGGATCTTTGTATTCTAAATAATGTGATTTAAAAGCTTCTAAATGTACAACACTATTGAGATGTTTTCTTCTTGCTTCGAGATCATCGATAAATGATTTGTTGCAATAATCACAATAATATCTTCTGCCCATTTTAAATAGTTAAAAATAACCTAAAATAAAATATAATAGATTATACAAAATTTCCTATGTTAATATCTCGTAGGGTAATTTTAAATGGTTAATACCTTCAATTAACTTATTATGACACAAAACGTAATACATATTATTTTTTTACATACATTTATGGTTAAATAGAGCTGACAGCCGTATGGTATTTAAAACAATTCTATAGTCTATTTTACAGGTTATAACAAACTAACCTATAATTTCTGACAGCTGAAAAACAACCGAACGTCAAATATTATGACTTTTAGTTTTTGTCTGGTACAAATCGTATAAATCTTAACTAAAATTGCAACAAATTGTGTTAATCAGTAGTAAGACTTCAAAGATAATTCAACTGTTGTTGTAAATAGCGGATATTTGCCCACAGTTATTTGCCAGTGAAACGAATTATACCCAAAAATCTATACATTTCACCTTCATGTGTTAATAAAACGGAGTGGGGGAATCAACATGCGTTTTTGAGGGGAATATGTTTGGAGGAGTGGTCTTCCTACCGGCGGAAAATGTTTTTTGATTCTGATTAACGAAATAAATTGTTTATTATGAATGTTGGTGTTAAGGTGAACGTACTATTATATTCTGCACAAATTACACACTCCTTATAACGTAAAATGTTCGTATAAGAGATAAGTTAATGAGTTTAAGTGATAAAATTTGTTTATTTAAGTGATATTATATAAATAAACTTTGACTAAATGACAATATTTTTACACATAACACTTATAAACGTGCGTGAATAGTTAAAAATGGATCAGAGATTAACAAAATTTAGAAACATCGTAGAACCGAGAAACCAGGATTGGAGTAATGTAGCTTATATGCTAAGGGAATGGAATCCTGTCATTGCAAATACAAAAAATGGTCGTGTCAACCCACAAGCGTTAAAGGATAATGTCCTTAGAACCGAACGTATAAATTTAATAATAGAACAGGTATTTATATAACACAAAATGCAGTTTCATTCATTAAAAACTAATATAATCTTGCATATATTTTTGTTTTTTATTTTTACCACAATTTGAATAATTAACTTCCTTTTGATGAATATAGTTTTAATTACGTTGGTAATTGACAAATAAAATATTCAGATTAATAATTAAAAATTACTACTTGTTTCAGATTTGTCAAAATGAAAAGATATCCCGTAAAGAGGTAGAAAAAACAATACGTGCACTTTTAGATGAAATCGGATTCAATAAACAACTCCATGTTATCCGAGCCTTAGGACTAGTTATAATCAAAATGCTACGCAGAACTTCTTGTGGGTTGCACATTAACGAAGAAAGCATTTCCAGAGTAAGTGTTTTATTTTTTATATATTTTTTTTTATTTACTGTTTTCTAATAGGTATTTGAAATAATTTTACCTTAATCATTTATTTTATCATACCTTAGTTATTTAAAATTAAAATTAATAATTGAAATAAAAAGATTGACAATATTAATATATGATATAAACACTTTCTGTACTAATAAAAAATTCAAAGTATTGATTTTAAAATAAAAAAGCTGTTCCATTGCTAAAACTGTTTAAAATACAGTATTCTATATAATATACACTGCACATGACATTATTATGTGCCAATTTTCTATAGATGAGTAACATGCACATTTAATATTAATTCCAATTGTTGCACAACAATATAGAAAATATGTAATGAAGGAAACGATTAAGAGACCAGTTTTTGTGGTATGCTAGATGACCTGAAAGTAACCTTGAGTATCAAATGCCTAAGGCTCAAAACTCAAAGTCATGGCCAAAACTAACATTTAAATGTAATTTATATTTAGGTACTAGTAATACTTAATTGTCAACTTCAATGAAAAATGTAAGCTGTCATTTTTTTATTAATTGTTTGTTAAATTGATAAGCAAAAAGTACACATTCATTTTGCAGGTATTAAATGTTTTTATTGAGTTATGTTTATGGATTTAATTATAAGTTATTTTTTGGGACATGTTTTTATTTATTTTGACGTCTGTAAATAATTCGGTAATTAATTAATGCTCAGAAGATGAACTGAACAAAAACAAATACGATGTTCAATAGATATTTTTTTAAGTCCCTTCATAAAAATGAGGAATAACATTAATCAATTTTTTATTTGGGGTTTATATAAGTAAGTAAAAATGCCGATTTCACGAAATCGACAATGGGTTTACCAAATTCATGATTATATTAAAGTTATATCGCATGCTATTTATATAAATTACAATAAAAACTATTATATTATATTATTATTAACTTCCCAATAGGAAGTTATTGTAATCGGTCCGAAAATCAAAATCAAAAATTATATTTGTATGTTTCAAGGTCACTATAGTATATTTACACTATTTTCAAAAAAATGTATGTGTGACTGTGTGTGTGTGTGTACGTGCGTGTCATTTTTTACGTGCACGAAATCTCGCAAATAAAAAATGCTATTGACTTCGTTGGGGTGCCAATCGAAGCGTCTTGACGTGGATATGATCTGGAAGAAAGGATTTTTAGAATTTCAACCCCTTCTTATTGAAATAAATATTATTCTCTACTCTTATGTGCATATTTTATCTACAAGTAAACTATATATGTCAAGTCATTGATTTTTCAAAATTGAATTACGTAATATTTTATCATATATTTTTATGTTCTATTATATTCGTTAAACAGCATTGTTATTAGTTTAAAAATCAACCATGGCAGGCAGTTCATCTGAATACTTTATCGGTGTTTATTAAAATTGTTCGATAATTGACTACCTTTAGTGAATTTACTACGAAAAAGCACTGTTTTTATTTGGCAGGTTTTTTTCATATTTTCAAGATGGGTTTCTTGGTCACGGCGTAATACACACAAGTCAACAATGTTTTTTCTTTCACGTGTGATACGCATCATAATTCATATTCATCATTGAAAAATCACTGAAAAAATATTTTTTTCGATTACTTACGTATTTATTAACCTTGCACTCAATTTTTGATACTCATAGGTAATATTTTATGTGTAAATCTTCACGGTCGTCTTAAAAATTCAAATTTAATTCCCTCGAGCGAAAAAGTTTTGCTATTAATATAACATATAAAAGAAAAAAACAAAACAAGTAGATAATAATATTTGCATAAATGAATAATTAAAATTGTTGTTTATTTGTTGTGTTTATAATAATACACCAGAGTACTTCATAAACTTTTTGATTCCCCGGTTCCCCTCGAGTCTAAATCATAAACTAACTCCCCCCCCCCCTAAATTTCATTTAAAAAATGATAATTCAAAAAATTAAAAAAATTTGTTAAAAAATTGATAGCCTAAAAAATCACAGCAACTTGCAATTTGGCATCAATTGTACCAGTGGCGCCGGAACAAATTTTTTCTTGGGGGAGGGTAGTACGAACCTCAAAAATAAAGCGGACCTGATTTTACTTGGCGTTCTTAAAATTCAAAATTGACTTAAATTTTCTTTAGCTTGATTAATATCGTATTATTTGTTAAAAAATAAAAATAAATAGAAATACAGTGAAACCTCGTTAGTACGTTTTTAAAGGGACTGGAGGAAAACACGTACTTACGAGGTTTCATTATACTCATTTTTTTCTTTGTCTCTGATTAAACTCGTGGTTCATTTTATAATTTGTTTGTAAGCTTTAACATCTGTTTAAAAAAATTAAAGAATTTTAAAGAGTACAAAAATTACAGAAAACATATTTTTATAATTGCACGTCGCTTCAAAACCGCACTAAAAAACAGGATCCATATTGGGGGGGGGGGGGGGGGAGAAAAAATAGTCACTCCCCCCCCCCCACTGAAAATTTTGGGCGGCATCTGCTTCCTTCCTCCGGCTCCGACGTCACTGATGGGTACTTACGTCATAAAAAGAAAACATCCATAAAAAAAATACAATTCTAGGTCCAGAGAATAAATGAGGACAAACATTTTTACAATAAATATTAATTATAGAAATACATCAGCTATTAATGTGCAAATTGTGTATATATTTCTTGCTGTCTTAAGTCCACAGCTGATATAATAATTTTTACAAAAATTCTTCCATGACTATTTTAAAAACAATTTATTTATCATATCTTACTATAGCAAAATCTTTTTATGAAGAAAGTAAATATCACAAAATTTAAAATAAACAAAACAATAATGTTATGCATGCGGGGGCTCCTTCGAAAGGGGGTGTACAAAGCATTTTCGAACAGGTTTTTCTGGTAATGAATTAAATTAATATTATAATAATCATTTAAAATGTTAAAAAGAGACAATACAGTATTTCACATATTTTTGTATATTTCCAAATCACGTTTAAGTAAATATTAGCTTAAAATTGTCTTGTAATGTTTGTATATTTGTTTAAAAATTCGACCTTATGTATATGAAATATATGATTATTTACAATACCTCTTTACTTTCGCGTAGAAATTAAACAATACATTTTCATTTTATATACTGATAATAATTTATTAACAATAATAACTTATTGTTTTAATGTTAATTAAGGTATTATTATTACCATTTTTTATACTTTGTACAAGATAGAGCTCAAATCAATTGATAGTGTGATACAATATAGTACATTGTCGATATAATTAAAATATGTATGTGTATCATGAATACACAGGATGTTCCGTAAACATACTGACAAACTTTCAGGAGTTGTCAAGGACTTTAAAACAATCACTTTTTGTTAATAGACCTATGTCCGCAAATGATTCGTTTTAGCAATAGAGCAAATTAACATCTTTCGGTTGAATTTTTTTGTGGAAATAATAGTTAAAAATGTGCTGATCAAAAGTTATAAAGGGCGTCAGCAAATACCTTCTTTTTTCTCTTTTACAAATTATAGTAACTTTTTTTTTGTTCTTCACTTATGTCCGGTATTATCAAAAAGCTGCTAGCAATGTGGTATTAATTCTGATATGGAATTTAGAGCAGTGATACTTCAACTTATTGTAACATAGTTGGTGACTCAGATCGTACAAAATAATTTTCATAATATAGCCACTGTTTTAATACAGTAGGTGTTTACATACTATGCGTGCGCGAAAATTGTCAAACACTTCATGAAACTACAAGAGAACTGTCAGATAGGTTAGAAACCTCATTTGAAAGTGCTTGCTAGCTAACAAATAATACCGGACATTACATTTTTTTATATTTTTCTTTCTACTTGCAATTTTTCAACTACACAGATTAGCTTTTACAACTGCAGTTTTCATTTTTGAAACTGCAGAAAGAAACAAGCTACAACTACACACTAAAATAACCCCTGAAGGGCGTTACCTATGAAAATCCATAATTTCTACTCCAGGGGGCATCGAAACATTTTATATTTATACATGATTATTAATATTAGGGTGTTTTTTTTATATTTTTTTTTCGGTCCCAAATCAAAAGTTAACTGTCCCAAAATTCCGGACTCGTAGATCAAACCTGCGAACGACGCAATTGATTAACATGGTAAAAATTGCTTTTTTACTTACGCGTGAATAGCTAGTTTTTTTTTTTTTTTTTTATTTAACATTTATATTATCGCTACAACTAGTCTTAAAACTATCAAGCAGCTTATCTCTTATAATATAATAAAGTTAATTATTGAGTCTTACTGTCCAATAACAGCACTCAATCACTAGTTGTTTTTTTTTTTTTTTTTTTTTTTTTTCCAGCTTAACCTATTGTGGATCTTTGCTCACTTTACTCACTTCACTGAAAAGCACTATTTCACTTTACCAACTCAAAAGGCTTCACTCTTTTGAGCCTTCTTTCTATATTACCATTGTCGAGCAACCGAAGCGCCTCGATATTTTCATGGTTCCGCAGTCGCTCTTCATGCCTCACAGCAGTCTTCGTTATTACATCTCTAACCGTTTCCACCTTGAGATCTCTATGGATATCGTCGTTGCGTGAGTACCACGGTGCCTTGACAATATTTCGCAATACTTTGTTCTGAAATTTTTGAATAATGTTGATATTACTTTCTTTAGCACAGCCCCATAATTGACTGCCATAACTCCAGACTGGTCTTAATATCTGTTTGTAGAGCAATACTTTATTATGTGTTGACAGTTCGGATTTCCTTCCAAGCAGCCAGTACATTTTTCTGTATTTGATGTTTAATTCTTCTCTTTTTTTCTTTATATGTTCTTTCCATCGAAGCTTAGCATCCAATGTGATCCCTAAGTATTTAGCCGTGTTTGCATATGGAATCACTTGGTTGTTTATTTTGATAGGTAGGTACTCTGCCTTTTTATTGGTGAAATTGATATGTACCGATTTGGTTTCGTTTAACTTTATACGCCATCTTTTGGTCCATACATGGATATGATTTATTGCTTCCTGTAGTTTAGCCGTTGTTTCTATTACGCTGTCAGCTACAGCCATGATTGCAGTATCGTCGGCAAATGTTGCAATCGTGGTTTCGTCATTAGTTGGAATATCACAGGTGAAGAGGGTGTATAACACAGGTCCCAAAACGCTACCTTGTGGCACTCCTGCTGATATGCGCTTTAATTCCGAATACTCATCCTCGCATTTTACTCTAAATACTCGATCAGTGAGATAAGAATTTAATATTTGGCTGTGGTGTTGCGGTAACATTTTTTTTAATTTGTAGTTAATTCCTTCGTGCCAAACCTTATCAAATGCTTGTGCTACATCTAGGAATATTGCAGAGCAGAATAGCTAGTTGAAAAAAAAAAAATTATTTCTCATAGCAATATTTTGTAGAGAATTAAGTGCTCAATTGATAAATCCAGTAACTTTTAAGATATATTTGTTTAAAAATTATCATAAATATTGGATTTTATGTACTTTTTATGATAATATTTAAACGAATATATCTTTAAAAATACTGGATCTATGAATTGAGCACTTGGGATCTTTTTTGTAGGAAATTTAATTGTCTATAATATGCTGCTGTAAGAAATTAAAATAAATAGATTTTTGAACGAGCTATTCACGCATAAGTAAAAAAGTAATTTTTCCTATGTGGAAAAGACTCGGTTTAGGTTTGATCTAAATTTTGAGAAAGTTAACTTTTGATCCAAAACTAAAACATAGACCAATGGGATCGAAAAAATAAAAATAAAACACCCTAATAAATACAAGTACACAATTACACTATACATATTATTTTCTTAGGTAAAATTAAGTATGGGTCGCAACCCAGTAATTTTCATTCCGAGCCACAGAAGTTACGCGGATTTCATTCTGATGTCTTATGTGTGCTACCACTACGACATAGAGATCCCGGCCATAGCCGCCGGCATGGACTTCCACGGGATGTGGGGCATGGGCAGTCTGCTGCGAGACACGGGTGCGTTCTTTATGCGCAGACAGTTCGCCGACGATCGCTTGTACGCCAACGTGTTCGCGCAGTACGTCAGGGAGCTGATCGTGAACGGGGATACAGAGATCGAGTTCTTCATCGAGGGGACCAGGTCGAGGAGCTGCAAATCGCTCTCGCCGAAATATGGTAAATCGAAATGTTTGCTTCCCTTATGTCCGGTATTGTAAAGGAGCTAGCTAGCAAGCACTTTCAAATGGGGTATCAAACATATATGACAGTTCTCTTGGAGTTTTTTTTATAGATAGTTTCATGCATAGGAAGTAAAAACAAAGGTATGTAAAGTATATTTACTAAACTGTATTTACTAACCTTAAGTTGCAAATATCTGTTAAAAAGTCAAAGAAAACTGTCATATAAGTTTGATACTTCATTTGAGAGTGCTTGCTAGCTAGCAAATTTGCTAGCTCCTTTATGATACCGGTCATTATACTGTAGGAAACAGTGACGTAACCTGTGGGGGGGTGCAGGGGGGCCATAAGAAAAATCCCTAGTCATCCAGGAGCGGAAATCGAGAGTGTCACCCCTCCCCTTAAAAAAAATCAGTAGGTTTTATTTTTTACACATTAGGCGGGTGTCACCTCTGTGATTTTTTAACGAAAGAAAAAATATCTATTTTAAAAAATGGACGGTTATTACACCCCTTATAGACTTTCAATGACCAAAAAAAATTGTTTTGACATTTCACCCCCTGAAAGCTTAAAATAACCAAAACAATGAGGTAAATAGGCTTTATTTTTTAACATGTTTGCAATTGGCTTGAATTCAAATGAAATAGGACCAAAATGATTTTTCAAAATTTCTTTGTTTATTTCTTTATTTACATAAGAATTAAAAAAAAAATCACGTATTGATCTCGATATCGAGGTCACGTGTGTGAGACGAGACTGTCTTATTTTTTCACGATACGATGTCGTGACGAGACTTACCTAACACTCGTCTTGTGTGCAACTCTAAGAATTCTATTTATTATAATTCAATGCAAAAAACAATATTTTCTATTACTTTTCTAATAGACTACCCTTCATAATATATTTTATATAAATCTTTAGTCTGTCTGTGAAATTTTAATATTTTGAATCTATGCGTCTTAATCCATTTTGATAGTTTTATTTTTATTTTTTATTCCGAGTAAACTCAAAAACGACTGAACCGATTTTGATGAGACTTTCACTGCCTAAGACCTTAGAATTAGTTGAGAGTAGATATCATCACGCTACTTCATCAAAACAGTGAACAGTATCATACGGAGAATTATAGTAAATAACAGCTGAATTCAAATCAGTGACAAAACAAACACAGCAGTAACGTGGACGGATGGCGCTGTAGAAAGAGGTAAGTACCGCCGTGGTGGGGATTGGTGCCTACGTGTTTAGAGCAGCCGGTCGCGAGGGTTTTCACCGATTTCAAAATGGAATAAAATTTAATCATTAGTTAAAAATAATCTACCTTAGTAAATTTTATTTAAAATGTTGATACGAAGTTATAAGTATTATAAGACCTCATACAACAAGAATATCAAGGATCTTTTTTTGTATAGGTACATATATAAAAATATACATATCGTAATTATGTCTGAGACATTATTTACAAAAAACATACGTGGTAGATTTAAAAATTATATTATTCTTATAAATCTTATATGTTCATGTTTATTTCTAATATTTTACAATCCTTCAGTCACTGTGTAAACTTCAAATCATAAATGATTTAGCAAGTACAAAAAATTGATTAATTACTTTTTGATGGATGTACTTGAAAGTAAATATTATTTCAACAATTAAATATTATTTTGATTGTTGTACTTCGTAAATAACGATATCTACGTAACTCAATGTCTGTAATTTATAATAAATTACTTAACATCAGTTGAAGATAAAAAATTAAACGGTCAAAGTTTTAAGATATTTCACACTTGGTTTTTAAACCTTGGATGAAAGTACAAAAGTTATTGTGCAATCCTGGCATTTTACACATGCTATTTTGAAGGCAAACAGCATTATTAACTTATATACATACTATTACTTTCATAGGTTGTGCATATTTTGATCTATGCTGCAAAAAATGGCATAATTATTTCAAAATATTATTCGTAATCTGTTTATCATTTATTGAAATTATGCATATTTAAAAATGTTTGTTTGTATTTTTATGCATATAAAATTTAAGATAGGCGGAAATTTTCAATATTTTTCGATTGTTAATTTTTTGAATATTAATGAAGTATTGATATATTTTTTGTATTTTATGTAAAGCAGAAAAAGTTATTGTATGCATATTATTGCATATACATAGGTAGTATACTATATCAAAGGTCAGTAGCTTAGGGTCGCCGCGCCCCCAAGCGCACTTTTTTCTAAAGACCTTTTTTTTTTTCGTTGTCATCACTTTTTTGCTGCCCCCCAAACTTACTTTTGCACCCTTTTTCAATTTCTGATGACCTTTTTTTAGGTTCCGAAGTATGGTAATAAATTTTCAAAAGGGTCGAGTTACTGAGGACTAATTTTTCATATAACATTTTTTTTAAGCGATATTTAATTCTGAGAAATTTTTTTCACATACAAAGAATTTTAACAGGTTTCTGGAGGTCAAATAAAATCTTAAAAAATAAATAACATATATTTTTTACATATCTATTAATCCTATCAACTAGTTCGATACACAGCATTTATGATCCCCCCTCCCAACCGTTTTTAAATAACTCTTTTAAGGGTTCCGCAGAAACCCTATTAATCTCACTTTGTCGTCCGTCCGCCCTTTTCAGTCAAAGCAAATTTTCTCGTTAACTATATAAGCTAGAAACTTGAAATTTTTACTGAACATGTAAAATGATGCCCTCTAGTAAAAGATGTACAAAGTTGACAAAATGATTTTTCAGAGGGGTCGCTAAGGAGCTAAAGCTAGGTAAAAAAATATATATTTTTTATACCAAGACATGTGGCACGTTAAAATGTATAACGACACCAGCGGAATTTGATCTTTTTTTATTTTTTTCTTAATAAAAAAATGGCGACTGCAAGGAGCTTTAAAGCAAATCTGAAAAAAAATTGGTACCGAGGCTTTGGTGGGACTACCAACGACAAATACTAAAGTCAACAATATCATTTCATGTTTTGGAATAATAGATTTTTTTATTTTTTTTCTAACTCAAAAATAGCACCACCAAGGGGCTAAAAACAGTATTTTATTTTGTCCACCCTCCCTCTAACTCGGTAACTACTGGCTTTTCATGTCACTTTTTAATCCTGATAATACTATTTTAACCAATTTTGCCGCCCCCCTAGGTTCAGATTTAGTTCATATTTATGTAAATAACACGAGCTCTTTAATTTGTTATGCGCATAAGTTTTTATTTATATTTACATATGTAATTAATAAATGATGATGTAATAATGTATGTACATATTTGCATTTTTTTGTTAATATAAATATGTTGTACATTTCCATGCATGATAATTATGATACACTTATTCTAAAATTCGATATTTTGTTACAGGATTTCTAACAATGGCTTTAAAACCGTTCTTTTTCGGTGAAGTCCCAGATATAACTATTATCCCGATCAGTATTAGTTACGACAGAATTATGGAAGAAAGGCTATTTGCAAATGAGTTATTAGGAGTTCCTAAACCAAAAGAATCAACATCAGGTTTCTTAAAATCATTAAATATAATAAATGAAAAATTCGGTGACATCACATTTGATTTCACGTCACCGATTTCTGTGAAAGAATATTTTGGGAATAGGATCGATCGTACTGCACATGCTTTAGGTCCGTTATACGGCCAGACAATGTCACGGATGGAAAACGACCAGATAATAGATCTGGCATATCATATAGTCCACACGCAACAGAAACACTGTGTTTTAATGCCGTTTAATCTGATAGCGCTTGCGTTAAACAACTCCATAGTTCTCGGACAAGATGGAATAAGCTACAATGAACTGATACGTGAAATTACATGGCTTAAGTCGGTAATGGAGACTTTAGGGGCGACTGTGCGCATGTCAGATCCAATTGAAGCTATTTCAAAAGCCCTAGAAGTGCACGGAAACTTGATATCTAGGGGAAACGATAATCATGTACGACTGATGTGCCCCCCTATAACATTTGGACCTGCGAATAAAAAGATCCTTAAAGGCCACGATTTGGCTGAACACATAATGAGTGCTGCAGTTCCTCTCGTACAGCTTATGTTGTACGTCAACCCGAGCATGCATTACTTTATCGGGCCTGCGATCGCAACTATCATTGTCAGACAAATTGCTCCAGGAAGAGAAATTACTAAAGGTGAGTTTCATTGAGAGTTGAGACCAATTACAACTAGACTATATAGCTATTTTGTGTTTTATTTATTGCTCTACGATTATTAATTAATAAGAAATTACCTGCTGATACCACCGGAACAGACCTAATTCTACATCAAAACTGGATTCAGACTGTTTTGTTCCTTGTAATAGATATTTTGAATGTGATTATAAGAGATCTAACACATTAAAAATTCCTATTGTTGCGCCAAATTCCAAATATCTAATAGTAATAGATATTCTTCTTTGTATTTAAGTTCTATAATTGTTTTTTTAGATGAACTTTGGCAACATTATAAGTGGCTGAGACATTTGTTGGCATATGAATTTGTTATACATCCTTCAAGAGAAATGCCGGTACGATTTAATGAAAATCAATAAATTGTTGAGATATTTCATTACATTAATATGTTTATTATATTTTTAGGAATTCGAAGAGGCTTTGCAATATTTGGATCTTCTCAACATCATTGAATCAGTTAACAATCATCAAATGCTAGTTTTAGGAAACCATAAAAAATTACAAACACTCTTATGTAATTGCCTTGCCCCGTTTTTGATAACTTACAAAACTGTTTCGAATATTTTAATTAAGGTGCGTAAATTTTTAAATTCAACATTTAACTAATCATTAACTGAGTGTATTCTTTTACAGAGCAAATCGCAGTTAACGGAGAAGGAAATATTGGCCGAGGCGCAGAAAGTATTAGAAGAGTTGTTAGATAATGATAAGAACGACTTTATTCATCCGTATTCGTTATCGCTGGACACAATCTCAATATCTTTGCAAAGTTTTGCAAGTATTGGTGCTGTTGAAAAAAGAAGAGTGTATGTTGAAATTATATTAGTTTTTATTTTTCAGAAAATCCTCATTTTAATATTTAATGTTTTTTTTTAGGAATGGAAAATTATTGTTTGTACCTAACAGAGAAGTTTTACAAGAAATTGTAGACAAATTAGGTAGGTAAGTCATATTTTGTTTAAGATTGTGACTTGATTTATGTTATGGGTAAACGTATATTTTTTTATTATTTATATACCTATTTTTAGTACTTGCATTTTTTAATTGATTTTATTTGGCAAATGTAGTTTAAAATATTACCACTTTGCATGAACAATGTTTGTAATATTTTTAAAATAATTTTATTTATTAGATTCTTTGCATCACAAAATATTTTAAAAACATTTCACTTTTGGTGACAAAAGTACTCTGAAACTATAAATCACAGACTTCCAAATTAGTAGCGTTAGGATTTATTTTTATTTCAAAACTATCGTAAAACTTTGCTTTTCAAGGTTTCAAAGTTTTACGTCGTATTAGGTATTGAGAGGTAAAAAATGAAGAGAAGAGTTTCTGTGAATTATAATTGTGGAGTTCTGTGTCACAGGAAAGATATTTTCTATCGATCCAGTACGACATAAATGTATTAGAAAATAATTAATATTAATTTGATTGTTTATAATATTACAGTTGTAGCAACGCCACAGAAACACGATCCAGGTCGAGAATTGCAGCGTGTAAGTTACGCTTTGGCGAGGGCATCCAAATTATGAACGAGACGTCCGAGAAGAACTTTACCCAGTTAGCTATATTGACGCTTGAATTGGTCGGAGACTGTATTGCCATAGCTTGTATCTTTTTGTATTTATTAATGAGATATATTTTAAAGGATTTATTCAGTTGGGGGATAAATACAACACAATTGGATATTTAAAAATAATAATTTATATCCACAATTAAAGTCAATAATTTAAAATAAATTTTAAATGTGCAACACTCACTTCTTGATACAATTCTTAATAAAAATATATTATTCAGATATGACAATAATATGATCAAAAAATTTATTTAACACTTTTAAAGGTATTTGAAAAGATTGTAATCGAGATCGAAGTGTAGAATATTAAGGAAATGTGTATAGTGGATGTGGTATAATGCATGAAATGATTTCACTGGGAAACAGTTTTTATGTGACGAATATATTGATATTATTACAGTTTTAATTTTGTATATTTTTTTAATTTTATTAGGTGAATAATAAATGTCTCTAATCTATTGTGATAAAGGTTGAAAGGCCTAAAAATCCTCTGACTGAATGAAACCAAATGTTTTATTATGTTTTATGTGTGAATATTAATAAAAATGGTAAAATAAATATATGTATATATATACACATTTTTTTTTATTGCTTATCATGGATCGATGACATTAAATGTTTTTTTGGAAACCTTAAATTAAGGCTAAAATATTATGTGTCTTGTGATTTTTGATATAAATAGATGTTATTAATTCAATCAGTCAAAGAACATGTGTATTTTACTCGTGTAGATAAACATGTATTTTAAATTGCATATATTCAGTATAGAGTACAGGGCCAGCCGAAAAAAAAAATCTCGCCTAGGGCGCCAGAATCGCAAAGGCCGGCTCTGATAGAGTATACCGATGATACCGATTTTTGTACTGAAAAATACACCCATTTCAATTTTGAAAGTATTATATACGCCATCGTATGTAAGAGGACACTCGTAAAACATACATAACACCAGTTAATAAATTCATTCATTGATACATATGATAGCGTCTCTATTTTATTTAGTCGGAATGGCATCTGAAAAAATATTGAAATTTAAAAGGTACATGTAACGCCACCTAGCTAAAACAGTTTGAACTAATAAGTTTTTGATAGTTCAAGTTTGTCCCGCTAGATGATGCTACATGCACCTTTTAAATTTCAATATTTTTTCAGATGTCATTCAACATGAAAAATGATGAAAAAGATGAAAAGACACCTTCACGTTGGTAAAGAGAAGAGCATGTGAATAAGGTTATGTTTTGTAGTGGTTTTATTATGCCCGGTATTATAAAGAAATTGCATGGGTGCAAATTCGCGCCTGCGCACATTAGCTGTCAAATAACGCTGTCTACTGGGTATTAAATGTAAATTACAATTTCTCAAAAATGTAGCCAATGAAATCGTAGATATTATGACTTTCACGCATGCGTGTTATTAAGTAGAAATCAGCAGTCTTAAAACCTGTTGTGATTTTGTGATATACAGAAAAATAGACTTCTAGTCAATATCACTAAAAGGAAACTATTCAATTTGACATTTCTTTATTATGATAAACAACTACATCAAAATACTATATTAAGTACCTACTTATTTTGATGAAAAGTTTATTTAAGTATATAAAAAAAATTAAAATGAGAGAAAAAGGATACAGTGTGATGATGATAAGCAGGTTTTATTAGAGCTGGTGTTAAAATACATAGATATTATCGAAAATAAGACAACCGAAATAGCTAGTGAGTTCAATAATATTACAAAGACAGGCCAACTACGTAATGGTATTCAATTAAAAAATCTTCACGAAAGTATTAAAAAAAAAAGCCAAGAAAGATTGTGCGGATGAGAAGGTAATTCATTATTATAAAATAAGTTTTACAAACAAATTACTAATTGAATTAATTTTATAGGTGGAATTATACAAGACAGATGTATTTAAAAAAAAAATAGATTTTGTAAGACAAAATTTTTTTTACATACAATTGGAAATAAAACTAGGGAGCTATGAAATCCTGTTGGTAGCTGTGCACCTTTCGGTTTGTTTTTTGGTATCATTTTTTATCATTTATATATAATTAAAATAACAATTAATTTAATTTTTCTTTATTTCAGATGCCTTATTAGAGAAAAGCAGTGACAACGAAATAATATTTGTAAGACCAGTCATTGCAATAATAAAAACATTTTAATCAATATTATACATTTATTTTCAGATTGATATACAAAACAGAACACCGCAATATACTTATGTTTTATCTCAAGTACTCTCATCTCCTATCAGCCGTAATCATAATCGTTCCTTATCGCAAGGTCGGAGAAAAACTCGATCAAGTCTATCACAGGCTCCCTTGTTTCATTGACAGATCTCAAGGTTTCCTTCTAGAAGTAATGAATATTTTAGGACTTTTTACTGACTTACTAGTGGCAGCCCCGTTTTATAGCACCTACAACTATTTTCACGTATGAAAATTTTGTATCAATGTGGTTTATAAGTTATTGTGTCCTGCTATTAAACTTTTTTGATAATTATTATTAACTAATTCAGTAAAAGTGGAAAAAAATTAACTACTGTTTATTTAATTTGAATGCAAAATGGTAAAATTTTGTGTATGAAGGGCGTTTGGAAAAGGTTTTTATGAACATAATATTCAAAATATCATCGAAGAGATTAGTTTGTAACCATTTCCGGAGGCATCTATGTCCGAAGAATAAATGCATGGAGTTATATTAAAAAAATTACAAGCAAGTGAATGCTGTGAAGCGTGGTTGTAACAAATTATTTTAATTTGACAGTTATCGGCAAATTTTGCATAATAAATGCAGTAGACAAACAAGGGAATCTTATTATATATTATTTTTATGTTATTAATAATATTTAGTTTATAAATAAAGTATTTTTTTTAAATTCATTGTCCATTATCTTTTTTTTCCTTTATTCACTTTGTCTAAAAGGATAATGACAGCAGAAAGCTACAGATTGAAATGTGTAACTACTTTTATGTTATGTTGTTTATAAACACATTGTCAGCATTACAGTTAAAATTGTATTCAAAGCTGCCTCAAGGAAGCTTCCGACCAGCCTTGAGATAAGGAAGCCTTCGTAGTCAGGGAAGTTTTATGAAGCGTAAATTGAGAACAAGGAGGAACTATGAATACGGTTGAATATCTTCTCCACTGCTCTCGATTCCTTTATATATATAATGCTGCTTTTTGATCAGCTTCTGCTGTATCCAAACCACCTTATGACGCTTGTAAATTCGCTTCTTACCATATACTTATACCACTTTTCGAACATCTATCATTTCCCAGCCACCTTCTGATGCTCATTTTTTAATCTTTTTTTCATTATACATTAGTATTGGATCATTTCTTTCTCTGAACACCCAAGATTCTCTTGGTATTTGAATGTTATTTTCAAAGTTATCTGAAAATAATACTGAATATTCAGGTGATATAAAATGTCCAGATGATACAGATGAAATTGATGACATTTTGAAACGTTTCTGTAATATACAAAAAGTTGAGATAAATACTATTATATTATATTATATGACAATTAAAAGTAAACAATGTTTTTCATCTTCAAGCGTTTTGTAAAAAATGCCAAATGCAGGCAATTGCTTTAAAGAGCTATGTATTATAATATGAATGTGTTATATAAAAGTATATTTACTACTTACCAGCAGTTTAATTTTCAATTTTTACCACAACACGTTATGTTTTTGTCCATAAATATCGTATACTTAGGTTATGTGTCAATTTAAATTCAATATAAACACATCACAGACTTAAAATACACATTTGTGTACACCCATATAATGTACATGCATCGATTACATTATTATGTGTCTATTTATTACCACTGCTTTAAAATATCGAGCAAATTCATAACAATTTAATACCCAATTGATAGCGTTATTTGACAGCTAATGTGCGCAGACGCGAATTTGCACCCATGCAATTTCTTTATAATACCGGGCATTAATTTTGTATATTAGTGGTGGTTTTAGATTTGTGTTCTGCATTTAAAAAAAAATCAGGTTTAAAAATTAAAGAAATTAATCAGTTATATGTAAAATGGCTGTGAACGATAGTAAACCTAGAGTGATTCTAGAAGAATTTAAAGTTACACACGTAAGTATTTAAAAGAAGTATATAATTTATTTTCACAAAATCTAGCAAACATAAATATAACCTAATTTTTAGAATGTACCAAACGTGCAAACTGTATTTGATGAAGAGTTTGATATCAAAACATTCAAGAAAAAAATGAGAGTTGTCATTATACATCGTGAAAATATGGAACTTGAGTTTGATATAATCGGCATTCATCCATTTGTCGCAAATACATTTCGTAGAATAATGCTTACTGATGTTCCTACGATGGCTATAGATGAAGTTAGAATTTTAAATAACACATCATTATTGAGAGATGAAGTATTAGCTCACAGAATCGGTTTAATTCCTTTAAAAGCAGACCCGAGATTGTTTGAATACAGACCTGAAGGTAACAAATGAATTTTGTAATATGTATTAAATTTTTTTTAAATTCATTTTATTTTATAGGAGCAACTGAAGAAAGTGAACAGGATACATTAGAATTTGAATTAAAAATTAAATGTACTTTAAATAAAGAAGCACAAAAAGAATCTTCATGTCCAAGCGATATATATAATAACGCATATGGTAAAATAAAATTAAAAATATCTCAAATTTAAAATATTCATACTTTCATATTTTTAGTATTTTCAAAACATATGAAATGGGTTCCGATCGGTGCACAAGGTAGCTTATATAAAGAAAAAGATGTAGGTCCAGTCCATGATGATATTTTATTAAATAAAATGAGGCCTGGTCAAGAATTAGATTTAAGACTTATTGCTGTTAAAGGGACTGGAAGAGAACATGCAAAATTTTCCCCTGTCGGTAAGTTTTTACAGATAATTACTTTGATTTCACAAGAGTCAATAACGTTCCTTTAATTTATAGCAACAGCTTCATACAGAATATTACCTGACGTACAGCTGACTCGTGACGTCTACGGAGAACAAGCCGAAAGATTACAAAAGTGTTTTGCACCCGGTGTTATTCAGCTTAAACCTGATGGGCCTGGAGGAAGTGCTAAGGCACATGTGATCAGTGCAAGATATGATACTTGTAGCCGCAATGTTTTCAGATATGATGATCTTAAAGATGCGGTTGTTATGAGTAGAGTTAAGGACCATTTTATATGTGAGTACAATGATTTTTTTTTATTAAATTTTTTTCTCAAATATTCAGTGAATTATTTTATTACTTATAATACTGGACATAATTATTATAGTTTCCAAATAAATAATTGTAAAATTTTTTTCAACTAGTATTTATTTCAGTTACGATCGAATCTACTGGAGCAATTCCACCTGAAGAAATTTTTATTGAAGCTATCAAAAAATTAAAATCTAAAGTCAGAAATGTATTAGATTTATTAAGTCAAAAGAAATAAATTCAGAAATCATTTTAATAAATAAATGTATACTTTTTATATCCTATTTCAAGAAAGAGCAGTAAAAAGGTAGGAAAAATAATAAATATAAAAAATGTGAAACAATATGTTTATTTAATACAACTTATTTATATAAATTAACATTTTCTTTCAACACCTTACACACCCTCCAAAAACCAACTTATAAAAAATATGTAAACAAAAATTTGATCAGAAAAGTATTAATTTTGTATTTAAAAATTATTTTTGTTTATTCAAAATCAAAATTTTGAATGAGATCTTATTTAAAATTAGAAAATGTAAATAGAAATAGTTTAGCACCATTTTATATTTTAAAATTTACGTTTCTAACAAACGTCTTTTTGGTCATCTGCATGTTAATATTAATTAAGAAATGATTAATTTTGCCCCTTACCTATTTTCACTATAATTTATTTAGTTTTTTAAAATATCACACAATTATGCAATATTTTAGTCTTTTAATAAGTTATTTTTTTATTTTCTATATAGAAATAAATACGTTTCATTTAATAAAATTACAATATAAATAATATGCAAAATTAAGGGGTTTAAAATAATATCAATTTCAATGAAACAGAATTCGTATCTTAATTTTTGCACTTATACAATAATATCGTGCAAACAAAAAAGAGATTCAAAGATTACTTTATATTTGTAAATTAAATATCAAAAACATACTACAATAAAATTAACCGAACCAATAATAAAAAATAAAATAAAAAATCAGATCAATAATGTTAAAAATTAAAAATATCAATAACCCAAATATCATTGTTTAAAAAAATCTCAATTGGTTAGTTATATTTATGCATAATATGATGGTGGTACTGATAAATCATTCAGTACTGCTAACTCTTCTTCAGTGAACTGTAGCTTATGTGTTTCCCAATTGTCATGATGCGTTCTTTTAAAATCGCCCAAAGTTTTTCTTATTGTTGACTGGAATAAATAATATGTATCAAATATTGCTAAACTGTACATTTTTACCTAAAAATATTTTTGGACAGCACACTATATAAACTACAATAACTTCAGTAATAATCGTCATTTTATTTCCATGTTTCAAAGGAAATGGAAGTATTATAATACCGTTGAAAAATCGTATCAAAGATAAGAACAGATTCTGATTGTACTACCTTCAAAACATAAAGAACTACCGATAATCCCCAGATCTGAATAAAAATCAGATAAATATCACAAAATCCGACAAAACCATAAAATACTTTTTTGTTCTCTATAAAATTACACAGAAAATTATTTTTAAAAACACTAAAATACTTTTTTCCGATGTATGTACGACCGAATTAATTCAAAATGTAATATACATACCGGAATAGGTTCAGGATCATTCAAATGCGCTCCAAGCTCTGCGAAAATATCCGTTACGTGATTAGGGACGTCGTACGGATGTGCGTCTATGAATGCGCATAGACCAAGAATGGCAGCATGCTTCTGCCTCACCACCTCCGAATACTTCTCGGGGTTCGTCAACATACGGCTCTTTCTATGCACTCTTGTTTTCACTTTTGATTTAAATTGTAGCTGGAAAAAATAACATTGAAGTTATATTTTAAATAAATTAAATTATATTAATTTCAAATACCAGTAGTTCTTCTGAAGAAGGAATGAAATGGCAGTGCAAAAGCCCACTCAGAAGTTGGCCACCTGCTTTTCTAACATCAAGTGCTTCGTCATGTAATAAAACTTGAACCATTCTATTTACCTGTAATCAAAAAAATACTAATAGAAAATATATTTTTTTTTAATCTCAACCGTTTGACCTAGAAAGCTGAGATGTAACTGTTATAGTAAATAGTTTTTTTGATAATATTTAAATTATTCTAAATTGGTTCTCAACTTTACTGAAAGTTTAAATTTACCGTATGGAACAATAATATGCAAGACTCGACTCACTACAATTTTTTTTAAATTTTTTACTTACTTCTTCAACTTGTTCAGGCTGACTAATAACTAAAGACATATTATGGAAAACAAATGACTGTAGAAACCGAGCGGCAGATACACGAGCTGACCAAGAAGGGCTTGGTTCTATTATAGCTTTTATTTGCTGTAAAGCCACCGATATTTCTTTTGCTGGATGTAAAGCCTGTAAATAAATACAAAATAAATAAACATATTCATAATCATATTCATGCGCAACAGAAAAATACCTGAGATAACATTGTAAGAAAATGCGTACAAATCTTGGCCACTTCTTCGTCATGTTCGTAACTTTGTAAGAAACAAGCCAACCCAAATAATTTATAAAAAGGCACGACCGATGCAAAATGCACTCGTGATAATACCGACACCACCCACCTAAATATTGTTTTCATTAATCTCAAAGCGCAGTCTTTCTCGCTGTCAGACAAACACACTTTTTCTAGCATGCCTGACATCTCGACTTCTGCATTACTGACGTGTTTAAAATCTTTAAGCCCCGATTTGTAAAGCACAGTCAGTTTAGGCTCAACGCTGTCTATTATTTCTTCTATGCGTGGTGATATTGTTCTATTGCTGCCGGGGAATAACACGTCAGCTTCTGTGATATTTGTGAGGACACTGCTTAATCTATCTCTAACATTTTGGAACGGATGCGTTAAATAATTTTGAAAATAATCACGTAATCGGTGAAGTAATTCCGACACTCTCCACTCTTGTTGATTCAAGGCACCTGTGAAAATTATAAATTATTATATATTTAGAAAATCGACAAAAAGTGGATACATGTCATACCTTGCAAGGCATAAAGACGACTGCATTCAATAAAAGCAGCCTCTTCATCTCTTATCGGATTTTCCATCAATATCTCGTACAGCCAGTGGTTTCTATTTGGATCTCTCCCTTCACATGATGTAGCTAAACAGACACCCCAATCTTGCATAGTTTCAACAGTAACATTAGCCAATGCTGTATTAATAATAGGAGATAACGATTCCCATAATTTATTTACCTGCAAAAAAAATGTTTAATAAATATTTTTTAAATTGAAATTATTGAATCATTCTTACTTTTTCAAACGGCCAATGTTTTGTTGCTCGTATTAAAGCAGCAATTATTTCAGCAGCACAACGTTGTTTTTGCTCATCTTGTTCAACGATTAACCGCTGAATATGAGGTAGAAATACCGGAACAAATATATCACCGTGGTTTCTAAATAAATTCTGTAAAACATATTACAGTTAAATTACCCATTATATTGTTAGGTGTTGAAATACTTTATATGTTTAACAATATTTATTAATATATTACCAGCCAAACAGGTAATATTTTTCTAAAGCTTTTGTTCACGGCAACAAAAAAACTTTTCTCCTTTTGCCAAGATATACTAGTTTGAAGATGTGATATATTAAAAAACAAAAGTACAGAACTGATCAAAGATATTGTATGACATAGAGGAAGTCAACCATAGCACTTTATGTAAGTGGGCGTCAATCATAAATAATAAGAGAAAGAAAATATTGAGTATCTACGTGACGTGGACTGTTGTTTCTGGAGTATCTTTATTCTGTGGTCCACAATCTTGTTCTTCCTTTTTCTACCGAGAGTTATTATTTTTGGCTGGCTCACTGTCTATGTCATACAATCTCTTTGGAACTGATACACACAAATAAGATAATAATGTCACATTATATTCTATTTGTTGTCATGAACGAAAACTTTTACAAAAAATTACCTGTTTTGTAATAAATTCATTAATATGTTCAAAATCAACATTTTTGGAACTTTAAGCTACAATATCAAAAACCTGATGTGGCAATGGATTCTGTTTCAGCATACCAAAACCTCCGGATTGCTGTTTGTTACAGGGCAAAAGTATTTTTTTGTTACCCAGTCATTATTATTATTATTTAATCAAGAATGCAAATTTTCCAATTATATTTTATCAGTATGGAATTTTAATAATAAATTTAACATGTCAAACACGATGCACATATAACATAATTACTTGATAAGTAAATAATAAAATACTGTATCAATGTTATTTTTTATTTTAGTTTAATTCCAGATAATAAACCTGTTTGTAATTAAAAATATGCTAAAAAGTGTTAATTTTTTTATATATAAAGCAAAAATGTTTTACGGATTTTACTGAATAACATTTAATTTCAATCATGAAGTATTTTGTACATTGTTTGTGTATTGTTTTGATGCTGAATATTGTTTTGGCTCAGAATTATTCTCCAAATGGTGAGTAATTTATATTTTAAGGGAATGATACATAAAAATTGCTGAACGAGTGTAAAAGTACTTTCAACAATTTTTTGGGTTTTTTTGAGTTAAACTAATATTCAAAGTACTGTCATTTAATAATTATTTCATAAATTCATTTGAACAATCGATATTAAGTTATAATATAACGACATTGATTTTGAACTTAAAATTTAAAGAAACCTTATGCCAGTTATATTTTTGAAATTTTGAATATTTTATATTTATTATAAATGTATAAACATATTTAAAAAAATAAATAAAAAGAATTCAGATAGTTTTTTGCCTGCCATTAACATAAATTTTCTTTTAGAAAAATTGCACAATGATAATTTTTATCAAAGTTACAGTCATTCGAATATTGCACATTTTTTTAGGAAAATAAAATTCCTTCATTATTTTGACGAGTGTATTGGGTAACTAAATAACAAATATTTTAATAATTATAGAATACCAATGCAACACTAAAGCAAATGAACAATATTCGAGATGCGACAAGATGTGTCAAAAAACATGTGAAAATCCTGTAAACGTTCCATGCTTTAAATCAACCAGAATCTGTTTACCGGGATGTGTTTGCAAGCCAGGATACGTGCGAAACACACAAACGCAACAATGTGTGGCAGTTGAAGATTGCAACAAATATTAAGAATTTAAAAATTTACTATTTTTCTGAAATTATTAAATAAATACAACAATACATACAACTTTTATTTTATTTACTAACCTTAAACATAACAAATCTAAACCCATTAAATTTGTCTTTTCCTTTTTTTTCTTCCAACGAAAAATATCCTATCAATTTAGACACATTGTCTTCATTCAAAAAGAACTTATGTACTTCTCTTTCTTCTTCAGTTAGTTCGTCTATATTACGATCTAAACAAGGTTGTTCTGATGAAGGTGCATACAGTTTGATTGTCTCTGGCCAACAATAATATCCGTTATAAGTTTTGTGCAGATACCGTGGTTTATCCCACTCTTCAGCTGACATCGGCCTAGTTTTACTATTATACTGTAACCATAGATTGTCTTTTCTATCGCCTGGTCTGTTATCTACTGTTAATTGGTCTCCACCTGCAATATAAATTTAAAAAATTATTTTTAAGATAGGTAACAAAAATATGCATACTAATTACCAAGAAAATCTGCCGTAATTGTTCTCGGATCAACATCAATTTTCTTGTGCGATCTTTTCTGTTGCTTTAAAATGTAAACAACACTGCGTAACACCATTTTACGTAGATCGAGCGAATCGTGAACGAGTGTGTGTAAGAAACGTCGCACTACACGGGCGTTATAAGGCACATCGGGGTGTACGAGATTACGAAGAAAGCTTAACGCCATATTGTGATATCTCCAATGCCTAGAAAACAAGTACTTGATTATTAAAACAATATGAAATATAATATAATTATTGCTCACTAACAAATTTCCTTCTTCGATAGAGTCCAAGATCTGTTTAATTGTGTCATTGTAAATAACCATATTCTGCTGACTGATTTTATCGAGTCTTTCTTTTCCTATCGCTATCTCTTGCTCTGTAGCTTGGACTTGTTGAGGAACAGGATGATGATCCCACATCTTTTTCGATAGTTCAATGCATTTATCAGGAATTTTTAAATTTATTGTTATTGTTGGAAAATTTCGATGCACCTAAAAAAAATATAAACCTTCATCAGATTTTGTTCTCAAATTGACCACCACAAATACTTAAATACTTACTATATCGACCAAAGAATCTAAAAGCATAATTACTGAAGGTTTTTCTGATAAATTTGAACGTATCAAAGCTGGCCAAATTTCATTAACTAAACTCCAATCGTGTCTGGCTATAAGTGGGGCAGTTTTTGGACCAAGTAACATATAAAGAGCTGCTTTGAATTGTTCGTGATGAGCATTTGAATCTAATTCTAATATCCGCTTCACTTCGGGAATAAGTAACATATACGAGTAAGAAAAATATCCTAATGCACATAATAATTTATTTTGAGCTTGTGATCGAACCTGTTCAAACAAACATTATTTTTATTAATAGAGATAATTTAATTTTAATTAATGAAATACTGACCTCGCTATAAAAAGACGATGCTAGTCGAAACAAACACTGAATAACTTTTGCGTGGGTTGGAGTTAGTTCATGAACAGAAGCTTCAATCCGTAACTCATGCTGTAACATTATCCTATCTATTAGTAAACATCTTAAATGTCTTTTATGACCGCGTAACTTATCCTCGGTCATACGTTTCACATTGTGATAAGTTTTCCAATGTGTTTCAAAACCTCTACCATTTCCTTTATCTGTTAATAATGTACTCCAAATCTAATAAAACAATTGTTTATAAATAACTGCAGTTTATAAAAAGGGTATGTAAAAACTCACATTAATTAAATGATAAAGAGATTTAGTATCACCCTCAGCGGAAGACAGTATTTTCTCTTGGAGTTTTTCCATTACTTCAATAATAACCTGACGTACATTTCTTCCATCTGGCATATTAATAATTCCTGGACAACCAACAGTTAACTCCATCGGTGATAAATCAATACTCGTTTTATTTCTAAAATACAAATCAATTACAATAAAATCAATTATAAGTAAATTTAAACAATACAACTAACAGCATTATAGGTTCTTCATCCCAGTGTGGCAAAACTCTTTTACAATTAAGAAGAGCTAAAATAACTCCTAAAGATCTTCTCAACTCTTCCCTCTGTAACTCAGTTGTCCCACTTTCAGCTTCAAACATCAATTCTGGGTTCAATATCATGCTTTCTGGTATTACAGTTGCTTCGGAACATGCATGCAATTCAAGTCTTCGTAATTCAACCGGCAAATACCGCCATAATAATCGCTTGATAAAAAATAATTCTTCGTTTCCTGGGACGTACCATTCGATTTTAAGATCATATATATTTCCAGGTTTTCCCCACTCTCTTACCGGAAGAAAGTCCTTTACGTGCGTTTCATAAGGGATGGGTAAAGATCTATATTCCAATGGTGTAATGGTAGATAGCGATATGACCATACGAGCTAACAGAAGATGTGCAGATAGAGCACCTTCCTTACAAGCTAACCAAAGTGTGTGATCCAGTACTTCTGTTAACATTTTTTCATATGGCAGTAAAGCATCACCTTTACAAAGTATCACCTATGCAAAAATAGTAATAAAAATTTAGTAGCTGATAAAGAAAGTATGATTTAATATCTTGTTACCTCCGACAAAATTAATAAATTAAACAACAATTCATTATCGAGACGTTCTTCCTTCCTCAGATCTACATCTTTCAGAGATAACAGTATACTATCACATAAACGGGGGACAAATAGCCGTACAACTTCATCCGGCCTGACTTTAGCAAAACTACGCACCATACACGCAACAAGAGCTCCAGAAACTTTAGTTTCTAAAACACGGCTCGTTACAAATGAATCCATCTTCCGTAAGGCAGACTGTAAGCAAAAATCAAGTACAATAAAATACATTAAATCTTTTCACATGTTTTTCTAATCATACCTTAAATATCAAGGGTGACATCTGCATGAGTAACGTTGTACAAATAGATGACAAAGCACCTTCGGCGATACTCTCAAGTTTACTCTTCTTATCTGAATCCACTTGTTCGAGTCTAGTCACTTCTAAAGAGCTACTTTCAATCAAACAAAATACCCTATCCATAAACTGCAGAACAAAATCTTCAAATTGTGCTGTGGCTTCACACACTGCATGCTCCTCTTCAGTTAAATTACTATGGTGATCACACGCATTGGAAGAATCAACAACAGGGATTAGTGAAACAAACGTAGAAATAAACTGAAATAAAAATAAGATTGTATTAAATCCCTCAAGCTTTAATTTAGCTTTCCTTACCTGGAATGTAACTAAACATTTTCTAATATCATTCGGATCTATCCCGGGTAATGTTGCCATCAGCAGAGGAATCACGTGAGTGGGGCCCTCAGGAAAGCCATTCTTAGTACCTTCAACTAACGGTCTCGCTAATGACACTAAACACTGCATAGAAGCTGTTAGCTTGTGCGGTTCCGTCAAGGAATCCAATGTAGAGTACAGTTTGTCCAACACAAGAGGAATTATTATTGCAGGTCGCACTAGACCTAAACTCTGCAGTACTGACATAATCTCATGATTGAATCCATAGATAGAAAGTGCAATAACTGGTTTCAAAACTTCAATGAATTCTGTAATATCATCTTCTGTCAACTTATGCGAATCTGGTATAGGATATTCCCAATGCTTCTTTGCATATCGTTCTTTATTTAAACGTTCAACAAAACATTGTGATATTTTTTTCAGTAGCGTTTTCAGTTTCATACCCCATCGTCCTTGGTTAGCATGATGGAAATAAGATTCTATAGTTTGCATGAATTTGTTTAAATATTTTATTCCCGAACTGCCATTTCCCAGTGTTGCCACAATCCAAATAGACATTGGTGTTGCATCCAGTTTACTGCACTTTCCGTTTTGATGTCCTTTATAAGTGACAGGTAAATCAAGTGAACGTAGAAATCTAGTATACATTATTGGTATATATGGTTCCCAGTCAATGTATCCTACATTATTGCTTGCTAGTTTAGCTATCTTCCACATAATATGCTGAAAAATAATATCTCATTATAATAAAAATACACTATGTAAATTTCAAAAATCATCATACGTTTTCCCAAGGAGGCGCATTATGACAAGTTTGCCACAAATCCATCATTTCGGGGTACCACAATTTGTACGTTTGATCTGCAAATTCTGGCCATACAACTACGGGTAGGAATAGTTGAAGTGCCTCTAAAGCATTGGATGTATCAGGGGGGCTGAAAGGACATAAACGGGGCCTCCACTCATCTAATATCTCTTTTGTTGCTGATATGGGAAAATACACTCGACATACTTCAATTAAATTCGTAATTGTAGAATCAAGTGTTGCAAAATATCGGTACATTCCAATGGAAGTAGCATTGTTTTTTGTAATTCTTGAGAATAACTCTCGCAATGGTCGCCATGGAAGCTCTAATTCTTTTGGAGATATTAATTCGGGTTTTCTAATGAAAATAATAATAATAAATTGATTTAAATTTTGTCACTGTCAACATAAATAGTGTACTTACTTTAAAAGTAGTATTAAAGTACTTCCTATTTTGTGAATTCTGCTAGGTTCAAGATCTGGTATAATGAGAGCTTCAAATAAAAATTTAACTAAAGCGATATGGTCCTCTTTTGAAAACTTCAAGCCGTAGACTCTTATGTACCTTAAAATAAAAATATAATTTAATAAATTAAAACCAACTTTTTCAGCTGTTACCAAAACCAATTTTTTAAAAGATATGTTGGAGACAGATTAACTTAATTAAGTTTTTCCTTATTTTATTAAAAAATTAGATAAATGTAAAAAACACTTTTTCAATTGTTAAATAACACAAAATATATTAAATTGGTGAAATAAAATTTTGTTTGAATAAAAATTTCCACTCAGCTAATTGAGTAAGAGCCAGCGACCGCCAGACATATGTCAGTATCAAGCTTGAAATTTTTCATCAAAATTTTTGTATCAAGCATGTTTTTAGTATTTTAAATAAATGTCAAAGGTCCTTAACGATATAACTGGAGCTTAAAATTTTAGAAAATGTCAAAGGTCAACAAAAGCAGTTATTTGTAAATATTTTAGAAACTATTATTATTAGCTTATGACAAAAATTCAAAATTGTAGTTTATTAATTTTTACAACAAAAATAGTAGTTTTTTAATCAGTTTTTTGTGGTCATTTAATAAATAAAAATTCATAGATAACATTGAATGATTTTTTTTGGTCATTCGATAAAAAAAAATTTTAATTCGTAAATACCATTCAATGACCATTTTTTTGCCATGCCGGATCCCCTTTAGCCCCGGGCCCTCAGGCTTAAACCCTGTCAGCCCATTACCTTGTGGGAGTTATGAATACAACTGAAAATATGAATAATATAATATGTCATAGGTGGAGATTACACTCCAAAAAGTCTACATTTCAATCCATCTTTGGTACATATTGTGATTATGTCCAAAAACATTAGTCATAATATAACCCCTAGGTACTAATTAGTATTACAATGCAAATAAATAAACGCAGTTTCAGAGAAAACTTAAGCCAAACCTTTGGTTGGTCAATATAGATAACAAAAATAATTGTTCAATTAAATTAAAAATTTATAATTTGCTTTCATTTTTCTAATTTAATTTAAATATTATTCATGAATTTATAATTTTAATGGATGATAATGACATAACATTTTTTTTAAATAATGAATCAGCGCGCCACTGAGCTCATAGTTAGTCACGTGACATTTTCATTGTGAACTGTCAAATTTCATTTTAATAAGAAGCGGATGAAAACAATGTAGGTTGAACTTTATTAATTTTAACAATATAACAACAAATATACAAACAATAAGTTAAAAAGCTAAGGCTAATCTACGTAAAATTTATTACCAAAATTATATTCTAATCGTAAACAAAACTTACTTGTTTAGACGAGCAATCCAAATACCGAACCCAGGGCGATATTCACATAACATCATCGCCCTTCCGAGATTCCCTTTAATATTAGCAAATATCTTTGAAGATTCATTGTCCAATTCGTCCGCATACGGTAATAAATTGTTAAAAATAATTTCTCGTTGAGGTTTAAATCCGAGTTTCGCGTAGCGTTCCTGTTGTTTAGGAAATTCATTTTCACTTTCTTCCATATTTCCGTGTACTGTGTAGTATGATTCACATAAAACTGCGAGTTATTGATAGTTAACTGAAATATTGATGTACGTACACAACTTGCTATTTATATCATTTAATACGAGTCATTTTAGCAGACATGTTTTATACAAGTGGCAGTGCAAAATTTGCCCAATCACAGTTAAGATAGGTAGTGACACCTATGGTTTACTTATACACTAAATTTCATACTGGGGATATTTTAAAAATAAGTGGTCAGTCACCTTATTTTTGTAATTTTTTCACATAAACACAATATTCTATTATTACACTTTTTATTTATTTTTATTTTTACATTTAAACAATAAATATATACATATATTGCACTAATAATTTTTACTTTAAAGTACTATGCCTTTTTCAGATACGCAACAATGGGATACCTATTTACAATATTTAAATTTTTAACAAAAAAATATGATAAAAACATTATTAATAATATTTATATTCAATCAAGATGTTTAAGTTCTAATAAATTAGTATTCTATAAAGGTAAAAAATTAAGTTATTTAAAATTTATAAAAAATATACAAATAATTTTTTTTTAGATGCTGGAAATTCTTTGATCCCTAAAACAAATACACAAGATTTATTGATGTATGATTTAAAAACAGCTTCAAATTCCGAATCGATTTTAGACATAGTTGGAGCACATCATAAAATAATGAATAACCAACACATAATGCAAGCTTTAAGATCTTTGTTTAATTTACATAAAGGTGGAAAGTTAGTATTGACAACAATTACATTTTAAATTCTTTGTCAGATGTAATAATTAAAAAATTTAAAAAAAATTTATATTTGCGTGTTTCCGCCCGGGATCGAACCGGGGACCTTGTGCGTGTGAAGCACACGTGATAACCACTACACTACGGAAACGTTGAGAGAAAGAGACCCAATATTATGTTTTACAAAATAAATTAAATAAAAACGGCTGTCAATTAATAAATAAATAAACATAGCTATAAAATATTCAAATCAGATTATTTGTGCTATGTATTTATGATTAATCAAATATTAAAAAAAAATTGATTAATTTAAATCAATTATGTATTTATTTTAGGTCACAATTAACAACACCAGAAATGTTGAAACATCCAGATTTTATTCAACTATGTAAACATCTAAAAAAGTATTCTCGAGAAATCGAAATCAATGAAATTATAGAAGCTTTAAAAGTCATGTCATTTGTAGGTGTACCTTCTGATAGTACAATAACACAAGTACTGTTACAATTGATCCGACATAATATAAACCATTTATCCTTACATCATATAATATTTTTAGAATTTTTATTAAAACAATTCAGTAGCTCTCCCTTAGTTGAAGCTTTGAAAATAGCTTTACCCCTAGTATTCGATATAAATTTAAAACTGAAAATGGATCGTGAAAATGTAGTACATTTAAGCGACTTATTATTTTATGTATCGAAAAACGAAATATCACAAGCAAGTATAGATGAAATAATTTTTTGTTTATTAAAACAAAAACATTCTATGACTATGAAAACAGCAAAAAGTGTAGTTTGGTCTTTATGCGATTTGAAGCCTAATGAAATATTTGAACCTTTACTTAATTATTCTTTAAATATATTATCAGACGAAATCGATAAATTATCACTTACGGGAATAGAAACTACGTTGTCTAAATTAGCAAGAAGATATTCTAGATCTGATGAATTTTATTACCATGAACAATTTTGCGATAAAGCTGTAGATTTTATAATAGACAACAACGTTGGATTTGAAAAAGCTGCATGGATTTTAATAAAACTAAATAAGTTTGTAAGTATACACACAAAATATTATGTCGTTTCTTTTCTGATTTGATTTTATTTATTTTCTTTTAGAACCACTTAAGTATACCATTATTAAAATACATTGAAAGTACATTATCAGATCCAAATAATCTAATTAACGGAAAACCGATTATAATATTTTCCATCATGAGTTCTTTGGCGACAGTTGGACAAACGGATATTATAAACTGGAAATCTATTGTAGACATGATACTGAAGAATAGTATATTTAAAGATAATTCTTACGATCAACGGTGGATTCAATTTGCCGCTGAACTTGTTTCTTTAAATATTTATTCTGAAATTGTTCTACAAAATGCATTTAAGGAAGAACATATAAGTAGATTAGTAAATAAAGGTAATTACTATCAAAAATATTCATTCTTTAATCATACTTAATATATATTGTTATATTTTTAGATTATTATGACCAAGATTGTAACAATATTTTATTATTAAGCCAGGCAGTTTCGACAGAAAAACAAGACATGAAATATTTATTACCATCTAGTGAAATAATTCAATCTTTATTAGAAAAAAAATCTACTTCAATACGAGATAATCCATTAAAACCTGCACTAGAAAGAGCTCTCGGGGGACCAGTTTATGTAAAAACTAAGTTATATACCAAAATGGGGCATTATATAGGTAAGAAAACAAATTATTTTTTGTAATTTAACTGATTATGATTTTTTTTAGACCATGTAGTCATAATGCGGAAAGGTGGTTTTCCAATAGCATTTAAAAAGGATGGAGTTGATATCAAATATCTTGAAGATTTAAAAGATGTTAATGGTATTGATACAAATATGTAAGAATTATTTTTATATATAAATATATATTATTAATTAAATAAATTTTATTTCCAGAATAGCAATATTGGTTTTCCCACCTAATTACTATGTATCAAACACACATAAACTGCAAGGGATTTACCAAATAATCATAAGGACCTTAGAAGCACAAAATGTATCTGTTATTCCCATATCTTTAATGCAGTGGTATGAATTACTTGACCATGAGAAAATACCGTATCTAATGCAAGCTATCAGAGTCAAGACTGATCATGTAGAATCACTTAAATCTGTTAATTAACGTTCTGTAATTTAATATTTCAATAAATATAAAATACATTGATAATTTCTAATTATTATTTTTAGTTTTATTGTACTATAAAATAAAACAATAACAGTATAGTAATATCACTTTATTTTCTTTAATACATAGCTACAAAAAATTTAACTTATTCTTAAATCAGGTATTGTTACATATCGCAGATAAAAAAATATCAAAGAAATATATAAAAAAAGATTCTATTAACTAGAGATCGTAAAGCAAAATATCCTAACATCAAATTTGTTATAAATAAAACATTGTGAAAATAAAGCTGGTGAATTTGGCAAGCGCTTAGAATCCTCCACGAAGACGTAATACTAAATGTAAGGTGGATTCCTTTTGGATATTATAGTCGGAAAGTGTACGACCATCTTCTAGCTGTTTGCCGGCGAAGATAAGACGTTGCTGATCTGGTGGGATACCTTCTTTGTCTTGGATTTTAGCTTTAACATTTTCAATTGTATCAGATGGTTCGACTTCCAATGTGATAGTCTTTCCAGTTAAAGTCTTAACAAAAATCTGCATACCACCTCTCAACCTCAGTACTAAATGTAAGGTAGATTCTTTCTGGATATTGTAATCAGAAAGTGTACGTCCATCTTCTAGCTGTTTACCGGCAAAGATAAGACGTTGTTGGTCTGGGGGGATACCTTCCTTGTCTTGAATTTTAGCCTTAACATTTTCAATTGTATCGGATGGTTCGACTTCCAATGTGATAGTCTTTCCAGTTAATGTTTTGACAAAAATCTGCATACCTCCTCTCAAACGTAAAACCAAATGAAGAGTAGATTCTTTCTGAATATTGTAATCAGATAATGTACGGCCATCTTCCAGTTGTTTACCAGCGAAGATAAGACGCTGTTGATCTGGAGGAATACCTTCCTTATCTTGGATTTTTGCTTTTACATTTTCTATAGTATCAGATGGTTCAACTTCAAGGGTAATTGTCTTTCCTGTTAATGTTTTTACGAAGATTTGCATACCTCCTCTAAGACGCAATACTAAATGTAAAGTAGACTCTTTCTGAATGTTGTAATCGGAAAGTGTACGACCATCTTCCAGTTGCTTACCGGCAAAAATAAGACGTTGCTGGTCTGGGGGAATACCTTCTTTATCCTGAATTTTGGCTTTTACGTTTTCAATTGTGTCAGATGGTTCAACTTCTAATGTGATAGTTTTTCCGGTTAAAGTCTTTACGAAGATCTGCATTCCACCTCTCAACCTCAGTACTAAATGTAAGGTAGATTCTTTCTGGATATTGTAGTCAGAAAGTGTACGACCATCTTCTAGTTGTTTGCCGGCAAAGATAAGACGTTGCTGATCTGGTGGGATACCTTCTTTATCTTGGATTTTAGCCTTAACATTCTCAATTGTATCAGATGGTTCGACCTCTAGTGTAATGGTTTTTCCAGTTAAAGTTTTCACGAAAATCTGCATACCTCCTCTCAATCGCAATACTAAATGAAGTGTTGATTCCTTCTGAATGTTATAATCAGATAAGGTGCGACCATCTTCTAGCTGTTTTCCGGCGAAAATAAGACGTTGTTGATCTGGTGGGATACCTTCTTTGTCCTGAATTTTGGCTTTTACGTTTTCGATAGTATCAGATGGTTCCACTTCAAGGGTAATTGTCTTTCCCGTTAGTGTTTTTACGAAAATTTGCATACCTCCTCTAAGACGCAACACTAAATGAAGGGTAGATTCTTTTTGAATATTGTAATCAGATAATGTACGGCCATCTTCCAACTGTTTACCGGCAAAAATAAGACGTTGTTGATCTGGAGGTATTCCTTCTTTGTCTTGAATTTTAGCTTTCACATTTTCAATTGTGTCTGATGGTTCAACTTCTAATGTAATAGTTTTTCCAGTCAAGGTTTTAACGAAGATTTGCATACCACCACGCAGACGCAATACTAAATGCAATGTAGATTCTTTTTGAATGTTGTAATCGGAAAGTGTGCGTCCATCTTCCAGTTGTTTACCGGCAAAGATAAGACGTTGTTGATCTGGGGGGATACCTTCTTTGTCTTGGATTTTTGCTTTTACATTTTCAATTGTGTCTGATGGTTCAACTTCTAAAGTGATGGTTTTTCCTGTTAAAGTCTTGACGAAAATTTGCATACCACCTCTCAAACGTAAAACCAAATGAAGGGTTGATTCTTTTTGAATATTGTAGTCAGACAATGTACGCCCATCTTCCAATTGTTTACCAGCGAAAATCAATCTTTGCTGGTCTGGAGGTATTCCTTCTTTGTCTTGAATTTTGGCTTTTACGTTTTCAATTGTGTCTGATGGTTCAACTTCCAATGTAATAGTTTTTCCAGTCAAGGTTTTAACGAAGATTTGCATACCACCACGCAGACGCAATACTAAATGCAATGTAGATTCTTTTTGAATGTTGTAATCGGAAAGTGTGCGTCCATCTTCCAGTTGTTTACCGGCAAAGATAAGACGTTGTTGATCTGGGGGGATACCTTCTTTGTCTTGGATTTTTGCTTTTACATTTTCAATTGTGTCTGATGGTTCAACTTCTAAAGTGATGGTTTTTCCTGTTAAAGTCTTGACGAAAATTTGCATACCACCTCTCAAACGTAAAACCAAATGAAGGGTTGATTCTTTTTGAATGTTGTAGTCAGACAATGTGCGCCCATCTTCCAGTTGTTTACCAGCAAAGATAAGACGTTGCTGGTCTGGAGGAATTCCCTCTTTGTCTTGAATTTTGGCTTTCACGTTTTCAATAGTGTCTGATGGTTCGACTTCCAAAGTGATGGTTTTTCCAGTTAAAGTCTTAACAAAAATCTGCATTCCTCCTCTCAACCGCAAAACCAAATGCAAGGTGGATTCTTTCTGGATGTTGTAATCAGAAAGGGTACGTCCATCTTCCAACTGTTTTCCAGCGAAAATCAATCTTTGTTGGTCTGGTGGAATACCTTCCTTATCTTGAATCTTGGCTTTCACATTTTCAATGGTATCAGATGGTTCTACTTCGAGGGTAATTGTCTTCCCCGTTAATGTTTTCACAAAAATCTGCATCCTGTAAAATAAAAAACAAACCTTGTTAATAAATTTCCACGTAATAGAATTAATTAATGAAAGGTCAATACGTTGTTCAAAATGGCTTCAGTAATCAATACGACGCCATTTTGTTTCCAGCTGTTTTACAGAACAAAGAAAAGATGTCCAGGAAAGATTATCAAATCGAATTTTACGAATATTCGTTTGGTAAAACAAGTAATAAGGCACACGTCAATAATAGATAACAATTTCGTCATAAAAAAAATATTCAAAATTTTATTGTATGTAATTGTTACAATATCGATGATGAAATTTATTTTAATTATAAGCACTTTTTAATAAATATACAAATCCGTTAATCCCTACAATCTATTAAATAATTTTTGTAAAATAGGAATTAAAAAAAAGTCGATCGTAATTTAAAAATTAATGATTAACTAGACAAATGAAGAAATCACAAATATTTTTGAAAATACATAGAATAAAAATCAACTAAATGGTACTTACTTTATTATTATCTAAATAAACAGCAGCTAAGATGAATATAATAAGTCTTCGTAGATAATATGTCTAAACACTTTGAACAACTGTTCAATAATGGCGAAAGCAAATGTGTAACGAAGGATTTGTGCGATGAAGGATCCCCCACTCCACCTATTTAATCTCGACGAATGTGTTTTGAATTTTATAATTTTTAAAGTTTTCGATAAATTCTTTGAATTTTTATTTGAAAAATGTTATATATAATTAATAATTGAATTTATATTGTTATATGCAAGTAATTTACAAAATTGTAATGATAAATTTAGCCAATTTAATAAAACGTCACAGGAAAAACTTTGACCCTCACTAATAGTATTTTCCAGAAATAAGACAAAGAACATTATGGAACAAAAGAGAAAGATGACGTCGGATGATGCAGACTTTTCTTTATGAGTCATAAATTTCACAATTAATAATGCATATTACACTATTAACAAATAATAATAATAATAACAAACTAACAGAATAAGCTTCTACTAACTATATTGATTTATAAATTAATTTTCCCACAATATTTAATTTAAAAAATAATTAAGTAAAAATTATACAGTAGTTACATACAAATGTTTATAATATAAAATATTATATCGTAATTCTGTAACTATTCCCCAATTTTTCCATTGCGATCAAAAAAAATAATAGGTAGGTATTCATTTCAGCAATGACCCATTTTACTTTTTTTGCAACATGACATATTTCTAATAGATACAAGGTAATTTAAATATATTTTATACTTTCTTGAAAAATAATTTCTAAATTAAAAAAAAAACTTTAAATACGAAATACATTAAATTTGTATATTTCATCATATTATGAAAAAGGTATAATACATATAAATAATAAATATATGTACTAATAAAGGTACACAGTAATGCAAAACAACTGTTTTATTTTTTTATCATTAATACAAAGTAACATAAAAGATAATATTCATAAATTTTTACGAACATTATCACATTTTATTTATTTATAAGAGGCCAGTTACAAAGCTATTGCTAAAAATGTAATTTTTTGTTTCTATATTTTTAATAATGCCAACAAGGCTAGTAATGTATATAATTTTATAACATCTATTTTAAATATTTTTTCTATACTAACATGTAAAAAGTTATTAAATAAGTCACAAAATTCATATTTATGAATGAAAATAGGTATATATGATGTAATATGTATGTATTGTGAAAACATGTGATTTTATTCTACAATAAATTCATTCTTGAAATCCATTTAGTATAAATCTTGTTTACTAAAATCACTACTTTGAAACTGTTTTTCCCCTGGAAACATTAAATCATATATTAAAAATACTAGTTGTTTAATATATGATTTAATGTATTTGTTTTGTCGATAAAGATAAAGATCCTGCAATTTGTAATGCCTCCCCACCATTTTACTTATTGTTAGAGGATATATACCTGTATATACATATCCATACACATATAAATGTATATATTCGACTGAAATATCATTTAGAAGACAATACTTAATGCATAGCTACTCGGAAATCATTGTCAGCACACACAAATATATATTATATACAGTAGACATTCCATACTGTGAATGTACATTCTGTGAACCGCGCTGGTACAATCAGTTCTATTATAAATGATGGCTGTACAAATATATAGGAATTTTGAAAAGTGGGGATTCACACTATGGAAAGTATCGTGCCCAACCGGGTTCACAATATGGAACATCTATTGTGTGTATGTATTATCATATATTAAACATACTATATGTATAAGTATGTTTAATATATGGTATTATCCTCGAGTATTTAGAACATCAGTTCTTCGATACTAAAAGAATTAATCTGGCACTTTTCAAAAAACAATGTTTTTTTTTATGGAGGTTGGGGAGTTACTTTTGAGGGGCAGGCGGTGGGATAGGACACAGTGTTTGCTGTTGCCAAAAACTACGACCTGTCTTTCTCACTTGCACTCATGTATTTGTCATTACTTGTCATTTTACGCATAAGTTTAAGATATTTATACATCATTTCACATATTTTTCGAGTTTCTTATATTGTAATTACATAAACATATTCTTTACAATATCCTTTATTTTCAAATCAATCTTACTATTTTTTAAATTGATTTTTATCATTTTTCTATCTTTTAACAATCTATTTTCATGAACTGCCATTTAACACCAGTATAACAACTGAACTTTAAAATTTATTTTCTTTAAAACGAATTGGTCAAAAAAGCAACCATAAGAAATTTCATCTTATTTCTACTAGTTTGACATAACTACCCAACCTCCTTAACATTAACTTTCGTTTTATAAACAATTAAAATTATCACTTTATTTTAATATTTACAATTATAAACCTAATACTATAAAGTTCTTTCATATATCTTACTTGCTAATCTGTACAATTCGGGATCGTGAGTTACTTGTGAATCACAAAGCCCTATTGTATCTTTTGTAGGCAGCTTACATAAATGCCTTCTGATTTCTAAATCTCTTCTAGCTGACAGAGCTCTCTTGTATGGCCCAGCACCCGCAAAAAGTGATTTCCTTTTTGCTTCCCAGTTGCGCAACGCAACCTGCATTGTCGCTATACCATTCACACCTTTATATTCATTCAGTATGTCAGTGTTTTGTTCACATGTTTCAGTTTTTATTTTCACACCAACGTTAATAATGCTTGGGAATGCTTTACGATCCAGAACGTTTTCTTTTTTTATTGTTACTTCTTCAATGTTCCTCTGTACATTATTTTCTTCAGTTATGTTTTTGTTAGGTGATTCTTCGTTATTTTCATTAGTACCTATCAAAAATAAAGATTTTATTAATATTACAAGAATTTAAGAGCTTAAATAATAATAATAAATACCAATTTCATTCTTTACTTTCACAATACTCTCATTCTCTAAATTCTCTTCTATTTGCTTCTGTTTAATCTGTGAGAGAACATTAGCTGCAAGATTCTCTCCAGCCATTTTGATCGATACTCCAACACGTGCCAGCAATTTGTACGTATCCCATCGTTTCTTTGCCGATTTAGACACGTTTGGTTTAGGCCTTGGCCTTGATTCAGAAACAAGACTGGCCCAATCGACTCCCAGGGCATCTCCAAGTCCCTTTACTTTAGTTTCCTCTTCTAACTCTTCATCAGAAATTTCTTCAAAGCCCATATGATCCATCGCATCATCTTCCACAGAATGGTCGGCAGGTAAAGTATCCATCATGTTTCTGATTCCAGGAGATCCAGGTTTTGATGACTCATCTCTGAAATCATTTTGCTGCAGACGTACATCTTGCAATGTTCCAGGAGTCGACGTTGCAATAGTTGGTGAATTTTGCGCTTCCTGTGGCTATAAAATTAAGTTAAGTTAACACATCAAGCAATTTTATATATTACTGGGTAGAAATATATAAATTTACATACATATTCACGATTAAGAATATCGTCCGCATCATCACTAATCTCACTCAAATCATCTTCTAAGCCCGTAGGATCCGAAGAGCACAGTCGTTTTGCTGGAGGCTGAATAGGAGGTGACTCGGCATGCCTTTTACTAAGATTTTGTTCTGGTTCCTCTAACTGCACATGGGGTATTTCTGGAGTGTACTCATGAAGAGTTCTACGATGATCAGGGTGAACATCTTCTTTCATAACTTGAATAAAAAAAAATTATAAATCTCAAAAAGACAAACAAAACCAACATTCAATTTCTATCATTTAAATATAGGTACCATGTATTTGTTGTTCTTCACGATGTATCTTATTCCCACGACCTGTATTCATACGATTAGCACCTCCTATTCTTTCAGGCGGCCAGTCTTGTTGCCAAGATCTGCGTCTGTCTTCCTGTTGCCAGTTATCGACAGGCCGTTCATAACCATGCCATGTTTCATCGACTTGTTCAACCTGTGAACACAATATTTCATTTTGGGAAATTATACTCAATGATATCTAAGGAATCAGTATACCTGATCCCATGCAGGAGCAGGTTCTGGTCCGGCAGGTCCTCTATCCCACTCATTACGTTCTGGGGGCCACTCATGTCTAGGGTCCACGTCCCAGTCTGGCCTAGGCTCTTCCCAGGCATCTCGACGTGACCTCCTTTCTTCAGGATATTCACGGCCCTCGTGCTGCATTCTGTGCATTTCTTCGTATCTAATGAAAATTAATAAAACATTATAATTGGCACCCACTAATACAGTATGTATTTTACCTGTCTCTTTCTGTATCTACGTAATGGCGTTCATCATGAAGGGGAGGATGTGACTCATAAGGACTGTCATACGCCTTATCATCTAAATGACCACCTCTTCTATCTGAATCATGGCTGCGAGGTCCCGGTGGATAATCTCTTTCACTGCGACTATCTCTGTCATGTTCACGTTCGTACAAACGTTCTACCGAACGATTAAAGGATCTACAAATAAATTTACAATCATTATTTTACTTCTTTAATAAACAAAACTTTCTTATACACATAGAGCATAAGTGTATGTATAGTATGCTATGTAGGTAATATTATTGTCTTCCATTTTAATAATTATATACTAAATGTATTTTAACCTGTCAGAATGTTCGTAACCGCGATCGCGTCTTCGTTCACTTCTGTCTCTTTCCCTGTCTCCGCGGTTAAAGCTTCTGTCAGAACCTCCATCGACGCTTTTGTCTCTTCTGCGATCACCTCCTTTATTATTGATCCTTTCTTTCTCTTCTTGCATTCTCATAGCTGGTGGTATTCGTTCAGACGGTAATGGAAGCAATCTTTCTATCTAAAGTCAATAATTCATTGCGTGTAATAACAAAAACACAATAGGATAGAACTATGCACAAATTAAAAAAAATATACTTGCCAAAAATGAAATTTGGCAGAAAAAACACCCTGGCCTGTTGTTGAGGGGTTAAAAAAATAATTTACATACCTTATCACCGGTGGGTTTATCCAGTCCCCTATCCCTGTCCCTGTCTCTGTCACGTGTCCGTGAATGTATATCTCTTTCACGCTCTTTCTCTAGTTTCTTTAGTCGCTCACGTTCACGTTGGCGCTCCTGACAGCGGGCCAGTGCTTCTTCGCGTTCTTTCTCTCTTGCTGCTTCCCGTTCTTCACGTGTGGGACGTCTGGTGTCACGTTCCCTGCGTCCTCCTCTGTCCTCTCTGTCACGTTTATCTTCTTTTTCTCTTCTACGATCATCGTCGCGGCCGCCTCTTTTATCGTCTCTGCTTGCTGGAGTACTACAACATTTTATATTATTTGTAAATATGTATGTTTGTTTTTAAATTATTTATATTATTTACCCGATACTTCTATCATCACGTTTCCTATTTGTGCTGTGTGCAGTGTTTCTATTTCTATCCCTCGAATGACTAGATTCTGGTGAATCTTTTTTTCTTGTATCTACCCTAGTCTGACGTGATTCTCTTTTAGGAGTGATTGACCTATCCCTTGGTTTATTTTTTGATTCTCTTTCCTTCTCTAACAATCGTTCCCTTTCTCTTTCTTTTGCTTTCTCTCGTTCTCTTTCCTTTTCTCTTTCTCGTTCCTTCTCTCTCTCTAATTCCTTTTCTTTTTCTTTCTCTTTTTCTCTTTCTTTTTCTCTCTCCTTTTCATAATCTCTCGATCTATGTTTGTCTTTATTTATTGGTGGTGTTCTACGATCTTTTCTTTCTAAAGATCGGCTTTTAGTGTTGCTCACTTGTTTAGAAACATTTGTTTTCAAAGGTGTTGTACTCTTAGGTTTTAATGGAGGAGTCAATGATAGATGACGTTTTAAAGATGGAGAGCGTGATATTTTACCGGGAGGTGTTTTAGGAACTGTCATTTTTGGTTCATTGTGTTTCTTAGTTCGTGACACATCTCTATGGTGTACTATCTTTGGTCGAGCAACTGCTTTTTTAACAACGGCTTTTGATACCGATTTTTTTTTGTGCGAAACTTCAATTTCAGATGAAGAACTTGACCGTTTTGTTTTTTTTCTGATTTTTCTACGGTGGGAGTCCCTAGAAGTGGAACTGGATCCTGTACTTGAATCATCACTACTCGAACTAGAATTTTAAAATAAAATATTAAATAAATATTAACAATCAATAGTATTAATTTAATGGTTACCTAGAGTCACTACTTGTGCTGCTACTTCCAGAACTAGATGAACTAGTTTCACGCTTTTTAATTTTTTTATCTTTTTTATGCCCCTGTTTAGATTCCATTTTTAATTGTAATTCTAATTCGCGTTGTAATTCTTCCCGGCGCTTTTCTAAAGCTTCAGCATCTGCATATTCTAAATCAGTTTGATCCCAAGTCTCGAGTTCCTGATCAGAATTTCTAGCACCGCATTTGATTATAACAGCGGAATGAAGTCTTTTATTGTCTTCTTTACTTGAACTGCGGATTTTCTTTTTACTATCATTACCATCCTTTTTAGCAGCTCTTTGTTTAGAAGGACTTATGAGTGTATGTGTAATAGCGTATTTGCAAGATTTACCATAAGGGCAAGTACCATTCTGAGCCCAATGTCTACAATAGTCGTTAGATGCCTTGGTTCCTAAACGTTCAAAAACACTTGGACGAGATTTTGGTTGATCTTTAGATTTGACATTCAAATCAACCGTTATTTTGCGTTTTGACGATTTCGACATTGTTTATTTTCACTGTACAAAGAATACATTTGAAATATTTTGACACAAAATAACCACAAACACCGCCATATTTACATAGACTAAATACTATGGACTAGTCAACTTGAGTTTTTTATTTTTCATTTTTTATTATTTGGTACCTCGTCGTTCCGGTAAAAATATTGTTTGAAATTCAAATCTTTTAGCGCCATTTTTTAAACGTAAAATAAAGCATTTTATAAATTACACATAGAGAATGACTGTATAAAATAATAGTTAAGTTATATTTTAAATTAACAATTCAATCTTTTAAAACATATTAAACATATAATACTAGCATTATACTAAAAAGTATTAAATAGTAATTGTTAAGTAACGCTATATCATTTTGTCGCTGTGTATACTGATTTTTATGTAATTTAAATACCATTAATACTTTGCACGTAAGCGTAAGTCACAGGGAGTAGGGAGATGATAAATTCTTTAGAGATCAACCATTTCTTTAAGCATTTCAAAATTCTGGAACCAGTACAAGACACGTAATCAAAATCAGACAAAAATAAAACGAAACAACCAGTAGCGCATTTTATATTTTTAACTAGGAAGGTGGACAAAAAAATAATGAGATCCGCTAAAATCGATAGATATCGTGGTCCTTGACTACAGAGAAAAGTAATCCTAGTTATATGTTTAAAATAGTATACAGTTAACTAACCAACCAGAGTTACTAGTTATATTTGATAAAATATCAATTGTTTGAAAGTAGTTTAAAATTATAAAATTAATCAACAATAAAATTTTATAATGTCTTTGAATTTTTTCAGTGATATTCTATTTAGAACCATTATCTCTTACAAACTAAATTTAATTGTAATTTTAAGCGTACACATTATAAATAAATAAAATGTATAGTGTATAAGATAGTCGCAATCGTTTTTGGTAACAGTTTCGTAACTATAGTCTGTTTCATTTAAGATTGCAGTGGTGGGCGGGGATTAGTCGGTAAGATTCACAGATACTATTCTCGCAATAAACTAGTTAAAAAATTGGCAATAGTTTTTACATACACTCTAAAATTTATAAGAAATAAAACGCTGTAAGACAGATTAATATTCAGAAATGGTAGTAATCAAATATCAACCCCAGTCATATCCAAGACTGGTGCCAGTACCTTATTTATTTTTTGTATACCTATAAAGTTTGAAATTCAACAATGAAAAAAAAAATGAGAAAAAAAACAGTCATGGTTGGCATTTTATTAATTTCGACTTACCTTGTATCATCTACCCCCGTTAACTACGCTACTGATTTAACTCAAGCGTAACTGACATGAGCGCTACACACCTAGCGGCCGTTCAAACATACAATTAGCGTTGTCACGGACAAATAAACTTCTTACGACAACAATGTCGAACACTAAACAAGTAGAATCGTTATTGAAACGTTATATTCAACACAAATCCGGAACCGCTGTACCGGAAGCGTGCTGGAGAATCGGCCGATCCCCCGTCGCCGGAAAAGGGGTTTTCGCCACACGAAAAATATGTGCAGGTTGGATTTTGTTTGTTTATAACAATTAACTTTCGGTAGAACTTTAAAGTCGTTAAGTTTATGGAACATACTAATACATTACATACAAGATCTTAAAAAAATGGCGGCAATTTAAAAAAAGTTTAATAAACTTGATAAATTTTGATAAAATTTGATGGAGCTGAGAATCACTCATATATTTGAAAGATTAGTTTGAGGACCCACTATTTTTACTATTACCCCGGTCTACCCTACTATATGCGCCCTCAAAACATACATACCCGTGTAATAAATATCTAGGTATGTAATGCATTATGTACATATGTATTTTTGTTAAAATAATCTTTTTAAGATTGATTCAAATGCTATTTGATTATTTTCGAAAAGTTGAAATTATTAAATGTACGTATCTCAAACTATTTTTGATTTGTAGAAATAAGTACCTAATATTTATATAAGTACAGTATGTTCCGTTTCAATGCATGCATAGATGTAAAAGATAACAAAAAAATGTTAAGTTTCGTATATTGAATTCAACTTTAAAATAATAATAAAACAGATTTTTTATAATTTTGATTTTTCAAAATCAAGTTTATAAGCCTTGAAAAATAAAACTGGTATATCTTTAATTCATACTGAAAAAATAGATCAATTTTAAATAATAAATAACTTTTAGTTAAATTTTTTTTCTTATTATGCACCTTTAAAAATAAGAAAAAAAAATGACAGGAATAAACATCCATTTCCGGTTTAATTAAGGTGTACCTTAGTGGACTAACGAAGGTTGTAGTCCGTCCCGGAACGTTAGTTACGGGCCCCCTCACTCGATGGCATGTTATGAAAATTTTATTTTTATTTTTTTGTGAAATTAACAAAGAATTTAAAATTAAACAAAAATTTAGAATCTCAAAAATTAAGTTGACCTGATTTTAATTGGCGTTCTTAAAATTCAAAATTAACTTCAATTTTTTTTATCTTGATTAATATCGTATTATTTGTTAAAAAATAAAAATAAATAGAAATACAATGGAACTCGTAAGTACATTTTTAAAGGTACTGGGGGAACACACGTACTAACAAGAAAAACGCACTGACGAAATATTTTAACATGGTGTCTTATGGAAGAATATCGGGACTTAAAAATTTTTTAAAAACGTACTAACGAGGTTTCACTGTACTCACTTTTTATTTTTTTTGTCTCTGACTAGACTCATTACAAAAATTAAATTTTGCACGGCGCTTCAAACCCGCCCTAAAAAAACAGGATTCAAATTTTGGGGGGGGGGCAAAAAGTAGTCATTGCAGAGGGGCAACTGTCCCCTCTGCCCCCGGCGCCACTGCGCCAAGGGCATTTCTAGGACTTGCGGCCCGAGGCGAACCGCCCACCCTTTTCCCGTAGTTCGCTACTGAAGTGTTTTAATTTTAAAATTTCATGTACTTATGTAAGTTTTACCGTTTTGGCTGCTGTACTTTTTAAAGATCGATATTAAGACAAACATTTTATATTGTTCATTACAAAATGAAATCAATTTTTTTTAAATACAATCTCAATCTTTTCAGGTGAAGAAATATTCACCGACTACCCACTTCTCTATGGCCCCAAGTCCATGTCATTGGTCGAACCTCTTTGTTCAGTCTGCTACAATTCCAAACAACAATTAAATCCATGCTCATCTGGGTGCGGCCTTCCTGTTTGCTCAACTATCTGCGAGCGATCAACATCTCACAAGAAAGACTGCAACATCATCCACGATTGGATCAAGAAAAACAATGTCGACAAATTTACCGAATGGTCATACGACATCTTAAGAGCTCTGACTCCAATTCGCAGCTTATGTTTAACAAAAGAAGAACTCGAAGTAGTCGATTGTTTGCAGCAAAACAATAACAGTCAACACGGCTTTGAAATTGATTTATTGAAAAAACACGGTCTGTTTTTGAATTCCGAGCAAGAGGAGATTATCTTCAAAGTGTGCTATGCTCTGGATACAAATGCCTTCACCATGCTGGCAGTGAGTGACGGCGTAGTAAATTTACGAGGTCTTTATCCACTTTCTGCTGTAATGAACCATACATGTAGCCCGAACACGATGCACGTTTTCGATAACGAACATAAAATGATTGTACGTGCAGCAAAAGACATAGTAGAAAATGAAGAAGTAACAACGTCTTACGTAAACCTTCTTTGGAGCACACCCTTAAGAAGGCAGTTCCTTTTAAAGACCAAACACTTCTCTTGCGAATGCACCAGGTGTCTAGATCCAACTGAATTCGGATCGAATCTAAGTGGATTAAAATGCACGCACTTTGAATGTGACGGAATAGTTTTACCGAAAGACCCTGCAGATTCAAAAGCTCATTGGAAATGTAATAGATGTCACAGTATAATGTCACCAAGGCATGTTGGAGTTGTACAAAGTGTTTTGGGAAGCATTATATCGTCTTTACAAAACGATCAAACACCGGAATTGATTGAATTAGTTAGGGAAAAACTGCCAAATGCTGTACCTGACTGCAGTCACATATTTATCGAATTTAAATGTCGATTACTATGGAACTTGGGGCATTCGGTTGGATATAATTGGCATGGTAAGATGTGTTTTAACATTGTTTACATTAATTTGCATAGTTTAGATTTCAACGTGTAAAGAAAACAGAAAAATAAACTAAAATATAAACAAGTGACTTATATATAAGTAATGTAAATAAAGATAGAACTGTTCAAAAAAATATGCGGAAACAAATTTAGAGGTAAAAGTAAATTTATAATACTTTAAAAATAACGTTATATTCTGAGAGCGCGGTTATATTTTTAACATTAATAGAAAACTAAATTGTGATAACTATACCTATATTTTATAGGACCTTGAATTTTAAAAAAATACAGTAGGGGCTCGAAATTTTCTGTAATACATATATTTTGAATTAGAACCTAATAATTTTTTTTTCAGCTTTTTTCAAAAAATGATTTTTTTGGTCAAATTTTCAAAACTTTGGGCTCATTGCGCGATCTGAAGATATTAACCGATTTAAAAAAAATGGTGGCGTTATGCTTGTGATGAGTAGCAACTTTTGCGCACTATTACGATTCGATCCGCGAAAATTTCTTATTTTCGACCAGGGCCGTCTTTAATCTATTGGAGGCCCTGGGCACATTAGGATAGTGGGGCCCCTATGACCTTAACAGAGCACTATTATGTTAGGATAGACAAATAAAAGTAGATAAGCATAAATTAATAGATCAGTGGCGAAGCGTCCATGGAAGCAAGGGAAGCAGTGCTTTCCTTACTTTATGGGTAAATTAATACAAATATGTGTTTTCAGTTAATAAATAATTTAAAAATATTATTAGAATATTCATCTTTATGCGCAACTCAAACATTTTAACCAAAAATAGCATTTAATATTAATTTACACGCTCAACTATAAAACTATAATACCTCTACGTCTTATTTTCTTGTATTTTAGTCGATATTTGTATGACGAGTTGAAGTTCACTGCAGGAAATTTCACTAAAAAATTTCGAAGTTTTGATTTCGTTAAAAGTGTGTTTATTGTATAGAAAATGACGTGAACAGTTGAATGCTTCAAACCGCAGGTCTGTATCTCAAACCGTTCTCGAGATATAGCCTCTCAAAGTTTCAATTTTTTCAAAATTTTGAAGAAAAATGGCCTTAACTTTTGAACGCGTGGTCGAAATTGATTTTAATTGACGGATTTGGAATCAGCGTATCAAAATCTATATAATGACATGTATAATACCTTAAAACTCGAAAAAAAACAAATTCGCGAAAAATCGAAAAAATTCAAAGGGGTATACCTTAAAAAAATGTCGATTTTTGGCAAAAATTTTTTTGTCGGATTTTAAAGTATTATACATGTCATTATATAGATTTTGACACGCTGATTTCAAATCCGTCAACTAAAATCAATTCCGAACACGCGTTCAAAAGTTATTCCATTTTTTCTCTAAAAATTTGAAAAAACTAAAACTTTGAGAGGCTCTATCTCGAGAACGGTTTGAGATACAGACCTGCGGTTTGAAACAAACAACTTTTCACGTCATTTTCTATACAATAAACATACTTTTAACGAAATCAAAAATCAAAATTTTTTAGTGAAATTTCATGCAGTGAACTTCAACTTGTCATACAAATATCGATTTAAATACAAGAAAATAAGACGTAGACTCATTTAGTTACTATATAAATATATAAGAATTTATTTAAAAAATTAATTTAATTTCGAAATAAATATGTTTTTCGGTAATAAATATCGGTTATCGTTTGGTGATATGGGGGCCCCTATCGATCGCGGGGCCCTGGGCACGTGCCCAGTGGGAAAGAGGGGCCTGTTTTCGACCCGCCCTAATGCACACATCGCGATCGAATTATTTTTATTTTGAAAGTATATATCATATTATTTCTCACAGCCCTGTTATACCATTTGAGTGAGATATTAGTATTTTTGTATGAACACGTGCTATTAAAAATAACCAACACTAATATTTATTTCATTTCAGAATTATCTAACGATTTACTGACGTTCAAAACCCAGGTGTGCGAGGAAATTCTAATTTTATTAAACACGTTAAAATTAGGCAAATGTAAACTCCGGGGATTCGTTTTGAGGGAACTAGGAATGACGTTCAAAGAAATGGGAAGAAGGTCGACTTCCAATCTCATTGTTAAGGTAAAGAATTCATTTAAAAATGAGATAATTAAGGGCAAAATATTGTATTATTATTTATTTCTTTATAAAGATGCATATTTTCATTATTTTAAGTTTTAAAGTTGACCACACTTTTCTACAGAAAATATTTTCGGTCAGATTTTTTTTTAAATTTAATTAAGTAATAAATTAGATCAACCACATTTTTTTTTAAGTCACTTTGTCCAGCTATTGAAGCGATTTACCTGATAATGATGCAGAAAACGTATATTATGCGATATACTAGAGCTAGCTCGGCCAACCCGCGGCCCTCAACGGTTAATTAAAAAAAAATCTTATAATCTAACGCTGAAAGGATTCTACGATTTGAAAAATAAAATACAATGTTTTTAGAATCAAAAAGAAAAACTATACCTTTTCAACTTCAAATTGAGACTAATCAATTTCAAATTGAGACTAATCAAATTCAAATTGGGAATAATCAATTTCATATTGGGAATAATCAATTTCAAATTGAGACTAAACAATTTCAAATTGAGAATAATCAATTTCAAAGTGAAGTTGATTGTTCCCAATTTGAAAATGTTTAGTCTCAATTTGAAATTGATTATTCCCAATTTGAAATTGATTAGTCTCAATTTGAAGTTGAAAAGGTATAGAGGTACCTTATTTGGAAGATCTTAATTGGTTGGCAGATTTAGCTTTCAAAATTTAAAAAATAAACAAAAATAAAACAGGCTTAAAAAACCTAGAAACACTGAAATGTACACCGAATAATTAAATTTAACAGTTTTTGAAGTCGGTTTTCTTTTTTCTTTATTAAAAAGTTTTTTTTTGGTACCGATTTCAAAAACCGTTAAATTTAATTTTTAGGCATATTTCTTATTAAGTCGATTTAATTTTTTTCTTAAAATGAAGTTTTTTATTTTTCTCTTTTGAGTGGCGTATCTTCAAAGTCCATGGTCAGATTCCAGTAGCGTAGTAAGAAAAAAATTCGGGGGTGGGATAAATACATTGAGCAAAAATTTTTAAAGGCATTTTGAAATGTTTGAATGTTTTCTCAAAAGACGTTTTTTTAGAACACTGAATATTTCTAGTTTCTATTATATTGTAAATACATTTTCTGCATTATTGTATGTAAAGCGATTTTTTGAATTTTTTGTTAGTTTAACAATCATATAACTAGAAATACTTTGTCTTTTAGGAATATGAAGAAAAACATAAAAAATATGAGCAAGAATCTTTGATTATTTTAAAAAATCATGTAATATCTGAAACATGATTTACAAGAAATCAACAAAATAAGGTATAAATGAAAAAACCAGTATACATAATAATATATTTTATTCTTTCAATAAAAATTGTTAATATTTATAAATCTTTGGTGTTTATTAAATAAAATATATGACCAATGAAAATAATCGACTAAGTTATATAATATGAAATAATATTTATTTTGTAAAAACTAAATAAAATCAATAAAATTTATGAATATTACACACATGGCACTAACGGTAACGAAATTGTTAAGATTTCAGACAAACAAAAACATAATCTTAATATGTCTTCCACAAAAAGAATGGACATAAAATCTGTAATTGTTGATATTTTCTATTATTATAAAAATGAAATAAATAAATAAAGTATGAGTGTTATTATTCATAAAAGAACACTTTGGTAATTTTGTGATTAACGATTTTTCAATAATAATTCATATATAAAATATTCTTACAAAATACTAATACTATATAAAAAATAATTTTAATTGTCTGTGCGTCATTTATTATGAGTTTTATATTATCAGGTACATAACCAATTGTTAGTATTTATATAAAAATATGTTATACTCTCGATTTAAGGCAATTTTTTAAACTGCATTATAATCAATTCCAACTACTTTAAAATTGTTGTATAAAAAATATAATTACCTAGAATTCAAAGTATAAAAAGCACACATAAATTTCATAAAACTCATTTCAAAATAATTAAAAGTACATGAAATAGAAAATATAATATTAATTACAAATAAGACAAGAGAGATTTTGCAAAACCAAATAGTAACAAAAAAACGTTACTCTAATTGTAAGTATTGCACATGATATTCGGGTGGATAAAAAAAATTATCTTGTTTGACAACATAGTTATTATAAATAGAATTATAAATCACGTAAACTTCAAAATGATCTTAAAAACTTTGTTATAAAAATCTGGTTCTTATGTATTAAAATGTGTAATTAATTTAATCCACTACTTCGCACCCCAACTCTATAATTATGATATTTTTCAAAAATTTTATTTATAATTTAATAATAATACTGCTTTTGTACGGCACAATATGACAGCTATCATTGTTACAATAAACTATCAGCAAAAATTAAAAAAAATATTATTAAAATTACCTGTTTTGATTCTTGTAAATACACAATGTATAAGTATTTATTCAACACACTTTAACACAATAATTAAGTAATATTGATGGAGGTAGTGGACTACAAACTTTTAACTTTTAAAACTTACAACTAAAAATAGCAACAATTAAAAAATTCGTATTTCAAATCTGACAATAAAATTACATACAAATACAATTTCTCTAAAATTTTTCTGACAGTTCTAGTCAATGGTATGCAGTGGCGGGTGGGGATTAGAAAAACTAAAATTTAAAACCATTCTGAAATCGAAGTACCTAATATGTAACAGGAGACAATTTTTTTATCCATCCAATATAAAATATGTTAATTTAAAATGTAGATAAGGCACCACTAAAGAATGGATTCTAAAATATTAAATCTATATATTGACCGTTAAAAAATTATTTTTGATATCATGCATAAAATATTTATTTCTCTATATAAATTAAAAATCTAATTATAAAATTCAGGGATCTAAAAAATTATGGCATAGACGTGAGGTTTTTAAAAATAATTTTCAGTGTAGTCACAAAGATTACCATACACGTATCAATTTTTAATAAACGGATAAATAAACGATATATATAATAGTACCTACTCTGTAATTCTTCCAAGACAATATTTTCTTCCATGTATGGTAACCTTTTGTGACAAAAATCGAAACAATATCTATCAGACCTTAACATTAAACTCACCTTACATCTACATATATAAAAATTCATCAATTATCACACGTACGGATACTAAAAAAAATATTAAAAATATTAACAAACGGTTATGTTACAGTGACAGGTACTACTTCCACTTTCTTCTTAGGTTTTGGTGGTGGCACTGGAGGCGTAGTTGGTCGATCCACAGGAGGATCCGGTAAGGCAGGTTTCTGCGATATCCGCACACTATTATTCGTCGATTGCAGTGTAATGTTCAATACAGGACTCTCAGGTAGGTTACAGTAATCAGGGTCTCGCTGTTTTGCCGGAAGAGGAGGTGGGACTTGATCTTCTTCGCTGACAGTTGAATCGGTCGTTCCTGTAATTATTGATTGTCACAAGTTTGTCACAAACTCATTGTTGGATGTATTACCCGTCGAGTTTCTGTTACTGCTTTCATTTGATTCAGAATCACGTAATGTTATAGCTATGCTTGGGGGTCGAGAGTTTGCAAGTTCATTTGACGCTCTGCTTAGACGTTTCTCTTTTTCTACTTCGGAACGTAACGGACGGTGCGGCGTCAACTAAAAATATACATCGTAAAATAATGTCAAATGTCTACCGAGATTTAAGAATTTTTTACCTCTTCTCTAAGTTCAAACACTGGCATTACAATCGAATTTAATGATGATGTCTCGCTATCTGGGTTCATGTACCACTGGGTCGTTGTCGACGCACTGTTGTTTGATAATATAGAATCTCTGTCGAACTTACGCGAAGACCTTCGCTTATCTTTGGTCAGTGTTTTGTTTTTGTTTTTAGCATTAGGTGATGGACTAGTGATTGACAACCTTCCGTTTGTTTGTGGCAATAGTGATTTACTGTTTTGACTTACATTACTATTTCTGTAACATTAACACAATGGGATTTATATGAAGATACAGTAGAACCTCGATTTAACAGACTGATTTGAGTGACATAGTGGCCAATAAAGTATGTTATATAATAATGTAAGTGTTTTCTGAACATATATTGCACCTCCACAAGAATAATATCAAAAAAGCGTAATACAAAATTTGTGTCTCCCTTCTTTACATATATAAAAAATATTACCCATTTGTACTTTTGTAGGTCAATATTTGTAATTAAAATTATGCCTGAATATTCTAATTTCAAAGAAAATTTATTTTAACAATGAAATTTTTAACTTCCTCTGGTCTAAATGAAGAAAATTAAAAAAAATACACCAGATACATTTGTTTGATACATATAAGTCTGTTACATCGGAGTTTGTAATGTTTTTCAAATCAAGCTGATATTTATAAACAATAAACATTTATATTGGACATATACAACACAAAATAACTTTAAAACTAAAAGTAAAAACATCTACATAAAAGCAACTGAAATACAAAAAAAAAATGCAAACAAAAATAACAACACGAAAATTTATAAATTGATAATAATTACCGTTTTAATTTTCCATGCTTTAAGTATGTTTTTTTTTCTCTCGTAAATATCCAATATAAATAAAAATGTTAATATAAAAAAGTGTTAGTAACCACGAGTGTAATTTTAAACAATACATATTTACATTTCACCGCTGAAAGTACTTCTGAAAAAGTGTTATTTAATTTATTAGTATTGCATGCAATTTTAATATATAATTATATAGAATTATCTATTTATATAAAATAACCATAATTCATCCCTCCTGAGTATACTCAGTAAAGATGTGTTTAAGAATATCAATATTAAAATTTGTTAATAGAATAATAAATAGAGAGATGGTTATTTTATTTCATATTTAATTATTCAATAAACAAACCTTGTATTCGATGAGTTATTTGATGAAAAACCAAACGTCGAAGTTAAAGATTTAAGTGAATTGACTTGTGATCTCGTAAGAGTCCGAGAAGATCTATAAATAATTTGTATTTCAATTATTACAACAATTGAAGACCCATTATGAAAATAAAATAAAAATTATAACTTACTCTGTATTTTGTTGTACTTCAGGTGAATAACTACCCAAGAAAGCCGCTCTCTGACTTAATTGTCTTCTGATAGTCATCGCATGTGGATTATCGAATGTTATATTACAAGACTAAAGAGGAAAAAAGATTAAAAATAATTTAAACGTGTTATTAACATTAATTTACCTTTTTGCCGTATTTTTCTTCAACGTTTGTTTTCATCTCAATAAAACATTCTTCCAACCTCATCTGGAATGGTAAAAGACTATCAGGGGCCCTCTGCCTGTGGAGCTGTATACCCAAATCTAGTAAGGGGATTTGACTCGCGATCATATCTTTCAGTTCTTTGATAAGGTTCTCATTTTCAGGATGATTATCCATATATTCAGGCGTAAAGAAAGCTTTTTCGTAATTACTTATACCACCCATGACGGCCGCGTCTACGATACCTAAAAAATATATAAAATTATTAAATTTTCATGAATATATTTTTTTAAATTTAACTTTAACTTACCATTTAATTTCATGCTTAAAGGATTCAGCGGTAAGTTTGGATCACTTTTATGTGCAATAATCAAATCTCTCAACTGTTTATTCGTGATTTCCATGGTTTCTATTGCATTCTGCAATGGCGATACTTGAAATGTTTGACTAGACTTCACAGGAAACCAACGCAATATCCCGGGTAGCGGGTAAGTTGTCTTTAGAACCGTTCTCTCTAACCAAAGACTTGCAAACTCATTCTGTTCGCCGTTCATTGTCGGATCTTTCTGATGGTAAGGCCTTGAGAAACGAAATTTCTGTATGTCGTTGACACGGTAAAACCGTAATATCTGATCATTGACTGGCTTTCCAGAAAACCTGTGTTTCTTATCATCCATTATCGGATCTACCTTGTTTATTTGAACATCTGATAAATTATTATTAAAGAAAATTGTAATGTGTATTTTAATTTAAATTTGAATGAAATAAATTGAAAGGATACATTGATTTGGTGATTCCGTAATATCTCTCCCAGGTGGCGTTAACTTGTTCATGAGTTCAGCATTTGGTAGCTGGTTTAACAATCGGCTACTAAAATCACTGAGTCTTTCATACGCTTTGCCACGGTACACAAACACCTTATTCCTTAAAAATGGCGGGAAACCTAAACCGTAATAAGCAACCCTGAAATACTCAGGTTCTGGTCTAACGTTCTTCATTATATGATCGTAAAACTGTGCCATCTTCTTGTGCAAGTCGCTTAAATGATCATACTCAAACAATTCATCTTCATACTGTTTCATTAATTCTTTACAGATGTTAAGTGCGCATTCCCACATCTGTGTAAAATACCATTAATATTAGAAAAATATGCAATTAAAATATAAATAAAAACCAACCTTTCCTTTGTTGAAATAATCAATGATACTGTAGTAGAGAGCTTCTTTTAATTCACGATGTGTCTGGTACATTATATATTTATGACTTTTAAGAAGTGGAGAAAGAATTTGATCTGACCAATTTAGAAGATTGCTATGCAGTTTCAATGTATATGCAGCCTCTGTGTAATTGTCACAGTCTAAGTGTAAGTCACATAGTTTATACACATATCGAATGTACATTTCTTTACGATTGATTTCCGAATAAAAGTCCTAAAAATATTTCATTTTTACAAATAAATTCATTGGGATTAAATAAGGTTAGAATACTCACTAATAAATTGACAGTACAACTCATACGGTTTTCTTTATTTTCATCATTGATAATACATCGGTACTCGAGAAGTCTTTCCATCAACCGCGTCACCGTATGTACAAACTTCACACCTTGTTCCTTTAACGTGTTATGTCCTTCACATAATACCATTAAAATATCATAAAAAAGGTCTCTGTACTGTTGATCTCCCCTCCCGCCTTCCACCAATATATCTAATTTTGCAACCATCTCATTTTCAAACTCATTTATGTTACCACGAATCTGTGCAGGATCAAATTTAGTATCCCCAAAACTTTCAGAAAGCAAACGCGACGAGTAATACTCGCACTGCATCATATCAAAGAAAATAGGGATCGTGGCTTTACGTAATTCTATTTCAGGAATGAGTGTCATTTCTAAAAATGGTCCAACTAATCCAGGGATGAACTGTTTCTTATATTGCCCTGAAAAACATAAGTAAAATAAATTATAATACATGTTTATTAATTTCAAGTTGCAATTATATACCTAAATTAAACCACATTGCTCGAATTTCAAAGCCAGCTTCTCGTCTCATGTCTTTATATCTAGCAATAATTCTGTTTCTTTTAGTTTGTGAGAAACATTCCAGTTGTAGTGATGGTTGTGTTAGAAATGCAATTGCACAATGGAAAAAATTGTTCCACACTTGAATTTCAAACTGTTGAAAAAAGTGATCTCTTGTTGTATGTGAAAAGTATCGTAATGATTTTAAAATCACTGAATTCTGTAACATGATCATTTCGCACCAATCACTAGGGTATACGGATTTAGATGATACTAAATCTTTGAACACCATGTATATTTCCATAACGAAATCTTGTAAATCATATTTGGTCAAAAAATGATTTATGTATACTTCGAAATGAAACTCAGTCATTTGCCGAAATATTGATATCATAACGGCAACTATATTACCCTAAAACAAATATATATATTTAAAATAAGATGATTTGAAAAGAATATACCTTATAATTACCACTAAAGGATTTTCCCTATCCATTGAAATCATTGTTTGAATAACAGTACGCAAGATGGTTAACATGATTTCTCTTATATCGTAAATTTTAGATCCTATGTCAGAACGATACAATAAATCTAAAATTTCACTCAATATTTCAACTGACAATTTAACCTGAAAAAATATTTGTTAGCTGTAAAAATATTATAAGATAGAAGACATTTATGGGTAGCACAAAAGTCATTGAAATATTTTTGTAATCATCTTAAAATCATAAACTTCAAAATATATTTTCTTTCTGAAAATCTTGCTGTCTACGTACATCAATAAACATTGACTTTTTAGCCACTTATAATATAAAAAAATATTTTAAAAATAAGAAGTGAACAATATAAAAATGTATATTTAATTATAATAGTGTATGTAAAATGTGTAACCAGACCTCTTCGGAATAACCGCGATGTTCGTTGAGCCGGTGCTTGCTTGCGCCCAGAATACGAGCGACCTTGGCCACCGACCTCTCCTTGCTGCGAATCTCACACCCCCGGTATCCCTAATGTCATTGCTACAGGTTAATACACTGTATGTTTTATATCATATCAAAAATACTAAACACCAATTGTTAAATGAATACATGAGCCTGTTAATTACGACAATTTCATTAACTAAAACTAATAATACATTTAGTTGTTTATAAAATCAATTCTAGAATCGAAAGGACAAAAAATAATATGTAAAAGATAGATAATGAATACTTTATTGCACGCTAAAATCTTTCTAAAATCCATAGACAATGTACGCAACCTCCTAAATGTATTATTATTTTTAAATATCAACTTTAATAAATTAATTAAAGTAAAATAATAATTAAAATAAAACTAAAATAACAAAGCATCAATTATTGTTATGATTTATAAATTACATAAAACAATAAAATTAAACGATACACAACAATTACATGAAAAAATAAATACATGTATGAAATACAAAACCCCCACATTATTAAAAATGTTAAAAAATACTTCAACAAAAAATAATTTAACAATAAACTCTAAAATATTTACAGTCATTCTAAATACAAAAAAATTGTACATTATTAAAATACAATACATACTTATTAATTTTTAATAATAAACTAAATCAATAGTGGAAAATTATTGCAAAGTTGAATAACTAATTGCAAATAGGCCCAGTCCTAGAATGGCAAAATTTTTGGAGCGGTACATTTTCAAATATCTATGTAATAATACTGGAATAGCGGAAGTCAAACAATCAGCTCTTAAAAAAGGATAGGCAAGTGATATTTAGCAAGTTGATATTTCTTAATTAATATATTCGCTATAGTCAGTAACCACTCTGCCACCTATTGGATAAAACTTGAACCCTTCTGAAGTTCCCAAACAGTGATTTGAAAGTTTAAAATATAATGTAAAAATTATGTAAATAATTAATTAAAATTATTAAAATGCAATTAAGAATAAAAGAAAAACTAAAACGTTGTGATGTACCAAATTGTGACAATAATTCATCCAATAAAACATTAAGTTTTATCTGTTACAAAAAAATGCAGCTGTAAAAGAAATATGGGTGAAAAATTTACACTTAACCGACATTTTTTTGCTGTGCACACTTTACTCCCAATGACTTTTAATAGTACATTTATATTGAATGGTAAATAATATTAATAATAGAAATCTTAATTTGAATTTAAATCGGTGTTTTGACCATAGTGAATATATTTTTATTTTTTTAATGATCTTAAAAGGGAGAGCTTCAAAATCAGTTTCTACTTTTGGTCCTTACTTTAATCCACCACTGTTGTTAGTTCATTAATATCAAAAAGAATCATATACAAGGAATACTGTTTTAATAACTAAAATAAGAGTTTATTGTATTAAAAAAAAAAAAAAAAAACACTGTACAAGAAAAAACATGCAATTGTAAAATACATGAAACATGCAAAACAAATGAATCCCATAACCAACAAACAACATGCGTAACAATGCAACAATTATCACAGACATGCGTAGTACAAACTTGTAGATCCGAACGTGCAGCTGCGGCAGGAGGTGGCCAAAGGTCGACAAGCCCAGCTCAACTATTAAGATCTAGATTCACAAACAAAAGCGCATAATGTTTCGATTTTTTTATTTTTGGTAGTGAATCTATCCGTGAAAATTTATTTATTAATTAACTAATTCTTAATTTCATTTAGATTAGATAACTATTTATCAATGTTTAAATTTTTGATTACAAAATTTATGAAGTTCTATAGAATTTTGTGACGTTTATTAAAGATTTCTAGTGCATATCATGCAAGAATAAATTAAATACAGTAATTCCTTTCTTCTCTGTTTAATGTCATGGTACATTCTGTCATTTTTAGCGTTATTTATTTAACATAGATAGACAGCAAAAAATTTTCAGAATTGAACGTGAGTTTTGTCATTTAAAATAAATTAATTTAAAGAAAAAGTACAATAAAAAGAATGTTTTAATTTACAAGTGTAATAAGCATTTTTTGTAAAAAAATTGCCTCTCAATAATATAAGTTCTCATTTAAAAAATCAAAATTACCATTAAAAAACCCGTAAAAATCCACCCACAAATTATGATATTGCTCCCTCCAAGACAGAATGCCTCATATTTTCTTGATGAAATCAAACCAAGATCTGTTTTCAAGGTACCAATTTATGTTATCTATAGATTTGGTCTATGCAGAAACTAAATTGTTACAATTCATAGGCAACATAACGTAATTGCAGTGGAAAAACCTTGAAGAAAGATTTAGGCTTGCTTTTGCTTGCGAACACATTTTTTATAATGATAACAAACATTATGGTAATACCCAGAGTTCAAAAATCATTGAAATCTTAATTAACCTTGAATATTTGCGTAGGTATATTAAAAAAAAAAAACTATTCTATATTCATTCTATCAAAACTAATCTTATTATAAATGAAAACACAATGCATTTTATAGACAATTTTTACATAATTTATATTTAATCTTTAATTCATTTATAATGGAGTAATATTAGAACAAATTTTCTTGAGTAAGGAACTGGAAGGCACAAGTCATTTTTTTTATTAACTGTTCGTAATCTTTATATTAGCTAACCTCTGGAAGTAATTTTTTTTTACCTTTCAAACAGTCTTCATTTTTTTTAAGAGAATTCATAACCGAAAAAATTGTTTTTAATTAAATAAAAAAGAGAAACATTAAGAGATTGTTTTTTTAAAGATCAAAAAAAAAAAACTTCGAGGTTTGGCCAATATAAAGATTTTAGTCTCATATTCCCTACGATGTCTAGAACAAGATAATTTACAAAAAAATTACTCCTTCCTTCCAGTTCTTCATTAAATGAAATTTTTGTTAATATAATTCCACTATCTACAGACAAGAAAATTGTTATAATATTTTAAAATAAACCTGTGAAATTTTTTTTAAAATTTATTCTTAAATTAATTTAATAACAAATCACAAAATGAAACGAAAAACACATTTTGATGTATGCCGTAATGAAAACTAATTTTTCTTCATGAAAAAATGCATGCACATTTTGATTTGTAAAATTCACAGTGAAAAATGAGAGAATTTTTAAACGACAGTCATTCAATTTTTAATATGTGTATATATGAGTGTGTGTATGTACATAGAAGATATTTTTAATTGTAATATAAGTTGTTGAAGTATATAATAATTGTTAAAGCAATGTTTCGTATAGATATCAAAAATGCGTGTTGTATTTAAAAATATAAAACAAATTAAAATTGTTACCTCCTCATTTGTCTCCAATAATTCTTTTGCTTGTGCACAAATTAATGGAAGTAAAACTGCTCTACACTCAGGAAGCAAGAAAAGTTTACTGTGAACAATATCTAAAATCGTCATCATTTTTTGTTTCGTCAATCTATTTGGTGGAACTTTTTTAAGCAGTTCAGAAAATATAGAACTAAAAAAAATATCATAGAACAGTTATAAGTTTGAAAAAATATATATAATTCACTTTTACTTACCTAAGTTTTGTTGCATCGAAAACTTTCAAAATATCAGGAATAGTACTCGGTAAAAATTTCAAACAAGCGCCTTGAGCAAGTAATGTTGAATCTGTTGTAAAACTCATCATTCTTATTAGACTTTGTAGCAATTCGTTAAATATTGATTCAAATGTATCTTTTTCATTTACGCCATAAAGTTCTATAAATAACATTCGTGACTGCACGATAAATCGTATAAAATATTGTAATGATTTCATTGTTTTAAGTAGAATATCTCTTTCAGCCACATCTGGAGAGTTTGCGTTATCAAGATGGAATTTTAATACAGCGATTAGTTTGCTACAAGAATAAAATGTTTTGAATACAAACAACTTATTTTTTTCGATAAAATACTTACTCATATGCAAGAGTGGCGCTATAACTTTCTTTTATATACAAATCCAGCACCGGTTGAAAGTGTAAGAACTTCCTATCGTTCACTAAAGTAATTATATAAAGAAGGCACTCAAAAACCATTTTATCGTAAACTTCTGAATCACAGTTCTTCATAAGAATATTAAAAAGTGCGTCAAGTACATCTTGAAGGAACTTAATAACTTCTTCGCCATTAACAAGTTTTAAAGCTTGCAACGAGTCTTTTAAAGTATCCTGGTGCGATACCCAATTGAGCAATCCGAGCAAATCTATGTTTTGTGTTAATTTTGTAGAACAAACATTCGTAGAAATAACAAAATTATCTTTGGAGCTAAGACTCAAACCATGGCATGACGGTTTCTGCTCAATCAGATCTTGACGTTGTGCCGGCAATTTCAAATAATCCAAAGAGCTGTCGTCAAACCGTTTATGGTCTACTTTATAAACAAGAAGTTCATGCTCTGTATCGCACAAAGTAGTTCCGTTTTGTTGCATTAATTGAACGTAAGAAAAGGCGAATGGTTTTTCACTTTTATCTTTAGCTTCATTGGATGAACGATGTTTGAACATGAATTTCAGATGACTTGCTTTGAATTCTTCTATTGGCACGGCTACTTTAAATATCTCACACCATCTGGGTTTATCTTCATGATAATAAATAACGGATCTGTATTCATTTAATGGTGTTGAACCTCCGCCTAATGTAATTACACCCTGAAAATAAATAAATATACAGTTGACTCATGAAATAAATATACATCCATTTAATAATTTACCGGTATAGTTTCCCCTTTTTCATTGCAGACTCTAACAGTGACTTCTACATTTTTATCTGTACTTTTATTTCCTTTAGAAAATTCACCTGATATCAATGTTAAATACAAGTCATTCCGGACATCCCCAGGAAGTATAACTTCTGGGAATCCCATTTTTCTAGCAATGGCAACATTTCCCAACACCAAATGAGGATTCTCATCTCTTACTTGTTTTAAATCACCATGAAGTAGTTTAACACTGACCCACAATCCCTGTCCTTTATTATCGTTCCTTGCCGAATCCTTATTTGATAATATTTTACGTAGAGTGTTGTCCAGATTATCCTTGTCACAACAGCTGAAATAAAAATAACAAACAAAAAATCTGTTTCTCGGAGAAGTTTTGTAAACAAATATCAACTTACTGTAAGAAAGGTACAAAATGATGTTTTTCATCGTCACTTTCAATTTTCCCACATAGATATAATGTAATATCGAAAGCGGCAACTCCGAAAGGTCTTCGCATAGCATCAGTTAGGTTCTTTTTGTTACTCAAATTCACTGACATTACAGAACTTCTGCGGTGATCTATTTCTTTGGCTTCCATACCACCGACTCTTATGACATAACAGACCAAATATACCTTTTCTCTCTCTAAATCGCGACTACCCAAATCCTATCACAAAATAATAATTAATAGTATATATATATATATATTAATATAATATTAATAGGAATACAATATTTTATAACACTTACAGTGAAAAGTACTCTTAAGTTATGTAACTGATCTAGATCTCTTGCTAATCCTTCCTTTGACCATCTGACTACATAATTTTCTGTAATAGCTCTATTTTCTTTACCGTCATATAACATCATTAATAATTCTGCATCTTCAGACATTTTACATACAAAATTTCTCACAGATACAAAAAATGTATGTGAATAATAAACCGTTGACTTTATTGTATTTTTTTTAGGACCACACTACAAGACAACAATCGATATAAACACATGAAAAATATAAATAAGAAAATAAAATGTATACCTTTGCTTCTTTTATTCGTTCAGTCGCCAGTTTATGCTGATAATACAGCTGGATTGTACTTGTAACCTCTGGGTCTAAAATATTCCCATGTTCATCTCTAACAACCATATCTAAACCTAGTAACTTATTGCCCATATCTATTTGTGATGTGACCATTTGTTTCACTTCTTTCAGTTCATCTACAGGTAACGTACCAGATAATATTTTACTACGATAGTTTATTAATTCATATATCTGTTTTTGAATCTGTTCAAAATGTTCACTGTTTGTCTAAAAAAATATTTTTGCATAAGTAATATTTTCAATTTCATAAAATTCACCGCAGATAAAAAAAAACATAATTCAGGAATGTATTCGCTGTTGATGGTTTTCTATTTAATAAATTCAAAAACTATTATTTAGACTTAAAGTATATTTTCTCCTAGAAAGCATTTCAAAAATATATTTTATAAATATACAAAACCCTTGCCTCATTCCAACAATCAAGGCATTTAAAATAATTTAATGTAGCGAGTTATTAGTAAATACAATCCAGTGAAACCTTAAAAAAAATCATAAACGTACAACGTATAAATGTTTCCAATGTGTTCCCCATTCCCTCAGGACTGAAGTAATCTCCTGTACGATTTGTGGCTGTTTGATTTGCACTATTTCAATGTTTCCCATTTTCTCAACAGTACATTCCACAGTCCGTATGTAGCTTTTAGGGAAAATCCCTTTAAGCGCACGGTTTTTCGATGTGTGCCCATAGTACCAGTTCTCGTGCTCTTTTAAAATATATACAGTTTCACCAACAGTGAGTTTGAGCTTATGAGAATTTTCATCGCAAAGAAAATTGTGGATGGCTGAAAAAATGTTTAAATTAAATTAAATGCAAGATTTGATGCTTAGTTTATAATTTCTGGGTGTTAGTTATAAGATCCAACATAAAAAATATTTTATTTCTGTATGACCTTCGACACAATTTAAAAAACCGATAAAATAATGTAAAAGTGATTATACATTATTTTTATATAAAAAAAAATATGTGTACATATTACTTGCATAATTTAATTTTTTATACTTTCACTAATTAATTATTAATTAACTAAGCAATAACAAATGTTATTATATAAGTATTTGTAACAATTTGATGACCCTAAACATAACATCAGCAATAATATAATCATACTTCAATTTTTAATCAGATTATAAATGTGTTGGGTGAGATAATAAGGATATGCTAATTACTTTGCATGTTTGATAACACTGTATAATTTTTTTGTAACATGCATTCTCATTTATAAAATAAAACGCATTAAGACATTAATTATAAATAGCATAGATATATATTTATTTATAATTTACAATTATTGTATTATATACAGTATAAAGTTAAACGATAATGTTATAATTATTTGTAATTATAACATAAAGTACTTATCAATGATTCATGCAATCTATACACAAATAGAATTTTAATATTGTAAAATTTAAGTGATTCATAAACCTTGGATAATAGATTAAAAGATAATAAATATATATTTTATAAAACTATAAATTCACTTGACTTTTTAAATAATACCTACTGCAAAAAGTTAAGCAATGAACATATTATTATGCACTTTGATAATGAATTATTCACAAAAGCTAAGTGGGAGAGGCTCCAAAGAATGCAACAAGTAAAAATGAAATAATCTACTCTTTTGTAAACGATGGCACTATAAATATTGACAATGAACGACTTACCTATTCCGTATCGATCTTTATCATCCACAAATTTCCACATAATCATTTTTAGAAGTCTTCAAATATAAAAATCATTTAAAAAATCAGTCACCCACGCTAACCATAACATAACACCATCTTATTTGTTTGACGGATGATAATTAAAGCAAATAAAATTGAAACGCCTCTGACAGTACATGCCATCTATAGTAATTATAACGAACTTCCAACATAACTACTCAGTCGGTATTTGGTCGAATTTTATCGTATATTATTGAGAATCCTACCTTATTCCAATATTTAAATTTTAAATATTTTTATTAATGAAGTAATGTATAAATATTGTTTTATTTGTGTATTAATATTTAAATCTTTCTTTTTATTTTCAGTCTGATAATGTACAGAATATTAGAATCAATATAAAGTTAAAATAAAATAAAATTACCTACCCAATTATACAAATTTCTACCAATATCCTGCAATATATAATTTTATTTAAATATTCTTTTAGAAATAATATTCATTTATATCATTACCTACATATTTTACATAAAAATAAAACTTATGTATATTAATTAAGTTCTAAAATATCAATTTGTAAAATAACAAATCTATTAATTCCATACGTAAAATATTAAGAAAAAACTAATAATTTTACTTATTATTCACCATAAAATTTTCAATAATCTTTTTATCCCTGAAAAAAATTTCAAATTGAGGTTTTCAGCAAATATATTCGGAGGTTAAAAAATATCTCGGAACTGGAACTCTCAAATTACAGAAATATCAGATAGGCCTTAAAATGTTCGTTATATAGTCTTCATATTAAAAGTAGTTAAAACTTTTCTCCCTGAAAATTAAAATGTTTGCAGAATAATTTAAGGGACCTTTTTTTATTCAGATTTAAATAAAACTTCAGAGAATTAATTAAAATAATAATAATCATTCTTAAATGAAAATAATGATTTTTATGTACGTAACTTAAACAGCTGTAGCTACTAAATGATTTGAAATTGTAACAATAGTTAATATAACGAACATTTTACAAGTTCTTGACATGTTGCTGAAAACCTATAATTAATGTATTTCTATAAACTGGTGCATGCAAATAAAACTACATTTCAATCAATATAATTGTATTATTGTTAAATCATCTTGTTCCTAATATTTTAACATATAAAACTGTTGCTTCTACTGTAATTTCAAAATTTACACACAATTTAATTTTTCTGAAATTATAATTTTTAGAGATACTTAGAACTTATAGTAGCTAAAACTTATATATATATCATGCACGAAACTCTTCATACCGATGCACGCAAACACTTTTTACTAATATAAAAACTTTTACATGTTCGCACGCACCTATATAAGTAGATTCGGGCTCGTTCACTATCTTTTTACGAGTTAAACAAAAGAATTATAAATTGGGGTGTGTGGTCAAGCACTTACTTCAACGTTTCACACTTTACGTACAAAAGAAAGCTGGGCTTCAGCGCCTACTTTCACAGTTACTTTGTACATACAGATTTAAACGCAGAAAAGTTTCTTTTTTAAAAAAAAAACAAAAAAAAACAAATACATTTTATACGTAAAGTGCAAGACCCATCGGTTTTGGATAGGATTACAAAGAAACAGATTCGGTGTAAAAGGGTGCGGATGTATTTGCTTTAATTCAAGGTTCCTGATCTGTTTTTAAAAGAGCATGTATTTATTTTGATGTTCTGACTTAGATCAACTTTAATACTATAGATTTGTTCTATAAAGAACATCATTCAAAAAAATATATATTTATATATATATATATTTATCATAATAACGTTGATGTGGAAAAAGTTAGATATTGTTTTAAACACCAACTTATTTTTTTACATAATATTATAGTAATAATACACAACTTTCATTTCTTTTTCTTTTTTTTCTTCAACAATCAAACAATTGAAGTAAATTTATATAAACTATAGATTGTTGAAAAATTCTAAATATACATCTCATCTCCAACAACCAGACAATTGAATTAAATTTTGATTGCTGAAGAAACAGTAAATATACATTTGAATCGACACACACATATCGACCAGGAACCCATTAGTCGCACACAACGCACGTAGCCGTAGTCCCCTACACGCGGGGTGTGATGTGTCCACTGGAATGATACACTACGCCGATATGTACCGTGGCTGCTGTGGCGTCGACCGGACAAACAGAAACAGGATCGAGGATGGGTAGACAGATATATCATTCATTCATACATTTCTGACGTAACAAAAAACTTACAAATCTAACTCTGCAAATTGAATAATCGATAAAAGTCCACCTATTGTATTTAATAAAATAATTCTAGATTTGTTGTAGATGCATCTTCATCATTCTCTCTTCATGTGTTTGTTTAATAATGTCATGTTGTTTCTCTTGACGACAGTCCTTGTATTCAACAATCACTACCGGGAGATCACGCAGCTGTCGGACACTGTACTGTTAGTGCACTTCCGAAGACTCCGCTTTCACCGTTTGGTGGTTGGAGGGATCTGCGGTGCTCAGGGGCGGCTGCAACAGACAACACCCACTGTCTGCATATCCCATTGTGTTTATCATGAGTTTTGGTTTAGTCTGGGGGAACGTCGCGCCATCACACTTTTTAGCACCGTCTCCTAATTCGAGTCTCAACCAATGTTAACTAAACTTTAAAACAACTGTATGTTTGTGTTTACAAAACAAATATCATGACACGCAATGACTCAAAGAGTGCTCGGTTCGGTCAAGTAATATTGATCTATCAGTCAGAAGTGTGATATTAAATTATAAAGTTACTTATTGCCAGAACCACATTCACAATATACTCTCAATTATTTAGTTGTTGAATAAGTACTTTGTATGGTTTTTCAATACCACAATATGTAAGAAATGTGGCGGAACAACGTCTCTACATTAAGAGGATGATAATATTTTATCAGAGGGGAACAAAATGATTTATATATGATTGTTTCGTTTTTATTTTATTTTAAATGTAAAAACTTTTTTTTAAATATATTTTTCATTTTAAGATAATCGCGAGTATATTATATAATGATTCTCATCGCAATATTTAGCAGGGGCGGCGTATCTTGACTCATTGTTAGTAAACTATTTATTTATTGATAGATGTATACTGACTAAGATTTGTACAGATTTACTTCAGTTATACTTTAGAATATTCACACAAAATTCAGGATGAGACAATAATGAATGGAATGGGAGGAGTGATTCAGATAACGGAGGAAACAACAGACCACCCCTGACAAATAATAAGTAACTTTACATGTTAATAAAGTGTCAAAAGTAATTAGTTCATTGCATTTATAAACCAGTGATACAAACCTTTAATTATTTTACAAAAATAACAATAATAATCGATAATTAAAGAACTGTGAATGGGATATCAAATGAGAACAAATTAAGAACGAATTACTTTTACAAATGAAATCGTTTAGTCAAATACTGTCACACTTTTATTTGTTACAATTTTACTACAGTGGAATAAATAAATCAAAAGTTGACTTTTTTGATTTACTTCATAAAATTTAAAAATAAATAATATAATAGATATCAATAATAATACTTTCTCTATATATTTATCACGTATTAGGTATATGAGAAAGAATATTTAACATACACATCTATACACAGTATGATGACAGTATTTGAGAGCCGAACAATATTATTTGACCTATCGGCGGAGTGTGGCGGAGCGTCCGTTTGGCGTGTCGGTGCTAGACAAACATGGACGGGTGCGCCGCGGCTGCGGCGGACGACACCGGCGGGGATGGCGACGGGGCAACACTTACGATGGCCTGCGGGAGTCCGGGTGCCGGTGTGGGCGGTCCCCCGGGCGCGGGCTGCTGAGCCGCCTGCGCCGCGGAGTGCGGAACCTCGTGCGGCGTGGTCGAATGCGCCTGCTGTACAGGCAACGCTCCCGCGTAGTAGCCTCCGTTGATACCGGCAGCCACAGCTGCAGCAGCCGGGGACACCGCCACGTCATCTGGCATCAGCATCGCGCGTGGTCTCGCCACCGGCGGTGCCGACGCTCCACCCTCGGGCGGATACAGCGCCGCCGGGCCCATGAAGTACTCCTTGTTGACGCAGTTCCGCAAGCAGTCCGGGATGCGGCCGACTATCGCGCGCCGAATCTCTGACGCGGCCATTTCTCGCAGTTCCGTCGCCGACGCGTCGCTGTAGAAGGCGGCGTGCGGCGTACACAGAAGGTTCGGCGCGTCTTTGAGAGCTCCCTGAAATGCGTTGTGCGGTTCGTTCTCGTGCACATCTAACGCGGCCGCTCTGATCCGGCCCTGTTTTAACGCCGCCGCCAGCGCCTCGTCGTCCACGAGCCCGCCGCGCGCCGTATTCACGAGAAACGCACCCGGTCGCATCTGCTTGATCGTGTACTCGTTGATCAGATGGTGGTTGTGCTCGTTGAGCGTGCAATGCAGCGACACACAGTCCGACTGGAACAGTAGGTCCTGTAGCGTATACACGCGCGTCAGTCCCAGTGACTTCTCGATACCATCCGGCAAATACGGGTCATAGAAGATCACGTTGAAGCCGAAAGCCTTTGCACGCAAAGCCACGGCCGAGCCGATGCGCCCGAGTCCCACTATGCCTAGCGTATCGCCGCGAATGCGCGCGCACCCGTGTGCCGCCTCCCGTACTTGCTCAGGCCCGGTGAACTTTTTGCCGTCGCGCACCATGTTCGCCAACCAGTACGTACGCCGGTATAGGTTTAGGATCAGGCACATCGTCGTGTCTGCTACCTCTTCTACTCCGTAGCCGGGTACATTGCACACCGCGATACCGAGCTCGCCGGCCGCTTTCACGTCGATGTTATCGACGCCGGAGCCGATGCGCACGATTATACGCAGCGTTTTGAACTTCTCCAGGTCCTCCTTGGTCAGTATGATCGTGTGCCACATAAGCGCGCCGACCGCCTCGTTCAGTACCTTTTCGTGTATCTCGGATGTGCTCTGCGCGTCACAAAACGCCACCGTCGCGACGTCCTTCAGTATTGGCATCTCTATCGAGCAGTCGCGGCCGTCGAGCAGCGCGACTAGCGGTCGCGTTTGCATCGGACCGTTAGCGATCGGCCCCCGGAGGCTGTCCATGCGCGGTCTCTTCGCCATCATTTTGCGCTTGTCCATCTGTCTCCTTCACGACGCAGCTCGCATACACCACCACTGCACACAACTACAATGTGTCTGTGTCTACAACTACGCACTTCTCGACTCGACTCGTCTCTGTCGGTACTCGCACACACACTGTGTTCTCGGTTAGATCACACAACCCTTCACGTCACACTTCGCGACTTACTGTCCACTCCATGGCGATGCATTAATCGTCCTTCTGAAACACAAAAACACACATTAGTCATTGCCATTATTCATCATACATATATAGGTAATCATTAGTTTCATTAAAATCAAAACATCAACTAAGGCCAAGTTTACATTTGCTGTTATACTCTGACGATTCACGAATACTCGGCCGAGCAAAACAGCAAATGTAAACCCCCCATAAAACTATTATACAAGTAAGATTAAAACTTACATCGATGGACTACTGATATAATTACATTTATAAAACATAACGTTTGAATTAAAGTTAAAAGCATTCTAGAAGCAGACCTCTGAATTGTCTAAACTACCGCGCGACTGTTATCATGGGAATAAACTGCAGTTCAGTTGTAATTATGTATGTTGAGAAGTTTATTCTACAACTTGTGCATTCGCTTTAACAAAACACAGATACGGATCTGTGTGTTACAGAAACATTTTGTAGGTACTATTTGATCATAAATAATAAACAGATGGTTTTCAAGTTTAATCATTTATTTATTTGTGAACATATTGAAAACTGAACAGATGTAAGTGATATGTTACATTTTGAACGAGAATAACTTTAATTTAGCTAATCAATTATTTCTCACCACACTCGACATTTTCCCGCACCCATAAATATCAAGCAGTCAGATTGTTTTAATTTAAGAAAATAAGTAAAGTATACCTAGAACAAGTGGCTAATTTCATGGTTAACTTTCCCAAGTCTATGTCGATGTTTTCACAATAGTACGAGTACAGAAGTACGGACGACTGTAGCATTTAGAATAGAGAAGTTCCAACACTAGTTGTTTGATGTTATATTACACAGTACACCGCAGGGGCTAAGGTCGCAGCTCCGACAAAGTTAACAGCACACAGAACACATACATACATACATACATACACACACACACACACACACACACACACACACAAACACAAACACATACGACAAATTATAATATTATACACAGTGGTATATGATTTTATTTCCAAATATTATTAAATACTTATATATTTATAACATTTTTATGTGATTTTTCTCGTCATTTGTATGTGTTTCTCATACCGTTATTTATACATTGTACATAAATATTCGAATTTCGAGATTGACGCAGACACTGTGCAAATTTTCGAATCGCGTTAAAAATAAATATCAATTAAATATATTAATAACAGTATTGTTAGCTTTTTGGAATTCAACGTTCTTCGAAGAAAGTATTATCTTCAAACCGATAACAAAAAATAAAACTCGAAAATATTATTATCATTATAAATCAGTGGCGAGGCATGAAATTTTTAATAAGGGAAGCATATTTTGCCAATCCTTCCCGTCCTATTAACAAAAAAAAAAAAACTAGTTATGAAACACCTTAAGTTTTATCTACAATTACATAGTATTTATTACTGTTTGTATAAGTAAATAAATGATTATACGTCTTATTTTCTTGTATTTTAATCGATATTTCTATGACGAATTTTCGATTTCGTTAAAAGTATGTTTATTGCATAGAAAATGATGTGAAAAGTTGAAATTTTCAAACCGCAGGTCTGTATCTCAAATTGTTCTCGAGATATAGCCTCACAAATTTTTAATGTTTTCAAATTTTTGAAGAAAAATGGCCATAACGGGTGGACGGATTTGAAATCAGAGTGTCAAAATCTATACAATGACATGTATAATACTTAAAAATTTGACAAAAAATTTTTGGTCGAAAACCGATATTTTTTTAAGGTATTATACCACTTGGATTTTGTTCAATTTTAAATGCTATTTTTGATTTTTGGTTAAAATGTTTGACTTGCGCATAAATATTAATATTCTAATCATATTTTTAAATTATTTATTAACTGAAAACACAGATTTGTATTAATTTGTCCATAAAGTAAGGGAAGCACTGCTTCCATGGACGCTTCGTCACTGTTATAAATATTTTCAATATCAGCTTCATCATTATTTCCAATATTCAACAATGATGCATTTTAATAGGTATATGGTATGAATATATTTATATATGAAATAATTTTCACTACGAACATTTGCTTATTAAATATTTATAGAATGTTCAACAACAACTCAAACTTTCCTTATTACTCACATACACACACAACAACTTGGTGTAACTACTCTCAACTTTACAGGAATTTTTAGTTTGTTACAAACTGCAAAACTATCACCGCCGTTGTACAGAACTTTGTCAATTACATATTTCGTAACTATTTAATGAAACAATAATTGAGTCATTTTAAAGCCAATGCGACTATAACTCGCGAGCAAAAGCAAACCAAAATCTTTCTACGAGGTGTTTCTTGTACGATTGTCAGCTATGTTTAGATTAACCCATTAACGTCCAAAAGAAAACTAATACATGCAGAAGATTTAAAAAAATGAAATTAAGCACACATACAATATATTTAAGTAAATATTACAAAAAACTTTTTTTTTATATTTAGAAAAAAAAAAAAAAATTTGAAGTCACATGTTTCAGTTGGATAAAATATATTAGCATTTGTTAAAAAATAAATAGAAATACAGTGCGTTTTTAAAGTGACTGGAGGAAAACACGCACTAACGAGAAAAACTTACTAACGAAATATTTAAACATGGAATCTTATGGAAGAATGCCGGAACCTAAAAAAAAGAAAAACGTACTAACGATATTGTTGATATTAAATTATAAATAATTATTACTCGTTTTATTTTCACGAGTTACGAACAAATAATGAAAATCGATACAAAGTGGAGATAATCTTTTTATCATCTGAAAATCTCATAGATATTTTTTTCTATTTTCACAAGTTCTCGATGTTAATTGACTGGATTGAAGTTATTAGTTAGAAACACAATACTGATTGTGAGTTCCTTGTTGGAAGGATTTATAGTTTGCTAAAGTTTAACGTACTCCCCTCATCACATACAATGAATATTCTCTACGTGTTTTAGACGAATTACTACACAAGTATCTCCAAATCGATGTTCAAGAACTTTGCAGGTAATGTATTATTATAACTAGAGAGAACTAATGTTCTTTGATTTATACTGGATGGAAGTTATGACAATCTCTCTCAACAAGAGGCGTTTTAATTAAAAAAACAAAACAAAAACATAAGGTTCTGGCACCAGTCTTGGATATGACTCCAGTAATGGCTATTATTTTTTAATTAAATGTTACTGAATTAGAAATATTTGTTGATATTTGATTATAACCATTCCTGAATATTAATCTATAAACATTTACCTGTCTTACAGCAGTGGCTACTCACCTTAAAAAATTTAAAAGAAATATTTAAACATTTGAACGATATTTGAATAAACAGTTCAAAATGATATAAAATTATTTTGCGGTTACGGGTAAAATGAGTAGAAATCTTACAAATAATCTAAAACAGTTATTTTAAATAGCATACGCACACAGGTGTTAAAACATATTTTTAAAACAACAAAAATCATATCTATATTTGATATTAATAACGGCGATAAAAGCGGCCACGAAAGTTTCCAATTCACGTCATCAGTTCGAAGAAATGATATAAACCGAGTTAAAAACTTTTCCAGTAGTTGTAAAACTAAGTTACTTTATTCTAAACTTGGCGTATTATCATAAAAATCAAAACGTACAATTTTACAAAATTTATAGCCACGAGTTAGCGTCAATACAACTACTATTATAAACTTTTATAAAATGTTTTCCGAACAGAAAAATCCGTGGAAACTTTCTGTTACTTTTGTGTATAAAGTTTATGTTTTAAGACCTTAAAACTTTTCAATCGATCGCCCCGCTGTCTCGCTTGTGCCATAAAGTATACATACATATACATATTATACTAACAGTGGCGCCTTCATAGAGAGGCAAGACGACAAAAAAACGCCTAATTAATTAATTGGTAGATAATTGAATATTGACAGTTTATTACCCACTTATACTTAAAAAATTAAAAAGGCAAAACCTTGAAAATCACACCATCTTAAATTTCCTGACACTATTCAAAATCTAATTATAAAGAAGGACGATATTATATTGGCTCTACAACCATAAACTAAACTCAAATTACAACTTATATTTTATTTATTCAAAAATACGAATATTAAAATTTTTTAGGCACAGTCACATTGTTAATTAACAAAAAAAATCTAAAATTTCTACATTTTGTCATTACATATTTTGAAGATTGCATTATAGTTTTTGAAATATAATGAAAAATTGTATTTTTGCAATGTTTCACGGGATTTCCGGTTTTCGGTTCAGTTCCGGTCCGAAGCCCTGACAAAAACAAACTGTGTGAAATTAAACTTTTCAGTCACAACTGAACGAATCGACTCGAACCAGTATCTTTAAAAAAAAATTCTTGTTTTTCATTCAGCGGTAATGTAATTTATTTTATTTTATTTTTTTCACCATACATGCTTTGTACACAAATATATGTATTTAGCAAATTCGTGATATTGCATCATTTAATTATAAAAATTAATCAATAGTGTTATGAGTGAATTAATCAACTAAACCAGGGCTGGTCAATCTGCAGCCAGATACGAACAAATATTTTATGTTTTGTTTTTTTTAAGTATCGGGTCTTTCAGAATATCTGGAACTGAATTTTAATTTTTCCGTTGTTTTCTTTAAAATAAGATTTAAAATATTGTTACACTTACGTAACTCAACTAATAATTTCAATTAATTGTTAAAACATTTAGTATTTTTGATTGGATGAGATCAATTACAACCTTTCTTCTTTCGCTAGTTATTTACTATACAAAATCGTAAATATCTCGGCTCCTACACTTCCCATATAATGTTTCCCGCCAAATCAAATGATACCAATTACAGGGGGTGAAATATTGAAGGTTCAAATTTTTTTTTGCATTTATTACTTCTGAGTCGAGGAAGATGTAGTTCCACTTCAAAAAATTTGTGATTAAAAAAAAATTCAATAAGTAGGTACGAAGAAATTCGTTATAAAAATTATGAGAAAAATTTGTATAATTATTTTTATTTATGTTCGGTTCCCGAAAAATTTTAGGTCATGAAGCAATTTGGGTTGGCCAGGTCTGAACTAAAATGACTCGAGTAACCTCGTCCCCAAATTAGTCATACATATAGAGGTACTACTGTACTAACAAGTATTCTAATAATTCAATTAAAAAATCGACAATGCGTGGAGTTACTTTAACCGAATATCAATAATTATTATTTTTTTAAAGTAAATATTACATCCCCGCCACTGCACTTTCTCACACACACATTTATATAGACACAAAAGTTTCGCAGCAAGCCAAACTTAGTCCTAACTTAACTTCGTTCAAGCCAAACTTTGGCTTGTCAGTTTGCTAGTTAAAAGTTTTCAGAAGTTGGACTTTTACTACTTTCCACGTTGTTCTTCTCTCTCGCTCGTTCTGTCGTCCTCGTGAATCCTTGTTCACTTCTGCGATATCATTTATGTTTTATCATTGTTAGCAAACTTTGATACTTTAGTCTTTTAATCTTCAACTTTAATTAAGAATCTATTTTTAAATTATTTCCTTTTTAATAATATAATATCTATTATATAAATGGTTCAACACAATAAAATGCATTTATTCTATTAGGTATACCTACATACCAATTACATACATAATTATTTATTTCTATCTCGAGGTCTTTATCATATATAGGCTACATTTTACATTATTATTTAAGATTTTTACTATAATCTCAAAATATATTGAATATGACCCCAGTAATTTCTATTCTTTGATTAAATGTACTCAATTAGAAATATTTGTTAATATTTGATTACTACAATTTCTGAATATTAATCTATATATATACATTTAACTGTCATTTGATGACAATCGACCAATAGGTGTCAAAATGGTGGACATTTAAACTAATTATTAGTATAACTTATTTATTAATTATTATATTATCATAGCAACTGCTTTACATGGTTTCTTTGTCGATTCTTTCTTTATATCTTTTGTGTCGTAGTACTCATCATTTTGTAATCATTAGCAAGTGTCCATCACTGCGTGCTCATTACTGGTTTTACTTTATCCATTACTGGAGAAAAAAGATAAACAAACTATATTTGCTGACTTTGGTAATTAAAAGAAGCCCGTCAATCATAAAAATAGTAAACTTTGCTCTTATAGCGACCATAACTGGTGCCAGTACCTTATTACAGGTTGTTTCTGACAGAGCTGTGAAGTCGGTACAAAAATCTATAACCCCGACTCCACTTTGACTATTTAACTTTACTAAAAGCGACATTAAATATTTTTAAAAAATGTTAAGAAATTAATGAGATAAAAAATATTAAGTAGCTTAAACTATGCTAGTTCGTAGATACCAAAACTCATTTTTTTTAAATAGGGCTTCCTATATTTTTTTATATAACTTTCAGTACCCTTCATCTTTTGTATAATATGTCCTTTTTAATCATTAATTATCGTGTTATGTCTATTTATTAATTTTTTTAAGAAAATTAATATAATCAATAAAATGCATTCTTCTGCAGAAAAAATAATAAGTGTGCAAAAATCATTATTTTATTAATGAAGCCAGGACTTAAACTTCCACTCCATAACTCTATGGTTTCAGAACATACTTAACAAATAAATAAAGCATAGGTATACTTATACATGTCTACATTTTTTAAAAGGCTGTCGAAACTTACACTTTTATCTATCTATCTATTCTATACATATATTAATGGTAGTATGAAATTAAAAAACAAACAGCTGTGTATACATGTATATAATTTTCATACATCACAGTTTATGTTTTTTAAAAAGACTTGGGCGTAGGTAGTTATCCAAGAAATTGTAATTAAACTCTGAACAAAAAGTTATACAATCTTGTTAGCGCAAAGTAATTTCGGTAAAGCCCCAAGGGGGAGCAAGGGGCGGAGTGCGAGGAGTAAACCTCGTCGACGAGGGGTGAGGCAGTTTCGCAGCTGCAATAAATTAAATCAGTGAAGCCACGTCAAATATCATATTCAGGAAGAAATTAGGCGATAACTTTTAAATATAGTATGATTATTTTGCATCGGCGGAAGTTTATTAAAACCTTAGACAAGGAAAGATAAAAGACAAATAACACATTACCTAGCGTTGTTTTTGTTACCATATCGCTCCACGAGTCATTGGCGTATCATTCAGATTTTAAAATAAATATCAATTGTTTTGAATTATAAAATTAAATTAATAATAAATGTCTTTAAAAGTATTACAGTGATAATTGATTAACAGAGAAACGTCTATTTGGAACTATCATCTCTCATACATACTAAATTCAATTGTAATTTAAAGCATATTTGCATATTATAAATTTTCAACTGACGCCTCTGGGATAATATGCGATTTTGACAATTAAATAAAGATGGTCGCCGACAAATTTTGGTAACACTTTCATATACGGACTAGCATTGGTTGTTATGTATCCATAGTCTTTCCTAATCTAAGATTGAAACACTTTTTAAAATGTTTTTCTTTCTACATGAATCGTTCATAAGACAAAACGATTAAGCACTTTGATGTTTTGTTAACAGACTTGCATGCGGTTAAATGGAAAATACAATATCTAATATATATTTTTCAAAACTTCATCTAGAACGGAGGAAATTGAAAAAGTTGTCGATATTTCTGTAAAAATTGAAACTTTTCAGTTTTGTATACTACAAACGTAAGTACGAGTAAACTATAACTAATTTTTAACATACGCGTTTGAAAAAAGCAGGGACTAGAACCTGAACCGTAAATACGTATTTTTCATTAATCTGAACCCGAACCGTACCGCTATATTTCAAAGTCAACGAATTTAAACCTGAATCCGAACCTTTCATAGATAACTGGTAACTATATCGTTTTATAAGGTTCAATAAATTATTTTTAATATTTTTCTATAATAATTTTTAAAAGAGATTATAAAATGTACTAATACTGGAAATCTGTTTGAATTTTATGGTATGATGTGACTTATCAAGTTAATTATTTACATATTTTTTACTTTCTTTTTTAATTCTATAAGGAACTGAAATACATTTCAATTTGCAAAAAAAAATCTGAAAAATAGAGATTTCAATCTTAAAAATGTAAATTTATTTTTTAAATAATTGGATTTTTATGCAATTTCTACAGGAAATTGGCGGCACAACAATCTATAATATACAAATCATATGCTTTTAGAGATTAACCTTAAATGCATTTATCAGTTACTTATTATAATAAATTACAAAATGATATTAATTGTATCTACAAATGTCACAATTAATAAATCAACAAATATAAACTTATCCGCAAAGTTCTGAACAACATAAACATGATTTATAGAAATCTCAAATGGTTTGTATAGAATATTTGTTGACAAGAAACTTTATTCTACATACTATAAAATACAGGGTGTTGGATAAATGTAAGTCCGTATAGTACTGACTAAAATAAATATAATTTGTATGATCCCGCACAGGGCCGTCTTTAATCTATTGGAGGCCCTGGGCACATTAGGATAATGGGGCCCCTATGATCCTTGTTAGGATAGACAAATAAAAGTAGATAAGCATAAATTAATAGATCAGTGGCGAAGCGTCCATGGAAGCAGGGGAAGCAGTGCTTCCCTTACTTTATGGGTAAATTAATACAAATATGTGTTTTCAGTTAATAAATAATTTAAAAATATTATTAGAATATTCATCTTTATGCGCAATTCAAACATTTTAACCAAAAATAGCATTTAATATTAATTTACACGCTCAACTATAAAACTATAATACCTGTACGTCTTATTTTCTTGTATTTTAGTCGATATTTGTATGACGAGTGAAGTTCACTGCAGGAAATTTAACTAAAAAATTTCGAATTTTTGATTTCGTTAAAAGTATGTTTATTGTATAGAAAATGACGTGAAAAGTTGAATGCTTCAAACCGCAGGTCTGTATCTTAAACCGTTCTCGAGATATAGCCTCTCAAAGTTTCAATTTTTTCAAAATTTTGTAGAAAAATGGCCCTAACTTTTGAACGCGTGGTCGGAATTGATTTTAGTTGACGGATTTGGAATCAGCGTATCAAAATCTATATAATGACATGTATAATACCTTAAAACTCGAAAAAAAAAATTTCGCGAAAAATCGAAAAAATTCAAAGGGGTATACCTTAAAAAAATGTCGATTTTTGACCAAATTTTTTTTGTCGGATTTTAAAGTATTATACATGTCATTATATAGATTTTGATACGCTGATTCCAAATCCGTCAACTAAAATCAATTCCGACCACGCGTTCAAAAGTGATTCCATTTTTTCTCCAAAAATTTGAAAAAACTAAAACTTTGAGAGGCTATATCTCGAGAACGGTTTTTTCACGTCATTTTCTATACAATAAACATACTTTTAACGAAATCAAAAATCAAAATTTTTTAGTGAAATTTCATGCAGTGAACTTCAACTTGTCATACAAATATCGATTTAAATACAAGAAAATAAGACGTAGACTCATTTAGTTACTATATAAATATATAAGAATTTATTTAAAAAAATAATTTAATTTCGAAATAAATATGTTTTTCGGTAATAAATATCGGTTATCGTTTGGTGATATGGGGGCCCCTATCGACCGCGGGGCTCTGGGCACGTGCCCAGAAATAGCAATTCAAAAAACAAATGCCGATTTTTTAAAGCAAATTGAGATAAATCTTTGTAAGGGAATATTTTACAACAAACGTTGTAGACCTATATCGAATGCTCTACAAAAAAAATCCTACAAAATATTTACGTGACATGTGTCGTTCTTGAGATATTTTGAAAAAATAAATATTTTGGGTTGTACCCCTCCCCCTTAATGAGACCGTCCTCAAGCCAGACTCAACCAAGTTTCATTAATATCGGTTCAATAGTTCATAAGTTATGCGTGTGACAAGGATTCAGGGGACAGACACACAAACAGACAGACACGTAACGAAAAGTGTTTGTCTTGACCTGAAACGGAAAGATCAAGTTAAAATTTTACAATTTTTCTCTCATTTTAAAACGATCACAAAGCTTCTCGTATATTCTATATTGCGAGGAAGCAATAAAGACAATTAAACAGCAAGAAAAACAAGTGAAAACAAAACCGAAACTTTAATTCCACTACAACAACACTCAACATTTTCTTTTTGTTTTTATCTATATATATACAGAAAACATTGCACTAACTCCTGCAACATGTTTTCTAACAAGGAAAATTGTTTAACTCAATCGTTCCCGAGGTTTTTTTTGTTACCGATATTGCTGATTTTTTTGTCATCAATTCATACCTATCTATGAATACTAAAACTCCAGAACGTTGGTAATTGCATTGTTGATGTATGTATAGTCCAATACTCGAAAATAATTATGATTTCAAACCCATTCGAATTAAAACATATATGTAACGCTGGGCACGATTGGGTTAATTTTCGTTTTCTTTAATAATATTAAGTAAAGTAAATATACATAATTCCGGCTTAGTATATAATTACGACCAATTTTATTAAAAATTAATAAATAAAATAACTTTAAGAGATTTAATTGTCGTTACTTCGGATTTCGAAAAATAAAATAAAAATAAAATAAAATAAGCGAACATAGAATCAATTCAATTAATATCTTCTATATTTAATAAAATAGGCCGTAATTATGTACATTTACCTTACCTACTATTTAACTCTAACAATATTATACTTCTTTATTCTACAAATAAACTGGAAAATGAAATCAAACTTATTTCCAATTATCGATTTAAAGCAAGTTCGCGTTTCGATTTGGCATTTACACTGCACTAAAACTCTTTTTGAAAACTTTTTGATCTTATTGACTCGATTTGATAGTTAAAAACACGAACAAAACAGTAAAAATCCTTAAAAAAAAGTTGACAACACAGTTCTGTCAACTGTGCTGTTTTAGTTTTAGTAGTTTAGCGAAAAACCATCATAAGACATATAAAGAGCACCAAAAACAAAGTGATATTTATTTTTATTCGAACGAGATGAGATTAGTTTAAATTTTGACAAGACGAGACCGAAACGATAGTAACTTTATTTATTAATCAACATAACATAATTTTGAAGCAGAAAGTCTTCTTTATGTAATATTTTGTGTTCAGAATCCAGAACTATAGTTTCGCAATTGGTATGTAAAATCCCTTCAATTTATATTATTTTTTATACCGACTAGGGTGTTTTTTTTTCGGTCTCATTGGTCTATGTTTTGGATCAAAAGTTAATTGTCCCACTCGTAGATGAAACCTGTGATTTGATGAACATGTAAAAAATTACTTTTCTACTTACGCGTGAAAAAAAAATTTATTTTGAAAATTTCTCAGAGCAATATTTTTCTTTAAAAATACTGGATCTATAAATTACGTGAGAAATTAAAATAAATAATTTTTTTAACGAGCTATTTACGCATAAGTTAAAAAAGTAATTTTTCTCGTGTTAATCAAATGGGAAGAAGACTCGGTTTGCGCCTTTCTCAGGTTTAATCTACAAGCCTGAAATATTGAGACAGTTAACTTTTACAGGGTGTCCACTGGTTTTTGCAAAAAAAATTCCCTGACCACAGATACAAAATTTCCTGACTGTGGGGGGGGGGGGGGAATGTGCAGAAATAAAATTTGAAGACCTTTTTTTGGTCATAACTTGAAAATTTTACACTTGTTACTTTTTTTGCTCATCAACTTAAATTTATACACTTTTTTCCCCTGAATTTTTAAAATTTGTAATAAATTCTTTAACTTTCCCTGGCCACTTTCCAGAAAGTGGACACCCTGTTTTAATCCAAAGTTAAAACATAGGCCAATGGGACCGAAAGAAAAATAATTTTAACCAAATAATTACTATTAAATGACTTCCCATGCACAATCAAACAGACGCAACTTGCACCTAGAAACCCACCCAGCGTAAAGTTTCTAATTACTCGACTCGCAAAGTGCGTTCGCGAGGAGAGAGAGGCAAAGCGGGGGCGGGCGATGAATTCTATCTATCTCGCCGGCATTGTGTGTATGTATGGTATGCATGCATGTGTGCGTGTAACACTGGTGTGTAATAACAACAGCACAGCGCTACTGCCGCGGCAACGACGACGGCTATGATGGCGTATTGATCAACAAGCAGCACAAGGACGTCTGCGAGACACATACACACACACGCACGCAAACAGTCAGTCCGGCACGATGCCGCGCGCTTCGGCGACTAGTAAAGCGGTTTCGGCGGGGGTGGAAGAGGGGCGCACACAGCGTAACGTTCATCTGCCGCGAAAATGGACCTGGAATGTTTGTACGATCGTGGGAATCAAAGAAAATGTTTGGGTGAGTTATAGTCGCGCTGAAACTAAAAGTAAAAAAACATCTGCCAAGTAAATGCACAGTGCTTCCTCGTGCTAAATTCACTAAAACCGATAGTGTTCAGATAAATTGCCTGGTATTGGTTAACCATTTAATTTTTATACAAATTTTACTAAAAAATCTTAGTTCGAATTTTTTCTTAAAACGCACCTGAATATTTTTTCATATATTTTTAATTTTTTGACAAATTTCAATCTAAATCTAAATTTATGCAAATGTCAAAATGACATTTAAAACGTCAAAGTGACATTTAAAACGCCAAAGTGACATTTAAAACGTCAAAATGACACTTAATATATCCAATCAAATATCAATTTAGAAAAACAAAACACGAATTTTTAAAATTAATTTAGATAAATCTTTGTAAGGGAATATTTTACAACAAACGTAGTAGACCCATATTATAGGAAATTTAATTCTCTACAAAAAATATTCTATAAAATTTTCTCGTAACATGTGTTGTTCTTGAGATATCTTGAAAAAATAAATATTTTGGGGTGTCACCCCTCCCCCTTACACACGATTTTGATGATTTTGAAATGGGACCGTCCTCAAACCAAACCCAACCATTTGACCAAGTTTCAATAATATCGGTTCAGTGGTTCATGAGTTATGCGTGTGACAAGGATTCAGGGGACAGACGGACGGACGGACGGACACACGGACAGACAGACAGACACGGAACGAAAAGTGTTTGTCTTGACGTGAAACGGATAAATAAATTTAAAATTTTGAAATTGGAGAACTTTTTTTTTGTCTCAATCTGAAACGATCACATAGCTTCTCGTATCTTCGATATTGCGAGGAAGCAATAATGAAAGTGCGATCGAACTTTGTGACAAATACGGAGAAGGAAAATTTATGTCGAGGTGGTAATTGCCATTGTACTGTATTATATACCCAAAGATATAATAAATAATAAATAAATAAATATTCACTACAATTATTAATCTCCATAATCAAAATACCAAAAGTAATTTACTCACTGTAAACATGAATTGAATTTTAATTTTTAAAATCGCTGATCTATTTTTTACAAATAAAAACAAACAATATTTATAAATTATCTATTACATACACTGTAGAGGAAGACCATTTTTTTAATAAATACATAAGGTACTGGTACTAGTTATGGCCGCTATAAGATAAGGTTTAGTGTTTTTGTGATTATCGGGCTTTTTTGTAATTCTTGTTATTAATAAAACAAGTAACTCTTTATTTAATCAATTTAATTACCAAAATCCGCAAATACAATTTGTTTTTTTAAATTATAGCCTATTATTTTGTTTATGTTTTTTCTCCAGTAATGGATAAAGTAAAACCAGTAATGAGCACGCAGTGGTGGACGCTTGCTAATGATCACAAAATGATAAGTACTACGACACAAAATATATAAAAGAAAGAATCGTCAAAGAAACAATGTAAAGCAGTTGCTATGATAATATAATAATAATTAATAAATAAATTATACTAATAATGATTTGATTGTCATCAAATCACGCTATAAGACAGTTAAATTTATGATTAATATGCAGAAATAGTAGTAATCAAATATTAACAAATATTTCTAATTCAGTACATTTAATTTAAAAATTGCCATTACTGGGGTCATATCCAAGACTTTTTTATCAAAGTATCACCAGTTTACAGTATCGAAGAAATTAATTTAACCTTAACACGTTTACAGGCACGCCATATTCATAAATAAACACGTTACTAAAACTAAAACCAAAAACGGATTTTTTTTAAATTCTGCGAATATATAATAATAATTACGATTCACTTAATGAATGCAAAACATTTTCTCAAGCACACACATACACACACACAAAACAATAAAAGTGGAAATAAACGAACGCATTAGAGTATTGTGTAAGTGTTAACAAGGTCATATACAGTGGCGTGCGAATTAATAACTGTGGAAAAAATAATATAATATAATTCCATAAGTTTCTCACGAACAATACATATTCTAATTTAAGTCAAGGCCATTGTATTGAATAAAAAAACGGCACTACAGTCGTAAATAAATTATATAGGTATGTGGATAAATAAAAATATATTGCATTTGACGATATAGAACTATACAGTTCGCAAAAAACTTAAAATGTTCGTATATTGCATTGAAATTTTAAATCGATTTGTTGTTACAGTCTAAGTAAAATGGATCGTCCCGTATAATTTAATTATTGACGAGTCGCACATGCGATTGATTAAATCGAGGTAAATCAATAACAATAATTACACAATAAACACTTTGTATGCAGATATTCTGCCACAATGGTAATTGCAAATCATTATTTTCGAACGACAAGGTTTTTATATACAAGTTACAATACAACATCGGTTACATAATTAAGCTCTATACTTTATACCAGTGGTTTCAATACTCTGGTTCGCAGCCTTCCGAGGATCCCATCAATTTATAGAGTAATCCGGTCAAAAATGAAAACCCCTAAAAACCTAGAGGTAACAAAACATTGTAGAAAACCTTTTCATACTCCAAAAGTTTATCCACAAAATATCAAATTTAAAAAAAGGTACTTTTCAAACGCTCCCAATTGCGTGACGTCATAATCCAGTGTTGAAATGTCAGTCAATGCTTAAATATACAAGTGTCAACGATAAACATGGAAACGCATGAAAAATAGTAAGTTATAAATATTGTTTCGTACCTTACTCACAAAACTCCTGGAAAAAAGATTTATAACTGTGTCTGAAGGTAAAAATTAAGTTGCAATATGTGCAATAATAATATACCCGTCTTTCTAAGAGCAACAATTCCAAATTTGAGTATTTCAGCTCATTTTTATTATTCTTCTTGTTTTTATAACTCACACGTATACAAACAACAGTAACAGCTAGACAGAACATGGATTATGACGTTACAAACGCTTCAACCAATCACGTCGCGTTTTAAATACGAGCTGATTTTTACGACTTAATAATATTTAATAATTTAAAATTAAGCAATAATAAAAATACAATTTGTTCAATGCTATTATTATTATTTAGCCTAATCTTTGCAATTAAGTAATAAAAAAGGTATGTTAAAAATTTCCGGATTACTCTATTGTCAGAAGTTCGTAGGTGAAGGTCTGAAGTTCGCGAATATACTTTTTATTTACGCTTTGGACATCGCACATAACTTACATACAAAGTGGGTCGGGAGGATTACAAAGTTTCGGAACCAGAATATCTGCTTGTATAAAACACAGTGACAAACAAGAAACAACATTTTTACATTAAATAACTAACTCATACATACTATTATTTCCCTTCTAACTTATTAACATAATTAATTTTTTTTTTGAAACTTTACATATTTTTCTCTATTTGAGTTAAATCTATTAATATACAAACGATTACTATATGTGACATACATACATATTCATTTATATTACGAAAATATTGTAATTATTGTGTTTGTTACAAATTTTAATTATTATCTACAAATAAAAATTCAAGCTGCTTCAATATTTAAAAGTTTTAAACTGTTTATTTCAATTTAGTGCAGTAAATTAAGTTTTTTCCTTAATGCATCTCAAATTTTTAAATTTTGCTGTACGTCCTTTGAAGACCACTGTACTACTGAGTAATGTGGGGCTATTTTCATAAACTACTTCACGCTATCTTTTGTTATTTTAGTCCCTCTATATAAGGTCACAATATTATGCTCCATCCCCACACCAAGATTTTATTTCTTAATTGTTTTTTTGGTTTCAATAAATTTAAATATAATGTGACGTCACACAATATAATCTGACCCCTTTTACGTCATACTTTGTCACGCTAAGCACTATACCTCCCTCGCTGACTAGTTAATAAATTAAGATACCTCCAAAATTAATCGACCCTAGCAAGAACGGTGATATCATTTTTCAGTCTTTTTAAAACCTTGTATTTTCTTCACATTATTTCCAACACAAAATACAATTTAAAGTAACACCCAATAAATTTTATTAATCAATGAGAATTATTATGTAGATTATCAAACCATAACTCGATAGGCGAGCATTCACCGATTTTAAAGTGCACGCGGACGAAACCGCGGTAATATTAAGTAAGAAACAGCTGATCGTTCGTTTTCAGAAACCGCGCAAACTGTCAAAGAAGCAAGCACATTATATAGCAGCAGTGAAACCGCTGGTTAACCACCATTGATAGATATTACAATCATTTATAAAATAAACATTGATTAATACATCAATTTTATATTTTTTATGATTAGTTCATAACTGAAGGCGACAACTTTTGCAATCCCTAGATGCAGATATTATATCTTAACTAGACATATGTATGTGTAACGTACAAGGTACAAGTACACATTTTTACAACACCTACAATATAAATAATCTATTTATAAGGTTACAATTCATAAACAAAATTGCGAATTTCTTATCACTGACAATTTACGAAACAGTATAAAAAAAACGTTGTTTCGAAAATAAATAACAAACATTGTTATTACAATAGACAGCCAATTTATTGCAATGGAGAATTAAATAAAACAATAAAGGCAGGTGGGGAAATTATCAAACTTTTAAACAACAATGCTTCATTTTTAATTTATTATGTTAGTCGTAAATGTCCATAAATTAAATAGGTAATTTACACGTGATAACTAAGGTGGTGAAATTGTTCAATAATTGTTTTTATGATACCAATTAAAATAATTATTTTATTATATAAAATATAATTAATTCTTGGTATTAACCGCGTCAATTTGGTCGTGTTATCGGTCAACATTTCGTCAGATATGGCAGTGGACATCCACGTTGGAAATTATATGTCGATAGAAAATACAGCAATATGCATTATTATAACCATTGATAAGAGTAAACGAGCCTTCGATCAGCGGCTCTAAAAATGTTTATAATTTCATTTAAGTTTGTTTATATTGAGCTAAGATTTCATCAAAACGAAATTTGACTGTATCAGAATTAGAACTTACAAAAATCTTAAATTATGAATGACGCAAAATCATTACAAAAACAAATTGTAAGAAAAATTTTGTAGGTACTTTTTTTATTCTTCATTGATAAATATATATTATTAAAAAATTCATTGTTTCGTAATTATGTATATTACTAGCTAGACCCGCGCGACTACGGAATTATTGTTTAGGATTTAAAAATTATATAGTTGTATTGAAAACAAATGCCGGCCGAACGCACCGCTCCCTTCTGCCAACGACCGCGCCGCGACACAGGTTTGTTTTATATATGTAGTTCGCGCGAATAATATGTTCCCGTATGTATATTTCAAGTTATTTCCTAAACCAAAACACCAAATTGAATGCTGTAAAAGGCAAATTATATTTACATTAAGTACTTATGATGAAATCGATAAGGATTAATGTTTTGCAGGTTATAAAGAACCCAAATATTTTAAATTTTCTTTGTAACATAAAAGCAGTTACTGTGGTTTAAATATAAAAGAACTACCTACATTATTTTGTTCAATATTCAATTGTTTAAGCAACGCACTGTAAAAGAGCGCGCTGGCGGCAAACTTTTTTCCGACTTGATTAACTATTATCGTCACTGCTTAGTTGTTAACGTACCTATGAATTTAAAAAAACACGTAAATCGGATAAGTGGTTCTCGAGTAATAAACGCACAAACGGACAGTCGTTGAGCTTTATATATATTAAGGATAATTCAATAATAGTTGCACTATAAATATAAATTTTATTCACACATTATAAACAGCTGTATGATATAAATATTTATGAGATGAGAAGACACAAGTTATAGGCATTCTATAGAAATTATTTCACATTTCGGCCTTGTTGCACCTGCCCGGTATTTTTTATCAAGCGGACAACCTTGAGTAAATTACATTTATTATCAACGAGAAGCTCTTTTAATTTTTTATCACAACTCTCTTCGATTTATTTACATAGAACTTTCTACACAAAAAAAAACACAGTGCAGTTGCAAAACGCACTGACATAAAAGCCAAGAAAATCAGAAAGCAATGTATAGGCATTATTATGTTTTCATCATATAATAAACTGCTGTAACCGTCATAAGACTTTTTAAAGCATTATTATACAGAACCTTATATATAATTAAACGGAAGAACATAAATTATAGATAATTATATAGCGTATAGAATATAGATGTTATTTTTAAAAATTGTCAAGTGCAAATCGACTCTCGTGCAATAATAAATAAATATAGTGTACATAGTTTTTCCATTTATTCTATTATGTTAATTTAATTTTAGAAAAATTAGCTTTAAATTAAATGTAAATTTTCGGATATTTTTCACTATCTCTGTCAGTATTGGGCAGACGATAAAATATTTTTATGTTTTTTTTTTAATTTGTTGGAAAAATTTGGTAGAGTGAAGTGGGGTAAGTGTAACCACGTATTGGCATAGTTCTACTCTGACTTCATATTGCGAACTTGTTATTACGAGTATAACTCTGAAATTTCTCATGCATAAACTTTGACTAATTGTCTTTAAAACCATATGCATTCATTATTAAAAAAAAAAAAAAAACAGTAGTTATCGTGAACGAAAGAAAATTCTATATCTAGACACACAGGCAGACACACGCACAGCCGCCATGCGGAAATCAACTTTTCTTAAAGTTTTGAAGGTAGTACAATCAGAATCTGCTCTTATCTCGGACACGATTTTTTGACGGTATTACAGAACATGGATGTAAAAACTAAAAATGGTAAAACCAAGAAACCAGGAAAGTTTAGATCTAGAGTATTTTATTATAGCAAAAGTTTTATTTAAAAGCAAAGTGGATTTACGCACATCAATCAGTGTTGTTGAAAACAAAACAGTTGTGAAAAGTAAACAGCATAAACAAGTTTCAAAGTAATAAAAACACAGCACACGAACACACGCACACACACACGCGCTCGCGCCCAAATCAAGAAACGGAAGGAAGTGAGTTTGCTTTTACTCAAATTGTCAAAACTGCATATTGTATATAAATTATTTTATAATTACGATTTAATGTATTTTATCAATTTTTAACTGTTAAGTACGAACATTCATTTAACGTTTAAAATTTGAATATGTATTTTTACTCCAAGATTCCGAGTAGAAAACATTATTAAATCGATTTAGTCTTACTTTAAAAAAAATTATATTATGATATATCACTATATTTTAGGATAGGAAAAATAATGTTACTGGCTAATAGACGATCAAATTTAGAGATTCGGTAAAAATAGAAATTGAAAAATTTAGCCTTTTCTCAGAAAATGACAAATTACTTTTTTGATATTCATCAGTAAAAAAAAAAACAGAGAACCGCCTAAAAGTGACATCTGCTTTAGACATAGAACCACAAAATTATTTTTCTGACTAAAATAAATTATTCCTATTATATTGAATTTTGTTTATAAAACATTTGCGTATTAATAAAATTATTATAAGTTTCTAACTACATTAGCGGACCCGTTAATATTTCACCCCCTGTCACGTATGGCGGGTTGTAATTGTTGTTTTAACTAACCCGGCAAACGTTGCTCTGCCCAAAAATAATTTCTTTAAAAATCAGAACATAAATACACATTTTCGTAAATATCTCGACTCTACCGCCACCTACTGGGTCCATTTTTTGTAAACATATTTCTTTCCGCCTAACTAACATATATTCTGAATATGAGCCAAATCGGACTATAAATACACATTCTCGACCCCAGCGCCAACTATCGGAGCACCAAACGAACATATGGTGTGAATATGGCTCCGATACGTCCAGTGGTTTAGGCCTGATGAGAACACATATATACGCACCAACGTTTTTATATATTAAGATAGAATGGATCACTTAGAGTCCATAAGTTAAAAATCATCGATAAATATTTCTCAATCTTAATCAAATTATCATAATAAAAATTAAAACTAATGAATCTTGAAAACGATAAAAAAAGATACAATTAAAGATGTAGGTATAAAATACATTAGGTAATGTTGAATTATGTTTACACAAATATTTATTAATCATAAGAAAGAAGAACATTTCACATTTATTGTAAAAATAAAGAATGTAAAAATCCGTACATAACAATCGCAAACAAAACAGAAATGCAAAGAAAGCAAAACTAATTTAACTTATTAAACAGGATATAATCTTCTTCAACGGTACTCTACTAGGAGTTCAGAACACGCAAAAATCAGTGGCGGAACTTAAAAAATATATAGTCCTCATAATAGTATATCGACAGTGAAACCAAATAAGCCACATTTTGGGTGATATTGAATTATATAAGTATGCCATTAAAATCAGTATTCACCATAGCTGTACGACGAAAAAGACGTCCGTTGTACTACAGTGAAATAACTGTCATTTTGAATCAAAATCACATATCATAATCATTAAATTAAGTTAAAAAAATATCAAACGAAGATAATAATTTTAGTAAATATAAGAAAAACTTCAAAATTGTTAACATAGTTTTCCGCCCTATATATTATTATACATAAAAACAAACTTGTTTGTTTAAACGTCAAAAATGTATTTAAGAAAAGGTAATCGCAAGCTTTCGATTCACAGAATCATCGTCAGGCTATTAATAAAGATTTAAATTTGAGAACGATGTTGTTATCTCAATAATATTCATGTGACTATATTATTATTATTATTATTGAGATAACAACATCGTTCTCAAATTTAAATCTTTATTAATAGCCTGACGATGATTCTGTGAATCGAAAGCTTGCGATTACCTTTTCTTAAATAAATTTTTGACGTTTAAACAAACAAGTTTGTTTTTATTTATATTTAACGTCACTACTATTATATTATTATTATACATATATTAAAATATCAATCACATGTATACATGTACTTTCAAATACTTTCAACTGCAATTATAAGCTTTATATTTATTTCAAAAATAGGTATTGTGCACCTACTAAACACGAGAACTTGAAATTTTAAAATTCATGTTTGAAAGTGTCGCCATTTTGGCTGAAGAACGTTCATATACCGACAGACAGACAGCCAAACATCATTGAAATAATGGTCGCAGATGATTCAGCAACGTGTAATTCCGTCAATTTTTTCATATTTAGATACTATACTTTATTATAAAATAAATATTTCGTATATGTATAAAAACCAATAATACTTTATATTAGTTATTTCTTATGTTAACTATTAAAGAATACAACTTATAAAACAAGCAAAACATATTATATACTCTCCGTTACATTTCAATAAAGATCCACAACTACATAAAATAAATACAATATTATACACAACCTTTCACCCAAGTCAAAATTAATAAAATAAAAACAAAATACAGTAAAAACAACCAACATTGAATAATTAAAAAGCCAATGGATAATCGCGTACACGCGATTCCACCCTTTCCAAACCGTTCACGTCACACACGCTTACCCACACCCACACGCACTACAGTGGCGTCTCCCCGGGGACCAAACTGACCAACATCGTTAGTAAAACGTCGATGACACGTTGTCATTTAATAAAAAAAAAATACACGTGTGGGTATGAATGAAGCGAATTTGTGGGAAATAACATATTGGGTGCACGGAGAAAAATATTACATAACAATCACTCAATTTTTAAAGAAATATTACTTTTTTACTCACAAGGGGACCATATATTACAGTTCTCTTTGAGTTTTTAACAGATAGTTTCATGCGTAGTAAGTTGATTTTTACTGTTTTTACTCAAGATTAGTAAATACACTTTAGTAAATATACTTTACATACCTTTGTTTTTACTTCCTATGCATGAAAGTATCTGTCACAAACTCCAATAGAACTGTCATATAAGTTTGATACCACATTTGAAAGTGCTTGCAAGCTTGCAAATTTGCGAGCTCCTTTATAATACCGGACATAGATGTATAATGGACTACATTTAAATCATATAAAATAAATATTTCTAAAAAGTGTAGAAGATATTAAAAAAACATATATAAATTAAAAAGTATACAATTTTTATAAACCAAGCAATTTTCAATACACAAAATACAAAAATAAATCCTGCCTATCCAAACACCACCACAAACAAATATAGGTTACAAAACAAAAACATAAACAAAACACACGCACGCCACTGACTTCGTCAGTTAGAAAGAGACGAACGAAAAGTCTTTATGGCGAATAAAAAACTTATTCATTCCCCTTCTCAATTTTATACAAATTTTACTTTGCGAACAAACTTGTATAATTCTTTTCTTACGAGTTAACTTTCGAAGTAGAGTCTCAAACTTTGAGTGGAGGATTCTGAAGTTGTGAACTGGAGGGTAAGGGGAGTTGACTCACCGAGTAAAAGACGGTAAACATGCACACACAAAACTTGTGTATTTGTGTCTAGAAAACCCGCGGAAACAGCTGATACCGCGTGTGTATATAGATTTCATTATTTATTTGCATTGATGTATAAAGGTCAAAGCTACTTTGATTTTATATACACATCTAATGTTTTTTTTTTGCTTTTCTGATAAAGAATTTGTTTGTTTTTGTTTTTTGATTGATTCTTATTATTTTTATCGCGCTTATTGTTTAATATTTCAGGCTTCAGCGGTTATTAACCTATGTATTTTTTAAACGATCTGTATAGTTTTTATTGTTGTTTGTAATAAAATGATTTACAATTCTGTATAGTTTTTATTGTTGTTTGTAATAAAATGATTTACAATTGAAGACTTTTGCGGTAGTTTGAGATATGAATCCTTTTCGAACAAAATATAAAAAAACGAACACATTAAGAAGGCAGACGGGTTCAAGAAAAAGCTGACACTGGATTTTGTTCTGGAAAAAACACGATGGCCGGACGTAAACTAAGTGGGGTAGAGGGGGTACAAGAGAGACAAGGAAACACACATACACACGCGCGCGAACGCTTAAATTGTCGACATAGTCGGGTTTAGCCGGCAACCAGGCGCGCATTCTGAACAATTATACAACAAGAAAACAAACATTCTATACTTATATCAATTGTTTCATTACAAAATACATTAAATTATCTAATTCAAACATTATAGTACTGTCGAATTAAGATAATAGAATAAAATTTACATTATATATAATACGAAAATATGCAAACTTATTTTTAAATAATTAATTTTCATCGTTACAAGCCTCATCCTAAATTGATGTAATAAATATCTTCTTGTATAAACATTAAATTATTGGGTTTTATAAATTTTGGCCTAGGCTCTACAGAGAAGCCATAGAGATCATCAGCAAGAACCCGAATAATTATAACAGAGACATCGGCTTACATCTGCCCGGTACTGTTGCCGAGCAAAACATGATTTATCAAAACTAATTCTAGCAAACATCAACGCATATTTAATTAAGTAGCTACACCTTCTGTACTCAACATTTCACTTCTGATGAAGATCACGAGATGTTGGTCGAAACGTCAAGTGACAATATAGTGCAACGCGGAATAAAACCCAATAATCGAAAGTTTATACTTTATACAATTGGACAACCGCGAAAGTCTACGTTCAAAAATATATATTCTTATTGTGTTTTAAAGATAAGAACATCGAGTTCCATATTAGTTATTAATTAAAGGGGTTATATTCAATTGACCACCCTTATAAACGCGCCCCTGGTCGCAACTATCACACAGTGTGTTTAGGAGAACGATTGTGGGGTAGGAAGGACGACTACTGTACACTATGAAGGTGCAAGAGGAGGGTTTTCACCATCATCGATCGAAGAGTAAAACAGCGGGTACGAGGGGGATGGGGGGTGGGGTGGGGGTCGTGGACGTCCTTATCTCACACCAATCATCTCTCTCTCTCTAGTCGACACCACAGCAATTCTCCCCCCTCCCCATGCCCCACTTCACTTCACATCTCTACACAATACCCAGACAACGCCAATTTAATACATTTTGATATAACCCGGTCCGTGACATGTAAACGTTTTCATTCATAACTGCTGGGAAAGTTGGATAAATGCAATCTGCATTAATTTGTAAACGTTTAGGAACCCCTGGGTGTAATTGATGTTATAGTATAGGTGTTATAATGCTTCCTTTTATAATGTCAATGCTCGATAAAGCACAATTTAAGTGAACCTGAACCGCAATAGCGAAAAAAGAATTTACACGCACATATACTACAATTAACTAACAATCATGGTAATATACATTTAACCCTCTCGAACACAGCCCCTTCTTAAAAACGACCAATATTTGATGGAACTATTAGGGTCGATCCAAACTATCGAGCCGGTTTCGCTCCAATTAAATATAAATAAACAATAAACAATGAAATCATTCACACTATAGGTATCGGTCATATCTCGGTTCAATCACACTCCGATACAGTATAGCAGTGGTCCCCAACCCTATGCCCGCCGACCGTTTTACGTGTGCCCGCTGCTGTGCGACTACGATAAAACAATTTTTTTTTAGTTTTTTATAAAATGTTATTTAAATTTTTTTTTTAGTATTAAGTAGATAACTATTTTTTTAGAATATATTATACCATTTTAACAATATTTCTTCTGTGAAAATATTTGTATACAGTAAAAGCTCTTTATTCGCGGGGTATATGTTCCATAAATATGCCGCGAATACAGAAACCGTGAATACGGAATGGTAATTTATATGGGATTATAGGGGATACGTTCCTAGGTGACAAAATAAATAAACAAATACAATATAAAAAAATCAATTTAATTGAAGTTTTTGACCATATTGATTAATTATTATCTTCAGGCTTAGGCAATGGTTTAATGAATTTTGTAATTTTTTCTTGCTTGGCAGTTTTTAAAAGCTCCTTCAATTCAGACTGATATTCAGCAGTGGCATTAGCAATTTGCCTCTTAAAAATAAGACGGATCAATTTTCATAAAGAAATCACAAAGCTCATTTGCTATTCTTAAACCTTCACTAAGATTTTTCAAATTAAATGTCACGTTTCCAGTGCTTGTTGAATGGGAATCCTTTTTATTATTATGTATGTACTGATTAGATCCGCGAATAAAGAAATCTTTAGCCGCGAATATAGGAATTGGGTCGCATTTTTTTAATCCACGAATAGTGAAAACGCGAATGAAGGAAGCGCGAATAAGGAGCTTTTACTGTAAAAGAATCAATTATTTCCAAAATTAATTTATAAATATATTGTTACTTTTTCAAATCTGTGTATTGTTGTGTATTATTAAAGTAAGTGGTACCAACCAAACCAACGTATGAAAAAACTGAAAAGTTTCGGAGGCGAGTGAAAACTTGGTGAAATTGAAAAATTATGAAACTTTTCGCTTTTACATCACTAATAATCATTACATCTTTTTCCGATTGTTGATTACCGAGTAAAGTGTGATCTAAACTTGCGCGATAATGTGAATACCATAAGATTTGATTGGAGCGAGACCGGACCGAGACAGGCCCGATAGTCTGGATCGACCCTTAGGACTTCGCTTAGCTGAGATTTTTTTCCGATCTCGTCTAGTTTAAAAAAAATATGAACAAACAGTTCGTTTACGCAAGCAGATAGTAAAACAGCAAAATGTAGACATCTATTAATGAACCGATATAACTATCACGCAAAATAATTTGATTAACAAAAACAATATTAAACTTCTACACAGGTATGCAATGATTCGAACTTACACATAATTAAATACATTATTTCGACAACAAATAATAGAACAATATTAGATAGAGAAAACCCCAAGTCAGCATCTGAAACGATTCCAATAAAAAGGCAAGGAATGAGAGACTGGTGCTCTAGCGATATCGATGAGGTAGCCCTGCCGCCTATTAGTGTGCAATGTTGACACAGCGTATTCTGTAGCAGTTGACCGACCAGCACCGTATTTTACAGCAATATTACTGTTCTTACATACCGTATCGTAACTATTATTATTTTTCACGGCTTATAAGAAATTATGTTATATAATTATTTAGTGAACATAGTTAATAGTAGGTATTTCACGATAAACTATAAGTAATACTGTCAAAATAACGGTTTGACAGTTGTTGCAATGAGTTACTCAACCGAATGACACAACAACGTCATTGTTCCTCGTCGTGTTAAGGAGATTGGCTACAGCATATGCTAATATATACTACAATTCAGTGATCATTACAAACCTCAAAAAATAAGCTGACTTAATTTTACTTGGCGATTTTAAAATTCAAAATTGACTTCAGTTTTCTTTAGCTTGATTAATACCGTATTATTTGTTAACACGTTCACGGTTATGACTGCTATATCCGTCAAAATCAAATCTATTATTCAGGAAATGATGGCTATACCGTAAAAAAATGTCTCAAATGTCGTAAATAACAATTCAATCGAAAACGAAATATTAAAAAAAAATAAAAAAATATGGTATATATATGTCTATACTAGTGTATCTGCGAACGTGTTAAAAAATAAAAATAACTAGAAATACAGCTGAACCTCATTAGTACGTTTTTAAAGGGACTGGAGGAAAACACGTACTAACGAAATTATTTTAACATGGGGTCTTATGGAAGAATGCCGGGACTTAAAAAAAGAAAAAAACGAACTAAAGCAAAACGTGCTAACGAGGTTTCACTGTACTCACTTTTTTTTTTGGTACTGAAATTGTGGCAACAGCGTAAATGGCTTGGTTAGTAGTGCATTGTGTTGTCATGTGCACTCATGCTCACACAAACATCACACATCTAACGTATTAAAGCTATGCAACGTTGACAAATTTCTTAGCTTGTGTATACCTACACTTCTAAAACCACTGATTTTCAAAAAAAAAATTATTATATCATCAATGTCGGCTGGAATTGGATTTTCGAATGTTTTTAATTCATACGGGAAAGAAGAAAAATTTAATTTTTTGTTTAATAATTCGTAAAGGTTTATAGTTAAAGACAGTTTTTTTTTTTAATAATTTTACTATTTTATGATAGCGTTTTATATACAACCGAGTTTATCATTACACATTTTCATATAAGCCTGTGTATAAGTACATTATTAAAACAAGAAAAAAAATTTCATGGATTCTCATTAGAATTGTAAATACCGAAACTTTTGAATAAAGTCAATATCATCTCAGTCGTCGAAACTTGAGTCAGTCCCGATTTCGCTTCGGTCTCGTACACAGCCTTAATTATATCAGCAAATATATATGATTAGATATGGATTATCTCATGATTTATTTTTACAAACATTTTTATTATGTAATCACGTGTTCATAAATAAGCTATAACCACAAATACACAAACATACATTACATGCAATTAAATTAATAGGGCATACGACACACACAATTTAACGATAAAGGTACGCATGCAAAATTTAACAAAAATACAACCAAGTGACTCGTATAGTTTCAATCTACATTTCATATCAATTTAAAGGAAATGATTGCACATACAGTAACACCGTAAAAAGACATTACCTTCACCCAGATACGAAGTATAATTACAACACAATACCATCCTGTCGCATACGGAATACCGTTCGCGGGTGAGCATTTTTCTGGAATAATTGAGTAATAAACAAAATAGTGAACGCGTCAGCACAGTATAGCGCAGCATCCCCCCGCCCCCCGTCCCCACCCCCGCAAGCGGTTATATTCGGGCTGATTCAGCACCGAATCACCACCGACACAGCACAAGCTAGCGACGTCGAGTCGGTTGAAACACGGCTCTCTCGCTGACTCCGCGTCGTGTCACCCCCACCCCATTTAGCCCTTGTTTCATCTCTCATACACACACTTAACAAACACCCTCGCGTATAAATGCAAGCTGCAGGGGGGCATAACATATAGTTGATTAATTTAATACCTGTATGTCGTCACTTCGCCTACTCGCTAAACACCCTTGCATAATACCCATATGTACAATTATATCTATATATAACTATATATATAAAAATTAATGTTCGTTTGTACGAGGTTTATAGACTCGTGAACTGATTTCAAAGCGGTATTCACCAATAATTAGATAATTTTTCTGTGCAGTATCGTGGCTATTTATATTTTATGAAAATCTAAGATATAACATCGAAAGACTAAAAAAAATCTTTATCAAGTCGTGTTTTGTTTCCATGATGCCATTAAGGTATATAAAAACATAGTATCTAACCATGGAATACAGAATTCTATAATTTACAGTTTCGGTATTTTATTAATTTAGGTCACTATGATCACGTCTCTTTCAACTATTTTGTCGAACAAATAGATGATTTTTGACATATGGTAACAATTAAATATTTTGGAATATATTGACTGAAAATTGAAACATTTCACTTCCATGAAAGGTAAAATATCATTGTTGCTAACCAATTTATTTATTTATGTTTGATTTTCATAGTATTTCCTGGGAGTTTGAAAATATAATTTTACACGATTTTCTCAATAAGTACTGAACGGATTTTATTCCAGTTTTCACTAATGGATACGTAAAGTTTAAGTGTATATTTTGTGTAAGTTTCATGAAGTAGAAAAAAAACAATTCGCAGTGAATCGTGAGTTTTGAGCATGTTGGGTGGGCATGATTACTTGTTGTTCAATTGAATTAATATCCCCGAGTAACACTGGATCCAATGCGCTAGTAAATAAATATTATACGACCGTTTGCCATATTGTGAGAATAAAATTATAAAATGCGGTATTCCGTGTTATTGTCTATATTTCAAATAAGTAGGTTAAAAGGTTCATATATCAAAGATCCGCTCAAACCCACGCTTATGTTTCACTTCATAAAGTATTTAAGGTTCCCTTTATTCATCGGATAACTGATAACGACCTTAAAATGCGCAATTGAATATCTCAAACTACATCAAAGTAAAGTCTTTTTTTTTAAAACACCCACGTTGTTCAAAATACCAATCTACTTTGAATCAGTCTTAATCAGAATAAATACAAATACTTATAAATTTTCGTTATAAATACTGCTTAATATATTACACAGTACCTATCGCATTTAAATAAATATTTCATTTTGATTAAATATAGATAATTTATACAAATTTTTACGATACGAAAAAAAAAATCTGCCAAGTAAATGCACAGTGCTTCCTCGTGCTAAATTCATCAAAGGTAGTTTATTATTGAACAATTTAAATTTTACTAAAAAATATTTGTTCGAAAATTTTCTTAAAACGCACCTGATTATTTTTTCGTATATTTTTAATATTTTGACAATTTCAATCTAAATCTAAATTTATGCAAACGTTAAAATGTCATTTTGACGCATCAAATATTTTACAACAAACGTTGTAAACCTATATTATAGGTAATTTAATGCTCTAAAAAAAATATTCTACAAAATCTTCACGTAACATGCGTCGTTTATGAGATATCTTGAAAAAATAAATATTTTGGGATGTCACCCCTCCCCCTTACAAACGATTTTGAAATGAGACCGTCCTCAAGCCAGACCCAACCATCCGATCAAATTTCAACAATATCGGTTCAGTGGTTCATGAGTTATGCGTGTGACAAGGATTCAGGGGACAGACGGACACACACACACACAGGCACGGACAGACAGACACGAAAAATGTTTGTCTCGACGTGAAACGGAAAGATCAATTTAAAATTTTGAAATCGGAGAACATTTTTTTTGTCTCAATCTGAAACGATCACAAAGCTTCTCGTATCTTCGATATTGCGAGGAAGCAAAATCATTTACGTTCAAATTAAAAATACAAACACTGGATGCGATAACAACGGGTAATATTCTCACCGTTCATTGGCATGCATACAACGAATAAAAAATAATAAAACTTAACTGATGCAACATTCTATGCATTTTGGCTAGCTTTGCATTATTATCTTGGTATGCATGACCACGTGAAAAAATAAAGCAACGTCAGTATTTTCTAAACTGTTTTTATCGTATTTATTTTACATAGACAGAGTAATATAACTAAAACATTCAATACACAAGAATTTAAATATCATATTCTTGAAATTTATTATTATTTATTAGTAAGTTACAGCGAAATTTAAAAAAAAATAAAAAATAAACAAATACAGCATACATTTATTTTATAAAAGTTGCTAGCTAATAGTAAACAAAGCGGAAAAATACCGGTTACCCTAGGTATGTAAATACAAATATTTATGGAAAACTCTGCAGATCCATTACATATTCAACATTATTGTTAACGTCACCGGGACGATGTATTCTAAAATAGAATACTAAAAACATAGGCGGCAAGAACTATTAACCACATGAGAGCAACGATAAACATATATTTATCTCTATATATATAAAAATGAATATTCGTTTGTATGAGGCGTATAGACTTGGGAATTACTGAACCGATTTCAATGCGGTTTTCACCAATAGTTAGATCATTTTTCTGTGCAGTATCGTGGCTATTAATATTTTATGAAAATCTAAGATTTAACATAAAAAAAAAAAAACTAAAAAAATCTTTATCAAGTCGTGTTTTCTTTCTATGATGTTACAGCATACAACTGTCATTAAGGTATATAAAAACATGGAATACAGAATTCTATAAATAACGGTTCCAGTATTTTATTAATTTAGGCACGTCTATTAATAGATGATTTTGAAATATATTGAAATATAAACATTTCACTTCCATGAAACTTAAAACATCAAAATTAACTATTATGATTGTTGCTAACCTATTTATTATTAATTTATTTTTGATTTTCATGCAAATTCTAAGACAAGACCTCGTGTTTCCTGGAAGTTTGAAAATATAATTTTACACAATTTTCTCAATAACTACTGAACGGATTTTATTCCGGTTTTCACCTGCACGTTGGCTGAGCATGATTAATTTAAGTTTAATTAATATTTCCGGGTAACACCGGGTCTAATGCGCTACTGTAGGATAAAAGAGGACCGTTTTTAGATGTGTTTTCAGACATTTTTTTTACAATTTAAAAGCCATCTTTATTAAAATTTTCACGCGGCTTCGCCAGCGTATATTCCAAAATCGGTGAATAAAAAGACCGACGAACAAAAATTTTTAGAACTATTAAAACTAATTATATTATCTATTGTCAACAGTTTACAGTCAATAACAATTAACAATGTACATACTATTTAATTACTAATGTGTGAACGAATTTGTTGGAATTTGTAGATACGATTAAAATCAATTACGAATTTTGACAAAACAAGCATGTTATAAAATCCATGACCGCTACGAATTTACCTAAACCACTGATCTGGTATTATTTAACTGGATAGTGGATACCTATGGAATTACTATTAGACCGGATGGCTAAATTTCATACTTTTTCTAACAGTATCGTTTCCATGTGCGCATGCGCGAGACGCAACACTGAACTCAATTTTTATATAATATAGAGGTATATGACGTGCTTCTACAGTTTCTTTATTCAATTGTTAATCATATTTGACAGTTAGTATGCATCTATTGTTGTTTATTTAGTTATTATTTGATAATTAAAATAAATTACAGGTATTCGCGTATTAAATAAGTGTATTGTAGTTGTTATACAATCGAACTTGTATGTATTTATTTATATATTTAACAATCAATTTGATAAATTTGAATTTCGAACATCCGTTGACGCATGCGCATAATCAGTTTCGGTTGTTAGGAAATATTCAATTTCAGCCATCATGTCTGACTTATCATCAGTCCAGCCATGTCAATGACCTAAACCCATAATAAACAAAATACAATTTAACTACCATTAAACAAAACGACTAACCCTGGGTTGCATAAAGCAAAATTAAACACGATTAGTTAATCGGTTGTTTTCAAACCATGATAATTCTAAACTTAATTTCGATATGTAAATGAACAATTCACTAAATATGATCATTTTTTATCTTATAAAATTTATCATAAATATGATTGTTTTTTAGAATTAACGTAATAATGGTTTTAAAACAACTGATTAACTAATCGTAATTAATTTTGCTTTATGCAACCCAAGGTAAAACATGAAATTAAAAATGTATGTAATAAAATACTTAAGCAAAAATAAAATAAGACAAACTTTGCGGCGCCACTGCACGTTATAAATATAAATGCGTGTACTCACTTTAAAGTAAGCCAACATTAATTTTATGATGCCAAATCAATTTGTTACTGCGTGTGCGAGTATTTTTACGCTCTTTGATATTTACGTAAAGCACATCTCTCAATGGAGAAGATTCAGAAATTAAGAAACACCGGTCGTATCTCTGTCAGTAAAATAATTGTAAAAACTACAGCGTCACTTTTCTATTGGATTTATCGCTACAATTAATGGTAAAAACAATATTTTTAGTGTACATACTTATACACAAATGTACCTACACAATTTATATTTTGTTTTAATGACCTTGATTTTGTTCAATCAGCTGTTTATTTTGAGAAACATTATTTTATTAAAGTGGCCAAATCTACTGATTTAAAAAAAATCTAAATGCATAAAAAACTTATTTGAATAAAATTATTGAAAATATGTACTGATTTTGCTTTCGCACATTTAATTAAATAGCTATAATTTATTACCACTCAATGATTTCAATCAATCCAACATTTAGGTACTTGGATTCTTGTTTAATTAAATGTACTCAATTAGATATATTTGCTGATATTTGAGTGTCACAATGGTGGACATTTAACTGATTATTAGTGTAATTAATTATTATATTATCATAGCATTTACTTTACATTGTTTCAAAATTTACGATTTTTTATTTTATATCTTTTGGGTCGTAGTACCTACGTATCATTAGCAAGTGTCCATCACCATCATCACTCCATTACTGGAGAAAAAACAAACAAAACTAAAGGCTATACTTAAAAAAAAAAAAACTATATTTGCGGACTTTGGTAATTAAATTAATTTAATAAGTTCATGAAAATTGTAAAAAAAAAAAAACTGTAATATCTATCTAATCTATGATTAAGCAAATATCGCGAATCAAAATTCACAAATACACTACAGCATAAATTTATTGTCAAAAACAAACGTATTTATAAACTACAACAGACAATACGTCAAGTTACTACACACATTACAACTCTGAATAAATTATTTAGATATATTTAGATAAGTGTTAACAAATCTCGAATAATAAATTTAAATCATGGACCTAATATAAGTCACTTGCAACCAAAAGTATTACTACTTAATACGAATTATGCACATAAATATAATTTGTAAATCTCGATATTATAAAAAATTTGATCATGATCGAAACCATACCTAATTCTCTCTTACACAAGGTATTTATTTCTAGTGCGATTGATATACGAGTGATATACGGTTTTGGTCGAAACTAAATTCTTTATAGTACAGAACATAAACGACGTGTGAGATATTAAGGAGAGGGTATAATATATAAATAAATACAGTATATAATATTAGCTTGATAATTACAAAGTATAACTAGCAATGATAAAATGGTTTTACTATTTTTTTTTTGATAATAACAAGAGTATAGATAGCGGTTAGGTTGAACTTATTATTTTTTATCAACCATTTTTCTAATCAATGTTTATTTTTTTATATATTACGACACGATTACAGCCGTCATTACGGTATTTACGTATAAACTACGATTAACATCCGAAAAACAAATAAACAACCAAAATTCTATGAATTTCAAACAACAAATTAATCAATTATGTCACTCATTCGCCGAAAAATCAAAAGAATTGAATCATGTATACAAAATTAATAAAAACCACTTAGGTCGTGTCTTCTTGATCGTAAGTTTAGCCAACGTTTCGTCACAATTAGAAATCTTCAAGAATTTTGCGTCAATAAATAACCTTTCATATTTTCATTCATAAGGTAATTTTATTTTATTTTAAATGTAATGACTAATTACTCTTCAAAATTAACTTATTTAATTATGCGTATTTACTATGCTATAAATAAAAAACTAATGCATTTTTACTACAAAAGTATGTCAACGTGCGATCAAAGAAAGAGTGCATGTGTACGACAGAGAAGTGGGGTTAGCAGAAGAGAGAAGGGAAGTAAAAGAAATATGATAACGGTAATATGTAGTAATTGACGCGTTTAAACTTTCCATTAGCAGTATATGCGCTCGGCTCGAACATACAAAACAAATCGATTATAAAGTAAAATGAATCATTCCATTCAGTCGATATTTTTATTTGGTTTGACTTTATTTTCATGGAAAACTATATTTAAATATATGATTTATCAACCCTTATTCAGACAAAAAAAATCAGAGTTATTTTTACGTGTTTTAAGTTTATTTTGGTAGATAGATATTATTTTGGTAGTAAAATTCCCTGACTTTCCCTGACCACTAGAGGCTCAGGGGCAAGAAGTGATCGAGGGGCCCCCAGAATGAATGTGCGAAAAAATTTGAAGACTTTTTTTTCTCGCAAACTTAAATTTATACACTTTTTCTTTTTCACTGACTTCCCAGAATTTATAATAAATTCCCTGACTTTCCAAAAATTTTTTTATGAATTCCCTGACTTTCCAGAAAGTGGACACCCTGTAGATTTAAGAGTTAATGAAACAAATATCTTGTAACGTCTACCTACAGTTATTATCCTATACAGAAATCATTATATATTGTAAATAAATACATACATATTATCAGTAAATATTTAAATTTAAGCTAGCAAATATTATCTTATAAAATATTTAAGTCTTTAAGAAGGTATATCACGACAATATAATATTCTATACAAGAGAAAGTATCGCATTATGATAATAAAAAATGCTCATACAATAGATATAAAAAACTACCAGCTCAGCAAAACACTGTGAATTACAATATAACTTGTAAAAGTGACAATGACCTCAATATAGAGTTTATATCGCTTACATTTTATGTTTACTACAACATAATAATAATAATAATATATGTGTATCGCCAATTATATTCGACAAAAAAAATATTTGCCAAGCGATGCAAAAATTCGCGCATAGTACAAACAGTAAAACGTTATAAATATATGATTAATATTTCGACATAACTTTGTTTTTATTTTTGCAGCACCAGTTAGTTAGATATATTATCATATATACATATATCATTAACATTTAGATATGGTTAATTTTGATATGCCAAATATATTATTTCCCCTTGATTAGCACTTAGCACAAAAGTAACATTTTTTTAAATTTAAAAATACTGCTAAAAAACTTTTACATACTCAACAACACATTAAAAGATCACTGGAAAAAGGTTTAATAGTTTTAAATTAAACAAAAAGTAAAACTTCAAAGCTACTATTGTTTAACTCGATAATAATTAGTCTCCCACGTAAAACTAAACATACAAACAAACAATAATCAAAACTTTGTCGTAGACCGCAACTAATATCTTGAATATATCAGTTAATAATATCAACAACTAAAGCTACAATGCAGAGAGAACAATACGGAGAGTTTGCATAAAGTAAAAGCAGTTAACAACTTTGTGAACGCATGTAGGACGCACTGTTGGCGGTGTGAGGTTAGGTCAGTCTGAAGTACAACACAAAAGAAAGGAATCTAGAGACATGTCTGTATGTCCACCAAGAGCAGGTAGCAAGTGAAGCGATAAAGCTAGAGCGAGAGAGGCAAACATACTGTAAACGGGGCGGTGCGATTATGACCAACATGGATCTCTGCGCGCTTAATTGCTTCGACCATTACGATATATATTACTAAACACCATCGATAAACGAGTGTTGGTGTGTATGTAGCGGACCCGTATACACACACAGCCAAAATTAACAGTGAAAGTTTAGCATACGCACAAAGACACATTACTTATTTTCCATCATAATTAAACAAGCTCATTAGATTCTTGTGTATCTATCTGAGGAATTTCAACCAACGCCGAGTACATTAAACACCACTAATGACAAAAATCATGAAAAGCCGGTAAAAGATGGGTAGCATGCTCAATGAGAAGTACGTTAACTTGATTAGGTACGGGACACTTTCTTTTGCAATATGGAATTGCTCAACTCAACCAAATACGATAATATAAATACAAACTTACTAAGTAATGCGTTACGGAAATAATAACACGTCGATTAAGATACGATAATTCGTGATGTATAAATATTATTATTTCACTCACCTTTGATGTGAATGATGACAGAAACAAAGGCTATCGCCGATAGCCACGCTGTTCAGAACCCGTACAACTCCTGATCAAATTGGCGTAGTTTACACTCACATCCACATTCTAATTATCACACACTATCCTAAATCTTAAAACTAGTATAATTCACTCAATATCGATGTTCTAATTAATATTAACAACACACTTTAAATGAAAAATACATTAAATTGCGGTGCAACGCTATGCTCATTTCACTATCCCCACTTTGCTCTAAGAAAATGGCGGACTTTACTTGAAAATAACGCTAGGTACCGTTGCTAGCAGATCCCTGCCCAAGCTGTGGGTAGGATTGTCAACGTGAATCAATATTCTTGGAAAATTTATTTGTAACTTTGAAAATAAACTATTATTTTATTTGATTACATAAACGAAGAACAATAAAAACATTTTGTATAATGTCCCAACAGCAAAATGACGCTACAAATTTTTATTCAGTGTTGTAACATAAAATAAATAAACATTTTAAAATATTTATAATCACATTCACTTATTATATTTATGTCAAAAAGAAATAAAAATTAAATTTTCTAGTAAAATTACTAAATTCACCACAATATTATTATTATTAATAATAAATTAATTTATTTTAGTGATTATTTAAATGATTCTACTTGTTCAGCCATCTAGCGAATTATAGAAAAACAAATTATTGGTTTATATCATCACTATTTAAAAAAAATATTTATTCCTCTTTATGTAAGAAAACTCTTACAATAACAACAAGTTATAATAAAATCAATTATTTACTTTATTGATATAATTCTGCAAGATATAATAATTATTTTACAGTTTTATTTTTTAAATTATAGAATTGATAGAATTTATTTTACCGACTGTTATAAATCATTAATACCAACATCGTAATACCAAAACGTACTATTTTATCTTTCAAGGAAGCGCGCACTAAACGGATTTATAGGTTTTATATCTGCCGGGAGAAGTTATACAGATTATTTGTTGTGAGTACTTATAATACAACTTTATAATTATGCCTAAGAATAAGAAAGACTCATCTGACAGCGATTCTGGTCCAGAAGATGTAAGTATTATAATAAACTATGTTAAATATTCATAACAATTAGTTAAAATTTAGCGAGGTCCAGCCAAAAAGTCAAAACCGGCCGAAAAAACTGAAGATAATGAATATTCATGGTCAATTGATAAAAAGAGATTTATAAAAGTACGTGAATTTCGTGGGAAATGGATGGTTGACATACGAGAATTTTATGATGCTGGCGGTGAATTGAAACCTGGAAAAAAAGGAATCGCTTTATCTGTCGACCAGTGGAGAAAACTTAAAGATGCCATGCCAGAAATTGATGATATCTTAAAGAAGAAAGCTTAATTTATTTATTACTGTATTTTTTGTACTACTTATTTTATTATTGTTTTTATATTATTAAATAATGTTACATAAATTAAGTATAAAATGTAAAGTAAGTACTGTATTAAATGGGTATTTGTAAATTATTACAGTTTTACATTGTATTTAGAAAAGAAATTAAAATAAATATCAAATATAATAAAAATGGGTAATTGTTAATTCTTCTTTTGCAAACGGTTATAGAATATAAATAAATATACATGCTTAAAAACAGTATGTAACTAGAGTGTAGAGATTGAGTTCCCCTTTTAAACTGTATTCACCCTTAGTATCACCACAAACTAGAGCCCGTAAAGGTCGCCTCAACCAAGGACAGTCATATTAATATTGGTGCTTATACTTACATGTACATATATATACGCTTATAGTCTATGTTTATATTTACAGAAAGATAATTAACAAATATATGAAAATGTATCAATTTATAATATACACAAAAACATACAAACAAAAAATTAACAATTCATTCTTTATTCCTTATTTTTTTCTTTTTCTTATCTTGTTTAATTTTTCTTTTTGTAGGTATATTTTCTACTTCTCCGTCACTCTCATCTCCATATATATTTGAATTTTCTACTAAAATGTCTTCCTGATTTTCATTTTGTTCATATTCTTCTATATTATCATGTTCTACATTTTCATCTTGTTCAACTTTCAATGGTTTAATTACAAGACAGTTCAATCTTGACTTTAAATAATGTTCTCCTAATAAACCAGTTGTATTTATATTATGTATCCTTAATCGTCGATCTAATGAAGTACTAAACAAATACGGCCCTTCAGAAGAACATTTCAAATCAGTAACACCACCAATAGGTCCTTTATACTTATGTAAAACCCTTCCTGGTTTTCTTAAATCTATCATGTTAACTAACCCTTTTCCACCACCAGCAACAATTGTTTTTTCTCGACAACATGTCGTCAAACAAGAGTATGTAGAATTTTCAACTTCTATTCTTATTATCGGTCGCCGTTGTGCCCTTATATCATACAAGCAAACATTGTTGTACCTACTAGCAGTAGCCACAAGAGTTTCATCAAGAAATGCTATGTCTGAAACCCAAACTGGTACTCTTAACTGTAATTTATCATTCGGAATGTTCTTAGCAGTGAAAATAACATTACCCGTATTCAAATCCCAGATTTTTAACGGGTTTTCATTTCCTCCTGTACCTAAATTACTTCTTTCGTAAATATTTTGTTTCATTTTACTTAATGGACTTCCTGCATTTAATTCTTTTAGTACCGAATTTGATTTCCATAATGTTACGATTCCTGTTTCTGATGCAGTAACCAATATTTTATCTAAACAACACAGGCCAACAACTTTATCTTTAACCGCTACTTTTTTGTGGTTTTTGAATTTGCCCGTATTGATAAAAAATGATTTAACTTCACCACGTTTGTTACCGATTAAAATCTCTTCTTCCTTCTCATTTTTCCATTGTAAACATAATATTTCATCTCCTAATGTCAGTTTTTTGATGTCATTGATGTCTTTCCCTTTTTTAAGGACAGTAGAGAATTGTTTGAAGGTTCCTGTCTCGGTTCCTATGAACACCTCATGCGATACTGAAAATGATTAATTAACTTATAATTTTTATTTGTAAAAATAATAACTTATAACTTACTCTCATCTGTATCCATTTTCTGATATATTTATTTTCTGTGTTTTCTAATTAACTTTATATCATTATAAATCTTCTGTATCTCCATATACACGTGCTAATAACAGGGTATTTTTATTTGATATGTTGCAAAAACTAGTATTTTTTAACTTTCTAACTATGGTGACATTGTATAAATTATATGAATTGGACGAATGGAAGTTTATTTTTATTGACATAGCTAATGTTTATTGTAAAATAACACGTAAAATAAGTTAATAAAAACAAAATAATCATGTCTGGAATGTTATATGGAGGTGACGAAATTGGTGCACTGGTGTTTGATCCTGGCCATCACTCCTTAAGGGTAGGATATGCACAAGAAGATACTCCAAAAGCAGAAATACCGGCAGTTGTCGGCGTTGCCCCAAATGATGCTCCTAACCTGGACATAGATGTCAAAAAATCTGATTCTAATATTACACAAAATTCAGGTACTTTCTACTTATATATTTAATCCTGTACAGTATTTTGTATATATTTGTTCATTATAGCATGGAAACATTACGTGGACACTACTTTTATAAACACACCTCGATCAAACATGGAACTACACAGTTACATGAAAGAGGGTATGATAGAAAACTGGGATCTGTTTGAGAAAGTATTAGACTACACTTATGAGAAAATCATACAGTCAGAATCACAATACCATCCGGTTTTATTTTCTGAATCACCATGGAATGTTCGACAGAAAAGAGAACGATTAACAGAACTGTTATTTGAAAAATACAAAGTACCAGCGTTTTTCTTAGTAAAAAATGCTGTATTAGCTGCTTTTGCTAATGGTAGATCTACAGCTCTGATAGTAGATAGCGGAGCCACACATACTTCAGCTGTTCCAGTACAAGTAAGTTCAATAAAATATAATTTTACAATATTTGATGCTGCTATATGCAGTATATTGAATGGTGTTAATTTTTTTAGGATGGTTATGTTTTAACGCAAGCTGTGGTAAAATCTCCACTTGGCGGAGATTATGTGGGGATGCAGTGTAAGCAACTGTTGGAAGCAAACAATATTGACCTGACCCCTTCTCAGTTAATAGCAAATAAAGAAGTCATTAGAGAAAAAGATCCTCCTAAATATACACTTAAAAAACTTGATTTTACATCAACAGATTCATGGAAAAATTATATGACCAAAAGAACTATTTTAGATTTTCAACAATCTGTATTACAGGTATGTACCTATCTATAAATTATGTTATGTATAATTTATTGTTTCAATCTTATTATTTTATTCATTTTACAAGGTATCAGAATCGCCATATGATGAACGAGTAGCAGCGTCTATTCCTTCAGTACATTATGAATTTCCAACTGGTTATCATCAAGATTTCGGATGTGAAAGATTCCGCATTCCCGAATGTTTATTCGAACATACGATGTTAGGAGCAAGTCACTTAGGTATGCTAATATAATATGAATTAAAAACGTAGAATTAAATATAAATAATACAATAAATACTATTTTTTTAGCTGCTACAAGTGCAGGAATGTGTGATGTAGACGTAAGACCAGCATTATATAGCAGTGTCGTACTTACAGGCGGAAACTCATTACTTCAGGTACTTGCAAAATAATTATTTAATAAAATCATTTCATTTCAATCAAAACATTTTTTGACTAAAAAAGATGGTAACTTCAAAATCTCTATTTTTCAAATCCTCTTGAAAATCTAAGTTCTTTTTTTACCAAAGTTGCTGAACTTTTTGATCTCCACAATTTTTTTGTTAAGTATATATTGATTTTTTTTAATAGGGTTTCGGAGAAAGATTAAGTCGAGATCTCTCAGTAAGAACTCCAGGTTCAATGCGACTCAAATTGATTGCAGCTAACGGTACTGCGGAACGTAGGTTTGGCGCATGGGTAGGTGGATCTATTCTCGCATCTATCGGCACATTCCAGCAGATGTGGCTCTCAAGCCAGGAATATGCTGAATCAGGGAAAGGCCAAATTGATCGGAAATGCCCTTAAACTATGTATATGTATGTTAATTTAATTGATTTTAAATGTGAAAGAGAATATTTGTGAACTTGGTTAAATGTATTTTATGACAGTAAGTGTAAAGATAATACTGTTTGTTTTATTTTTTGTATGATAGTATTAAATGATACCTAATAATTATATCATAATTTTATCAATTGATTTTTAATTCATAACATTAATATTTTGCATATTCAGAAAAATGTTTTAATTTTAAACGTTAATTCCTTTTGGTTTCTACAGGTTGCGGCAAAAGTCTCTTTAAGACTTGCTTTTTTTATCTCTATATATAAAAATGAATGTTCGTTTGTATGAGGCTTATAGACTTGAGAATTACTGAACCGATTTCAATGCGGTTTTCACAAATTGTTAGATAATTTTTCTGTGCAGAATCGTGGCTATTAATATTTTATGAAAATCTAAGATTGAACATTAAAAGACAAAAAAATCTTTTTCAACTCGTATTTTGTTTCCATGATGTCACAGCATACAACTGTCATTTAGGTATATAAAAACATAGTACCTAGCCGTGGAATACAGAATCCTATAATTTATGGTTTCAGTATTTTATTAATTTAGATCACTGATCACGTCTCTTTCAATTATTTTGTCGAACAAATAGATGATTTTTGACACATGCTGACAATTAAATATTTTGAAATATATTGATTGAAAATTAAAATATAAAAGAAACATTTCACTTCCAAGAAAGATAAAATTTCAAAATTAATTATTATGATTATTGCTAATCTATTTATTTATTTAGGTGTTTTTATTAATAAAGTATTTCCTGGGATTTTGAAAATATAATTTTACACGATTTTCTCAATAACTACTGAATGGATTTTATTTCGGTTTGGATAGGTAAAGTTTAGGTTCATTCATAAGTTATATCAAAAGTAAGTCTTAAAAGGACTTTTGCTGCAATTATATCTAGCATAAAGTTAAAAAAAATACATAGATTAATTTTATCATTGCGTATATTTCTTGGTTCATAATATACAATTTCAATTAAAAAATAAGTGTAAATGCACATTATTAAAAAAACATTTGTCTACATATATAAAAAATTATTTAAAAAAAGAAACAAACTACAACTGGACATCACCAAATGCACATTCAGTCAAGGTAGCCATCGGTTTTGGCCTTCTCCGCAGAGTCCCTAGCACATTCAACATTTCTTTCACAGCCGGAGGTTCTTCAGGAGCTTTTTTCTGCTCTACTTTGTCTCTTGCTTTCAACGTAAATCTTCCACCTTTTATTTGATTTATTATATCATCTATGGCAGCTGTAAAATTCATATATTATTAGTTATCGATTCAAAACGAATAATAAATCATTAATTAAGTTAATAAAGAAGATAATAATTTAAATAAACACAGAAACTATGACATTCAAAACATGCAAACAGAACTATTTTGATAGATTAAAAAAAAAAACTTACGAACTGGTGCAGGTATTGGTTTTTTATTCTGTTCTATTCCCAATAACTTCTCCATATCTGACACAGGACTGTCACTGACCACATTTGTAGAAGTTTTCAATTTAATCCCTTGCGGAGAGAGCGCCAGCAAACCTGGTGGTGGCGGAGGAGGGGGAGGTGGAGGAGGTGGTAAAAGAGTTGGCGGAATTGTCCTGAGTTGCTCAATTTCTTTCTCGGCCATTTCGGCTCTGTCTAACGCAACTTGTAACTCACTTTCGACTAGTTTTAGTTTTTCTTCGGTTATTTCAAGTTGCACTTCTGCTTCACGCTGTTCCAATTTTTCCTAAGTGATAAAAAAATATTCATTTATATATCTGTATTAGAGAATCAGCAAAAAGTGATTGAAATATTGTATTACTTGTAATTCAAATATTTCTTGTGTGTGTTTATTTCTTTCATCTTCTAAACTTGATTTCAGTTCCTCTATTTCTTGCAATAAATGGATACATTTATCTTCGTTGTCAGATGTCATTATATCACCCATCAAAAGTGCACTTTGATGTGCCAGAACATTTCTTTCTTTCCTGGCACTATTTGCCTCCTCTCTGTAATTAATTAATGTTTATTATAGATATTTTTAATGAACGAATCGACAAATCAGTAAATAAACAAATTTTTACCGAAGAATGACAGCATTTTCCCTATCCCGTTGCGCTGTATCTCTAAGATGAACAACTTCTTGTGCTACTAGTTTTGAAACTCTGCTCATGTGTTCGTTTTCATCTTTAAGTTTCTTCAGTTCTGCTTCAAATAGTTGTCTGGATGCTTTTTCTTGTTCTAACTCCTAAAAAAAATGTCAACAATGAGTATTGGGTACGTTTACACAGCGCTGTCGTTACGGTTTTACTGTAACCGATGTAGTTAAACCGTTTTAAGCGATGCCATTTACACATACGAGAATAAGTAATGTCAGCTGGAATTATAATTCCGATTTGAAGTATGCTATAAGTTTGATGGCGTACCAACAAGAAATCCCAAAAATACTTTGTCTCCTCTATGTTCCATGAATCACGCTTTTTTTGTTTTCAATCTCTTCGTCTCAGGTGTTTTTTCAAATGTGAATGCGAAGTACATTACGATGAAATCTTTACACTCCGTAGATACTTTTATTTTTTGGGGTTAGATATAACTATGTTCATGCAGTTTACATACGTTTTTATTCCAGTTTAGATATGCTATGCCTGTAGATCAAGAGGAATAACATAACTAAACCTGATTAGTTATGTCAGGTGTAAAGTGCCATCTACATGAACGGTTTTATTACATCGGTTACAGTCAAACTGGAATAACAAATAAATACCTGTGTAAGATTAACCGTTTGTTCTGTAGCTTCAAACTCCATAAGTTTAGCCGCATTTAATTCAGCCTGAAGTCTTCCTATCTTGTCACTCAGTTCTTTGATCGTTTCCCGAAGCTGTTCAGTTTCAGAATCAGACTGAGAATCATCGGGATTGTCAACAACATCTTTAAAATCATCTATCGACTGATCAGGATTTATCTCAAGCATTCGTTGTACCAAAACTGCACTCTTCCGTTTAAGTTTGTTATTCTCTTTGTACCATTTCGATGTTTTTTGCATCGCCCTATAAGAAATAAAATATAATTTAATAGAAATACATTTATGCCATAAATCAATTGAGATATCTAAACATTTACCTCCTGATTGGAGAAAACATTGAAGATAAAATATTTGAAAACAAATAAAGTAAAATAATATATGATACTAATACTAAGTAATCATTCTTAAAGACAATATTTTGTCTAGTATCTGAAGAAAGACTGAATTAAATTTAGTTTAATATGCATTTATTGAAATACATGTTATACAATATTTTTCAAAATTAATTTTGATAGGATATTGAATAATTTTAGAACTGCATAATTTCTATAAACTGTCACTTAAATGTTATTATAGTTATTTAATATTCACCAATTACATGCCAGTTATTTAAGTTCATGAATTTAAAGAATTTTTTCTTTATAATAATAAATAAAGACATTATTATTAGTTTTTATGTGTCTCAAAATGATTAATTAATTAAATACTTGATGTATGGAATTTACTGAATTTTAATTAGGTAAATTAAAAATACCTAAAACCATGGAAATAGAAAAATAATATAATATTGTAACAAGCATAGGTTGCATGATTGTTTAAATAGTAACTGCACGTATTTAAACTTGCTATTTTACGGTCTCTGTGGGTAATCTACGTTTATGTATAACTTACTTGCGATATGCTCCTGTTTCTTCAACATATTTACATTTGAGTGAATCATATTCTCGATAAAATTCCTTCGAGGCATATTTTAACTTTTCAAATTGATCCTGTTTATCAGTTAATTGTTTTAATATGCATGTATTTTGTTCGGCAAGCCGGTCATATTTTTTCTTTAGGTCGTTTAATTCTCGAGTAGCTAAAATAAATTTTTTTAGTTATTCATATTGCCAGAAAAATATTTTATGCAACTGCTAATAATTTTATTTTTAATTTTTTTTTTAACTCCCCCCTCCCCCGAAATATTCAGTGTTCTAAAAAAACGTATGTTTTGAGAAAACAGTTCAAAATACCTTCAAAAAATTTTACTCAAAAGTAAAATAATATTTAAAAAAAAAACCCTAATGATTATTCCCGGGCACAAAATCGACCAAACACACCCCTGCACCCTTATGTAAATTCTACAGAAAATTACAAACAAGTATCTCTATATGTATATACGTACTCAGGGCAAGTATTTAAAACTTTTTAAACAAGTTATTGCTGAAAATAAAAAAATACATTTTTGAACTGGATAACCCACGTCCGGACAACTGTTTTATTTATTTCTACATTCACAGACAATATATCATTTGTAAGTTTACTTAAGTCGTGTATGTGACCCACGCGACTTCACCACGTTATCTAATAACATCAATAAAAATTAATTAAAACAATAGAAGTAGCCTAATATATAAATTGATAGCTATTACTTTTTTACTCAATTAATTTTTTGCTAACTGTAATTTACTGTCGTCTTTTTCCAGTTTTTTTTTGTCACAGTTTTTTTGAAACAGTTTGTAAAAATAGTAAATAAATAATGACAATAGACATAAAAACATCTGCCAAGTAAATGCACAGTGCTTCCTCGTGCTAAATTCACCAAAAGTTTGAACAATTTAAATAAAAACCGATAGAGTTCAGGTAAATTGCTTTTAATTAATTTTTATTCAATTTTACTAAAAAATATTAGTTCGAAATTTTTCTTAAGACGCATCTGATTATCTTTCATATATTTTTAATTTTTTGACATTCTCAATCTAAATCTAAATTTATGCAAACGTCAAAACGACATTTAATATGTCAAAGTAAATATCAATTTAAAAAACAAAGAACATTTTTAAAGCAAATTTAGATAAAAATATTTTACAACAAACGTTGTAAACCTGTATTATAGAAAATTGAATGCTCTACAAAAAAGATTCTATAAAATTTTCACGTAACATGTCGTTCTTGAGATATCTTGAAAAAAAATTTTTTGAGGATATATTTCAATATTGGTTCAGTGGTTCATAAGTTATGCGTGTGACAAGGATTCAGGGGACAGACAGACACACCTACACACACACACATATTCATTCTAAAACGATCACAAAGCTTCTCGTATCTTCGATATTGCGAGGAAGCAAAACAATATAAAAATATCGACGAATCTAAAATCATAATTATAAAAAAATAATAAAATTTTATAAACACCGATTTAGTGATGTAAATGGTAAAATGTGAGTACCTTCTATGACTAAAATTGAATAAAATATTCTTTGTGACCTCCATCAATCATCATATTCAAAACGGTAAATAATATAATTATGAATGCAATATTGAAATACTTTACGTATACCATCTTGGGTCGTAAGATTAATTATATTTAATAGTTTAATAAATAAATAAGCCGTTTTTAAATTATATCTCAACATGGGCATCATTATACATACATATCTTTATTGGATTTAATTACTAATATCCACCATATGTAGCTGACAATATTAATTAAGTAAACCTCGAAGATTCGCTGTAATTTAATATGAAATATTGATTTCACTGTGAAATGTTTAGAAATATTAATTATGTCTAGAAGCTCAGATACATTAGAAAACCTCAACAATTAAAAATATTTAATGTTCTTTGGTAAAAATGATTGAACTTACATTTTTCCGATTGAGTAAGTAGATTTCTCCGTTTCCGTTCCGATTCTTCGTACTTCCGCTTCCAACCTTCTAAAATTCCTATATTTCCAGGCACATAATTTCCTTTATTAAGTGTTTTTGGCAAGGGAATTTGTGTAGAACCGTTATTATAGCAAGATGCGACCGTCCGGTTTGGGGTCACTGGTTTAGCATCTCCATTGTTGTTATTCAGACTTCGATTGTTGTTATTCATTGTTGCTTGTATTTAAAACTAATTATTTACGTACTGCAATAAAGAAATTATAATTAATATCTTATTTGATTATACGATTATTAAATATATTCACAATCAATTATGGTATGATTAATTGATATTTTTTAAACATCTATTATAAAGTAACTATTTAAGTTATAACTGAATTATTCATCATATGTATGCACAAATATTGTTATTTATGAAATATAAATAATGTTATTTTATCTGAACGTAACTTTTCTTAGAATTTATTCATACATTTATTGATAAAAAAATTCAACAACAATATAACATACAGTGCAAACAAAAACAAATAATCAATTGCTAAATACGGACCTTAGTCACAAAAATTTAATGCTTTGCAGTAAATGTGAATTATTTTTTTTACAAAAATGCACGAACTGAAAATTCTTTTCAATTTTTACGAAACTAGATTTTAGAAAATAAAATTCATAATTATACAAAAGAATATAATATATTTTATAGAATATGTTTATATTTTTATATCGCTCACAGTTTGACCACGACTGATATATTTTACGCCATATCAAACATACAAGCCGAAAAAAGTTAGATTATTCAAATACAGATAAAAACATTATAAAAAGATTAAATACGTACGCGTACCTAATGCCTACAAATTCATATCATATTATTATGTATGTACATATACCTACATAATTTATATATTTAGCGTAACTCCCCATGACTTAATTTATATATAATACATAGTAATTTGTTATTTATTACCGAAAATATGATGACACACGAATATAAATAATTTGGATTAATATTTTCAGAAACTTTAAACTTATAATGAACTTATAATTAATTGTTTTTTAAACAGTATAAGTATATGTATACTTTGTATACGTCAACAATGAAATCATTTGCAAATTATTTTATCAGTTGTTATATTATTTTTTTTATAATGGCCAAGGTCATTTTAGTTAAGGGTTGGCCATTATTTAATAACAGCTTCGAAAAAAAAGTGCGGAGCCAAAAAAGCGACCTATTCAATTCAAATTTTTGGAATTTTCTGCTTACCAGTTTTTTTTATTTGAGCTTAAATTTTGTTGATCTTTTTTTTATAAACTGATCAAAAATTATCATTCATTTTATGATTATTTTATATGTACAAAAAATTTAAGAAAAAAGTCAGTTCATGCGAATTTTTCTAATTCCAGCAGTTTCGGTTCCGGTCAAAATTGAAAATTTCAGTTTCAGTGACAAAAACATTTTCAAATTCACATACGGTTTTAATTTTTTTACTGAGCCATTTAATGGACTTGTTTTTCGTAATTCCCATGAACTCATGTTACTAATAAAACAAATAACTCTTTATTTAATCGATTTAATTACCAAAGTCCACAAATATAGTTTGTTTTTTAAATTATAACTTTTTATTTTGTTCATGTTTTTTCTCCAGTAATGGCAAAGGTAAAACCAGTAATGAACACGCAGTGATGGACATTTGCTAATGATTACAAAATGATAAGTACTACGACCAGAGCCGTCTTTAATCTATTGGAGGCCCTGGGCACATTAGGATAATGGGGCCCCTATCACCTTGACAGAGCACTATTTTGTTAGGATAGACAAAGAAAGTAGATAAGCATAAATTAATAGATCAGTGGCGAAGCGTCTATGGAAGCAGGGGAAGCAGTGCTTTCCTTACTTTATGGCTAAATTAATACAAATATGTGTTTTCAGTTAATAAATAATTTAAAAATATTATTAGAATATTCATTTTTATGCGCAACTCAAACATTTTAACCAAAAATAGCATTTAATATTAATTTACACGCTCAACTATAAAACTATAATACCTCTACGTCTTATTTTCTTGTATTTTAGTCGATATTTGTATGACGAGTTGAAGTTCACTGCAGGAAATTTCACTAAAAAATTTCGAATTTTTGATTTTGTTAAAAGTATGTTTATTGTATAGAAAATGACGTGAAAAGTTAAATGCTTCAAACCGCAGGTCTGTATCTTAAATCGTTCTCGAGATATAGCCTCTCAAAGTTTCAATTTTTTCAAAATTTTGAAGAAAAATGGCCCTAACTTTTGAACGCGTGGTCGAAATTGATTTTAGTTGACGGATTTGAAATCAGCGTATCAAAATCTATATAATGACATGTATAATACTTTAAAATCCGACAAAAAAAATTTCGTCAAAAATCGACATTTTTTTAAGGTATACCCCTTTGAATTTTTTCGATTTTTCGCGAATTTTTTTTTTTCGAGTTTTAAGGTATTATACATGTCATTATATAGATTTTGACACGCTGATTTCAAATCCGTCAACTAAAATCAATTCCGACCACGCGTTCAAAAGTTATTCCATTTTTTCTCCAAAAATTTGAAAAAACTAAAACTTTGAGAGGCTATATCTCGAGAACGGTTTGAGATACAGATCTGCGGTTTGAAACAAACAACTTTTCACGTCATTTTCTATACAATAAACATACTTTTAACGAAATCAAAAATCAAAATTTTTTAGTGAAATTTCATGCAGTGAACTTCAACTCGTCATACAAATATCGACTAAAATACAAGAAAATAAGACGTAGACTCATTTAGTTACTATATAAATATATAAGAATTTATTTAAAAAATTAATTTAATTTCGAAATAAATATGTTTTTCGGTAATAAATATCGGTTATCGTTTGGTGATATGGGGGCCCCTATCGATCGCGGGGCCCTGGGCACGTGCCCAGAGCACCCAGTGGGAAAGAGGGGCCTGACTACGACATAAAAGATATAAAAGAAAGAATCGTCAAATTTGGAACATTGCATCAAATCACGCTGTAAGACAGTTAAATGTATATAGATTAATATTCAGAAATGGTAGTAATCAAATATCAACACATACATATTTCTAATTCAGTACATTTAATTAAAATTTGCCATTACTGGAGTCCTTGCCAAGACTGATGCTACTACCTTAATTTCAACCAATATAATAATTACTTATTACACTCCTGCTTAACTAATAACTAATAATCATCCACAGGCATGCACATATATACATGACATACATACAAATAGTCGCGAGTAATATACAAAACGTAAGACTTTATTTTTAGCACCATGTACGGAAAGGGAGGGCTGAGTGCACTGTACTCTCTGCTTTCCAGACTCTCGGAGCCGACTTTTTTAACATGTGCTCATAATTTACATACATGTCTTATTTTAGAATCCGATCGTTTTATAAAAAAATTTCGATATTATTACACTTTCCTCTACACACCGATTGGAAACAAGTCTATATTTTTAGCACCCTTTTTTTGATATATATTTTTTTTAGATTAATAGCCATGAACTTCAGTAGTGTTGCACATAACAATAATAGTGTTAATTTTTTTAAATCTGCGACTTCTTTCTGTATTAATTAAATGATTTTTACGTTAAACTTGTAATTTTTATTTTCAGTTTTCGAAAATTTAATTAATTAATTAAGTTTTTCACAACTATATTAACATACGTATTTTCCAATAAGTTTTAATTATTTATATTTTAAGTTTTAAACTGTTTTGCTAATAATTTCAATAATAACAATAAAATATAAATATAAGGAACATTAATGTATTATGTATATTATTAATGATTTACTTTATATAAATAAATGAAAATAAAAATAATAACGTTAAAAGACTGCCCAAATATGTAACGACTCCATGGACCAAATACACTCAAGTAAACAAATAAAATAAAAATAATTGAACTTACCTTTCTTGAGTACCACTTAAAATATATTTAACAACAATTACATAATAAAGCAAATATTACACATACATTGTCATATTCAATATACACAAAATATAAATCGCGGTTACACCATTGTCAAACAATGAACAAGTTCAAAAATGTGACAGTCGAACATGTCAGATGTCTTTACACACAATAACATTACAGAACAAAGAAGCGAAAGAAGCGTTGTGGGTGCTTACAGTGGTGAATGAATAAGAACAAAGATAGCACGTGTGGTTGTGAGTCAGAAAGGCGACTTTTGATAACAACATACATACATGCTGTCAGATCTGGTACGGGTTTCTACCACTTCCACTTATAATTCAGAAACGGTTGATGATTATTATAATTTGTTTGAGATTTTTAAATACTTGCGTCCGCGTCGTCAAGTGAAAGTTTTATAAATAATTGTAGATGTATTACTTTTTTCAACAATGAATAATTAATTGTCGTAGAAAATATTGATTTTTAAATATATATTTCATTTTTTTAATTTAAATTCTACGTGTTACGTCAATAAATTTATAGAATATTAATTTATAAATTATTGTACTAGACGTAGCACATTATTTGGATCATTAATTAAATTTTAATATATCTTGCAACATGTCTTGGAACCACTTGGAACACATAGGCAACTTTATATACGTATTATCTATAATATTGCATATGTAGAATAAAAAATTTCTTTATCTATGTATGTAATATGTAGTATGAAGTTGGTTATAAATGTCATTTTATTCTTACGCATAACATAACCTAAAGCATATATATATTAGAAGTAAATTTAATTTAATAGATTATTGACTATTAAAAATGTTTTGTCGACGATTACCGCGGAAAATATCATACATTTTAAATGTAAAAACTGAAAAAATGTTACCTATAATTCAACAAAAATTGCCATACAGTTTATACGAACCATATTATTTAGAATACATGAAATCAAAAATACCTTTGTACAATACAATCAATATACAAATAAAAGGTTTTGATTTTCCTGTACTCGAAAGTTATCAAAAACTAATCAACACAATCGCAGAAAATATGAACATCGAAGTTGAAGAATGTTGGGCAGTGCCCCCGCAACAATTTCATATACAAAGATATAAACCTAAAAGTAGCATAATAGAAGGAGAATATGACTTAAAGATATATGAAAGGAACATACAGATTGTTGATATAAATGCAACACTTTATCCAATACTATTACAGGTACTTGAAGCTTCTTTACCTGAAGGTGTAATGTTACAATTGCATGAACATAAACAAGAACATGAAGAGGTCAGATATGTTCCTGATAAACAGTTGATTGAATTAAAAACGCAATTAGGTGAAATTGCTGAAGATAGGAAAAAATAATTTTATTAATATTTTGTATACTTTAGTAATAAATTAATTTAATATTATATTATAGTGTTTTACATACCTTTATAACCAATAGGGTTCATATTAGTGCTATAAAGAGAAATTTGGTGATTAGAAACAGAATGTTAGTCAATAAAGTCTAATATATTTTACATTTAATATAATGCATTTTTATATTACATAAATTTGTTTTAACCGTATTTACAAATAGTTACAAAAGTTAGAGAAACTCGACAGTAGAGAACCTCTATATTAACAACTCATCAAACATGCTAATCAATATGGCTTTTTACAAAATGTTAAATTATAACAGGCTATTTTCTACAGTAGAAATATATCATCACGACCTATCAGAACAGATACTTATAAACATTCAAAGCTTGAAAAAATAATTCATTTGAAATTAACAATGTATAAAAACCATTATTATACCAAAATAAAGTTCTGTAGTAAACATAGTTCAGAAAAAAGTTTAATATTTCTAATGCTTAGTAATTAAAATTTTGTTAGTTCCAAAAAATACATATCAAGTGTACAAACCATAACTACAGAACATAGAAAATTCAATCTTATTTGAGATACATGTAATAAAATATTGCAATAAACTTATACATTTTTTTCTTGTACAGTTTCAGAAGCATATCTTAATGTAAATGGAAGGATTACTGTATAATATAGTTAAAAATCAATCAGCTTTAAATGTTTAATTATCTGTAACAGTAATGACAAAAATATATTTTCAATTATATAAATAAAAAAATTAACGTCATACATATGAAATTATCAAAAATCTAATATAAATAACTATTGCATATCTTTTCAAACAATTTTGAAAAAACTTGTATATAAAGTTATATTTATTTTAAAATCACTAACAATTAAATGTTATGATTTTTTCAGTCATTTATAAAAATTGTTATAAAGAGGGCATTGAACAAGTTGAATTAGTACAGGTAGAAAAATACACACAGGTAGAATAGTTGACTTGGGCCAAGAAATCCTTGTTTTATATATAACAAAAACAATATTTTCTTAATATATGAATATACTACTAATCCAAAAAATTATTGTTTCTCTTTAAAGCAATATTGTCGGACGAAAACAATAATATACTTGGATTAAGAATATATTCTTATATTAAGATAATATTTTTTTGTTATATATAAAACAAGATTTTCTTGGTCCAAGTCACTTTTCTACTTGCGTAGTTACATTAAAGGGAATTTAAAACACATATACAAAGAATATTAATAATAAAATGGTTTAATTTAATTTTAATAAAATGTAAACATATATTATTAATTAATTAATTTTCCACATAATTGTTATATTTTTATTATAAATATATTTTTTCAAAACAATCAATTATATTTCTATCACAGAAAAGGCCTAAAAATTATTAAAAAATCATACATTCAGTAAATCATATTTAGGCCGCTACGAAACATTTTTCATCAAATTTTTTTTATATGTAGTAATATTTAGTACGATTTTGCTAATAGCTTTCTTTTAACACCGATTAAAAAAAAAAAAATTAAAAAATTTTTTGAGCAACAACAAATATTTCGGTTCAGTACTATTTTATTTGATATAAATAACTATTATTTTAATGACATCACTTCACCGTATTTACCATCACATAATATTGTAGTCACTAAAACGACTAAATTTTTCAGAACTTTTGCATTAATGCAAAAAAACTTAAACTCTGTTTCAAATATTAACATAATATATGAATAGATATACAGAAAAAATGTGGAACGCATGTAAGTTACTGCTCTGTAGATATTTCTAATTTTAACAATGAAAATTAATTTTACTCATGGTATATTTCAGACTAATTTAAAATCCTCTCCAAAATTATTATTTCAGTTCAAAAATGATGAAAAAATTAAATACATATACATAAATGATTAAATACAATATAATATTATAGAAACAAATTATATACTATAATTCAAGTGTAACCAATAAATTGATTACGATCTACCAGTCGTGAATAAATCACAATCTTTTTTAATGATGTGCAATGAATTTCAAGAGATAATAGATCGCATCACAAATTTAGTTGGTTATCGCTGCTATAAATAAATAAAAATAACAATGGAATACATCATTCCCTATAAAGAAGAAGATAGCATCGTACAGTGCTTCTGATAGATATTCTGAGTTATAGGGGACGATATGTATTTTAAAATCTATATTTAATAATGATATTTCTAAAAACTAATTTTCATTGTTAATTATTACAAAGTTAGCTTTTGTTATATTCAAAAAGTGAGCTCTGGAATTTGGTATACACTGTATATATTTATTACAACAGGATAAAATAATATATATATGTATATATATATATAAATAATTTAAAGTGCCTTTTGAACACTAATAATAATAATAAAAATCAATGTTTTTTCGAGATTTATAATAAATTAATTTGTCAATATTGTCAGATAGAATTGATTTTCAAATATTGCATATTTATAGGTACTGCAGTTAATGTTAGTTACATGATTCTAATATATTAGTATACTTTCTATAAAGTTGTTTCAATTTATCGGTATATTAAAAATAGTAAAACATTTTACTAAATGAAACATTAAAAGAATTTGATGGCAGTATAGGCAAAATCTGTTTTTACATATTTTAAATTTTATATGAGAAATAAACGTAATTAATATACCAATAAAAATTATTTCTATGTAATGATCGTATACCAACCCGATTTAAAATGTTTAAATAATTTAAAGCATGACTAAATTTGATCATTTTCTTCCAATGTTAAAAATCATATATGTTTTTCAACTCAGACTAATTATATGACTTTTATAAAGTAATTTGAATATTTATATTTTGAAATTATTAAAAAATAGTATTACTTGCATTATTTAAAATATTTTACATAAATTCAAGTGTACACTTAAAAATCAGGCCAATACATTATACTAGAGAAATCTTATTTCCATCTGACATTTGTGAAAATAATCATCTGGTCGGAACCTTTAGAAAGCACATATGACGTATCTCTGTGAAAATAAATACCGAACGCTACAGAGAGATATTCGTGTGTCTGTGCGTCTGCTATACAACAGTGCCTCCGCCCCCGGGGCCCGGCCCAGCGCCCACGGCCGCCGTCACCGTTGTCGGACTCGAGGACATGTGACCAGCTCCAGTTAAGCCCTGGACATATTCGAAAAAATATTATAATATAATACAAGCTTGATAATAATAACTAATTAGTAATTCAGATTAATGATTGTGATTTTTTTTAATGATTTACACATCAAAACAAGCAAAAATAGGCTCCTGATAAATGGTAGCCTGAAATAGCTGCTTCATGCACTTTGTGGTAAATTTACCAATGGAAACACAAATAAAACAGATAGATTTAATTTAAAAAAGAAAAACAGATTGTAAATCAATGACATATATAACTTATTTATTAACACAACAATTGTTCTTCTAATGCTTTCAAATTACTGTGCACATCCTGTAATTAAAGTCTATTAAATAAATTATACTAAATTAAATTACTTTACACTACAAAAAATATGTCAACAGCAAGATTGTGTGCTAGATAAAACATAGTAGTCATTTTCAACATAATTTAAATGTTATCTATTTATCAAAGATGTTCTAATAATTATTTACTTTTTATAATATTAACCTATTATGAAATAATGTCAAGTGATAAAGATTAAATGATTTTTATTACTTGTATATCAGTAACAAATGTGATAAACAACATTAAATAAGTTTCAACACACTGTTTAATAATAAAAACTGTTGATAAAATAACCTCTAATCTACTGGATAATTTAAAGAAGCAGTAATTCTCAATGTTATTTTATTATAGCAATGTATTAAAAACTCACCATTCGACCAGGCCGAGCCCACGTATATACAAAACCGTCCTGGCAAGCGGTGACGAAGCAATCCTCCCTGAACACGAGTGCCGTGAGCCTCTCGTGGGCAATCTTCTTGCAGACAAGCGGCTCCAGCACGGGGCACTCGTCGAAGCGGGGACATGCAGCCGTCCCTATCAGCCTTAATGGGTCGCACACACTACTTTTATCACTCTTATCACCACCGCTCTCTCGTTTCTCTGTGTTTTTAGTCCTCAGAGTCACTTTTCCACCGTCACTCACGCCTTTAGAACCTAAACTAAAGTTTCGTTTGTGACTGCCGTCGGACGCTTTTTTGTCGCCGAAACCGAAGCCCGTCAGTCTCTGCGTGAACCCACTCACCGACACCGACGGACTGCTGTTCGGTATAATGCTGTTGCCTAGCGTCGCTTCGTTCGTCGTCCCGTTGTCCTTGCACGTAGAGTTAGACAGAATCGACACGTTATTACTTTTGGAATTAATTTTTTTATTACTGTCGACATGGTTCAACGTGACTTTATTGTTCGATACCGTGTCGGCTTTGAGTCCCACTTTGTTTGATTTTAAATTAGGTTTATTTACACTCTCCTTAGAGCCACTGACCGACAGAGTCTTCTCCGGCCTGTTGAACCCATTGCCTCCGGTGAAACTGCCAGAACCGGTCAAGTTTCCGGAGCCGAGCACACTCGCCCTGCTCTTGTTAGAACACAGTGGTTGGTGTAGGATGTCTTCAGTTATGTCCCACAGACAGAGTTGCGTGTCTTGGCTCACGGAACCTAACCGATAAGATGTTATCGATCCTGTCAGTCTGTTATTGTAGTCAGAACCCGTGCTGTTGCGATTAGACGAGTTTTCACATTTCCGCCTATCCGTGTACCCATTTCGACTGATCACTGTCTGCTGGCTGTCATCATCACTGCCGGAAAAATCGTGGCAATCAGGTTCACCGAAAGAAAATGTCGTGTAAGGATCGAAAGCCACTACTGATACCCACGACCTGTGGCCCTGTCCTCTGGCTACAACTCTTCTCTCATAGAATGACCATACAGTCACTAAGTCATCTTCACCTCCAACAACAATGTATCTACCATCAGGGGACCAACAGACGCAGAGAAAACCTCCAAAGTACGATCGAGCAACACCTATTAGTTCCATTGTGTCGTAATGAAATACCCTGAGAAAGCCATCTTGGGAAACAACTGCTAAGTTTGCTCCACAAGGCGAGAATGCAAATTCGTTTATACAACAACCCTCACTGCCTATCACCCACCTGTTTAAATTCAACACAATTTAAATTAAATAATACTTTACATACTTTTCAAATATTATAAGGAAATTTTTTTTGAAATTATTAATGAGTCATACACATTCATATAGATAAATATTATTTAATATACTACTACATATCTGGATTAAATTTACCTGTACAATGGATTCCTAGTTGATTTTGTTTTACATGTATGTATAGCATAACCGTCACCTTGCTTAAACGGTTGATAGTTAGGAGGAGTTGTTCCACACATGAGTTCTTCATTATAAACATATAACTGTCCTGATGAATGAGAAACTAAAAATAGATTTGTGGAACCAGGTACCCAGTGAATACACGTAACTTTGGTTTTATCAATCAAACGCTAAAAACAACAAACATGTTGATGAAAACAATCATAATCAGAGTTATTATGTAATGCTAGTAATGACTTACGTCCTCATTAAACAATTTGCTCAGTTCTTTTTTAATTGGATCGATAAGTTGAATTTGACCTGTTGAAAAGCCGATCAAAAGTGAAACACTATCAGCTGTCATTGTGACAGAATTAAAATCATGACAAGTAGGGTTCGTGCCTTTGTAAATTTTCTTATCTACAGGTTTATTTAAATCAGCAGCCTGTAACCGAAACATATTTTACATATAATTGATTTGCTGACAGATATACACCAAGTAGGTTATGTTCAAATAATTGCAGTACCTTTTTGAGCCCCTTGTACACATACACATAGAGCTCTTTTCCATAATTAAAACACAATCTGTCGCCGTTGCCGCTAGGATCGGGAAGGGTGACTAACGACACACGCACCTGAGTGGTATTCGCACCTTGGTTGTTAGTAAATCCGACCCGATTAGGTCGCGAATACTCTGATAGAGGCATTAGCCTGTACGTGCCTTCTCGAACTGAAAACTGCGTCTTCACGTCGTCTTTACCTCCCGAATCTATCTGCACGGCCATTTTTGCACTTCGCAATTAAAATTCCCGATAAAATACTTCATGGGCGGTTACTGTACTACATCATTAACAAATTAACTTGACAAATTAATTCAACTACAATCAGAACACCTCTCTTCCATGTTCTTCCGATCTCTTGTATGCTCTGACATAAGATGCGTTTCCGTCAAGTTACCAAACACTGAATTCCCTACATTAAACACACACACACCACACACCACGGGGGTGTCACTCTAGTGGTAAAATTGGAAACACAGTTTGACATTAACGGGTGTAGGGATCTCAGGGGCATGGGCGGTAAGGGGATGCCGGGTGTGGGGATCTCAGACGTTTGAGAGGTAAGAGGAAGTGTCTTGCACAACAGTACAACGTTGATAAAATTTTGCAACGATGTAAAAAGTTTAGACATGAAGGAAGATGCGAAGTATTCTAAAATGGCGTATAGAACTTCGGGAATTGTATCGTTTGCAAAACGTTGACGTTATTTTTTAATATTAATGTAAGTATTTAATTATTATTAGTTTTTCTATTACATATGACTGATTTGCTTCTTTATTTTAATTTATGTGTTGAGATACAACTTTGAATTGAACTTCTTTTTATTAAAAACAAGTATAAATATTTTTATGCTAATAATTAAACTTATAATTTAATGAAATTTATTCTTCACTTTACAGACACTACATACATCATATTTCCTGATCTTGAAGATAAAGAAACATTAAGAATATTGGTATGTACTCAAGTTTGATGTGTTTTTATAATTAAGGCTCAAGTCCGACTAGCCACTTCCAGCAACTAAAATATGGCTCAATGTTACCAAGTAACAGCCACTGCCAGTGACAGTATGCCTTCAAAACTCGACTTCAGTTTGTATTCAACTTCGAGGCATTTTTTAGTGACTTGAAGTGTCTGAGTTGAGCCTAACTTACGAGAACTAGCACCTTTGAAATATCAGGAAAACTAACATGTTTAACATATTTTAAAGAAAATTAACATGTTTAAAATATGCAGTGAGTTATCAAAAATGTTAGGTAACGTGGTGAGAAATAAAATGTGCTAATTTTTATGGCAAAATATCATACATGCTAGTTTTCGTAAGGAATAAAACGTGCTAGTCTTAATAACGCAATTGATATAATGTAATATTGTACTTGAAATATATAAATTTTATGAATTAAGTGTAAAAAAATGTAAATCAAGTAATTTGTCATAGTTAATAAACATTAATTAAAACAATTTTGTATTTTTATTTCATTAATCTTAACGTAAGAATATTTTATTTATTCCTTAATAATCCGTGATGTTTTATTGTGTCTGACATAATTTGTGCATTTAATTTTTTGTACAATAAAAAATATTGTTTGACATAATAAAACATCATGGGTTGTATAGGTTAGATTTAATTCCAATAAACAGAAAACATATGTGGATTTCAAATATTCGTATACTGGTACATGATTGGTGCAGAGTATATACATACCCAACCAATCAGAACCGTCGCACCTCTTAATGTCAAACGATGTTTCCAGTAAAATAACGTTGAGTGTCGCTTCTGTATATTTATTATTCTGTGCCACACACAGGAAACAAACGACCGAAACAAATCAACAACGATATGCTTGCATGTGTATTGTGTATGCGTTTACATGCGTAAATGTGTGTCTACACAAATACACAATACATACATACAGTTCATGTTAATACAAATTTTTAATTGCAGCGAAAGAAAAGTATTAATTACTTATTTCAAACAATCTATTACATTTTTATTGTATTAACGCCCGCGTTATATATTCACTTTTATGACCATTTATATAATTTATGAAATTAAATACCTACTATTTGTACCGTTAGTCTAAAATCTAATGTTTTATGTACCTCAACTATGAAAAATCGAAAATATTTTGCCTGAAATCCACCCCGCGAGTAACCATTGAGGGGCCAGATGAATATTCCATATAATATTATGTAAAATAAATATATAATTATAGTATTATTATTATATGTCATGCCACCCCATAAAAATGTTTGACCTTCTCTTTAAAAAAATATTTGTTATGCCACTGCCAATTCCCCCCATGACTCCCACATCTTAACGCGATGATAGGGTTCCGTAGTTATTCTCAGGCCCCTCTTTCCCACTGGGCACTCTGGGCACGTGCCCAGGGCCCCGCGATCGATAGGGGCCCCCATATCACCAAACGATAACCGATATTTATTACCGAAAAACATATTTATTTCGAAATTAAATTAATTTTTTAAATAAATTCTTATATATTTATATAGTAACTAAATGAGTCAACGTCTTATTTTCTTGTATTTAAATCGATATTTGTATGACAAGTTGAAGTTCACTGCATGAAATTTCACAAAAAAATTTTTATTTTTGATTTCGTTAAAATAATGTTTATTGTATAGAAAATGACGTGAAAAGTTGTTTGTTTCAAACCGCAGGTCTGTATCTCAAACCGTTCTCGAGATATAGCCTCTCAAAGTTTTAGTTTTTTCAAATTTTTGGAGAAAAAAGGGAATAACTTTTGAACACGTGGTCGGAATTGATTTTAGTTGACGGATTTGAAATCAGCGTGTCAAAATCTATATAATGACATGTATAATACTTTTAAATCCGGCAAAAAAATTTTTGCCAAAAATCGATATTTTTTTAAGGTATACCCCTTAGAATTTTTTCGATTTTTCGCGAATTTTTTTTTTTCGAGTTTTAAGGTATTATACATATCATTATATAGATTTTGATACGCTGATTCCAAATCCGTCAACTAAAATCAATTTCGACCTCGCGTTCAAAAGTTAGGGCCATTTTTCTTCAAAATTTTGAAAAAATTAAAACTTTGAGAGGCTATATCTCGAGAACGGTTTAAGATACAGACCTGCGGTTTGAAGCATTCAACTTTTCACGTCATTTTCTATACAATAAACATACTTTTAACAAAATCAAAAATTCGAAATTTTTTAGTGAAATTTCCTGCAGTGAACTTCAACTCGTCATACAAATATCGACTAAAATACAAGAAAATAAGACGTAGAGGTATTATAGTTTTATAGTTGAGCGTGTAAATTAATATTAAATGCTATTTTTGGTTAAAATGTTTGAGTTGCGCATAAAGATGAATATTCTAATAATATTTTTAAATTATTTATTAACTGAAAACACATATTTGTATTAATTTACCCATAAAGTAAGGGAAGCACTGCTTCCCCTGCTTCCATGGACGCTTCGCCACTGATCCATTAATTTATGCTTATCTACTTTTATTTGTCTATCCTAACAAAATAGTGCTCTGTCAAGGTCATAGGGGCCCCAGTATCCTAATGTGCCCAGGGCCTCTAATAGATTAAAGACGACCCTTGTTATTCTCACTACGACGATTACACAATGAATTCTCACTCTCTAGTTTCTATTAATTAAACAAAACATACATTGCACTCATTAACAAAAAATAACAAAAATTTCGAATTTTCGAAAAGCTGGATAACAATAATATGAAATCGGAAAAATGATTTTTTTAATACTTTGTCAAACTCCCACTCGATGGAACTTTTTAAGAAGAAAAGATAAAATTTATTTTACTTTTTCAATTAAGTATTGATTTAAAAGAAAGTGTAAAGATTAATATTTTATTTTCAATTCTTGTTCTATTTTTTTTATAAATTTAAGCTATTTAAATTATGTTGAAATTTTAAGTTATTAAATTAGCTGATTATTTTCAAAAATTGTTACCAAAGAAATAATCAATCAGATTCTAAATATCAAGTTAGGCAAGGAAAACAAAAATTTTGGTTATTTTCTTAATTTACTTCAAAAATTTGAGTGATAAAATTAACTGTATTTCAATGTAAATACAAACAAAATTTTTTATTTATTTATAATTTACTCTATTTTGTATCAAATCATTCAGTATCGTCCAAATTCTAAATCGAATGATATCACTTGCGAAGTATTAACGGTTTGTAAAATATTTGTATTTATTTAAATAGTCGTTAAATTTATTTTTGTATACTACTTTTTATACAATAATCCCTTATTCCAAGAATAAATAGTTAATAAAAATACTTAAATGAATAATAATGCAGTTGCTAAATAACTTTTTACTAAATGAGTTAATTGACTTTAGGTGCATGTCATGTTATTGTATAAGAAGCTAGAATCCTTTTGAGCAATGGCCACTCGGCTAAGCCCACGTAATTCTGAAGTAGATGCTCTCGAACAACGGGGTTATCTTATCGGAAAAAAGATTGGACAGGGCTCTTATGCCACTGTTCATCTTGCTGACTATGTCGACAGTTCCAATCCGAAGAAAATGCGATTAGCATGCAAAATATTTGACAAAGAAAAAGCACCGAGAGATTTTCTTGAAAAATTTTTCCCCCGAGAACTTGAAATACTTACAAAGATTGAAAACCCCCACATTATTCAAGTCCATAGTATTTTACAAAGAGGACCCCGAGTATTCATTTTTATGAGGTACGCCGATAACGGAGATTTATTAGATTTTGTTAAACGAAACGGTGTCGTCCCGGAGCCTCAATCTAAATTATGGTTTCGTCAAATGGCAGCAGGTTTACAATATCTGCATAGCAGAAATATAGCACATCGAGATTTAAAGTGCGAAAACATATTACTCTCTCGTAGATTTAACGTTAAACTTGCCGATTTTGGTTTCGCAAGATTCTGCGTCGACAACGAAGGCAGACGCGTTTTGAGTCAGACGTACTGTGGAAGCGCTGCTTACGCCGCGCCAGAAGTCGTAAGCGGGACCCCTTACAACCCCAAACTCTCCGATGTGTGGTCACTGGGAATAATTCTATTTATAATGCTTAACGCGTCTATGCCATTTGACGATTCAAATTTAAGAAAGCTATTGAAAGATCAAATGACAAGAAACTGGGTGTTTAGATCTAGAGTGCGAGATACACTTTCTAGCGCTGCTAAATCTCTAGTCAGACACATATTAGAACCAGACATGACGTTAAGACTAACTCTGGACCGTGTAATATCTCATGAATGGGTGCGCGCTCGTAAAGACAAGCCCGGAACATCTAGTCTGATCGGGCGATTAATGCATCCTCCCTCTACGACTGTGCCAATCGAGCCAGAGACAGCAAATGCTGCTAGACTGGGATCAGACCATATTCCTCCTGCTCCCAGAACAAGTGATACTGTTCTTCCACCTATTTCTCTTTAAAAATTCTATACATTTTTATCATGCATATATAAAATTTTTAAATTTTACATCTAGCATTTTTTAGATTTTGTAATAATTATTTATTGTTTTATGGATGTAAATGTAAAAAACAACAACTAGTAATTATTATTTTATATACATGTGATTTGATTTATATTATAAAAGTTTTATATTTAACGAATAAAAATTAAATTTATATTTATTATTCAATAATATGGTATTTTTGTATTTGCCGCTTAAATTCAATATGGCACTGCGCAGAATTTAGGTCAGGATGGCGCTATAAAGCGTTTCCTTTACGTTCTGATGTTTGACGGCTTCGTTTGTCAATTGTACGGTTGTGTATTATTGTGCATATCGTAATAATGTAATTTATAAATAAAATGCATTTTTAAATGAATTTAATAATACGGTCAATGAATGCCGCTATTTTAATGTGTTTTATGGTACCAAACGTTATTGTATGAAAACAATGTCTGTGAGTATACGATTTTGTTCTTGCTTTCACTCTGTTATAATTATTTTAATAAATAAACAAATGCATATGAATGCATTTCCGAGGGTTAATTTTATTATACTAATTATAATACCACTTTTTATAAAATAGTTCATAATTTCCCTCATCCCTCTTTTCATTCTTTGTTTGTTTAATGTGTTCAAAAGCAATTACTTATTGCAAACCTAATACAAGTTTTGTTTACATTATCAGCAAGGTGATGACCCACCATATCTTCCAGTTGGAACTGAAGTAAGTGCCAAATACAAAGGTGCATTTTGTGAGGCCAAAATAAGCAAAGTAGTTCGGGTTGTAAAACTCCGTGTAACTTACCGTGGAACTGGTTTGGGAGCAGCTACATTATCTGATGAGCAAGTACGATGCCCACCTGGCCAAAGACAGAGAGTGGGAGCAATTGTACAAGCTAAACACGGTGACAAAAAAGAATACGTCGATGCAACAATAACAAAAATACAGGATTGCAGTCAATACACTGTTGGTAAGTGTAATTTGGAATCTATTTTTATCAATATGTGTAGTACAATTATTTTTTCATGATTTTAATTTGTAGTTTTTGATGATGGTGATATAACAACATTAAGGCGGTCTGCTTTATGCTTGAAAAGTGGACGGCATTTCAATGAAAGTGAAACATTGGATCAGCTACCTCTTACTCACCCAGAACACTTTAGTAATCCTGTTGTTGGTGGAAGACGAGGACGGCGAAGCCGTCAAATGAAGTATGTACATTTACAAATTTACAATAAAATATAATTTGTAAGTAAACTACATACCTGCATATTTACATTTCTCAATCTTACAGAGAAGACAGTAGCGATGATGAAGACTCAGCTTCTACTTCAGGTTTTGGTGAAGTCGGGTCTGGTTCTGGAACAGGTCGAGGTTCATCTCAGGAAGATGATATTGTACCTTGCGGTGATGTGGGGAAGGTCGTACGAGTCGAATTGTCTGATGGAGGTAAACGAGGTCGTGGTTCTGGTACTTCAAACACTGCATGGTTCCCTGGTCTGATCGTTGCTCCAAATGCACAGAGCTCTGTAAGAATTAATACAAAGGATGAATATTTAGTGCGCTCGTTTAAAGATAGTAGATAGTAAGTTTTTTTTGATCGTACCTATGTTACAACATTTTTATATATTGAAACTATAAATCATTACATAAATTTAATAAGTAAATAAGTTATTAAAATTTTAATCCACTGAATATTTATTAGAATCTGAGAATAATAAATCTCTTAATCATTCTATAATTGCAAACACGTGATTTTTACTTCAATTTACAAGCAAAAAATTTACAACAGTCCAAATTTGTTATTTTAACATTACTTTTTATATTATTCTTTTAGTTATACTGTACCTAGAAAAGATCTCTCTGAATTTAAACGAGAAACAAGTCGAGGTACAAGTCCACCTTTAACAGAAGCAATAGACAGAGCACTTAGTTATCTCGATAAGTCTGAATTACCTCAGCATTGGGATAGAGATGAGTTACTTCTTGGAGCACACGCTAATGAAAAATCTGATTCTGATGATAACATAACAGAAGTAAGAGTTTTTATTTTGAAACTTTATTCTTGGTGTTTATAAAAATTGATTAATGTTTTTTTTATAGAGTTCTGATGATGAAACGACAGAGGAAAAAGATCATTTTGTCGCACAGCTGTACAAGTTTATGGAAGATCGTGGTACACCTATAAACAAAGGTCCCGTTATACAGAATCGAGACGTCGACCTTTGCCGGTTGTTCAGAGTCGTTTGTAAATTAGGCGGATATAACCGAGTTACAAATAATAACAAGTGGCGCAAAGTCACGGCAAGATTGGGTTTCAATGCACCAAGTGCAAGTACTAGAAATCTTGTCAAACAGGTTAGTTAACACTTTTTAGTGGTTTGGTGTAAGTTTTAAATGATTTTTTATGCTTCAGGCATACAAAAAGTTCTTGTTTTCTTATGAAGAGTTAGATCGCAAGTTAGGTTGCACGATGGTCACTCAACCTCAAAGATCGGCCGCGAGAGGACGTAGTTTAATAAGAGATAGAGATCGTATGACTCCAGTTAATCCACAGGTTTGTATTTCTATCTTAAATTTAAAAGAATCATCAGTTAATAAATTAAATTTTCCAGGTTGGTACTGCAAGTCCAAAACCAGAAGTAAAACCACCCGAAGATAGTCCTGATGTTGTAGAAAAGAAAGAAGAAGAAGAGAAGAAAAAGCCCAAACCGAAAGAAGATATTAAAATAAAAAAAGATGATATTACAACTGACGGATCGGTTAGCGACGGAAACACTTCAGATACTAAACGTATTGCAGCAGAAACGATCACAGCTTCACCCGTGAAAGGGAAGGAATTCAAGAAAATGTTAGAAGCTAAAGTTACTGTCGTTAAAGAAACACAACAACGTAAAATCAAACCTGCGGTAGGTGAAAAAGTAAAAGCGTTAGTTGAAAAGTTTGAAAGTCAAATTAAACCGGATGATGAAGAAAAGGTATGTTGGTTTCATTACTTGCTTATTTATATTTTTCTATTATTTTATGTTGTGTTATTTATCTTGTCTTGTTTTAGGTTCAATCCACTCGATCTAAATCAGTTAGTGCACCGCGTCGTGAAAGACCATCTTCACCTATTATAGAACGTAAAAGTAGCGAGACCCGCGCCCCTCTGCGGGAAGGTGCCGGTTCCAGACTTGGAAAACCGTTACGGCCTGTTAGACAAGCAGGAAATGGAGATGAGGAGAAGAAACGTGGCCGCAAAAAGAAAGACGTCTCCGATGATAAATCTCAGTCAAGTGAAAGGTAATTTATAAAGTTATGAATGTTTACAAATATAATTACTCATTTAATTGTTTCAGTTCATCTGCCGAAGTTCCTACACCGTTGGTGACAAATATAAACCTAGGAGATAAGCTGCGGGTGTTTTACGGACCGAATCCTGATTCTAAAGTTACGTACGAAGCAAAAGTAATCGATATTGACAGTGGCGACGAAGGGACTCGATATAAAGTGCATTATACCGGATGGAATACACGGTATGATGAGTGGATACAGTCCAGCAGGGTAGCAGAAAACCTGAGTCAAATGGCGAAGGCTAAACGTAGAGGGGCAGATAAAGGTGACAAAGCTGATAAAGAGAAAAGTGAAAAAGGGGAAAAGGTTATGGCTGAGAAGAATACTGATAAAGGAGAGAAAGCTCAGAATAAGAAATTAGGGCCAGGATCTGCAGCAAAACGAGGAAGAGGTAATTTTTTTAATTGTAGATATGATTAACATTTCCATGCTGGATAAATAAATAAATGGATAAGTTAAATCTTCAACTAACTAAACATGATAAAGACCAATTGAACATGTATTGGTAGAGTGAATACGCTATATACACAATAACATGAGAAACATGAAAACTATCCAAACCTTTTGACCGCTATTTGTCTCGTACATCTGTCTCTTTGACAAACAAGTGGTTAGAGTGAGAGAACTATTAAGGTCTTCTAGTATGTGTCAAAATACAAACAAATGTTCAACACACGCCATATTTAACAAATATGTAAGACTGTTTTGTGAACGGTTAAGTTGTTTCCTGCATTTTTAATGGAGATTTACCTTTAATCCTTCATTAACTTTCTTAATCAGCTTTTGTACAATCCAGCATTAGTGTTTTTTTTTTATTTTGGTATTTGAATTATTACTTCTACTGAATTAAATCACTTGGAATTACTTTTGATGCACTGAATCACTGAAACACCTAGATTGCCTAAAAGAAGGGAGTTTTAATTTTATATATGTACCAACAATTAGAAGTTTTATTTCAAACAATTGTACTTGTTAACTGCCATGCGGCAAGAATCTTAGTTTTTAATTTTTAAATAATTTGGTAATTATTATTTTATACTGGTGAGTTGTAAATAGTAAATACGGCATGAAGTAAATCATGATTAGATAATATTTTCAAAATAACAAAACAATGACACTCGGTTTCATTATTAAGAAAAAAAGTGTCCATAAAATACATCATGTTATTTTTGATCCCTCCCCTCTCCTCACGCTTAGTCACAATCTTATGAACCCCCTCCTCCCTGATATCTTTTTAGTTGCTATTTTTATTTTTTTAAGTGCGGTTAAATTTTGTTGCATATACATATGTAGTTAATAAACCGCCCCAAATTGTTTGCAAAGTAGAGATGTTAATAATTATCTTAATTTTTATAGGAATGTCTGTATCTGGAAGAGTTAGTCAGGATCCTCCACGCTCCACTACACCTTCATCGTCATCTTCAAATCGATCAAAATCTCGTACGGCTTCGCGTGCTGCTCGCCTCATTGTTTCCGATTCAGACAGTGATGTGTCTGAAATAATAGATTTGGCTCCTGGAAATTCGACTTCAGTAACTAGCAATTCGGTTAATTTAGAAAACACAAGTTCTTCTGGGTCTGCTAACACTGGCACCGGCTCACCAAGTTCAACAAATAGACCTCAAAGGCAACGGCAGCCAAGGCCGACTAAAAAACGTGAATCTACGCCAGAAAGACCTGCTTCAACCGAATCGAAAAGACCAAGGCGGACTCCGAAGCGAAACGCCGATATTATCAGGGCTAGCGTACTGGAAAGTGACGAAGATAGTGACGAGATGTTGGAAAAAGCGAAGAAAGCGTCTAAAGTCACTGCGGCTAAAGAGAACAGTAGCAAGATTGAAGTGATAAAAGAGAGTGCAAGTAAAGATAAAGAAAAGGAGAGTGAAAGTAGTGAAGAAAAAAGTTCTCCTGAAAAGAGTTGTGTTAGTACAGATGAGAGTCCGGTCAAAGGAAAGTCTGACACAGTGACTTCTGCAGTTACGAGTGAAAGTAGCGGAGCTGGTGCAGTCGGTGGACCGAAATCATCTCATAAAGGAAGAGATTACGATTTGAATCAAATAAGGTAATTTACTATAGCAGCAATCCGTGTAAAGTTTGCATTAAAAATTTTATTTCTTTTTACAGATCTGAATTAAAAGGTATTCATAAAATTACACCTTCAATTGCTGCTTTGTCCAGTGATGAAAAACTTCCACCAGTAAACCAACCTTCTGATACAAAATCTACAACATCACCTGAATCAAAGGAAGTATCGCAACCTGAAGAAAAAGCAGAAAAACTGTGTACTACTGATGATATATATGAATTTAAAGAACCAGAACCATTTGAGTTTGAATCTCGTCCTAAAATCAGTGATGAAAAATCAGCCAAAAAACGATTAGTTCCTCGTGTTTTTGATGATTCCCCAATAAAGAAGAAGGCAACAAAAACAGAAAAGACATCTCCTTCGAGGTTCCGTAAAACCACTAACAAAAAATTAGAAGTTGAGTTGGGTTTAGAAATTTCATTTGATTGTCTTGAAGAATCTTCATTAGGTGTTACTCCAGGAACTGCATCTATTTTGCCTCTAGCAGATAAAGATAAAACTAAATCAAAGAAAGAATTTGACACATATGATCCAATAAGTCTTCTCCAAGATACCCTTGAACCCGATGATGTTCCAGAAATCAATTTAAATGATGATGAGAAACCATTTTTTTTCAGTACTAGTGATAAATTATCAGATTTTGGTACAAATTCTATTTTTTGTCATTTTGATGGATCGAAAAAAAATGAAAAAGACGAAGACCAACTAATTCAGGAGGCAATAGAAAGAGTCATAGCTGAAGGTGACGGTGATGGTGATATTAGTGATGATTTAATCAGTATGAGTAAAGACAAGAAGGAGACAGTTAAAGAACCTCCTAAACCTGAAACTCCTGAACCACTCGAAACCAAAACTGAAACAGATGTTCCGAAAGAACCGACCATTATTAAAGCCGAGAAACCTGAATTACCTGAGCCTCTTACAATTAAAACAGAACTGAATGAAATAAAGAGTCCAATAACCATAAAGAAAGAAGCTGAAAAACTTGCAAAACAAATATCACCAGCACTTCAAGAAACTGACAGTTCTCTTTTAGAAGCTGCGATCAGTCAGCAACGAATTGAATTGAAAACAGAGCCCCTCGATATCACCATTAGAACAGGTACAAAGATTGCTGATTCTATTTTACAGAAATTCAATATGATTAAAAAGAAAGAAGAATTACCTCCAACTTCAACAAAGAAAGTCGAGGTTAAAGCAGTGGATAAAGCTAAACCAAAAGAAGAACCCACAGTTATCGCTGCCGAAGGTTTTAAGAAACGTAGTGGTTGGAAAAAAGTCGTCAGTCGTGAAATAATCGAGTCTGAGTCAGATTCTAGTGATTCAGAAGAAAGATTGATCATAGCAAGATCGGATGAAGATTCTCAAGTGAGTCAAGCTGATTCTGCAGGCTCTGCAGTGAAAGAACCTGAAGTCAAACCACCAGAAAAGGTTGTTGTCGAGGAACCAAAGAAATCACCTAGTTCTGAAAGCGAACCTGCGGTGGAAGTAAAAACTGAACCTAGCTTAAAGGTTGAAGAGGAACCGAACAGTAATGTTTCAATATTACTTTGTGAAGAAACAATACCAGGCAGTCCAGCACCAGTCACTGAATCTGTACAAGTAAGCTTTAATATATTATTTAAATGTGTGCCTGATTTGGAATTTTAAATTCTGGTTGGAACCAGATAAAATCAGTATATTACCAAGTGTTTTTAAGTTAACCATACGAAAAATGATGTAGAAATATCTGTCAAAATTCCAGCTGGATCAAGAACCAGAATAAAATTCGTTCAGAATTTCAATACATTTCTAATATTAATTTAGTAATTAACCGTTTCATTTTTCAGGTAAATGAATCTCGTTCTAAATCAAAATCATCTAAAAGTCTAGTCTTAGAAATGCCATTTGCAAGCGCTGCGGGATCTAGCAATAGTAAAGTCATAACTGCGGTCGTAGAACCTGTGAAAAGAGCACCGGAACCGGTTGTTAAACCTGTCCGTGCTGTTCCAGAGACGACTCCCACAATAGATAATACATCGCCCACGACACCTGATAGTACAATATCTAATTTGTCCCCCAGAGGGTATGTATTGTAATTTATATCAATATTATTGATTGTTAAATGAATTGTTTTTGGATTATTTTCTTACAGAGAACATGGGGGATCATCGCCAGGCACAGCAGACGAAAGTAATAAGTCGCAAAGAGATTCGGAAACAAGTGAGGCCGAGCCGTATACTGCCCGTTCAAATAAACCTCATCATTACAGTGAAGAAGGTATAGATAATGCTTATTTTTTAGCAGACTTCAGATATATGCACTGTGTTTTATTTTTTAGATACCCTATTAAATGCAGACACAATTCCTCTTGATATCAGAGCAAAGAAACAGCAGCAGTTACGTCTGTCTGCAAATTCAGGTCCAGTAAATGATGATGGAACCGTTCCAAGTGTTCAACCGTATGGAAGAAAAAGACGTCGTTCTTTCAGAGGACCTCCTGATGAACCTACAGTATCTAATAACGTTCCCATCGTTACTCAAGGTGAGGAAACTAAACTTAATCATGTTTCGTGTATATTTTAATTTCTGTTTTATTTCAGCACCAGCGAAACGTGGTCGGAAACCAAAGCACATGAGACCTATGGCCGTCGTCCCGACGCCGGGCAGTGATAGTGACGACACTTCGGAACATTCCAGTGTTGCTACGATTCCGATAGGTCCTTTGTCTGGGTCATCACAAGAAACCAAAATGAGCAGTGCGAATATACCGAGTCTCGGATTGAGTTTGTCGGGCATGCATAGAATCTCGAAGTTTAATTTTGTGATAGAATTGGGTAAGTGCATAAGTATAATTTTAATATCATGTTGTGTTTTAAAATTTAATTTAATTATGAACTGAAAAATATATACATAGTCTCGCATATAATCTCACACCTAAATGGTGCAAAATATTTTAAATACATATTCAGAGAAAATTAACCATTGTCTGAAAATCTGAGTCATGGATTTTTTTACAGATATTTGTAGCCTTCCTGTGTATTATTGTTACAGATCCAGATTTAGATGGAAATCAACGTGTCGCAATCTTACAACAAAAGTTATCAGAGCTGAGAAAAGCATACAACGATGTTAAAAACGAACTAGCATGCATCGACAGAAGGAGAAAAAAGATCAGAAGGCGCGAGAGAGAAGGTAAATGATGTTAAATATATAAGTGTATTGAGAAGTGTAAATCTTAAGTATCATTGTGTTTATAGCATTGAAGGCTGCGAAACAAGAAATGGCTTGCTCATGATAACGCTGGGTTGTGTAAAAAAACACAGCCACGAACTCATGTGATATAATAAGCCAGATATATGATAAATAAAAAGAAAGTACAACAGATAATTTTAATTCTCAATTTTTTTAAATTTTATGGTTTTATTTTTCGAGAAAAAATCAGTGTAAATTTTTTTTACAAATTATTGTTAAAAGACTGTATAGTTATTTTCACGAAATTATTTTATATTTTTTAAAATATTTAGAGTGTTTATGTATATATAGTATTTTTTAATGATGTTGAATAATTATTTTTATCTAATGACAAGATATAAAATGTAGGGATTGTTGTTTGGTAACAATACTCTGGAACTATAAATCACAGAATGTTCTGAATAATCTTAAAATGTAGTCTAGTATTATGTATACATTCTTCAACATATTATTTTGAAATTTTAATACGTAAATCAAGACTATATAATGGACATTTTGAAGATTCTGTGATTTTAGTTCCTGTTGCCAAACAGAAAACTTAAAATTATTTTTTATGGTAGTTGGTTGATATTTTAAAGAAAAACAACCCGATAGTTAAGAAAAAAATGATATAACTATATAGTCTAAAATTTAGTATTTCTATGTATATAAATAATTTTCATATGTATTATGACCGGTCAGTAAACTATACATATTATAATTATAAATTTAAAAGATCGTGATTTATATGATGTACAGTTTTAATTTCAGGAATATTTTGATTTAATTTTTTTAGTTTGTGAAAATCCATCGAGAATATTATAAAGTACCGTCCGGTTCTTGATCGTGAACTTGATACAGTGAAAAAAGAGTACTTTGTTTATTTTATTGTATTGTAAGTAAATAATAATAATAATTAATGCTGTTTTATTGTAAAAAGAAAATAATACATTTTAAAAGTAGCGTGAAAGAAATTTACTAAAGTACAACCTGTGATATACTGTTATTTTAAAAAAATAATAATTATAAAAGTAGTACTAAAAATATAGTTGTTTCAAAATCTTGTCTTTCATGATATTTCCATATAATGTGTTTTTTTGATTTTCTATATACAGTAATCCCTCCATTTACACATAATCTTTTCACCCTTTTTTTAAAAACAAGGGAATCCACATAAATGGAGAGATTACTGTACAATTTTTTTTGCATTGAAGCGTATTCAATACATTGCATTTTTGCATTCAAACAGTAATTGTATACTCGAATAAGCTTAAAATGTTTTGCAGCATACTCAAGATGTATTAAAGAAATGATGGGGATAATATTTTAATTATTTGTATTGATTTGTTCTTTTTAACATTGATTACGGGAATATTTATCATTTTAATCTTTGAATAATAATTTTTTAATCAATTGCATTAAATTGTTTAAAATATATTTTGTGTCAAAATCGACATAAGATTTTACGCTTCAATGCAAAAAAAATACCTCTGGTTTTTAAAAAGCATCTATACTTACAGTTGACTGCTACCTAAATATAACAACGAATAACTTTCTATCACTATTTAATTTTACTAGAGCCAACTGTTTAAATTTCTGGTAATTTTTATTTGCACCTGATATTTAGAGAGTTCAAAATTATGAAGTTTATTTGCATCAAAAACATGACTATAGATGCATCGTTTTTACTTGTATTTTTAATTATTTTCTTGTGAAATTATTTAAATAGAGTATTAGATTTTCAAACAGCTAGTTACTCTCAAACAAACATAGGAGCAAATAAACTTTATTTATTAAAAAAAAGATTTTATGACATAGAGGAAATGAGCCATAGCAGTTGTTAAATGGAACATAAATATCCAATAGTAAAAAATATTCTAAACTTTTGTGCTAATATAATATAGAAGACTTTGAAACAACTGTAAAATAATAAATATGTATATTATAGATAAAGAAATAAAGTATTTGACACTTTTATATGAGCAGCACGAATGTTAACTAATACAAATCATAGATATTTAAGAAGTCATAGAAAATAGCAATTTAAATTTAGAATTTAAGGGCAAATAAATTATTATCATGCAATTTGAAAAATAAGTTTTATTTGGAATGTGACATTTGTATTAGATTAAGTATTTCTATTATATATATTGTTTCCGAATGTTTGTTTTTTAAATAAAATGTAATTTTTATATAGATGGATTGTTCTTTATTTACCTCAATTAATAAATAAGTTATAAAACAATTCAATTTAGTATCAAAAAATTATTTACAATTATAATTAATTTAACTACTATTTCCACCACGCTGTGACGCCTAATCCTTGTTCCGACATACTTCCTATAATTTTATAAGGAACACCTTGGTTCTGTTCTGGAGGTAAGTTCTCGAACTTTTCACTTTGTACTCTAAATCTCACGTTCTCGCCTGGATCCATGTATAACTTATGTACTTCACCATCACCTTTATCATACTGCCAATACCAAGCACGTTCTGTCTCATCAAAAGTGCTTGGTTCAGGTAAACAACTAGGGGGTATTAAAATGTCATCAAAAAACTCCAATGTCACATGCACACCTTCGGGAGAACATGTACGTATTTTTCCTTCTACAATTTCGTTGACGTTTGGTCGAAAAACAATAGCGTTGAATTTAACTTCTGTGTGACTTGCACCATCGCCAGGAATCAATATAGAATCACCTATGTTTGTTAAGTTCCTTACACATATAATTAAACCAACATCTATAACTACCCTATTTGCGAATTCGTTGTCTAATTGTTCAGTAATAGCGTCATTTAACTTCATGTCAAATTTTTGCGGAGGAATCCTAATCATTTTCACCATTTCAACTAATTGAAACATTTTTGTATCTTGTTATTAGTTTTAAAACATTATCACGTGTATATTTTAGGTTCTGTTTACATTTCCAGAATCACTTTCCACTGGTTCACTGACTTGTCAAAAAATATTAAATTTCATTAATTGGTTAAAAAACAGATCGAATAATTAAATTCGTATTGTAAGTAATAAATACAGAAAAAGTACTACAAAGTAAACTTAAATTAATTTATGAAATACTAAAAATATTTAAATATTCAACATTTTCATAGATGACTAAAAATTATTGCAAGTGACATGAAGTGTATTTTTGATTAGCGCCAATGTGTGTAAAGTGTGTACTATTGTTTTCAATATTTTCAAAAGATAATTATTGTATATTCGATTATTATTTTTGAAAACTGCAACATAGTAATTAAATTATGCATAATACGAAGATTTAATCGAACTGTCCTTGGTTAGGGCAATCTATTGGGGCGAAATAAATTTATATTTAAACTAATAGTACACACTTTACTTTAAATTAATATACAATAAAAATCATATACAAGTTTTGAGGCTTTTACGGTGATCTTGATATGGATCTTGGCTTCTGGATGTAAGCCGAGTCGATTTGGTCATGTTATCGGCCAACATTTCGTCACACATTGCAGCGGAAATCTTCCAGGGTTCTTCTTTAATGGTATTACCCGAAATATAGCATTTTTAATTACGGTAGGCTTTATTTGCTTTCATGACCTTAATTTGATTGCCTTATAAGTCAGAAGTTCCCAAACTTTTCCAACTCGTGGCGTCCTTTTTGAACTAAGGTTTTCCCATGGCGCTCTTCTTGAGTCAAAATATGACTAACTTGTAATGAACAAGTTAAAAACTGCATTATTGAACAAATACATTCGTTTATTATTTATTCATTAACATTCAATTGGATGGATGAGCCTGCAAATTCGCGGCGCCCTTGTAAAGACGCCGCGACGCACATTTTGCCTTAGGTCATAACATCATAACTGATATTTTAGCCATTTTCTAATTTTAACACTCATTCTGATTTAGTTTTGTATGTTGTTTCGTTTGATCTATTTGTGATATATGTATATTCATTCGAGAAAAACATTTAAATAAATGGTAATTTAATGATCTGTAAATAAAACAAGTACACTTTAAAGTTTCATGTAGTTCTCTTAAGAAATCACATTTTTACAGTAATGTTATTATGTATTATTTCGCCACAACGAACTGTTTTGTAACTCAAAAACGACAAATTATAGAATACAATTTTGCTAAAGTATAATATCTCTTATTTTTGAAAACTATTTTATAACTGGAAACAGATGCAAGGTTAGTAGATACACAGATTGCCTCAGTAGCTTTTGACCAATCAGCTTAGGCACTCCAGATGACGTATTTTCCCCTTCTCGTACCGAGTTACAAGGCTATATTTGTTATGATTGGTCACATCATTCCCCTCTCCATATTTGGGCACCCTAGATGACGTATTTCCCTCTCTCGCTCCGAGCTACGGAGGCTACCTTTACATACCTTGAAACAGATGTTTATTCTTGTCAATTTTTAAATTATTCGAATTATTTTTGAATCAGTGCAAGGTGGAAAAAATGTTTTAGATAACAAATAATCTTATTATTATCATTTATTTTTCTCTCTTTTATCAGCCAGAAAGATTTGTTTTATATAATTTATAAAAATTTATATACACTGCACAGTCCCACATACAATACATCGTTATGGAGGGTCTCAAAACATTTTTTTTTTTAGTTTACATCAGAATGAAAATTGGAGTTATTAGAAACCTTTATGTATATAAAATTGATGGTAACAAAAGTTACAAAATATATTTGGGGCGCATAAAACTCATACGCCAGCCCTGAATGGAATCAATTCATTCTACTTAAAAGTATTCCTAAAGTGTACAATGTGTTTTAAAATCTTACTGAATCACTTAAAATTTGATCTGTTAATTTTGCAAAAAGTTTTGATTTATATTTTTTTGAGAAGTAGGTAATATAAAAAATAGATAGAAAAAGTTGTGAAGCATTGATAAAATATATACCTTGAAATAAAATATATTTGTTCGTTTTGAAACTTTATTTTGTATTTATCTCTCCCCTATAATCCAACACAGGCTTTTGGCGATCTACTAACGGACCCATAAATCCTTACTACAGGGTAGAGAATAAATAGTATGCGTATAATTTTATATTATATTTTAAATTTAAACAAACTGATGGGTTCTAATGTTAATTAAATTCTTTTTTATTAATCATTAAACTATAAATCAAATATTTTCGATTGTAGGTACCTAAATTACTAAAAAATACAGTTGTATCAAAATATTGGTTTCAATAAAAAAATAATACCTATGCAATTGTTTGAAATGATTAAAAAGTATTAAAAACAACTAATAAAACTTTAATCACATTTTTTAAGTTATATTTTTACATGGCAGTCGTTTTAAATACTCTACATTGTTAAAAACAAACAATATAATATCATCGTCAAATCAACAATGGATCGAACTTTCATTTCCTTTTTAATTTTTGTTCCTATATTATATGATTGTACATTTAATTTTTCCTGTAATATTATTTCTGTCGCGTACAAAAATATATAATAATTTCCAGTCTCAATTTTCAGAAAGACAAGCATTGGGGCACGGCAATGTAAAAGCTACAAGACCAAAAGAATATTTATATTCAAACGCTAGATAAAACGTCGATCATACATCTGGGCGACTATAGCAGTGTTCATTTCTCTGGTTATCTTTTTCCTGTTCATGGCACACTTGATGCTCTATCTCTGTTTATGAACTCAGTTTGTCTCTTTTGTTTATATGGAACGGTATGATATTATCTCTTACTAGTTTGACGTCAATTGTTTGCTGCAAAGACTGGTTGTGTCGACAAAAATAGATCGTTGCTGTAGCAGCAAATCTACGCAATACAAGTCGTTGTTTGAAACTTGTTTTCAGAGAAACGGATGTTTTCTGTGCTTCAATGAACGCCACTGTGTATTTTCCTATCGTCATTATTGTTACTGGTAGAAACAAAAAGAAGTTGATTCTTATATAGCAGACTCGTTTTAAAAATAATTATTACATTAAACATTTCATTTCATATTTCAATAACCGTTCTTGACAGGGTAGTAAAGTGTTGAGTATATAAGCTTTTAGAAAGTTCTTTAGGTATTTAGTTGTAGGTAACAATGTTAAGCATCTTATTGTTAGTTTGTACAGTTAAGAATAATTGAGGAGCTGCGGAACAAAACCCGATAAATCCACATTGAACCGAATTTTTTTCGATTCAGCATTTTCAACTACCACAGGATCGACTGATCACGGATCAAATATTACTAAAACCTCTTTAATAATGACTTTAAAAACGTGTCGTGGAACAAAAGCTAGGTTAATCCGGTTTTACTGTAACCGATGTAATAAAACCGTTCGTGTAGATGGCGCTTTAGACCTGACATAACTAATCAGGTTCTCTCTTGGTCTACGAGAATAGCATAACAAAACCGGAATATAGCAGTGTAAACTGCATAGACATAGTTATTTATTTATATCTATTTATTAGCCAACTCCAAAAAATATAAGTATTTGAGGAGTGTAGGGATTTCATCGTAATGCACTTCGCATTAACATTTGAAAAAGCGTCGTCAGTTAAAACATGGTTAAAACACCTGATTCGAAGAAGAAAAGAAAGCGAGATTCGTGGAACGTAGAGGAGACAAAGTATTTTTGGGATTTCTTGTTGGTACACCATCGAACTTATAGCGTACTTCAAATCGTAATTATAATTCCATCTGAAGTTACTTATTCTCGTATGCGCAAACAGCATCGTTTAAAACGGTTTAACCACATCGGTTATAGTAAAACCGGAACAACAGCGCTGTATGAACGTACTCATTATAAAATACGACGAAATGTCTGTCAATTTAACAAAAATTGTTAATAATGTATTATGTATTACAATTACTACTAACTAAATAACCTAAAATTACAATTCAAATGATTAAAAATTTGTCAAAGTATCAAAACGTTTTGAAAATTCCCTTGACAAATGATAAAAACAAAGAAAATCAAGCATAAATCTCGATTTGTTGATTTCTATTTAAAAGTTAAATGTTCGCTTTATTTGTTGAGAATCCCAACTTAACTACCCTTTGTACGAACCCCAGTGAACAGAGACAGATATACGAGCCTTATGTTATTACTAATGAAGAAGACAAAGATGGGTATATAGTAGGGGATTTTTTTCATAAAATACTATATAACCAGTGGCGTACTATAAATAATAACAATTTATTTTATCTGTGATAGATATGCAGAATATGACAGACATAATAATATTATGTTACCTAAATATAAAAATATAAATCATATGAAACGATTTTTTCTACACAACTTAAGAATAATAAAAATGACGCTTCCCGAATAGACCAAATTGTTTGTGACAGCTTTTTTATGATTTTGCAATGTCGAATGTACTTATTTGATTGTATATGTTGTTAACATATCAAAAAATACGAAAAGTAGAATAAATAAATAATTTTTTGTAATTGATATTCTATTATACATTTATAGCATTTGAATACATCCGCCAAGTGACGTCAATTCCCGCGCGGCCGCTGATTGGATAAGGAGCTGATGAGACTACCTTGTCTTTATATACCTTGGTATTAGATACATATCTTATTGTAATAGACACATATTTGTGGAATTTAAAATATATAAATAATATGAAAAAAATATCGAAATGCATTTCTTTTGTGACAATTTTTTACAAAGGAAATGTCCACTTTAATGTCCAATGAAACTTAAGTAGAAAAAAAACATGTCAGTGTACCAACCACAATAAACATTTTTTTTTCTTTTACTGTATACTTGCATCGGATATTATTTATTTACAGTTAATAATTAATTGATTAAGAATCTACGCCACTGCTTTACCACCCCAGAATCGATCCCGATCAAAGGGGATGGTGTACAGGGGGGGAATAACCTCGCCAACGCTCGACAAACTCTCCATTCCCCATCTTTGTTCGCCCACCCGCCTTCTCTAATGCTATAACCTCTATATACAAGCACCCCGTATATGAAACTGTGTACAGCGTGTGTATCGAGAAACAGAGAAACTGCGCGCCATATTATGGCTATATATCGCCCAGTGTCCTTATATCACACCCCTGGTTTTATCTGTACTGCACTGATCAATTTTTCATCGAAATTCAATGTCAAGAATATGACAGTGAGTACGTTTACACAGCGTTTTTATTCCGGTTTTACTATAACCGACGTAATAAAACCGGGTGTAAAAGTTTGTGTAGATGGCGCTTTACACTCGACATAACTAATCGGATTTAGTTATGCTATTCCTCTTGGTCTACAGGAATAAAAATGCGTGTAAACCGCATGGACATAGTTATACCTGTTTAGTCAACCTCAATAAATATAAGTATCTACGGAGTATAGGGATTTCATCGTAATGTACTTCGCATTAACATTTGAAAAAACGTCGTCAGTTAAAATACGACGAAGAGATGGAAATAAACGAAAACTTGAATCGTGAGACGTAAAGGAAATGAAGTATTTTTGAGATTTCTTGTTGGTACGCCATCGAACTTTTAGCGTACTTCAAATCGGAATTATAATTCCAGCTGACGTCACTTATTCTCGTATGTGTAAACAGCACCACTTAAAACGGTTTAACTACATCGGTTATAATAAAACCGTATATAGTATCCTAAAACTGACAATTTTTAGATAATTTCAAGTAAAACTATATTAACTAAACTCCTAATACGTGTCCTCATAGACCTATTGCCAGTTCGGGCACTCCAGATGACGTATTTTCCCCTTCTCGTATCGAGTTACAAAGCTATATTTGTTATAATTGGGCACATCATGACGTATTTCCTTCTCTCGCGTCGAGCTACTGAGGCTACCTTGTACTTTACATACCTTGCGTTATTTTGACAATTTACACAGTTATACAAATAATACAATAACTTTTGACTATTATATAACACATGCATGTGACTTTTGCGCCTCTCTGTACATTTTACACACACAAACTCACACAGAGGCACGCACACGTACACAGTGTTCCTATCTCGGCTGACAGCCAGCCAGCTCGTGCTTATGCGCTCGGCTCCCAACGTCATTACAGTTTGTTGAAAACAAGCGAGCGGCTGCCCCACCGACACCAGCGCCACCGTGGCGTCGCGTTCATTTCCACAACGTCGCCCGGTGACGTCACACCGACACACACACACACATTAGAAAATTGGAATCCACTCGGAAACCAAAGTGATTAACTCAACCCTGTCAATTTTCTTAAGTTATAAATTTGTTTGTTATGTGGAGAAAGTCATTTTGGCTTCTGAACGACTCAATTATTACATATAAATGTTTTAGAATTGCATATAGTTTAAATAAACCTCTCTTTTTCAGAATTTCCTCATAACAGAGAACAAAATATTTTTATGATTTTTTTTTAAATTTGTCAAAGATTTTTATAATAACAATTTTCTTGAACTGTCAGATTTTATTTGATACCCCACTCGGCTAGATGTCGTAACTGACATACAGGGCCCGGCATAAGTCAGTTAACGCTGCCAAAAAACAAAACTGTGCGGGCCCAAACCATGTTTCTGTTTTTTTTGTTCTGTATGCAAATCGCTTAACTGATTTATGTCGGGCAATAAATACACATTTTCGTAAATATCTCGACACCAGTGCCACCGACCGGGTCCAAAAAAAGATAAACTTGTCGGAACACCAAACAAACATATGGTCTGCATATGGCTTCGATACGTCCAGTAGTTTAGGCGTGGTGACCTTACATACATATGCACCAACGTTACAAAATGTCTGTCTACCTGTTTGTCCCGACTAGAAACGAAACTAGTGAACTGATTTTGACGGAACTTTCATTGTTTGAAAACCTAAGATCCTAGAATTAGTTAATTGATATTTTATAATAATAAAAAGGTAATTATGATATATAAAACTAAAAATTACAGGGCTGGATTTATATTTATAAGGGCTCAGAAATAATTGAATCTAAGTTAAGCAAATCCTAAAATCGGGATGTTAAATAATTCTACATAAATTATTTTTCGAGATATTTATTTTTTAAAGTATGGAAAATTATTTTTATATAATTTGCTTATGGGTAAATCCGGCCCTGAATAATTAGGTCATAACTCGCATAATAAAGTAGGTACATAAAAAGAACAACCGGCAATTGCATATTATGTATGCAACTGATTAATTTTGTAGTTTTTCGAAAATAAAATTTCATATATAAAGAATGGTAACATTTATACCTAACATTGAACAGTTGATAAACAAATTATTTGCCGAATAACTGAGAACTTTCGAATTGTGACGTCAGCATGGTTTGTGTACAGTACAGCTGATAAGGCATGGCCTACATGACCGGCCGATAATAAAGTATCACATGCATAATGAATTTACCGACCGGTCGATATATCCATAAGCACATATAAGTTGACCGTAGTGCCGATGGTTTTGCATATTTTATTGTAATTTCAGTTTTGTAAACTGTTAAACATCGGCCAAGCTTTGTTACGAGCTAAAAAATTGAAAGATACAACAAGAACGCACGAGTAGCGAATTTACACATTTTGGGGCTTTACGCGCTGCAGATCTTGTAGGGGCCCTACTTTTATAATATACAGTCGACTCTCGATAATTTGAAACTCAAGGGACCAGAGAAAAAGTTCAAATTACCGAGACTTCAAAATAATAAGAGTTCAAATAACCAAGAGTTTGACTAAAAGTACGTACATATGTACAACGTGGATTTTATTTAAAAAGTAATACATACCTATACTATGTACATTGTACATACAGTGTATTCCAAGTTAATTAAGACATAGGAAATTTAACATGGGGACAATTAGAAATGTTGTAGTAACCTTTGGTCAAAAACGATGTGTGATTGGTGCAATTTGAAATGCCGCCTCGAAACTAACTGATAAATGTTAAATTAATCAACAGTATTTTGTTTTCAACAATAAAATACATTTAAATTTTGTGGCGGGATTTCAAAATGCACCAATCGTTAAATTTGACCAAAGGTTACTACAACACTTCTAATTGCCCCCCCATGTTAAATTTCCTGTCTTAATCAACTTGGAATACACTGTATATGGTTCAATTGGTACATACACTTATGAAAAATAAGAAAATGAAAATATTATTCTACATAAATGTTTATTACGAAAAGAAGTCCGTAATTTTTTTTACTCGCAGGCCAACAGTTCAACATCGGTCAGGGCACCGTGGACATCAATGTCGTCGTCCACTTGAACGTAATCCTCAAACATTAACTCTCCAGAATTAGAAAGAAGTATCCATCCTGAGTCTAGCGGAATGGAATTTGTAATTTTTGGCGGCTCTCATGGCTGTTCTGCGTTTTCAATTTCAAATTATAGAGTGTTGGCGAGCAAGATGCCGTTACTACAACTTCAAATTACTGAGGGGGCGATGATACATGGATTTTTTTCAATTTATCGAGTGTTTTTCAAGGGGCCGGAAAAAAAACTTCAAATTATTGAGCGATTCAAATTATTGAAGTCGACTATATATTATAATTTTTAAAGTTAATTCAGGTGTCAATTAATTTTTAAAGATAATTTTATTCAGGGTCGAATTTAGGAGGGTTGAGGTATTAGTTTTTAGAGTAGGTAATATAAAGATTATAACAATCACTAATGTTATGGTTAATATTTAAATCATTTTTATCTCAAAAAACAACAAACATATTTTTACCCAAGATACAGACCAATTGAAACTATTTCTTGTTTACTTCAATAGATGTCACAGCAGCGGACACATAAAATCTAAAATATTCATCAAAAAGTATGATTCATTTGGCACAGTTGGTAAGACTGTTTCAAAAATAACTATCGAAAATTTTCCGCGAAATTCTGTTAAAATATTTTCAAACAGAATTAACTTTCGCGGACGTTTGAAAATTACGAATGCCGAAACAAATATTACAACTTTATTATTCTTTTGATTTATAACAATGTTCTTTCTTTTAGAATGAATTTATATTACGAAATTAACTTGTTTATATCGTCCACAGACTTTTGTGTTTCCAGACAAAACGGATTATCCTTGAATCCATTTTATATAATTAAATTATGTATATTTTCCAAAAGGCATACTAATTAATCAATTACCTAAAGTAAAATCTGGAGCTTTCGTGATGATCGATAACTATTTTTGGTTTTATTAATCATAAGAATTAACCAGTTGGCTAACTATGTATTAGGTTATTCTTTAAAAATAAAGTACATTAAATTTTTTAATGTGCATTATATTATATTGTATTTTATATCTATGTATGTATATAAAGTAGATTTTATTGCTTTTGCATTAGCTTGATGAACATTAATGCAGTATTAAATTTATTTTATTTTAAGTTTAAGAATCGTGACTGAATCTGTTTTTTCCCTTCGATGCGAAAATCGACTAAAGTCTACGACTAAAAAAAAACACCGTTGCACGCAGAAATTGACTTTTATTTTAGAAAAAAATAGTAAATGCCAGTGAAATATTCAGTAAAATCCTTCACCCCATCCTTTGTTTATTTTTTATTATTAATATGTAAAATAAAAATTATATTAAAAAAATTTGTTTTACTAAACTAAAACATCAATCCTCAATATACTATATAAAAATAATAACTTCCTTATATGCATGGATCTTGGCTTCTAGGTGTAAGCCGCGTCGATTTGGTCGTGTTATCGGCCAACGTTTCGTCACACATTGCAGCGGACATCTTCAGGGCTCTTCTAAAACTTGGTGGAAGAGCCCTGAAAGATGTCCGACGCGGCTTACACCCAGAAACCAAGATCCATATCAAGATCACCGCGGAAGCCTCAATACTTGTATTCCTTATACGCAATTTCATGCAAAATTGACATCATAAAAAGTAAATGTAAATTAAAAAATTAGATTACTTTTATTTTTATCGTAAAATGTGCTCATTTTCAGGAATAATCCAAAGGGTTAAAAAAAATCTCATTAATTTGATTTTTTGTATCGCTGTACAACCATTTTTGACCCAGTTTTATGAAGAAAATACTTTAAGTTTTCAAAATCTGCCGTTGGAATTTTTTTTTCTTATAATATGTAGGCGTGGTTTTCGCTTTGATCGCAAATAACTCGCGTCAAAAATGGTCGTACAACGATAGAAAAAAGTATATTAAAGAAAAAATTCTCATCTATAAAAATCATTTAATTAACTTTTTTGGTCGAAAAACTACGAGTAAAGCCTTGGAACTTTACAGAAACGGTCTCCGTCACCGCTTCTGCAAATCTATTACATGTTAGCTGCGTCGAAACGCAGCGCCGTTTCGACGTAGCTAACATGCCACTTGTATTGAATCACATTTGCAAGGTCGAAGCGGTGACGGAGACCGTTTCTGTTAAGTGGTAAGCTCACAGTATGGTACGAATATTTACAGTATAGAACGTCTACTGTATATAATATACATAGATAAAAATATTTGAATTTTTTTAACAAAAGAATTCGAATATAACAAAGGAATTGTTGACACATCAATAATTATTGTAATTGCAAAGTACGACAAAAGCATTAGCGATACTTAAGATAAAAGCCTGTACCGTGTCCCTCCTTCCCTTATAGATATTATAACATTTTATTGATTTTTAAATCTTTAACAAATAGAAAAAAAACTAAAATAACTGTTTTGTATCTCGATTATTTAATTTATTTTGGTTGATTGTTGAAATATTGATAACTTTTCAAATTTAAAAGCACAACAATCCCGCTCAAAAAATGAAGTTAGTTATGTAAGTACACATTTGCATACACATACATGTGTTTTGCATGTGTGCAAATGTAAAAGACAAACCAAGCAGTGCCATCTAGCCGTATGTCGTGCGAATTGTTTGCATGACGAAGTTCAAAATATATTTGCAGTTTTTTATGATGCAGTTTTTTACCTGTCCGCAATAATAAAATGGTGTGAATCACTGTTAGCTTTTTGTACATCCTGGTGTACGTGTATAATTCCTATATTATTGTGAAATATTTATTGTATGTTATATTTTATAATTATTTTTAACAAATCAATATACCTTAACTTTGTAAATGGTAAATAACAATTAGATTTATTCAATTTTTAACACACAACAATATCTATTGTATTTGTATGCTATGAAACTTTGGTCTAAAAACATAAATTATACTATAAAATAATATATTTGTACTTAGTACATTGTACAAATACCTACTTAAGTATATGTATGTATTTAAATATTTTACCAAAATACGTTTATTGAAAAATAATTGTACTTATATTTAGAAATGTACTTAATTACTTTTTAATGTATTTAAGCGAACCCTGGGGCACGGTGATCAGAGACTCTGGGGTTCCGTGGTAGTAAGTGACCGAGGGCCCCCCAGTATATGCAAAATATAAAAATTGAAGACCCTTTTTTTGGTTGCCAACTTGAATTTTAGACTTATTACTACTTTTAATTTTAATAACCTTTTTTTTGTTCCTCAATTTTACTGACCCCATTTTTTACGCTGCTGCGAATGCCCCCTATACTCAGGGACCCCGGTGGTAGTTACGGCCCTGACGGTGATTCTCCTTCGGCGAAATTTCATTCTTTATATAAATATTATTGGAAATTTTAAGAAAAATATTAATAAAGTATGAACATATAAAATTATTGATTGTATTATTTTACATTTAGTATATTTTCTCCAGGGCTGCATTAACCATATGTAGCAGACTAGGCGCTGCCTAAGGGCATCCATCATAAGAGGTCCTCCACCAGTTTAATTTTATTTAAAATATATACAGATATATACAAATAATCATTTTAAAAACCTAGTTTATTTTATTTGAATTCATATGTTTGAATATATTTTTCGGAACGTAACCTCACCGTAAAACGCAATTGTAGTATAAACAGAGTATATCTGAATATTTTAAACTTAAAATCTAGAGGCCTCTGAGCGTCACAGCCGTCTAGATCTGGCAGGTAACAACAACGCGGCAAACTGGTCGTCCGTCCACATTTCCACCGCGCAGGTAACAACAAAACACCATCGACGTAGGGAAGGAAATCGAAGCCTACTTTGTTATATTTTATATGAAAGTATTTGTACCTGCGACGAAACGTTGCTTGGGTAGGAACGGTAAGATCTATAGCTCGTTAAGAAAACCCAAACATATTTTTTGCGTTGATATTTTTTTTTTTTGTATTTGAATTTGAGACTATCGGGATTTTGATGTTTTTTCAATCACATTTTTGAGCTATTGGATTTTATTTTATAATATATGATATATAATTATTAATTAAATTGAAGGAAAATTGTTGTGATATTAAGAAATTTTACTCTTCAAATTGAAAAATAACTGAAGAAAAGGCAAAATTTCAGATGATTTGAATGAATCTAATGCCGTGTTTACACCAGAGATACAAAACAGCGACTTCGTGTTTTTTTTTTGACAAAACTGCAACAAAAGTGTTTTAAAAACACCTTGTTGGTATTTTATCTTTTTGGTCTAAACACGGCATAACATTCTAAATGTTTATGTTTTTATCGCCAACATTTCATCCTAGTTAACTATGGTTCTAAAACTATAATTAGCATAATAAAAAATCCACATTAAAAAAAGTTTTATTAATTTTTAAAAAAGAGCAAATAATTTTTGCATATTTAAAAAAATTAACAGCAGCAACAAAAATGCAATACGAAAGCATTATAATAATATAATTACTGAAACTATCTCACAACTTGAGTGTATTATATTGTTCGAATGGTTACACACCGTGCTAGTCGGTTCTCAAGAAAACATTCTTACCGATCTAGCGCAAATCGACATGTGTGTGTGTGCGCGCAGTGGAGGCCCGTGGTCGAAATACGTGAGGGGCAAATTAAAAATGTATATTTGAATCGGCCAGAAACTGGGCCTGGTCTAAAAATAATAATCAAAGTTTGTATAAGAATATTTATTGTTCATTAATACAAATATAGTTTGACTGTTAGATGGACTCCAGTCACAACTCTATGAACATAGATTTCACCAACTATGTCCGGTATTATAAACGAGCTAGCAAAATTTTCTAATTAGCAAGTACTTTCAACTGAGGTTTCTAACCTATCTGACAGTTCTTTAGTTTCATGAAGTGTTTGACAATTTTCGCGCACACGTGTATTAAAACAGTGGCAATTATATGGAAATTATTTTATACGGTCAGAGTTGCCAACTGTGTTACAATAAGTTGAAGAATCACTACTCTAAATTTCATAGCTAATCCATAGTTACTATCATAGAATTAATACCCCATTTGAAAGTGCTTGCTAGCTAGCAAATTTGTTAGCTCTTTTGTGGGTATATCATACCAAAAAATATTCAATTTAAATAAAATGTAAATGTTGATATTATTTATTATTTCTCGATTTAAAAAATTGTTTAAAAAATCACTCATTTTTTATTGAAAAAAAAATATATTTTTTGTCGTTATAAATCTATTTTGATTAAATATTTTATTTTTGTGTTAAGATTTTTGAAATCTTAAATCTGTAAATATAGTTTTATAAAATATTTATTGGAATTATAACTATCGAAAATGACTTTTTTATCTTCGAAACATTAACTCACGCCCGACAAAAACGCATGCATGTACAATTACCTCACGATCACGCACGCTCGTAAATCAAAATTTAAAAATCGCTCACGTTCACAGCGTAACTCAAAAAATTTGCTTAAATGATGAAATAATATGAACTGAAAAAAACTTTTAAAATATGAAATAATAAAAAAAATGGTATTTAGAAATTATTTCACTATGCTGCCACTGTATAAATAGACTTATATGTATTATAAATATGTATATATGTGTATGGGATAGAGAGAGACAGAGCACGGCGCCTCGGTCTCTGTCTGTTTCCTGTTTGTACCGCATACCACGGCTTGCGTAGACCTTACTATCACTTCACACACACGGCCAACTGGCTCAGCCAAATGACTTTACAGGACCGGACCTAGGCGCAGCTAGAACAAGCACGTAATACGGTCGGTACGTTAATATGGACGGCATTTTACGATTGATATTAAATTGGGTACTTATAAAGTATGAAATTAAATAAGTACTTAATAAATCAGTAATAAGTACCAGGACCGGCGCTAGAGATTCAGATGGTGTGTGAAAAATTCATATTGCCGCCTTTTTTTCCTCACTTTGCGCCCTTGCTGTTTTTTTTTTTTGGTAGTCATTACGATTTTGCCGCCCTTTAAGTTTACTTTTGCGCTCTCTCTCTTTTTTTTACTCCTCATATTACATTATAATGCTATTCTCACGTATTTTATTCAAATTGGCGCCTCCGTGAAAATCACGTATCGTACCCGCCTTCCTCTATAAACCAAAATATTAATTTAAATCAATATGTTTCAACCTAACACACAACATGTTCTGGGAATTCCTTATATTATTTTCAATTTCGGAAATTTAAAAATAATAACTCGATCGTACTTTCTTTAAAATTGCAGATGACAGAAATTTTTAACTAACGTTAATTTTTTGTAATTCAAAACAATAACCTAATAATCTAAAAATGGTTGTAATTTAAAAAAATTAAGAACATGTTTAAACTTTTGCTTCAGGCGGTAAGAAATCTAGAGCCGGTTCTGCATGCTGAAATTCTACAGGTCTTCAGCAAGTACAAGTAACTTTCCCGCATCGGTGAAGACCCTTTCTTGAAGTCCTTCGACGTGGCTGGAGCCTGTTTTCAGAGGAAAAATATATAGTTTTTTTCCAGCTTTTAAAATTGATAGAAAATTACATTTTATATTTTTTGAATTCATTTTTAAGATGCACTATGTACAGTGCAATTAACGGTGAATGAGGTTGATTCAAAAATTTTGCGTGTATTTATATTAATATCGAATAAAAGTTTTGATAGTTTTTGTAGTTCTATGTATTTAAAATAATTTAAACTAAACTATATACCTGCCATAGTCATTTTTATTACACAATTCCCAATTTACTGTACCTATTTAAAATATTTAGTAAAACCCAATTAAAAATACGATATTAAAAAAATCATTGCATTCTCATCTATTATAAAAATAAAAATTATACCTTGGATAGCTGCTATTAAACATCTGTTGTGGCATTTAAAATATAATGTATAAACAATATAAATATATGCATAGATAGCTAACAATTTCAATTTTTTTTCTGTATAGTAAAAATTAACCAAATAGGAATGGTTAATACCTATTGCAATACCTACATATTTTTTTTTAAATCTACCAAGTAAATGCACAGTGCTTCCTCGTGCGAAATTCATCAAAGTTAGTTAATTATTGAACAATTTAAATAAAAACCGATAAAGTGTTCAGATAAATTACCTGGCATTGGTTGGCCATTTAATTTTTATACAATTTTACTAAAAAATATTAGTTCGAAATTTTTCTAAGACGCACCTGATTATTTTTTCGTATATTTTTAATTTTTTGACAATTTCAATCTAAATTTAAAATGCAAACGTCAAAATGACATTAAGATATCTTGAAAAAATAAATATTTTGGGATGTTACCCCTCCCCCTTACACACGATTTTGAAATGAAACCGTCCTCAAGCCAGACCCAACCATCCAACTAAGTTTCATTAATATCGGTTCAGAGGTTCGTAGACAAATTTTTTTGTCTCATTTTAAAACGATCACAAAGCTTCTCGTATCTTCGATATTGCGAGGAAGTAAAATATTTTAACAACTCTATAGTTTAATTTTCTCCGCGAAACACCATATTTAAAAAAAATTAATCTATCAACAATTAATATTTTACATCGTTTATCTATTTTTACAACAATTGACAAACTCCAAAGCGAAATACATATTTAATTGTTGAAATATTTTTTATTGTTTACAACGCATGTTTACAAATTATTGTAGGTAGTGGGAATAATCAATTCTGACAGCACTTTAAATAATTAAGTATAGATAGAGAGCAGTATGGAACCGGCCTATGTATGTTGATTCGGAATAATTATAATAACACACTCAGATTAAATCAAAATCTACCTGTCATATAGATAATCTCTTATATCAGTGATATAATATCATACTAATCAATGAAGTGCAAATATACAATTGATTCTCTATGTTAGCATTTATAGTTAGTATTATCACGGCCCCCTCATCCTAAATTTCCAATAAAAAATCAAAGATTTTTTTTAGGTTAATATTATTAATAATTCATTTAACAACCAGTTATCCTATGAGCAAAAAAGGTATTCGCTCGGGGCTCCGAGTTAAAGACGGGGGGGGGGGGAGCTGACAAACAACCCCCTTCTCACTAACCACAAATCTCTAAACTAGAGCCCAGTCAGCCCTTCCCCCAAACTGGGTTCAGTTCACTATCAATATTTCGTTATATATTACAGTGAACATTTGCGTGGTAATAAATACATACTAATAATAATATGGAAATAAAAAAATGAATATCATATAAAATTAAATAAGAAAATAAATATTCAAAAGTCAAGTCAAAATAAATATATATTCATTAAAACAAAACAAAAATCCTATCTTAATAATATCTATACTTTGTATGTGCGTTAAAGACCATTACAGCCGACGTGCTTTAGTATTATTAGTGAATTTATCAACAACATACAGCCTAACTACACCACTGGCGCAGCTGAAACATTCTGTTATCTCATGGTCATAGCCTTTCTCTCTCTGTCGCATACAAAACTCGTATAACGTAACAAACAAGTCTAGCCCTGTCTCACTTACGCCACATTTCTAAAAGGCCCTGCGTTTTTCATGTTTAATAGCTATGTGCGCGTCTCACTTCAGTGCATGTAAGACACTGTCTGTCTTGCTCACTTTTCGTAATATCCTGCCCCGTGTGCTGAGCTGTTTGTTCTTAGTGCTTCACAAATTTCCAGCGTCGGTCGTTTGTGACTCATACATGCTATCTTTTTCTATCCAGGGTTGAATTTAAAGTAATGAAATTAGGGGCGGCTCTTTCTGTTGGCATCTATAGGCATCGTTGGTAATGTGACCGGAGGTCTCGCTATCCATTTAATTTTCCAAATATACCGCTAAGTCACAATTAAAAAAATATTTCAGTTTGTAAAAAAAAGAATAAAGATTTGATAATCGGCTCTCCTGATGTCCTGTTAATTTAATATACATACTTTGTTATAAACAAACTTTTGTTAAAAGGAAACAGGTGAAATTTGGCCTAAATTCGGTGGCGAACAACAACAAACGATGCGTTATACGTTATACAACCCTAATTATGTGAGAATTAATAAGAAATGTCCGGATTTATTTTATATTTCATAATCTATGTATAACCATATATTAAACATAGTACTATGTTTAATATTATATGGTATAACGTATTTACATTGAGTACGTTTACACAGCGTTGTTATTCCGGTTTTACTGTAACCGATGTAGTTAAACCGTTTTAAGCGGTGCTGTTAACACATGAGAATAAATAACGCCAGCTGGAATTATAATTCCAATTTGAAGTACTCAAACAAGAAATCCAAAATTATTTCGTCTCCTGTACGTCCTACGAATCGCGCTTTCTTTTGTTTTCCATCTCTTCGTCTTAGTTGTTTTAACAAATGTTGATACGAAGTGCATTACGATGAAATCTCTATACTCCGTAGATATTTATGTTTTTTAGGGTTGGTTAAAAAGATATAACTATGTTCGTGCAATTTACACGCGTTTTTATTCCCGTTTAGTTATGCTGTGCCTGTAGGTCAAGAGGAATAGAATAACTAAACCTGATTAATTATGACGGGTGTAATGTACCATCTACAGACATTTTTAAACTCGGTTTTACTACACCAGTTACAGTAATACCAGAATAAGAGCGCTGTGTAAACGTATTCATAAATAAAGTGCAAAAAGTTTCATTTTTATAACTTTTAAAAATTAATATTTTTTTATTCCGGACATTACAAGGATTTTAGGGGCTTTCCAAAGTTTGTCATATTTATTAATATTTAACACTATCTATATAAAATTTAATTTCAGTCCGCTTTATGGGCTTATCTCACTATTAAAAACTTGCTAATACATTTGAAATTAATGATTCATTGAAAAAATTTATTTATTTTTTAATTTAAATTGACACATCTGACATATCTCTTAAATACAACTCGTGTGGCTGATACATATTGAGTTCATGTTTCCATCCCCCCCCCCCCCAAGTTTATTTATCTATTTTAATTAGTCGTTATAATTTCTAATTCCACGTAGCTTTTTTATGTAAATAATTCTCAATCCGGCCCTGACTTTGCTTCACAGGCGGCATATCTCCGTCTCTATCTTTTCTCTTTCTCTCTCTCCCAACATTGATGACACACACACACAACCGTGGTAATTTTACGAAATGGTTGAGTTTTGAATACTCCCCATGACTCAGAAATATTGTTCAATCCATTTGATTTTTCAGCAACTCATTATTTGAAATTCCCGCGCGCACGGTTTTTAAAATATTTACCATTATTGTAGCGGAATATATATCAAGATGGCCGCCAACTGCGATATTGATTGTTGTAAGAATTGTTTATTACAATTAAATTTAATCTTATCGTAATGATAACCTAATGTACATGTTCATAATATTATATGCATGTATAAGTATTTTATTTTGAAAGAGAATAAAAAAGTTACCTTGTTCTTTTCGATTTATTGCGATGCATAATGCTTCTTTTAGCAATTGTAATTTAAAAACAAGCATTTGTTATTGCAAACAAGAAGTAGTATGACATGTGGAAAATTAAATTTAGTTTAGCTATATTTTGTAGGTACCCATTGTAAAAAACAAATCAATGAAGTTTCAAATAATAGCAGTAATAGTATATACGATATTTCAACAAAAAAAACATTTTCATTTTGATGTACTCTAGCTATAATATTTTTAAAATATAAAATTTATAATAATTTGTTTCATTGTACATGTTTTTACATACAGACTGTACGACTGAATTGAAAAACAACGTATCCTTGAATATTGTTGTATAACCAATGGCTGTTTCTAGCTCACAAGGTCTTATGTTTAAACAACATTTCTCGAGCATGTTTTTTCATATATTTACGCGCTAAAATATACTTATTATTAAATTTTATTGTTGTATTGTTAAGATAAAATATAATATTAACAATTATATATGTACAGACCATAAATGATAAAAATTTTAAATGATTATTTTGTATATATCATCAATTGTTAGGTTCTTATCAGTGTATGAAGCATTACAACATAGATAACAAACATATTCATTGCTTTATAATTATTTCATCAGTGGCGGAGATTAAAAAAATAATTACTATATAGTACCTAATAGTTTTATAACCTAGATTTTACTTATCGCTTTGGTATGATTCGTTCAAATTATAATTTAATAAAATACACATATCATAATTATATACATGCTGTTTATAAAATAGTAACATATATATTTGTCAAATGTAGCCAGACTCAAGAATAGGATTTAACAAGTTCAAACTTGTCTGCATCGGGAAAAGAATGACATAATGACAATGTAAATTTAAAATTCAGAAAGAGAGTATTATTTGTGTTTTTTTTTTTTTCAAAATAAATTCAGGTATATTTTTGAGCGACTTGTCAATTTAATTTTTGAATTTCTTAATTGAAATTCAGAATACCATTCTACACTTTAAAATATTATTTCTTAAAGGTAAAAGAAAATAAGTGACAATTTAACGAAGTAAAATATGTTTTTCTATTACTTATATGAATAATATGTAGTCACCGCATATTGTAAAATGACGAAACAGAATTTACATCGTCCGAAAGAATTCCCCATTAATAGATATAATTGTTAGTAATGGATGTTCATGTAGTCGACACCAGTCTTGACGATGGCACTAGTTGTCAGTGTGACGTCACGACTATCTGATGTCATCCTGAAATGAACTGTAAATTCTTACAGATCTTTTAGAAATATAGAATAAAAAAATAAAACAAAATATGGAAATATGAAAAATAAAGCATTTTATACTTAATTAAATATTCCCTATGTTACAAAATAGTTGTTTTACATTTTTTTCCTTTCGTTATTGACATTTTCCATTTAAGTTAATATAATTAACTGTACTAACTAGTAAAAACTTAAGATAAAAGTCCAATAAGAATTTTAGATTGGTAACAGCGCTGTGCAGAGCTTTAATGTCGAGTTGGAGCGTGGAACATTGAAGCGATGAGTTTTTGTCCGAAGCTGGAGCGAAACTGGAGCACAAAATTTGGATTGCTCCACTTTGATTATATATGAAGCATTCCACCCAGGGCCGCATTAAAGTATTCAAAGGCCACTATATAAAACTTGGTGATTTTTTATGGAAAAGCTTAAACATTTTTACTTTTTTATACATACATGAAATGTACTGTATAATAAAGTAGGTATAGTGATCATGAAAAAATTCGAACTCAAGATTTTAACGGAATCACACGTATTGAGGGTCCCTGAATCACGTACGACCATTATCTCAATGACGTTTGTGTGTGTCTGTGAACGCTCTACAGCCAAAACGGTGAGACTTACAAACATGAAATTTCAGACTTAAAGTTCTTGTATATACTGTGGATGTGCACCTCCTATTTTTGAAAACCATCACTTAACCGGAAACGGATGTTTACTGTTGTCAATTTTGGAATTTTTCGAATTATTTTTGAAACGATGCACAGTAGAAAAAAAGTAAAAATGTTTTAGATTAAAGTTATAGAAAAAGCTCTTATCTATAATTTATGTTCTGTTCATTTTTGTAATGACTGAAAAATGGATTTTGGCTTCTGGGTACAAGCCGCGTCGATTCGATCGTTCTATTAGACAACCAGACTATAAAAAAAATTATATTTCACACTCTTTTACATATGAGTGGTTGTAATTAGCTTCATTCGATCCTGCGGAAAAAATATCATGGGGATGGGGGTTTCGAAAAACACGCGAGCGAAGCCGCGGGTGGCAGCTAGTATAATATACAAAGTAAAATAATTTTATGTTGCTAAATTAAATCTAATACCAACTATGTTATCGTATTGAGTTACATAAATACTTATATTTTTTTATTTGGTTTTGTTTAAGACCAATTAAAACATTGTATGTTCCATGTGCAGAATTAATCTTTTTGTCAAGACTAACAAAACACTATTTGTAATTTGCTGCTTTGATCTTGTTCATTTTACCAACACTTAGAATTACTTGTAATTACTTTATTATAAAAAGGAATTTATTGTTAGATTAGAGCTGTAATAAAGAAAAATTTCTTTAAAAATCAATCCAGACACATGGTCAAAAAACAAATATTTAAATTTGACGGTGAATAAAACAGAATGTAACAAATCAGTAACGGACAAAGATAAGAGCAGGGGTAGCAGTATACTTTATAAAATTAGTCAGATTTTAAAAAGTAAAAAAAATATGTGAATATGTTATTTTTTTTAAGAAATAAGTTGTTAAATGTATTTGAAGATCAAAGAAAAATGTTTTTTTCTGATTTATATTATTTCACAACCTACAACCAGTAAACTCTTCCTTAGTCCGTCTCTGGCAACAACATTAATCGTACTCTTGTTCTAAAATGATAATTCCGCGCCAAAGAACTACATTAAACTTTGAAAATATTTAGCGACGAGCATATAAGATGCAACAGCATTCTTCGTAGACTTGTTTTAAAAAGATCAATCAGCACCAAAGAAAGTAAAATTTAAAAATATTCATTTCTAAATTTTTATCGACAACAAACGAATATTCAAATTTGGCGGCAAATATGCAACAACGGCATTGATAAGATCGTTGTTGACACAAGCGCACCTAGCGGCGATGTGTGTGAAGGTCCGCATACGGTTCCACCGCGGCACGGACGTCACAAAGGACGGCGCGGGTTCGAGTTCGGGGTTAGTTCGGCGCATCGACCACTCAGATGTCGCTACTGTAGATCCACCGCGCTACCCCCATGTGTGAGCGAGAATGGTATTGTATATTAGGTAATTGGTATGACTTTCACTTCAGATGATTCAGGTCCTTGGCTAGGCGTGGTACTGGAATTATTTTCACGTACTTACTGGATTTTTGGCTAAATGTGACCAGCGAAATTGGCTAAATATTTCTGTTTATTGGTTTTAATAAATTCGGGAAATATTAATATTGGTAATAAATAGAATTATTTTGTCGATTCATAAAAAGTAGGTTAGTTTTAGCCATTTAATATTTTGTAGTTGGCCCTTTGGGGCTTGCATGAAGAGTCAATCCGACCCTGTCTTCTTTAATTTTGGTTAGAAACAGTATCTTTTTCACACAAAAATATTAACGCGCCATTGGGGAGGGAAGGGGGGCACAACTAATGCCCCAATGTTCCTTAGTCCGACACTGCTTTTTGGTACTGATCTTTAGGTTCTTGCAACAAATTATTTTTTACTGTCATAAATTGAAGATAGGCCCAACTATAATTTGACACCCCCTCCCGCAAAATATTTTTGAGGTCTCTCTCTCTCTCTCTCTTGTCTGCATTAGTATGATGGCATTTGGTCGGCCCAAATGCCCAAATCCCTCCATCATACTGATGAAAAAAAGTTTTAAAAAAATACCAATTTATGACAGTTACATATCGCCAAGGCTGTTGAAAAAAATGGGGCCGATAAAATTTACGGGATATGTTTTCGAGATAGTTGAAAATTCTTCCTCCTATCGAATCCAATTTTGGAGAGGCCGCAAAAATTAATATATCAGCGACCCTGCTGCCATGTTTAACTTTACATACTGTATTTCAAAATACATATATGAAATAACACAATCCGATTTATTAGTAATGTCGTTTCAGATTTTGAAAATAAAATTAAAAATTTGCAAAATTGTAACTGAAAATGTTAAAACCGGCAAAATTATAAAAATGTATAACCTTTCAACTTTCAATATTTATATGGTAACGTTCGTTTAAATTGTTTTAAGAAGTGGTCTTACAAATTAAGTTTCAAGAAATAAATGTAAAATAGGGTTAAAATTGTCGTATATTTTTCGTTTTTTTAAAAACGTAATCATCCAAATTCAAAATATCATAAACAGTTTTTAATTTTTGCTAAGGTTTCAACAATACTCCACTTCAGTTAAATGTAAAAAAAATTGAAAGAAACTCTATTTTACATTAAAATTTGTCCATTATAATCAAAAATATTTCTTTGTACTAATTTAATTGTTAGAATCATGCATTATAATTTACTATTCCAGCAAAATCTAAATATACTTAAACGAAAGATTATTAACAATTAAACAAATAAAACCTAAATAATTTGAAATAATATATTACATGATGAATAAATACATTTTACCGCGTGTGCACGTTAAAACAGTGCCCAGCATTATCGACAATCCGAGCCGAATGTTCGTTCGTTTGTCCGAAACGTCCTTTACCGAGCATACACATAATTTGGCACTCGGCCATCTGCGTACTCATCGCGACACGCTTTGTGCTAATGCGCAGTAACCACCAGTGCACACTTGGGCGACTGGATGCGAGAATAGGCACAAGGGTTAGTGTAGCGCTGTTGTGAACGGTACAGCGATGACGTCAGGCCTGATAGAAAAGGACGCTGCTATATGCTATGTGCACGTTAGAACAGAAGTCTACAACTAAACTGGTAACAAACGAACGCTAGTTTCTTCTAAACAATCATAGCCCGTGTTTTCTTGTCGATTTCAAATTATTTACCGTTCCTATTGTTACCAGAATTGGAAAAAGTATTTCCATTTTATTTAGTTTTGAATTCCACAGAAACGCGTTGTTTTATATAATGTATAGTGTACACTCGTTGTATTGATCGCATTTTATAGTCGTTTTCAATTTAATCAATTAAAAAAACTATAGGTATATAACAATACTGTTTTACAGAAAATTTTGACTGAAAATATTCCGCCTTTATTTAAAGTACCAAAAATTATACAATGTTTTATATTTTTTATTTTATAACATACATAAATGAAACTTCATAATTATTATTAAAATCGATACAAAAATATAATAAAATATATATTTATAAAAAAATTCTATGTATTGAGAAATTATAAATTAGTCGGCCCAAAATATTTGCAGTATGATATAATATAATTTTTTTAACATATTTTCCATAATCAGTAGCGGTTTCCAGAGTAGGTAACTTATATTATGCATTTGCATAGGCCGGGTCTAGCTTTACGGGCGGTTCTATAATTCCAACTTGAAATAATATTATTAATAACTATAACGCCGCTAAATTCAAAACCCACCAAAATAATCAAGAAATATAAATTAGTTTTTTTTTCTTTTTATAAAAACAATCATACTTGCAAACTAATGTAAACTGATTTGTAAATGATTTAGCAAATACTTCAATAATAAAAAAACGGGGGTCAAAATTATACGTAAATATAACTAGAGACCCTAATTTCTGATGCAGACCTATCTGACTTTCTCTCTGTTAACATTCTTATTAAGTACCAATAATAAATTTAATTATATGTCCTCTAAATTGTAAATAAACACTGTTTAATTAAAAGTATGACTTTTCTTAGGGTATAAATATGATAAATACCCTTTCAAATAGAACCCAGTTCACATTTTTGAGACCACTGATAAAGTAAAAAGAAACTTATCGTTTCGGTGGGGTGCGCTTGTATGCCAGACGTAGATAGAGTATCGTTTTTTGCGAATATTAAACAAGAATAGAGCAGTACCATGTTTATGCGTTGGTGTTCGTGAGTGCGACAAAGACAGATATATATTTTTTTGTACATAATCGAGAGAGATAGAGCGTAGTTGTTTGCGCGTTGGTGTTTTTACTTTACACCGTATTTTCCTCTACGTAGGGATTTTCGTTTCGTACTAAACAATCGGAAATTATTTTGAATTGTATTGTTGCTGCAGTAGACTCTACTTTATTTTGTAGCTATGTTCGTGTTATTTGAAGGATAAGAAACGTATATTTGAAATGAGTTTCATGAAAAGTAATGCTCAAAGAAAGAAAAAACAAAAAGCAAATGGTTTTTTTTATATGTTTATATGAATACGCTGAATTGTAATTCTATGAATTGATCGAAATTATTAATTTGTACTATTTAATATTATTACAATTTTCTATGAGAAATTTAATAATTTAACATATTTATGTTTTTAGACAAATATTTTGATTAAAAAAAATAATTCAAAATTTTTAAAAAACAAAATTTAAAATGTAAAATAAAAATATTGTTCTATTTTGGGCGCCAAATAATATATCGCTCTAATATGAATAGAACCGAAAATTAATTAGCTTTCTATTCGGAGTATTAATATTTCACCCGATTCTGTAATTTCTATGTATTAAAATTTTTGAGCTAAACAAATAAAAATAACATCTTCAAACATATTTTATGAATATTTATCACATTCTTATATAATGTATAATATTTTTACTAACGTTTTGTTAAAAAAACGCACTTATGCATAGCTATAAAACAATACATATGTGTACATAAGAAAGTTGAATTAAATGGAAAATAATTTTCCAAGTAAAAACATAGATAACAATGAGTAGGCGAGCAACATAGAGCCAAGAAAAGTGCCTTACGAAGCACACTGGCTGCTAAACATTGCTACTCGTAGCAAAAGTAACTCGCCAGCTTTGAAACGACCTAACCTCGATGTTCTCTACCAACGCTTACATACTCAAGTACGCTTTTACCTCATAAACAGGCGAATATCGCCCTTACATCGCGAGCGAATAACGGCCAAACATTAGGTCGAAAATCGCTTACCGCTTCGAACATAACATGGAATAAAATGTGAAATGCAGGTGGGTCGAACATGTCCGAACGGTTCCGACACACCTCGAGCGCGTTTACAATACCATTAAGAGATAGCATGTGAACGTACGGTGTTGTTCGACAGAGATAGACAAATGGATGCTATTGTTGACAGTCTGGCCCCAAGATAGACCGGTCCCCAACTTGGTATTTCTGTGAATATAGTACCCAGAATGTATACAGCTATACGCGGACTATGCTGTGTATTGTATATCTCTGTGAAATAACCTAACGTGTTTTGTAAACGCGGGTGAATTTTAAAATTTTGTGACTGTGAAGTGACATTTGTTTTTAATTGTTGTGGGTTCGCAAAAGTGTTAATTATGTTGCTAATAAACGCGACAATGTACATATTTCCACCAGTAATGTAACAATGTGGTTTGAAAATCAAGTAAGTGTATATTTTTATATTATTTTTAGATTTAATTAAATTGCGTTTACTTTCATGTAGGTATATAAATTAAGTTTATATTCTTTTTTATAAATATTAACAAAAATTGTATAATATTGAAAAACATTTTTTTAAATCGCTTTGGGATATAAATATTTTTTAATGACATTGCAAAATATATGTATATTTAGATATATTAAGCTCAATTAAATACATATTTTATAAATATAAGATAGGGTATTAGCAAATATAAATTTTTATTAAACATTAATTAATATTTTTTAGAAAGGAATTTTTAATATTATCAAGAAAAAAATATTACAAACAACGAAGTATAAATTTACTTATATGATTCAGAAATACCCAGACAAAAATAAAATTTCAAAAAATAAAAACAATATAAATAAATATTTAAAAAAAAACTACAATATAAAATGCCGTATGAATTTATATTCAACGTTCAGCACAGCATATACTGAAACAACATTCATTATAAGAAACAATTTTAAATATAATATAGGTGTATGCATATATACATACAACGTTGCGGTTCGAATTTTTGTGATCGATGTTAAAAAAATATTTTTTGATTACGATTTGTGAGGTTATACACGTGACAACAACTGTCAAACGGTCTAGTTACCTGTGGTGTACCAAGTCCGCATGTGTTTTGTTTTGAATTCAGCCGAGAGTCAGCAATGCATTGAAATGGCTTTGCACGTAGTGGACCATGTCGAACAGTCGCGCCAAACGCCAGGCCTGTCTTTAGGAACACATTTCAGATGTGTCATTCTATTCCATTGTTACAAATTTTGATTGTTTAGTTTTTAATTAATGTATTTCTGTTGGGATATAAATAAAGTAATTATTTTGAATGCTCAGCGAAAAAAGGTGATAGCGTTAGTTTTAATTATGTATATTATTAACTGAGTTTTGGATATTTTGAAGGGGTTATTGATTTATTTATGTCATTGTTGTTTCATACAATTTGAAATTTGAAAATAAAATATACAGATTTGATACATGTCTGTAATAGATATTTTTTCAAAAAACTAAAATAAATGTAGGTATTTTCTATTTCAAAATTTTTTTTAATATGTATACATCATAAAAGTAAATAAAATATCAATTTTTAAACATAATATTTTTTTAAAATTATGTATCAAATTTACAAATTTTAAAATACGTATATAAAATTTTTAAAAAGTATAGATTGTAATATTAATTAATTAAATTAAAAAATTATTAAAGCCGGTTCTGGGACGACCATGTAAGTTATGAACAGACGCATGGTGTTAAGTATTTAACTGTGCGACTGGACATTACTTCGCTTGTCCTCCGTCGACCCAGTGGCGGCGGAAAGGGGCGAGGAGAAAAAGGGACAGAATAGAATATCGTTGGCGGGGCTCGGATTTTCAACAAATATAAACTTTTTAATTTTTTTTCTTTTTTGTTAGAATGTTTTTTGCCAATTATAAAATTAATAATATTTTTGATTTGTATTATTGAAATTGAAAACAAAAAATTATTTTGATTTTGTAGTTTTAAAAATATTTAATCATAAATATGTGGGTGGCATTGTTATTTTTAATAATTACTATTTTTTCTTGTTAATTGATATAATTGAAAAACTAAAATATTTAATTAAATGATTGTTTAACATTCAAATTTCAAAGTATATTTTTTCCCACAAAAATCGCCACTATTTACCTATCTTTTTTCCTTAAATTTTAAAACAGTAAAAAATCCGACCACACTGAAAGCACAAAATAGAATATTACCGCCGAGAGTACGGATTATCAGTCCGACGTATAAACTGGTTTTATTTCACTTTAACTCGAGCGGTAGCCAATACTGGCGTCTCTTTTTTCACCTACACCGCACGTTGTAGGCAAGAACGACTGTATTCTTGCGACAGAATTGCCTCACGACTGGTTAGGTTGGATCATTTATAAATATCGTTGCTTTTTTATTTCTTATATTTTAGTTTTCTGTTTTGACTTTAGTTGACTTGAGAATATGGTTATAATGTTATTGTAAATTTTTTACTTAAAATATTGGATACAACATGTACATTTCTTCATATTCAAATTAAACAACATTCTAACTTAAATGTTTCGAATTTGGAGAGAAACTAAAAAATATCGTTAGTGAAATTTGACTTATAAAAACAAAGACAAATGCTTTTTGAGCATGAGGCTATAAACATATATACTTGTTCTTTCATCCTCGCTACTAGTTATGATTAAAAAAAAATATCTATATAATGAGCAATGTTCTTGTTTTCTAAAAGGTTCTTTAATATTCCAATATCTACTTATTTTATTGCGAAAATAAACAAATCGGCAAATTTGACAACTAAGATATAATTACATTACAAATAAAGATAAAAAAAATCATTTTATATTCCTAATAAGCCAAAACGAGAATTTATCATATCATCATATATCATATTTATCATACCTACATATTTAATTAAAAGTAATGCATTTTATCAAACATATTATATTTGTATTAAAATTAAAATACGTGTAACTAAACGTAAAACAATTTTTGTTTTCATTAATTATTTTCATTAATTCGCGAATGAGTATAAACATAACCTAACAATTACACATGATAGTAAATTTGACATATGATAATCAAACTGAATGCACAGCCAACTAATTAGTAATTAGTTCACAAATCGATCTGTGACAGAGATAGTACTACACGACCAATGTTGTAGCGCATAAGTCCACCTCTCTTGCGAGCCGTGTTTCAATTTTTATTATCGAAAGTGTACGAGAGAGAAAGACATACGAATATACTGATAAATAAAGTCACCTATCCTTGTTGTATGTACGCATTGCGTAGATAAGTTATAGGTTGATGTAGTTTATATTACAGGACCGTATTAGAGTGTACATATTATATACTTGTATTTTGTATGAATTTAATTATTTTTTGGAACATTTTTTAAATTTCGCCAAAATATATTATTTGACAAAAAGATCTTAAAAGTGGTCATAAACGTTGTGTTTAATTTTGATCTGTAAAACTAGTAAACGTTACGTTTGCGTTGTTTGGCACAACGGGCATGTCCACTTTTATAATTTTTTTGTCAAGAATAAAAATATGATTTTTGGAAATTTTGTAAATACGTTTATTACGGCGGTGTATATGTATAGTACAACGGGGGCTATATCGAGAAAAATTATTTGCTGTATTTTTCGGCATATTTTTTATTTAGAACGGAGGAAATTAAAAATTTGGTTGATAAAATGAAAATTTTTCTGTGAAATTAAACTTTTCAAGCATAATTTAAATTTTAACTTGTCTATATTTTAACACATGCGTTCGGGAAACCTATTATATTGTATAACAGACTTTCGAATCTATCTAATGAATAAAAACATTAAAAACGCAGATTTAGATAATTGAAAAGTTAAAAAAAAATTCTGAAACCATTTCCAATCTACCCGATCGATCAAGTACGGTCACACCTGATTATTGAATAATTTGACATTATTAATAATTTCACCGGCACAGATTCACCTGCTAGATCTGGTCCTGGCTGTATACAATCTAATAGCACGTTGCCGGTGGTAACCATGGAGACGCTTGTGGGCGTACCCTAACATTCCGTATCTCGCGGAGTACGGGGTGGGTGTGTGTGCGGTGGGCAAGGGGTTGGCTGACAGGAGGAGAGTGTGAGTTCACAACCCGGCGAGCCACCCATTTTCCCCAGTTTCCCCTTTCCTAACTCACCCTATATCCAATTCGCTGTACGACTCCCCCTATAGCTTTAACTTACTCTCTCTCTACCCCCTTTTATTCCAGCCCGGCTCGATCCGTCCCCTTATTTTATACCAGTGACGGCGAATTTTATAAAATTGTTAAACATTTCATTGTTTATTCATAACTATTATTAATTACTAAATGATGTTAATTTCTCCTATACTTCCCCCATACGTAAGTATTTTCTTTATAAAAAACTAGTTGTTACCCGCGAATTCATTCGCGTGGAGAAGAAGAAGATTAGGTTAAACAGATTTATGTTATGATAGTCGATAAAACAGGTCGCGCGTACAAATGTCACACACCCATTTTTTTTATCTAATACATTTTTCGAGAAATAAAGTAACCTATGTCCTTCCTCAGGATGCAAGCTATCTCCCTGCCAAATTTCATGAAGATGATGAAATTTGGATTGTTCTATGCGGTTTTTAAAAATAAAAACTTATTTAAGTTACCAACATAGCTATACAGTTAATCATAACCTCAAAATACCGTCTAGTCATGAAGAAAGAGACCACGGGGAAAAATATATAAACACAGACTTGTTGAATTATTTATTATTTTGTCAAAATTTTCATATCTATCATATTATACTACATATACTACTTTCAAATTGTTTATAATTTTAATAATTGATAATCCTGCAAAATAATGAAAATAGTAACTAATTCGTAGTTACAGAATGTATAAAATCGAAAAAAAAGCACACTCGTAGGTATGAGCTTATGTCTAGAGTGTTTAATATTAAACAGAAAAAACAATGCGAATATTATTTATACAATATTACTACACCACTGTAATCAACCCTCTGCGTATATGCTGTAGGGGCTGTGGGGTAAATTCGCTACCATCGTAGAACGTTATCTTGCTGTCGCAGGTCTCCTGTCTCTTTCTACCATTACCCCAAACACAAACTACACCCTAATATCGCTGTCGTTCTCTGACTCACATATCGTGTATATACTTCATCTCGCAATTTTCATTTTGTTCAACAATTGAAACGCGAACGCTAGAGAAGGACTTCACCAATTATATATCAAGTTATAAACAGCCCTTGTGTGTATGTATGCTCTGTCCTTGTTCAGATCTATGTCTCTCACTCGCACGCATTATTGTCTATATAATGATAAATGAATTCGTACATTGAAGCATGAAATTTTATATTCGCTATTTAGAAAATCGCGCGCGCTTTTTTTTATTATTAGATGTTCCTCATTCGTCCTAGCAGGTGAAGCTTTATTTGTGTTTTACATTTACTATGGAATATTTAATTATTGTTGCATGGTAGACGGTAGACATCCGATAATGACTGATAATGTAAATACATTAAAAAACAATGATAATAGCTTTTAGAGCAATTGTAGGTAAGGTAGTGGCACCAGTCTTGACAAGGACCCCAGTATTGGCAAACTTTTAATTAAATGTACTGAATTAGAAATATGTGTTGATATTTAATTAATACCATTTCTGAATATTAATCTACATATATTTAACTGTCTTTGATTTGATGACAATCGGCCAATAGGTGTCAAAATGGTGAACATTTAAACTAATTATTAGTATAATTTATTTATTAATTATCATATTATCATAGCAACTGCTTTACATTGTTTCAAATTTGACGATTCTTTCTTTTATATCTTTTGTGTCGTAGTACTTATCATTAGCAAGTGTCCATCATTGCGTGCTCATTACTGGTTTTACCTTTGCCATTACTCGAGAAAAAACATGAACAAAATAAAAGACTATAATTTTAAAAAACAAACTATATTTGCGGACTGGTAATTAAATTGATTAAATAAAGAGTTACTTGTTTTATTAGTTACATGAGTTCATGGGAATTATAAAAAACAAGCCCATTAATAAAAAAAAACGAAAACTTGCTCTTATAGCGGTCATAACTAGTGCCTTTACCTTATCTATACAAATAGTTTTTAATTTCGTTGTGTAGAATTATCGATCATTCAGTACTGGGAGTATGTGTACTCGTTTCTGGGTGTAAGTCGCAATATAATGATTGTCTTGGTGATGTATACACCTGTAATATGCGACAACACGTTGGTTGTAAAGATCGATGTAACGCGTTTCGTTTTAAGTATAATTTAATTTCATTTAATACTTCTGATGCAGTAAATAACCAGATAATAAAGAAGGGTAATGTATTGCATAAAACCGGTTAGTCCAGTGGTATTTTTTATTCAATAAATGGTTTGGGGTTTGGTATTGAAAGTACAGCCTTTCTTTAATTAAGATTGTCATATAAAATTTTTTTTTTTTTTAAACAGTCTATTTTTTATACCTTTTTAAGTTAATTGCAAATGGAATGATTTTAAAGCGAACTTGAGTTAGGTATTTTAATTATTTCATAAGGTTTCACGCTCAGATAAAATATTCTAATATACCTACAATGAAACAATTAAGTGTTTTTTAATTTTTATTTTTTCGGTCCCGCAGGTTTATGTTTTAGCTTTGGATCAAAAGTTAATTGTCCCAAAATTTCAGACTCATAGATCAAACCTGTGGACGGCGCAAACCGAGTCTTTTTCCCATTTGATTAACATGGGAAAAATTAATTTTTTACTTACGCGTGAATATCTCGTTGAAAATTTTTTTTTTTTTGAAAATTTCCCAGGTGATTTTTTGTAGAGACTTAAGTGCTCAATTCATAAATCCAATAAATTTGAAGAAATCTTTGTTTAAAAATTATCATAAAAATTGGATTTTACTTTTTATGATAATATTTAAACGAACATATCTTTAAAAATATTCGATCTATGAATTGAGCACTTGAGATCTTTTTTGTAAGAAATTTAATTCTCTATGATATGCTGCTTTAAGAAATTAACATAAATAAATTTTTCAACGAAATATTCACGCATAAGAAAAAAAGTAATTTTTCCCATGTTAATCAAATGAGAAAAAGACTCGGTTTGTCCACAGGTTTGATCTATGAGTCTGAAATTTTGGGACAATTAACTTTTGATCCAAAGCTAAAACATAGGCCTGCGGGACCGAAAAAACAAAAAATAAAAAAACACCCTAGTATATATACACAAATTATTTCAAATAACCCAGTTTCAATGCAAGAAACAGGTGCATTTTAAGAATGAAACGAAGAAAAATATATAAAATATATACAACAAGTTTATTTACCTATAGCCGTGTGTGGATGGAGTGTACCAATATTTACAATAGTACTACTACATACATGTGACAAATGGTATAAAGTTCCGGTCTGCAACCAGAATGCATCATCGAGAAGCACTAAATCACACGACAAACAAACAAACAAAACAACTATACCTATATACGTGAGTGTATCCTTGCAATGCACCAAACATTGGCGGCAAAAGTTGTTTTACACAAACTGCATTACATTCCTGCACAATCGTACGTGTGTGTGTGTGTGAATCACTTGGAAATTCATTCATCTCAAGGCGGAAGGACGTATCGCATAACTGACCTGTGTACCGAAGCACGCGCCACTCGCTTGATTGGCGGCGGCGTGCGCTCCTGTTCACGCCGCAGATGATTTAATGGGACGGGTTGTGGAACTTTTATACCGTGATATCGTATTTAGTGCGAACGAAGGTCATCTGTGTGTATGTGTGTGCATAATTGACCTGTACCGAAGCACGCGCCATTTGATCGGCGCTCTTTGGCAGGTTGTCGCGCGCCCGCCTCTCTTCTATATATAAATTGTTTTGTTTATGTTGTTTAATGCAGATCAAATGAGACGTGAACGTTAAAAGTAGCCGTTTCGAATTGGCTATAAATTGTGTTTAAAGGACTTTTAAACGCCTTTTATCTTCGTTGGTTGTTTATTTATTATTTAATCAAAAAAAAAAACAGAAATATTTTATCAGTAAAATAAATTTGAAAAAAATTTGATGCATAAAAAATGACAATCATTATGCAATTTTTCAAGTGGACACTATACAAATTATACCGTTATACGTATATTATATTTGTTAACATAATGATTAATAGTGATCATTGATTATGGTAATATTAGATATTATAATAAATGTCTTTTATTATCAACGAACTGTTTGTAAACATATTATGATAAAATCTACAGTGCCAGACAGTTTGGCATTGTTTATGTTTTTTCCTTTTTTACTTGTTATTATTTACGGTATCTTATTGTTTTTATAATTTATTGCTTTTTAACACCATTGATAGTTGTCATTAGAACTGTAATTATTATTTTTATTGGTCATTAATTATGTAATAAATCATTAACATGTTCAGTGTAATAAAATTCAATTAAGTTGATATATTTCTCAACGCAATTAGCGTATCATGGTTTATAGATTTAGTTGCTTATTTAGCCAATATTCAGTTAACATTTTTTTGAATAAGTGAGAATTCTTCTGTATTTTTATTATATGAAATAATGTGACATTAAACTTTTTGAAATAAAATTATATGGTTTAAAATTTAAAAATCCAAGTCACCCGCTGAGATAAATAATTAAATAATACATTATAAAATTCCTTCATTTTTTTAAGTAGTTATTATATTTTAAAGTAGAAATTATCAATGCCCGGTATTATAAAGAATTTGCTTGGCTTCAAATGTAAATTAGTTCCCAGCTAACGCTATCTACTAGGTATTAACAGTTTGACTGCCATGGCGGTCGTATACGACTTAAAATAAGTGCTGCCAAGTGTACCTCATAAACATTATTATACATTTATTACCACTGTTTTAAAATATCGAGCAACTTCATAACAATTTGACACCTATCAGATAGCGTAAGCTGGGAGCTAATTTGCATTTGCAGCCAAGCAAATTCTTAATAATACCGGGCATAGGCAATACAAACAAAAAAAATACAAAACACGTGCTCAAAATAAAAAATAAGAGAAAGACATATCTCTTTACACCGTACATATATCTTATTGTTATTTACAAACAGATCAGCTGTGCCTTTTAATCTTTACCCACACCTATTAATACACTTTTTACTACTTGCACACATAATTTAAACTATCCCAATAGATGTCACTAATATGCCACCTGTTGCACTGAGGTTTTGTCTCTCTCTATCTTTCACTTTACCATTGATTGATGGATATTTCCTTGTCAAATATTTCTCTCTATTTTTTTGTTACGGTTGCGATTAGATATATTGTTTGTTCTCTTTTTTACGATACCTTTGCCACGGGTCACGATATTTGCAAATAATGCATCATTTTATTTTGTTGATTATAATATCAAATTACGATTACGATATTTATTTATTTTGATATTTATTATATTTGATAGTATGCACTTTGTACAATTTTAACTCGTATTGAAGAGTATGCCGGTATGACGTCACAATTGTCAAAAATCACGTATATACATAGTTATTCAGAATAAAGTTGTTGCTCTAATTAATAATATACACGTTATAACTGTCTTTGGTTAGGGAAATCTATTGGGGTGAAGGGAGGTTGATTAGTTTTGGTTAGGTTAAAATATAGAAAATCACAATAAATATATCAAAAATATGTTATAAATAATCATCAAAAATCATATTAAAACATTAGTGCAAAGGATTCAAATTCATGTTTGAGTGTACATCAAATTTTTAGCGAAATGATTTTTAAAAAGTGCATTTAAATAATGAATTAAATACATAAGCCTTTAATTTTATGCATATATATAATATAATATAAAGCAAATGGCACTTGTAAAATTGAATCTATTCGACATATAAGTACCAAAAAATAAAATCGTTTACGAATTAAAAAAAAAAAACTGAAATCATGAAACTCAAAAAGAACGTGCTTTAAAAATGTTAAATACATAATATTATATATAAAGTTCAAATATTTGTGATGTAACTATCAACATATAATATGCATATATTATAATAATACTCTATAGTTCAGTTAAACGTTGATCAAACATATACCGAATGTATTTTTAATGCGTCCGAAATGATATTTACTTTGTTTGATCAACATTACATGAAACTACATATGTATAGGTATATATAAATTACAATACATAATATATGAAATATGCATTATTGTATGGATGATACATGTATATACATATATATAGAAGGTATTTCACGCATGGGAAACAGTGGTGGTTTGTTTATAGGGAAATTAGAACGAGAGTAATAAATGTATCAATCGATATACTTGTATAGTATGTAATATATTTATTAAATAAAAAATATTTTTTTTTGTATTGTATTTTTCTCTACATTTTTTTTTTTATTTTTGTCTTATGAAAACCTATATGAATCTCTTGATTGCTTGAAAAATGTAATTTCTTCTTTTTCTTCTTCATCCACTGGATCGGCTCCTTTGTAGACATCTCCTATGATGTTTATTTTGTACTTGAGGTAAATCGTATGATGACGGGAATTTGATAATGGGTCAATCATAGCAGATCATTTTGTATGACAACTTTTCTGTTTAGTTTCGACTTGCATATTGCAGAAAACTATACATCTACATATTTTGATTTAAATTTAAAGGAAAACCTATGAAAATATTAACGTTTACGACTGACCAAAAACAGTGAACAACGAGCTTTGATTGGTTGATTCATGGAATTCTGATGGAATGTACCAGAAATTTAAAGAATGTCATTTTTTAGGCGTGTATAAGGAAGTGAGAAAGAAGTAACTAGAAAGAGATAGAAACTAGTGACCAGGCTAACCAAAGAACTTTTATGTTCACTTCATGTTGAACGTTTCTGTCAGAACACTCTTTATGGTTACTTCTGTCTCACTTCCTTACACGCTTAAAAAATTACATTCTTTAAATTTCTGGTACAATCCACCAGAAATTCCATAAATCAACCAGCTCGTTGTTCACTGTTTTTGGTCAGTCGTGAATAGAGTGACCAGATTTTAGTTTTAGTAAACCCTGAGATGCAAATGAAGACCCCTTTTTTATTTTATTCTTTTTATTTTTATTTTCATAAAATTTGTTACCATAATCTACACTGTTATGTCCCCTGCTCTATTTTTGGTGACCTTTTTTTTAGTCGTCGTCATTTTTTGCAAAACCCGGAGAAATTGCACCCAAACCCTGAGCCCGGAGATCCAATGTGCAAACCCTGAGACTCCGGGTCAAAATCGGAGACCTGGTCACCCTAGTCGTGAACGTAATCATTGTATTTTGTATTGTATCAACGTAATTTTCATATTACAATGTTCCGAAGAAGCTAAAAGGAGTCAAGTCAGGTAATAGAATACCAACAATTTAAATAAACCCCAATAATTTCTGCAGTAGATTCTCACTGCAAATAGAAAAGAACAGACACACACACATGCGTGTTGTAATTTTAGACCACCTGTACACAAACAGTAATAAATCACTGGACACACACACACACACACAGAACATTCTGCGCGTGCCTTTGACCAATCAGAGAGCAGCATCGTTGCGCTAATGACCCCGCGCTACCCTGCAAAGGTCATAGGGTACAACGATTGTGTTTCAATTTGTTTTAATTCCTCTACGAGTGGAGAGATATTGGCTCGCGACCAGTAGTTGAACCCTAGTTTTGATGGTTGGGGTTAAGGTGTATTAAAAATGTACTTAAGTATACAGAAAACGAAAAATGATTTAATATTTTTACTTAATATAATTATTTTATTTAACTTAAATTCCGATTTAATATTTTGAGTTTATTACAAAAATGATTACGATATTAACAGAAATAAGATTTTTTGTAAGTACTATGGAACTTATAATTTAATTTTAAAATAAATCAATTTGAGCAACTTGTTTTCAATACCTAAATCTGATTTAAAGGTATTTATCTGAAAATTAAAAAATATCACGAGTAAGCCCAAATTTTATAAATAACTTAAAAAAGTTTATAAGAAGCTCCATTCAAAATCGAGCGTAATCCCTATATTTGAACAATGTTAAATGATTGATTTTATTCTAACGATATATCTCTGCTCACAGGTAGTGAAACATTTCAGGTTTTTTTTTAGTTATTTACAAAATTTGGGCTTATTCGTGATATTTTTTTAATTTTCCGAGTAATTACAAAATTTTCTCTTTTTCTAAGTATATAGTGAACCTTGTTGTTTCCCAATTTAAATAATAAATTTAAAAAAAAAAACACTAATTTTCTTATTTGTCACATTTTAAATTATGTACACACAAATAAAATTATGGTGTTGACACAAATGCACTATGAACATAACCGCAAGTGGCTAACAGCTAACAAATTATCAATGGATGTGTAGAAGACATCCCCTCCCCCCTACCGTCACATATCTTGAAACCCTACATGCACTTGTCAACAGATCAAAAAGTAGTTTACATAGTCCTTTCATTCATAGTGATTTCATTCATTTTTAAACGACAATTTGATATATTATCATACACAATACAGATATAGTGTGCGTATTTTTTTTGTAAATAGAAATTTGAAGATGTTTTGTTTATATTGTTCTCTTTTTTTGACACGTTCGTTTGTACCATGTTTTATCGCGTTTTTTTTTAATGTTTGTTTTAAATGCTACATTATTATGTGCAGTGGTGGCCTGTGCATGAATTATTAAGAGAGTTATATTATAAAAATATTTTTTTTGTCGTCCGTCCGTACGTCCTTTTCAGTCAAAGCAAAATATATCGTAAACTATATAAACTAGAAACTTGAAATTTTTACTGAACATTTAAAATAAAATAAAATATACAAAATTGTTGAAAAAAAAACAGATAAAAGTGGAATTTTAATTGTATTACTGTAGAGTGATTTACGCAAAATAATTTAATTAATTAATTAAATAACAATAGATAGGTATATTAAAGTACAGCGCTGAAACGTTTTTTTTACATCGAGGGGTGGGGGGTTAACTTGATGATTTAAATACGAATGTTATTTTTTTTTTTAATTATAAAATTACATTTAATTTCATTTGTCACATTGGCTCGTTCAAAAGGCAAATTAACTAACTTCACAATACAATAATTATACTAAATAGGTACTAATGTTTTCAAATATTATGTAGGAGCGTGGGGGGAAGGGTATGTGTAATATTGTCATTTGTTTCTAACCACAGGCCACCACTGGTAGGTAGGTATCATATATTATCGAATATATGCTTCATTAAACTGTTTTGTTATAATTTTGATGGACGGTGTAGTGTTCGGATGTTCATTTTAATTTCATTGCATTTGTATTTTGTGTATTTACGATGTGGTTTCATTTATGAATGTATAAATTCATAAATCATTGTTACATTTGGTTAAAACAAAATATGAGCGGATATTTTGTTGACAGTTTTTACTATTCGATTGTATTTTATTATCATTAAACTAATTTTAGATGTAATTCAAGCACTTTCGGCTTTTACACATACTATGTATTAAGTGCATTGGCCCTGGTGTTACCCGGATTAATATCCACAAAATCATACTGACCTGAAATATTCAACATGTCTACATTACATTTCCACCCAACATGCTCACAACACACGGTTCACCACGAATTATTTTTTCGACTTCGTGAAATTTACACAAAACATCCACAAATTATATACCTAAATCTAACCTATCCATTAGTGAAAAACGGAATAAAATCCGTTCAGTAGTTACTGAGAAAATCGTGTAAAATTATATTTTCGAACTCCCAGGAAACACCAGGTCCCGTCTTAGAAATTGTAGAAAAATCAAAAAATAAAAATAAATAGGTTAGCAACAATCATAATCAATTTCGATATTTTACCTTTCATGAAAGTGAAATGTTTCTTTATATTTCAATTTTCAATCAATATAAGTATTTCAAAATATTTAATTGTTAACATGTGTCAAAAATCATCAAATTGTTCGACAAAACTATTTGAAAAAGACGTGATCATAGTGATGAAATAAAATATTGAAACCATAAATTATAGAATTCTGAAATTCCACACCTAAATGACAGTTGTAATGACATCATGGAATTAACAAAACACGACTTGATAAAGATATTTTTAGTCTTTTGATGTTAAATTTTATATTTTCTTAAAATATTATTAGCACAGAAAAATTATCTAAAACCGCATTAAAATCGGTTCTGTAATTCCCGAGTCCATAAGCCTTATACAAACGAACATTTATTTTTATATAGGTATAGAGATATACATATGTATATTTATCAATGATTGCATATACTGAACAAGAAGTATTACGTAAGTTTGGTATTGAATATTGAATATGTCCAGTGGCGTAGGAACGGGGGGGGGTTGGGGTCGACCCCCCCCCCCCGAAATTTTAAAATATATGAAATTAGTATTACAATTTTGAACTAAATTACCTTTTTTTGTGATAATAACCCCCCCCCCCCCCCCCCCCCGAAATATTCAATGTTATTAAAGTATGCGAAATAGGTATAAGAATTTTGAATCAAATGACCTTTTTTTTTTTTGATCATATAGTTAACTGTACTTGATTACATGATTAAAAAAAAGGTCTTCAACATTCAACAATAATTTTAATGTTCAATTGTGTGACCTTTTTTTAAAAATTTTTTAAAATTAAATAAAAATTTTTGTTTAGATCATTTGATTAGAAACTATACCAAACTTAACCCCCCCCCTCCCCCAAAAAATTTTTTCTTACTACGCCACTGAATATGTCGTTTTAATAGCAACAAAACACAGATTAAAACATGGATCATCTAACCATACTTAAAATAATTAATACATTTCTAACCGATCTAGTAGGTATACACGTTAATTAAATAAACAAAAGCCGAACTAATTAGCTGCAATTTTGTCGCATTTGTGATCAACTTGAAGAGCTGCAGATCGTTTCATTGCATCGAATGTAAACATAAGGTTTCTATGAAATGTTTGTATTTACTTATTGTTGTAAATATGCACATATATACATACAGTCGAACTTACGTAAATCGAATGTTTTATGTTGAGTCAATGTACGCACGTATGATATATAGTTTTACATACAATAAAACTTCTGAATTTAATATTGAATTATTTGTTATTGATTTAAATACAGTCAGACTCGGTAAAGCGAAGATATTATTATATTGCAGGTTGAAACCAATAGCTTATCGTTCTTTGTTGTTGAGACGCATGCAGAAGTGGTCGACCAGTTTTCATTCAAAATCGCTTATCACAAACTTAGTTAGCTCCTCTCATTTGATTATTATAATATTTAAATCATTTCTTCATGTACCAAACAAAAAAATATATTTTAAACTCATTTGCTACTCTTCGTTTATAGTACTCATATATATTTGTACGATTAAATTATTATGTAATCTGTTAAAAATTGTATAAGTAAATTTTGTGGTAATAAATATTTGATATTCCGAATTTTAGTATTTAAATATGTTAAACTTGATATAAAATTAATTAATGAAATGGACGTATATTTGTATTTTTATTTAAAATGATGACAAAGATAATTGATAATGTTTGTCTTAATATTTTTGAATCTGTTGTAAGCAATTCTGACCTTTAGGGTGGCAGACAACTTCTGAAGCATAGTACCTATAATCGGTTCCTGACAGTCAGTAGTTTTGAGACTTTAATTGAGTCTTTATAATTTATAAAAGATCGAATCATTATTTTGTATGCTGTATACATATATTATATGTATAATGATAACGCTATATTTTAGATAAAGCAGTAATTTTAATGCAAGATAAAATGTATTTTTTTATTTCCTTGAATGTATATCGGTAATACAGAATTTAACTGGATTTCCCAGCATGGTTTAAATATATATTTATTTCCTTTTTGTGATATCACAATTTATCAAATTATTACACATACGTACAGAGTCGTGGTTAATAGAAGAAAAGTGAGGTATAGGGAAATTACGAAATTATATTTATAATATTGATTTGAATTATTAAAAGAGTTATATGAAAAAATATATACCTACTTTATATTCATAAAATTTAAAATAAACGAATTAATCATTATTGTGGTTTTATAAATTGTTGTGAATAAAATGCGCTGTTACGGCCCTGCTTACATTATGGCCTATTTATATAATTTGTCGAATGATTTGTAAAAAAACCATAAAAGTGGCATTATACTCATTGTAAGGTGGTTTACAAGTGGGTTTAATTTTATAGTATTTAAATTACGATTTATTTGGGGGAGAGGGGATATAATTACCTTGGTTTTTCGAATAGGTATTTATTACAAAAGTCACTGTGATATACGACGAAACGTAAAGGTTTATGTGATTTATAAATAATATTAGCTGCAAATGTTTAATGTTAAGTGGTGTTTAATTTTATGAATTATCTGATTGGCAGTTCTATTTTTGGACTTACAACACAGACGGAAAAAAATTCAACTGATTCAGCATCATTTTCATTTAGTTTTCAAACTCTTTGTTTTGTAAAGTACCCTCTAGTCGAAGTCGAATCAACTACATCGGTGGGCGACTTTAGAAAAACAGTCAACTTTAACCTGAACGTCATTAAAAAAAGAGACGACCTTATCTGATTAGATCAGTCAGTCTTTGTTTCACAACGTAACAAAAACTTTACTGTTTCGAGCTCGATGGCTTCGCTTCATAATAGAAGGCTTTGAAATACGTCACGAAACGACTAATTCAAAACAGAGATAGCTTTATGACAACGCAGCAGTGTATACGTGTTCTGTTTCACTCTAACGTCCTACAAAAAACAAAAACTGCGATTATATAGAATGTTTTGAAATCGTTGTTGGGAAAAGCTTACATTAAACAAAGCGAGCTATATATTTTGTCGATGTTTTAAATCTATCTTTCTCTTTTTATTAAACGATGAGTAATAAAAACTACGATTATATATATATAGAAGGTTTTGAAATTGTGTTCGGGAAGGCACGTAACGAACAGAGAGAGATGTATACGAATAAATGTACTGAACGTATAGTTCTATCTCTGTTCGAGAACACCGCTCTCTGTGTACTAAAAGTATGCTGTGTTGGCGCAGCAGTATTTCTCCTCCGGCACGATAGAAAAGTTCATGGCATGGCCTTCTTAGATCGTCGGCTACACGCCAAGCACCGAGTGTACTTATTCGGAAAATGTCTGTACGTTCTGCGAATACTAAACTTAAACATTGCAAAACCTTTCTCAGTTATCGACTTCGTACATCTTCAGTTAAAGTTAATATTTACCGTCTTAAAAATGAAACTGACACTTCATTAAAGGGTTATAGGATTGATGATTTAAAAATATACCAATTAATATATAAGTAAATAAATGGATTACGCATTTGAATTAAAAAAAATGAGTTGATATTTCTTACAGTACTATATTTGACCGAACACATGGAAACTACTATAGTTCAATCATAAAAAAGCTCCCTAGTAAAATTTTCAAAATGAATATCTCGATAGCTAACATACACATTGCCGAATGGTTCCGAACACGGCCGATATTCGGTACACTCCGTGCTTGCCGTTGGTGTGCTGGGGCCCAGACTGGGTGCGCTTCGCTATATCCATACGGTCGGTTTTCCCATCTAGAAGGCCGAGAAAACAAGCGAACGTGGTCTTAGCGCGATACCCTGCCCCCGCCGCCCCCTCTGCAGCCCCGCGCGTCCACATTCGCGTTTCACTCTATAAAGTGCGTTCGGTACATCTTGATACTGAAAAGCAAATATACATTCGCGTTTGTTTCGGGGTTTATTTTGTATGCGAGAGAGAGTAGAATCGTGGTAGTTTTTTGGGGAAGTTATATTTCGGGTATATAGGGATTTTTTCATTCTCTTGTTTGATTTGGTGGTTTTTGTTGTATGATGTTTTTGGAATTAGTAGATGTATAATTTATTTAGGAATATGAGTTTCAATGTTTGAGGAAGATTTTGGTAATTAAATATATTTTTGGAATGAAAAGTTCTTGGTTTTAAAAAGCGAGTTTAGTAAAAGCGCTAGATGAATAAAAATCAACTTAATTGATTTCATTTTAATTCTAGATATTATGGAATAATTATATACTACATGTAATTTAATGAACAAGTAAATAATGTTTTTAGTTAATTATAATAATTCAAAAATATAACTTACGATAATTATGAATTAATAATATGATTTATAACTGGATATACTGTATTTTAATATTTCACGAATTGAAATCGAAATCGGTCTTATAAGCTTATATTACCAAGAAAATTGTTTAAGGGACCATTTTACTGTGACGGGTATAAAAATTGTTTTTCATGATTTTTTTTATTGAACAAAATTCGATAATCAGTCCGATTTTTTTTCGTTTTCACGTGACGTAAATATTTTTTTAATGTTTTACGTTTAATTTTGTATTTATTTTATTTTTGATCACTGCAAAGTCTTAGAAAAAAGCGCCTGACGGCGGAGAATCCTACTCCTCCAAAAAATGCCAAAAAGAAAAAAGCCAAAAAGATTATTAATCAAAATTAAGTGTCAAACTGGGTCTTTTTCGACAGTTTTTCGTTCTCAAAAAATGTGAAATTTTCAAATAAATAAAAAAGCTTCCGTACGGCGTTAAGGAATCTTCCGTTGTTTTGAAAAACGACGTTTCGAAAAAAATTTAAAGTTGGCATATGAGATGCACTGTGCCTTATCTTGCACACAGCTGGTCGATCTCGTTTTCTAAGAAAGGCTGTAGCGACCAGAATACTTCTAATGTCGCGATCAAAATTTAACAGCATGTTTTTGAAAATCCATATTTTTCGATGCCAAAAAAAAAGATTTTCAAAAAAATTTACAGTCTCTTAATATTTTATATAAATTTACTATAATAATTTGATTAAACCTACATAAACTTGTAACTCCAATTTAACAAAACCTAGAATAACTGTCAAAAGAGAATAATCAAATAAACTTTTAAGAAGTATTAAAAATCGCTATTTATAAACCGCTCTCTAGATGAAAATTTTGAAAGTTATTCCAGGTTTAATAGCGCATGGCAGTATAGTACATGTTTCAACATAGCCTATCTAAGCAACCATGCTATTAACAACGTATTGTATTTTATGTTATGGATGCAAAAACGTTATCAGCGTTAGTTGTGATAATATTTTTATCAGTACCTACGATAATACTTTATTTTTATAAGTCCTTTATTTGAGATTATTGCGATATTTTCTCAATAAATCCTTTAAAAAATATATATACTATTCTATAGTATACGTCTATATATGTATACGTAGTCTATGTTTAACTTTAGAAAATTTTCCCCTGTTTTTACATATTTTAATAAACAAACTTTTTATAAGTAAAATTTTCTTTGAAACACAAAGGTGTTATGATAAGTACAATACAATTGAGTTAGAATTGCATAGGTGTATGTATTTTATGCAGTTTTATATATAGTTGACTTCCGATGCGATGATTGGCAATGAATAAAATTAGTTTGAGGATTTACATAATTTAAAGAACACTATTTTTGTTTTGCCAATGAAAATCGATTTTTCGCCATTGGATTGTCAACAGGTAATCACGAATAATCATAGAGAGTCAAGTTAATTATTTAATATTTCAAATGGTATTGAATCCTGTGAGAAAAAATAATAATTTACATTTAGTTGTAAATAAATAGAAATTACTCCCCCCCCCTCCCCCAAATTTTGACGTGAATAACGTCTATTGTTTTACTCCAGATACTGGGTGAGCATTTCAGAAACTTGATGTAACGCGCTGAGATCAGTTTGCGCGCTAGCGAAAATTTATAATCAGTGTATCTCGACACTCTGAGTAGCTGGTTTTTGGTCTCAAATTATATATATCGATTAGATCTACGTGATACAAGTACAAATCAAAACATGTCAATTTTAATGAGTGAAAAACTTCATACTATAAAAAAACAACAACAAAAATTAAATTTCGCATTTCCACGATTTTGCTTGTAAATATTAATTAATTAAATTGAAAAAAAAAACAGTATATAAGAATATATTCTCTAAGGCGTAATGTTTTTAGTTTTTGACTAAAGTTTTTTTAAATGAATTAAAAAAAAAATAATAATAAAATTCGTATTTTCACAATTTATATTATAGAACACTAGTCGAGTTTTATTTAACCCCACTGCTACGAATTCACGTCATTCCCTCGACTGTGCATCCCGACACAGTCACACCTATTTTTTCACCAAAATTTTCAAATTGTCACTTAAATACTGATAAGAAACCAAATCTTTTATTAAATGAACAAATGGTGAGATAATGTTATAATGTGCATACGAATGTAATTCAAATTCTTCGCACACGTACCTACTATACATATACGTACAAACTAGTATTTGCCCCACAATACGTGCGGTGGTGTAATATGGAGAAATGTCCGGAGATCATTGCAGAGAGTATTCCACGTAAGTTGTAAAGCGAGAGTGGTGTACACACACATACATACATACATATAGATGATGACAGAGATGAAGTGATAGAGGTTTAGTACAGTCCGTGACCGTCGCATGCCGCCGCCGTCGGTGAATTGTGAATGAAATCCGGTTGCAAACCCACCCCACGCGGCCCACCCAACAGCGTACACCCAACGCCAGCCACCCTGCCCGCCCACTCCACGTTTCTCGAATCTAACAAGTGATTTGGGTAAGATTCTGCAGTGTGTGTAAGGGTTTGCAAGTTTTATGCCGCCGCGTCGTGTGCATCGAGGCTGTCTGTGTGTTTTGTTACACATTTACCTATGTTTGAAGATTGCTGCTAGTGTCTTGGAGAAGCGGTTTTCTATATAGTCTATCGAGGATATGTATTCAGTTTAATGGTTCGACAGTTGGCTGTGGGTTGTCAATTTTTTGAGTTAAGTCGTGTCACGACTGTGATCTGACGTGAACATGAGTTAAAGAAAAACAGTCGTGCGTGAGTAAATTTTTGTTAAGCGTGGGTTGTATATGTAGAAGATAAAGAAAGTAATTTTCGATTGATTATTATCCCAATAAATCTTTTATAAAACTTATGTCCGGTATCATAAAGGACCTAACAAATTTGTTAGCAAACACTTTCAACTGAGATATCAAACTTATATGACAGTTCTTTTGGAGTTTGTTGATGACTTTGACAAGTTTCGCGCACGCGTTGAAGGTAAATACAAACGGTATTAAAACAGTGGTGATGTTATGAAAATTATTTTGTACGGTCAAAGATGCCAACTGTGTTACAATTAGTTGAAGTGTCACTGCTCTAAATTCCATAACTAATCCATAGATACTAGTACAGTATTAATACCCCGTTTGAATGTAATTGCTAGCTAACAAATTTTGTTAGGTCCTTTATAATGCCGGGCATTATTCTTTCTTTTATAAAATATCAGAAATCGTATTGCAAAAATTAAATATTTGATCAAAACGAATGTATGTAAATATACATAAAATCGTGACTCACCGTGCGTGAGTAAAATAATTTAACCCGTTAACGCCTAGCGTCCTATATATAGGACAGCAAGTTCTATGTTCGTGTTCCCTAAAACAAAAGCGTTAAGTAAAAAAAAAATGTATTCGTAAGCAAAAGCTACACGCTTAGCTTACAGACGTTACAGTATGTCTTTGAGTTGTATATATATTGATTTCAAATATCTAAATCTAATAGAGAACAAAACTGCGTGACATCAAAGAGATTGAATATTTGGTTATATATTTGTTGAATACCTACGGTATAGCAATTTTTCCTGGAAATATTTTTAAATTTATGAATCTTATTTCGTATTTTGAAAAGTATAGTAAAACCTCTAATTCGGGTAAGGGGATGTTTGATAAAGCTATTACATGATGGGGGGGGGGGGGGAATATGAACCTCATAAATTAAGCTGATATAACTTTAATTGACGTTCTTAAAATTCAAAATTGACTTAAATTTTTTTTAGCTTGATTAATATCATATTATTTGTTTAAACACAATGAAACCTCGTTAGTACGTTTTTAAAGAGACTGAGGGAAAACAAGTACTAACGAGAAAAACGTCCTAACGAAATATTTTAACATGGGGTCTTTTGGAAGAATGCCGGGGCCTAAAAAAAGAAAAAAAACGTACTAACGAAGTTTCAATGTACTCACTTTTTATTTTTATTTGTCTCTGACTTGACTCGTGGTTACAATTTATAATTTGTTTGTTAGCTTTAACATCAGTTTACAAAAATTAAAGAATTTTTAAGAGTAAAAAAATTACAGAAAACAGATTTTTATAATTGCACGTCGCTTCAAAGCCGCTCTAAAAAACAGGATCCAAATTTTGAGGGAGGGAAAATTAGTCATTGCCTCCTCATTGATTTGATATCCAAAGTTTATCATAGTCCCTAATTCTATGATGAAAAATAACTTTGTGTCGAGGAAATCGGTATCTTTAATCAACTTATATTTGAGGAGCAAAAATTTGTTCTGTTTTTTTATAGTTAGCTTTTGTTCCGCGACACGTTTTTAAAGCCATTTTTTAGCAATATTTTGTCCGTGATCTTTGGTCAGTCGATTCAGTGATGGTTGAAAAAGCCGAATCGAAAAAAAAAAAATTTCGGTTCAAAGTGGATTTACCAGGTTTTGTTCCGCAGCTCCTCATTTATAGTTCATCAATCCATCAGGCATATACATATCTATATACACACAAATAAACATTATTCTAGGCAGACATGAGAAATGACACAACCAATCACCAATCGATATTCCGATTTTTGACAGAAAAATTTCACATATCTTCACACACACAGATAAGGGTGACGTATGAATGCACACATGACGTCACAAATGTGACATATGTAAGTTTGTTGTACCTGATCTCCTGCTAGTGACGCAGTCTATGTGAGTGTGCGTGTGTGTGTGTGTGTGTGAAGGAGGAAGGAACAGGTGTTCTGAGAAAGTGCATGGTTGTAAAGCTTTGTAGTAATATGGAACACACACATATATACATACGTTTACTAAGTTGTTCATATTGTGTATGTTGCATGTTTTGTATTGTCGACCGACCATTGATAGATAAAGCACAAGAATTGCATGAGTATTGCAGCGGAGTTCATCTTAGCATTATGTCCGGTATTATAAAGGACCTAACAAAATTTGTTAGCTAGCAATTACATTCAAATGGGGTATTAATTCTCTACTAGTATCTATGGATTAGTTATGGAATTTAGAGCAGTGACACTTCAACTAATTGTAACACAGTTGGCATCTTTGACCGTACAAAATAATTTTCATAACATCACCACTGTTTTAATACCGTTTGTATTTACCTACAACGCGTGCGCGAAACTTGTCAAAGTCATCAACAAACTCCAAAAGAACTGTCATATAAGTTTGATATCTCAGTTGAAAGTGCTTGCTAGCTAACAAATTTGTTAGGTCCTTTATGATACCGGACATTAGTGTAATTTATTTTTGTTTTTAAAGGTTATATTCTTTATCGTTTACCTATGTGTTTACTAAAGTTAAAATACCTATGTACCACTTTTGAGAGTCAAGTGTTCACGGGTAAACCCTTAGATGGGGGTGGGGGATTTAAACAAATGCATTACATACAAATCGTAATTTTAAAACTGTTTTTCATGTATAAAAAAAATCAAATAGAAAACTTTTGGGAAGCAAAAAAAAAATATGTTTTTGTAATAATTTTGAACAAAAAATTATTAGAATAGACTTTTAATTTAATCCAACGGTTTTTTTAAATTTGATAAAATACTGATTTCGCCAATTTTCGACCAAAAAATTCTGCTTTTATGCGTGTAAGTGTGCTGTTAACACGAACACATTTTTTCTATATAAAGTATATCTATATTGCTGTTTTTCGTTATTTTCTAAGAATGATTCTTCAAATGGTCGAAAATAGGCACACCCTACACTTAACGAAATAAAAAAATATTAAAAAGTACGCCGTTTACTCTTTGAAACACTTTCGGGTATTTTTATAAAACATACTAGATTCGCCAGCAATGTATTCGTTTTTATGATCATTTATATGACACAATTTGTGTTAGGGTCGATCCAGACTATCGAGCCAGTCCCGGTCCAGTTTCGCTCCAATCAAATATAAATATACAATAAACAAAACATCGCTCAGATCTCGGTCCAATCACGCTCCGATACAGTATTACTATACTGAATATTTGACTGGAGCGAGACCGGCACGATAATCTGGATCGACCCTTATTTAGACGGTAATTTTATCGAAAATTTCCATTTATAAAATAAACAGTTATACAATATACATAAACGTATTAAAATTAAAAAAGTTTACTCCATCTCATGATGGATTGAATTCCAGAAAATCATTTTTCTAGCACAGGAGTTTGGGGTGGACGTTGATGAGTCAGTCACTCAAGACTTCTATATATATAGAGAAAATTCTTTTTTCAATTGGAGATTTCTATCTATAGAATAGTGCTTTGAAAAATTATTAACAATAATTACTTTTTATTTATTCACAAATATTATCTCAATTAATATCTCTAACATTATAAAAATAAAATACAGAAATCCAGAGATACATACGTACATAAAAAAAAATAATAATAAAATATGTATATTCATACCGAATGTCTAAAACAAACACTTCAAATTGATCTCATGTCATTCTAATACTAATTAAATTATCTACCTCTCATTATACGGTTTTTTTCATTCTTGAATAACGGACCTCTAGCTGTGGGGAAGGTTAAGAACGGATGTTTTAAAAAAATACAAACTGCAAGGACATTTATGCAGAGAGGTTAATAATCCTTTTGTAATTTAATTATAATGATATACGTATATATTATAATTAAAATATAGGTGTGTGTGAGTCTTTCTATTTATATCATCGGAATGTCATTAAATAACTAGTTTCATTAAAACGTGCTTATTATTTACTACATCGACTGCAATATTAGATATATTTGTAAATATTGTACTTGATTTTTTTTTCATTGAAATAAATTAGTTTGTTTATCGAATTATTATGTGAATGAAAAATGAACTTCTAATATGATTCACGCGTATGTTTACAATAAGCAGAGGCAGTGGCGTAGTAATAAAAATTGTCGAGGGGAGATAAGCTTGGGGCTCCCAAAATATACGAAATTATTATTATAATTTTTAATCGAATGACCTGTAAAAGGTCACACAATGGAAAATTAAGAGCTTTTTTTTTTTTAGTTATAAGATTAAGTACAGTAAAAAGGTCATTCAATTCAAAATTGTAATAATAATTTCGCATATTTTAAGAACATTGAATATTTCGGGGGGGGGGGGGGGTCGACCCCCCCCCCCCCCCCCGTTCCTACGTTACTGAGTAGCGTAGTAAAAAGTAGCGATGACTGTAGTGTAAGCAAATGACGTAATTTATTAGACAATTGTAAATATACACATATGAATATGTTTGGAGTTTCTATAATTTTGCGTTTTTTTCCTTTCTAGTTGCATTTAGGTACTTGTCTATTATATCCCCGGCATTTGCTGATGGCAAGTGACATGAAGTGTATGATTTGATCAGCGCCAATGTGTGGAAACTGTGTACTATTAATTTCAATATTATTGAATAGATAATTATTGTATATTCACTTATTATTTATTAAATTATGCATAATACGAAGATTTAATCGAACTGTCCTTGGACGAAATCGGTTTGGTTAGTTTTGTTAGGTTAATATGCAATAATAAATATTTAAACTAATAGTACACACTTTACTCACATTGGCGCTGATTTCAGAAGTCTTAAGTAGGGCTGCACACAGAGCCGTACTTAAGACATTTTGAGACCCGAGGCACAAAATTATATTTTTTAAATTTATGGTAGGTAATACATTTTTTACAATAATTCTGTACAAAGCCTGAAATAATAAATAAAACTAAGTTCTGTGGAGACCTTATTTTTATATTTATATTTTTTGAACTACAAAATATGAAGTCCAAACTTACAAACTCACAATCAGACGAAGAAAAATCCATTAGGTATTACAAATTACAAACAGCAAATAATAAATTTTCGATTAGTATCGACTCAATAAGTATATACGATCAAACAAAAAGTGAGCCAGTATTAGTCGGTGATTTGCGCGCTATACCTCCCCCACCCCCAAACGGGGGCGGGGGGGGGATGAATCCATTGCTGTCAACACCGTCTTGCTAGTGTTACATCCATCATGTCTGTGATGTAACCACGTGTTTGCAAGTCCACGTGGTTTATTGATGAGAGAGCCGCATTATTTATTATCGGAGTTACTGCACCCGGCTAAATACAACTACCTACCGCAAGCAGGGCGATCCCAGAGTGTGAAAAATGAATATTCGATTCGTTTAATGTGCGCATAGATTGTTGTAGGTATGGGTCGTTCAATTACAACTGTGAATTTTACAAAAAAGCGTTTTAACTAACATAGTTTGGCAATTATTAATATTCGTATGATTTTTGTTTTCGTCATATGATTAGGAACACAATATAGAAAAAGAATTTGCTAATACAGGTCTGCACAACTCAAAATGTAAGGCGGACCGTAAAGAAAATAGGACAGAGGGGAAAGCTATTAAGAAAATAATAATAATAAAAATGAAATAAATATTTATATTATTTTTCTTCGTAATATTATAAATAAATAAGCTATAGGGAATATTATTTTTAATTATTGTGCAGGCCTGTGCTAATGGGCCAATCATATCAATACGAAAAATGAGTCTAGTAATCAATTGTCACTAATATTAAATAATTGAAACTAAAATAGTTTTTAATAGTTAGATTATAGAGGTATATTTACATGGGAATTAAATCTATAGTTTGTTATTCGAAGATTTATTTGTCGTTTATAATAACGAATACAAGTATTTTATAATGAATGTACACATACATGTTGTGTGTGTGTATGTATATATAGATTTATGTTGCAATATTCATTAAAATCAATGGAATTCTTATCGATGTCAATAAATTTTATATCTTCGTATATAATTTAAACTGTACCAAATGAACAATAGAGTCTCAAACCAATTGTAGATTAAATTTTTAAACAGCAATGTGCTGTATATGTTCATTTAAAAAAAAACTATAGTTATTTACACATATTATTAAATTCACGTTAACTTAATTAGATAGTTATTATAATTTATAACATATAAATGTTTTGTTATGGCGATTTTTGTGTCATTATTATTATAATGTAGGTTATTATATACATAATACATTATTTAATAATAATACTTTGATATCGAGTGATTAGCGGTTAATAGTGTAATAATTTTAATGTTTTATTATACATTTATACCACATCATTGTCTCATAAATAAACGCATTTTTCTTTTCTAGTTGGTCGTAGTATATCGGAAATATAAGGTACCTGCGGCAAATAAGGCTCAGGGTGTAATAAGGCCCATGTAATTATTAGTTTAGTGGCCTTATTATACCAAAGTTACCTTTTTTAAGATGTTTTAAAAATGAAAAAATCATGATAAGAAAAGTTGGTTTTCATACTTTTTTAGATTAATAATAAACTAAAGTTTACCATTAACATAGCCATTTTAATATAAATAACTTATTACCCAAAATGTAGCATTTATAATTAAGATGGGCCTTATTTGCCTCCATGGCCTTATACTTATTTATTCAACAAAAACCCCAATCCTGAAAGTATATACGTGCAATCGTTACAATATTTCAAATTTAAATAACACATAGGTGTATATCGGATTACACCTCGTCTCCATGGTGAATCAAACTCACTCTTTATATTAAGAACTGTCGTTATTATTTATTTCAAAACAACGCGACGTTACTCTTCTATCTCACTCTATTGTTATACACCACTCTAATTTCTACCCTGTCTCGTCGGCCGTACTTCATTTCAAGCTTCCACCTCCTCCTCCCAGCGACCCTCTCTTACCTCTTCGCACCGGCGCCTATGTTCGCCTTCAATCGTCCTCACTCATTACAGTATTCTCTCTATACTGTGGAGATTGTTTGTATTATATTACAGATACTTGCATATATGTATGTACTTATGTAATTTATATATTCGTTTGTAAAAATGAATGGTATGAAAAATTGATTCTATAGGCGGAAACACACGATTAATATTTATCACCTCTATACTTCTATCACGTCAATATATACATATAGGCGGTGTTTACCTACTATCATTATATTGGCACCACTATTCAGCATTTTAAAATTTTCAGGTTCTGTGAAATGTAAATATTTTTGACTTTTGAATTTATAATTTTTGTCTGTTTGTATCTTTCGAGTAAACTCTTAAACTGCTGAACCGATTGTTATGATACATTCACTGTTAGAAAGCGTAACCAGAGTTACATTAGAGGTACTCATAGTAGACAGCCCTGTTATTCGGTAGGTATATAAATATGTTACAAAACTATAAATACGCTGATAGTGAGAGTTAACTTACATCAACTTTTAGGCACGTATGTGGTTTTCATAAGATATACCTAATTTAGGCATACCCTTTGTTTCGACATAAGAGTATCATTAGGAGTGATTGGGGTATACCTAATTTAGGCATACCCCATCGTTACCTCCTAAGAACCCCATGCGACTTTAGGTTACCCCCATGAAAAATTCTAGTCGGGCATGTATGCAGTTAATTCCAAAATACACGCGGGTGAAGTTGCGAAAAAAGCTAGTATATGATAAATATTAATCGTGTACTTTGGTCTTATCTATAAGTGATTAATAGACAACAAATATTTATAAATAGGAAGTACACATGTTACACATACTTACATACTAGCATTAGTCTCTTTGTATAAGAAAATGTAAAAAATAATTGTAATCAAAACAGTATTAAATGAACACAATAAGTAGATATTTAGATATGTTATTCATCTCGGATTCTGTGTTTGATAAATTACAATAATAGTAACGTAGAATATCTAGTTGTTTCTTAGAATTAATAAATTATCCTGTCGATAATGGATGTTTTTAATTATGAAACAAAATACGATCTACAATAGGATTTACTTCAAAACGGTTTATTAGGTTTACATTTAATAGAAATGCATCAACATGATTATTACATTATTGCGAAAATTAGTGTAAAAAAATAAATATGTGAAAGAAAGAAGAGAAAAAAAGAGAAAATACGCTAGCAGCACCACCACCCCATCTGCAATCTACCATTTCAGTTTTTCAACTCTTGTTCTTTGTTATGTCTGTTTCGTTTCATCTATATACCTTTCTCTCTCACACTATTCGATAACGCCACGTGTTTTTTTACTATGTCAGTTTGACAGACAGCCGGGCGATTTTATCCTCTGGTGCGAGAGAGAAGGACAACAAATGAGTTAGATCCAGCCCGGTAACAAACCCCAGCGATGCGAGTGCAAGCGAGATGGTGATATGATGTTGCTGTGCTATGTAGAAAGAGATAATGTTATTCCTATGTGTTTTTGAATCATTTATTTAGGAGTAAGAGCTTTAATGCGATAGAGATGGAGAAAAATTAAATAAAAAATTACTCTCTTCAAGTCTTGTTTAGAAAATAATAAACCGAATTTAAATAATACTTCAAAATAATATTCCCAAAATAATTATCAATTCAAGAATTATACGTATAATATAGGTACATATGTATACATACTAGTAAACATAAACGATATGTATATATACATATATATATACAATCATATATGTAATAAACGCTCATATTGCGTTCTAATATTATTAATGACAATGTTTTAATTAATATATTATTTTTAATATCGTTTAATACAAAAGAGTAGAATCTTAAAACAAATAACAATGATATTCTTGTCTGTTATAAAAGATATGAAAAAGAAAATATATTTGTGAAAAATAAAAATATCGATAAAAATATAAATCCTCGTACCTCATCAGCAACAGACAGAGACAAAACAGTTTATTTTATGTATAAATGCATTAGCAGAACAGAGACAGACTAAATACTAAAATCGGGACGATTAACAAAGGACGTAGGGATAGCGACGGGCACGCATTAGAGTGAGCTAGCGGCTAAATGAAGGCGTGGTTACGCGGAACGGCGCTAGGGGTTGTAGCGGCGCCGCAGTGAACTAACAGCGCAGTGGCGTGCGGGGACATGGGACGCACAAATAAAGTGCTTTTTTATCGAAGCGACGCTGGCCTGGGTTGGTTGGTTGGCTCGTTCGCAGCAAAAAGCGGGAACAATGAAATATAGCTCGGAATATAATTTCAGTTCACATAACCTATTTTCTATGATTGCATGATGAATTTTTACTTCTTTTTTTTATTACCTAGGTTTGTGTTTTCTATACTAAGATAGGTTACATCGTATTTTAAATTAAAAAGGATATGTGTTTTTAAATTCATTATTAGTAAAGGATTATGAAACTCTGTATTGATTATAACAATATTTTATTTCTTGAGTTATATGTATTAGTTTTGGTTTATTTATTTATGTTAGAACGCTGTAGTTGAAAGTTTTATAAAAACCAAGAGTTAATATATAACAAAATTTTAATAAAACACATTCTGCTCATTCAGATTCAATCTATAAAAATACAATCTATGGTGTTATATTATCAAAATTAACTTTTTCTTGTTGCTAATGTTCAAAATCGAAATAATTGACATCCGTAAAGACAAAATGGTAAAAAAACAACTCGGAATAACATAAAATTATAGTAATTGTATTTGAGATACCAACAAATATAAAATAAAAATGGATTAATTCTTAATTGAATATTTACTGCAACAATGGAATTAAATTCCCAATAGTTTTTTTCCATAAAAAGCATACATTCATTTAAATATAGCTGATATAATAGAAACATGTACAAATATACATCTGTTATCTATATATAAAACGTAAATACATATATAATTCAACAAAATTAACAATGCGCAATAATCAGTTCAGCCGGTATTTTCAAAATCGTCATCTCCCAAAAAGCTCTCACACCATAAGTTTGGTTAGCTGGTAACCATGGCGACGTCAAGTCGCTTTACACACACTACCCCCACCACCCGACATGGCAACGGCGGCCATAATACGATAGCGAATACGCATGCGCAATTGTACCCATTCCCCTTTGGGCCAACAATGGAAATTGTAGTAGGTTTTTAACGTTTCTTTGTTCAGGATAATATTCTTTACCTCATTTGTTGCTTGTATATAGGACTTAAATTGAAATTAAATATCACGTTATAATTATTTATATGCCTTGCATGGATGTAGGATAAGATTTTGAAAACGAAATATAGGCATATTTAAAGTCATAAACGAAATGTAATTTGTATATTCTTCAACTATTATATACTAACTACCCTCAAATATGAAATAAATAAAGAAAAGCGTGAATAAATAAAAAAAAGTACACTTTTAACTTCAACAGAATTCCCCAACTATCAGAAAAACAAAAATTCAACCATGCGATTAAAAATGAGTCAAAAACCAACAACGTCTCGATTGAAAGCGTGAACAAACGACGTTCTTTACGTACCTTTCAGTTCGTTTAACGGCACCAACTGCGTACTTGAATCGAGACTCGCAGGAATATTCAGGTCATCAAAGAAACGCTAGTTAACTGCAAGGTATTGCGCCGAAATATTAGAAAGCTAGAGAATTGTGGAGGTCTTTCTGGCGCAGGTGAGAAGCACACAGCGAACAGAAATATTATTACTTGTAAAGAATTCATGACTGTCGCTAACGATGTCTTGTTGGGTTTTACCTTCACCAACGGGGGCGTTATTTGTTTGATAATTTTATTTAATTTTCATGAAAGTTATAATTGGGGAGTTTAAAAGAACATTGTACACTTTTTTGATTAAAGGTTAGGTATTTGTTGACAGTTACAAATTAGTAGCATACGAACAATGATTTTTTAATAGTCTTTATTGAATATTTAAGAATTAAGATAAATTATAACAAAAAGTAAAGAAATAATGTATTTTTAGTAATAGGAGATTCCAGGCGTTATTTTAAGGAAATAATAAATTATATGAAATTTATAAAAAAAGAAATTATGTTTGGGTATCCCACAAAATAATTTTTAGAACTGCAAATTTGAATTTTAGAGTTGCACACTAAAATAACACCTGATGGGAGATCCGTGAAAAACGGTTATGTTATTGAAACTATCAATAAATTTAAAAAATGGGGTCCTGATTATTAAAATATAGAACCGCATGCCCATAATGACTTTTTTCTACATGGTATTTGCATGGACCATTATTTACGTAGACTATGTAAACAATGTAGATATTCAGTATTTTTTCAATTTAATCAGTTTTCTATAATGAAATGTCTATTTTACAAAACTAATAACAATTGAAAATTGCAGTACTAAAAATATTTTGGTAAAAGTTGATGCAAAACAACTATTAAAAAGAGTTCCATATCATATATTTAGGATCTAATTGCGACCCATATCATTCAAAAACTTCAACAAATACAAAAATATAAAAAATAGGCTCGAAAAGCACGTGATATATATGAAACATATACAGTGACGTCATAGTTTCAGTGGCGCCGCGCGGCGGCCGATCCTGTAAGCTCGCAGACACAGCCTAGCCTAGCTAGCGCTCGCTCGCTCGGCGTCGGTGGGCGGAAGATAAATTTATGCGTCCCTCGTGACTGTAACTCTGTGTGCTGTAGACTGGGGTAGGGGGCGACACCCGCGCTGGTTTGGGGTTGATAAGGATGGTTAGGCGACGCACTGTGAGGGATATAGCGTAATATCAAGAGCGCTTGCGCCTCATATTTATATATTTAAAACCAATCTTGGTTTCTGGGTACGCCCAGTATTTTCTTTGTTACCTTATATTCTGGAATAAAGTAAAGTGGATTTAAATATCACTATGATAGAGCCCTTTATGAATGTTTAAATTTGAAATATTAGAATTTATAGCGGCAGTTTAGAAAAAAATCTGATTTTAAAAAATGGATGAATCATAAACTTAAATTTTTTGCCACTTTTTATAGGATATGTTGCAGTAGACATCTTCAGGATGAAAATAATCTAAAATCTGTATATATATTAGCATTTCATTATTACAATGCAGGTAGATAATACTTATCAGTACCTCGAAAATAATATTTATTGTTTTAATATCAAAATATCACACAACATCAAAAAATTTTAATTAAAAAATAAAGGAAATATATTTTGACGGTATATTTGGCGGGAAAACCGCACAGCCAATTGGAAAATACGACGGAAAGAGAAGGAAGTATATATCGCAACCGTCATCAAGAAAAGTACAGTAGGGGAACTGGGGAAAATATTACAAAGTAATCATTTTACGAGTGTAAGAGAGAGAAGATGCGTGCCGCGCGTGGATGAGAGTGAGAGGGGCACAAACACGCGATGTTTTATATTAAACTCAAAACTGGGGTGGAGGCGAATTTAAAACCATCTACAGAGGAAATTCGGTGAGATTCATAACATTTAATGTTTTCACATTACGTAATTTTTCCTCAAGAATCCCCAGGATTCTGTGGAAAATTTTGAGTAGTATTGATTGTTTTCAAAGATATTTAGATTTTTGCGATGGCTCTTAATTTCTGACTGTGAAATTTATAATAAAAATAAACAGCTTATAACTAGAACCTAATGTTCTTTTGATTTTTATAAAAATTATTTAAAAAAATGTAAATGATGTCTGGACGTTTGGGGGTAAACTGCGACTTTCCGTTGTATCAAAGGGTCATCATGAGAGTCCAGTGTTTCTCTTTTCAAAGTCTACTGAGGACCAGTATGTTTATTACAAAATGTTAAATTTACTCGACAAAATACGACATGAACGGCACTCGTTCGCTTCAAAAAACAAAATATTTCTTTTTTGGCTATATAAATTCGTGTTCATAGTATCACATTAATCAAGGCCGTAACAACTATCGGGGAAGTGCCCCGGAGCTCCCGCAGAAAGGTAAAAATTGGAGTTGACAAGGAACAAAAAAATAGTAACAAGCGTAAAATTGAGGTAGCAACGAAAAAAAAGGTCCCACATTTTTATATTTTGCATATAATGAGAGTCCCTCATCCACTTGCTGCTCCTTTAGTAACGTCCCTGACATTCATCACACAACAGCTTTTGAAAATATGGTTTATTAAATTAAAGATTTTTAAAAAGATATACTATTATCTGTTATAATTATTTTTTTATTTTATTATTACCCAAAAAAGTGGGTGGCAGGATTTGTCGCACTTTACTGAATTTTAAAATAATTATAAAACCTGTGAAATAGAAAAGTGTCATTATAATTTATAAATGTTTTAATATTTTTTGCAAATCGGTAAAAATCTCTCGTTGACACAAAAAAATCGTAATTAAAGTAAAATAAAATATGATTTGTATTTAATAAATTTAATCTATTCATAAATGTCATGAAAAAAAAACCACTTGAATTTTCAAATAAACCAACATATAAAATCTTACGCAATAAGAACTCGAGAATCCCACCCCTAACTCGTGTCTGAATGTTTTCAGTCTCTCTGTTACCCCACACTGCCTACGCCCGAGGGTCGGATTGCTTTTTGTTGATGAGATATGAAATGAGGCATGGGGGTGTGCGGGGGCTTCTAACGAGACTTTGAGCTGAGCGGGAATACAATTACAATTTAGTGAAATTTTTCTCTATACTACCCTACAGCTATGATGTGTTGCTATATTCATTATAAATATACTTACATACTTAATGATATATATCGATTTTTTATATAATATATTATTATTAATTTTATTATTTGTTTTTGTTTTCAGGTAAGTTGGCGTTTAAATTTCATTCCGAATCTTCAGAATTAGTTCATAAACAATCACATATTTTAACGTAATTGGTAAGTTGAACTAACAATAAGTATATGAAGATTCTATAACTGAAATTATAAATTAATACGAAAACAAAATTCTTTATTTCGATATAAAGTACAGGCACCAGTCTTGGATATGACCCCAGTAATGGTTATTTTTTAATTAAATGTACTGAATTATAAATATTTGTTGATATTTGATTACTACCATTTCTGAATATTAATCTATGTATATACATTTAACTGTCTTACAGCGTAATTTGATGAAAATCGGCCAATAGGTGTCAAAATGGTGGACATTTAAACTAATTAATTATTAGTATAATTTATTTATTAATTATCAAATTTGACGATTCCTTCTTTTACATCTTTTGTGTCGTAGTACTTATCATTTTGTAATCATTAGCAAGTGTCTATCACTGCGTGCTCATTACTGGTTTATCTTTATCCATTACTGGAGAGAAAAAAACATAAACAAAATTAAAGGCTAAAATTTAAAAAACAAACTTTGGTAATTAAATTGATTAAATAAAGAGTAACATGAGTTCATGAGAATTACAAAAAATAAGCCCAACAGTAAACCTTGCTCTTATAGCGGCCATAACTGGTGCCAGTACCTTATGCACTTTTGGTAAAATTGATAAAATATTTATATACATATAAGAATAAGATAGCTACAGAAAGAACATCCAAAGTACCCGATCAACCTATTTTTCTTTCTTCTACACAATGAAATAAATAAACATAATTCCTTTACATTATCTGCGCGAGTCCCATGTCACAAATTTTCACTGGTGGAAAAATCACCGAAGTTGACATAAACTTTACACATGAAAGTGAAACTTTTGAACTTGAGGAAAAGTTTTTCTTTTCTTTAACATTTCCTTTCATAATGCGAAGTTCGCAAAGAGCACATGTAAGTGTTCTAACAATAAACATACCGAAATGTATATATACATATATATGTATTATTTTTAAATTCTAGTTTGGTATTTAAATACAATAGACCTCATAATTAAATAATTATTTATGATTAGTTAATCATTTTTAAATAAATCATAAATTAGAATATAGATTCTTTAAAAATAAAAAGTATAAGAAGATATACAAAATAAATAAAAAAATTAGCTATAACAAATCAATATTATATTTTAATGAATTACTCTTAACCCATTTATTTAAATGAATACATATTTTGTACCTAATTTCATAATTGGTAATATTTTGCGGCAAATCTCCTCTTAAATAGTAATATTTTTATACGACCAAAATATATTAAATAATGTATTTTAAGAAAAACAAAATTTTTGGTGTTTTTCTTTTGCGTTATCGTTTTTTTTTTCACCCCCACCCCAGTAATATTTATATAAAACTTTGCGACTATAATAGAATAAGCTTGTCATAGAAGTGGATTACAAATAGAATAAAAATATCCAAGGATAAATAGGGTAGGAACGATTTGTCAGATATTACAAGTAACGGTAACCACTTTTTTTTTAATTTTCTAATTTCAGTTTTTAATAGTAAAATATTTTAAGGGTTGTTGGTGTAAAATAGTATACATTGTTTACCCTGTCTAATAATAATAAATATTAATAATAATAGTACAACTAAAAATGTAGATGTTATCTATAGTACTTCCTGAATAAAAATTAAAAGGTCGATTACTTATGTAACTTATAACGAATACAATGTCTTATTTTTGTTGGGAATTCTTCACATACACATGTATAATATATATATTTTTTTAATTATCTTAAGTTTTATCATTATAACTATTATCTATGTATAATATGTGTGTATATCTACTTGAAAGTATTAGTCATAGATAAAGTTTATTGTTTTTATATACTCTATGACTATGTGAAATAACATTTTGTATTTAATAAGTATGTATTTATAATTGTGAAATGTACCTACTCGTATACTGATATCAGTTGAAAATATTTTATTGCATTTTCTACCATCTCATTTTTAGTTATCGATAAGTATGCTTTAATTCACTGTATAATTTATTGTTACTAAAATTATTATATGTTATATAATAAAATATATAAAATATATAATTTAAAATGTAACATTAATAACAATCTATAAAATTGGATTATACTTTTTATGATAATGTTTAAACGAACATATATTATTATCTTTAAAAAACTGAATCTATAAATTGAGCACTTGGGATCTTTTTTGTATGAAATTTTATTCTCTATAATATGTTGTTGTAAGAAAATAAAATAAATACATTTTTCAACGAGCTATTCACGCATAAGTAAAAAAAAAATTTCCCATGTTAATCAAATGGGAAAAAGACTCGGTTTGCGCCGTTCACAAGTCTGAAATTTTGGCACAATTAACTTTTGAACCAAAGCTAAAATAAAATAAAATAAAACACCCTTATTAAGGTAATAAAAATTTCGTCTCATTATTGTCAGGATAAATTCAGAAAGCAATATCGCGATAGATTTACAGGACACAAATTGAAACTGGTATTGATTAATGTCTATATGTATATAGGTCCAATATTATTAATGAAAAATATCTGATTTTACTGGTTTATAGAAAAATTCGATAAATCCGAAATTCAATTTTAAGTTTGAATAAAAATTGCATATAATACAAGAATATTTTTAATTCACCCCTGCATGTCTGGTCACAATTATGCTAAATAAAAAAGAAGAAATAACTCGGTGAAGTATTTTTAAAATCAGACATAGATTAAAAAATAGAGTTTCTAAATAAAAAAAGGGGCAACGGCGGTAATATTTCATAGTGTTTTCTATTTCTGAATGTAGGCGGCACTGGTTGTTCAAGGAACGGGCTCGTTTACGCATGCGCAATACAGTCAAAAATAACTTGAAATACTACTGCGTCATTATTATAGTGTGCCATGGAAAGAAAAAGAGAAAAATGTTAAAAATAAAAATATTTCTCGTGCATACATTTTTTGTACGTTTTTTTTGAGGGGCATGACTCAAACTCGTGTTTACTAAATTTAATTTATTTTGGTAAATAAATAAGTTTAAAAAAATGTATTGATGAAATGTACGTAATTTTTTTTAAATAATTAACTTCTTTAGTCCCTATGTTCATTTTTAACAAAATTTACATACAACTTAACCATACTACGTATTTCCCGGTCTTTCTAGTAATCTGCTAATTAAAAAAAAATCTTATCTAGGATATAAATTTGAATTTTCGTCCTAAAAACTTAAAATTTTGGGGGTTTAAAATACCTAAAACATTGTATAAAATTTAATATTCTTCTGTTTTCATTTTTACAGTACATAAAATTTAAATTTTTCGGATAAAGAACGCTGAAATGAGAAAGTGTAAAAAAATCTGCAGTGTATATCATGTTTTATCTCACTCGCACAGCTACGTTCCACCCCATAAAGCATTGATTTTATTAGAAAACGGGAGAGAAGTATTACAGTTTATAGTTTGGTAATATATCTATCGCCTTTTCCGAAAGTTCGCGACTGGATGTAGAAAAAGAGGGCCTTATACGAGTGTCATATAAACACATAACGTTGTCTCTTTTTAGTACGTGTTAGGGGTTGGTTTTAACGATTTTCATTGAAAGCATTAAGGAAAAATCACCCCTCTCTAATCAGTAATATTTGAAAATACAAATCATAATCCGGGTATCAATTAAAATATACCTAATTGATGATAATGACGTATATATTACAAATTGATACAATTATTTTACATTTGTTGAAATGTTTTAATTATTCAATACATTAATATAAAATAGATTACTAACCTCTTATTGCATTTTTAATTTCATTTCATTAAAAAATATATTCATTGTTTATAAAAAATGTATACATTTTTTTGTAAAATTACATTTGCGCGTCACTCATTTGTTGTTGAATTAACAATTTGTTGGTGAAAGACTTCTCCCATTAAGAATTTCACTTTCCTATTAGACTGCGCAGTAGTAACTATTTACTTTCGATTTTTATTTGCAAAATTTATTGTTGAAAAATATTCGCGCAATAAACATGTACGTTATATACCTATGAGAAAGTGTACGAAAATTATTAGGATCAAATAGATTATATAACGAGGGGGCTTCTAGTATAAGGGGCGTGTGAAATAACCTTTTAAATTTGGTGATTTTTACACATTAAAATTTTAAATAATAGCGATAAAAATACAATTTGAAAATTTATATCAGTATAATAATATCATTTATTTTTAATTTGTTTAATACCCCCCCCCCCCCTCCCCTCCTCTAAGACTTGAATTCTTCAACATATACAATTTAATATGTTTTGAAATTTAGAAAAAAAAAATTTACGGATAATTTTCATTTATAATAATCCGCCGCAAATAAAAAAAATAATGTGACATTTTCAATATACTAGGTGTACTGAAAAGCAACAGGTCATTTTTACAAAACCATTGAAAACTTAAACTCATCAAAAGAGAATGTACTGAAGTCATTGGCGTTATTATTTTATATCAAAAAATCAAACCGGTTATACCACCTGTTCATTCAAGAAAAACCAAACTACTAGAAAAAGACACGGCTATATAATTACCTCATTACACCATACGTTCTTCCTTATTTATCAAAACCATAATTAAAATATTTTATATAAAATACACCACGAAAAAGAATAGATAAATATAAAGACGCTAGTAATTTATATTGCTCTCTTTATTCACAATTATATTGAAATTGGTTTGACAAAAAAGGAGCAGTATATACGACAATATATTTCTAGCATATTGTGCTCTCTATTCATTAGATTGTTTGGATATGTTAGACGGAAACCGACAAAATCTACAGGTCTTACCAAGACAGATTTCCGGCCTTGCGCACTGACGTACAAATAAAATTAAAAAAAGTTGTTAGTCGGATAAGTGGTTACAATTTTCTTAACATTATTCATAAAATTAAAGTATATTGATGTTAACAGTAAAGTAAAATTCAGTCTAATTTATTATTACTTCTAAATATAAATATGTTACATTAATTAAAAATAATAATTTCACTTGTACATTAATTGAAACGGGACGCTTGAAGAAAAAAGGATAGGCAGTTATAAAAGGGCCGCTCTTACCCTCGTCACGTTGAGTTTTAAATCGGGGTCCGCACGAATAAGGCACGCACTCTACCCTACACACTGTACAAACTTAGGGAGGCTGCGTTTGGGCCGCTCTCCTCTATAAACAGTATTCTCAGCACTCCGGGGTTTATGCAATGCAATGTTAAATTTTCACAAGCAAAATCAAGTAACTCAGCACAAGAAACAGTTTTTCATTTCTTACTGATTTTTTTCAAAATTCGATGGAATTATCCGTTTTGACCTTCCCTGAATCCATTCTGACTATTTTTTTCATGATGTCTGTCTGTCTGTCGGTCTGTAAGCGCTGTAGCTCAAATACGACAAATCGTAGAAGGATCGAAATTTTATATTTAAGATTAATTTTTGTCTGGGAACAAAACGCCCTATTTTTGAAAACGATCTTTCAACTGGATTAAGTTCTTACATTCAAAATTCATTTGATACATAATGTAGAGAATAATATTATCTATAGTTTATGTCCCATTCATTTTATTCTATCTTTTATTAATTTGTCAGAAATATGTTTTGATAAAATAAGAATCAGTCAGGATTACGTATAAGAAAGTCCCGTGGCTCCCATGGCAGATATTTTAGATTTTGCATTAACCAGCTTTTTAAATATAGTAAAATAGCGGTAATCTCAAAAAATTGTACTGTGTAATTATGAAACTTTAAATACTATACTTTTATTAAACAAATAATATAATTATTTAACCTATCATGATAATTATATATACATATAAAATGTAAATACAGAGGTATAGGTATGTTTGTATAAGTACATAGAACTCATAAAAGGCACTAATTATTATAAAACTATAATCTGCGTGCATTATATGCATTTAAATGTCATAAATAAAAAACTAATTGACAGCGGTTCGATAGGAACCCACGCTTAGCTGATCGGTGCCTAAAAGCTACGCCTAACGTTACTATAATAACTGTAGATTTTTACTAATTTGTTATTTTTTGAAATAACAACTTTTAATAATAACGAAAATAAAATTTTCTTTATCCTCGAATTTCATTTAATAGAAAATAGCCTGTGCATTGTGAAATGCATATTATAAATATTTAAATAAAATCGTTATGTTAAGGTATGCATGTTTACAAAATTATATATTAATATTATTTCTTTTATAAATAATATAGTATAAAATTTTTATCTTAAATTCAAAAACACATTGTAACTCAGGCCGTGGGCTGTGTTGAATACAATACACAAGCACCCTTAGGTACTGTACCCGTGGTAGACCCAAACTCATAAGGGTAGTCTAGAAAGGGCCCGATACAGTGGCGGTCCACGTTAAAAAATCACGAGGGGTTTTATATTATTAATTATATAATATATCGTTTTTGTATAGTCGAATTTAAATTTTTTGTTATAGGTTATTGGTTTACTTAATGATCATTATATTTTATTATACAGTACATTTCATGTATGTATAGCTTAATTGTGGCAAACAAATAGCTATACATATTGTTTTATCAAGTTATTTCTTACGTTTTATTCAGCCTGTATATCCTTAATATATATAAAGCTCAACGTCTCTCTGTCTGTCTGTCTGTCTGTCTGTCTGTCTGTCCGTTAGTTACCTTATCACTGGAGAACCACTTATCCGATTTACGAGTTTTTTTTTTAATTCATAGGTACGTTCTCTGGCCAGGTTATAGGCTATATTTTTTTACGTTCGGTAACATAACAACAAAGCAGTGACGATAATAGTAAATCAAGTCGGAAAAAATTTTGCCGTCGGCGCGCTGTTTTGTAATACGCTGCCTAAACCGTTCAATATAGAACAAAATAATGTATTAAAGAATTGTGTAGAATCAAAAGTTCTACAATTAAGTCAGCGACACGATATGTCTAACTTTTATATTTAAGCCACAATGACTGCTTTTATGTTACAAAGAAAACATAAAATATTTGGGTTTTGTTTACATGGACTTATGACCTGCAAAACATTAATCCTTATCGAAATAAATGATTTCATCGTCATAAGTACTTAATGTAGATATAGTTTGCCATTTACAGCATCCAATTTGGTCGTATAGTTTAGAAAATATCTTAAAATATATTTATAAAGGTAATATCTTAAATGTATGGTGTCGTGCCGCATCGAAGCGAGTACATCAGACTGGATTCGCGTACGCTCGGTAGATATTCGGAGTCCCTCGGCTGATCGTTTGTGTTTATTTTGTTTTCAATAATTAACATTTAAATTTAAACAGAACACAAATTATTTGTACTTTTTTCTTCTGATTCGTTTTTGTTAGGTAATTTAGGTATTGATAAATTATTATTACAATAATAACTAATCGTGTTTGTACTTAATTATTTAAACTATATTTTTCAAAAATCCTAAACAATAATTCCGTAGTCTACGCGAGCGAAGCCGCGTGGGCCCAGCTAGTTTGTTATAAATAAGAAATATTTCATATCACTATAAGTACGGACAATAAATATTTTACAACAAATTAATATTTAATGTGTTAACAAATATATGAATTTCGTAATTTGTAATGAATTAATTTGAACAAAGAACAAAAAACAATACTTGCATTAACACGTTATTACCAAAATATATAAATTTTATCACCTACATGTCCTTTTGATTTATAGCGACTATACTTAACAAAAAATGAGAATATTACATTTTTAGATAACAAACTTCTAGTAGGCATGTGCAAAATCTACAATTTGTTGGAAAATAATTATTTTTTAATTCCCGCATGTGTTTTGTATAGAAACGCCACTGCTAGTTTAATCCCGGATACCAACTGGCCTGCAGATGGGCTAGGGTTCGTGTCCCGTTGAACGAAACTCTTTGTACTGCGGTCTATCCCATTTTAGACGCGCAGTTAAAGAGTTTTATATAAATTAGAGAACTTTTTGAATATTTTACATGTATTAATTCAGAGATATTATATTATATTTTGATTTTTGGCCTTTTAGAAATAAAAGTAATTCAATTCAATTTCTTTACATACATGAAATATGAAATGTTATATACTGCAGTGCCGGCCTTAGCAAATCTGGTGCCCTGGGCGAGATTTATTTTTCCGCCTTCTCTCCCCCTAAAAAAAAATAATAGCTTACATCATTAACTTTAAGACTATCAAATGCCCTAAGACCGTCGAGACCTCCTTTCCCTATTATGAACAAATTAAAATTGATAAATCAACAAATAAGTTGATTAGTTAGTATATCAGCTAATACCTTATTAAAGGTTTTCTTGGTTGCCGAATAAGTATTTGTTAGTTAGCAGCTATCAAATAATCGATTTTTTTACAAATTAATATTGTTTATATTTAACTATATTTTTTGCTGATCGACAAAAAATTTAAAGATAAAAAAAAAATTACTCAAAAATTACAGCATGTACACTGATTTGAACCAAAAAAGTGACTTATGCTCCATTATGCGCCTAAAGCCGGTACTGTATAATAAAATATAGTAATCATGAAATAATCGAAAGAGTCGCGTACTACAATTATCTCAATAATTTATGTTCCAACTTTTTTTTCGATATAACTAACCGTTTTGAAGCTATTCAATTCTATATAATCAAAACTTTTTTATACATCAATATGTATTAAAAAGTTTTGTGGCGGTCGCAGGAGTTTTTTTCCTATTCGTTTTAAATAAATTAAAAACAATTTTCTTTCACCTAAATATCTTACAATTAGTGAAACGATCGATTAACATGAAAAATATCTTTTATACGCTCAATTAACAGATTGTATTTAATAAATTCATTCATAAAGAAGACAATTATACACACAAACAAACACACACATATACAACAAAAACACTTAATCCAAAAACACCCTGAAGTAGATTTAATACAATAAACAGTTGTAGAAATTAAAAGTACAAGCGTTTTTAAATTTACTCCTGTTGAAAAATTTGTGGTGGTGCTTTTTTTAATGCACATAAATAATAATTATGTTTGTGAAGCGATGTTGGTTTTGTATACCTTTTCTATGTACATTTACGGTATAATACGGTTTATGAAAGATTCTCTATATCTGTATATTAACCCCTTACAGCATTAATTTTTTTTCACTGCGAAAAAAATATATGTTATAAATATATAGTAAAACAATATTTTATTGGAAAAATAAATTCTGACATATACATATGTGTCTTATAATTTTATCGAGCCATATTTTTCTGTATATGTATTAAACACAAAAAATACAAATTAAATAATCAGGAAACGAGATTTTTGAAATTAACTAGTGGTGCCATATATGACACCGTATATGCGATAAGGAGTTAAATATTATTTGGAATTTGGAATCTGTTACGCACTAGGGATGTATCGACTTACAAAATATATATTTTTAATTATTAATACTTAGCCCCCATGAGGGGGGGGGGCTAGATTTTCTTAATCGTCAGGGGCCGCGATAAGATGTGGGGTACATGATTAATGTAGTTTCATTCAAAATAAAGTTTTATCAAACTAATTTTTCCAATAAAAATAAATACATATAAAAAATCAGAAATGTATTTTCTTTTGCGCGCATTAAAAACATATTCGAAAAGAGTTAAGTGTGGGTTGATACATTAGTGCAAAATGGTGTCCATTTATCAAATAGTAATTTTATACATGTTGATTCCTCGAGTTTCGTAAATTGTAAAAAAAACTACAGCAACACAAATTGTATTTTTAGAAAATATAGTATAAGTAGAGGATCTGACTCGAAAACAGAGTCGTGTCAAAAGAAAGAGATAGAAATGGTTTGGGATATACTTGTCATTTTTTAAACAGGAGTGTCTATTTCATTTTTATGAGAAAAAGAGATAGATATATCCCAAACGTCATCGCATCTCTCTCACTGTTTTGGAGAAATGTTATACTCGTAGCATTATGTTAATACAAAATTCGCGATTACAATCGATAATAATTTGTTATTTTTGCAACTTTTTGAACGACAAAAATGATAATAATTAATATTTAATTCGATTTCGATTAAAACGAAATCAAAATCTTTCTATGAGGTATATCCAATGCGATTGATAGCTGTGTTATGTTATGTATTTTAGAAATTAAAGATGTTTTTTTTTCGTATTGTAACGTATTCATAGAATGCTTTGAAGCGTCTTCAAAACAATGGTTTCATAGTTATGAATAACACAAAAATGTGTGTTTTTGACAGATAACATTTTCCTTTTAACAATAATTCCTGTTCAACGTTTTATAAAAACTATTCAAAGATTATTTAAAAGAACAAATAAAATACATTTTCGAGGAGGTTGCAAAATGCTTTAAGCATATTCAAAAAGGTGCAATGCGAAAAAACTATTTTTTCTACAAAGACTAAATCCATAAACAACAACATAATTTGGTACCCTGCAAAAAGATTTTAATTTTGTCTAGCTTTTCACTTATAACAATCAAAATTTTCAAAAATATAAACTAAAAGCAAATATACCTAACATGTACTTAAATATGTATTATACCGAGTCACACGTTTCATGAAAGGTACTATACATTAGGTGTAAACGGTGTTGCACCGGTGTTGTTTTAGTGCAAAACCGAGACGTGTCTGTATCACTCACGTGTAACAAGTGGTTGAAGTAATTAAGACCTGATATATGGTCACGTGCGCACGATATTGTGTGTGTGGGTAAACGACGGTGTCATCTTTTCCGCGATCACACATAAATATCATGTTTGTGTTATGAATATTTTCATTCACTTATGTAATAGGTAATAATTTGATTTTATTCTTATTTGCAATATGATATACTTACATTAAATTACTGTTTTAATATGTTTTTAATACAGCAAAAATGATATTTTCTAAAGGCGAAATTAACACAATTTTTTAAAATTTATAATCGACGCAATGCTGTGTTTAAAATGTAGAAATTATAATACCTATATTTTCTACGTACGAGGATATAGAAAAAAATAAAAATTAGGACATACATATATATGTAGGTATTTTACGAAACTGCAGTACAATTTATGTTGAGAAACAACTGAAACTTATAATGAATATCGTTCATAATAATTTTAGATATAATATTAAAATTTACATGTCATTTAAAAAATATACATAGGTATATAACATTATTATTGATTACCAATTATTTAGTACCAAACATAAAATATCATTAATAAGTTTAAAAAAACTGATAAAAAAGCTATACCGTTTAAAAACGTACAATTTGCAAGAAAACAAAATCATATATCTAACATTTAACTAACAATACGTATAAATTTACAATAATGTTTCCCTTTCATACAAACGCATCCCAACTGCATATGCACATTTAGTAATGCTAAAAAAAGAAGGGACCCTCTATACACTATACATAGCATAGAATGAATCATTTTTGTGACAGACAGACACAAGGGGAGAGAGTAGGGTGACGTCAGGACGCCGAGTCGTCGGTAAAAGGGGGGCGCAAAGAAGGGTGGGGGTAGACAGGGGGACCCACACAACGGCGACAGTCTCTATGCCAGGAGGGGTGGGAAAAATCAGGAAACTTTATGTAGGTATGCGTTTTTTCTCAAATAAGGATGTGGCTTTTTTTCTAGTAATTTATTACTGTCTGTATAAGTTATGGGGTACTGGGGAGGGTGTAAAAAATATATTAGAGGTGATTTGTTTTAAAGTAAATAATATAAGGATACTTTTAATGCCTTTTAATATTTCAATGTTTAATTTTTATAACATGAAACAAATTTTCATTCAAAAATATATATAAATATCTAAAACGCAAGAATCATTCAAATCGTACATAAAAAAACGGTTCAATAACATCTCAAAAACAAAAATACAATATATTTTACTTAACGAACTATTTTCTAAAAAAGCTTCATCTATTCGAATTATAAATTAAACGAATTTATCATCCAGTTCTGGTTTCCTGACATACCGACATACGTTGTTTAGTTCCAGTTCTCGCCACACGAGGAGCAATCGTTCGTTCCAAGGCCTACTGGGTTATGTTTTTTACATGTTTATGTGAGTTCTCTATCTCTGTTCCTCATTAGGCTAGTGGATATGCAACAGGCTTATAAAAACAAGTGAATATGATTACAGTCGGCCGAGAAGGTCGAAATTAATTGTTTGTTTTTAAATTTTTCCCGCCGGTTATCTATTACAAAGGTCGTTTTGTCTGTATTCGTTTCATAATTTTATTAAAATAATTACCCCTATTAAATAAGATTTTATTTTTAATTTAACAAAACCATAGACGTCATATTTTAACACTGTCAATATAACTGTAAAGAGAAATTTGGTTATATTTCGCTTCAGAATGTTATTTTCGACACTACGTAAGCCTGAATTACTGTTTCATTATTAGGGTTTAATTTGGAATGAAAGTATTTGAGAAAATATTCAATTCTAGATGCTTATTTTGACCTTGGAGCGATCCCAAAGGTTTCCTGAACAAACGCCAGTTGGCGCAAGTATCGGTTTATTTTTTGTTTTTCTATTTGATATGTATATGAGAAATAACCGTGTTTTGAATCTAATTTTGATCCGACTTCTTACTTACGTAAACAACTCAATATAAATAATATTTTTTATAAATATTCTCATTCCGGTGTAGTTGAAAACAAAGTTTCATTTATTTTAATTCCGAAAAATGTTTGAACCTGAAAATCAACAAAGTTAAATACCAGTGGCGAGGCGTGAAATTTTTAAAAGGGAAGCATATTTTGTCAATCCTCCCCCTCCTATTAACAAAAAAAAACTAGTTATGAAACAGCTTTAGTTCAAGCTTTTACTTTTTTAAATAAATTCTTATATATTTATATAGTAACTAAATGATTCTACGTCTTATTTTCTTATATTTTAGTCGATATTTGTATGATGAGTTGAAGTTCACTGCAAGTTTCACTAAAAAATTTATAATTTTTTATTTCGTTAAAAGTATGTTTATTGTATAGAAATTGACGTGAAAAGTTGAATGCTTCAAACCGCAGGTCTGTATCTCAAACCGTTCTCGAGATATAGCCTCTCAAAGTTTTAGTTTTTTCAAAATTTTGGAGAAAAAAGGTCATAACTTTTGAACGGGTGGTCGGAATTGATTTTAGTTGACGGATTTGAAATCAGCGTGTCAAAATCTATATAATGACATGTATAATACCTTAAAACTCGAAAAAAAAAATTTCACGAAAAATCGAAAAAAATCAAAGGGGTATACCTTAAAAAAATGTCGATTTTTGACCAAAATTTTTTTGTCGGATTTTAAAGTATTATACATGTCATTATATAGATTTTGACGCGCTGATTTCAAATCCGTCAACTAAAATCAATTCCGACCACCCGTTCAAAAGTTATGACCTTTTTTCTCCAAAAATTTGAAAAAACTAAAACTTTGAGAGGCTATATCTCGAGAACGATTTGAGATACAGACCTGCGGTTTGAAAATTTCAACTTTTCACGTCAATTTCTATACAATAAACATACTTTTAACGAAATCAAAAATTCGAAATTTTTTAGTGAAATTTCTTGCAGTGAACTTCAACTCGTCATACAAATATCGACTAAAATACAAGAAAATAAGACGTAGAAGTATTATAGTTTTATAATTGAACGTGTAAATTAATATTAAATGTTATTTTTGACTTTTGGTTAAAATGTTTGGGTTGCGCATACAGATGAATATTCTAATAATATTTTTAAATTATTTATTAACTGAAAACACAGATTTGTATTAATTTACCCATAATAAAAGGGAAGCACTGCTTCCATGGACACTTCGCCACTGTTAATACCTATATTTGTAGGTCTTGAATCTTGAAAGTTTTATACAGTTTAGTAGTGCTTAGGTACTTTATAAAACTTTAAAAATATGTACACACTTTATATTCTATATACTTCATTATCAGGTTGTATACAATCTACACCAGTGGTTCTTAAAAAGTCAGTCAACTACAAAAACAATTCATTTAACAAGTCATCTAACGTGGACAACCGTATAACTATTACATTAATTAGTTTGGCCACTTTTGAATGAATGCTTCATCGTACAATTTATCGTATTTGTAATTAAATATCAATAAATCATTAAAAAGGTAGCACCACCAAACAACCTGTCTGATCTTTATAATAAATCAATTATAAAGATGCGTTTATTATAAATGATTTGTTGAACTATAATTAACTGACATTATTGATAGCTTCCTATTATATTGATTTGTATTTACACTTTTAATAAATATCCGGTTTTATCATTATATTATGTAATATCATAATTATATGTATCTTGGTCATATTTTCGATTTAAAACAAGACAATTCAACAGTATAGATTATCATTTTGGAAAAATTGCAAATTATGTCGATATATTTTTTTTAATATTAACAATGTATATTTTATACCAAAATTATAAGGGATGAAAAATCTCAAGTAAAGGTAAACAGATATTTTGTTTTTGATGTAAATTTTGAAAATTTAAATATCAACAATTGCTATCATAAAGTATGTGCAAAACTGCAAATATTTCCAAAACCGTTGATTTGATTGGCACAAATAAGTCTTTATTGAGACCAAATTTTTTATCTGTCTGTTTGTTTCGAGTTAACTCAAAAACCACTAAACCGATTTTGATGGGATTTTAACATTAGATGTACTACCGTGGTAGTTATGTGGTATATCTACGTCATATGTGTTAAGTAGGGCCGCATGCAGAGACAAAACAGACTAGATTGCCAGTTGTAAAATTTCAGACCGAGACGAGACTTACCTGACTATCGTCTCATATCGTTTACACTCCTACTTTAGAGCAGTCGGTTGCACGGATATTTATCGCTTTCGATTTATAAACAGTCACAGATAACAGCTAAATATATACTTTATACTTGCAACAGATAATAAACTATACTATGTCGCCTTAAATATTAATAATAAAAACAAACAAAATATTAGTCAATTTTAGACACCCGAAATAAATATTTTTAATATTTCGACAATCGCAGTCAACGGTAACTTTAGCAACTAAACTCGACATTATCTTACAAAATACACGAATTTCTTTTTCGGATTGCACAAATAATCAATAACCAATAAGTGTCTGCACATATACCCATAGTAGTTGCCGTTTACAACCTGTAGATTCTCTAAATGCAACCAGAGACAGCCGTCAACAGTGGGTCAATGTCAATGGGGAGTGGGTGGGGGTGTGTCTGTCTGGAACACACACCTCCACCCAACCCTTAACCACCCACCCACCCCGCCACCCCACTAACCGCTATCTGTTTTCAACAGCATCGCTTTTCGTACACACACACACACACACACTGCCTCAAATGTCAAGGTTGTACTTTTTATTTCGGTGTTGTTGTTTTGAGGGCGGTTTGAAGCTCTCGATTGTTTACCGGAGCAACTGGAGTTTCCGAAATCTGAGGATGTAAAGTTAGAGACAATGTCAGCGACCTGTTAGCAAACTCTGCACCTCTGGTCAAAGACGATATGCCAACTTCATATATAATAAAAATAATTGATCATTTTAGATGATGACCAAAAGAAAAGAAGCTGATATCGCGCTTGCCTCCCTCTTTAAATTAACCTCCCAGGGCAAATTCCCTTTTCGTTCTTACCTAAATACGTTCCATGGCTGTGGTATCAGACTGAATAGTATTTAAATTTCAAAATATTGGAAATAAATTAATTACATTAATGAGAATTAATGAAGAAATGAGGAATTGGGTTTGCATTTGCTAGTTAGTAGGAAAACACAAAATTTGTTGATTATTTCTTGGTCATTAGTTCTAACTCGTTTGTTTTTGTTACAGAATTGTGCAATGATGGGTCTCCAGGCGACTGCAGGCAAACGTAAGCTGGAAGCGGCCGTTGTGGGGGCTGGGGCTGCAAAGGCGGCGCGATGGGCGGACTGTCCACCTCTCGCCACACCCACTGCTACCCCGCCCACGGCGGATGATTGTATTGCGAGATTACGGGCAGTCGCCGTGCCAGGGGAGGCGGCCTGGCAGAGTAACGGCCCACAAACAACGCCCATTACATCCCCTCTCACATCCGCCTTACTGTCTGATGATGATGACGACTTAGATGATTACGATGACTTCAGCGATGATGATAGGACTCCGCCTAACGCACAATCCACACCCATTACATACCCGCCTACTCCTCCCCAGGGATACCAACCTTCGTCGAGGTATCCTGATTATAACGCTTATAGGCAGGCAGGAGGCGTGAACGGACAAAACAACCAAGGAGGGAACTACTATGACGAATCTTACCAGTACCAGAATAGAGGGCGTGGCTCATATTGGAGCGGCTCCTACTACTCGCAACAAACAATTAGATGTGAGGAAAATGGGAAATCGTACCTGGAACTCGGATCGGCACCACCTATTTTGAGGAACGGGGGCGCGGCTGTGAATAGCAGTCCTAATAACGGACCTATGGGCGGGGCAGTGAACAATGTAGGAACTTTAGGTGGAACGAGATGCTGTGACGGTGGAAGAACTCGGTGGTGCAATCATCCTTGCTATCGGCAGAGAAGACTAGCTGTTCTTAACTTATCGATGTGTAAATTAGCGAGGTATCGACAATGTTCTGACCCATCTCTCAGGAGATCTGTACTAATATGTAACACGTTACGATTACTAGAAAGGGAAATGGAGGCGGAGCAAATACAGCAAACGCCCGAAGTGTTTAACACAACACCCTTTTCAGAGTATGGTCCTCAAAGTACGTTAAATAGTAGTCTAACGCCAAGCATAACGCCTAATATGAATTCGTCTGGTATGCAATCGTCACTAACTCCGGGGTTAACGCCGACCATGTCGACAGTCGAACCGATCTACGAGCAAAACCTAAGAGAAATCAGTTCTACGTCAGGTAGAGCAACCCCGTTCCCCGCGCTACCTCAGTCCGATACCGAAACAGACTCCGGTATCGGGGACGAAGATTCAAGTAGAACAATTAATTGGAGTTCCGTACTTAGCCTTACGTCTCAAATGGATTTAGATCCTCTAAACAATAACGAACTGTACAATGATAATACCGAAGAACAGTCGAATAACGTAAACGGCAGTGCGAGTTCTTCGTCAACAAATGAGGCAGAGTCATCGACCGAGCAACTCATGGATGAGTTCTTACCAATGTGGAATAGGTCGACGTGTAGTGGTGATGAAAACTTAAGGACAGAGCAGTTTGGCTCGTCGGGGTATCAGGGCGGTGAGTGGGACTCTTTTATGCAAGTCCTAGTAGGGGGCTCGTAGCAGTGTATATAAACAAAGGTGCAGATGTTATTGTGGATATTTGTGATGATGGATCCAGATAGATCAATATTGTTGATTGTTTTATAAACACCACACGTTTGTTGTTCCGTGGCGTTGTGATCCCTAGGAAAGTAAATAAAGTCGAAGGGCGACAAAAGTATGGTGTTTTTAAACTCGTGCTGTAGGCCTAAGTGTGTATTTTGTGGTTACTTAAAACTAACGGAACTGCGCAATGTGATTTTACCATAATCACAAATATACATACTTAATTATATATTGTACTCGACTATAGATTTGCGTTCTTCAGAAGTTATAATTTTTGCAAATATTTTTTTAAAAGATTTTTAATTGGAATGATTTTCTTATTTTAGAATATTTTGGAAATAATGATTGACAATGCTTATTACTTAGGATAATACTAAATATGGTGCTCTTGATTAAAAAAATTGTCAATTATCGTTTTCAAAGATATGATGATTAATTTTAGCATAATTTCTATTTAGAAAATAATAAGCAGAATAGATAAATATTTTTCAAAATGATAACGTAAATCTAATAGTTTCGATGAGTATAGAGAATTAGGCCGAAGGAATTGCCGACGAAAAATGTTGTACTATTGTGCAGCTAAATTTGTTGACTATTTTTATTTTTATACATAGTTATTGTAATTAATACGGATTTATTAATTTTATCTAGATACTACATTAAACTAATAATTACTATTTACCATAATAACATAAGATAATTATATTTCCACAACAATACAATTCGTCTTTTAAAAAAGTATCGATAACATCGAAGATTACCATATATATTAACCAATAATTGCATATTAGTCAAAGTACTTTTCCGATTGAAAAGATGGCAGCACTGGTGATTTTTTTTTTGTTACAACAATTAAAAAATTATATATGAATTAGTCGTATTTTCTTGGTATTAATCTTAAATAGGACGAAACGTTGGCTGTGAAGACTAAGACCAAGAATACATGACTTATAGTGCTTAAGTAATATACGACATATTATAATAATTACTATATAAATTTGATATGCGTGGCGCCATCTACCGTAAAACAAATTATTAGTTAATATTAAATATGGTGTCAAATAAAGTTCATATTATTTTGTTTCGATTTTTCTGTATAATTGTTCCTAAGTTTAATGAATTTTCTTGTTGTGGAAATATGTTTTCCTCGGCTCGTTTTTATATGAAATTAAACCTGACATTGTACAACAATACAATCTTTGACGACGACCTAAATAATTATCTACCTCAAAGTATTTAGAATAATTTATTGTATATAAATAGTAAATACGCAATATCATAAATTAGGTTATTGAGGGTATTCATAACCAAAAAAATATACATATTTTTCCATTTCTTACAATTATTATAATGCCATTTTCAATAACCAAATTTTATCTTCATTTTATTTTTGAAATTTTGTTTCTTTATCTTTCTTACATTGGATCGATTGTGAAATATTATTTTATAGACGAAACAAAATTTTAAAGACTAATTGAATAAAACAAAAAGGTTAATTATGTATAAAATCGAGCCAGAAAAATGTGATCTCTTAAAAAAAACAGTTGCACGTTTGATTGTGAACGTGGTAAAACCAAGCTCAATTTACTTCAGCGTTATTATTTCCTTTCATGAAATCAATGTCAATAATATTATATATATTGTATGGGTTGTCATAACTTGTATCAAATAAGCTACATATATATCTAATTCCTTTAATGTAATTGTTTTGTCGTAAAAATGTGCAATAGTCAAAAATAAGTTTTTGATTATTTGACACTTTACTCAGAAAAAAATATTTTGCTCAGTATATTATTATATCAACAATGGATTTCCAAAACTTGATTGTTGACAAAATTTCAACAATTTAATTTTAAATATTCATCGTTGTCAAATGAATATCATCGTGCAATATCGTTAAAACGACTTTACTTTTCTAATATAAATTTTTTTTGTAAATCTTTTATATTCTGACGTTTACGCACAATCATTGAATTTTCGAAATTACAAGCATTTTATTATATTCTATAATTTGTATAGCAAGATAGATACAAACCGACCAAATGACAAAGTGTAAATGTCAAATGATTAAATGGAACTATTAAATATTATATGACGTAACAATTATATTTAGATGAATTGACTACGATATTTGATGTATGTTTTCACTATTTGCTTGGCACCATTAGATGCATTTAAAACATCCTTATAAAATTCAAGATAATATAACATGTATATAACCAAAAAAATAATCAGTCATCTAACTTTTGTTAAAATCTCTACCAAAGCAAAATAAACTTACCAATGATTGTTGCTCTCTCAAGAATTTTTTTTGAAACAAAAACAACACTTATAAACAATATATGATTAAACAATAAACACTACAAATCAACTATAACAATGATAAACGCGGGAACTGAACACGAGTAGTTTCGACACTAATACCAACCCTTCAAAATTCAAACGGTTGTTTTTGTTTAATTATTAGATTTTTTTACATAAAGTTATATTTATTATTATGTGCATAAAGTTAATTATTTTTTGACTGTTGCAAATCTAATGTTACTGATCAAATAGTGGATTAAACATTTGTGATGTTACGTGACCTGACATAACCTTGACCGAAACTATAGCCAAGGTAGCTGGCAGTTGCACGAATTAGTAATTACTAAAGTAAACTCTAATTGTCAATATACCAATTACTGTGTATGAAATTGTAGATGATGTTTTCCAAAAAAAGCTCTGAATTCAATTAAATCTATATCATTCACATTATATAACTTTTTTTTAAACAAATGATCGACTATCGCCAACAATCAATTTAAAATTTCTTACAATGGTACAAAACTAATTTAATGAATTATTCCAAGATTGAACTATTTAATATTAAAAGGCCTTAAAAGAGACTTGATATAGATTTAAATCTAAAAAAATCAGAGCCTAATTTTAAAACTAGTTCAATTTTGACTGGTAATTTTTAATATTCTGAACGATATTTATTTGAATTCAGAGCCCAACAAACACTTATATAAGTTATAAATGTGGGTATTTATTGGACCGAAAATGAAAAGATTATATATGTGATGTTACTTAATCTAAACTATAATTTTTCATGGGTCCTTTTTGAATAGTGTAAATAATGTTTTACTTAATTATTTTATGTATATATTGTAAATATAATACAAGAAATAAAGTTCTATATAGATGATATTGAAAACAAATATATTATTAATTACATTTAATAAATAAAATAGTTATTATACATAATGTTACATTTACATTTATTTTAAAATTAAAATGAGATTTGCATAAGTGTCATTAAGAGCGGAATCCATAGCTATTGAAGAAAAATATTTTATACATGAAAAATTACACAAAATTGAGATAATTGAAATGATTCTCGCATTTTAGAGAAGTTGATATTTTTCAAAATTATCCAAAATTATTTAAAAATATTATTTAAATGTTATTTGTGAAAAACAGATAAAATAAAATAAAAACCTATTACAAACAATTCTACGGAGTTGATAAAATATTATTAAAACAATTCACTTCTAGCATTTAAACATTATTTTTTATGAAGAGAATCGTGAACACATTGTAGCTATGGGTTCTCCTCATTGGTGTACATAAATAAGGCAATTTTATGCAGAATTTTATAAGGTGGTTGTTGCAAATATCTAGTCGAAACGTCATGTGGTCATCGGTGAAACTAATTTTTTATGCGTTTATTTTAATAAATAATTAAGTTTTAAGTCGTACATTAATTTGGAATTAAAAAATCGTATTTGTTTTATTATTTATTTAAATTATTGTAATTGAAACCGTCCCTAAAATGTAAGTTATATTATAATTCTTTTTTACTTGAATAGATCAACACGATTATCACATGACAACAGATTCATAGTTTGTTTAATATGTCCTTGCCATTATTATTAAATAAATGTACTTTTTTACAAAAAATAATAAAAAATTACCTTTTATAAATCATTAAGAAATTATAATGGTAAATGCCTAAATACACTAACAATCGTTAAATCAAAAAACCATCCGGAGAAATACATCTGTGTTGATGAAACGATTTTTGTGATTTAGGCCCCTATATTTGGACAAATTCATGGGCACAAATTAATGTTACGTCAGTTTCATAATTATGGATATTTTTAAATGTTAGTAAATGATAGAATTTTGGCTCATATTATTAAAACAAAATGAATATCGAGGCAATCATTAAAAGAATTATTAAATGAAAATTGAATCTACAAACAGCTGTGCTTCTATTCTAAATATGATTATTTCAACAAAGCCGACTCAATTTTATCATTGTTTGGATATAAAATAATTTGTATTATTTTAATGAGATTGCAATAAATAATTATTCTCATTATATATTTGGACGTTTGTACTTTTAATATAATTCCTTCTTCCAACTCACAACTCCTTTATTTAATGGTAATGTGTAATACAGTAAGTATAATATCAATTATATAAAAAATAAATAAATACATTGCTTAATTTATAATAGTAATAAAAAATAAATTCAAAATCGAATTTAATTAAATAAGTATGTACACTTATGTACCTATGCAGACTTAAATAAAATTTCAGTACTGGTGGTGCCATCTCATCAAACCCGTTTGAACTAACTTTATTGACATAAGAAATTAGGTTATGTTATCTTAAAATATGTAATTAGAAATCTTTCAAATATTTTCTAAAATGAAACGTTCTACAAAAAGAAACACTCTAGAAAATGAAAACGAAAAAGTTATTACTGAGAAAAATGTAAGTCTTTCTTCATAACAATCATACTTTAATTCACAACTATTAAAATTTATCTACATTTTAGACTTCAAGTCATCAAAAAGAAATAATCGTAAAATGTAACAACCATTCGCAGTATTCAAACACTGGTGTATTACTAATTATATCTGTTTGTATAGTACTAGCAGGCATAAATATATATGAAATACGTAAAATAGATCTTAAACAAAAACTTACAGTGGTCGATAATGTACCAGTTATTCAAAATGTAACTACAATTCAAATGATTGATGATAAACGTCCAGTATATTGGATATATGGACGCAGTAGTGATAATGGACATTTAAAACATGTCCACCTAGTTTTAGAAAGGCTAGGTTACCGTCTAGGCAGCAACCAATCAGATTGGGATTTACTCTGGGCACACGATTACCCTTTTCGTGTTTTGTATAACCAACTATATAGTTTAAAGACGCATCAGCGTGTCAATCATTTCCCTGGCTGTGGATATATAACAAACAAAGTAGACCTAGCGACAAGTGATATTAAATATATACCAAAAGCATTTAAATTACCTGAACACAAAAACAAACTCATCGAGTATGTGAAAATGAATCCTGATAAAATGTTTGTGCAGAAAAGTAATGACCACAGAGGGATTAAAATAGAAAGTGTAGATTCGTTGAATCTTGATTTGTCTGGGACATTTATTCAGGAGTATGTAGATAAACCGTTTTTGGTGGATGGCTATAAGTTTGATATAGGCGTTTATACTATTATTACTTCAGTTGATCCTTTGCGGGTGTATATTTATAATGGAGATGTATTGTTTCGGTGGGTTAAATCATATAACTTGTGGGAGAAAAATATTCTATAATATTTGAATGATATATTGCAGATACTGCCCTACAAAATATTACCCGTTTGATGCAAACGACATAGACAAATACGTAGTAGGAGATGATTATTTACCAACGTGGGAAGTTCCTTCATTAAAAAAACTATATGTTGATTTAGGTTTTTCAATGAGAGACAGTTTTGATGCGTATGTACGTGCTCAAGGTAAAGACCCTTCGATAATTTGGGAACAAATAGAAGAATCTATACGTGAGATATGTTTAAAAAAAGAAAGTCTGATAAATGCTGTAGTACAAAGGTAAATTTAAAAGAAAGTTGAACTTATTATCAAAATAAACTGCCTAATTGTCCTCAGGTTTTATTCAAAACGTAACTTCTTTGAAATGGTTCGTTTTGATTTTGTAATAGATGAAGATTTGAACGTTTACGTGATGGAAGCAAACATGAGCCCTAATTTATCATCAGCACATTATCCACCAAACCAGTTATTGTATGAACAAGTTATATTTAATTTGATGGGACTTATAGGAGTTGCCAATAAAGTTCGAAAACCTTCATTAGCTGTGAGGTAAATATTTACTGAAATGACTTTGGGGTCAGAAACTAAAGATAATTTATCTTTTATTACAGATCTCTTGCTGAAGAAACTATGCAAACTACTAATAAAAATATCGTAGTTAATCCTTTACAATGTTCAAACGATGACTGTTTAGGGAACTGTGAATCTCTACAATGTCGATTGTGTCTTCCTTGTTTATCTACAGACTATAAAAACATCTTAATACGTTCGTATAGAGAGTTTTTGAATAAAGGAGATTGTAAACGTGTATTTCCTCCATCTATGGTAAGCAATTAAGTAATATGTTTTAATTTTCACCAATTAATAAATTTTGTTGTTATTTTCAGAAACAGGAAATGTTAAATGAGACATCGATACAAAGTTTATCACCAAACAATCAGTTAATGTTTAGGTGGTTCCATGGCAAATGTTTAAAAGATATAAATTGGTGTTAATGTTTTGTGGCCATGATTATTTTAAACATATTCAAATTTTATGGCCATTTACAATATTAAAATACTCAATTAAAAACTTAAGACTGCTTTGATAATTATCAAATAATATTTGTTACTAATATGGTGCATGTGGGTATGAATTTTTAAGTATACCTATTTTTAATTTGACAAATGAGTGCAAGCGTTAAATGATGATTGCAACTATTTCTTCAGCTAGTTTTTTTAAGGTTCTTCCTCCACATTTTAAACATAATTATAAGGTACTCTTGCGTATTAATTAAACTCAAATACTACTCGTAAATAATTGCGAACATAGCCTAATTTTTAACACTAACTTAGCAATTTTTATGTTAGTCATTCCCTTGATTAAGTAAGGTGTGGTTTGTTTTATATATATTTTTTATAAGAGTTATGAATTAAATATTTATTTATTTTACAATATATTTATTTTTTATACAATATAATTTATAAATAAAATATTTTTTATACATATTATATTTTAATGTAGAATTTATTAGAATTGTAACAAAAACTTAAATTTAATCAACATCCTCTGGTTCAGTTTTGACAACAGCTTCTTCAACATTCTCTTCATTGAAGGTTTCTGCTTCCAATTCTTGTTCAATATTTTCAAGTTCTTCAACATATTTCTCGTACATTCTCCGATCTGCCTCTGTCTCAGCTGTCATAATCATATCTAATATAGCCCTATAAGCTTCAAGCTCTACCTGCTGCAATCTGATTTCCTCTTGTATTCTATGTCTTTCCGCTAGCAGTTCGTCTAATTCCCGTTTCTTCACTTCAGTTATTTCTTGATTGTATCTGTATTTGAGTAGCCAGTGTGCTATGAAATGTATTGGATCGGTTGGTCGCTTTGCTAAGACCTCAGATATTGCTAGAGTTAATGGCCGACCTAAACATTCTTGTAAGTATTTATTTTCTGCTCCGGATACATGACTTTTAGTCGAATCTACGCACACATAAAAATGGGTAACTTTATATTATTCATTCATAAATTGAAAAGTAGATAATTTCATTTAATTATCACCCCCTATAAGCCTAAAAACAATCTGATCAAAAAAATGTATTTTTCCTTTAATTTTTTCCATGAATATTGTATATTTCTAATGTTTTACGAAAAAACTTAAATTATTTGATATTATTTAATGGAAGTTTAAATGAAGTGATTATTTACCACTCTGTGCAGTTGTTGCTCTTGAAGGCAAAGGTGGAAATCTGTAAACGATAAATATAAATAAAACTAATTAAAACCAATTTTAAAATGGGTGCAATAAATACCCTTTAAATTCTTGGTCTTGGATACTGATTCTATTTCCATACTTGTCGTTGTAAACTCCATTCATAGCTGAAGTTATCAAAAAATAAAAAATGTATTCAAGAAAGTAAAAAAAGTAATACACTCAATTTTATACTGTATATATATAATATATTATTATGTACACTTATCATGCGGATAAAAAGGGCCTAACGGTAATTGTTTTTGAGTTAACAAAATAAAAATATTAGAGTAATTAAGCTGTCCAATAAAGATTAAAGTGTATAGTATATTACCTAGTTCAATTTGTGTTTCTGATAAATCGTTTAATTCTTGGAATTTTTTGAATTTCTTCTCACATATTTCAAGTTCTCTTTGTTTTTTTAATATTTCTCTTTTTATTGCAATAGAATCATATAGTTCTTTTTGTAAAAGCTGTTGTTCTAGATTTTCTAGTTCTTCTAAACATTTATTTTTTTGTTCAAAGTAATCTTTAGTTTTGGTAATTATTTTTAGTCCAGCTTCTTTCATTAAAATCTAAAAAAATATTTTTTGTTAATAAGTTCATAAACTTATCGATGAAAAACAATACTTACATATTTTTCTGCAGTCAGTCGATCTATACTACTGTCATATATTGATTTCATTTTAATTTCTTTATCTTTTAAAAATCCTATTTTTCTAGTTATATCAGGTACTAACATATCTGTCGTATTGTGCAGTTCATTCAATTCTTCGTTTACATCTTCCATTTCTTTTTTATATTTTTGTTCCGTTTGTGTTATTAAACCATCAATGTAGTTTATTACTAACTCGATTTTTTCTAAAGAAATCAGTTTTGATTTTAGCTCAGATTTTTTCGTATCTAAATCAAATAGAATGCTTTCGTATTGTGTTCTTGCATCACTGATTTGCCTAACAAAATATGTAAGAAGTTAATAAATAAAACCAAGTATATATTGCACATACTTGTCTATCTCTGAAATAGTTCTATCTAAATAATTGATAGATAATATTTTTTTCTTTATTGCAGGATTTTCAGAAGCTAATCTTTGGCTTGCAGGTGTATGGTCAGCGTTTATGTGTTCAACTTCTTTTTGTATATCCATTTCAACTTCTACGCATTTTTTAAACTTATCTTCTTGGGTTTTAAACATTTGTAGCTGCAAATCGGCTACTCGTTCTACGGTTTTCAAATTATACAGATGTGTTTGTTAAATATATTAAGCAGATCATATATTTTAAATTACCATGTGTAATCTTTGAAAGATTATTATAGTGTTCTTGAATGTCTACTAGTTGTGTAAAATGTTCTGTTGTTTCATCATCAGTATTGTCGTGTCCCTCTGGTCCTAACAAACTTTCGGCAGACATTGCTACAGTGTATTTAAATATTGATCGAAAAAAGTAAGTATTTACAATAAACTTATGTCAAAAATATGTATATGTAAATGTGTTAACAATTGTTTTGAACATAAGCTACTTTTTATGATTTTTTTAGAAATTAAAATGAGATAATTAAATATGAATCATGGTTGACTTTAGTGATAGTTATTCAAAATCGAAAGTATTGTGGAATTCCTGTTCATCTTATATTACAGTTAATTTAATTTTATACATTTTATTTTTAATTGCAGTATTATATTTCGTTATCGGGTATAGAATTGATTAAAATATCTTTCTACGAATTTTTTAATTGTTGTGTCAATATATACGCGCTGAAATTTAAATTTTTAGTACGTGAATAACGTGTTTCCATTTCCTGTAAATGAACTCGTGTGGCGGCCATATCTTTTCGTATTTCTCTCCGGAAGTTTACTGGCTGTGTACGGTTTTTAGATAAAATAAACCAAAATGGGTTTCCAAAATATTTGGTATTCACATCCTCGACGATATGGCCAAGGTTCACGATCATGGTAATATATTTTTTTTAAGATATACATTTATCATTGCAAATATTTTTAAATTCGAATAACATATCCACATGTCATGTTTTTCTTTAACGATATTTATAATGCATATATTTCTATGTGATGTATTCATTTATGATAAACGATTCCTTTATTATATATATCACAAGACAAGAAAGCGTAAATTAATTAATACAATCAAATTAGCTCGATTGATATACATAACCTCACTTTGTTTTATATTTTTTGCAGCCGAGCTTGTGCGAACAGACATGGAATAATTCGTAAATATGGATTGAATTTATGTCGGCAATGTTTTAGAGAATATGCAGGAGACATTGGTTTTAAGAAGGTATGTTTTTATTTTTATCACAAAATATTATTTACAGGGTGGCTACAGACCTGGAAAACAGAAAATTTTATTTCATCAGGAAAGTCATCGTTTAGTCATAAACATGGAGTGAATTAACAGTGCTCTGATCTTTAACTACTGTTATTAACAAAATTTCTCGACCTTTAATCACTTGGGTGCTTTTTTCATACAATCAACTAGAGTCGCAATGGTGATTGTCACAGTATTATATCCCTTTAAAATACCAATTAAGATCTTTCTTAGAGATACTCCAGTAAAAGTTATGACAGCGTAGACATTTTTAGCAAAACCAGCGGTGCCCGTGATTTATTCAAAAATTTATTTGTGTAAAATGTGATCAAATTAAAAAATATGGCTATATGAGAGAAGCTTAGCTACTACAAATGGCAGAAATCGATTCAGGCTGTCAGAACTCTTAATATTAGTATCGCTAATTTATCTTGGTGATTAAGGGTTAAATTTAAAAAAAAAACAGGCACCTTAACAGGTATAGAAATAATTTAGAAAAAATGATGTTGTGCTGGAAAACCTTTTTTTTTTTTTTTAGATACTTGTGGTCACCCTGATTAAATAATACATGTAGGAAACTTAGTTTTTCTGTATTTTATTTTGAAACAATTTTTTTAAAACTTTCTTTCAGCTCGACTAAATTATTACATCTTTATTACTATGCTGGGAACGCGTGAACATCAGTTGGGATAATTTTTATACATTTAAAAATAGTTTTATTTAATTTTTTTTGTAATATAATAGATACAAATATGTAATGTTTGCAGGGTCTCAGTAAAGTAATACACAAAAAAAAAATTTTTTATTTTTTCAACTATACTTACCATTTTCCATTTTTTCCTGTTTTTTTTTTTTTTTACATCTATTATCTGTAAATTTAGGTAAATTAAATACACAAAATAATTATAAAAATATTTATTGATTATTATCTAATTTATTATATTCTATAAAAATTTACCTAAGTTATAAATCAATAAATACTTGGTATAAATACTTTTTTATTTTATATACTTCTTACTATGTGTTCGTTTTCAATCTAAACCTTCTGATGGTTTTTGATTTGCGATCAGACGTTGTCTTACAGTAGAACCAATTCTCTATAAATAATTAAATTAATGTCATTTGAGAAATAGATACATTTTGATTTATTATTATTACTTGAGTCATTGTTGCTAAGAAAGCTAGAACTGATCTCCTCGGTGGTCGGCAATGATGTTTACCACCAGCTTCTTGACAGCATAAGTTGGGGAAACAATCAAATCCGTTTTTACATGGCTTCGGGAACAAATCTAAGATTGGCGGGGGAGGCGGAGTGCATTGTAAATAACTTGCAAAAGTTTCTAAAGCTGACAGAAACATATATATTTAATAATGAATGTTGTAAGTTGTAACAAAATCGTATTACGTGATCTAATGCTGGCCGGTAATATCGGACTCTGCGATGTTAGTATCGGATTGTAGCAATAGTTCCTCGGCGTGCCGGTAGATGTCTCCAGCGTGCCAGGATCTTGACAACAAATACGCAGAGGTCCGCATTGTTCATCTGTTTCGCATGCGCTGGCGTCCCCACCATTAGCGACGAAAGCTCCGTACGTCTCTCCCCCCGAGCGAGATGGACACCTTCTCTTCACCAACCCAAATAAAGCTGCGAACAAAGAACACAACTATGATTTGAAGAGTTTAATATGTTATTAGGAATGCTTTCGGTTATTCCCTTTTATATTTCCTTTCTTCCGTTTATATGAACATGTATCCGGAAATTTTTCGTGAGGGAGCTACAGCTCCCCAAAGATTTTACCCAATATATAGTTTTTATTCGTTATAATCTTGATAAACCATCGTACTACAGTTACTTTTTTACATTCTTTATCCACGAAAGAAACTAAATGGCAATTCGTCGCCAATAAGAATACATTTTATGATACGAGATATATTTACATTAACTTTTTTTCTTATTTTTAATCATAGTTTTTGCAAGTAAGGTCAATAGATGTCAAAATGGTGTACATACATTTAAACTAATTATTAGTATAATTTATTTATTAATTATTATATTATTATAGCAACTGTTTTACATTGTTTCAAATTTGACGATTCTTTCTTTTATATCTTTTGTGTCGTAATACTTATCATTTTGTAATCATTAGCAAGTGTCCATCACTGCGTGCTCATTATTGGTTTTACTTTATCCATTACTGAAGAAAAAAAATAAAAAAATAAAGACTATAGGTAATTAAAAAAACAACAACTAAATTTGGTAATTAAATTGATTAAATTAAGAGTTACTTGTGTTATTAGTAACATGAGTTCATAAGAATTACGAAATAGAAGCTCGTCAATCATAAAAACGGTAAACCTTGCTCTTATAGCGGTCATAACTGGTGCCAGTACCTTATCTCTTTTTGTAGATGTTTAGAATTAGGGCTATACACGAGACGAGAGTTTGGTCTCGTCGATCTTGTGTTGAGACCGAGAAAAGTCTCATCTCAGCGTGCAACCCTAGTTTATAAAAAAAAGCTTTTTTTCCACCCCTATATGATAATATTGAGTTTTGGTAAATTGTGTTTATTGCAATCGATGCGTCTATGTTAAGAGTAGGTGTATACAAATTCATGTAAATATAACTCATTTTAGGATATTTTGTATCCAGGCCCGGCGATAGAAATGTTGAGGCCTGTTACTTTCGTCGGTTTTTAGGGTTGCGTAGAAAACTAGGGACTCTTATAGTTTCACTATGTCCATCTATATAAATTATAATAAGATGAAATTAGGTATTAGTATGTAAATTGACGACTCAAAAATATAAATGATAAAAGTGCAGTGGCGAAGCGTATATAGAAGCAGGGGAAGCAGTGCTTCCCTTACTTTATGGGTAAATTAATACAAACCTGTGTTTTTAGTTAATAAATAATTTAAAAATATTATTAGAATATGCATCTTTATGCGTAACTCAAATATTTTAATCAAAAATAGCATTTAATATTAATTTACACACTCAATTATAAAACTATAATACCTCTACGTCTTATTTTTTTGTATTTTAGTCGATATTTGTATGACGAGTTTGTATCTCAAACCGTTCTGGAGATATAGCCTCTCAAAGTCTCTTTTTTTTTTAATTTGAAGAAAAATGGCCCTAACTTTTGAACGGATTGTCGGAATTGATTTTAGTTGACGGATTTGGAATCAGCGTTTCAAAATCTATATAATGACATGTATAATACCTTAAAACTCGGAAAAAAAATTTCGCGAAAAATCGAAAAAATTCAAAGGGGTATACCTTAAAAAAATGTCGATTTTTAACCAAATTTTTTTTGTCTGATTTTAAAGTATTATACATGTCATTATATAGATTTTGACACGCTGATTTCCAATCCGTTAACTAAAATCAATTCCAACCACCCGTTCAAAAGTTGTGGCCTTTTTTCTCCAAAAATTTGAAAAAACTAAAACTTTGAGAGGCTATATCTCGAGAACGGTTTGAGATACAGACCTGCGGTTTGAAACAAACAACTTTTCACGTCATTTTCTATACAATAAACATACTTTTAACGAAATCAAAAATTCGAAATTTTTTAGTGAAATTTCCTGCAGTGAACTTCTTCAACTCGTCATACAAATATCGACTAAAATACAAGAAAATAAGATGTAAAATCATTTAGTTACTATATAAATATATAAGAATTTATTTAAAAAAGTAAAAGCTTGAATTTAAGATGTTGTTCTTGTTTTTGTTAATAGGAGGGAGAGGATTGATAAAATATGCTTCCCTTATTAAAAATTTCACGCCTCGTCACTGTAAAAGTGATATAAAAATTCTAAATACGCCAATTCTACACAAAAAGTACTTTAAGAAACCGTAATCAAAAAGTACCTATCTACTTTGATAAAAAAGTTAGTCATTTAAAGAATTTACGAGTTTTTAGATTTTTGGATATACCGTCTAAACCACATAGAATTATTAATATTTTTTGATGTAGTTATAGTCATCCCTTCCTTAAAAATAATTCATCTCATTTAACCGAATCTGTATCTCTTACCGTTTAGGAAATCCCTATACATTTCACGCCTCTATAAAACCTTCTCAATTATACGATTTTCGATATAAAATATTTAAGGATGTTAACAATAAAAGAGGGATTATAGAGAAAACTTGTTGGTAAATAAAATTGACATATTTCAGTTGGAATTTTCAATTGTGACAGATTGTTTTTTCTTTGAGTGTTTTCGTTTTTTCTCTCTCTCTCTTCCTCTTTGTGTATTGTGTTGTTTTGTAAATAATAGCAAAGTGATCGAATATCGCGTAATGTAATACAATTCGGCTGAAGGCATCAAAAGATTAGCATCATGATTATCTGTATTTATAAAATGTTTACTTATATTGTAAGTTATTTTTACAATAAGTGCCCATTTTTATTTTCCATCAAGTTAGTGATAAGAAACGTATAAGTTTTGGGTAAAAAGTGACCTTGCTCAATGTTGATGAATCTACATTTCGAGACCCCTAAAATCCGAAGAATAGGATTTTAGAAAAATGTCTATCTGGCAAATTAGTCAAATGCTCTGAAAATGAAAAAAAATGTTTATTGATTATAGGTTTTTGAAAGGAACAATTGCGTTAAAGGGTTTTTATTGTTTTATATGTTCGTTTGACATCTACAGATGATACAATCACAAAGTGCTACAAAATTCACCCTTGCATTTTTGAGGGGGGGGGGGGGGTAAAACATAAAAAAAATTGATGATAATTTTTTAAATAAAATTGAATTTTCCACCAAACTAGAAGATTTAAAAAAAAAATATTTTTATATTTAAAAAACAAAAAAAAAATATCAAAAAATCACAAATTTTCCAAATTTTTTAAGTAAATATAGGTATAGGATATGCTTTGGAGAAAAAAAAGTAGATGCCACGCCCGTCAAAATTCTGCTTAGTTTTCGAGTTATACTAAAAACATTGAAAAGTGACTTGTTTAACACCCCCCCCCCCCCCCCCCCCCCCCTTAAAAACGCAAGGGTGAATTTAGTAGCACTTTGTGATTTTATCATCTGTAGGTGTCAAACAAACATATAAAACAATAAAAACCCTTAACGCAATTGTTTCTTTCTACCTCTTATTTTCCGGTATAATCAATAACCTATTAGTAGAATTTTTGAAATGCGTTGGTCCCGTGAATGAATCGCTATTTACCGAAAATAGATAGTTTTTTTTTTGGAAACCTGATATTTCGTTTATTGTAATTTGAAAGAATATATTGATTTGTAGATTTTCTGTTATTAAAAAACGACAATGGGGATAAAGAGTTCCGAGTAAATATATTTGTATTTGTTAAATATTTCTTTTCAGAATAAAACAAAAGTTATAAAAGAGTGCTGATTTTTCTCTTGGATTTTTAGTCTGTCCTTTCGACAAACTGTGGTATCAAAAACAGCTCGATACTTACACATGAGTTTTTTATGATATGAGTTTTTTACAATTTTTTTATCTAATTTTATTTCTGTTAATTAAAGATTAAAAAATACAATTTTGTTAAAATGACGATTTTGTATGACGTACTTGTACTTTTTACATAATTGTCACGGTTATGCTTGTAATTATTGTTGTTACTAAATGATTTCACGTTCAAATTCATTATACTAATTAACGCTGGTACAGCTTACTGCAATAAATGTGCTGTCGGTGTCATGGTTGTGACCTGATTAATCAAAAATAACTATTTAATGGATAGTTCAAGATGTGATAGTTATCTTACAGTTAACAAATTGTTCGAAATAATTTTCTTAAAAATTCAAATACACTCGGGATTTGAAAATCTCTCTGTACAAATATACCCCATTTCTATTGTTTATTTGATAAATCGCAAAATTTAACTGTACAATTGTTTGATTTTGAAATGGGACAGTCCTCAAGCCAGACCCAACCATCCAACCAAGTTTCATTAATATCGGTTCAGTGGTTCATGAGTTATGCGTGTGACAAGGATTCAGGGGACAAACATACACACATACACGGAAATGTTTGTCTTGACCTGAAACAGAAAGATCAATTTAAATTTTTGAAATCAAAGAATAATTTTTTTGTCTCATTCTAAAACGATCATAAAGCTTCTCGTATCTTCGATATTGCGAGGAAGCAAAAAATTATGCAAAAATGAATAGAATTTAAATTATAGAAAACATTTCTATTTTGCACCATTTCAAAAATAATTAGAAAAAACAAGCTCGGGGTGGAGTGAGACCCTTTAGGTCCACACAATCAACTTCCCAACACAGTATGATATAAATACTTGAATACTGATTATTTATTGTTTCCGTATAGTTTATGTGAATATTTTTTTAATATGAAGGTATATGAAAAATTTTAATGGAATTGGTCAGAAATAAAACTCATCTTTGTATTATGAATATTAGTTTTCTAATATCCTAATGTCAATAATATAACACACATACAAATATGTTGTAATTTTTTATTTTGATTTTCGGACCGATTACAATAACTTCCAGTTGGGAAGTTAAAAAATGGCCAGCATCAACAGCGTTTACATTACAGAAAGACACACAATCACACATACGTCATTCGGAGACCATGACAACGATTGAAATGTCGAGTTGAAATTTTTTCATGATTAGGTACCTACTATATATAATACACTTTATTGTACAGTACGTTTCGTGGATCTATAAAAAAGCAAAAAAGCAGTGAAATATATTTATTCGTTTAAAATAGTCCTGGCCAAACTAAATTGCTCCACGGGCCGTCTGGACAACCTAAAATTGTCCGAGGACCTTTTTTTCTCATAAATGAATTTCGTACTTATTGAATTATTTTTCTAGTCATCATTTTTTTAAAGTAGAACTACTGAAAACTTATATCCCCAGAACTAATAATCGTACAGAAATACATTTGTGACAAAATTTAATATATCATATTATTTTAAATTATAAATGAAACTGCATTCATAACTCAAACATGATATTTGTGTGGATTGATATATCATTAGTGCATAACACAGTTAATGCAATGTCGTATTACACAAATTATAAAGACAAACATTATTGATTTAAAAATATTACCCGTCAAGCAGAAGTAATGCTCTACCATTCAGACTAAAATCATCAAGTTTTTTATCGGAAGCAAAATCGTGTGGAAATAACTCTATTTACACATTGAGAACGATGTGTTTACAGTATTATTGGAAACTGTCATTTGTGAAATAGGGGTGGAAAAAAAAGGAAAAACATAATGAATATCAATACATATGCACTCATGCGTGTATTAGGGAATTATGTTTTAAACCAGGGTGTTTCCTGGGAGTTTGAAAATATAATTTAACAAGATTTTTTCAGTAACTACTGAACGGATTTTATTCCGGTTTTCACTAATGGATAGGTTAGATTTAAATGTTTAATTTGTGGATATTTTGTGTAAATTTCATGAAGTCGAAAAAAAACAATTCGCGATGAACCGTATGTTGTGGGCATGTTGGGTGGGCACATTGGGTGGGCATGTTGGGTGAGCATATAATGTAATTATAAAAAAACAAACTATATTTGCGGACTTTGGTAATTAAATTGATTAAATAAAGAGTTACTTGTTTTATTAGTAACATGAGTTCATGAGAATTACAAAAAATAAATCCATCAATCACAAAAACAGTAAACATTGCTCTTATAGCGACCATAACTGGTGCCAGTACCTTATATTGATTTTATTTAAAATTAACTGATGCGAAGTTTAACTGGGTGCTTTGTGGAGTATGTGGTTTTGATTTCTGAACATCATTATAGTGCTCAGTAATTGGTAATGTCTAAATACATTTGTGGTAAATGTTATTCAGAGCTGTGCGTGTAATTTTTGAGTAGATGCATACTTATGAATTATACCAAACACAAGTTACTCTTTAAGTACATTTAAGTATTTATTGTGTTTGTTTTTAAAAGCATTTCTTTATTAATTTATAAAACAATTGAGCGTTGACTAGTTTATTTAATTAACGACCGAAAACCCAATAATACAACTTCCTTTGTCTATATATAAATGTATAAATTGATTTGTAAATAGCAGGGGGTATGTAATTTATAAATAATTTATTTAGTGCCTATACAGAGTGAGTCATATCAGGCGGAATAAACTTGAAGAGTTGATTGAGAAAAACATTTCAAGTATCGAACATGTGTCCGGAAACTCTTCGCGAGGGAGCTACACTAATGTCCGGTATTATAAAGGAGCCAGCAAAATTTGCTAGCTTGCAAGCACTTTCAAATGGAGTATTAATTCTGTACTAGTATCTATGGAGCAGTGACACTTCAAATAATTGTAACACAGTTGGCATATTTGACCGTACAAAATAATTATCAACACTGTTTTAATACCGTTGGTATTTACCTACAACGCGTGCGCGAAATTTGTAAAAGTCTTCAACAAACTCTAAAAGAACTGTCATATAAGTTTGATATCTCAATTGAAAGTGTTTGCTAGCTAGCAAATTTGCTAACTCCTTTATAATACCGGACATAAAATTAGTTTTTATTTAATATAATAAAAATGAGATAACCCATTGTGATATAGTAATGAAATTTTATACCCTGTTTAGTATTAAAATACGTGTTATCAATTTCCAATATCAACCAATGATTGTTTAAACCAGGGATGTATGGGGCCAGTGGCCCTATTTTATCCAGTATTTTTTGCCCTCAAATTTTTTCCTATGTTCGGCACTTTTATAAAGTTAATCCTAGAAGAAGAATATAAATTTATTTTGGGTAATTTGACGCATTCGTATTAAGTCAAACTCTGCAATATTATCTTTGCTATCATATTTCTCGTAAACGGTTGATCTTATGACAAAATTTGTGGTATATGACCTTATAAAAGCACTAAACTTAGGAACAATTTTGAGAACAAAAAATACTAGATAAAAACAATAGGCCCACTGGCCCCATGCATTTCTTGTTTAAACAATAATTGGTTGATACTAGAAATCGATAATACTAAACTGGATATCAAATTCCATAACTGATGTATTACAATTAAGTTAATAAAATAATAAGATATTAAATAAAAACTAATTTTACGCAAAATCTTTGGAGATCTGTACTGTGTAGCTCCCTCACGAAGAGTTACCTGACACATGTACTTATGAGCTTTTTTGGTTGAAATTTTTTTTCTCGATCAACTGTTCAAGCTTGTCCGACCTAATTTGACTCACCCTGTATAGACCCTATACGATACGTATAATTTTATTCATATTGCGTAGTTACATATTATTAATCGTTTTGTCAATTTAATAAATATTTAATTAAATATTGCAACTAGTACATAGCACATGTATGCATAATATGTATACTGTTGATATTAAAGCAAAATAAATAAAAAATATCGTAAAAACTGAAATGCGTAGAAAGAATATAAATATTTATATTAAAATATATTTAAAAATATATATGCTCATACACATAATATTATCATTATAAAAATATAGTAGGTATACATTTGATAAAGTTATCAAATGCCAAATATCCAGTGGTGGGGGCTTTCGTGGGGTCTTATTTTCCTGAAATTTGCGAGTCCATTGTTAAAATGATTGTATATTTTTATATGTTTATAATATACATTTTCATCTAAAATAAATAAACAAGCTATTTTTATGAGATTAATGTAATAATTTTTTTTGTATGTAGTATTAGGCTCGGCGACAAAAATGTTGCCCCCCCCCCCCCCCCTTATCGCCGGGCCTGGGTAATAATAACTACTTAATTAATTTAAAATAGTTTTTTTTCTTATCGCAAAAACTGCGTGACAATCATTTGCAAATTTATCCAAAGTTATCTTAAATGATTCAAATGTAATGTATAAATCTATAATTATAAACGACTACAGATATACGTATAATAAACTGACATTTAGAAAATTGTATTGAAATGGAATTATATTTCATAACAAAATTATCTAAATATAAGTTATAATACCACAGATGTATATCTACAGTACGATCTATAATTTCATATATTAAATTTCCGTATGGTTACTTATAAAAAGTGACTGCTCTACGAGATCTTATAAATTGAAATTAATGATATTGTTAACGATAAATTTATTATAATAAAGGTATAATTGAAGTAGGATGGTACAGAGACAGAGACAGGTACCTACATTATGAAAAGTACTTAAAATAATTAGATTAGAACAGTGGTTCTCAAAACTTTTTACATCTTTTACGTGTTCTATCATAAAAATATATTATTTTTTTTGATTCAAAGAAGTGTATAAAAACCCGGTATAATAAATCGGACCTAGGCATTATAAATATGGTTATATTAAAATCAGTCAAGACATACACGAGTGTATGCTATTAGGGTTTCGAAGATACCGACTTGACTTTTTGAAGCCCCTTGCAGTCAGTTTTAAAACATTTTTTTAATACTGTTCATTACTTCATTATATCGTTTTGTTTCGTAGTACTTATCATTTTGTAATCATTAGCAAGTGTCCATCACTGCACGATCATTACTGGTTTTATTTGATCCATTACTGGAGAAAAAACATAAACAAAATAAAAGGCTAGGTTTAATTTTAAAAACAAACTATATTTACGGACATTGGTAATTAAATTAATTAAATAAAGAGTTACTTGCTTTATTAGTAACATGAGTTCATGAGAATTACAAAAAAGAAGCCCGTTAATCACAAAAACAGTAAATCTTGTTCTTATAGCGGCCATAACTGGTGCCAGTACCATATTCTATTGTTTAAAAAAAACATAGTCAGAGCTAATAGATTTATATATGTAAAAATATAAATTTATTTTGTATATTTATTTTCCAATAATAATTACCTATCTAAATATGTACAATTAAATTTTTGTATCTATTCGTGATAATATAAAAATGCAATATCACATTGTAAATATAATTAAACGATAAGGAACAAACAACTAGTAAGCTTGTTAAATTGTAGTAAAAGAAAAAAATGTGCTGAATTTTTCCGTAACGACACCATTATTTTTATTAGATTAAGAAAACCGAGAAAGAAAACGATGTAGGTTAGATATACACTAGCAACGAGTTTTTCCTTTTTTACGACGAAGACAGTTTCGAAAAATATCGCCTAAACCAATCTTGCAAAACGGTTTAAAACATTTCATATGGTTATGTTGTTTTCTTGTTACTGTTGGTATTTTTTTTTAAATACAGCAAATAATTAGTATTTATCAATGAAATCTAATTAAACATAAAGCAGGGTATATTATTTACATTTTATATTTGCTGTAATACAATATAAGTGAACGTTTGCATGTAGGTGGATATCAACCTACTACCTACACAGGAACGTTCACAAAGTTCCCGGAATTTTTATGAAGGTATTAGCAGCACAAACATTATGGAAAACGTATATACAGGAGGTTATAATTAGAATTGATTTAACCCTCCAGTGGTGGCGTCTTATTTTATTACTTTAGTGATAGCGCCAAGGTATAAAACGGCTAATGTTTAATTTTATAATTTTTAATTTCTACAAAAAAATAAAAACTATTTTTGAAGCGACAATCATAAAACATTATATTAACATAAATAAATAATGTTTAGCAGTTTCAGAAATGTGTTAATTTTTCAGTATTAATTATGTATTAACATACATACATAAAAAAATATACGTGTAAACAGACAAATTGATAACCTTTCTCCTTTTTTGAAATCGGTTAAAAAGAAAAAAAACGTTAGATCTTAATTTTTACAATTTCCTATTTTCGCTTAGAAATGTACGTTTCAGAAAGAAATTTCTCGGCATTTTATTTATTGATCAATAGATTGAAAACATTTTCTATTCTCTACTTTCCTGTATATTATTTATAAAACATCAATTCTCGACTGCTTGTTTTTTTATTGGAATCTATCGAACCTTTCCAATAGAAGTCTTATTTTAAATAGACTCGCATCATATTTTCTTTATTTTTGAAAAAATTGAAGGCCGATAATTTATTACTGATAGTTTTTATATAATGTCAGCATTTCCAGAGTTTTTTTCATCAATACTTTCGGAGGCATGGGTTGAGGGACAACATTTTTTTGAAATTTTTAAAATTAGGTTTATAACATAAGACTATTGTTAATAATAATAATAAATATTTGAAAACAATAAATTATTACAAAAAAAAATGTTTTTACTTTTTTCCAAATAAATATGACATGTTACATATCGTTGTAAAGTAGAGTAAAAAACACGTTTAAATATGCTATAACCAACTTAGTGGCACATAAAAAAAACTAAAGTTAGGGCTTGTAACTCGGAAACCAAAAGTGATATAAAAATTCTAAATACATCAATCAATTCTATACAAAAAGTGCTTTAAGAAACCACAAACAAAAAGTACCTATTTACTTTGACAAAAAAGTTATAGCCATTTAAAGAGTTTCCGAATTTTCAGATTTTTGGGTATATCGCCTAAACCACATACAATTATTAATATTTTTTGATGTAGTAATACTCACTACTTTTTTTACAAATAATTAATCTCATTTAACCTAATCTTTATATCTTATCGTTTAGGAAATCCCCATGCATTTCACGCTTATCTTGGACATCCTGTATTTATATTTAAGTTCCTCCAGCATAGAGCTTTCATTTGATACCCCTTAGGATTATTTTTTCTTTTTGTCAGACAACTTTCCCCCAAAAAATTAATTTTTGAAAAAAAATCGTTTTTATTTTTGGTTTAAATTTTGGTATTTGTGGAAAATTTTAGTTTGTTAAGTGGATCAGTTCAGAAATTAGAAGCGTGTTACAGACAGATCGACACTCGTGTTGATTCCGTAAGTGCTCCGTACTTAATCGATTTCGATAAAAATGGATAAATTAGTATTTGTTTGTATTTATGTAGCGAAATGTTTTTCATTTTAATTTATCGGACATTTTGGTCTATTAACTATTGCATTTTAGCTCCTCTTCCGGATTTCTCGAATAAGGCAGTAATTTGATATTATTTATTTATAGATATCAGACCTAAATATAGATAAACTCCATATGTATTCATATTCTTTTATAAAACAAATATCCTACATATGCATTGTAATGTAGTGCAATTAATGTATTACATAATACACACTTGCTAATTTACATATGGCATTGCCTCAAGTATGACGCTAGATACAAACTCAAATGAAATACGTTATTATTGGCTTTTCCGCATGAAAACACACGTTAACACGTAGACTTTCCAGCACTCGCGATAAATATATACGTAATTTGATTACACTATAGCTCCTGTAATTGTATATGTAGGCACATATATACAAAGACCCAGGCGCGTATCCCAAACATTTTAAAGTGGGGAATGATATATGTATTAATATGTATTAATTATCATGTTCACTTTTCTAAATGAAGAAACTATAAATCAATATAAAATAAAATTAATAAATATTATTTTTTTAAATTAAAACGAACAAAAAATTACCAAAAAATAAACATCGGATAAAACTATTTTTATATAAGTGACGTATTGGTAGTGTTACTAGTTTTCATAATCTTATGTTTTATTTATTAGATTAATAATAATTTGAAATAATTAATTAAGTTACAATATCTGCCATATGTTACCTATATGTTTTATGAAAGTAAAAATACTTATAATCATACCAGAAAACATATTAATATTAATACTTAAAAATAAATGTTAATTAACATTTTGCATGGAATCATTAAAGTTAAATTAAAATCTTTCTAAATAATATATGAAACCATATTTATTTGTGGTTTCAAAAGATAATTTTTTGATTAATGCTTGGAACTTAATTATCCAGGATGTTGAAATTATGTTTTCTAAAACAACGTAATTTGAAGATAATTCAAATTAGAAAAATTCATGCTAAATCGGTAAGGGTAATCTTTTATTACTTAGCCAGAAATATTTTTTTAATATAATTTGAAACACGTACCTCAGACAGAATGAATATTCGGGCCCCCATTTTTTGTCGAATACTTTATTTTTATTTTTACCAATATTAAAAAAAAAATTATTCCACAATGCCTGAAGACCTTTTTTTATTTGCTCTTCAAACAAATGTGAGAGCAAAAAAAGGTCTTCAATTTTTTTTAGGCAGTTGCTTAAAATGCCTAATGTTTAACACGCTACTGTATTAACTCAAAAATCATCATATTTGCCGGGAAAAAATTTCAGATCTGAATTGATCTCGGTTGATCTTCATTTTGGAACAAATCAGATTTTTGTAAATAAATAAACTTTTGTCTACCTTAAATAACAAATACACATATACTACCTATATAGAAACCTTGTTTATAATTTAATCAATTAAAAAAAAATGTACAGAAACATATTGAATGATATTTGAGGCCCGTGTATTAAATTAATAAATAAATTCACAACTTACCCCCTGTCACAGATGAAGGGTTGTAATTGGTCTCATTCGATCCAGCGGGAAAAATACTTCGGGATACTAGGGATGTGAGGGGCAAAACAACCCTCTATCTAGCGCAGAAGTCGAGATATTTACGATTTTCTATAATGAATACCATAAGTAGCGAAACAGAAAAATTCACCTAGTATCCCGAAGTATTTTTCCCACTGGATCGAATGAGACCAATTACAACCCTTCATCTGTGACAGGGGGTGTGTTGTGAATTTATTTATTAATTTAATACACGGGCCTCAAATATCATTCAATACGTTTCTGTACAGTTTTTTTTTAATTGATTAAATTATAAACAAGGTTTCTATATAGTATATGTGTATTAATTTGTTATTTAAGGTAGACAAAAGTTTATTTATCTACAAAGATCTGATTTGTTCCAAAATGAAGATCAACCGAGATCACTTCAGATCTGAAATTTTTTCCCGGGTTCCTATTTTGGCAAATCCAATCGACTGCACGGGCGGTTGAGAAACACTGATAAACAGCTGTTGCCTTAATCGCAGTTGGCAGTATTGGTGGCTTGCGACTGAGATCAGAGAACTGGTATCACTATTGTATAAAAATGTTTCACGTGAAACAAGAAGATATAAAAGTAGATATCGATCATCTGCACGTGAAGCAAGAAGATACAAACGAAGAAATCGATCCTCTAAGCGTGAAAAAAGAAGATATAAATGAAGAAATCGATTCTCTGGAAGATATTGAAACAGATGAATTTTCAATATATTATAAGCAAGAATACCAGGTAATGGAAAACATTGTTATATTATTTTGATATATTGAGAAATATATAGTTTAATAGTAAGGGTTGATTTAGTGTTTGTAGGTATTGTACTGTTTGACATTTGACGCGCATGCGTAAAGTAAAAAAAGTAAATGAATACAGCAGTTCCAAAACAATCGTGTATTATTAATTAGTGCGAAACCTGCTTTAGTGGAAAATCGTTAGTACGTTGACGGAACTGTACGTACTAACGAAATATTTTAACATGGGGTCTTATGGAAGAAGGCGTGAAATTTTTAATAAGGGAAGCATATTTTATCAATGCTCCCCCTCCTATTACCAAAAAAAACTAGTTATGAAACACCTAAGTTCAAGCTTTTACTTTTTTAAATAAATTATTATATATTTATATAGTAACTAAATAATTCTACGTCTTATTTTCTTGTATTTTAGTCGATATCATTCAGGAAATTTCACTAAAAAATTTAGAATTTTTGATTTCGTTAAAAGTATGTTTATTGTATAGAAAATGACGTGAAAAGTTGTTTGTTTCAAACCGCAGGTCTGTATCTCAAACCGTTCTCAAGATATAGCCTCTCAAAGTTTTAGTTTTTTCAAATTTTTGGAGAAAAAATGGAATAACTTTTGAACGCGTGGTCGGAATTGATTTTAGTTGACGGATTTGAAATCAGCGTGTCAAAATCTATATAATGACATGTATAATACCTTAAAACTCGAAAAAAAAAATTCGCGAAAAATCGAAAAAATTCAAAGGGGTATACCTTAAAAAAATGTCGATTTTTGACGAAATTTTTTTTGTCGGATTTTAAAGTATTATACATGTCGTTATATAGATTTTGATACGCTGATTTCAAATCCGTCAACTAAAATCAATTTCGACCACGCGTTCAAAAGTTAGGGCCATTTTTCTTCAAAATTTTGAAAAAATTGAAACTGAGAGGCTATATCTCGAGAACGATTTAAGATACAGACCTGCGGTTTGAAGCATTTAACTTTTCACGTCATTTTCTATACAATAAACATACTTTTAACAAAATCAAAAATTCGAAATTTTTTAGTGAAATTTCCTGCAGTAAACTTCAACTCGTCATACAAATATCGACTAAAATACAAGAAAATAAGACGTAGAGGTATTATAGTTTTATAATTGAACGTGTAAATTAATATTAAATGCTATTTTTGGTTAAAATGTTTGAGTTGCGCATAAAGATAATATTTTTAAATTATTTATTAACTGAAAACACAGATTTGTATTAATTTACCGTTAAAGTAAGGGAAGCACTGCTTCCCCTGCTTCCATGGGCGCTTCGCCACTGCTATTAACCCAATTAATATAGGCAAAAAAAATACTATTGCGTAACATGAATTCCAGAAGTTTTGATATTTATAAGGGCGACGTAATTTCGTGTCTTACAATTAAATAATTTGCTGAGTATGACTTTGGGGAGCTGTCGCGCTGATGTGCCGCCATCTTGAAATAAAGGTCGACAAAAACGCATTTTACATTAGTACTTGCACAGTTAAAAATGTTACAATGACTTAAAAATTGAAAAAGTTATAATGATTTAAATATAATCAATAATTTTAATTAAAAAATACACATTCTTTTGAGATTGAGATTTGATAACCTTATTGATAAAAAAAAATTCCTTCAGGAATTTTTAGGATATGGTATGTTTTTCTTTGGAATTTTTTATAGTTCAATCATTGTTCGAATATATCCTAAGATAACATTTTCTTTATCTGTGCAGACGGATTGATTGTGCACAATTGGAATAAAATTGAGCGAATTTTCCATTTTTCATCTCAATAAGGATTTCAAAACTTGTTTATTGTTTACTTTCAAATGTAATTTTGCAGGTACGGGAAGAGCACTTTATGTACATAGTTGCGAAAACTATAAATATCATTTATAATTGATGAATCAATACAGTAATAGCGTATATTTAACGGGACGTCCGGGTTGTGACAAACGGTGAGTGGTCTGCTTTTCGCATAAACAGCCCAGTCCAGGAGCACCCGCAAATAATTTTACAAGGGGGCGGTATTTTATTTTATTTTCTGGTCTACAAATTTTAAATTTAATATTTTCCACATTGTACAACTAACAAATTATCAAACAATTTTTAAACTAAAAGGGGGCGAGGGTGCAACTTTGTCAATTTTTTTGAAATAGAATCCGTTACCTTACATTACGATTGGTTAGGTCATCTCACAGGAGGGGGGGGGGGGGGGGGGTTACCAAGATGGCGGGCGCTTGAAAGATCGTAAACTCAAAAAATAATTTAGGACCCAAACCTATGTGACCTTTTTAAATATAAGTCCTGGGTTTCATGTTACTAAAAATTACCTAGGGGTTATAGGGTATGATAATTATTTTCTAATCAATTCGAAAAAAGTAACGCGGTATAGCCATAGATAATCTTTTTTTTTTAATTAAATTTTTTATAAAATGAGCGATACGAAGTCTATCTAGTAACGAGTTATCAATTGTCGTTTTGCAGGGAGACTTAGAAGTTAAAGAAGAACAACTGATAGACACCGACATTAAAAATGAGCAAACGGTAAATGAAAATCTTAGTGAAGACTGCAGTGATAAATATTTAAATTCAGGCAATGAAAATAAATCCAGTTTTACTAACCAGAAAGTGAATTTGAAGAAGTATAAATGTAATCTGTGCATGAAAGACTTTAAACAGAAAAGTACTTTACAACAGCATAAATTATTACATTCTAATGAGCGACCTTTTAAATGCGACCGTTGTGAATATAGTTGCATACAAGAAGGTACTTTAAATATCCATAAATTAAGACATTCTAATGAACGACCTTTTAAATGCGAACAGTGTGAATACAGTTACAAACATAAAAGTAGTTTAACTTCACATAAATTAACACATACTAATGAGCGACCTTTTAAATGCGATCAGTGTGATAATAGTTTTACACATACGAGTAATTTAAATACACATAAATTAACACATTCTAACGAACGACCTTTTAAATGCGAACAGTGTGAATATAGTTACAAACATAAAAGTAGTTTAACTTCACATAAATTAACACATACTAATGAGCGACCTTTTAAATGCGATCAGTGTGATAATAGTTTTACACATACGAGTAATTTAAATACACATAAATTAACACATTCTAATGAACGACCTTTTAAATGTGAACATTGTGAATATAGTTGCAAACATAAAAGTAGTTTAAAATCACATAAATTAACACATTCTAATGAACGACCTTTTAAATGCGACCAGTGTGAATATAGTTGCATACAAAAATGTACTTTAAATATACATAAATTAAGACATTCTAATGAGCGACCTTTTAAATGCGACCAATGTGAATACAGTTACAAGCATAAATGTAGTTTAACTTCACATAAATTAACACATTCCAATGAGCGACCTTTTAAATGCGATCAATGTGATAATAGTTTTACACATAAGAGTAATTTAAATACACATAAATTAACACATTCTAATGAACGACCTTTTAAATGTGAACATTGTGAATATACGTGTACACGAAAAAATAATTTGAATACACATCAATTAACACATTCGAATGAGCGACCTTTTAAATGTGATCAATGTGATCATAGTTATACACGTAAAAATCATTTGAATATGCATAAATTAACACATACTGATATACGACCTTTTAAGTGCGACCATTGTGAGTATACTTGTACACGAAAAGGTCATTTGAATCAACATAATTTAAATAGACATAAATTAATACATGATAGTAAATGATCTTTAAAATACGACCAGAGTAAATCCTAGCTGTACAAAAAATTGTACTTAAGTACAAGTAGGTACTAAAGCACAATTTCATTTACCAAAAATTATACTTAACAGGTTGACTGCCAAGAGTAAATCACAAAAAATGTCTCAGATGCCAAGTAGAAGATAATTATTAATTTATTTTTTAATTTATCAAAATCGACAAAAATTTATATATATATGCTGTAAATGTTCGATATGCCATGGCAGCCAACCTGTTAAGTACAAGAACAATTGCTCTACGAAAATATGTGTCTACAAGTACAGGAACATTGCTATAAAATGTATTTAATTGTTTATTATTTATTTTACAAATACAATTAATTTTTACAATAATGTAATTTAGCATTTGTACAACAGTACAAGGGAGAAAGCCACTGTGACGGAAAAAACGATTTTTTATGCATTTTTTTAAAGTATACATATTCAAAAGTATGTAAAAAAAAATTTAAGTTAAAATTCCGAAAATTGTCTTAAATACAGCCAATTTATAACCCTCAGAAAACTTTAATCGCGTTTTTATCGAAACGATTTTTTTCGACCTGGTTCCAGCGATTCCTCAAATACTAATGAACCGATAAAATTTTTTTTATAAATTTTCGTAATTAATTAATTATTCTGTTTTCAGAATATAAAAGATTTCACTTATACACGTAGTAGTAGGCGTCGGGTGGGATAAACAATACAAAAATAAACTTGAATTTTTATAAAAATTTGTTATTTCAACTAAATTATGTTGGGTCAATACTTAAATAAAACTTCCTTGTGATTTTCTTGCACGTGGGAACATATCAAGCAACGCCTCCTTAGATTTCCACTCTATAAATAGCATTCTTTAGAATTTTCATTACAAAAAGAAAATTGAAATAATTTAGTAATTGATGCGTGTAATTATTTTTAATTTCAATTAAATATGGAGTTATTTTATTTTAGAGGCATTTAAGCAGAAAGGAAACACTAAAATATTTAAATTTTTACATTTCTGCTTGACTACATTCACATTGTTCTTTTTTATCGCTTTTATAAAAAAATGTGTAAGTTATAGAAATATGCATTAAATAAAAATCAATCAATTTAGTCAATTATCTATACTTTCTCTACAATTTTTTATATTAAATAATAGTGTTATGTGTAAGCAGTATTGTATATATATTTATATGTATATAGTTATAATATGTATGTATGTATTTATATTTTTATTTTATTTTTGTTAGATTGGCATTTGATTGTATTTATTTTCGTCGTGAAATATGCACTTCCCTTCCGTATTTTGTAACCACAAAACATTTAAATTGTAAATGTTATAATGTTATAATGCGCGTGTCATTTTTTACGTGCACGAAATCTCGCAAATAAAAATTGCTATTGACTTCGAAGGGTTGCCAATTGAAGCGTCTTGATGTGAATATGATCTGAAAGAAAGAATTTTTCGAAATTCAACCCCTACGAGGGAAAAAAGGGAGTGTAAAAATTTGTGTACGTAAAATTTTTTTTTGGTCAGATTTACTTGAAACTTAGCATGAATAAATATTCTACAATACAAATAATGAAACTTGTATTTTAGTATTTTTTTATACGTGCCTAAACTGCCATTGAAGGGGTGAAAACCACTCTCAAAGTTTGAATTTTAAATACTAATAAATACGTTTACTAATTTATGTAGTCTTGGAAAGAAACGAAATTAAATTCAAATTGACAAATTAGTTATTCTAAAAATGTGTATTATATTATTGACATTAGAAATAATAGAAAACTAATATTCATAATACAAAGGTGACTTTTATTTCTGACAAATTCCATTAAAAATTTGTATATATGTACATATTTAAAAAAATGATACATATTAACTATATTATTTATAGTCATACCATGTTGGAAAGTTGATTGTGTGGACCTCAAGGGTCGAACCCACGTTTTTTTTTATCAGTTTGAAATTTTGTTATTAGGTAGATAGGTAATTAATTAAATATAAATGTTACTAAATGTAATGAATTATAAAAAATATAAACAAATTAAAATCTATACTTGTATATTATTTATTATTTTGTTATGTAGTTCTAGTTTATTTGTGCTGCTTTATAATTCAAATATGCAGTTAGAAATGTTTATATTGTGCAGTGCCTAAGGATAAAACAATAGGCACTGCATATTTGAATTTTAAATCTGCACAAACAAGCTGGGACTGCACAATAGAATAGCCCATACTACACGATGTTAAATACTCCCCCTTCTGTCCCTCCCCTCCCCCACCAGTCGATACAACTACTCGTACCTTTGTCCCTTGCCTCATCCCTTTGTCCTTGCAGTAGACAAAAGAAATCATGTGTTTTTTAATTCTGATCTTTGTTTCTATATTACCTAAATCGATATTTTGTACATTTGTGATAAATGTAGGTGCTATTTAAATCAGAGAAACTGCCATGAATAATTACTGCTGAAGCTATTTTTAGGATCATGAATAAATGGGTTTAATTTAAAATTATTAGATAATGAGATAATGGTGTTTTAAATTACCTTTTTTATGCACTGGATACATGGCCCCCGTATCCTATCACAAGCCTCCAAGGTGGAATTATTGGCGGACCCCCTAAGAATTTTTTTCAGCTAGTTTTTTTTTCGGTCTTTCAATAAGAAAAAATATCTGCCATGAGAGCCACGGGACTTTCTTATACGTAATCCTGACCGTGAACTGTGTACGTGATTTTTATTTTATTAAAACATATTTCTGACAAACTAATAAAAGATAGAATAAAATGAATGGGACATAAACTATAGATAATATTACTCTCTACATTAAGTATCAAATGAATTTTTTTGAACGTAATAACTTAATCGAAAACGGATGTTTACTCTTGTCAATTTTTTGAATTTTCGAATTATTTTTGAAAAAAGAAAAAAATGTTTTAGATAAAAAATGTTATTATCTATAATTTATTCCCTATACATTTTTTTCCAACATTTATTTTGACGTGCCTCATGCCTTGGTATAAAAACATTTTTTTAATCTAGCTTTAGCTCCTTAGCACTAAAAATTATTTTTTAACTTTGTACATCTTTTACTAGAGGGCATCATATTACATGAAAATATCCAGTTTCTAGCTTGTGTAGTTTACGAGATATTTTGCTTTGACTGAAAAGGAAGGATAGGTTCAGTGGCGTAGGAACGGGGGGGGTATTGGGGTCGACCCCCCCCCCCCCCCCGAAATATTCAATGTTCTTAAAATATGCGAAATAATTATAATAATTTTGAAATGAATTACTTTTTTTTTTTTTTTGATCATATAGTTAACTGCACTTATTGTTAGTTATATGATTAAAAAAAAAAAAAGGTCTTCAATAACTACTTATTAATTAACTTTCAATTGTGTGGCCTTTTTTTTTTTTAGTCACAAGATTAGATATTAGATTTTAGATCATTCGATTAGAAATTATAATAATAATTTCGCATATTTTGGGAGCCCCAAGCTTACCTCCCCCCCCGAAAATTTTTCTTACTACGCCACTGGATAGGTTTCTTCGGAACTATAATAAACATTATCAATTGTTATTAAAACGATTGAATTCTTACGTGTATGAACTGGTTCAGGTGTCGGTTTAACAACCCCCTTGATGCATCTGTTCTTGCCCGCTATGGAGATACCCGTAGTGGGGCAGCATCTCATCTGCGTCCCCCCAAACGCGAGGCACTGGTTGTGCGAGTCGCACGGTACGGATAACAGGGGGGCAGACGCTCCTTCTGCACCCCCAGGACACACCAGTTCCGCTGCTGGAGTGGTGTTGTTTTTGCCGCTTGCTGATGTTGGTTCAGTTGGTACTACTGTAATATTAATTCATGAACAGTATTATTATATTATATCAATTTAAAACTTTTCCCAAAAATTATATATACAAGTAATTTTTACAAAAATGTACTTAAGTATAAACACAAGTGCTTTATTTTTTAAGCACAAGTACGAGAATGTACAATTATTTAAAAATTACTTAAGGGGTTACATCTAATCATAACTTCGGAAAATGAGACATTTTTTAGGTACACGGTATTATTATTTTGTCTTATATGAGGGAAAAGGGAGTCCTAAAAAATTGACCCCCCCCCCCCAATATTTTTAACAAGTCGGCGCCCCTGTATTGTATTAATTTTACATACAGACGGTGCTACAATAAAATAGAGCATTGTTATACAATCAATGAGTGGTCGGTGCGATAACTTCAGAAGAGACGCGGTATTTATAAATTATAATCACTGCATGATACTGACTGATACTTGTATAAGTTATATTATAACAATTTTTTTTTAAACTATAAAATAAATTTAAATGAAGTAGATATTATTTTACATTAGAAAGGCCACTTATCATAATTGTAATCATAAATATCTATATCTAGAACAGAGTTAGTAAAAAAATACTGATGGAGCGATAAGTCATATTGATAATAATAGTTATGCCAGTGCTTGTAAACAAGTTGAAACCCCTTCTGATCTGGAACGTATTCTAAGTATAAAATTATTGTTTAGCTTAAACAGTGACGGATTTTATTAGAGGCTAAATAGAAAATGCTTAAAAACGTTTTCCTGTAATTCGCACCGTTTCAAAAATAATTCGAATCCGTATCCGGTTGAAATAACGTTTTCAAAAATAAATCTTAAATAAATAAATAAAATATCACCTTTCTACGATTAGTCGTATTTGAGTTACAGAGCTTACAGACAGACCGACATACAGACATCATGGCAAAAATAGTCAGAATGGATTCAGGGAAGGTCAAATTGGATAATTCCATCAAAATCCGGATTTCGAAAAAAATCGGCTTTACTATACTTACTTATACCTACGTATATTTCATATACGTGGGTATAATAAAATAAAAAAAGTACATTGAAGATACAATTCCTTACATCTAAAATATAATGGATGTAGTTTTTTGTAGCACTTTTGGTGTATTTGGACTGAAAAATTTTCTGAGAAATTTGAAATGAAATTTTTGTTCATAATATAGGATGAATATATAAAATATATTACCTATCTATACACATATAATATACACTATATATTAGGGTGTTTCGTTTGAAACGAATATTTTTTTTTTCCTCCGACACTGTGAAATATTGTTCTCAACACTGAAAAAAAAATTCCCTGAAAATTTGAGCCCTTAATTTTAATTTAAAGTACTTCCTTTTTTATTTTGAATTTTTCCCATTTAAAATACATGTATTTTAAACCACGTTTTTTTTTTAATTTCTATATCTTGGCTGGATTTTAAACTATTATGTTGATAAGCATTGATATTTGTAGTATATTTAACGCTCTTTTGAAGACCTTAGGACAATTTCAACCCAACTTATTTCATATTATTTTTATTAGCCCTGTTAGTCATTTTTTTTATTTTTTTCACATATTTTTGAAAATATTGAGAAAATGGCTTGTCTGGCTGAAAAAATGTAGAGACAAAAATTGTAGGAAATCAAATTTTCTACAAAAATGATGTCTATAAATATGTCGCTCGAATGCATAGTTTCGGAAATATGAACAGTTGAATATTTGAAAATCAAAAAAATATTAATTTTTTTGAGTTTTACTGTCTTAAATTCACTTTAGGCCTGTAGAGAAATGTCGTGAGAAAATTATAAGAGAAAAATTTCAACAATAATAGGAAAGAAAAAAATTAATATTTTTTTGATTTTCAAATATTCAACTGTTCATATTTCCGAAACTATGCATTCGAGCGACATATTTATAGACATCATTTTTGTAGAAAATTTGATTTTCTACAATTTTTGTCTCTACATTTTTTCAGCCAGACAAGCCATTTTCTCAATATTTTCAAAAATATGTGAAAAAAATAAAAAAAATGACTAACAGGGCTAATAAAAATAATATGAAATAAGTTGGGTTGTAATTGTCCTAAGGTCTTCAAAAGAGCGTTAAATATACTACAAATATCAATGCTTATCAACATAATAGTTTAAAATCCAGCCAAGATATAGAAATTAAAAAAAAACGTGGTTTAAAATACATGTATTTTAAATGGGAAAAATTCAAAATAAAAAAGGAAGTACTTTAAATTAAAATTAAGGGCTCAAATTTTCAGGGAATTTTTTTTTCAGTGTTGAGAACAATATTTCACAGTGTCGGAGGAAAAAAAAAAATATTCGTTTCAAACGAAACACCCTACTATATATACTTTCACGTTTCTTCATTACAATACATTTGAGATTTCATTAGAGTAAGTCACCTTGATGTAGTTTTGCAAAACAATTAGAAGAAAAACTTACGCATGCCTTTTAAGATTTCATGTTTCAAAATAATACGTTTATTGATCTGTCAGTTTCTTTTTTTTTGTCACACGTTTGCTTTTAGACAATAGAGATACGTAATACGTGCCACTATTTGCTTTCAAGTTTTTTCTCCTCTTAATATACGCCATGGTGAAATTAGTACTTGGTTTAGTGGGCACGTGTATAATATGTGTGTTAAATGCGATATTTATAGGTGCATAGATGATATTTAGTTTCGAAGAAATTTTGGTGGGTGACATGGTTATTATTAGTTATATAATGCAGCATTGTGTTTGATATTTAAAAAAAATTGTATAGCTAAAGCGACGACTGGAATATATTTTTTATGTATTATTTGACTTGGAAAAGCATTTAGTTTTTGAATTTTTAAACGATTGACTTATTGTTAAGTATAGAAATTCTACTGTGTGCAATTCAAATGCATGGACTTTGGGCAAATAAATCTTTATTTTATATATAACGAAAACAATGTTTTCTTAAAACAAGAATAAACTCGTAATCCAGCTATATGTTATCTTTCTCGTCCGACAATATTGCTTTAATCAGAAACAATACTTTATTATACAGGCTGATTTACAAACTAGTGTAAAAAAATTTACAGTAAATCGAGGATGTTATTTAACCAAAAAACTTTATGTCAATATGTGTCCTGGAAATTATTCGTGAGAGAGCTACAGCCTTCCAAAGATTTTACTCAAAATTAGTAGTTAATTTAATAACTAGAGAACCCATTGTGGTAGAGTTATGAAATTTGATACCCGGTACAAAAACTCAACTCAACAAAATACTACATCAAAATCGCCGGGCCCACTGGCCCCATACAGCTCTGGTCTAAATTATTATTGTTTGATACTGGAAATCGATAACACTTATTTTATCAAAATTTATAACTGCACCACAATGGGTTCTCTAGTTATTAAATAAACACTAATTTTGAATAAAATCTTTGGAAGGCTGTAGCTCCCTCATGAAGAATTTCCGGACACATGTTCATATGAAGTTTTTTGCTTAAAATAACGTCCTCGATATACCTACGGTTAATTTTTTTACACTAGTTTGTATAATACAGTTCATGTATATGTTTCAAAAATTTAATATATAAACAACAATCACTGATTTATTAAAATTAATAACAATAAACTTTTTGCTACTTCGTACTTTGACTTTAGATTTGATTTTTAAGTACGTACTATAGGTTTTAGGTATTTTATTTACTGCATTATATATTAACAATCAGTCATTTCGCAAATCAGCTGGACATATATCTCACGAGGACAAAGTGATTTCATTATTATCATAAAAAAAAATTTTGCTGTTAGTTTGCATAAAAATATACAGATTCAAAAATTTCATTGAATATTCGCGGTAAGGAATTTTACTAAATGACCATGAGTTTCTATATATTTTACAATTAATTATGCCACTGTTTATTAATATTTCATATTTATAAACTTTCATTTTTTACTACTGCTTCGTACATGAACCGAAATAATATACATACATTTTTGTATTAAAATTTACATTGAAAATGTTTGTGTACTTAATAATGTTTTCAAACATTAAAGGTAAACAAATTCAAATAGGTTTTGCATTAATGTGTAAATCTGTACCATAATAAACACTAGTTCAGCGGTTGTCAAAATTTTACCTGGAAAATAATAAATTTAAAAATCGATAGCGCTTGCGGCCCTATAGGAAATTACAAAGGGACCACGATCGGCCCAGGTTTGCGGCAATACTAACCAACACTGGGCCAAGATACAAATGATAACTTCGTTCAAGACTCGGCCAAAGCAACACTGGGAATCCAATAATGGGCCAAGCATGGGTCCATTTTCAAGGCTGGCATTTCCTACATGGGTTATTACAAACATTAATGATTAAAAAATTGACTTGGTATACATAGTTAGGAGAGAAAGAACTACAAGTCTGTAACATTAGTTAATTAATAGTGATTAATAGTATAACTTACCTAAATTATCATTTATATCTTGAGCTATAGCACCAAAGCGAAAATTACTATTCAGGAAAACATAGAATATCAAAAGTTTTAGTACATATATCCAAATTGATAAAGTCTTCTGATAGAAACTGTACATTATTTTTTCAATATTTTAGGAAAAATCACATTTACAATCACAATATTCTATTAAGCACTATAATTAGATAATAAAAACGTTTTATTTATTTCATTTCTTTGTAGGAAGATAACTAAAGTTTGTCTACACCAACAGGATGAGAATATAATAGATAAGATACTGGTACCAGTTATGGCCGCTATAAGAGCAAGGCTTACTATTTTTGTAATTCTCATGAACTCATGATACTAATAAAACAAGTAACTCTTTATTTAATCAATTTATTTATCAAAGTCCGAAAATATAGTTTAAATTAGAGCCTTTTATTTTGTTTATGTTTTTAGTGATGGACACTTGTTAATGATTACAAAATGATAAGTACTATGACACAAAAGATATAAAAGAAAGAATCGTCTTTGAAACAATGTAAAGCAGTTTTTAACTAATAATTAGTTTAAATGTCCACCATTTTGACACCTATTGGCCGATTGTCATCAAATCACGCTGTAAGACAGTTAAATGTATATACATAGATTAATATTTAGAAATGGTAGTAATCAAATATCAACAAATGTTTCTAATTCAGTTACTGGGGTCATATCCAAAACTGGTGCCAGTACCTTATATGGAAATGGACCAAAATTGTTTGCAAAGATTTGAATTCACAGAACCACTGTTTTGTGCGAATAAATCGTGGCATAATTATCTATAGAGAGTAAGCTGTAGTACTTGTTTCATTATCTTTTTCAATAATGTTTTTCCCGTACTAACCTTCTACATACATTATATAAAATATCCTGCGAAAGAAAATCGATCGGCGAGAGTTTTGTAAGCGAAGGGTCGCGTGCTCTTGATTATATAATCAAATTTTTGTCGACGTAGGTAAAGGACGGATATAGTTTTTAGGGTTGGTTACTATACAGCCGTGTTTTTTTATACGTACGTTTAATTGTTGATGAAAATGTATATATTCGAAAATTCATTGTTGTGAATTTTTAAAGTTTGCAATTGTCATTGTTGAATTTTAAATGATTTATTAGTATACATTCTATACATATACAGATATACCATTGGTGTCAAACTCATATATGAATACAGTCCACCAAATACAATCTACAGGCCTCAATATTTTCCCCTTTGAAAAATCGTCTTCCATGTTGAATATTTTGAAATTTAATATAAAATGGATAAATATTGTTAGAGCTTATTTGCTTTTCTATTTACATTTTATTTCTTCTTATTCAGAGAAAAAGCAGACAGAAGAGAAATTGAATGATGCCGAATTAGTGTCGATATTATTTTATCATTATTTCTTTATAGAGAAAAATGACATCATTATTTTTGAATTGCGCCTTGCCGATCATATACAGTGTATTCCAAGTTGAAATTTAGCATGGGGACAATTAGAAAAGTTGTTGTAACCTTTGATCAAATTTAACGATGTGTGATTGGTGCATTTTGAAATACCGCCTCGAAACTAACTGATAAATTTTAAATTAATCAACAGTATTTTGTTTTCAACTTTAATAAAGAATAAAATACATTAATGAAATTAAAGTAAGCATCTTAGATAAAATTATAATAATATTTTTTGGCAGATATAAATTTGAAAACAAAATACTAATTACTATTTTATTAAATTTTATGGCATCATTTCAAAATTTAACATCGTTAAATTTGACCAAAGGTTATAACAACTCTTCTAATTTCCCTCATGTTAAATTTCCTATGTCTTAATCAACTAATACCTATATATTTTTAATATATGATTGGTTTGAATCTTAATGACGTATGGGACGATATATAGACGTCAGATATCGCGAAACGGCCAATGCCTTCTCAGCACCACCCTGAGATTCAGTTGCTCTTGGCAACTGCCTCGATGCAAACTAAAAACAGCAGAAACAAAACATATAGATCTCATTTCTTACAATTAGTATGTTGAATGTTGACAATATTGATTTATCATTTAAACAGACGTTTTATTTTAAGAGATATTTTTAACAGCCCTGATGTACAGCGTCACTAAGGTTACATACCGGTACTTGTGTAGCTCAAGTTGACTCTTTGTACGAGAAGTTAGAGATCCCCAACCCCCTCCCAACTTTTGCCAACGCCAACTAATAATTCGCTGAGTTTTGACGTTATTTACTAAATGTTGTGATGTTGGAATTTAATAACAGAGGTAGAAACAAATATTAGTTATTTAATAAAAATACAGAGTGTATGAGTTATATTTGGTGTAAGTATATGTATAGATAATTGCATATCCAAATTTATGATCAGAAACCCAGAAAACTGTTAATGTAAATGAGGTTTACTTAATTTATTTAACTTGTTACAAATATTTTAATAATAGAAAAAATAAATAATACCAGTTACGTTTTACAAAAAGTATTTTTCTCAGATGTAAGAGCTAGGTTTTTGAATTTAAAGTTTTAAATTTTAGAACTAACATTCTCGTCTCGTTCAAAATTAAAACAGTCTCGTCTCAGTTTCGCTTTGTACACGTGACAGAGACCGAAACGAGATCGAGATTAAAATCGAGACCATTAAAAGTTTCGCCGGTCTCGCTTTAATTTTTTAATATTTTTTAAATTTATTCGTAAGGTACAAGAATTTTATATATTTAATATAATTATTATACTCGTAAAATATTAGTTTATAATAATTATCGATTAAAAATGTAAAACCTAACAGAGATTTCGGACGAGACTTATAGGGTCAACTGGGGTAAAAGTGAAACAAAATACGAGTATAAATCTTTCATGTTTTTTGACAGTTAACAATACAAATTCATACTTTAATTTTTTCTACTAGATGCGCTTATGAATAACCATTTTAAATACTTACGTTATTTGAACTGTACGATACAACACAGACTTTAAAAATGAAAAAAGTGTGTTTCATTTTTTACCTCTAATTTGGGAAAAAGTGAAACAAGCCTCTAATGGAAAATATTTCTCGAAAAATTAAAAGAAAAGCTACAAAGGCAACTTTGATTTATTTTCTTTGTGGCATATCAATGTTAAATTGTAACTTTAATTAATATCTGAGCTATACAGAAAGTTATGTGCAAAGAATTAAAATTTAATTCACACGTTTTGACATCGACTAACAGGGAAATCTGTAGGGGTGACACATCACTTATTAGGCGATTCATATTTTCAGGTCGCTTTAACAAACCTTTAATGATGATGTCAGTTTTTATAATTCTCCTATAAACAAATTAGTTTTTTAGTTGCAAGCTTGTTTCACTTTTACCCCATTTTTTTGGTGTTTCATATTTACCCCGCTCGACCCTATAGTATATATATGTATAATATATTGATATCGTCTGACAGTCTCGTCTCGTCTGAACTCAAGCGAGCAGCCCTAATCAAAATTAGAAAATATACTTAGTCGCTTTGGCTGCTGGACGAATAATATTATTTATAAAGTAGTAATGATGTTAAAATGCGACTTAAAACCAGAATAAAGTTAATTAATTTAATAAACCTGAAGAACACGAATATTTGTATTAATTAAAACTAAAAAGTTAGTTAAACTTGTTATAAAGTAATGAAGTTTGCAAACTACGATAACTGATATTATGACAAAGTTTTATCTACTTTTTTATTCTGATTTACTGATGGTACAGTTTCACGTAAAGCGGAAGGATTATATTATTATTGTACGAAGTTATTTTTCTGTTAGTCTGTTGTTAGAGTTTAATGTTTTGTGTTGAGAATATTAGAGCGTTCAAGTGAGAATTTGTTATCGAAACAATGGTCACGTTCACGACTGACCAAAAACAGTGAACAACGAATTTTGATTGGTTGATTCATGGAATTTCTGGTGGAATGTACCAGAAATTTAAAGAATGTCATTTTTTAAGCGTGTAAGGAAGTGAGAAAGAAGTAACCAGAAAGAGATAGAAACTAGTGTTCTGACAGAAACGCTCAACATGAAGTGTACATAAAAGTTCTTTGGTTAGCCTGGTCACTAGTTCTATCTCTTTCTAGTTACTTCTTTCTCACTTCCTTACACGCTGAAAAAATGACATTCTTTAAATTTCTGGTACATTCCACCAGAAATTCCAACGTTTCGTCATATATTGCAGTGGACATCTACAGGGCTCTTCTAAAAGTGCTATTAGAAGAAACCTGATGTCCACTGTAATGTATGACGAGACATTGGCCGATAACACGACCAAATTGACGCGGTTTACACCCAGAATCCAAAATATCTTGTCTTTTCATTAATATCAGCATATGAAGAATTAATTAAAAATAAATAAAAATTAAATAAGACAATACAATTGAGAAATCATATACATATTCATGTATATATGTGTGCCTATTTTTTCTTTATGAAAAGTGTAAATATTCTATGCTGTTATTGTTATATTATTACATCATTATTTCGAGGTTATACTGTATACATTTATAAATCAAACAACAATGATATAAATATTACATTACATATATGTGAAGAAAAATATACTAAAATATTTAGACACTGTCAAGTGACATGAATTTTTTTTCTTGCAATGAAAGTAAAATCAATATGCGATTTATCAATAAGTTAAAACCCGTGGGTGCACTTCTGGCGTACTAGAATTTCAACTGCTTGTTAAATATGCGCTGAAATGACTGTTTTTTGATTAGGTTCGTAAAATATATGAAGTAGGTACAGTATATTGTTTTAATGTAAACAAATCGAAAGAAGATTATTATTATTATAAGCAAAATTATTATTATCACAAGCAAAAGTTGGTAAAATACTAATAATAATAGAAACAGTGGCGCCGGAGAAACTAGTCATTATCCCCCTACTGAAAAGGCCACTGTTTTGATACCATTGGTGTTTACATACCACGCGTGCGCGAAAATTGTCAAAAATTTCATGAAACTAAAGGAGAACTGTCAGATAGGTTAGAAACCTCATTTGAAAGTGCTTGCTATAGCTAGCAAATTTTGATACCTCGTTTAAAGTTTTTGCAAGCTAGCAAATTTCATTCAATTTCTTTATAATACTGGAAGTACATATAGCGTTTGAGTAGGTACCATTTCTTCCAATCCAGATAAACTGTGTTCGCGTTCTAACTTCTAACGAAGGTTTACTATTCTAGAATTTCAAGATTTCAACATTCAGTGATATCTAATAATTATATACTAATATATACACATACGTATAAATTAATATTCGTTTCATGAGAAAAGACCGGGCTTAGGAATGTAATCACATGTCACTATGCATATGAAGCTTCTTAAACGAAATGTTATATAGTTTGTTAAAATACAAAATATTTTTGTTTGCCGCTCCCTTTATACAAAAACTAAAGTTGACCGCTTAAGTTGTAGTGTTAGAGAAGCGACGTTCTGTCCGATAATGAACAGGACGATTGATTTACTCATTCCAGTGACGGCTCGTTGTACGCAAAAAAAATTATTTGAATAATTAAAATTTATAATAAGTATAATTATTTTTGAACGTAGACTTTCGCGGTTATTTCATTGTATAAATATTTGATTTAATTAATTTAATTTGATTTAATAGTGCAACGCGGTATAAAACCCAATAATCAAATGTTTATGTAAGTATAATTGGTTGCAGTATATTAAAAAACTTAAAAAAAAATTATTTATACAAATTTCTATGACCAAATTTTGGCTAACAAATACATGTTTGCAAAAACAATCCCACCCCCCACTCATTGATGTACGTTGAATGTTTTAACGTTATCAAATAAATGTACAATAATGAAATATTTAAAAATATATAACTGAATTTTATTGTTGCTGCAAAAGACAGCAATATATCATTATAGTCGATTCAGTTGTTTTTTTGAAATCAAAGAAGTAAAGTTTGTTAAAATATTATTTTAAGAAATCAACAATATAGTTTTATATAATTATTGTAATGTATTTGCAGATCACACTTGACTCTAATGACTGAAATATATCTTATGTGTAAAAATCTCAAGGTTTCTATTTCAATACAATAGTTCAAGGGACGAGGGTTGACATTTTAACTATTTATTCCTATTTGTAACAATTATAATATTTGAACCCATTTATTTAAAAAAAACACTTTAGATTTTCTTACAATACCATAATACATAATTATGTATATATTATTATAGGTAATATTCTATAATTAAAATATATTCTGTAAATATTTTTGTTGTTTGACTACGCCTATGGATTTGCGTCACGTTTGTTTTTCCTTCCCCTCCCGCACCGGTCTTCTAACATGAAACGCATAATATAAAGTTTTCTGTTTTCATAACTGCCGTGTGTGTGTGTGTGTATGTATGTAATTATTACGTAAAGTATATAAACATAGGATATATATAAACTGTATAATGTTACATTTATAATTATAAACACGTGTATAATCGTTGATTATATTTAAGAATATGTGTCTTCGATAGTACCATGATAATACACTTAAAATCAATCGGAAAAGTTCAGGTTTAAAGTGGATACTTAAAATTAATATTTATGTACCGATATAAAACAAAATGGTTCATATTATAGAGATGTAATATATCTACAACGACGTACAAAGATCTACAATGATCTACAAAGATTTCTAAAGATCGTTGAAGATCGTGATAGAGATTGAAACGTTGAAAGTTCATGAATTTTCAACGTAACAACGATCTTCAGAGGTCTTTGTAAATCGTTGTAGATCTTTGCAGGTCTCCACAGATCAAAAACCAGTGAAAAAATATGATGTTTTCTCAAAATACAGATCTTTCACGATCTGATTTGATGACTGCAGATAAATTTAATTTTTTTCCCGGGTTGGTGAACGTAAAAGTATAAGTATTTTGGCACTTTTGATTTTATCTTTCGCTGCAGGATAAATTATGTTGTCCTCTATTAATTTTAGTATAATAAAGTAATTAATCATTTTTAAACTAAATCATAAATAAATATAATGCCCAGTTCCAATAAACAAATAGTTACCAAGTATTTATTCTTATCCCCCACCATAATATAACAACCGATAACTATCTGTCACTATTTAATTTCACTGGTGCTAACTGTTTTAACTGCTTAATTAAACTTCTACTACTTTTTAATTATTAAGTTTTTTTTTCGTCATAAAAATATTTTTTTAGTCAAATCAGTTTGAGATAAACTATAGATAACTATCGTTTGTAACGTCCAGCATTAGTCAATGATATAAAATAATATAACCTAAACCTCAACACAATATCACTTGTATCTCGGTCACCCCGTTATCAAATCCTACTATGATCGATTCATCAGCAAACTTCTGTACCCCCTTCCCTCCTATATAGTTAATTTTTTACTCCATATCCCGATTTATATGTATATAGAAAAACTGTTATTTGTTTATTACTGTTACGGTCGTTAATTAGGCCAACGTTTCATCGCACATTACAATGATTATATAATATTTTTATATTTTTTCACCATTAATTATTATTATTTAGTTTCAAAAAATAAACATCAGGTTGCGATAAACAAAAATTACCAAGTTAATTCCACTATTGCACTTTCTTTTAATATAGCACTCACAAAGCTAAATTGAATAAAAACGATCACTTTTTTTCAACTTCAAACTATAAACCCTGTTGTCACAGTAATTTATAAACCAACAATGAATATTATTGCATTTAAGAGTGAACAATACTAAATATTACAGGGAACCCATTACTCTGGAGGGGACATGTCCGTAATGCCGGCGCCTGGGGTGGTGGTAAAACACTTTTACTTTTCTTCTGATGATGAGTATACCGTGAAATGTCGTATATACGCGATATTAATCGCCTGGTAAACGAGTTTTTGATGCACGTTGAGTTACGCAATTTATGAATATACCTGTTCTTGTATTTCGGACGAGATGCATTTCGATGTTGCATAAAGAAAATGCAGTACAATTTTGTTGTATACAAGAGTATTTCTATTAGAGACCATCCATAAATTACGTCACACTAATTTTTTTTTACTCCTCCCTCCCCCCGACTTTGTCACAGGTTGTTACATTCGTGTGACCCCCCCTGTTATGACATCACACAAATTTCGAAACAATAATTAGGTACCTACTCAAAATCAACGAAAAAAAAACAAATTAATTATTCTTTCATTGTTCTTGGCTGTTTATATTATTTTTATTTATATGAAATTTTACCATGCACTAATTTCATGTTTTTTTTTTATCCCCCCATAACATAAACAAAATAAAAGGCTATAATTAAAAAAAAAACAATATATATTTGCGGAATTTAGTATTTAAATTGATTAAATAAAGAGTTACTTGTTTTGTTAGTAACATGAGTTCATGAGAATTACAAAAAAGAAGCCCGTCACTTAAAAAAACAGTAAACCTTGCTCTTATAGCGGCCATAACTGGTGCCAATATCTTATATGATAACAATTAATAATTTGATCAAATAAATATATAGTTTTTGTTTCAATAAATGACTTTTCATTCGATTTCCACTTTTCTTCGCTCCTCCTATTTAAGTATTTTGCGCTCCGAATTCCCGTGGGTTGAAATCTAGTTTAAATTAAACCTTCTATAAACATTGAAATTGCTATCAAAATTGGTTCAGTAGTTTTAGCGTTTACTCGAAACAAATAGACAGATAAAATATTTGAATTACAGACAATACCTATCTACAGTACCGGTTTTAGGGGGTGGGGGGGGGGCGAATCAGGGCGACCGCAAGGGGCGCCAGGCCAGGTGGGGCGGCGCACAATGGAGCATAAGTCACTTTTTTGGTTCAAGTCAGTGTATAGTCTGTAATTTTTGAGTAAACTTTTTTTTATCTTTAAATTTTTTGTCGATCAGTTAAACCCGATTGAGCAAAAAATATAGCTAAATATAAACAATGTTAATTTGTATAAAAAATTGATTATTTGATAGCTGCTAACTAACAAATACTTATTCAGCAACCCAGAAAACCTTTAATAAGGTATTAGCTGAGATACTAACTAATCAACTTATTGGTTGATTAATCAACTTTAATTTGTTCATAATAGGGTGGAAAAATAAATCTCATCCAGGGCGCCAGATTTGCTAAGGCCGGCACTGCCTATCTATCGAAAAATGTGTATTTAAATTCCATATTTATTTGCGAGATTTTTCAAAGGTTACCAACTCGCGCTGTATCAAGCGAATGACCTAAAAACTACTATATGTTAACATATAACATTTTGAAAATTTGATTTTAGATGATAATCAATTCCATCAGTGCAATTAGATCCATGAAATTAATTACATCTAATTAATTCAGCGTCATACCAATTGAATGGTGCATTATTGTGAACTTAATGATAGTTGCATTATCAGCAGATATTTTGTTGAAAACCTGTGAAAGGCGGAACTCTGATGTTTGTTTTTTTTAAATCAAGTTCTGTGTAATGTTACTGAACAACAAAAATTATGAAGAAAGTGTAAGTGTTAATACGTGTTATTGGTGGAATTTTACCGAGAATATCAGTGGTACCATCGTGAAATTAAAACAAAATTGACAAAAGTAATTTGTTTCCGGTATTGATTCTAAATTTAACATTTAACGAAAATAGTCGGAATGGATTCAGAGAAGGATACAATGGATATTTCCATCAAAATCTCGAATTGGAAAAATCGGTTTAAAAATAATTTGTGAATATTAATGTATCTATTTATGATAGTTGTGAAGAACTCAAAATATTTATGATATAAAATCGTAATAGATAAGAATTACCTGATTAACGCTATGTTTTGTTGAATTTACAATAGTACTAAAAAAATGCTCGTAAGTTAAAAATAATAATATTGAAAAAAGTATGTACTTATGGCTTGTTTAAGATGATATTTTTCTCGATAGTTTTCAGCGTATTTCTATATTTTTAAGGGGAGGAGAGAGGGGTCGGCGATACACTTAACACTGAAATGATGATGCACGTTAATATTTACTATATCCGTTTCTGGCTGTAAGATCGTTTTAAAAAACATGAGGTATTCTTCCGAAACGAAAATTTATCATAAATATAAAATTTCAACCTTCTGTGTTTTGTCCTTTTTGATTGAGTTTCTTTGCTTGCAGACACACAATATTTCAATCAAAATTTCGAATTTGAAAAAAATCGGTTTAACAATAATGTCAATAAGTATAATGTATAAGACAGTAAAAACATAAAGCGCAACAATATCTGTATTGCAATTTTCACAAGACATAAAAGTATTGCCATCAATCATATCTGATATTTCGAATCACTTTTCTATATATCCATACTAATATTATAAATGCGAAAGTGTGTCTGTCTGTTTGTTACCTTCTCACGGCTGAACCGCATAGCCGATTTTGATAAAATTTGACAGGGAGATAGTTTGCATCTTGAAGAAGGACATAGTCTACTTTGTATTCCAAAAATTGTATCCCGAAAAATTACTTAGATAAAAAAATGTGTATATGACATCGACTATAACAGGAATCTGTATTACTACTGTCGGCGCTCCTTTTTGGTTGATTTTTCCACCTCCCTAGGCCCTGCGGAGGAACTGGTTTCGTCAACCTCTAGTTACACCTCTTTTTCCCCCATCTGTTTAAAATTTATTATTTATATAAATTAATATACCACTTTTAGGAACCGGGAAATAGTTTATAAATAACAAATTTGTTTGTAGAAAACACAAAAACTTACATGTAAGTTTTTAATTTTTTTTTAACAAATGAATTCCATACAAGAAGAAAGAAATTGTCGGCACATCAATATAATATAATTATTGAAATTACAAAAGATAAGGAAAGATAACATTAGCTATGCTCGCCCCCCCCTTATATCCCATCACCTCTTTCTTACTATCATTTTTTGTAAAATATATAAAATATGTTTGGTATTTTTGGTAAATTAAATCGTCACTTGTTTGACTCAAAAATTGTGCGGTAAATGTGATCAAAATAACCGAAGCTTATTGTTGATACAATTTATACACACGTGGTGCCATCTATCTACGTTATTACAAAGCAATCTACAGTGAAATGCATATATTATGACGGTATATGTGTAGTAGATAACTTACATAATATTATATCTATTTGAAACTATTTTAAGCCGTTATACGCTGAGAGCACTGTATATGTGTTGTATATAGCTGCGAGCCTGGACTACTAATGTTATAACTACATATACATATGTATATATAACATACATACATGCATGTGTTATATATATGCACATCGTGTATTATATATAGCTAACAATCCATGGATAAAACACGTATAGTTGAGTGGAATCAGTCGTAATGTTTTGTTTATCTATGAACCCATGCAGTGCACTTAAAATAAATACTGGAACGCTCGAACGTGGGTGGCTTTAACAGGAATGTAGAACAAAGTTAAGATTTTATAAAATTAAATTATAATATTGACTTTATTTTTATCTAAAACTATGTCGGAATGGAATGTCAACTAACAAGCAAAGCATTGGTGAAATGCAATACTGGGGTCAGAATAATAACGACCTTTTAATTATATAATTTCTTGAAAATTTTTAATACTCTAATTACTATTTAGTTCATATATCAAAAAGTTACTGTCTGATTTCAATAAAATAAAAATCAAACTTGATTTAAAATTGAATTTATTTCTATTATCCCTATGCCCAGTGTTATCAAGTTAATCCTCCTTTAGCGCTAAATTAATGCTCATTTAAAGTAGATTTGGTGTATTACCGACGTGATTGAAATGTCATATGATAAACATACATACATACATATATTTCAAATCATATTTAGTTAATTAAATGCTAGGCTTTCATATTAAAAATCCCTTTAATTTAATGTATTATGCCTGGTTCTGTTGATAAAATGTTACAAAATTTAAATGTAGATTTAAGCTAAATGGCAGATAATTAAAAGAACATTTAGTAAAACTTGGTAATACCGGGTGCTAATGCTCTTGTAAAAAGACTTATTTATTTATTTGTTAAACTTTTGATATAGGTATGCGACGTTTTTATTATTATTAGATTAACCCCGAATCGCTGGGGTAAATATCAATTCACTCCAACAAAAGGAATACTATAAGATATTATGTAGTACAAATAAGCAAATTTTTTAGCCACTGCAAAATGATGCCTAAAAAAGCGCCTGACGGAGGCGAGTCCTTATACTCTTCAAAAAATTGTCTGAAAGAAAAAAACCAAAAAGATTATTAATCAGTATAAAAAACTGTAGAGTCATACGGAAGATTTTTTTTCCGATGAAAATTTAAAATAATGATGCCCATTTCAAACCTACCTTTTTAAATGTGTGCAGGAATTTACTTGAATTTTTTATTTTGAATATGTTAAAAAAAATCCGCGAAAAAAAATTTGGAAAAATTTTGCCTTTGTTTTTAGAGATATTTCAAAAATTCAAACGGTGTTGGAATCCTTACATGATTTTCAAAAAGTATATTTATTTTGAAGAATGAATGGTAAATTTTAGGGAAAAATAAAGTACAAGATATTTTATTCAAAGTTTAAAAAAATTGTAAAAAAATAAGAAATTGAATTCGAAAACAGCGTGGAGTCACTGTGATCCGGGCTATTATAGTGGGTTAAGTTAGGAAACATCAACTCTGCAAAGAAAAATATTTATAATAGCAACGTACTTTAAAAAAACTTTTAACGATTAAACTTTCGCTGAAAGGACTAGCAATAAATTCAAGTTCCCGTTCCCCGCGGAGAATGAGCTTTTGCTAAGAATATTTTCACATGATATCGTAAAATAAAAAAATAACGATCATAAATAGCATATATATACTTACCCATAAGTGGCGAACCTGTGGGACCTAGAGTTAATAATTATATTGCTGTAGAATTAATAATTTAGTAATGGACTAGGAAACCTATACTTTACATGTGTACACGTATATATAGTGTGAGAGAGGCGAAGTAGGGCAACTGCCTGGGGTGCCAAGCCAGGAGGGGTGGCGGACGACTACACAAAGAAAAACGTATCTAAAATTCTAATAAAAATTATTATTTTTTTAAGCAAAAAATGCAAGTTACAAACTATAAGTTAGTTTTTCTTACGGAAATTTTATTGCCATTGAATAGTTAAAATTCTGCAGTACCGATTGAAAATTTAAAAAAAGCTTAAGAAATAAAATTTTTTGCTGTGCAATGTGCAACCAAATATTCGAATTATTATTGTAATTTTACGGTGAACGTAATAATACATATGGTTTATTTAACTTGGCATTAAAACAATTGGCATGTATTTTTAACGGATTTCCCTTGCGTCGTCAGTTTAAATTCATTGATATGTTCTTATCAGTTACGTCAGATTTTTTCCAACGATATGATGCATTGTAAATAACATACTGTTTACAATAAATAATCAATAGTTTGTTTTTTAGTTAACACAGTGTATTGACATTATATTTATCTATTGTAAGATAAAAAAGGCTATAAATACTTCAACCAATTAAATGTTATGTGATCGAAAACAACGCAACAAATAAAACAATACGTTTGATAACTCAGATAAATAAAAAATATTGATAAATAATTTCATAAAAGCTAAATAGAGCAACTCTTATCCGGTATTATATATAGAATTTGCTTGAGTGCAAATGCAAATTAGCTTCCAGCTAACATTATCTGTTATATAAGAATTAAATATAAATGACATTTATTACTATTGCTTTAAAATATTTAGCAATTTCATAACAATTTAACACTTAGCAGATAGCGTTAGCTGGAAGCTAATTTGTATTTGCATTAGAAAAATAAAACAATTAATACAGTCTCTCTTAAAATAAACTCCTTTAAAAACGTATATTTTCTTCTTGATCTTATATTTTTCCCCAAAAGGACTACTTCCATAATTAATTGTGGAATAAAAAATCATGTTGTTTCACTAATTTAATAAAACACGCGTGAAATATAAACTGAGCTTTTAGGTTCGTTATTGTCATTTGATATATATCCAGTAGCGCAACAAGCGGGGAGCAAGGGGGGCTTGTTGTAACCAGCAAGGTTATATTATATTATTTAAGTAAAATATATTCCATTAAAAATATTTATATATCTATGTATTATTTATTTAGAAAATGTATTGAATACTATAGTATTCATAATACTCAATATTATAAAAATGTTGATCCCGACCAAAACTAAATTTTTTATTTTATTTATATGTATTTAAATTTAAATTAGGAAGCAGTGAAAAGTGCGAAAAAACGAACTTTTAGAGATAAGCAATTTTATGGTTGATTATTATAGATTTTGAGACGGAGAATTCGAAAAAAATAACTCGGACTAGAGAAAAATGGTGCAACACCTTTAAAAATGGGTGTTGCACCACTTTTCTCTAATCCGAGAATTATAAAAACTGACATCATCATTAAAGGTTTGTTAAAAATGAAACACACTTTTTCATTTTTAAAGTCTGTGTTGTATCGTACAGTTCAAATGATGTAAATATTTAAAATGGTTATTCATAAGCCCATCTAGTAGAAAAATTAAAGTATGAATTTGTATCGTTAACTGTCAAAAAACATGAAAGATTTGTATTTTGTTTCACTTTTATCCCAGTTGACCCTACCAATTTAACACAATTCGGTATCTTTGTAAATTACTTATAAACTTCTCAAGGGTTTATATTATTTTGATATCGGTTTTGCTTGTTTAATTTTTCTATTTATTTATTATTATTCTTCTCTAATTAAATGCATATTCAGCTTTTTGTAAACATTTAATGATATCCTTGTAAATAAACTAGGTTAAATTAAAACAACAAAATCTAAACAACAGTTTATATGTCGGTGATTGTGGTTACATACTCATTTTGTATAACGTTAACATAATGTAAAATAAGAACTTTTTATTTAATTTGCATATGTCAACAACGTATGGGGATGGGGCTTGTTTCATTATTTTGCATCACGTGTGTACCTACAGTGTATCCAAACAATTGAGGATGACTAGTATTTTAGGAAGCAGCATATCTTCGTTAGGGAATATTTTACTACAAAAAGTGTTCGAAATAAAAGTTCGTAAATTTTGAAAAGCTCATAGATTTGAAAGTTTTTAAATATTTTGTCTGCTTTTCTGTTTGTTCCAATCGAAAATGAAAACTACTGAACCGATTTTGAAAGGACTTTTACTGTTCGAAAGATTTTCTTAGTCCAGTAATTTTAGATATTAATTCAACCAATCTGCGAAAAAAATAGCAGTTAGTTGATTTTTTGTATACACCTAAATAACGTGTAAAAAATTCCATAGAGTGCGTCATACCGTATGCGAATATATAGCCATAATTTCTCCACGCTCTACTACGAAAACTTTTTTTTAAATGAAGAGAACCTTTTTTCTTAAAAATTTAATAATACACCATTTATATAATAATTCCCATTGACCTCCGAGTCATAGGAAGCGAGATATTCGCGAATAACCGTTTTTCGTGACATTAGACTTTCAATATCTCGCAACGCCGGTACGATATCGTTGGGGACTTTTTACACGTTATTTATAACACTGTAACGAAGGTGTATACAAAAATTCAGCTAACTGCTATTTTTTTCCCAGATTGGGTGTAATAATATCTAAAAATACTGGACTAATAAGAATATTTGCAATTGATTTATTATAATAAAAATACATAAAAATGAAATGAAAATTCAGAGTTACTTATGATGATATAATTTGAATTGAATAATTTAGTCAGGCCCAGGGTCCAATTGGTACTTATGAATATTTTTGTTTGTTTGAACAACAATATTTTTTAATACAAAATAATAAGAAAAATCAATAACAGTTGAAGCAATTAACCACCATCTCATGATTCGTCGATTTTGACATACACGCGAGCGAAGCAGCGGGAAAATGTCAGTACAAAAATAAAAAATAAGAACACAGAGAAAAATTCGTCCGTGTCATGCCGAGAACACTGTACATTATTTACACGCTATTTCCTTTTCATATATTGTCCCCCTCTCACTCTGCAAACACGTTTTCACTAAATCGAGGGAGCGTAAGTCAAATGTGCTAGACAGAGACGACACTATTATGTTTTGTGCTTCTTATTTGAGTCGTTCAGAAGCCAAAGTGATATATAACAGCCTTAAAAGTAAAAATCGATGATTTTATAAACGTATAGAATTTTTTTGGAAACCTCCAGTTTTTATTGATTTTCCAATGTTTATTATTTTAGCTTGGGTAATTTTAGTCACCTATAGATATTTTAATGTGAAAAAGTCTAATAATAATTTTTCATTTTTTGAGATTAATAACGAATTATTTAATTTTGTTAATTGTATATTTTGCTATTTGGTGGCCTACGTGAGAGAGGGGAGGCAGTTACCCCTCTGTTCACTCCCGTTCGGACGCCATTGTATTCACATTCGTTCTATTTCTGAAAAATACACCTTGTGTATTTTCTTCTTTCACTTAGAAGCTGAAAACCCACAAGTTATAATTCTTACAACATCGCGTTTGTTTTTATTTAAGTCGTGCTGAAAAAAGACAGAACACTGTCCTTGAACTGGCATGTCACTATGTAAATGCAATCTATCTTTGTCTAACACCTCCATCGGTATGTGGGCATTGTTGATGACAAACATTTATATACGATTATATAAATAAAATCATTGCATTTACAGAATGTATTAAACTATTTTTAGAATTGTAGATAATACGATAAATTTTAAAATTTATCACTGTTAAAATTAAATAAATATATAAGGTAGTGGCACCAGTCTTGGCAAGGACCCCAGTAATGGCAAATTTTTAATTAAATGTACTGAATTAGAAATATATGTTGATATTTGATTACTCTCATTTCTGAATTTTAATCTATATAGGTACATTTAACTGTCTTACAGCGTGATTTGATGACAATCGGCCAATAGGTGTCAAAATGGTAGACATTTAAACTAATTATTAGTATAATTTATTTATTAATTATTATTACCATAGCAAATGCATTACATTGTTTCAAATTTGACGATTCTTTCTTTTATATCTTTTATGTCGTAGAACTTATCATTTTGTAATCATTAAGGAGTGTCCATCACTGCGTGCTCATTACTGGTTTTACCTTTACCATTACTGGAGAAAAAATATGAACAAAATACATCTTAGATTTTCATAAAATATTAATAGCCACGATACTGCACAGAAAAATTATCTAACTATTAGTGAAAACCACATTGAAATCGGTTCAGTAATTTCCGAGTCTATAACCCTCATATAAACGAATATTCATTTTCATATTATACTCGTAGAAGATATGGAAAGTATGGGTGATGAAAATATTTTTTTGTGCCCTTAAGAACATGTTTATGCTAAATCAAATTTCAGTAATTAAATGTTTATTGAATTATCAAATTTGTAATTATTTATGCATACTAAAATGTATTAAATAATTTGTTATAGTTTGATAAAACTTTATTGCCTGTGTTATCAAAAAATATGCAATTATTCAGTTTTGTTTATAAATAGAACTAACAATAAGTATATACATTTATAGTTCCTAGATTAAAAATACATATAAAAAATTATCAGTTTTTGTTGACTTATTTACAGTGTTTAATATAAATAAATTTGATATTTTTATTATACATTTTATATTAAAAAAGTAATTAATGATTAAGTATTATCTATTATTTTTATTAAACACAATGTTTATTTCTGGACATTAGTAGATAATTAACGTTAAGAGGTATACATTTTGAAATAATATATTTTTCATAATAATTTCGATAGTTTAAACGTTTTAATAAAATAATGGAAATATATTTGAGGATACGTTTTTTTTAATAATGAATAATAAATAATATATATTTTACTAGTTCGTTGAAACTTCTATTTAAATTTTAATAGTCGACATATGTATGAACCAAGTCAATAACTATATACTACTTACTTCGTTTAACCTTTTATATACATTATGTAATATGTATATATGAATAAATCAGGGCCGTAACTAGAGCTTCCGGGGTCCCGGAACAGCAAGTGACCGAAGGACCCTCACCATATGCAAAATATAAAAATTGAAGACCTTTTTTTTAAATTACCTTTTTTTTGTTCCTCAATCTTGCCAATTATTTTGTGAAAACTTTTGTGGAAATAGATATTTCCTAGATTACGCAATAAGTTGAATGATTTGAAGATAAAATCATCAACAACAATTTAGTTTATTTATAAAATTTTAATATACATATATACAGTAGTCACTTTTCATATACAAAAATAGAAAATAATTCTATTTTAAGATGTATTTATCATTATATAGTTTTATAAAAAAAGATAAATGCTTGTTTTATTACACAAATTAGATTTTTCTTCTTTGTCTGCTGAAACAATTCTCATAACCTGTTTTATGTTTCATAAATATGAATGATTTTTTTTTACTCAACAATACTCTGTATTTATGTATTATTTTATATTTTATTATACAAGTTTTTCTATTTTGAACAGTATATTTTTTATTGTATATTTTTATACATTTTTTGATTTTTAATCTTTATAAGGTCAATTGTTTTATTTATTGACCATGTACCAACTATAAAATTAACCTATTTATTATCATCAAAATCTTGGATAAAAAGTCAATTAAAAATTATATATTATAACCCATTATATGTAATAAGAAATTTGATATTATTATAAAAAGCGTCAGCGAAAAAATTTTTCCAAATGATTAACAAATAACAGAATATATATAGCAAGCCTTGGATTGTTTTAAAAATATTTTGTTATTTAATGCATAATGCAAGGCTTGCTATTTTCTGTAATTTGTTAATAATGCTTCAATTTACAAGAAAAAATATTGACCATTTTTCTATACTAGAACAGAGGAGAGCAAATATTATATGTATCTATCTGACATACATTGACTTTCCTTATATACCGTAGTTAGATTGTACATCCTTTTTATTTATAGTAAATATAAATTTTATCTGAGATTTTAGATGATTGTATTTGAATATATTATTGTCAGTTTGCGTTTGAGAAAAAAGAATAAAATTTACATCTATTATTCAATAAAAAACAATTTTCGTGAAGCTGTTCACAAGTGTATACAGAAATAGAATCTGTGCATTGTATATTTAAAGTAACGTAAAACGAAGAAACAGCTTAAAGGTATTTAAATTATAAATTTCTATTAAAACATTAAATAACAAATGGAATGACAACGTCTCCAATTACTGAAAAACGATATAAAACATTTGACAGTCTCATGCCCGGTATTATAAAGAATTTGCTTGAGTACAAATGCAAATTAGCTTCCAGCTAACGCTATCTGCTAGGTGTCAAATTGTTACGAAATTACTCGATATTCTAAAAATAAGTGGTAATAAATGTATAATAATGTAAATGCTTTGCATTTTATGAGGTTTACACTTGGCAGCACTTATTTTAAGTCGCTAATTGTGTTCTACTCGATCCTAAAATAATTAGTGATACTTGTGGAAAAAATTCTCAAATATTGACAATTTTTTTACTCGTCGCAACAAAACATACAAGTTGTCAATAAAATTAAAGGAACATAATTTTTATTTCCATGCTGCTAAAATTGTTAATTTTTTGACATATCCTTTATTGATGTGTAACTTCTAAGGTGAAAAAGAACATATATTTTTTTAGGAATCTTAAAATAGAGTTTTCAAGTTTTAATTTCCTTTCTGAAAAATTTCATCGCGGTCATTATTACCAAAGTTACAGTTATCTGAATATTGCACTACATTTTTTTAAGAAATGGTTGTGAAAATTTCACTCTCTCCCTAGGTAAAATGAAAATTCGGCGTCTGTGATTATATGTATAACTTTGGAGAACTAAATATAGGTACTGTTATACCATGAAATACTTGACTAACAGAAAACTCGATAAAGAGTATTTCTCTAGCCCTATTATATGTACATAAACAAGGGAAAAAACAGATTGCGTGAGTATAAATATGTGTATGTTAAAAAAAGATTATTATCTAAATATACATATAGCGTTACTTATAAAATTGCATCTATTTTTTTCAAAGCTTGTATCTTCTTCAGAACATTTTTTTGAATGTTTTGTACACAATAATCAACGTTAGCCATGAAAATAATAACAATTCATTTAAACAGAGACGTAGCGAGTCAATATCACGTATCACTTATAATACTATCTTCGTTGTACGATACTTTTAATGTTTTAGTAATGAAAATATTTAAATAAAGAAGGAAAGAGTGTGTTTATAACACAGATAATCCATAAGTATATCTTTGTTACGCACTAGTTTTACGTGGACACAATATTTTGGTTCACAACAGCTGCGTTTTATAGCCATTCTGTTGACACTGGTCGTGAATTAAATAAACATAATGCGCGAGTGAGACGGAGTATGTGTTTTCAGTGTTAAATTGTATACCTATCTATCTCGTATGTGTGATGTGTATTGTAGAGCAGGATTGGTTTTAGGTAGATTTATGACTTGGCTAATTGTGTATCTATTTTGTTTAAATTGTCTATTGCATGGTGTTTATTTTTAATAGCTGATATTTGAATTATTTCATGGGATCGCTAGAATTCAATAGGAATACATTATACAGTGCCTTCCAAAAGTTCCGGACCTCTTAAATAACTTTTGGTAGGATTGAAATTTATAGGGATAAAATGGGATCACAAAGTTTATTATTTAACACCAAAAACACCCACCTGAAAACCCTTGAAATTTTATATTTAAGATTAATTTTTATCTGGGAGGAAAATCTACTATTTTTAAAACGATCTTTCAACCGGATACGGATGTTTACTGACGTCGATTTTTGAATTTTTCGAATTATTTTGAAACAGTACGAATTAGAGAAAAATAATCAAGTTAAAAATTGTAGGTAATATTATTATCTATAATTTATGTTGTGTTCATTTTTGGAAAAAAAATTAATTATAATTCATTTTATTCTATCATTTATTAGTTTGTCAGAAATATGTTTTAATAAAATAAGAATCACGTACACTGTTCAGGATTACGTATAAGAAAGTCCCGTGGCTTCCATGCAGATATATTTTTTTAAGTTGAAAAGTAGAAATGAAAAATTTAACTAATTGTAAGATGGCTATAATATGGTTAAGTAATATGTAAGAACATTTTTCGTTATTTTTTTTTAGTAAAAAAATCTTCTAGGTCGACCCTGTCTAAAAATGAGTACGTGACTACAAGAATATATGCCATGATGTTTGTTGTAAGAAAAAGATAAATGATATAAAGTTTAATATCAGGATATATATTCATCTCCATTTGATATACACAATTTTTACCTTCTTGGTATATACTTAATAACAATATAATTAATGATATCTGATAAAGACAAGACTATATTTGATTATTATTTTTTTAAAACACTTTGATATTTTGAAATGCATATATTTAATAGCTTGATGTATTTTGGCACATATACAAAAAAGATGTTTTGAAAAATAAAATGTTTACATTTTCTTGTTGAGCTATTTTTTGAGTATAGATAATTTTTCGAACGTGTCTATTTTTATTTGTAATTGTTGTATGTATGTAAAGTTAAATATTTATTTTTGTTACTAGGTTAAAAATAATTTGATTATATTTATACAATATATTGCACAGATGTTTTTTTTTTCAAATTAATCTAATTATTGTTAGTTGTTTTTGTTATCCTGATATATTTTATCTAAATTAAGAGTATCTAGTAATACGATGGAAATTTTTCTTGAAGTTGAATCACAAGAAAAATAAATGATCTGCCAATGTAAATAATCTTTTAAAAAAAAATCCACTGTTATTGAAAAGGTGGATGAGTGACGAGTCAAAGGGACAAGATTTTCTATTTTTTATACACAACAAAAATGTTTTATTTCTTTGATCTTAACAGTGGGGTTTTACTTTATCATAATGCGAAAGTAAGTACATATTTAGTATTCCTATTTTGCCGTTGTTAGCTGTATGGAAGCATAAAGACGATACCTACTTCATAAACCAATAGAATCAGATAAAACAAAGCTACAAAATCAGTGACGTATTTGTAAACTCTGCAGTCCTGAGCAAATAATAAAAAAATTTCTGTCAATTTTTAAGCCTAGTTTTATTAATTAAATACTTTGATTTTTTTTCACTTTAATCAAGTAAAATAAAATTTGGGAAAAAATCAGGCCAGCAATTACTTCATTGAACCTTTTACAACTCTTTAACTCGATGTTTCAATATATCATGACATAAGGGTGTATGGGGGTTAAAATATATCATTTACATTATATTATACATAATATGTATACATATATTATATCTCAATATTAATGTATAAGCAATATGTATCCTCTAGAAACTATTTTTTTAAAACATAATTCCTCATTCTCTGAAATCCCCCCAAAGTAAACTTTGGATTTAATACAATGAAATAAATGCAGGTCATTTTTTTAATCATTAGTTAGTTATAGCTGCTGGGATGATCTACATAGGAACAATCATCCCCCCCCCCTGATTTTAATTTATACAAACTAACTTAACTTATGTAGCAATAGATCAAAATGTTTTACGTTGTAAAACATAGACTAAAATGGAACATCCTGTATAGTAAAATCTGCAGTAATTGTTATTTTATGATATGTAATTATACGTAAAATTATGTAGACTAGAAGGGAACAGGTCTTTGACAGGTTTTCATGCCGTAAATACAAATAAGTGGGCCATTTTTTGCGTCTAACTGTACCTACGTTAGACAGAATTAAAAATGAAAGTTCATGTGTGCGATGATTTCTAAAATGGAGACCTCGAAAAGAGGAAATGAACTCAAATGGTCAACTGTTTAGTTTATTCTTTACATAAAATCAAGTATTTAGGTATTGTAATATAAACCAAAACTTATTTAAAGAAATATTTCGTCAGGATAGGGAATAAAAGTCCTCAAAACTGGAGAATTTTGTATTACTGCCTCTCCAAATAGAAGAATGAGCAAAATTTTTCAGATATATAGTTAATAAACATTTATAAATATGTTTTAGATACATACGATACAAGGAAGGGATAAAAATTATAAACGAGCTAGCAAAATTGAGGTTTCAAACTTATCTGACAGTTTCATGAAGTGTTTGACAATTTTCGCGCACGTGTGGTATGTAAACACCAACGGTATTAAAACAGTGGTGATATTATGAACATTATTTTGTACGGTCAGAGTTGCTAACTGTGTTACAATAAGTTGAAGTGTCACTGCTCTAAATTCCATAGCTAATTCATATATTTGAAAGTGCTTGTAAGCTAGCAAATTTGCTAGCTCCTTTGTAATACCGGACATAAGAAAATATAATTATACCCCCCCCCCCCTAATTTAACACTGTTAAGAATATAACATACTATTATTCTTTTTCACACAATTGTTTTTATTTTTTTTTGGCTTAATAAATTGTTTTAATTATATCATTATTCTATAAAAAAAATAATCTATTTGAATTTTTAGTAAAAAAAGCATTGCTATGTAATCAAAAATCAAAAACTTCATATTTTTCCGGTAAACCGGAAGTCGTATTAAAATGACATTTAGCAATTTTTCACTGCACCAACGCAAGAAACAAATATAAATTTAAACGAGATCATTTAGTTATATAGTTTACCAGACTGACAGGCATTTTTTTTAAAACCTGTTTTTCTGATTCTAGGGGTCATTAAAAAAACTGACAATGAGCAAAGTCATACAACCAATACCAATCAAATTCTTGTCACTAACTATGGTGGCCAGGTCTCCGGTTTTGACCCGGAGTCTCAGGGTTTGCACACTAGATCTCCGGGCTTCAGGTTTGGGTGCAATTTCTCCGGGTTTTGCAAAAAATGATGACTAAAAAAAAAAAAGGTCGTCAAAAATAGAGCTGGGGACACAAAAGTGAAGATTATGGTAAAAAATTTTATAAAAATAAAAATAAAAAGAATAAAATAAAAATAAAAAAGATAAAATAACATAAAAAAGGGGTCTTCATTTACATCTCAGGGTTTACCAAAACTAAATATCGGTATGGAGAACCATACATGACTTCCATGTTCTATCTATCTTTTTAAATAATTTTTAAATATACATTTTTTAATTTTAAATATTTTATTTATATAACCTACTACTATGAATATATGTACATATCGTAATACATTAAAAAAATATATATACTTACAACGGTTACAGCTCTTTTTGCCATTTGTATATAAATATTAGTTTTCTAATGTCAAAAACATAATTCACATTCGTAGAAAAACTAATTTGACAATTTGAATTTAGTTGCATTTGTTTCCAAGGCAACATAAATTAATGACATATTAGTATTTAAAATTCAAATTTTAAGTGTGTTTTTCATCCCTTTAATTGCTGTTTAGGCACGTACAAATAATAAATGTCCCTTAGATTCAATTGAACTGCAAATGTACCAAATCTTATCAAAATTAGTGAGATAATACTCGCAATATTCATTTTTTTGACGAAAAAAGTTACAAAATTTCGAATATTTCCAAAACCCCTTATCCGATTAGCACCAAAATCAATAGGTCTGGAGTACTCACTGAGACAAATATTTTCCCCAAAAATAATTCAGATCGGTGCATTTTTACAGTAGTTATCGTGAACGAAAAAAAAATCTACATCCTGACAGACAGACACACAGACACACGCACAGCCGCCATGCGGAAATTAACTTTTCTTTACGTTTTGAAGTTAGTACAATCAGAATTTGTCATTTTCTCGGACACGATTTTTCGATGGTATTACAATACTTCCATTTCCTTCGGAACATGGAAGTAAAATCTAGTCACCCTATCACTAACGTGATGAAAAATAAAAATACAAAAATAGATACAAGAACACAAAACATTAAAAATATTTAACTTAAAAAAAAATAAAAAAAAAATTTTCAAAAAAAAAAAATTCCTGTTTGAATCCACAAAACTAAATAAGTACATACATTTTTCACAAAATACAGGCATAATTTCAGACAACGCAAATCAGCTGGAGCGTCGACAACAAGCGAAACGATCTGTGGCAGGAGGAGGGGACACACCGCACGTATTACGTTATGTTGTCGTTTTGTTGTTATTTTGCAAAGCCTTGAGCATGAGGTCTCGCGAAATCATGACCCAATGTATCTACAAAACTAAACGACTCCGTAACATTATACATACATACATGTGTTGTGTGTGTGTGTGTGTGTGTGTAGTAGTAGTATGTATACGTGACAGTGGCGTAGATAGCTTTTTGCGATGGGGGGCGATATGCCCAGGCCCCGGAGCAAGTGGTGGCTGAGGGGCCTCTAAAATAAGCGAAATAAAAAATTATTAATGTAATTTTAAATTGAATGACGTTTTTTTTTTTTTTATTTTGATCATATAATCTGTATTTAGTCTACTTCTTGTTACTAAAAAAAAGGTCATTCAAAATTTAAAAATAGCTGAAGACCTTTTTTTTACTCTTAATTTACCAACTTTTTCCTATTTACTTCTACTATTTTGTGCATACTTAGGAAGTTTAAAAAAATATCTTTGAATTTTCTCATGAAGTAAACTCATGGGGGGTTATTGATCATCTTAATCCCCCCCCCCCTATCTACGCCACTGATACGTGAGTGTCGAGTAGTAATGTGCTACCGACCTACGGAAATATTATTATCAATTAAATCACTTACTTACATGCATGTGAGTGAAATGGTTTCGTGCGGGGTACGAGATGAGTTGAAACAGGGTCAAATACAATTAGCCAGTTCCCAGACACTCTGGTAGTTGTAAAAATACATTAAATATATAGGGGAAGGTCATGATTTACCGATAGTATATTTTAAACGTTTTCCAAATAACTGTGAAGTTTTCTACTGCATTATATGTGATTGGTTAGATATTAAGATATCATTCATTTTACAGTATTTTACACCCATAAAGGAAGGTTTGACAAGGGTCATGCCAGTGGTGTAATCAGGATTTTTTTGGGGAAGGAAAAAAATGTCGATTGTTTTCAAATGATCTTTTTTTTCGCTTTCATTTTTAAAAATTGCACATCCCAAGCTGGCTTTGCTTGGCTGTGTGTAGGGATTGCAACCCCGATCAAAATTTTTAATCCCGGGATTGAACAATTTCCAAATCCCGGGATTGGAATTTATTTTTGTAAAAAAATTATTTAAATCCATACAGTGAGCTTTCGTAGAGAAATAATAAATTGATTTTTTGAGGCTTCCGCGGTGATCTTGATATGGATCTTGGCTTCTGGGTGTAAGCCGTGTCGGTTAGGTTGTGTTATCGGCCAACGTTTCGTCACACATTGCAGTGGACATCTTCAGGACTCTTCTAAAAGTTACACCCAGAAGCCAAGAGTCCTAATAAATTGATTTTATAAATAGAATTTAAATGTACAAGTCCTTTTGTAAAACCATAATTCTTTGTTGAACGTTTTGCATTTTGCATACTATCCATTCACTTCCCGTATACACAGACAATACATATGCACTATTTAATTTCACATCTTTTTTATTAGCACATTTATTTAGGTTTAACCATAATAATAAACAACTAATAATTAATCGTTAAAAAACTATCTACTATGTAGATATTAGATATAAGTGTTTATTGCGATATTTGATATTCAGATTTGTGTAAAAATAAATGCAGTCAAATATTAGATGTCACTGTGGTATTGCTAGTTCTATGTCGAAAGCTTTGTACACCCCAGATATAAATGGTAAAAAAAAATACCAATCCTTAAAATTTGTCAAAATGCATTTTTTACACGTTCTCAGAAAAGACAATGCAGCCAGTAGACCCCTGTAAGTGTAAAATTTCAAAAAGGGTAGTTTTTATTGCACCCAGAATCCAGATGTATTGGCGCCAAACTTAAAAATTTCACTTTCCATAGGTGCTGCTAGCGTTATAATATCCTCATAGATTTAGTTATTAAAAAATCCCGGTATTAAATTATTATTAGACGGGATCCCTGGATTCATGTATGTATAAAAAAGTAATGTTTACAGGATGAGTCATTTTAAATGTTAAATAAATAACTCAAAAACGCACTTTATGAAATAAGTGTGTATGGGGGGAGGGGAAAATGGCGCTGTTTGTTTGACCTTGGGAAATCAAGTGACCACCAACTTCTTTTTTAAGTAGAAACACCTAATTTTGATTAAGTGTTATCTTATTAGATCGCGCTATCTCATCCCCCTTCGAAACTCGACAACTTTTATCTGACACATTTTTAACACAAAGTAAAATTCCGAATTATGTATTTGTAACTGCATGGTGTTAACTTTAAATGACTCGCCTGTAAATAGTAATAGAATTTAATAGGAACAATACGTGAATGTGTCATTATTTTTATAAATATAACTGCATTATTTAATAGTTTCGGCGTCTAAATATATATAATAACCTCCTGCTAACAATGGACACAATATGCTTAACAGTAAATAAATATAGCAAACGATTCATGCCAAGAATTCATATCGAAAGTGTTCTGTTTATATGCAATTAAAATATTATCGTAACCTTATGAATATTTATGTTAATTTTTTCATAATAAAATTATTGTATTGATAACTATTATTAAATATGAAACTATGGTTTATATTAGTTTTAATAAATAAGAACAAAGGGCAACAGTGAGTTTCAAATATAGGTTTAACTATATATATTATGTAGGTATTCATACTAGAAACTAAAGGATTTATTAATTTTTCGTTCGTTGTGAACGAATCGACTTAAGTCAGTTTCTTGACAAATATTTGTTTTTTTGTTCACTACAAAAGTAATATGTTGGTGAAAATTACGTTCAGATCGGTTCAGTACTTTTTGAGATTAGCGTTAACAAATAAATAAAACAAACTAACAGACTTTTTCTTTTTATTATATTATTAAAAAGTAAGGGTTCGTTTTAAATATTACGGTTCAGGTTCTGAGTTATGAAGAATATTATTTTTTATTCAGATTCCTGGTTATATTTACAATTAGTAGTTACACAGAAAGTTAAGCAAAATGTTCATTGTATTTTGTGACAAAACGTTGATTGATAAAATTGTGCCAATGAAAAATACTTATTAATATTACTATGGAACTACATTACATAATTTTATACCTACTTGTTTTTAGGAACATATATTTTTACCTTTGTTTAATGTCAAAGTATTGAATTACATAAAAACAATTTAAAACTTTTCAACGATCAGTAATAAAATGTTTTAATATTATCACAAACTTTTGTTCTTGAAATTTGAATTTCGAAATATAATACAATGATTTTTAATTTTTAAATAACTTTTATACCCACATTTATTTTTGTACGATTTCTTTATAGTTTTCAAACTATTAATTAAGGTACTTTAGGAAACATTTGAAATTCAATCAGAAGGGTAATACTGAAAGAAAGCAGGCTGATCATTAAAAAGTGCTTCACTTATACGAGAGGGGCGCAAAAGTCACTTCGAGGGCATCGAAAATGACATGACAAAAAAAGATTTGATATTTGATTAGTGAAAAAATCGTTTAATAATTCATATATTTGTCACAAAGTAAGTTTTCTCGTTTAAATAAATAATTGTATAATTTATTTATCAAACATGATTCATTTATAGCACAACTACACAAAAAAAAATGCGGAGCCAAAAAAGCGACCTATATAGCATTGTAGTATTGGTCGAGCATAGTCGAAATCCAAATTTTTGGAATTTTCTGCTTACCAGTTTTTTTATTTAAACTTGAATTTTGGGTTTAGTCAACTTGGAAAAAAACAACCAAAGCTCAAATAAAAAAAAATTGGTAAACAGAAAATAAAAAAAATTGGATTTCGACTATGCTCAACCAATAATACAATGCTATATAAATCGCTTTTTTGGTTCCGAATTTTTTTTGTGTAGCTGTGTAATTAATGACTAATTTAAAAAATCATCAAAGTAACGGAAATGATTTCCTGATGATTTTTTTTAGTCATGAGAAATGTTTAAGTACCACTGATACATACGATAGAAGCTAATTTTAACCTTGAATTTTTTATAATTCGAATGGTGAATTATTTTGATGTATCCTTAACCTTGTACGAAAAGTAAAAATATGCAGTAGTCATTTACAATTGATAGTAATATATAATAATTACCAACCGATCTTTATTGGTATTCACCACATAAATGTTTACTTAAACTAACATATAAATATTTACAATATACATGTAAATAAATTATGTTGATATGTACCTACTGAACATTATGTATTATAGAGTACGTTTACACAGCGCTGTTATTCCGGTTTTACTATAACCGATGTAATAAAACCGGGTATAAAAGTTCGTGTAGATGGCGCTTTACACCCTACATAACTAATCGGGTTTAGTTATGCTATTCCTCTTGGACTACAGGAATAGCATAAGTATCGAAATAGATATGTTTGTTGTTTTTATACTTATTTACACTTTGAGTTAAAAATATATCGTTTTAAAATGTTACGTTAAAAATTAAAATACTCGGGTAATATAAACAATTTATTCTAGAGCAAAAGCTAAGTTAACGCTATCTGCGAGGTATAAAATCTCTATGAATTTGCTTAGGATTTTAGAGCAGTGGTAATAAATGCATAATAATGTAAATGGTATGCATTTTATGAGGTACACTTGTCACCACTGCTATTAAATTGCTGATTTCTACTTAACGCGCATGATTCAAGTTCATTCATATAAACTATACCTTTCATTACAACTGTCAGCGGACTGTCATTTATATTTAATACCTTGCGGCTTAGCCTTTGCTCTGGAGCAAATTTTGTATAATACTGGGCATAATTTTTTTAAATTATAAATACTTGTACATTATCAATTTTAACAATACGTTTGAAAATTACTGTTTAGTTTGTAATTTGTATATGTATACCTACAAGTACAATAATACTTAAACAAATATTTATATTGTTAATATTTACTAATTAGAATTTTAGAATCCACTACATTGATGTGAACTGCATAAATATATAGTTATTGTAAGATAAAAATAGAGTTCAACGTGTTTATCTTGTTCCAAGAAAACAAAATTCTTTGAAAGTGTTAAATAATACTTGGAATAAGATTACATACATTATATAGGCTTCCGCAGTGATCTTGATATGGATTTGGGCTCTGAATATACTCAAGATCTATATAGATTACTATTTTTAATTATTTGTATATTGGGTTGAATGATTTTAAATGTGAAATATAGGTAAAAACTAAAAAACAATATAAATGCATTCCAAACTCTTTTCTGTACATAAATAATATGTATTAAACATAAACGTAAGTATAATTAATTCATTGTATTTAGTGCTGTAATGCTTTCTTTAAAAAACAGTGGTAAATGAAAGTTTGCCAATCAAGAGAGATACCTTCTGTGAATTGTGAATATTTGTACAGGTCGTTGGCCCATAGCATGTTGAAACTTGTACGTTCATATCTTTATTGTTTACTGCAGTATTATAAACACAAAATGTATTTGCGAGTTTCCCTCTTTTCGTAATGATCATTAGAAATTAGAGATTCAGAAGGAAGAGGATTAAAGAGCTATTAATGCTCCTTAAGAAAGATTAAGGCAATGCTTCTTAAACGGGGTATATATCGAAATTAAATAAATATAATTAGCAAAGTTTGCAACATCACATTCAGATAGGCCAAACTATTTTTTGAGATATTTTGTTAGTCCAGGAACATTAGGTTTTCTCTGGTAAAAAATTCGCAGGGAGCTGAATTTTTGTATACATTTTCATTTTGTTTTTATACATAAGGTACCAAAAGTCTCCATCGATCCCTTGCGAGCATACTTTTTTACAGTCCACAAATGTGCTTATAATTAGTTTTATGTAAATATCTCAGTATCTATCAGTTTTATGACTAAAATAGTTATTAACAAATATGAAGACTAGAAAATCACTACAACATAGATCAAATACCTTTTTTTTGTAAGTTTAGTTTATAATAATTTAAATAGTCAAAAGCGATAAAAAATTGTTTTAATACATAAAAATTGAATATTTTATGAAGATGATTTTTGAGTGAAAAATAAAAAATAGATCAAAACAATGGCGTAACCAGGATTTTTTACGGGGTCAATATTTAAAAAAAAATTACCGATTTTTTTTTGTTTTCGCTTTAAAAAAGATATTGCGTAAAACTAATTAAATATTGTATTATTTATTTAATTATAATACAATAAATAACTCAATAAAAGTTAATAATTATAAATTGTTTATAGTAATAAATTATTTAATTATCATAAATTTGGTATTTTTTTCATTAGTTGTATTGAATATTTTTGTAAAGGTGTTATCTAAAACAAAAATATTTGTTGGTTTCTTGGAGTCGACCAAATTATTTCGTGAGTAGTACTGAAATTAATTTTATTTGTTTTAAATCGATGGTATTTTAGACCTAATATTTTTATACAAAGCAATACAAACAAAAACATATCTAACAGTCCGTAAACATAGAATATTAACATTGAACGATAATATCTACTCCAGCAGTTTTTTATTCGCCATAAACCTATTGTCATAATGAATAAATAACGTAATATATGTTTCCTATAAATATACAAATCCGTTATTAGGAAGCGATACCACTAGGTATTACCGCGACGACTAACTAGTGACCCACTGACAAAATATTATATCCAGTCACAATTTCCTTCTCATTTCAGTTTTGTTTACATTTTACAATACCAGTTTTTGTATTGTTGAAAAAGGAGTACAAGATGTTTTTATATTAAATATATTATACCCATTCTTTATTATCTGTATCTAATTACATATTTTTTGTTCACTTGCTTATATTTTACACAGGTGATGTCGTGATAGTTTTGATAAATATCAATTTCGAAATATTTTGCCTTGAATTTTAATTTGAAAATTAACCATTTACCTATTTGAAATACATACCGCAGTTAATTATATAATATGTTCATTGTTGTAATTTTTTTTAATTCAAAATTATTTTTTTAATTTTTACAACAGTTAACTTAATTAATTTGGTTTTGTTATAAATTGAAATTTACATTGTAATAGAATGTAATGTATCATAGTAAAACTAAAAATCGATATTAGTACTTCTTTTGTTCGGAATGTATCTATAACTACTTTTATATTGTTTAACAAATTATTATACAAATCCAATGAATAAATAATAAAAATGGATAAGTGATATTAAACGATTCTTTTTTAGGTATGAAACTAAAGTTAAAGGAAGAGTTCCGACCAAATAGTTGTTTCTCATTTTTGCAATGAACATACACATAAAAGCATCTTACTTATGTGCAATGATACTGCATATATATCTACAATCAGTCTGTCTTTGTTCTACACGTGTATATGTGACTTATGTTCCCTTCACTACATTTTCTAACGGTCGTATTTGTAATGCTATGTGCACAGGAGCGCATATAACGGAATTATTTTTCACAATTTGTAATTTTTAAGAATTATATACATATTATAGTAACGTACTTATAAAGATTTGAGATGCCCTAGGGCTATTTAGAATTTTTTATTTTTTACTAGTACATTTTTAGAAATTATCATTTTTTACTATCATCGATAATACTAGACTATTTTTAGAATTTTTTTTTTTAATTCGCTATTGTATACTCGTGTGTAGGTACACACACATACATATGTATATATATATTTTAAATTGATGAATTATTTAAACACAAAAATGCCTGTTTTATAGGTAAAGTTACTTTGCTTTAAAAATTACGATAGTAATAAAATTCGTATGCATTTAATATTTCATTATAAATCAATATGTTAATCTAATAGATGTTTTACATAAAATACATTTGATTATAGCTAGGTGAGTAATAAATAATAATTTATAATGCACATACAATAATATACACTATATGATACGATGAGTATATGTATTATTAATAAAATATACCATCAAGTTACAAAATAGTTAAAAATAATTAATTTTTGATGAGCAATAAAGTATTAATAAAGAAATAATATGTAGCATGCATTAATTTTAAAAGTGACATTTTATGATTATAAAATGATATAATTCCCGAGACATTGATTTAGTAGAGTATAAAGTAAAAGAACGATAATGGAAATAACATTTGATGTTAATTTCTGATGCGTACGCAACTGTGCTTACAGTGGGTTGGTCTGTTGGCGCTGTAATCGCAACGACCGACTCGGAAAACAGATCGAAATGAAAATGGCGAGAACGCAGTCACAGCGTATAGTCGCATCTAGAGTGCTCCGTACATTCGTGTCCAGATAAGGCCATATTGTGAGACTCATAAGTAGTAAAACTATTGAAAATAGAGTGACCGGTGTAAAAAATAACGTGATGAGTGAATATTTAGAGACAGAGGATCGAGATGAAAATTTGGTCTCTCCAATTCAAGATGACGTCGAGGGAGACCAAACAAGGTCGATGCGTGCGCCGCGCGATAGCAGCGCCTCGTATCGTGACCAGCGGAAGAAGAAGAAAACACGTCGAGGAAAGCCGAAACGTCGGTGCTCGAACCCATATGTCAAATTGTCTTGGCAGCAAAGAAAAAATCAAGACGATATACAAACAAAGAAAGCTAATAAGGTAAGAGCTAAAATGATTGCACACGGGCAAACATTAGCACCATATAATACGACGCAGTTTTTAATAGAAGACCACGGCTATTTAAAAGATATTGAAGACAGGTTGAATAATTCTGATCCTTGTAATAATGACAAAAATGATGGTTCTGTGCCACCTAGAACCCGCGACTCCAGTTTTAGTGTTGATTCAGATGTTGATTTCTATTCATCTCCTGAAGACGAGGAAGAATTTCTAACAAAGGAATTTTCTAATACTTACCAGGACATCAGGTCAGAACGGTTGAACGCAATGAGTCGAGAAGAACTAATGCAAGAGTGTATTCAAATGGAAAATAAACTCGACATTTTAACAAAACGGTTAAATGGTAAAGTTAACAATGACGGTTCACAAACTAGTTACGTTTTAAATGTAACAACTGTGGAAGAGTTTAAGTTTGAGTTAATGAAGTTGATGACTGAAAACGAATCATTACGAAGAGAGAACGAGCATCTTAGGCAGAGGGGAAGGCGACGCAAAACCGATTCTGTAAGTTCAACAATGAGCAGTTCTATGGATTCAGAAAGTGATAGTTCGTCATCAGACAGCAATAGCGATTCTGATACTCAGATGGTTGAGAATGGCATCAGTTCATCCAAGTCATCTCCACAAAGGGATAGTGAAGATTCTGTGCTAGTGAAACCAACGGCGACTGTTTCGTAAATACGGAATACTAAATCGTTAAGATTACCTGTGATGATTGGATTTAAATTTGGAGGATTGAACAAAATAACTTGTCAGAATTTTGTAAACTTGTTAATTTATTTAAATTATGGAAAGCATTCCAATTTATGATGAAAATGTGTTTTTTTATATAAATATTGAATTTTGTTTGATTCTCCAATAATTAATTTAAGATATTGAAAATTTATTATTATAAATACACTTATTCACAGCAGATTAATTTGTTTTCAGTAATACTTTGTTAAATGTACTGTTTGAATCACAAACATTGAAAATATAACTGTATAGAATAGTTTCATAAATAAATTACATATATAAGTAAAAATTGATATATATTTTGATTACACTTAAAATCTTGGAGTATTTTTATGATATTCATTGAAATGTGATGGATTCAATATGAATTTTATATATTTACGTTTATAATGTTATTGTGCCAAAGGTTTTAATTGTAGTCTGTTTGTTTCGTATTATTTTTTGATAAATTTTTTTATTAGTACTATAGGTATAATATATAGAACGAATGTGATTTATATTTGTGATTTTCGAATGTATGTATGGATATTATTCGGTTTAACCAATGAATATTTTACTTCTGAAAAATATCAGATATTTGTTGTACGTTTCTATCAGACAAGTACATGATCAAAATTTCGTTCAGTATTTTATCCATAAGACTTGTGAGTAAATTTTTTTAAATGGTAAAGTATTTTTCAAGTTTAATAAATGTATTCTATTTTTCCATACTGATTTATTCTGTGTGGAGAATCTACTTAAAGTTTATATTTCTTTTTTTCCCAAAATTACTGAGGAATAATATTTAACACCAGATGTTCTGATTGCCTTATTGACATGCTTTAGATAGAATTAAGTATGTTTAAGAGGTAGTTTGTCAAAATTCGTGATGTGCATTTTGCAATAAATTAAAATATGACAAGTCATTTATAATAAATTATTTTGATCTAAAATAAAATAATAGTAAAATCAATTAAACTGCTTCTGTAATGTTTTATAGATAATTTAACATGCCCTTGACTAGTATTATTTCATAATGTATTTTCCATTTATTGACAATAAAATAAAACAAAGTTAAAAAACATTCTGTATGTAAAATCACACTTTTATATTTACATAATGTATTTAAATTTATGTCTCGTATATATCTCCACTTATCAAAATGCATATCATTGGCTTTAAATTCACGGGTTAAAGAAAATTTCATTCCTATTTGTATATTATATAAGTGTAGATGTAAACACATGGATATATTTTCAGTTGTAAATTTTTTCATAAAATATATTTATAGAAGTACAAGTTTTATTTGTATATAATTGTGACAACTAGTGTATATATAAATAAAAAAAAACAACAATGCTTTAATATTGTTTATTATTCGATGTATTAAATTTTTATCAAAAGAAAATAAATTTTAATTAAGTAAAAATATAGTCTTTTAATCCTATAAAAAAACATTCAAATGTTTTTACGTCCTTTTTTACCTTTAACTTTAGGAATCGGTGCATTCGGATTAACATTACCGTAAAAATCTCTTAATAACTTCAAAGCTTCATCTGCTCTAAGCCCACTTTTAATCACACACACATTTGGAACTATATCTTTTACATTTAATACAGTTTCACCACCAAATCTATCATTTTTACACCCATACACTATACTTTTCACACTTAAATTGTAAAGTGCAGCTGCACACATAATACAAGGTTCCACAGTAACGTACACATTGATTTCTTTGAACACATCATCGCTAGAAAGGTTATTTTTTTGACAGTAATCATAAACTTGATCAATGCAATTGAATTCTGCATGGCGTGTTGCATTCTTTGTTTCATTCACCGTGTTTCTGCCAGTTGCAATTATTTCATTGTTGTAGATAAAAATACAACCAACAGGAACTTCTTGTTGCTCTAGTGCTTCATATGCAAATTTCATAGCTATTGACATGAAATGTTCATCGCTCTCAGTGATACTGCTTTCCATTATTATAATAATATATTTATTCAATTGGTTTTCGGAAGTATTGCATCAAATTATATTCATTTAATTTCTGTGCAATGTTTTCTGGCCACTTTTCACTGCCCACAACACGCGGACTTGGGTGAGGTATGAAGAATACTTCAATATTTTCTAGTTTGTATTCTTTAATAATATCTTTCATTCGTTTCTCTACAAACCTTCCTATAGCAATTATGGTCTTTACTTCAAGAAGATTTAAAGTATCTACAAAAAATGGGTCGAGCGCAGCAAGTAAATTTTTATATTCTTGACCCTAAAATAGTAATTTTTTTTTAAATTTCACTTGTTATTTATTGTTCTAAAATTCCAAATTATTTCCTGTTGAATCTATTTTTTGTCACAGAAAACTACTATAAAATTACAATCTATGTTTCAGTAATATATGTATGTTCTCATCTAGAACAGTGCTTCTTAAACTTTTTGATGTCGCGGCTCCCCTGCAACTCAAATTGATAACCCACGGCCCCCCTAATTTTTTTTTTGAACCCAAGTTGATTTAAAAAATTTCTTTGTTTAATGTTCACTCCTGTACAACTGTAGTGCTATCTAGCCGTAAAGGAAGTATTTAGGATTCTCGCAAACAGTTTAAAATTTTTGATTTAAAAAAAACAGTTGTAAAAATATAATCATTTTAACATTTCATATAATTATAATTTATGCAAGTATGTACATCAGTGAAGAGGCGTGAAATTTTTAATAAGGGAAGCATTCCCCTCCTATTAACAAAAAAAAACTAGTTATGAAACACTTTAAGTTCAAGCTTTTACTTTTTTAAATAAATTGTTATATATTTATATAGTAACTAAATGATTCTACGTCTTATTTTCTTGTATTTTAGTCGATATTTGTATCACAAGTTGAAGTTCACTGCATGAAATTTCACTAAAAAATTTTGAAATTTTGATTTCGTTAAAAGTATGTTTATTGTGTAGAAAATGACGTGAAAAGTTGTCTGTTTCAAACCGCAGGTCTGTATCTCAAACCGTTCTCGAGATATAGCCTCTCAAAGTTTTAGTTTTTTCAAATTTTTTGAGAAAAAAGGGAATAACTTTTGAACGCGTGGTCGGAATTGATTTTAGTTGACGGATTTGAAATCAGCGTGTCAAAATCTATATAATGACATGTATAATACTTTAAAATCCGACAAATTTTTTTTTGCCAAAAATCGACATTTTTTTAAGGTATATCCCTTTGAATTTTTTCGATTTTTCGCGAATTTTTTTTTTTTCGAGTTTTAAGGTATTATACATGTCATTATATAGATTTTGACACGCTGATTCCAAATCCGTCAACTAAAATCAATTCTGACCACGCGTTCAAAAGTTATGGCCTTTTTTCTCCAAAAAATTGAAAAAACTAAAACTTTGAGAGGCTATATCTCGAGAACGGTTTGAGATACAGACCTGCGGTTTGAAACAGACAACTTTTCACGCCATTTTCTATACAATAAACATACTTTTAATAAAATCAAAAATTCAAAAAAATTTAGTGAAATTTCCTGCAGTGAACTTCAACTCGTCATACAAATATTGACTAAAAAACAAGAAAATAAGACGTAGAGGTATTATAGTTTTATAATTGAGCGTGTAAATTAATATTAAATGCTATTTTTGATTTTTGGTTAAAATGTTTGAGTTGCGCATAAAGATGAATATTCTAATAATATTTTTAAATTATTTATTAACTGAAAACACAGACTTGTATTAATTTACCCATAAAGTAAGGGAAGCACAGCTTCCCCTGCTTCCATGGATGCAGGGGAAGAAGTGGGAAGGCCACAGCTACCTAGGGGGCCGCGGCCCATTACTTTAAGAAGCACTGATCTAGAACATAAATTATAGTTACTTATTCAAGACATAAAAAAAATATATAGAATCAATGAAAAATAATTTAGGATGCTAAAATGATAAATAACCTTGGACTTACCTTAATTTCATTAGGTGTAATATTTTTTCCACTTTTATGCATAAAAGTTAAAGGACAATAATTATGAATAAATGCATGCTTAAAAAAATTATTCGGGTGTCCACAGATTTCTTTAAAAAAACCCCAGAAGCGTTTTCCACTAACTTCAGATCGGGTGCAATCAAATCCGTTAATAGGTCGAGCTGGTAATTCAATTTTCGGTTTATTTACAGGACCATAAATCTCCAACCAGTCTTTTACAATGTTTACTTCTCCAAAAGGTACCTGATAGAATTATAATAATAAAATTTAACAATAGCTAAGAATTTAATTAAAACTTGTCTCTTACTCCGGTCTGAGACATTCCCCAGGGACCAGGGTTCATTCCTACAAATAAGATATGCTTAGGTTCTGTGCAATATTTCTCTATAAACATTGAATGTGTAAAATATGCATAATCTGTAGGATCATAAACACACTCGACAGACCCAGAAAATTTAAGTTCAGATAATTTTTTTGTAGTTCTCTTTATCAAGTCCAAAATTTTTTGTGTATATATCTGTTCATCATTTTCTGCATTTGAAACAGCAAAGAACTTTGATTTTTTACTATCTGGTCCCTTATTATTATCATTTATTTTTGATTGTTGAGAAGTTTGACATTGTGAATTTTTTAAAGACCGTTTTAATTTCTCTTGTAAAGACATTTTTGCTAATGTTGCTTGTTAATTGTATTTACCTTGTTACTAATTATACAGGTGTTAGTAGTTTAACACTAATTCATATCAGTAGCTAATAATTACTTCAAAAAAATAATCACATTACACAAATGAAAATTACAAAATTACCATCAACTTTCCCATAGATAATAATGATGATAACTTTACAACTATTAATTTTAAAAATGATTTTCATCTATGAAATCTGTCATAAATGTCAAAATCATACGCTCTGTAAACGTTTGTGCGCGTTATTTAAAAATATTTTAATTCTCATACAATGACATATCGATAGTTATAAAAGTTACTTTTTTTGTATTAATAAATTACACAATAATAAAAATCCAGAATAAATAAATTAATCAATAAATATAAACTACTACACTGAAAATTTTTGCATGGTATTCATGTCACATTAGAAATATTATCATTTGTTGTATAAATAAATACCACAAAATTAAATTACTGTTTTATTGTATCTACTTATTTTAATCATAATTACAAAATGAATTCAGAAAAAAAAATTACGTTTGGTTTTACAAAGCAAATAAAGAAACCTAACCTACAATTAGTAAAACCTAAAGAAGAAACAAAAATACAGTATATAGATTGTCTCGAAGATAAATCTATTAAAACTGTAGAGTAAGCTATTAATGTTAGTAAAATAATTTTACTATTTTAAAAGTTTTTTTATTAAATTTTAGGGGGGAAGAACCACCAAAAGGACCTCTTGTTATTCCGTTACGAAAAATAGATGCGGCACAACTTAAAGATGTGGATGAAACTAAAAAAGAGGTTGAAAGTAACATCATTGAAAATACTGTACCTGAAAAACTGTCATTAGATGAATTAGCTGCACAAGAACTTTTAAATGGTAAGATAGAGATATACATGTATATAGGTGAAATGAAACGACTAATTTTTATATATTTATAGATTTAAAAAATGATAAGGAAAGTGAAATAACAAAAATATTAAAGCTTCCAAAATCACTAGAAAAATCAGAAGGAGAAAAAGAGGTATATTTTGTCTTAAGATGTTTATATATTTTGATAACAGTATTTTATATCATTTTAGTCAACTCTTGAAGATTATGAAAGTATTCCAATAACAGATTTTGGTGCAGCTATGTTAAGGGGAATGGGTTGGGAAGAGGGAAAAGGAATTGGGAAAAAACACAGGTAATTTATTTCTATTGCTGCACAGTTATGAAATATTTCTACATGTATTATTTTATATTTTTAGTTCAACAATAATAGCAGTTTCTATTCCTGATTTGAGACCTAAAGGAATGGGTCTAGGTGCTGACAAACTAGTAAAACAATCAAATAAAAATGTTTCATCAACAAATAATGATAAAGAGGAGCTGAAAATGGTTAAGGGGGCATTTGTGAAAATTATAGCAGGACGATCAAAGGATATGTATGGAGAGGTAAGCAAACTAGTACTTAATTTTTTAGTAACATACTCATCTCATACGTATACATAGTAATATTTAAAATTATTTCTAGATAGTTGGATTTAATGATGAAGAAGGAAGACTATTTGTGAAAACAGTTCTCAAAAATACAACCCTATCTATAAATGAAAGTTTAATACAACTCGTATCAAAAAAAGAATATGAAAAAAATTCTCGTGTATTAAGTAAGTTTGTTATTTTTTTTATTGGACTTATTGTGATTAATTATTATTATTTCTAATTTAGATGTGTCCAAATATGAAGCTTATAAATCTGAAACAACAATTAAGGAAGAGAGAATAGAAAAAAAAGAAGATATTAAAAAATATGACAAAATCAAACCTATGAAAAGTATTGTCATAGAATCAAGTGAAGAAGAAAGCGATTACAAAGGTAACAGAAAACAAAATGTTAGTAGTAGCAAGAATTTACAGAAGCAAGAAATTGATAAATACGATAAACACAGTAGAAATAAATACAGAAACAGAAATTCCGAATCAGGCGATGAAGAAAAGTATAAAAAACGTAGTGGTTCTAAAAAGTATAGAAGTCGAAGCAACTCGAGAGAAGATAGATCTTATAAAAGCTATAAACAGAAAGAAAAAATTGATAAGTATTCGAAAAAATATGAAAATGAATCCAGCGATGAAGATATGTACAAGAAACATAAAAATGATAAGTATAAAAAGAATGATGAAAAATATAGCAGTAAATACAAACATAAGGATAATAGAAAAAGTAGCGACAGTGATAGTTCTGACGGTGAAAGATATTCAAAACATAAAAGCAGGGATAAAAAGAAATCGAAGAAACATAGTCGATGAAAATAAGTAATTTTTAAATTTTAAAAGTTATTTATGTGTTTTGTAATTAATTTTTTTTAAATAATAAAAGTCAATTTTTTTTCATTACTGTTACTTCATTCATTAAAGTTTCAGATCAGTGCAATTATAAAAATCTTTGCAAATTGTTTAAATAATTTAAAAGAAGTGTTAAAGTTACAAAAACATGTAACCTTTTGCTTTTACGTATTAAGTAGACCCAAAATTCTCTACAAAAAAGTTCATGAAAGTATATGTCTAACTTTTTTAGTTTAAAGGTTTTCTTCAGAAATGAAAATCAATCTTAGATATAAAATTTCATCATTTTACAATTTGTCATATTTGAGTTATGTCTGCAGACACAGACATCATGACGAAAATAGTCAGAATTGATTCAGAGGTGAAAATGAATAATTCCATCAAAATCTGGAATTAGAAAAAAATCAGATTTGTACTATTATATAATTCATTCAAATGGTATATGGGTATAAGACAGTAAAATGAAAAATAAATAAAAAATATATATTTCATACTTTATTAAAAGATAATTCTTAAAATAAATATAACAAATTCCAATTTATTTTTACAATTGTGTATTCATTCCCATCCCCAAATGCCCGTAGATTGTTTTATCGTGTCCTTATTTTCACGTCTAACTCTCGTAACAGCGCTAGCTTCTCCTTTAGCAACGCATTTCTTGCGATTAGCTTTACGATCTCTTGTTTCTATAGATTTCTTCACACGGTCTTTAATCACTTCAGGAGCTATTGTAGCTGCAGTGGACACGCTAATTGTACTTCTTGCTTCTCCAAATTTATAATCTGTTTCCTGTTCATCATCTTCATAACCATCATCTGAAAGATCTCCATTTCTTTCTTCTTGATTTAAAGTCAATTGTTTAATCAATTCTTCAACTTTCTGCGGTTCTTTTATATCTTTATATTCTTCTTCTACAGGATTGTCTGCAATCTCATCCAGTTCTTCGTTATCTGAGCATTCAGAGTCTGTTTCAATACCTAGCTCTTTGTTTATGTCTTTAGCCATAGATTTTGTAAACCCACTGCACGATACTTCAGCATCTAAAACATCTGTTCTTTCGATATCTGAAAAACTTGGAGCAAGTTCACTTTCGTATCCAAAACGTTTCTTGAAAAATTCTCTAACACAATTGACATCACGATTGAAAAACCTGAAAGGTAAGCAAAATATATAGTTCTGCAAAATTTTTAACCAAAAAACCAATTACATTTCAGCATTTACGTGTAATGTTGAAACCATTTGTGGGAAATCTATAATAATGGGTTTTCCTTCTTTTGTTAACATTATATTGAACTCATTAAAATCGCCATGGATCACACCACAATCAGCGAGACGTACTATTAGGTTCATTAATTCATCGTACAAATTCTCAATATTGTCTACTTCCATTATGTGTGAACTAAAATAATCAATTGAAATAATTTTTTTGTCTTTTAAGACAAACATCAAGTTTAGCTAATGATCAGAAGTTAAGAAATAAATACTTACAGTGGATATCCGTCAACAAGTTCCATGATTACGCAATGTCTATTAAAATCTATTGGTTTTGGTACAGGAAACTCACGATCATATAATGCCTTCATGTACGCATATTCCTTTGTAGCTGAAATTCTTGATAAGTACAGCCATGATGCTCTATGCCTGTTTTTATGATAATCTCGCTTTTCTCTGATGTTTCGAAAACATATTCGGCCCAATCTAACAATAGAATTTATTTTTATTACTGCTAGGGGGATAAAATAGGTATAAAGAGACATTACCTATGCAGTTTTAAACAAAGTGGATTTCCATCTTTATCTCCAACTGTGTAAATGTTACTCTCTTTTCCAACACCAATTTGGTTTCCAAAAGACGATATTGCGTCTCTTGATGTTAAAGTTTTTAAAGCCAAATAGTCATAACCAGAATTAGTCAATCTATAACCATCATCTGCAATGAAAAACGTATGATTTAATTAAACTATAGCTATAAATATTAACTGATGTCAACATACAGTGTTTCCCTCGTTCATATGTAAGTAAACGATGCTTGCATAGATCTCTTAAAATTTTGTGAACCCCCCCATGCTGTAAATTGGCAATAGACGCAGCTAAAGGACCAGGAACTAATTCATGATTTTTCATTCCCATTTCAATCTATAAAATACAGGTTAGGTTAATATATTTATACAAATATTTTGGTAAAATATAAATACGTACAGCAGTTAAAACTCGAAAATCCTCTCGAGTTAAATACCGCATCATAGAAACATTTAATTTACCCATTTTTATGGTATGTGAACTTTTTAGTATGTATTTTATTACAGCATGTGTACTTTTGACAGGCAAGGTTTGCTTTTTTGTCAATAGATGGCACTACTGGTCTTTAGTTGGAAATTCATATAACCCATATAACACAATTATATACAGTACAGTATTTAAGTATTTCATTATAGTAGTATATTACATATGATAACTAGTGTAAAATTAATGAAAATTGTATAAGTAAAATTGTAATATTTGTTTTTCTTAACAAAAAAAGCTAATGAAAAAAACATATATAATATACATACACGAATAAAATTATTTTGATTACGTAGAAATAATATTATTACCATCCTGTACTCAAATGTCAAATAATGTTTTATAAATTTTTATGTAATTTTATTAATTTGTCTTGATAATTTGTAGTCTTTTAGTAAAATTCTATTGGAATATCTATATTTTTAAATAAATAAAATTGATTTTACTGTAGTTTTATTATGTTATTATCATTTCTTATAATTTTAAATAAATCAAATATTAGGTATTAATAGGTTGATTTTGACATCAAAATAAAATAAGTACCTAAATAAATATTATGCCTATATTTATAATAAAATATCGGATTTTAATTACTATTGCATCTTTCTAAATAAATAATTTTATATTGGTCAATATTTATGCATGTAGGTATCTCAAAACTCATGTTCATTGTTTGCAATTATTAAATTGAAAATTACAAAAATTCCAAAAATTTGAGGTCTTGTAATCCCCACTACTAAACTTTCTATTATATCTATATAAAAAAAGTAAACATTAAGTAGAATACATCTATGTATCTTTTCATAGAACATAAAATGCCTCATAAACTAAAGAAGAATTCATTCTGCATAGTAACAAACCATAACCCATACGGGCCCCAATGACTCAAGGTCAGAAAGCTATAAATAGTACAGTCAAGTACGCCATTTTGTATAGTAACCCTGTTAATACTTCAACAGAACTCTTATCAGATTTAACCTAAACATAACCATTTTTTTCTCCTTGAAATAAAAGGACATAGTTCTAAACTTTCAACTTTGAATTAGATATTATTTATCTATGGGGAAATAGCAATGGGAATTAGTTTATATTGGATTATCATATGATAAACTTATTGTTTTATATAGATCATAAAGTTACACGATAAGTTAATATCGATTTTATAGTGATTATTCAACTGGGAGACTGGATGTAATCTAGCGCGCATTGCTGGTACGCATGCGCGCAATTTTATGTTTGATGCAATGCGCAGGTTTTTCTTGTTATGTTAATTAGTTCCCCTCTAACGTCTCCCCTCCTAAGTATTGTCAGGTCACATGACCAAGTATATTTGAGTAGATTGTGGACCCACATCTTTTGAAGTGAACTATACCATACATATCGACCGTTACAGCCACGTTGCCCAACTTATGCCGTTGATTGTATGTCCATAAGGTCATACATTGTTGCCGTTCTTGTCAAATAAATGTAAAAATAGCCTAAAATCCAGTTCTTATTAAAAATAATATAAGTATGTAAAAAATGTATACATTTAAACAAAGAACTCCAAATATAAAATGTATATTTTATACTAAGCCCTTTAATTAGTAAATTTCTATTATTCATGAAAAGGTTATTAGTAATTTTGAATATATGTATATTATTATTTGTATTAATAAACATATATTTTAAATCATGTCAATGTCGTATTTAAGTTCTTAATATCCCATAAAATAAAAAAATAAAATGCCCCTTTAGGTTGATAATATGAAAAACAAAAAAAGGTAATTAAACAGGGGTGACAATTTACTTTCTCTTTTTTCAACAAGCCAAAATATTTTTTTATACATATTAATGAAAAAAATTACATAGAAACATTATTCTCATCTTGATATTTTTTAACTGTTTTATTTGGTTTATTGTAAAAAATGCAATTAATTGGTTTAAAAAAATTAAGAATAATATATATTTATATGTACAGCCCTAACCTAAACAATATCCTCAAAATAACAATAGAGAGAGACAGACTAATTATTGATACAGGGTTGTCAGATTGTTATCTATAAAATATTTTGTTCTTGTAAAAAAACAATGTTTTTTGTTTATATAAAACAAATTTTAAAACAAAAAAAATTTATTTTTAATGCCAGTTTGTCAAAATATAATTTGATTTGTCTTGACTGTCAATTTCAGAATTTAGAAATATATTTGTAATAATCCTTTTATTATAGGTATTATTACTCTTTTTGAGAGTTACATAAAAATGCATTTTCAATTAGATAAAATGATAAAACACTTATATAATGGACCTAAATCTGTATCTGATAATAATTATAAGACCTTGAAATGATCCTATAATCTCGAACAGGGTACCATTACGTCATCAAATTAATGTTGTATTTCTATTGTAATGAACTTTCTTGCATTTCCATTGGTGGGGAACTCTAAGTGGCGGCCATTTTAGTTCGCAAGTATCTTGATTGGTGGAATTATAAGTTGCTAAATTGAAGCCCCTACAGAGAGATTATTAAGGGCCAAAACTTACTACAATCCTGGATTCAGCGCAAGCATTTTGAAAGTTTCCATTGAAATACATGGATTTGAAGTGTTTTGATGTTTGGTAATAAGTAAACTGATAAAGTACCTATTAAAGAATACATATAATTAATCAAAACTGAATAATAAATTGGTAGGGAAAGTATAAAAATATTAAAAATAATGTAAATTTGAGTAAAGTGCAATCATGGCGATTGACTTCCCGGTAACTACTTGTGTCCCGCGAATTTTCCAGTATGACTGTATTCCGTTGGTGATATATGATTTTTAATGAAATATCAATGTTAAAATCCTATATGAAAATGTTCTTAAAAATGTTGGTTATGTATTGATATATTTTTAATAACAATTGTTGCTAAGTTCACAATATGTGGCAAGACTAAGTGTCACAGATGACTATTAAAATTGTTTATATTAAATGAGGTAGGGTATTTTATAATGTCTACAAAACCAGTCGTTAAACTAGAGCGACACGATGAAGCTGAAATCAGAGAATTGGCTTCTAAAATCATGGAAGCGAATAAGGCTAAAATGGCAGCTGCCAATGCAAGACCAGCAGCAAATACTATACAGAATAATCCGATGAGCCTTTTAGGCCTATTTGCCAGGAAACCGCAACAAGCTGTTCCTCGAGCAGCTTCAGCTGTAAACGAAGACAAAAAAGATGAAGATATAGGAAAGTTCGGTTGGATAACATTAGGTAAAGCTCACATACCCTACATATTTCGGTTTGGTGAAAAGTATTGTGCAGTAAGAATGGTAGAACTTAAATTGCTTAATAAATATTTGAACTATTTACATCAAGACATATACAGTTGCACATGTATTCGAAGTTATTACATTACAGAAGCAGAGTGCAGACTTTTAAATGAAATAAACGTTAAACATTGTGATCATCAGTTCGGTAGAGACCTTTTCACGCAACGTGACTTAGTAGTGCGAGTAAGTGATGCTATTGAGTTTTATCGGTTTCTTGATGTGTGTTATACAAAATTAATCGGAGGAACGTCAAATCCAAAAGACAGATGTGGGTTTATTAGGATAAATAAAGAGTCTGTGGTTCCGTATACCGTACGCGGAGACAGTAAATTTGTACCGTTGTTTTATTTTGAAGGTGAAACAGATAATTTAAAATTAAAAGCGGATGAATTAGAAGGATGGGATTTATCTTATCTTAAGTTTTGTTGTAAGGTATGTATTTTATTATTTAAGTACATACTAGTTAATTTAAAACAAACTTTTTTAATTGCATTTTTCATACACAGGTACAAGGCATTCGAAACGAACTTTTTGCAAATGAAACATGTGCAGTAATTAGTTTAAATGATATTAAGAGCTATTTTCCACCGGGTACCGGGTTTGAAGAGTATTGGCCAAGTAAAGTTGTAGATTCTCAGCTTCTTGTACCTGGTAAAGGTGGCGGTCACAACGGCTTATGGACGCGGCCTCCGGCCACACCCGCTCCGGTCGTGCCCGCTCCTACGTTTAATGTACGGGCTGCGGCAGTGCCTAACACTAGACGCGTGGCTGCAGCTACGGCTACTATACCAGGTTCAGATTATTTTACATTATTATATGAAGTATATCAAAATTTTCGAGATATATTTATTGTAAATATTAACAGGTTTAACGACGCAAGCACTTGGTTGTAATGGTTGGGCCGGATTAGTTGGTGGACAACAGAGTTATAACAACACACAATTGAGTAATCAGTTGTTGCGACAGATGACACATGCAGTATCACTTGGAATGCAAATGCAGCCTCAGCAAGGTAGACCTTCGCAAAGGTCGACTCCACAGTACTACCCTGTACCGCAGACGGCAGCTCCTCCACCTTTGGTTAGGACAACAGTTCCTCAACATTCTCTAGGGTAAATAAACAAAGCTTTTATATTTTGTTGTAGATGTTATTTATCAAAAGCGCATGCATTTATTGAAAATATCGATTAAAATAAATTTATAGGCATTACCACATTTTGAGGTGAATTGAAATACAATTGTAATTCACATTATGATTATAAAAAGTGTTGGTTTATAGATGAAATTATTTGGTAGTAAAATGATTTTGTTACGATTTCTTAGTTTTTAGATTATTAGATATTTACATAATTTAGATAAATATTTGTTTCTTAGTTATCCGACCTATGGGAAGGATGACTGGTGAGTGGAAAATTTTTAGATTTACCTTTTAGCCATGTTTCAAGGAAAAATAATATTGTAAAGAAATAGTTAATAATAGAGAAAATTAACATTTAGCATGCCTAAATGAAAACGGGAATTCATTTTATTTATTATTTTAAAAGTTTGTTTTATTTAAAACAAAAAATTTTCTATGCATGTGCAAAAATAAGGTCTTTTGATTAAATTACATAAAGTATATTACATTTTGAAAATAGCTTTTTATAATTTTATAAAGTGCGTCAGAGCTGTGCATGTACATAGTACAAGTACTTTAGTACATGTACTTAAGTACTTTACTAAACATAAGTATATAAAAATACATTGAAATGTAATTGTACTAATGTACTTAAAAATGTATTTAAAACATATAAATGTATTTAAGTTTTTATTCAGTTCCAAATATTTTACAATTTACTCTTTTTGAAAATTTTATTTTTCATAACAAACAATGGACAAATGTAAAAGTTACTACACCAATGTTCAAAAATTATAAATAATATATATTTTTATTATTATTCTGTATTATGAACAAATTGAATGAATTTTTTTCCTAGTTCTATAAGATCAAAATAAACATATTTTGTTTTTGCACTTTTTCTTTAAAGTTAATGGTTTCTGAATAAAATTTCATGTAAATCTTAAATCTATTTATTTTGTTAAATATCTTGGAAAAATGAAGTCATATAAAAAATTATAAAAAAAAAAAAACTGCTTGTTTGATAAGATACCGTAATAAAAAATGTTTACATTAAAAAAAAAAGTTGACCTTATTTGACCTTGAAAATGCCCGCCAAATCAAAAATGAATAATGCCATCTTGTTTCCTCTCCAAAATCAAACAACTTTTATTTGAAACATTTTTTTCTCAAATGCTTAGTTTCATAATAATAAATATTCAGATGGTAAGTTTGAAAATGAACACATGGCATAATATATATTATATTATATTATAACAGTAAAGAATAAAAAAATAACTAAAAAAATGTAATTGTAATTATTGCAGCTACATACATTTAAGTACAATTACAAAAAGTACTTATGTTTGTACTTAAGTACATTTTTGGCAGTGCACTTGTACTTGAGTACATTTTATGTACTTGTGCATAACTCTGAAGTGTGTTGTGTATTATTTATTAGTTTGTTTATCAAAATATTGTTTTTATTTGACAGAAAAATGTTTTGATTACTTTTTGAAAGAAGCATGTCAAGTATACATTATAGTCTGCAAATATTTAGAAAGTGTGGTTTCTGTAGATTTCTATTAAAAACAATATTTTATTATTATTATAAAAAAAGCTGCTGTGGCCACCACATGACTATACAGTATACACTATTATGCAGGACCTAATATTTTTAAAGATATTCGCTATATGGGAAAAAGAGATAGAACTTTAATTATAGATTTTATTATTCTCTACAACTTTTATTTTAGTTTTTTTAATAAGAATCATTTTAAAAGTAATAAAAAATATAGAAATTGACAAGAGTAAATTTTTGTTTCCGGTTTAGTGAAGCTCTTCATAAACAGGAGGTGCTTATTTAATGTTTTAAATTACCTATTTTAAATTTTCATGTTTGTAGGTTTCCCCACATTTCTTTTCTTGAGATAGAATTTTTTTATAATTATTATACTCACAATCAGTGATATGCTGCTACAATTCTATTAATTAGCTTACACCTCAGCGCACGTACTTCCTCCACTATATATATTTTTTTAAAGCTAACAGTACCTGCAACATTTTTTAAATTATAACATTAAAATAAAAATGTAATATACACATTTTACTATTATTTTAGTTTCAATATTTTATTAACCAGTTTTACAAACTAAAATTAATTTAGTAAACGTATCTACTGAGGCAACAAAAAAATACTTTTGTACTACTGTCTGAATAGTCAATCCTTGACTGTCGAAATTACAAATCTTTAGGAAATATAGCAAGCAAGAATATACTCCATTCATATTTATAATTTTTAATATATAACTTCAATGAATTATTATTAAAGACATTGTACATTTCCTACAGGGTGACGGGTACATACACAAGCCCAGCACTCTCCGCACAGACAGTGTCGCAGCCGTTCCTGATGAACCTATCGGAACAAGGTTTAATGCCTCCTCCAGGCAACACAGTGAACTACGCGACGGTCGCTAGGGCTGCACCCCAATCGCCTCGATCGGTGACAGGATCTAATGTGGCTCAATCGAGACAAGCGGTAACGCCTGGTTTAGAGCACAGCCACCAAGTATCGGCGCAGCAGCAGCAACAACAGCAGCAAGTGAACACTCGTCAGTCTACAGCTCAGGTCACAAGGTCTATGGCACCGGCCGCACAACTGCCTCCGCCGTTGATTCCAGTAAACGGCAATCAACAGAATGCACGGTACGATACAACGATTGGTGAAGTAATTGATCTGTCTTCGCCTCCCAGGTAGACAGTCAGCGTTAGTTGATTGGTTTATCGAGTATTTTTTTGTTAGCTTTAAAATTTGACTTTTTCATCAGTCGTGCAATTTAATTAGAGTACAGTTATACCCCAAAGTTAGCAATATCCTGCCACTGAAGAAAAGTATCTCTGAAACAAGCACTGTTAGAGATATGTTTCCAAATGTTCAACACAAATAAATTTACAATAATATCAATCTCATCTTTATGTAGTTTTTTTGCAAATAATTTGATGAAAAAGTTAAATTACTTATTCTGTAGTACAGTATTATCTAACAGGTGATAATATACCAAGTGGATACAAAAAAATGTTTTCTGTTTGGCAACAGCACTCTAGAATTATAAATGACAAAAATTTAGAATTATTATTTGTTTAGAAAAAACCGAACATAATGTATATTTTTCAGAAATATATAATACTAAAGAAAATTATTGCGATAGAAAAGATACTACTGATTATTTTGTCCAGAATTTTGACATACTGCTGGATGAACTTAATTCCAATTCTTCAGAATTTTCCTAATTAGATGCATTTTTAAATTAATAATTTAAATAAACAAATAATTCATCTGCACTCTTAAGGACCATCCATAAATTATGTCACACAAATTTAATTGATACTAACAACATATTAATTTTTGCTCTTAGAATTCATATAAATTCATTGTTTTGCTTTTTAAGATGTGACATCACGAAGCTTGTGACTCCTCTCCCCCCTTGTCACACCACGTCACACTTTGTAGACCCCCCCCTCATCCTTAACATGTGACATAATTTATGGATGACCCCTTATCAAACTATTTATAAAATTAAAACTATTGTACAGGAAAACAAACCATTGATTTTGTTATATTTAACAAATATAAATACAAAAGTCTTAATTTTTATTAATAGGAAATCATTCCAACGCTGTTAATTTCTGTCCAAAGGTCGCCCGGCCAATGTGCCGTCAATAACGGCAGGGCCGCGCACTTGTCGTCGATGCATTCGACTGTGAGCGGAACTACCACAGTCAGCGGCGCCAAGACATTGACAGAAATAAAGGACACACCGACAACTAGTTTGCACTTACCGTTCAAAGTACAGAAAGCATTAGTCGAGAATGTCATGGTACCTTGTATTAACATGAAACCGTATGTATACAACGATCTGCTGATCACGTTGCCGGACCTCGTCAGCTATCTGTTTCCTAAGCACAGCATACACACGATACGACAGGTTTTGGAGCTCCTGGGCCTCGAGCTTTTTAAAGGAAATCGGTAAGTGCTTTTAATATTTTTCTATTTCTGTTGATCGAATTATCTTAATCAATCATTTTATTAACATACTTAATTTGTTAAATCTGTTCAACAGAATTTTATTTTCATATCTATATTTATTTTAATTAGACACATTATTTTTTTATGTTTTTTTTAGTTCTTAAGGGGGGCTTCTACTGATTGTAGATGTAGATGTGTAATAAAATAAAATAAAAAATAAAAATAAGATTTTTAAAACTATAAAGTAGATCTATTAAAAATAAAATTTTAATTTAAAAAAATACCAAAGAGCAATGCAGAATTTAAAAACAGAGTCCTTGGACAGCACTCCTTTTACCATTGTATTTGGAAAAATGGCAAATAACTTTTTAATTACTGAAAAGATGTATGTGTGTGTGTACACTATTGATACTGCTATTGACTTTGTTGAGTGCAAATCAGAGCATCTTGATGTGAATGATCTGAAAGAAATTTCATCAAATTCGGCCTAGCTTTCTTTTTGTTAGAACAAAAAGATAATTTCTAAAAATAATTCAGATGCGTATTAAGTAATATTTTAGGCCCTTACTAAATATCATATTCACATAAACTATATGGAAACCTTGGATATAATTTAAGAAAAATAGTCCAGATGTGTATTAAGTAATATTTTAGGCCCCTACTATTAAAATATATTCACATAAACTATATGGAAACAATAAATAATCAATATTCAAGTATCATGTTGGGAAGTTGGTTGTGTGGACCTCAAGGTTCGCATCCCACAGCTTGTTTAATTTTGGTATGGGTTGGTGTTTTGACCATTTTTGGTTCCAGCTGGAATGTTTCTTCCTATTTGCAACATATTTCTTGTTTACAGACAACAAATGCAAGTTCTTCGAGAATCCGGTAAATGCCAAACTGTAACAGAGTCGTTACCGCTGGTGCAGATCCGTGACGTGCTGCAGTACATGCCCCAGATAAAGTACATGACGGGCAAAACAACGGAGGAGGCCGCCGTCGCGAGTCACCCGGGCAAACGACAGCGCACCAGCTAGGATTGGGCCTGGTGGCCCGACGCAGCCCACACGTGGGCCATCTAGGTTGACACACAACACTAGCCGACAGTGGGCCGGATACGGACTGTTATATCGGCTGGACCATCTAGAGTTTAAGTATGTTGCGTTAAGTACCAAATATCATGATATGAGTCGATTATGTAAGCAATTTTGTACGAGGCTGATGTTCCTGAAGGAGATATAGACGACGCTGATGCACAAGGTAATTTTTTTTTTCTGAAAAAATAACGTTTTTTTATTGCAACATATTTTTATTTATTTTGTTATGTATCAGATAATAAAAACAGAAAGTTACAATTGCAGAAATTAAACATTTTGATTACCCCCTGCTAGTTTTTTTGCTAAAATTTGCAAAATATGTACGGTAAATGCATGACAAATTTGAGCTTCTTAAGAACAATGTTTATTTAATTATATTTTTTTCTTTTAATATGTGACATTTTTCTATTTGTTTTATTTGAAAAAAGCGAATATATTTTATTTTAAAGAATTTAAGGTTAGGTATAGTAAGAAGAAAAATATTAAGGTTGAAAAGATTAAGTCATAAAAATGTATCGACATCTATTTATCTTTATAAATAAAAACTATGCTCTATTTAAAACAATGTAAATTTATTACGTCTATATTCTGACAGGTCTGATGTGGATTTAATGAATTTATTTTTATGTTATTATGTTAATATTTATTTTGTAACGAACGTGTAAATAGTTAAATATATGTATATATTACTTGTATTAATGACGAACTGAAAATATAAAATAAATCAATTAATTTAGATTCCGTGTTGAATTGTATTGAAGTATTTCGACATTGGATTATTCATAAATCGGTAGTTCTCAACCTGTGAATGTAAAAGTAATATTTGTTTTTAGTGATGGGTCGTAGGAAAAGGTTCAGAACTGCTGTCATAGACTAATATTTTAGAATCAATGATGATGTATAACTACGCTTTTAATTTAAATAAAAAAAATAAATAAAAAACAAAAAAAAATTGACTGTAACTGATTTTATTTGTGCAAATGTTAAAGTTACATTTTTTTTTTTAAATTTAATAATAATAATTTTGTTATTCATTTTTGAATTTTATTTATTGGACATTGTATAATTTTTACATCGTCTGCTTATTACTTCAGGGTTTATAAATGTTGGCAAGTACAGGCCTATATTGACGTAAAAATCACTGAAAAAGCGTTAAAAATATGCCTTAAGTTTGCAACTATTTTTTTTTAATAGTTTTTAATTTATTAGTTTTTAATTTAATATTTATATCACCTTGAAGAAAAAAACTTTTGTAACTTTAAATAATAATAGTAAAATCAGTTTATATTTTTTATTTATACAGTATTTAATTCTGATGAGTTAATTTTCTTTATTTATTTAAAACACATTTTAAAAGCAGGAACATTATATATTTTTTAGAATGACAAGGAAAAACATTTTTTTCTGATTTTTTTTTTGTGCGAATAAGTATAGTGAGATAATTAATATTGGTGGTTGAAAAGTTTCTTTACTAAGTATTTAGGTAAAGTGACTTTCTGATCGTTCTGTATAATGTAAAGTATTTGTACATTATCATGTATGATTTACCAATGTATAAGTTATTGATTTTTGTAAAATCAGCGTTATATAATTTGATCTAATTCAAATTGATGTTTTAATTTTATATCAGAATGTACGATAAAAATATAATCATGTCTTTGCAGTTGATTTTTCAATTTTTTTTTTAATGAGTCATATTGATTGTTAATTTGATAATTGAAAAATAAAAAAATATACAGTCATATCTTGATTAGAAATATTTCTCCCTTAAAAAAATACTTGAATACAAATTTACAATAGAGTAAATACACTTAAATTACGCTTGTATCTCATTTTGTTTACACGTGTGGTTGAGCGTACAGTAGAAGAAGAAGTGTAGTTACTATGCTACAATATTCTTTAAATTACTAGCTTAAATATTTATTATCCCAGTCGTTTACACGAGGATAATATGGTAATTTTACTATTACCTCTACTAATATACTTTTCCATTTACTCTAATGTAAAGTTGGTTTTAAATCGAAGGATTGTTAATTAAAATATGACTGTTCTTAACATAAAGAACCCATTATCACATTCCGATATAAAATTCTTGAGATAAGACTATTTCATTAATATGTATCCATCATAATCAAACTTCGTTAGAAGCACTTTTCATTTTCAACTTCATCACATTTTTTTAATCACGCGTGTACATAGTGTTTTTTTAACCTAAATTAAATTTATTTATTTATATTATCTTACATAACTTTCAATGGGTCTGAAGTAACGTTAATACAGTATTTAAATTTTATTATTTATTAGGGGAAGTGTTTCAGTAACTCAAGCTGTATATTTTATGCATTATACTACATTGTACTACATATTTGACTTGATATATATGTATATATAGCCAGTGTTGAATAATTCTGATATCAATAAACGTATATTTTGTAAAAAATATATTTAATTTGTTTTATCTACCTTTAAACAAATAGTATTTGACATAGAGATGTAATATAACTAATGGGCGAGCACATTGCTCCTACTATTCTTTAACCTAAACATGTTTCAGTTGTTTTCATGGTTATCACCATATTATGCTTAGACAAGGAAAGATAAAGGGCAAATAACATATTACCTAGCGTTGTTACTATATCGCTCCAAGAGTCATTGCGGTATCATTCAATTGTTTTGAATTATAAAATTAACTAATAATAAATGTTTTATATTGTCTTTAAAAGTATTTCAGTGATAATTGATTAACAGAGAAACGTCTATTTGGAACTATCATATCTCATACATACTAAATTCAATTGTAATTTAAAACATATTTGAATATTATAAATTTTCAACTGACACCTATGGGATAATATGCACAGGGTTCTAGCTTGGGGGCTCAAGTCTGAAGGTAGGGACCCGGCATAGTGAATCAACAAACTTTTTGCCAAAAATCCTGGCCCAGAGGTGCGCCACATAAAATTAATCAAAATATGAACGTGCACACGCGCTCAGCTCTAACGTAAGTATTAAGTGTTATTGGGTAAAAGTTGTGTCTTCTTTAACGTTTTGGTGGACATTGCAGTTAGACAACAGAGTGTTATATTATAAAAGTAAGTACGATTATTTACAAAATAAAAGTAATATTTAAATGCTACTTTTTCTAATAAGCGGTTATATTACAAAAAACAGCTGTTTTTTGAAAGTAACTAGTACCTAAATAAATATAAGTTCACCTGTTCTAATTTCTAATAATTACACACTGGCAGCTGCTTTCTTAAAAAATAATGTGTGATTTGTAAAAAAACACTCAATGAGGTAGGTATTCGTGGAATATTTAAACTTTATGTATGGATTGAGTGTCTCCTATTTTAAATTGTATGAAATTTCAAGAGAATTAAATTCTTGAAAAAATATAAAAAAAAATTAATTTAAATTAAAAAAGAGAAATTTACTTTCTGGCTAATTTTATTAAAAAACGCGAAAGAAGAATAAGTATAGTTTTACATTCCTAAAAAAGTAAATAGAATGCAATATTAAAAACATACACAATTTCCCACCCCTGTGCCGGCAGCAGCTGATATTTTCACGAATGATGCGCGGCAGAGATGCGCACTAAATCGGTCGTATCGAAAGCTGTCAGTTTTAGTCGCGCTTTCATTGTGAGTGCGGGGTGAGTACACTTTCCACCATGGAGAGGATGCTCAAGAGGGTCGGGCTGGGGCGAAAACAACCCCAGACACCCTCGGATGACTCCATGAGTCGACGTAGACGACGAAGCAAGTCCAGAAGACGCCACAGTAACACAAACTCTCTTACAAACCAGGATGTTGACGGCGCTGGGTAAGATTCATGCACCCTTACCTGCGTTTTTGGTATCATAGGAGAGTTTTTGCGACGTGGATTTGTTTTTATCGGTTTGAGATAATTAGATTGTGTTTTTTTCTTCATTATGTAGCTATCGGTTACTTTGATATGAGGATAATATGAAATTTTTATCGTGGAATTAACTTATATAAAATTTGAATTATGTTATGTTGATACATTTATTTTTACTTTGAAATATATTACTTAATTAAGTAATTAAATATTTGAAAAATTGTTATTTAATTAATTTATTTTCGTTTATTTTAAAATAGGTATGCGATTTTGCCAATGTAATTTTAGTAAAATAATTAAGATTTGAAATTTGTTATGGATATAGGTATAATAAGTTCATACAATCTTGTAATTTCTACTTTTGGAGAATTTTCAGTTTAAACATGAAACATATTTTTGGCTTTTCTATTTGACGTGTGGGGTAATTAATCTATTTTCTTCACCTTGCCACTGCTCTAAATAAAAATTAAATCAAATGTCAAATTTTGACTAAGCGCATATTTGATTGTTGCAAAAAATGTTATGACAATTGAAATATTTTAAATCCCACCAATACGAAAGTCACATGTACTAACTTCAAAATTTAAACAATTAAATTTCAAATTATCGAATTGTTGATAAATATTTTGTTTATATGTGTCAAATTTAGCCTACATTATAAAATGATCCTTATTTTGCAACAATTGAATTCAACAAATACACATGAATCATTGAAAATTAAACAAATTTCAAATCTACCAACATTTACTAAAAATCAATATAAAAATAAATCCACGTGTAAATCAAACAAGTGCCTACTATCACAGGCAGGGTACTCCTGTACCAACGGGTACCTCAACGAACAAATCCCGGTTGTCTACAACAACGAATAGATCCGGTACGGTGACGAAAGCTTCGTCCGACCATCACAACAACAAATCGTCCGGTGTATTTGGTGGCGGTATGAGGGCCCGGGTCGGTGCCGGAGTTATAAGTATCGCCGAGTACGTCCGCGAATGTCGACCGCCGTCGTGCCGGCCTCGCGCGCTCACCAGGAGACTCTGCCGCGGGAGGAGGTCAGAGGACAATGAACTATATAGGTCGAATAGTTTTAAGTTCGAGAGATTCGTCAGAGGAAAAGAAGACGTCGTCAATACTCTTGAGAAACAGGTAAGATTTTGTGTGGTTATTTTTATATTTTTTATTATTATACAGTGCGTTCACGATGAAAGGAACAAATTCGTTTAAAATTCAGGTAATTATTTTGTGCAGAAACGCTCGGACCCGTCGATTAGTATTTTTAGTAGCGGATTTTTTGACATAAGAAAATTGTATACAGGGTGTCTGAAGAAGAACATATACAGTCATCATTGATTTTTTTAAATGGAACACCCTATATATTATACCATTTTTGAATTGTGGGATACATTCTGAACACTTTTTGTACAGTATATCATATCTCTAAAATCAGTGGTTTTTGGAATAATGACGTTTGAAAATTGACATTTTGAAATACACACAAGTCAAATAAAATGTTTAAATTGAAAAAATAAACTTTGAACATTTTTTTAAAAGCCAACAAAAACATCCTGGTATTGCAAAAAAAAGAAAAAAAGAAGAAAAAAAAGAAAAAAGAGGAAAAAAAAAAGTTCAATGTTTTTTTTTTTTTTTTCTTTTTTTTGCAATACCAGGATATTTTTTGTTGGCTATTAAAAAAATGTTCAAAGTTTATTTTTTCAATTTAAACATTTTATTTGACTTGTGTGCATTTCAAAATGTCAATTTTCAAACGTCATTATTCCAAAAACCACTGATTTTTGAGATATAATATACTGTACAAAAAGTGTTCAGAATTTATCGCACAATTCAAAAATGGCATAATATATAGGGTGTTCCATTTAAAAAAATCAATGATGACTGTATATGTTCTTCTTCAGACACCCTGTATACAATTTTCTTATGTCAAAAAATCCGCAACTAAAAATACTAATCGACGGGTCCGAGCGTTTTTGCACAAAATAATTACCTGAATTTTAAACGAATTTGTTCCTTTCATCGTGAACGCACTGTATATTTTATATATGTTATTATTTATTATATATTTTATATTTTTATTTTTGAATGCAATGGCGCCGGATCCTGGCAACAACCCCTCCCCCAATTTTCAGCGTGTGTGTGGGGGGGGGGGGGCAATGACTACTTTTTGTCCCCTCAAAATTTGTATCGTTTTTTAATGCGGGTTTGAAGCGACGTGCAATTATAAAAATCTGTTTTCTGTAATTTTTTTACACTTAAAAATTCTGATGTTCAAGTTCACAAACAAAAAATTATAAAATGTAACTACGAATCTAGTCAGAGACAAAGAAAAGTAAAAAGTAAGTACAATGACACCTTGTTAGTACGTTTTTTCTTTTTTTATGTCCCGGCATTCTTCCATAAGACCACATGTTAAAATATTTCGTTAGGACGTTTTTCTCGTTAGTACGTGGTTTCCATCAATCCCTTTAAAAACGTACTAACGAGGTTTCACTGCATTTCTATTTTTTTAAAACAAATAATACGATATTAATCAAGCCAAATAAAATGGAAGTTAATTTTGAATTTTAAGAACGCTAAGTATAGTCAGCTTAATTTTAGAAGTCTGTACTGCCCTCCCCCCCTCCCCAGCAGAAAAATTTTGGTTTCGGCGCCTCTGCTTTGACGTCATCAAATAACAAATCTAACTCTGTATATTGCCCAGGGCCGATTATCTCCATTAAGGGGCCTTGGCGTAAGTAAATTTTGGGCGCCCTCACGTACTTTTTTTGTTATTTTTTGACAATAGAAGTGTGGATTGCCGTCACCGTATCCTCAACTAACCACGAGAGCAATAAGAACGACCCACTGTTTTACCTCGCATCACAAATTTATACACTGTAAAAAATAAATACATTGTTGATTTTCGTAAAAAGTAAAATACGTGGAAATAATAAAATATGGATATTTATTATTTCGTCACCGGCGGCCGGTGAAGGCAACCCATAACAGGTGACCTCGACGGAGGATAACACCAAGCACCAGGTCACAACACAACCTATGACCACAAAAGTATTGATATAACGAATTTTAACTAAATTAAAAATTTTAAAGCAATTTTAACAAAACCTTCCCCAACATGCGACCGGCCCTGGTTTTGCTGTAATATGATATAAGAATATGGTGTATCTGAATTATTATCTATCTAATTTTATTATATATCCACAATATAATGCCAGTGCCAATAATTTCGATGATGTAGCAAAATTGGAAACTGATACAGGAAAAATGTTCAAAGAGGAATCGAAGAAAATGAATATGGTGGATAGGTGATACTGTGGATTATGAACAAATTAAAAAAATATATCTAATACATACTAGATATTGTATATATTTATTTTATAAATTTACAAACTATCCTCAAGTTTGTAAATTTTACAATTTTATGTTCCAAAATTATCAATATTTACTCTGTTATCTTTTTTCCGTGAAAATATAAATTCATTTAAAAGAAAATTGTTATTAGTAGGTATAGTCAAAATGACTTTTAAAACATCAAAATGACATTTAGTATGTCCAAGCAAATATCAATTTAGAAAACCAAAACACGAATTTTTAAAATAAATTGAGATAAATCTTTGTAAGGGAATATTTTACAACAAACGTTGTAGACCCATATTATAGAAAATTTAATGCTCTACAAAAAATATTCTATAACATTTTCACGTAACATGTGTCGTTCTTGAGATATCTTGAAAAAATAAATATTTTGGGATGTCACCCCTCAAGCCAGACTCAACCATCCGACCAAGTTTCAACAATATCGGTTCAGTGGTTCATGAGTTATGCGTGTGACAAGGATTCAGGGGACAGACGGACACACGGACACACACACGGACGGACGGACAGACAGACAGACAGACACGGAACGAAAAGTGTTTGTCTTGACGTGAAACGGAAAGATCAATTTAAAATTTTGAAATAGGAGAACATTTTTTTTGTTTCAATCTGAAACGATCACAAAGCTTCTCGTATCTTCGAATCTTCGATATTGCGAGGAAGCAATAATTGCTTGTTTGGTAATATATTAATTTATTTTTGATAATTTTTTCACTTTTAGGTTAAGATGACTCAAAAACTGACGCAATTGGCCAATTTGGGTAACAGATTCGGTTTCAGCATGTCAAAAAACTTTAGGATCATCTATTCAGGTCTCTAGTATAGATCAAAAGTTTTTTCGTCGCCCAGTTTTAGAATGAATTCATAATCTCATAAATATTCACGAGTTCGGATTCTTTCACATCCACCTCAGGCCGATCCTGGTGTTTTATATCAAAACAAAAATTGTTTTTAATATCTTATCGTTAAGGCTTTGTTCTCTTTCAAATAATAATAATAATAACATTTGCTGGAATTACTATAAATAATGTAATTTATAAATGATTAGTACATAATTATTATACTCAGACACGTATCCAGATTATTCAAAGGGGATATTGGTACATAGTTTATTCATTACGAAAAGTAGTGAAACATTTTTTTTATATATGCATACATTTTTTGTCAGCTGGACTTCATCCTCTTCTGACAGCTCCTTCATGTTAATTTGCATTCTCATTTTTCTTATGTCTTCTTGTAAGTCGTCCTGCTGTCTGATTGTCTTTCATCTTAAAGTTTATATAACAGGGACACAAGATATAAAGGAAAGTTGCCTATAAGGAAACATCATTGAAACATAGTAAATATATATAATAAACAACATATAAAAACTACGGTTATGAAGTTATGCCTTATCAATTTATCATATACAAATCCATAAAAATTGTAAGAGTTTATGTAATATTTGCATGTGTTTCAATATCGATCCTATTTTAAAGAAATTAACTAAAATCTAAAATATTTGCGACTATAATAAAATATATCAATATACACCTTAGAATCTATTGTACCGGAATTTATCCTGAAATGGTAAAATTAGTTAGTTTCTTTAAGATACTGATGATGATAGCATTGCTATTGAAATACGTGTAAGTCTTATTAAACTCTTAAAATATTTGTTTTTATTGAGGAGTTGAGTTGGCAGTGGATTTTGAAAGAATATAAAAAATTATTTCAAAATCCACTGCCATCTCGATTTTAAAAAAAATTGAACTGAACGAGTTTTGGAACTCACCTGCTCATACATAATAATATGATAAATGTAATATAATGTAAATTGTAAATTTTGTTCACTTTTCCAATCTTCGATAAAGAAAAATAATTAATATTTTTGTTTGGCGTATTTATAATCAACTAATTTATTTACGAATTACTCAAAAACTATCTAACCAAATGCAGCTTTATTTGGTATCATGGAAAATCATTTTTCAAGAACTTTCCAATGATGTATCATAACATACGTAGAGAGCTGCTATTTAAGATTTTTTAGTTAGGGTGACTGGAACTTACAGAGTAAGTGGCGGTGGGTGAGTCATTGGTTACATTATTATAGTCCCTCCTTCATATTATTGGAACGGAATCTGAGTGATTTTTGGTATTGCTTCCTCACAATATCGAAGATACGAGAAGCTTTGTGATCGTTTTAAAATGAGACAAAAAAAAAGTTTTCAGATCAAGACTAAGAATGTAAATTGGGGGGGGGGATTACGTAATATTAAAGAGGGGATTCGCCGGAAGGGGGGAGAGTGTTAAAAATCGCCTATTATCGAATTTTTGCACTAGACATTTTATAATACTAATTGGCTGTCATATATCCAATATGTTTTATCTATACCTAGTAAGTATGTTTCAATACGTATTTAGATTAATTAGAAACGAAGAAAACATACATACACTAGTACTAAAATATATTAAAACAACATGATAACATTTCCTGAACTGTGCAAAATGCAATAGAGATCATTTTGATACAAATTTTAAATATTTAGGGCATTTAAAGTCAGGTTTATATGAGACTCTGTTGTTTATGTTGAAATTAAATATTTATGTAGACGAACTTCGTATTTTATTTAGTGCTATTTTCTTTTTAGAATGCAGAATGGGTAGAAATATTTGATAATATGTCTCTGCATAGCATAAGAGTCGTTTAGGTACCAACATGACTAACTTTATTTGCTTAATCTAATAGCTATAAAGAACTTCATTTTCACTAAAACTAAACCAAAATCGTTCTATGAGGTATTTTTATTGTCAGTGGTAGCTTTAACTTAGAATTAATAAATAAGTAAAGTAAAATAAAAATATCGGTATGGAGAACCATAGTTTGAACTGCAAATGTACCAAGTATTATCAAAATTGGTGAGATAATAATCGCAACGTTAACTTTTTAGACGTTAATAGATAAAACATTTCAAAATATTTCCAAAATCCGTTATCCGATTAGCACCAAAATCAATAGGTCTGGAGTACCTACTCACTGAGACATTTTCCCCAAAAATAATTCAGATCGGTGCATTTTTACAGTAGTTATCGTGAACAAAAGAAAATTCTTTTCAGACACACAGACACACGCACAGCCGCCATGTGGAAATTAACTTTTCTTCACGTTTTGAAGTGAGTACAATTAGAATCTGTTATTATCCCGGACACCATTTTTCGACGGTATTACAATACTTCCATTTCCTTCGGAACATGGAAGTAAAATTAATCAATAAAATAATAAAACGTAAAATTTTACAAATTGTCTAAAATGACTCAATAGATTCCAAATGACAAAAAACCATTAATTAAAAAATAAAAATAAAAGATTGTGTTTGTAAGTTTGTACCTATTTGATTGATTTTATTCTTCAATAGAAAATGTTTTGTTATATGAATAAGATAAATAACCTAGATTTTTTACTATTGAGTAATTGTATATTTTTTAGATCTTAATATATATCAATGTTATTTTAAAAATATATTTCCGTAACAAAATAAAACTATATGATACATAATGTTATATATAGAATATAGAAGAACATTCAAACAAACAGTGGTTCAAAAACGGCCACGTTTGACTTTAATTCTAATAATGTTAAGTAGTTGTTTATTATTTTTTGTTAGTCTTACAAATTATTATTCAAATTAATTTTCGTCATCCTGCGTGATACATTTAGTGAAACACTGATCTAGAACGACATTTCCCTGTGTACATCACCATCTATAAATAAATCAATAACAAGTTGAACACAAATTCAATTTATCACATCATATCTGACAATTTCATTTACAAACTGCTTGTAAAAATTTTAACGGTGTCGAATTTTAATTAAAAAAATAATAAATAACGTTTTGTAACCAAAACATTATTTGCTATAAATAAATTCAATGAAAAAAAGAGTTAATAATAGTGTTACCAGCAGTTTAACTCAAACTTAAACTATTATTTGGATTAATCAGTTCTTAACTGACAATTCAAGTACGTTTACACAGCGCTGTTATTCCGGTTTTACTGTAACAGATGTAGTTAAACCGTTTTAAGCGGTGCTGTTTACACATACGAGAATTACTAACGCCAGCTGGAATTATAATTCCGATTTGAAGTACGCTATAAGTTCGATAGCGTATCAACAAGAAATCTCAAAAATACTTCATCTGTTCTACGTCCCACGAATCACGCTTTTTTTTTATTTTCCATATCTTCGTCTCAAGTGTTTTAACCTTGTTTTAACTGACGACGTTTTTTCAAATGTTAATGCGAAGTGCATTACGATGAAATCCCTATAATCCGTGGATACTTATATTTTTTGGAGTTGGCTAAATAGATATAAATGATATAACTATGTCTGTATATTGTATATTTTTTACTTTAAATATTTTTATATGTTTCTATACCAATATAGTCCGGACATTAAGAACTTTTCATCTGCACTTTTTGATAGAAGCATGAAAATTGGTATAGTTGTACATTAAACCTTCCTCTACAAAACTAGAAATGGCGACATTTCAAAAACCCGTGTGGCCCCCCTTTTAGGGGCAAAAATATCTACGCGGATTTAGTTTTTCTTATTTATCTCGCAAATGGTTATCCGGACGACACAAACAGAAGACACCCAAAATAATGTTTATTAAATTCTAAACAAAAGTTGCTAATATAAATTTTACGATAAGAGTCTCCGTTGCCGTATAAATGGGGGTTAAAATTATAAAAAAGTACGTTTATATTTACGACATTTTAATTTAAATAGGCAAAATCATGCGTAAAAAAAAATCATATACGATATCAAATTTAAATCACGGTGGCGCTGTAAAAATTACACAAACGCAATTAGTTTCAACAGATTGACGGTAGATGTCGCTACTCGATAAATCATAATGTGTGGCGAAGCGATCAGTGGATAGAAAAGGGTTCAATTTTCATTCTTCGCTAAGTGCATTTACCGAAAAATCGATGTTACCTTTAACGGCAGGCATCTCCATAGAATGTTACATTTACATACAAATTTTACATGGGATATTTTAATTATTAGCTTTATGTTAATCGAGTTGTTTATTAGTTAAATCGCCTAAATCCATGAATACAAGTTTCCGCGGTGAACTTGATATAGATTTTGGCTTCTGGGTACAAGCCGCGTCGATTTTGTCGTTTATATTGGCCAACGTTTCGTCGCACATTGCAGTGCACAACAAAACGTTGGCCGATAAATCGATCAAATCGACGCGGTCTATCCAGAAGCCCGTGTCCATAATTATCAAATTAATTATGTATATATTCCCTGACTACCAATTTTAAATTTTTCAATAATCCGGGAAAAAAATTTAGATCTAAAGTGAACAAATCAGATCTTGATAGAATTGCATTTTGAGATAAAATCATATTTTTTCACTTTTTTATAGCAAGTCTCGCCAAGAGTTTTACTAGCTTATTAAAAAAACATTTGACAAGTAAATGCACAGTGCTTTCTCGTGCTAAATTCACCAAAGGTAGTTAATTTTCGAACAATTTAAATAAAACCCGATAAAGTGTTCAGATAAATTACCAGGCATTGGTTAACTATTTAATTTTTTTTTTGCAATTTGAAAAATATTAGTTCGAAATTTTTCTTAAAATACACGTGATTATTTTTTCGTATATTTTTAATTTTTTGGCAATTTTAATTTAACAATAAATCTAAATTTATGCAAACGTTTAATATGTCAAAGTAAATATCAATTTAAAAAACAAATGACGATTTTTTAAAGCAAATTGAGGTTAATCTTTGTAAGGGAATATTTTACAAAAAAATTTCACGTAACGTGGCGTTCTTGAGATATCTTGAAATGGGTAGAAATATTTGATAATATGTCTCTGCATAGCATAAGTCGTTTAGGTACCAACATGACTAACTTTATTTGCTTAATCTAATAGCTATAAAGAACTTCATTTTCACTAAAACTAAACCAACGATTTTGATGATTTTGAAATGATACCATCCTCAAGCCAGACCCAACCATCCAACTAAGTTTCATTAATATCAGTTCAGTGACACGGATTCAGGGGACAAATTTTGAAATCGGTGAACAATTTTTTGTCTCATTTTAAAACGATCATAAAGCTTCTCGTATCTTTGATATTGCGAGGAAATAAAAACACATGGACATCGTGAAATCCTAAAAAAATATCCAAATATATTACATTACAGGTTTTGACCCGGAGTCTCAGGGTTTGCATACTGGATCTCTGGGTTCAGGGTTTCGTTGCAATTTCTCCGAGTTTTGCAAAAAATAATGACGACTATAAAAAAAACGTCGTCAAAAATACAGCAGAGGGCGCAAAAGTGCACATTGGGGTAGTACATTTTATGAAAAAAAAAGATAAAAAGGGGGTCTTCATTTACATGTCAGGGTTAACAAAAACTAAAATCTGGTCACCCTACGCATAGATTACAAAAAATTCACTGTTTATATTGTAAGAAATATAATATAGGGATTTAAAACAGTCTTACTGCAAGAGATAATATGTAATACATAACTACATAACTACATTCTACATTTGTACATATAATTGATATATTATGGTGAGATTTTCCCACAATAACCACGAAAAAATACGAATTAAAATCATAATCATAATGTATAATGTTAAATATTCTGTTACAAATTGTACGTTTATAATCAACCAGCATACAAGACACCCCCTCCTCTCCCACGCAGTATATAATTTTCGTGATAGCGTGTCTCTTTCAATTAATAAAATATGCAGGCATGGCGTTTCTATGGGCCAATAAATTTATATTAAAGTGTTAATCTGTTTATGAAGTAAATTTAAATACAAGCAGTTATGATTTTATTAAAATGTTTTTTATCGATATTGTACGGTTTTCATCGTTTTTTAAGTGCGTAAATAAAATATTAAAATTCTTTACTGATAAGTATGTTCAGTGTCGGACTAGAACATTTTTTTCTTGTATTTTAAATAACATTAATAAACTTGAATCAAAGTTTTATTTTTTTGTAGTTTAGGGATATTAACTTCTACAAAATATTATAATTCATAATTTAATATTAAAACTTAATAGGTATTCTCAGTTTTTATAAAGTGTACTCCACTGCATCGGGTAGAAAATTTTGGAAAAATACATTAAATAATGCAATTTTAATGTCGTTTTCGTAACATATTTCCGTGACAATCTTAAAGAAAGAAATATTCTTTTGGCAAAATTTTGAATAACCTAATAGAATCAAGGTTGATGTTCAGTTATACAAATTATTATATTTAATTGCAAGAACTTATAAAAAAATAAGGTAGTGGCACCAGTCTTGGATATGAGTTATGACCCCAGTAATGGCTATTTTTTAATTAAATGTACTGAATTAGAAATATTTGTTGATATTTGATTACTACCATTTCTGAATAAAAATCTACATATTTATATACATTTAACTGTCTTATTGCGAGATTTGATGACAATCGGCCAGTAGGTATGAAAATGGTGGACACTTAAACTAATTATTAGTATAATTTATTTATTAATTATTATATTATCATATCAACTGCTTCACATTGTTTCAAATTTGACGATTCTTTCTTTTATATCTTTTGTGTCGTAGTACTTATCATTTTGTAATCATTAGCAAGTGTCCATCACTGCGTGCTCATTACTGGTTTAACTTTACCCATTACTGGAGAAAATACATAAACAAAATAAAAGGCTATAATTTAAAAAAAACAAAAACTATATTTGCGGACTTTGGTAATTAAATTGATTAAATAAAGAGTTACATGTTTTATTAGTAACATGAGTTCATGAGAATTACAAAAAATAAGCCCGTCAATCACAAAAATAGTAAACTTTGCTCTTATAGCGGCCATAACTGGTGCCATTACCTTATATCTAAAAATGTCTAAAGACTTTATTTCCTACCAAAATTTTCAAAGGTGTTTATATAATGTAATATATATTAGATAGAAGTATTTTAAAGAAACAACATTCAATATATCTTTACTGGCTAAAAGAGGTCAAGAAAGTCAATATTTTCATGAATTTTTCAGTCGCTGTTAAAGTGAATCTTGCACATAAAAAATGTATGTTTTCATTCATGAAAAACAGTGAATAAAACGTTTACTTGCAATAGGCATGATGCCTAATTTTTAAAAACTATTTTATGATGATCTTACGTGTCTCCTATTTCCAAAAAAATACTTATTTCTGCAGAAAAAGAAGGTTTAATCACAAAAATTGACTCTTTTAAAACTAATTTTGAATTTGACGCCAAAACGCTCGCAGGTGTCATGGCGCATTTTTGACGTCACGCCTATGTAAAGACATCTTGTCAACAATAATAAATCCATCGCTAACGTTTCTCGGTTTTAGTTTTGGTAACACAAAATTGAGCAAAGTGATAATTTAAAGCCACAAAATAATTTATACACAGTGCAGATATTAATGAAACAAAAATGATGTTTACTTAGCCGTGACGTCATTCATTCTGACTGGTGTTTTATCTAACATGACGGATTGCTGTATTTTGTGTTTTTATTTTAACAAAAATCATATTAATCTCGCTTTTAATATAAAAATAAATTCATTTTTTAGAATCTTTAAAACCTACTTCATTATTTAAAATCATAATTTCAGTGATACTTTGTTACTGTACCCCATTCGAAAGTGCTTATTAGTGTTATATTTCGTTGAAATGTTGGAAATAATAATAATAACAACACGCGTATTTAATTTAACAAAAACTGGCATCATGCCTATTAGTTTATTTTATTTAATAGTCGAAGATCTAAAATAAAGCACATTAAATTTTATGACGGTTGTAAAAATATAAATGTAATTATAACGGAACGATGGAAAAATTAAAAAATTATCATGATCAAAAAGAATTTAAATGTTTATGAACAGAATGTGTATTTTGATTAATTTGATATTCTGCTGGTGTACATAGGCGAAAAGATGCGAAAACGTGGCCAAAATATTTGACGTACAAACATGTATTTTGTATGTTAAAATTGTAGCAATTATTAACAGATAAAATCCTCTAGCTTACATTTCTATCTTCCTAATTCTTTGATTCCGCTTGATCTGATTAACATAGAATTATGCATTGCAGGTTTTGGCCGCGGCTTCGTGTTTTAAAAAAAATCAAATCTTTGTTTCATATTTTATTAAAAAATATAAATAGTATATTGTTTTCTTAATACGGACCTGATTTAATTATTGAATACATTAATTAATCTTTTTTATACAATTTATTTTATTAGAAAATAATGTATTGGCACCAGTGTTTCATTCTTGTTTAATTAAATATAATAAATTGGAAATATGTATTTGTTGATATTTAATTACTGCCATTATCGAATCATAATCCATAGACATTTAATTGTAAAAAGCTGAATTTGATGACAATCGGCCAAAGGATGTCAAAATTATTAGTGCAATTTATTAATTAATTATTATATTATCATAGCATCTGCTTTAATTGTTTCAAATTTCAGAATTCTTTATTTTATAACTTTTAAAGGTCCCATTAAAATCGGTTCAGTAGGTTTTGTGTCATGTTAAAATAAACAAACAGACAGAACAATTTTTTTAATGTATCAAAATGGATTAAAAACATTGGTAGTTATAACAAGTAAGGAGATACATACGTCTTATCCCAGAATCCAAGATCAATAACGAAATATTTAGCCAAAAATAAACTGTGTAATTTTTCTCTTGATAATAATAATTAAAATGACATACAGAGTAATTAGTGTAAATGATTATTAAAATACAGAACGTACGTCCAGTATATTTAGTAACATAAATAGATGCGTCACCGAATAATTTAAACAGAGAAATCCAGGCAGAGATGAATGTGGACTACATGTGCGGGGTTCTGAACTACCGAATAATAATTACTAATAACTATCAGGGCTGGTCTTGTTCATAAATGGGCTTAATCTGGGTGCTATATTATTTTGAGACATCCACATATTTTTTGATTTTTTGACTAATTTAGACAATAAAATCTAATGAATTTTAATTTAATTGAAATTGCTATAAAATATAAGCGATAATTTTGCAAAATGTATATATAATCTGTAATATGGGAGTTTGATTTTCAAAAAATGGTTATTGTAAATACGTTTATTTTTTAAAACGATCACAAATCTTCTCGTATCTTTGATATTACGATGAAGCAATACATTTGTGAATAAAATTAATTTGGCGTTTGGTTGTTTATTAGATACATCTTTCATTAAAATATAAAAAAACTTTTTTTTATAAGCATTCTTTCTTCAAGCAAACTGTTAAAATTTTGAAATCGGAGAACATTTTTTTTCTTTTTAAAACGATCACAAAGCTTCTCGTATCTTCGAGATGTCATATCCCTAACAACCCTAGTTGCTATTCACCAATATTCTCTTATCTACAGGATATCCATTTTCTGGAAAGTCAGGGAAGCCTAAAATGGTCAGGGAAAGGGAATTTATTTAAAATTCTGAAAAATCAGGGAATTTATTAATTTTTTTTTGAAGTCAAAGAATTTATTATAAATTCTGGGAAGTCAAGGCAGATACTTATTACTGTTATTATCTACTAATTTTGCTTTTAATGACCTTTTTTTGTTTTTTACATCTCAACTTCAATTTTACACTTATTATTAATTTAATAAAGAAAAAAGTGTATAAATTTAAGTTGATGACCAAAAAAAAAGATCTTCAAAGTTTATTTTTGCCCCTCAATCACTTTTTGCCCGGGGGCTCCTGAGCCTTTAGTGGTGAGGGAATTTAGAATCTGTGGTCAGGGAAAGTCAGGGAATTTTATTTTCAAAAACCAGTGGACACCCTGAGTATGGAACAATAACAAATTCTGGACGCAAAGTGAACATTTTAAGCAAATGCTTGTTCTTCCTCGCCTTTTTGTAAATAACCACCTTAACAATTGATTAAATAAAGTTTTGTTATTCTAGTCTTTAAAAGAAACTTTACAAACTATTAAACCCCATGCACTTTGGTGTACCTATGGGGCCAAAAGAGACAATGATACAACCTGTTGAAATCATTCGAAAGTTTTTTTTTAAGTTCATCTACGATTTTTTTAAAACAGAGTTTTTAATCTCGTAAACTCTCAACCCTGTGGGAAATTAATGAAATTTAAATATGCAATATGAACGTACATACATTTTTATCAAAATTACAAAGCTTTGAATATTTTTTGTTATTTTTGTCAAAAAATATTATGATCGCTTAAATTTTTGATGAGTGTATCTGTTTTGGGAGTTCACAAATCCACGCAGAACTGTTAAAATGTTTTATCCCGAATCACAAACACAGAAATGATTCATTGCATTAATGTTCTGGATGCGAAAACTACAGGAAAACACAGAGCTTGTTTGTCCAATAGTAAATAGAACATGTTGTTTTACGTAAAAACGGAAAACAACAACACGCGAATTTTGTAAGAGAATAACACCTGATTATAAATAAAATATAAATCTGTATAAAAACATTAAAAAAACAAAACAAGTTGTTCTCAATGGAACATTATTGTCCGGTATCATAAAGGACCTAACAAATTTGTTAGCTAGCAAGCACTTTCAACTGAGATATCAAACTTATATGACAGTTCTTTTGGAGTTTGTTGATGACTTTGACAAGTTTCGCGCACGCGTTGTAGGTAAATACAAACGGTATTAAAACAGTGGGGATGTTATGAAAATTATTTTGTACGGACAAAGATGCCAACTGTGTTACAATTAGTTGAAGTGTCACTGCTCTAAATACCATAACTAATCCATAGATACTAGTACAGAATTAATACCCCATTTGAATGTAATTGCTAGCTAGCAAATTTTGTTAGGTCATTTATAATACCGGACATATAATTCGTAAGAGAAATATTCAAAGTGCAAAAAAGCAAAAAAAGGTATTCGTAGTTGACAAATTTTCTCAACCCCTAAATAGGTCTCATAAAAAAATCTCATATGATCTTTTGATTTTAACCCTTCAGTCACGATATATTTGCTTTTAAAAGTGGTTATCAGAGCGCCCCCCTCTAATTTATAAACTATCGATGTAAAAAATCTGAAAAAAATTCAGAATATAGCTTCTAATTAGTACTTTCAATGAAAATTATGACCAACACATAGTTTAAGAAAAATTTTGAAATAACTTTTTTTTTTATAAATCGTCACACGAACATGTACACTTTTATGGATATTACATCTTTCTTACGTATTATCAAGTAGATAATGTTAGATGAAGAAAATGCTAGTGAGAACGGCTACGGAACCCTATCATGTGCGTGGCCGTTTTATCTTTTTTATTATGTAACTTTTGACTAAGGTACATTCTTTAATTTGTATAAAATTATAATTAAATTGTAACCAAAGTTTTTGGAACGAACACTATTAGTTTTATATATATACGTAGAATGGGTTATTTTTTTGAGAAAGTTTTTCCTTGGCGTCCTTTTGTCTGTAAATTGGATAAATTTTGAACGGTTTTATTGATTTCATTTAAATCTTGTGCAAGTTTAGGGACGACAACAGTCTTTTTTACTTCTAAATTGAGATATATTCTTGTAAACAATGCGGGGAATCAGAAAGTAAGTGAGTGTGCGTGGATTTTAAATTTTGTATGTTTTGTGCTTTTTTATTTAACTTTTTCATTTTGTTTATCCGCGTTTCTATTAGTTTTTGACAACAGTTGATATTTTAATAAAGACTCCACGAAAGACGATACTTTTTTCGGTCTCGAAACAAGATAGAGATCGAGACGAGAGTGTATTAAATTCAGACGAGACGAAACCGCAAATTGTTTTTTTCTTACTTGTATGCTATGACATCGTGGAAACAAAACACAACTTGATAAAGATTTTTTTAGTCTTTTAAAGTTAAATCTTGGGTTTTCATAAAATATTAATAGCCACGAACATGCACAGAAAAAATATCTAACTGTTGGTGAAAACCGCATTGAAATCGGTTCAGTAATTTCCGAGTCTATACGCTTCATACAAACGATGAAGATTAACTTTAATTATTGATTTGACGATTAATATCAAATAGTAATTTTCTACAAATTAAAATCTTTAGAAACGATAAACCGAAAACCGTGTGTTGTGGGCATTTTGGGTGGGCATGTTGAATATTTTAGGTCACTATGATTTTGTGGATATTAATCCGGGTAACATTGGATTCAATGTGCTAGTATATAATACTTATTCGGTATATTTCAAAATTTTACTGTTTATCACTTAAGAATAAATCGAATTAATATTTTTTGTAAAAAAAACTAAAAGTAAAATTCGAGACGTGACTAGACTTACCTGACTCTCGTTTCGTTTCGTGTGCAGCTTAGTAAAAAAAATAAGGCATGGATTACACCCAGAAACATTGCTTTCCAACTGTTTTAAAGTATGCAAAACTTAAATTGTGTTTCTTTTGTTGTTTTTTTCCCCTTTAAACCAGCAATTCCATTTTACCAAAATGACGAACAAAATGAGAGAAATCTGAACAAAGTTTCCGCGTTTTCCAATTTGTACATAACTCATAAATCCAACGAGAAAGAAGAGTTTACGTTCTTTCATATTCACCCAAGATATTTTAGTGGCTTACGTTCAATTTTCAAAAGCTCACTTCGTGTCACAAAAACTGTTTTTATATTATTTCAGTGCCATTTTGTTTCCAGGCCATGGCCGCAACTAAAGCATACTACACGAACATGTGTTTATACAGTCAAACCTCTATTATTTGATCGTCAAAAACTTTTAGTTGAAATTTAAATTGTGTAGAGTGAAGTAAATGTAACTTTTTGACCAATATTTGATCTTATTTTTTGTATAAGACGCGACTTACAACAAGAAGTCAATGATAATAATAACTGTATTGTTATTATTATTATTATTAATTTATTACATACTCAATACAATAACAATATTGATTTATGTATATTGATATGTGTATATATATTTTCTTTTGTCGTTTATTGAAAGTAGAGAAAACCTCCGCCGAATTGTGTTGTTTCCGTGTTCATAACGGCCCGTTTAACGACACAGACTCTCATTTATCTGCGTTATAGAGCTACGTTATTACAGCTTCTCTTGTTTATTGCAAAGTACATTCACTATTTTTGACACAAAAATGATGTTAACCCATTATTACATATTAGTTTTTCGTACAAGTTTGTTAGGTATTTTTAATGCGTTGCTAACTCAGTGTGTATAAAACTTTTTTAACTTTAGGGAAGTTATTGTAATGGGTCCGAAAATAGAAATAAAAATGTTGACATATTTTTATGTTTCAAGGTCACTGCAGTATGTTTACACTAGTTTCTAAAAGATGTATGTGTGTATGCACGTGCGTGAATACACATAAAAAATGATACATATTGACTTTGTTGGGGTGCAAATATGATCTAAATTAAATTTCATCAAATTCGGTCCAGCCGTTTTTTTTTGCTTGAACAAAAAGACAAAAAAAAATTATTGAAGAAGATTTATTCGATCTAATTTGTTTTGGCGGCAATCTGTACTTTGAAATATCAAATATCGTCGCGTCTATCTGTCTGTGAACGATTTTCTCAGTAACTACTGAACGGGTTTCATTCCGGTTTTCACTAATCGATAGAGTGTTTCACGAGGAAGGTTTAAGTGTATAAAATGCCGGATTTAATGCGTATAATATAAAATAAGATGTTTTTATCAAATAATATTTTATAGTTTTTTTATAATATTGAAACAATAATATATATAATCAGTATTCAAGTATTGATAGTCATACCATGCTGGGAAGTTGATTGTGTGGACCTCAAGGGTCGCACTTAGTTACAAATGCCACCTTTGTAGTGTCCAAACCCACCCCACTTATGGTCTGTATGCATGCAAAGATGGTCATGAAAACTGATTTTAAAATTTACAATCGATTATAAATTATTGCACACCCCAAGCAAGTTATGGCTTGGAGTGTGTTTATTCTCATCCTAATTTTTTTTGCGTATGTACATTGATTAAATTAACAATTTATATTAAATTTCTTTAGTATAAATTAAAAGTTTAAATTTTCTGAAAGAGAACATTACAGTCTCAATATTTACTTAATGTTGATTGGTTTTAATTTTCTCTTATAAAAATATAAACTTTTGTCGTAAAATTGAAATTTTTAAGTGACGGCAACACGCTACAGATCGCAAAACGTAATAAATTAACATACATCCTTTTGAGTTAACTTCATTATTTATCAGAATAGAACCCTATTAAAACTCAGCCAAATCGGATGACTCGAAGTCAGTTTACTATTTATTATTATTTGTATTGTGTGTAATTTAGTCATAAATAAACTATTTTGTACAATCATAGATCATAAATAAATAGGGATTATGCAATCATACATTGAATAAAATGCGTCTAGTTCAAGTAGAGTTAGTCATTAATTTATCTACAATTAAAGAAATTATAACTAATCCAATTTACAACTAGCTGTATTCGCCAATTAATTATTGTTGACTCATACACATTCATATCATTGAGATAATGAATGACACTTGTAATATTATTGATCTATTTTAATTAAGCTAGATAACAGTTTGTTCAAAATTGAATATTTTCAGAAAATAGGACAATTTTGTGATAGCTATATTACCCTGACCTTGATCACGGGCTCCAAAGCAAACAAGTCAATTATAATTCAGAAGGTCTTGGTTTGAAGTTATAACTTTTTCGGAGTTTTCCCCGCCTCCCTACTGATTCTGTAATTACCAATTTTTGTTTTAAATTAATTTTCAACTAATTGACTGCTACTTGCTATAGTCTTGATTATTAATATCTTTTGAATGTAGTTTTTTTGGATCTAAATATGTTTTGATAAATTTTGATTGTTATTGTTTTGGTGAATATAATCAGCATTTTTTTTCTTAAGTATATTTTGAACCCCCTTCTTTCCCATTGTAAGAATTCATAAGTATTAGCACCTCCCCTCTTCCCCTCTCTTTACGAAATTCAATTGGAATTTTTGGCAAAAAATAATTATTAATATATATTGAAAAAAAAACACCAATTAAAACAGTCCAAACGGGGTTCAAGCATTGGCGCAAAAACCAGGGGGGGGGTCAATTTTTTTAATATTAAAAATTCTTTAATTTTTGTAAAAATTGATGTTAAAGCTCACTAACGAATTATGAAATATATCCACGAGTCTAATCAAAGACAAAAAAATAAATAAAAAGTACAGTGAAACCTCGTTAGTACGTTTTTTTCTTTTTTAGGTCTCGGAATTCTGTCATAAGACTCAATGTCAAAATATTTCGTTCGTGCGTTTTTTTCGTTAGTACGTGTTTTCCTCCAGTCTCTTTAAAAACGTACTAACGAGGTTTCATTGTATTTTTATTTTTTAACAAATAAATAACGATATTAATCAAGCTAAAGAAAACTGAAGTTTTAAGAACGCTAAATTATTAAAAATGTAAAATAAGTTCAACTTAATTTTTGAAATTCGTACTGCCCCTGCCCCCAGAAAAAAATTATTTCGGCGCCACTGGGTTCAATTAACGTATTAAAAAACTAACGCTTTGGTAATGATTCTTAAAGTTTTACAGACCCCCGACCAAAATTTTGTCTCATATTGCAGGTTGCAATGTAAATATTTATAAATTGTTTATATGAACAAATATTATTTACAATTTAACAAAAAATATCCAGAACAGTGAATCATCACTTTTTTATTATAAGGCAATATATTTTTGCTACATTCATATCTGCTTTTTCACATTCCCTCGATAGCAATAGTAACGTATATATGTTTGTATGTGTTCAAAGCTGTGAAATTTTTTTCACAAACTACTACTAAATCTTTATATGAAAAATGTAAAAAAAACAACTAAAGGATTTACCGTGTCCTTTTAAAGACGTTCACAATATTGTAACAGCTATAAATAACATTTTAAAATTTGAGAAAATTTAAATCATTTGAGCTATAAAAAATTTAGTTTTTTGTTGGATTAGGAAAGTATATGGATACGTAATATTAAATCACATTTTACTAAACTGTTACTAATGCTTGACTTGATGTGGTTAGTTTCCCCCAAATTTCAGTTTTAATGAATTAAAACAAAATCTTTTAAATAGGTGTAAGAACATTTTGAAATATTTTTTTTAAATTGAACAAATATTGCATTTTTTGTGGTTAATAATAATACTAATTTTTACCATATTAAACAATAATAAACAATGTTGATTTAAATTTATTTCGTGTATAAAAATTATGTTTTAAGAAATTTTCTGTAAAAAATGTAGGGTAATTTTTGAAGAATTATTAATTATTAATTAACTTAAATAAAGATATATTTAAAATAATATTGTGTTGATTTGACATCCTTGAAAATATATGTACATATATTGCATATGTTATTCATACATATATGTATGTTTAAAATTATGGTTACATTTGATCTGTTAGAGACATGATGGTTACGAATATTGTTTAACTGAAAACGAATTAACACTAATATTAATTTAAAGGTAATATGAAATATTTAGTTAATTAATTAGTTTTAGATTAGCTGTTCGGATTGAATTATATTAATGCTAATTATAAAGTTTTAGGATTGTAGTATGTAGTATTAGTATTTTTACATTTTATTAACATGGGAAAAATGACTTTTTTATTTACGCCTGAATAGTTAATAGAAAAAAAAATTGTTTTTAATTTCTTTCGGTAATATTTTGTAGAGAAATTAAAAAGATCCCGAGTGCTCAATTTATAGATTTAGTATTTTTAAAGATATGTTCGTTTAAAGATCATAAAAATTGGATTTTGGAAAAATTACAATTTTATGATAATGTTTAAACGAATATATCTTTAAAAATATTGGATCTATGAATTTAGCACTCAGGATCTTTTTTGTAGGAAATTTAATTCTCTATAAAATATTGCTGAGAAAAAAAAAAGTTTTTCAACGAGCTTTTCACGCGTAAATAAAAAAGTCATTTTTTCCATGTTAATTAAATTGAAAAAAGACTGTTACCGCCGTTCACAGGTTTGATCTACAGGTCTGAAATTTTGGGCAAATTTTTCTTTAGATTCAAGGTTAAAACATATGCTAATAGGGAAAAAATACAAAAAAAAACATCATTCGTTGTGCCCGAATTTAGTTAAACTTTGTTCCATGAATAATTTAAATTGTAAATTTTATTTTTTCCAACCAAATTTAACACATTGACTTTAAAAATAAAATAAAGGAAATCCGAGTTACTAAAAGCAAACAACATATTTTAAAAGTATTTCATTTTGATGTAAATCACTGGAAACTTCAAAAAGCTTTTGTCGGCCCCATTTAAATTGCGGACTTTAGTGTAAGCGTTCTATATTTACATAATAAAACATAGTTTGTGCAGGTATAGTGAAATTTGCACATAAAAAAAACGTATAAGAAAAAGAAGAAAGAAACTACGTATGTCTTAAATTATAATTTATATGCAGGAGCTTTTGCTACCAACAAATTAACTTCTATTCTTTTCTACTTTCATAGCTACTCCATTGTTTGACTGAATAGAGTCGACGGTTCCAAGACAAAAGTGTAGTTGTGTGGATGAGGTAGAAAGAGATATTGTAGTGTGAGTTGGGGGGAGGGGGGGGGGGGTGAAGGAGAGCTGTAGGCGTTGTACAATGATTCCAATACAGGGTTAGTATAAATTAGCGATTTCAAATACCCTAATATTCGTAATTGGTTTTGAAATGTGGTTGGTTTATGCATGTACATTTAATTTAGGGGTGTTTATTTCAGGGTATCTAAATATGTATTAGTATCAGCAAATATAGTGGAACTTTTTTTCACATGTTTGAATTTTCAAGTAAAATGGTTTTTAGTTTTTCCCTCGTTGTTTACGTTAGTAAGATGATGTTTATGTCGCAGCCTGATTCTAATTTAATTTTGAGTTTTTGTTGATAAATAACATTGTCGCGGGATTCGCGCGAGAAGAGCTTTAGCTTTTTTTTTTACAAAATGGCGCCGTTTTAATCTAGTCGCTTTATATGGAGGCTGAATTACACCTATTACACACACTAGTGACTTTTAGTAGCGCGACTATCGCGTCATGGCATGCTATTGTATCCAGCGCGACTATCGCCGGTATGTATGGGTTTTGCGATTTACATATAAAACAATGTTAAATGAATGTATGCGATTGTCGCGCGACTCAGTTGTTAGTGTGTACGGGGTCTTAACATTAGCTACTTATAAATAGCTAGAAACTAAAACTAACCGCCCGATTTCAAAATTTAGTTCTGCTGTGTAATTTACAATTGTTTTGTTTTTTTAGGGTTCCGTACCTCAAAATACAAAAAATCTTATAGGATCACATTGTTATTTTAAGAAAAATTTTCAATTGCAAATACCCTTTTTTTTACTTGCAATTTTTCAATTACACAAATTAGTTTCTACAACTGCAGTTTTCATTTTTGGAATTGCAGAAACAAGCTACAATTACACAGTAAAATAACCCCTGCCTTGTTGTCCATCTGTCTGTCCATCAAGACCATTTACAATTACATAACAAGTTGAAATTAACATCAAATACAAAGGTGTACAAGCCTCACAATCTTGTAAAAAAATTCACGTTTATAACTCAATGCAATAAAAAGATATGCTTTGAGTTGCATAAAACCAATATAATCATGATTAGTTAATCAGTTGTTTTAAAACCATTATTACGTCAATTCTAAAAAAACAATCACGGTTATGATACATTTTATAAGGTAAAAAATAATCATATTTAGTGAATTGTCCATTTACAAATTAAAATTAACATTAATCGTGGTTTGAAAACAACTGATTAACTAATCGTGATTAATTTCACTTTATGCAACCCAAGGATGACCTTTCAAAGTGTATTTTGATACTGACAGACTGACTCACTGACTTATTATCAAAACTTATAGAGGGTACTCCCCGTTTACCTATAGAATCTTGAACTTTGGTACAAAAGAAGCTCTCATAACACAAATAAAGAAAAAAATTCGAAAATCGTTAATTTCTAATTCTACATGGAATTATTACGTGACAAACTTAATTTTGTGGTTTCTTTCATACAACGTCTGAGTAAAGACGTCTTGGGAATCGGATTCGTTGTCTACGCAACTAACTATTGTCAATAATTAAGTTTTATATAACGGTACGGAACCCTCAGGGCGCAAGTTATACTCGCACTTGTCCGTCTTTTTTATAGTTTGTTATATAAAAATACTTATCGATATTAGTAACTTTTTTTATAAAAAAAACGTGTTCTAAAGCGGTTAAATTTACAATTAGGCTGCGTTATTAACCTTGGGTTGCATAAACCACGATTAGTTAATCAGTTATAAAACTTATCTTAATTGAGAATTTTTTTTGGAATTGACGGAATAATGGTTTTTAAAACAACTGATTAACTAATTAACTGGAAGCTCATTTGCTTTTACAATCAAGCAAATTCTTTTTAATACCGAGCATTATAAGTATGAATTCAAACTAAAGAAACACCAAGAATTAGATTTAACAACAATTACATTTTAAATTCTTATGTCCGGTATTATAAACGACCTAACAAAATTTGTTAGCTAGCAATTACATTCAAATGGGGTATTAATTCTGTACTAGTATCTATGGATTAGTTATGGAATTTAGAGCAGTGACACTATAATTAATTGTTACAGAGTTGGCATCTTTAACCGTACAAAATAATTTCATAACATCACCACTGTTTTAATACCGTTTGTATTTACCTACAACGCGTGCGCGAAACTTGTCAAAGTCATCAACAAACTCCAAAAGAAGTGTCATATAAGTTTGATATTTCAGTTGAAAGTGCTTGCTAGCTAACAAATTTGTTAGGTCCTTTATGATACCGGACATTAATGAAATATACGGGAACATATTATTCCTGCGGAGACCCGTGTCGCGGCGTTCGGTAAGGAAGGAGCGATGCGTTCCTTGCTTTGAACGTCAATTGGTTATTTTGTTTTCAATAATTAACTTTTAAATTTAAACAGAACAAAAATTATTTTTACTTTTTGTTTTGATTCGTTTTTGTTAGGTAATTTAAGTGTTGTTTGGTTTTTATTACAATAATATCTAATTCAACTATATTTTACCAGCGATTACTGAATAAATTAACGAATCAAATTTGTTTTCTAAAATTTTATTGCTGAGGTAAAACATTATAATTGGTTAATTAAAAAAATCGAAAAAACAATAACGAAAAGGAGATATGATCTCTTCATTTGAATCGGTTATTGATTGTGATTTGTGCATTTAATTTATTGAATATTATACGACTTTAATTGATTTCATGTAATATTAGTATTATGTAGGTATTGTTTAATATTTTTTACACCCCTACGAGTAATGGGATGGTGGGGATGACATGATACTGGCGTAGAATCTCTACTACTTTCTCTCCATCTCTGTTGGTCTAGTCTAGACTAGTGAAAATACAGCAATGCGCCGATAATGATTTTGCTATTGTGTGAATCACGGAAAAATTTTTCGTTTCAACTATTAAATGTCATCCTTGATGATGAGAATGGTTTTTTAATTAAAAAATCTTTACGGAACCTTTTGATGCTCTGATTTTAAATGTTACAATAACACTTTTGCGGTATTCGAATCCAGGAATTGTTTTTAAAATACCTAAAGTACTGGCATCAGTCTTGGATACGACCCCAGTAATTTTTGATTTCGTTAAATGTATGTTTATTGTATAGAAAATGGCGTGAAAAGTTGAAATCTTCAAACCGTAGGTCTGTATCTCAAACCATTCTCGAGATATAGCCTCTCAAAGTTTTAGTTTTTTCAAATTTTTGGAGAAAAAGGTTATAACTTTTGAACGCGTTGTCGGAATTGATTTTAGTTGACGGATTTGGAATCAACGTGTCAAAATCTATATAATGACATGTATAATACCTTAAAACTCGGAAAAAAAAATTTCGCAAAAAATCGAAAAAAATTCAAAGGGGTATACCTTAAAAAAATGTCGATTTTTGGCCAAAATTTTTTTGTCGGATTTTAAAGTATTATACATGTCATTATATAGATTTTGACACGCTGATTTCAAATTCGTCAACTAAAATCAATTCCGACCACACGTTCAAAAGTTATGACCTTTTTTCTCCAAAAATTTAAAAAAACTAAAACTTTGAGAGGCTATATCTCGAGAACGGTTTAAGATACAGACCTGCGGTTTGAAAATTTAACTTTTCACGTCATTTTCTATACAATAAACATACTTTTAACGAAATTAAAAATGAAATTTTTTAGTGAAATTTCCTGCAGTGAATTTTAACTCGTCATACAAATATCGACTAAAATACAAGTAAATAAGACGTAGAATCATTTAGTTACTATATAAATATATAAGAATTTATTTAAAAAAGTAAAAGCTTGAACTTAAGGTGTTTCATAACTAGTTTTTTTGTTAATAGGAGGGTGAGGATTGACAAAATATGCTTCATTTATTAAAAATTTCACGCCTCGCCACTGAACCTTGCTCTTATAGCGGCCATAACTGGTGCCAGTACCTTAAATACTTTTGACTCATCTGTATAGGGCCGTATAAGAAAGTAAAAATACTATGCCTACCTACGTACATTAAAATAATTTCTAGTAGATTTTTGTTGAGATAAAAATATAGTCTGAAACTTAGAAGCGATAATTTCATTTGAAACTATAAGAAGAGTAAAGTGAGAGATAATGGGCACATTACTTGGCTGTTCTACTTTTGAATTAGACGTGACTGGGAGTGTATGAGCGCTAACAAGTATTAATACTTAGAGAAATGTGAACATAAGGGAATATAACTTATGTTTTGTTTTGTGGAAAATATGTTTATGCAAATTCTAATGTAAAGTTCTGTGGTGGAACTTATAAGATCAACCGCAAGGGATGCAAAAATAATAGACATTGTTTTTATTTAAACTAAAAATATACACTTTAACCACTATAAAACAATATCACTCGACACGTGTTTCGACTATACAAGAAGTCCTCATTATGAGCCTAACAGTTCCAGTCTGACTCCTGTTGCATTTGCATTTCACGCATATCTTGGACACCTTGTATACTGAAATTATTTATTATAATAAAAAACGCAAATATTTTCTCAGTAAATATTTACTTGAATAATATAAGAAGTTATTATTGTCAAGAAAAAAATCAGGAAATGTTAAAGTATGGCAAAACCTATTTTTATTGATTGATGTAAAATTTTCCTCTAGCAAATAAATGATGTGTGGTTGTTATATATTTCAGTAAAAATATTCGAACATGAGTTTGAAGATATAAGAGCCTAAATTTTTTTAAATATCCGATCACATTTTTTTCTAAAATATATTTAAGCATCTATTTATTCGTTTCTTTATTTCGCTTTTTTTTTTGTTTAACAAAAGAGCGAAATCTTTTGTTACCAATAATCCTCCGATCTTTGTTATTTTCTAAGGTATTGTTGTATTTTTTATCAAACACAATTCAGTAAACATTGAAAATAAATAATTTAATACAAAAATGAAATCACTATTTCTTTCTTCAGTCAATAAATTGATGGTCAAATATTTTATTAAGTTTTATTTATACCCATTAATTTAAAACTGCATACATTCTTCTTTTCAATGCTATTCTTGTTTTTTCAATAGCAGCATCCGTTTGAAAATGACATTTGATTAGGTTCAATACCTTCCCTTGATACTCTGTGAAAATTGTTAACCGAAGATTTTAATAATAACAAAAAGTTTAAATATTTAAAATTTAAATTCCTTGAATTGTCATCTTTTATTTGATTCTCTAATTGCTGGGATTGTATAAAAAAATTTTTTGGTAACTCATTTTCCCCCCTCAAAAAGCACCAAAAAAATTTGAGTTTTATAATTCAGAATTATTATTAAACGGTTCAGTAGTTAGAAGGCTGTGATAAACAGACGGACGGACACAGTGTTGATTCCATAAGAGTGTCCTTTTCTTTTTACAATGCGTTTTTTCATTTCTGTTGTAATTAAAGAAAATTATGATTGAAAAGCATTCTTTATTTTTGAAATATTCGTTTAAAATAATTTTAATAAATATGATTATATTATATAGGTAAATTACAGTAAAAAATACATATGTATACTTTGAACATTGAATATATATTTTAAATAATGTTCATAAGGTTCGGTTTTGATTTGTCTCGATATTGGCACTATTTTTATTTTATATGACAGTGAATGTTATTTTTCAACATGAATGTGGGTTCAAAAGTGTTGGCCTTTAGCTATTTCACAGTCATTGTTGAGAGTATATTCCTTTTCTTGAGATGGCTGTTGCGATAGGTGAACTTGAGAACACTTTTTATTAAGGTTTCAATATTGTTACAAAACGTTTTCTATCGCCTTTGAGGTTTCCAATATATAAAGCGAAATGCTTTTCAACTTTCTATACTCGTTGACTTTTCACTGTATATTTAACTCATTCGAAATTGGATTTATTTTTATTAAATAAAGTATGTGAGTACATCTACAAGATATATCCATGGTATATAAGGTAGTGGCACCAGTTATGGCCGCGATAAGAGCAAGGTTTACTGTTTTTGTGATCGATGGGCTTCTTTTTTGTAATTCTCATGAACTCATGTTACTAATAAAACAAGTAACTCTTTATTTAATCAATTTAATTACCAAAGTCCGCAAATATAGTTTATTTTTTTAAATTACAACCTTTTATTTTGTTTATGTTTTTTTATCAGTAATGGATAAAGTAAAATCACTAATGAGCACGCAATGATGGACACTTGCTAATGATTACAAAATGATAAGTACTACGATATAAAAGAAAGAATTGTCAAATTTGAAACAATGTAAAACAGTTGCAATGATAATATAATAATTAATTAATAAATTATACTAATAATTAGTTTAAATGTCCACCATTTTGACACCTATTGGCCGATTGTCATCAAATCACGCTGTAAGACAGTTAAGTGTACATAAATTAATATTCAGAAATGATAGTCATTTCTTATCAACAAATATATCTAAATTAAATAATAGCCATTACTGGGGTCATATCCAAGACTGGTGCTAGTACCTTATTTAGAAATACATTTTGTTAATTATAACAATTTGTGTACTTATTAATTATAATGTACATACGGCGCGAGTGGGGAGATAGCTTAATTTTAATGGAGAGATTAAATTTTCCTTGTTCTTCTACGAATTTAGAATTCGTGATACAACATTAATAAGTTATTTTGAAAGTACGTTTAAATTTTGGATTACAGAAAAAAATAATGAAGTATTTTAATTACTTTATTAACTAATTGTGAAACGTTTTAGAAAAATACACTTGGTAACATTGTATATAATCAGATGTATCAGTCAAGTGAGTACGCTATATACACAACAATATGAGAAACATTTTAAGAGGATTTTGTCAGCTGCTTATCTCATAGAAGTGATTGGTACGTCCGTCTCTCTTCGACATCCAGTTAGAGCGAGAAGGGTAGAAGAATTCCTTTAGTACGTGTCAAATTACTGATATGTAATACCGGACATATTTAACAAATTAAAAAAATCTTAAATGATTATTTGTTAAGTCAATTGGGTGCTTTTAAGAGAAAATGTTTTATGCAAAAGAAAAAGATATTTAACGGAGAGTTCCATTTTAATCCTCTGTTAACTTTCTTAATCAGCGTTTGTGCAATCTGGCATAAATGTTTTAATTAAAATTAAACATAGGTATATTTCGTTTTAAAGAAGATATAGTTATACCGTTTTGTCAGGATTGCATTGATTTATAATACTTCTTTAAGTCAAAGGTTTAGTAACATCTCAAATGAAAATTGTGTGGATAAAAATGTTAAAGATTTTTTTTATATAAATGTTTCTTAACCCTCTATTATTATTACGTTCACCGGTTATTTAATATGACTCCTGTATAAGTATTAGGTATGTACTATATACTATATACACTACCGTCCGAAAGTTTATTATAAAAATAGAAGAGACCGTTTTAAGGGTTTCGTACCTCAAAATGAACAACTGGAAATCTTATAGAATCACTATGTTTTCCGTCTGTCTGTCGTTTTTAAGATTTAAAATAATAAACATTTTTTTCGATTTTTCGCGAAAATTTTTTTTCTCGAGTTTTAAGGTATTCTACATGTCATTATATAGATTTTGAAATGCTGATTCCAAATACGTCAACTAAAATCAATTTCGACCATCCGTTCAAAAGTTTTCTTTTAAATTTTGAAAAAACTGAAACTTTGAGAGGCTATATCTCAAGAACGGTTTGAGATATAGACCTGCGGTTTGAAAATTTCAACTTTTCACGTCATCTTCTATACAATAAACATTTTAGTGAAATTTCCTGCAGTGAACTTCAACTCGTCATACAAATATCAACTAAAATACAAGAAAATAAGACGTAGAGGTATTATAGTTTTATAATTGAGAGTGTAAATTAATATTAAATGCTATCTTTGGTTAAAATGTTTGAGTTGCGCATAAAGACGAATATTCTAATAATATTTTAAAATTATTTATTAACTGAAAACACAGATTTGAATTAATTTACCTATAAAGTAAGGGAAGCACTGTTTCCCCTGCTTTCATGGACGCTTCGTAACTGCAGTCTTACTATACTATTTATCAAAAATTAATAAAAATGTAATAAAATACATATTTTAAAATTAGAACGTTGCTGAAAGTGTATAGAGAACACCTACGTGCTATGTTTATGTGAACAAATTAGGCTGAAGCGATATCCTCATTAGCTGACGTTTGCTATAAAATCCGTGCTCTATCTAGTATCTACGGTGGTTGTTACAGGTTACAGTTCTGATACCCAGATACTGCTATCAATAACTTCAGGTGATCAGATTATCTGCGATTCTCAAGTGCCCAAAACACCTGAGGATATTCGAAAGATAATTTTCGAACCTTCATGTAGAATTTAAAATAGTTAATCTCACAATCAGTATGATCTTATTGTTAAATAAAATAATATAAGGTACTGGCACCAGTAATGGCCGCTATAAGAACAAGGGTTACTGTAATTCTCATCAATTCATGTTACTAATAAAATATGTAAATTTTTATTTAATCAATTTAATTACAAAGTCCGCAAATATAATTTTTTTTTAAATTACAGCCTTTCATTTTGTTTATGTTTTTTCTCCAGTAATGGATAAAGTAAAATCAGTAATAAGTACGCAGTGATGGACACTTGTTAATAATATATTAATAGTGCACATACTACAATTTTTACATTTTTCTTTTATAACAAATCCAAAAATACGTAAAAAGCTTCTAATTAACGTTAAAAAATGCAGTAATTGTTTGTGATGATACATGATTTTTTTCAGAATTTTTAGTGAATATTTAAATTAAATATTTTCTCACTCCTAAACTAAAAAAGTTAGATATATGCTCTCACTGAGTTTTTGATAGAAAATAAAAAATCAGGTTCTGAGGCATTTTTTTTGTATATTACTTAGTTCTCGCTACAGTAACAATTAAAAAATGCTATTCATTTAACTTCGACAGTTGTTTATAAATTGTTTGAACAATTGCGTATTGTTTCATATATTCAGAAATGTTCTTTATGACCCAATGAATAAACCTGCACCAATCAAATATTTATTTATTCACAAAGAATTAATGCAACAATTGCACTGATCCAAAAACAAAATATCTTGTGAACTATTATAATTTATAATTAACTAGAAACTTAAAATGTTTACTGTTATGCCCTCTAGACAAAGATGTTAAAATGTGACATGTCAAAATTGTATATCAAAATCAGTGGGATTTGACCCTTTTTCTTATTTTTTCTAACTTAAAAGTTGCACCTGCTGGGAGCTCCAAAAGAACTCCAAAAAATTTTATACCGAAAGGCGTGTGAGGTGTTAAAAAGTAAATCTAAATTTGAAGAATTTGATCATATTTTTATATTTTTTTCTAACTCAAAAATGGCACGTGCAAGGAACTCCAAACAGTCCACGTTGTACGTACTTTCGGAAATGGTAAAAAAGTATGACGTATATTTTGATCGATTTTTAAAAGTATTAAAAACTTTTCTTACGATAATATATTGATGGCATACTTTAAAAATAAGCGTGTATTTTTGACATTTATACTTGGGAGAGATTATTTATAATGCAAGGTATCATGGGTATCTATAAGGGGGTGGGTACATGAGGAATCTTCCCTGTGATATGATTTAACCTAATATATATAATGTTAGCTAATGAAATGTTCTTAAACCTTTTTTTCTTTTGATCTTGGTATTGCATAACGTGGGGATTATGTTTGTAATCTGTGGTGAGCAAAAAAATAACCTAACTTTTGGATTATTGTTTTCTTTTACAAACTTTGCCCCACCCCTTTGGAAAATTTTCTACGGACTCCTCTGCCAAGTATTATACTTAATTAAAATCATTCATAAAACAACTAAATATACCTTTATTATTACTAGTATAAACTTTTATAAATGTACGTTTTCTCTAAAGAATTTTTTGTTTTGTTTTAATTACTTTTAAAAACATAAATTACATGAATGTTGTATTAATGCTTCCTTCTTTTATATCGAATCAATAAAATCACTGAATAAACATACTTAGCAGAGAAACGAACCATATTGCTGTAGTTCCCGACGACGTTGGTAGATGGAAGCACACATCATAAAAGTATTTTTATGAAACAATTATTGGTGTTATTAATTCATGATTATAGTTTTTATGTTTTTCTTTATTACTTTAAACAGATTAAACTTTTATTGTTGTAATGCTTTTTATAAGATTATCATGAAATGAATACCAAACATTTTTTAAATTTTATAAAATACAGTAAAAACTATATCTATCGATTTTGAAAGGACTTGATGAACTAAACGACACTTGTGGGAAAAAATCCTAATATTTTTAGTTTTCATTTTCAATTCATACTCAGCCTGGTTGCTTCACCATTAATTTTTTTAAAACCATTGCCATTATTTTAATGTTATTGTTTTTGGTTTTCGCGTGACAGACATAGGTATTTGTTTTACTAGTCGCAACATTTATTTTTAACAGAAATTGGGATAGATCTACTCTTTTTGTCTTATTAATCTGAGGCTAATATGGTCTATAAGGTTGTTGATAACAATTCACCTTAATGCAGTACTAAACGATAAAAAGTTTTCTAAACAGAATTCTATTTTCAAGGGGTAAATTTTGCAGGATGGGGAAAAGTTGAAAAGTCATTTTTTCAGTTTATTTATTTGTTAATTTATCAGTTTTAATTTGTTGATAATAGGGAAAGGGGGTCTCGACGGTTTTAGGGCATTTGATAGTCTTAAAGTTAATGGTGTAAGATATATTTTTAAAAAAGTTGGAGTCTATAGGATCGCGCCAAGCTGAGATATTAACTATTCAACTTATTTGTTTATTTATCAATTTTAATTTGTTAATAATAGGAGAAGGGGGTCTCGACAGTTTTAGGGCATTTGATAGTTTTAAGTTTAATGATGTAAGTTTTATTTAAACAAAAGTTGGAGTCTGTATAGGATCGCGCCAAGCTGAGATATTAATTATTCAACTTATTTGTTAATTTATCAATTTTTATTTGTTAATAACAGGGGAAGGGAGATTCGATGGTTGTTTATTAATATTTATATATTATAATTGATATTTCGACTATCGATAATTTAGGGTCTTTGCACAAAATATATAATATTTTTTTTTATAAAATGGTCAAACGACAGACGGCTTCATATTGATAATCAAATATCGATTTTCATGATTGTTATGTTAGTCGTTTTGGCTTCTGAACAAATCGCATATAATTAGAATCTCTCACTAATCGATAATCATATAAACTTTTGTCAAACTTGACAAGTGTTAACTGTTAAGACCAACCCTTCGTTGGGGAGATTGCTTTGGGCATACGTTAATAATTGCATTCCATTGAACCGGAACTCCAACCGGACGTCACCGTGTTTATAATTTTAACAAGATATAGATTTTAATTGTAGCCTTTGGCCGTTTGTTATTAATAGTTGACACATGTGTTTTGCCAACATATGTACGTGATTAACAGTACATCAGTTTATTGTAATTACTGTGGTTGGAACAGTTTGGTTATTGATTTTGATTTGATATGCCCGGAAATGACAGAAAATAAAAAAAATGCTTTATATAAAAATCAGAAAAATATATTTTTTTGTTGATTTATTTGTAGATGGCAAGTGACGAAGATTTAATCGAACTGTCCTTGGTTAGGGCAATCTATAGGTTTGGTTAGTTTTGCTAGGTTAATATGCAATAATAAATATTTAAACTAATAGTACACACTTTACTCACATTGGCGTTGATTATATCTTATAATACATGAGACTTGCACATCCGCAAATGCCGGGGATATAATAGACAAGTACCATTTTTTGTTATTGGAGATGAAAAACATATTTTTCTGACTATTTTATAAAAAGTATTTTTTTTACTTTGTGTCATTTTCGGACATATCGGAATTGGTATCAACTGTCAATCATTATTTATCAAATGAAGCACTCTATTTTTTCACTAAAGCGTCGATTACATTGAGCGAGTTTACAAGCTACAAGCCAGCTTTTTTACAAGCTGCTGGTAAACTCGCTCAATGTAATCGACCCTTAAGAGTATATAAATGAAATAACGAAAAACTATAATAAATAAATGTTACTCATTAGCTTCCAGTTAACGCTATCTGCTAGGCAGTGAATATAAATGACAACACACTCATAAGTGCTGCCAATTAAATGCATAACATTTACATTACTATATATTTATTACCACTGATTTAAAATATCGAGCAATTTCATAACAATTTGACACCTAGCAGATAGCGTTAGCTGGAAGTTAATTTGCACTCAAGCAAATTCATTATAATACCGGGCATTAAACTCATCCCATCTTCATGTGAAACAATGTAACAATTCCCGATGTCAACTATCATCCACTCCACAATATTTCATTGTCTTACAAACCGTTGCAACAATCATTGCTTGTTCCGACACGCTCAAAACAATTCGCAGATAATACAACCAAGACTGAACACGTCCGAACGGATTAATACAATTGTCATTGAGTTAGACGTCCTGTAGGAATATGCGGGAGAGAAATGCACGCATCCACTGGTCCCTGAGGAACCCGGTACCTGACAGGAACAAGTCTGTATGCACATAGGAAGTTGCAGTGGAGGAACTTGTGAGATGTTTCAAAATCTAGAGAGATTTAAATAAAGAATCGTATTTCAATTGTTTAGTAATGCAACTTTTTTAAAAGTTAATTTGAGAAATCAACGTAATTATATATTTTGAGGATCTTGAATTGAGCCTGTAAAACACTCTGCATCCAGAAGTTAAACTTACAAAAATTAAATTTGAAACTTTAAGTTCTTCGATACTCTTGTTAATTTTTTAATTTTTCTAATTATTTTTGAAATAGTGTGTAATAGAAAAACTATTTTATATAAAATTTATAGAGAATATTATTATTTATAATGATTTATGTTCTCTAAAATGTCTTTTCTTATATATAGTATAAGTATATATATAATCACTTTTTTTATATTATTTTTGAAAAGGATCTTAGAAAAATGTTTTTAATCAACTTGTAGACGTAGAGGAAAATATTATCTATCATATTTGTTCTATAATGTATAAAAAGGCATGTGGTGGCTACTTATAATTAATTTAATTTGAATATAATTAATTGTTACTATTTTATTAAAAAATTAACTAAATATTCGACAAAAAGGAGACGTGCTGACAATGAAGTTAAACATATACCTGTTCTACTTACATCGCTTCTAACCTTGCTATTGGCTGTACAAACACTTATGGAACAAAGCAAGGTAAGCAGAACAGATATGTTTGCTTTATCCTTAATCGGTGATTTTTACATCATGACATGATATTCATGAAAATTTTCATTAATATTTTTTTAGAAAAAAAACCCTCTCATTTGCGTTGTATTTGTAACGCCATTGCAGTAAGTATAAAGTTATGTACTACACAATTTAGTCTGTGTTTTGTACTGTCTGACTTTTGTCTATGTTATTTGAGTGTATATGTATAGAAAAGAGGAAATGGAATTAATTTTACTTTTTTCTTTGGAGTTGTTGCAACTTCCTGGTTTGTACGTTCGGGATAAGTTAATTTGGTTTATGTTTGGGGTGGTTGGGAGGGGGGGGGGGGGGATAGTTCTGTTGATTTTTCAAGAAGTTGTATATAATTTGATTTTAGTAAATGTTACTCTAGTGAAAGTAAAACAGTAACATAATCATTTATTTAATTATTAAAAAGTATCTTTTTATATTATTAATAGTATTTTTATTAAAAATATAATCCGATTTACAATATCATGGATTAGGTACTGTAAACACAAAAGATGAGTTAATATTTGTATATGTAATGAAAATTCCAACTGAAATTAAATTTTATGTCGAGATCAATATAAAATTACCAACTCAGGATTTTAATGAAATCAATTTTAATTTTAAGCTTTGTATTCGATATGATTGTTATTTATTCAGATCAATCAGATCAGTATAGAATGTTTTATTATTTTATTTATATAACATTTTAATGAAAGAGATATTTTTTTAATTGAAGTTTTTTCATTGGGATTTCAATACAGGGTCTCTGAATTGATGGCATTTGTTTGTCTGTCTGTCTATGAACGCTCTTCACTCATAACGGAGTAGATGTGTTCCTTTAATTTTGAAGAGTATTACTTAAACCCGAAACTGACGTTTATAGTTTCAATAATTTTTAAATATTCTAATTGTTTTTAAACGGTTTGTAACAGTAACACTATCGTAACTTACCGTTTGTTTGGTTTTTCTAAAATCTTCTACTTATGAAAGCAAACTGAAAACACAGTACTGATGAGAGTTAATTTGCGTTTATTTCTATTTTGACACCTATTGGCTGATATTCATCAAATCACGCTGTAACACAGTTAAATGTATATAAATTAATATTCAGAAATGGTAATAATCAAATACCAACAAATATTTCTAATTCAGTACATTTAATTAAAAAATAGCCATTACAGGGGTATTTGCCAAGACTGGTGCCAGTACCGTATATCCCATAGAATAATTTCGCGAGACAGAAGTTGAAAACCGCTAGTTTACCAAATCACGCTTTTTAATTATTTATTTACGTATCCAAATAATAAAAAAACGCAGACATCCGCGTCAAACGACACTAAACAAATATTCCCACATACGTGCGTTTCCGGGCACGTACCGGAATAATCCCAGTGCATGCGGTTTTATTTTATTCCATGTACATAATCCCATTCGCAGACGCATGCTGATTTCCCATTCGAATTGCCGGGTTTTAATTGTGTCTGCAAAAATAATCATCAGCTCTTTCTGTGTATATTTGTGTAATGTATTAGTACCGAGTTATTGTTGTCCACTTCATTAACGGTGGATGTACAATTGTTATTGGATGCACTTTTGTAATTGCATTATGTGGAGATTATGATTTGTTTGGATACATAAATTAATAGAAATTGGGGTATTCGGTGTTTTACGAATTTTATGATTGATTTAGGAGAGATATGGAGAACCTGAAGCCTATTTCTGCATGTAGTCATGCAAGATACCTGCACGGAGAAAAATGCAGTCGATTTTTTTATTAAATACTACGATTGTGTAGAATTAATTACAAATTGTATTGGTATAACAAATTAAACTATACCAATAATATAGATTTCGATCCTCAAAAAATAATATTGTAATTTTAGTAACATGTGGCCTAGTATGTATATAATAGAAATAAATACAAGTTAACTCTCGTCGGTACTGTGTTTTCAGTTTGCTTTTATAATAAAAGATTTTAGAAGAACCAAAGTTACAATACATTTAAAATTTATGTTAAAGTATAAATATATGTATTTAGTTACAGATGCAGTACAAATATATATAAAAAACAGTGAAGAGAGAGAATATGGTGTGTGTGTGTGAGACAGAGATGTGTCCTTACTGTCCATTGTTGAATAAATATGGGTAGACTTGTCTCAACAAATGTTTTTTTTTATATACAATACATACATCGTTTAATTTTTATTATGCAGCATATTAAAATTTCACCAGATCCTTTACAATCTATATCTATATTATTATTAATAAAATTGTCTCCCGTTTTAAGAATACCGAATAGTAATATTTCTTTAAAAATTGATTGATTGTTATGAAATATTTTTCTTCGTGCAAAATAAACTTATACTTAATTAAAATGGGACGTAAAGGTTATTTTTCTAGTGTAAGGATAATATTTTCAACTATAATACCATATTGAAGTGTGTGGTTACATTTATAATTTTAATGTGCAGATGTCTATAGAAAGTTTGTTGATGAATGTTGTTCTTTGTTTCCAAATAGTTTTGTTTTTAGTTGTAGCATTGTTGCAGGAATTATCTGTATTCACAAAAGTTAAAAGCTTATTTTGTGGTGTTCCTGCATAAATAGGAAACAAATAGTTGAAGACGCGTCTACAGTTAATAATTTTTCGATTTCACTACTAGCTGTACATAGTATTGCCAGATTAATTTTATTCAATCCGTCGATATGTTGATTCTTTGTTAAAGTTTAATTCTTTTCACGGTTGTATTACAATAGTACGTATAAGGGCCGTTTTTCTAAAAAAAATTTTGACTAAACGCTTCGACAGATTATGACCATTTTGATAAAACTACCAAACAGAGAAAGGGTTATTATTCTGATATGTGATGAAAAATTCAATATCAGAATAATAACCCGTTACTGTTTGTTAGTTTTTCTTATAAAAAGTTGCAAACTTTGATGACAATTATCTCGTGTTTAAAACGGTCGATCTCTTTAAAATTTCACATTTGGATAGATATCATTGTTCTTTTTTCATAAAATTATGTTTGCACGAGAACTACCTTAACTTGTTTATAACATTTTGGTTGAAATATTTTAGTCTAGTCGGGTTTTAGTTTATTAAAACTTATTTTGTAGTATACACAAGTCCAGTAGTATCAATAGAATATAAAGTATAATTTTCTAGAGAGTATCCCCTACGAAAATTCAACAAGGCTCCTTTCTAAATATCCCCCCCATTCACTACTGTCAATATTAAACTATTCTTTTGCCTCAAGCGATCGCTGTGACAATTCCTCCAACTCGATCAACGTTTTGTGTTTAGTCTATGGATACGTCTTCTTCTTTGTTGTATCTCTCCTTCTAGTCCGTATCCGTTTCCGGACAGTTGAATGTCCACCAACTTTTACCCTCAGGCTTGAGTTATTGTAAAAAATGTTTTGCTGCGTTTCTTTTCTGTTATTTTTCAATTCGCATCTGAAATTTCGTTGTAAATGCCATCACATATGTGAATTTATATAAAATAGGTTTTCTTACCAAATATTATGATTATGTTGGCGTGTAAAAAAATTGCCCCTGTTACGAAATACGTTAGTTTTTGACAAAAAAAATCCTCGCCGAAGGATTACTCTGTAGTTCAGTTTTAAGAGGTGCCTCAAGGGGGATTCCGTTTCCCATTTAAATAACATGGGAAAATGATTCTTAAGTACTAAAGTTGGTATTATTGATTCATGACAACTGATGAAAAAATTTCAAGGGCATCATTTTGTAGAAGACAAAATTCTCTACAAAATTATGTCTATTAATACAACATATCAAAAGTTACAGGCATTCAAAGTGATTTATTTGTTAAATAGTATGTCTAAAAGGCTCTCGCGGTTAAACTGTTGTTTCTCTAAAAATAAATTAAATGGTAATTTTGTAGGAAATTTAATTCTCTATAAAAATAGTTCAGAGAGCTATAGGTGTAAATGCAATGAGTAAAAACTTATAAGCGTTTTAAATATTTTTTTTTTTACAAAAATCAACATTTTAACGACAATTTTCTATAAATATCACATAAATAGCAATACCGAGTTGTCGGAAAAGGAATGACCAAGTCAATAACTAACATTATTAGAACATTTTTTTATTCTCTACAAAATGACGACCTTAAATTTTGTTCATCAGTTATCATGAATCAGTAATGCCAACTTTAGTACTAAAGAATAATTTTTCCATATTATTTAAATGGGAAACAAGATCCCCCTTGTGGCACCTCTTAAAATTGAACTACAGGGTAATCCTTGTGGGATGGATTTATTTTGGGTCACACCCTAGTGAACAGGTAAGAAAATCAGTCGGTGTACATAGATGAGAAAAATCAGAAATTACATTCTTATTAAATAAAGCAATATTGTGTTTCTTTACTATTCATTTCGGGTCTTGTTTTACGAAAAAAGGATGTACACATTGAAAGAAGCTGATGCAAAACAGTAACAGCTAAGTAAATATTGAATTCCCCCAACGGAATTGGCGAACCTTTTTTTTGTTGGTCTTGCAATGCGATCTTTCATCTCTTTGATTCTATTAGAACTAAAAAGTAAATCGTATTTACTTTTCCTCTATAGCAATAGTTTGTAACTTTTTCTTCAAGAATAATTTACTGAAAGTTCATTGTACTGTCTATGATATGCAAATAAAGAGCTGTTTACAAATTGAATGTGAGACGAAACGTTGGTCGATATAGTGATGGATGTATCAAATGGTACTTTTTTTCAGTGGAAAAATCTCCCCTCGACAAAATTAAAATAAGAACGGCAAATAAAAAAATGTTGTTGCAACCCCTCCCCACCTTCCTTTTCTGATCAATTTTTTCATTAAAATTTCCGGAATCAATGTTGATACCAATCGAAGAATATCAGGAAAGAATACTTTTAAATATTCAGTAACATAAAAATCTGGAAAATTTTACCTCGATTTTTTTTGTATGCAAAATTTTTATGTATTGAAATAAAAAAAGATTTCTTGAGTGAAATAATATTTAGAAACCCATTATTGTTTGAAATGTAATTACAATTTTAATTAATAACGATTTTTTTATAAAACCATATGTCAAAACAATATGGTAAAACAATTATAGGTAGTACATTTAAAATTGTTTTTGTGCGCAATGAATGGATAATTGTATAGATAATGTAGCTATAGTTAAATTTTATAAGAAAATAATTACACATTGTTCACATTCATATAACAAAAAAACGTTTTTTTGAATTAATATTTTTCTTTATAAATCTTGTGAAGAATGTAAGAAAAATACAAAAATATGTCTACATCTAAATAAAATTAAACAACAGAAACAGATTATGTTTATAAACTCAACAATAAATTTCCCATCTTTGTTTAGCACATACATCATATAACTAATGATTTTCCGAATAATCGTTCAAGTTTTAACTCAAAACGACAGAGATGGAGTATCATGTTTACACACTAAAATACATCACCATCTCTTTTCAATATTAGTTTAGAATTTTAGATCAAGGTAAAGTCTTCTTTATTAAAACATAAAAGTGATTTAAACGATGTGACGAGATCAGGGAGAAGTGGCCAACGGGGGGTTGTTATGGAAATTCCACCCCTCGAAGACAATCTTTACATTAGGGGATGAAATGAATATATCATCAAACAAAGAGATCTAAACATTGCGGTGTATGCATTAATAATATATTGAATTGTATTATGATTTCAGGATTTTAAGTTTTTTGTGCTTAGGGTTACATACGAAATGCGAGATAGGTTAACTTGACAACGTGAAAATTGAAACTATCTCGTAAAAAATTAAGCCGGTATTTTATCGTACACGGAAAAAAATATTTCATAACAATCACTCAATTCTTAAAGAAATATTACTATTTATATAGCTCCGTATTCTTAAAACAGATAATTTTGTAATTTTTCCATATTAATGATAATATAGATGGTAAAGGATCTGCTGAAATTTTACTATGCTGCATCGTAAAAATTAAACGTTGTATTGTATAAAATATAAAACATTCTATCCATCTTTATTCAGCAATGGACAATATGGACACATATCTCTCTCTCTCTTACACACACACACACACACACACCCTCTCTCCTCACTGCTTCTATATAAAGTTGCACTAGTGAACCCTATAAACTGTATATTGTATACTTTAATATAAATTTTAAATGTATTGTAACTTACCGTTTGCTTGGTTTTTCTAAGATCTTCTACATAGAAGCAAACTAAAAACACAGTACTGACGAGAGTTAACTTGCATTTATTTCTATACAATAAACATGTAGACTGCCAAACCACGTGTTACTAGAATTACAACATGAATCGAAACGTTGAAAATTAATGAATTTTCAATCTCTATCACAATCTACAACGATCTTTGCAGGTGTCCACAGATCAAAAACTTGCGAAAAAATATGATTTTGTCTCAAAGATCTGATTTGATCACTTTAGATCTAATTTTTTTCCGAGAAGCTAAATAAAAACGTGTTAATAATTAAATTTACTAAAAGTACACATTTTTATCGGTTTTCAAACAAAGGACAGTTTAGCTTCAGAGGGTGTAAAAATGTAACACATATATCACAAAAATATCACCCATAAAGTGTTCTTATATCACCACCATACGATCACGACCATAGATTAAGATGAATCGCACTCACTCAGTCAAAACATGGTAAATAAAGAACACTTTCACGCAATCTATCGGTCTATTTATGTACTACCATAGATGATGATACATTGTAGCTCGTTACGACCATAGACTATGTAGAGAGGGAGTTTGATTGGTTCATCCAGCTTAATCTATGGCACACGCGATAGCTTGGTGATGTGTTATTGTAGGTACGTGTATGATAGAGATAATATTGTAAACAGGTTGTTAGACATGAAGTATGGGTAATGTACGATAACATGGTGTAATTGGGGGTCTGCTTCTATGATGAATAACTTTATATATTCAATTGTTTAGGTTGGAAAATCGTAGATCAGGAATGAGCAAATGCATTTGACGGAGGGCTGGATTAAATATTATAACTTATTCGTGGGCCAGTAGACGTATTTTACATTAATACTGAAAGTTAACGGAGGATTAAGGATAATTCTCCGTTAAATAGGGGAGATACGTAATGAAATGGACAATGTCTGTTCCATTGAAAGGATCAGAACGAATGAATTCAAATTTTATTGTTAGTATCACTAAGCTCCATAGACTACACCATAAAGATGGCATTTGCCTAGTACAATATGTTATGTTTGTATTGACAATATAAACTTTCGTTATTTTTGGTTATCAAAAAATACGTACATACCAATTCCTAGTTACAAAACTAGTAGCTGACAAAATTCTCCTAAAATAAACAAAGGTCATTTTTTAAAGAAAGTATAGTTTTAGAAATGTTTCAGGATCTATTTTAATTTTTTATGACTATTAAAATTTTTCTTTGGTTAGTAACGAACGACATCATGCTAAATAATAGCAAAGCCAATAAAGTTTTATAATGAGTTCTTTTGGACTTCAATCGATAAAATATGTCTCAAGGATTTTACTTGTTGCTTGGAAACTTGGAAGGCATTTCAAGGATATTTTATTGTGTTTAGTCAATATGCTATTTCGGCAATTGTATAGAATTATTTATAATCATTGTCTTTTTAAAATTAAAAACTTAAAATTAGGTCGTTTTTTGTTTTACGAATGCTTACTCGATCTTTTCCTTTTTGTAAAAACAAAAAACTATTTAATAATTCGCAAAAGTGCATTTGTTCTGGATACAGAAGAACAAGCAATCTGAATCTGTTTTTCATCATTTAAATTGCTAATTTCAAGTAAATTCAATTCATAATTAAACTGGCAATCTTCACTTGCATACATACAGCTTCCAATTGCAGATATCTGACCAATTAAATTAGATAGAAACCCTCGGTTTTAAACTTGTAATAAAATTGCTTCTTGGTGAAAAAACAATTTCATTTAAAAAGGTTTAATTACAGAATGGAAAATTCTTTCATGTCTGAAGTGAGACACGATTCGACATCGCAATGAATATTAATTGCGTACTTTTAGAAAATCAAGTGGACAAGAAGATAAAGTTTAAATCTGCTATTCGCAAAAAGACGCTTTGACAAAAATGTGGACAGAATTTTAAATAATATTGATTCTGAATTACTCTTTTTATGCATGTTTTATTATACATTTAAATAAAGAGAATGCACTTGAATCTTCATAATCTGATGTGAAATGAATCTAGAATATAAGGAGTAACATAAAAAATACATGCCTTTTATTAAAATACTGAATGTAGTAAACATACATTTTTTAAAGTAAAAAAATCTATTTGTATTTAAGGAAGTGAAACAATTTATTTTCTTCAAAGCGTTTACAACTTTTCAAATAAAAATAAAATAATATTTTCAAAGTTTGCTAAAGTAAAATGTTTGTTATTCAACGTCTTTTTATTATTTTTTAGATAACATACAAGTTATTTTCCCTATGAACAGTTTCATATATTTTCATTTTAGCACGATTTATACATTTTCTTGAATAGAATATATTTTTAGTTTTATCTAAAAAAAAAACACATTTTTAAACCATTTCCTGCCATCATGTTTTTTTCGTTGTGTATTTTTTATCAGAATTACTATAAAGACAATTTTAAACTATATATATTTTTATTCATTTCTTATAAACAAACATGATGTAAATTGTGTTTTTATATATGTAAACAAAAATATACAGGCTTTGTAGATGTATAAGTACGGAGAAACAAACGCCATAAATCAGCGCGAGAATTGATCTTACATAAGAGTGCTGTAGCTTGTCACATTTTCCCCGCGCCTTAAGTCTACTAGACAGGTCAATATTTCACCTTCCCATTTACCCCACACAAAAGCGACTATGAGCGTCCCTTGTGGGAATTATTTGCAAACGGAAAACATTTGTATGCAGGTGAAACGTTTTTATTTTCCTTTCTTTTTACCTGCGAAGAATTTTATGGCTTTAAAAAAATGATAATATGAATGATAATGAGATTTTTAAAGTTAAGGACTAATTGTGTATTTGTTTCCTGGAAAAGTATTGTAGAACTTCGTTGAAGTGAATCTTCAAGAGTTATATAGTATTTTTAAGTTATTGAAATGTACATATTGAGGCTTATTCGTAGAATTATCGTAAGTGACAGAAAGTTAATTTTACATAAGTTTTTTTTAGAAAGTATAAAGGTAATTACATACCTAGAGTTCTTGATATTGTCAACAATAAATATTTAAAAAAAATATCTGCCAAGTGAATGCACAGTGCTTCCTCGTGCTAAATTCACCATAGGTAGTTAATTATTGAACAATTTATATAAAAACTGATAAAGTGTTCAGATAAATTGCCTGGTATTATATTTTGGAATGTCACCCCTCCCCCTTACGCACGATTTTGATGATTTTGAAATGGGACAATCCTCAAGCCAGATCCAACATTCCAATCAGGTTTCATTAATATCGGTTTAGTGGTTCATGAGTTATGCGTGTGACAAGGATTCACTCGATAGACACAGACAGACAGGCACGGAACGAAAAGTGTTTGTTTTGACCTGAAACAGAAAGATCAATTTAAAATTTTGAAATCGGAGAACAATTTTTTTGTCTCATTCTAAAACGATCACAAATCTTCTCGTATCTTCGATATTGTGAGGAAGAAAAATTCGTGCCTAGTTTACACCAAAGAGACAAAACAGCAACACGGTGTTTTTTTTGACAAAATGGCAACAAACCCTATATATATTTTTAAATACGAAGTGTTTTATAAATTACGTCAATTCCCGCGACAACGTTGATTGGCCAAGGAGCTATTGAAACTACCTTTTTAGGTAGGTCCGTCCGTACTCAAAAATTTTAGACCGATTAAGATGAAATTTGGTATACGGACGAAGACTGAAAACCCAGAAACAGAAATGATAAGATTTTTGAAAATTTTTTGGACCCCCTTTCCATAGACTGAAAAATTTTCACTTAATGCATTAAGTGGGGTGTCTTTAGATAGGTCTCCTAAAATGCAATAAAATTGTTATATGGCATTTTGATTTTAACCCTTCAGTTATGATATATTTGCGTTTAAATGTCGTTATCAGAGCGTCCCCTCCCTTCTATGCAAAAATCTAAAAAAAATCCAGAATGTAGCTTTTAGTTAGTACTTTCAATGAAAATTATAACGAACACTGTAGCTAGAATAGTTTATAAAAAAAATTGATATAACTCTTGTTTATAAATCGTAATGACTACGGAAACCTATCATGTGCCATTTTATTTCTTGTATACCTTGGATTTGTACGAAGATATTTAAAGACGTAACTAACGCTTACAAACCTTAATATTTTTATATCAAATCTACCAAATGTGTCATGAATTAATGAAATAATAAAACTTCTTGATGAGATTTATAAATATAATACTTAGATCAAACTTCAAAGAACAATTAATAATGAAAAATGACACGTTAATCACAGTTGTTACGATACTTGCTGAGATTTCTTTTTCACATTTTTATTTATTTAGCACGTTACAAGCAATCTTGAGTTATGTAGCGCCGAGCTGTATTTTCTTGTACAGGTAATTCTTCATTTTTAGATTACAAAAGTTTGATTTGCAAACAAATTAAATAACGGAAACAGAAGATACTTGAGAGACAGAGATAGAATGGTGGTTAATGATTTACAGTGCATATTGTATTATTTTTTTTCATTCATCAAAAAGGGTCGCTGGTAAATAATTAAAATTTTAATTTTGTTGTACGAAATATTTAATAATAATATTTTGAATATTATTTTTTTAATTTTGGTTTATTATGGGCAGTAGCAGAAAGTGTGAGTGGATCTACAGATGTGTTTCTATTATTTAAATTAATAAAATTATATAGTAAAATTTTAACATTTTAAAATCAAACATTAAAATATTTGCTGTGGGAGCCACGGGACTTTCTTATACGTAACACTGAAGAATTAATAACATAAATCATAAAAAATAATATTTTCTACAACATGTATCAAATAAAGAAAAGTAAATAAGAAAGTAAAATATCATGTGCACTCAGTGGCGTCATTAGGGGGGTGACACCCGGGGCGGAAATCGAGAGTTAACCTACCCCCCCCAAATGGTTTTATTTTTCACACATTATTATTTTTTAACGACAGAAAAAATACATAATTTAAAAAAAAAATGGATGCTTATAACACCCCTTATAAACTTTCAATGACCAAAAAAATTTTTTTTACACATTTTACTCCCTGGAAGCTTAAAATAACTAAAAAATAAGGTAAATAGGCTTTATTTTTTAACATATTACACGGGTGACACCAGAGTCGGCCTGCCCCCTCCCTTAGTGACGTCACTGTGTGCACTGTAACATGTGAAGAAATGTTAGCAGAAAAAACCTTCCATCAAGAAAGCTTACATACGATTCGTCATTATTTCGTATCACTTTTTTCATTCACATTAAAGTAAAGTAAATCTATTTTGTCCGAAAAAGCACTCATTAAAAACGCGTTATTTTCCGGAATATACACGATAATCCGTAATTTATCTGTCATTATCGTCACGGGGATGAAACATTGGAGAGTGGAGGGTGGGTGAGATTTACAGGAGGGTGTTGTAATAATTCAACATCGTCAGATACAGCGCACTGATTGAACTGGGATGGGGTTTGTGGTGGTAGACACGTTGGCAAACCATAATTGAAAACAGTCTGTGCTTGTACACAATCCCCTCTACCCTCTTCCGTTTCAATGTACCCCGTATGTACATAACACCTGTGTTCTATTGGTTAATTACTAGTTAGGGATATATTACTCTTAGGTTTTTTGCTGTTAGTTTATATAGTCAGTGGTTCTAAATATATGATACTAGAGACCTTAGATTAGGAAAGACTATGGATAAATAACAACCAATGCTAGTCCGTATATGAAAGTGTTACCAAAATTTGTCGGCGGCCATCTTTTTTTAATTTTCAAAATCGCATATTATCCCATAGGCGTCAGTTGAAAATTTATAATATGCAAATATGCTTTAAATTACAATTGAATTTAGTATGTGAGTCATTCCATTTATAATCATCAAATTTATTAAAATATAGAAGTTGCACCATTTTTAATTTTGATGAAAGTTTAATCAGTTGTTATTATACTTATTAGATAGCAGAAACTGTACTTAGAAAAATTTTAATGGCCATAGTTCGGGGGTGGTGACCGTTTTACTCTCTTAAGATATGAAGATTTCGTCGATTTTCAACGTTTTTTCAACTCGCTATAGCACGCGTTCTAATAAAACAATTAAAACGAGCTTAATGTCATTTGAAAGACTAAAGAATCTAGTTTCAATTGATCTAGCACAATTTAAAGTTTAAATATTTTTTTTTGTAGATAGAGGCTTTTCAAATTTATTAATAAAATTGTCATTTTTTCTATTTTTCGAAATTTATTGTGGCTCTAAAGTTAAACTGAGAAAGCTATAATTATGTGTAAGTTATGTTCATTTATAGTACTCAGTACCCACAAAAAATCAGCTTGATTGATGCACATCTTTTATTAAAAAAATTTAGTTAAATATCGCAAAAATCACGAAAACACCAAAATCAGCTGTTTTCGACGCAAAAAAAAGTTATGTGGGGGACGAGATAAAATTCTGAATTTTTTTTTACAAATGCTCTAAATAGTTATCTTTGAAGGCCTTATAGATTCGTTTTGTTATTTTCATTTTTATAGCAACCAGAATTTTTTTTTTAATTTAAAAAAATATGAAAACTTCAAAAACGGTTATTTTTAAACATAATACAAAAATATGTTGGGCACGAGATAGAATTCTGATTTTTTTTTTACAAATGCTCTAAATAGTTATCTTTGAAGGCCTTAATGATTCGTTTTGTTATTTTCATTTTTATAGCAACCAGAATTTTTTTTTAAATTTAAAAAAAATACGAAAACTTCAAAAATGGCTATTTTTTAAACAATTCAAAAATATGTTGGGCACGAGATAGAATTTTGAATTTTTTTTGTAATTGCTTTAAGTAATTAACTTTAAAGGCCAGTTGGCTTTTTCTTGTTATTTTCATTTTTCTAATCACCAGACTTTTTTTAAATCCTTAAAAGTGTAAAAACTCTAAAATCATGTATTTTCGAAAATAAACAAAAAAAAATTATGTGGAGCAAAAAATAAAATCTAGTTGTTTTTAACAGATACCTTAACTAATTTTTTTAACGGTCAATTGGTTTTTGAAGTTATTTTTATTTTATAAATTTATTAATAATGATTTATTTAAATTTAAAAAAAAATTCTGGTTGCTATAAAAATGAAAATAACAAAACGAATCTATAAAGCCTTCAAAGATAACTATTTATAGCATTTGTAAAAAAAAATTCAGAATTCTATCTCGTGCCCAACATATTTTGTATTGTTTAGAAAATAGCTGTTTTTGAAGTTTTCGTATTTTTTAAATTTAAATAAAAAATTCTGGTTGCTATAAAAATGAAAATAACAAAACGAATCTATAAGGCCTTCAAAGATAACTATTTAGAGCATTTGTAAAAAAAAATTCAGAATTCTATCTCGTGCCCAACATATTTTTGTATTATGTTTAAAAATAACCGTTTTTGAAGTTTCGTATTTTTTAAAATTTAAAAAAAAATTCTGGTTGCTATAAAAATGAAAATAACAAAACGAATCATTAAGGCCTTCAAAGGTAACTATTTAGAGCATTTGTTAAAAAAAAATTCAGAATTCTATCTCGTGCCCAACATATTTTGTATTGTTTAGAAAATAGCTGTTTTTGAAGTTTTCGTATTTTTTAAATTTAAATAAAAAATTCTGGTTGCTATAAAAATGAAAATAACAAAACGAATCATTAAGGCCTTCAAAGATAACTATTTAGAGCATTTGTAAAAAAAAATTCAGAATTCTATCTCGTGCTCAACATATTTTTGTATTATGTTTAAAAATAACCGTTTTTGAAGTTTTCGTATTTTTTAAAATTTAAAAAAAAATTCTGGTTGCTATAAAAATGAAAATAACAAAACGAATCATTAAGGCCTTCAAAGGTAACTATTTAGAGCATTTGTAAAAAAAAATTCAGAATTCTATCTCGTGCCCAACATATTTTTGTATTATGTTTAAAAATAACCGTTTTTGAAGTTTTCATATTTTTTTAAATTAAATAAAAAATTCTGGTTGCTATAAAAATGAAAATAACAAAACGAATCATTAAGGCCTTCAAAGATAACTATTTAGAGCATTTGTAAAAAAAAATTCAGAATTCTATCTCGTGCCCAACATATTTTTGTATTATGTTTAAAAATAACCGTTTTTGAAGTTTTCGTATTTTTTAAAATTTAAAAAAAAATTCTGGTTGCTATAAAAATAAAAATAACAAAACGAATCATTAAGGCCTTCAAAGGTAACTATTTAGAGCATTTGTAAAAAAAATTCAGAATTCTATCTCGTGCCCAACATATTTTTGTATTATGTTTAAAAATAACCGTTTTTGAAGTTTTCATATTTTTTTAAATTAAAAAAAAAATTCTGGTTGCTATAAAAATGAAAATAACAAAACGAATCTATAAGGCCTTCAAAGATAACTATTTAGAGCATTTGTAAAAAAAAATTCAGAATTTTATCTCGTCCCCCACATAACTTTTTTTTGCGTCGAAAACAGCTGATTTTGGTGTTTTCGTGATTTTTGCGATATTTAACTAAATTTTTTTAATAAAAGATGTGCATCAATCAAGCTGATTTTTTGTGGGTACTGAGTACTATAAATGAACATAACTTACACATAATTATAGCTTTCTCAGTTTAACCTTAGAGCCACAATAAATTTCGAAAAATAGAAAAAATGACAATTTTATTAATAAATTTGAAAAGCCTCTATCTACAAAAAAAAATATTTAAACTTTAAATTGTGCTAGATCAATTGAAACTAGATTCTTTAGTCTTTCAAATGACATTAAGCTCGTTTTAATTGTTTTATTAGAACGCGTGCTATAGCGAGTTGAAAAAACGTTGAAAATCGACGAAATCTTCATATCTTAAGAGAGTAAAACGGTCACCACCCCCGAACTATGGCCATTAAAATTTTTCTAAGTACAGTTTCTGCTATCTAATAAGTATAATAACAACTGATTAAACTTTCATCAAAATTAAAAATGGTGCAACTTCAGCACCTTGATGATTTTATATGGAATGACCCATGTATGAGAGATGATAGTTCCAAATAGACATTTCTCTGTTAATCAATTATCACTGAAATACTTTTAAAAACAATATAAAACATTTATTATTCATTAATTTTATAATTCAAAACAATTTATATTTATTTTAAAATCTGAATGATACGCCAATGATCCGTGGAGCGATTTTTCGTGGTGCGATATGGTAACAACGCTAGGTAATGTGTTATTTGTCCTTTATCTTTTCAGAATGCAGTGGTTGCCGGTGTTTTGACGGTACGAATCGTGCATTTTACCGTCAAAAACCACGGCAACCACTGCATTCTTAAATGAAATAGAGTATAGCGCATTGGACCCGGTGTTAGCCGGGGATATTAATTCATTTAAACATAAAGTAATCATGCCCACCCGACATGCCCACAATTCACTGCGAATTATTTTTTTCCGACTACACAAAATATACAAAAATTATACACCTAAACTTTACTTATCCATTATTGAAAACTTGAATAAAATCCGTTCAGTAGTTATTGAGAAAATCGTGTAAAATTATATTTTCAAACTCCCAGAAAACGTCAAGTCTTGTCTTAGAATTTGTATGAAAATTAATAGTAAATAAATAAATAGGTTAGCAATAATCATAATAATTAATTTCGATATTTTACCTTTTTTGGAAGTTAACTGTTTCTTTAACATTTTCTATCATTTGTATGTATGTGTCAAAATAATGACCAAAATTAATAAAATAGGAACCGTAAATTATTGAATTCTGTATTCCATGATTAGGTACTATGTTTTTAATTTTTTATATACCTAAATTACAGTTGTATACTGTGACATCATGGAAACAAAACACGACTTGATAAAGATTCTTTTTAGTCTTTTAATGTTAAATCTTAGATTTTCATAATCATTAACATTGAATCGATTAAGTCGTAAACGGCATTCTAGTTTTATTTATTTTATACTTACAGCAGTGCGTTTTTGAAATTTTATTAAGGACATCATTTATGCTATCTAAAATATTTCACGTCTAGGTAAAGAATACTGCGAAAAGAAAAATAGAGAAAAAATGAATGATTTAGACTTTAGAGGAAAGAGAGTGAACAAAAATTGAGAAAATAATGTAAATAAAATGTAGATTTTTGAGGAAATTTTTGTAATAGTAAAAATAATTAAAAAAATAGTGAGACGAAAAAAAAGAGAACACAGTAAAGATAGATAGAGACGTGATGTGGAGGGTGTCTGTGACGGGGACAGAGGGTAGTTATTTGTTTCAATAGAATATATTGGCGTAGGACGAAACCCTCGCATGCCATACTGTAATAATGACCAGGAAAATTTAAACTTAAAACCATTATGCAAAACATTGGGGAAAATATCACGTTGCAAATTTACGGGCACACACTCTCTTTACATTATCGTAAGTTTTAGTGGGGGCCCGCATAAGTTCGGAGAAATGTTATACATATTTTATGACATAAGGCGTTATGTGTGTGGTATAAATATATATGGGGCGATTGATATATTGTTTATGAAACTAAATATAGTAGTTTAAAATTTAATTAAAAATCAATATTTTATGTATTTTAGGTGTCTACAGAGACTGTAAGTATAAAAAACACCTGAAGTTTTTTTTAATAATTAGTGAAAATAGTAGAATGTATTCGTATTTATTTTACAACTCGTTAATCAGACGTTTGTTAGTAAGACAAGCTCAATAATTATACGTTTTTAGTGTCCCTGATATAGAAGATATATTCACTAATTGTAAACGGATTTTATTTCGGTTTTCACGAGGAAGGTCTTTGTGTGAAGTCGAAAAAAACAATCATCGGAGAAATATCTTCGCGTGCGCTGGTTAAATTTAGTATGTTATAAAATATACAATCAAGGTTTTTTTACGTGAAATAAGTCAGTATTTTAATAATAAATCTAATTAAGAAACACAATTTTTAATATATCACGTGATTAAAAACGCGTCTATCATTGATGTGACGTCACAATACAAGTAATACATTAATTCAGTTATACATTAGACTCTCGTTTATCCGGTACTTGCTAGTCCGGCCTCTTAATAGTCCGGCGTACCCCCGTTGCGATAGTTTAGCTAATCTGACCTTGCTAGTTCGGCCACTCGACAGTCCGGCGTACTCCATATGTGTAGTTACATACATACATATGTACTCGTATATGTCTATATGTTAGAACGTGCTGGATTACTGACAGTAATCCGACACACTATAATCCGACTATTTTTGTGCAAGAAATAGCCGGATTAGTGAGAGTCTAGTGTACTATACAGTGTATTCCAAGTTGATTAAGACATAGGAAAAACATGGGAACAATTAGAAATGTTGTAGTAGCCTTTGGTCAAATTTAACAATGTGTCATTGGTGCATTTTGAAATGCCGCCTCGAAACTAACTGATAAATTTTAAATTAATCAACAGTATTTTGTTTTCAACAATAAAATACATTAATGAAATTAAAGTAAGCATCCTAGATAAAATTATAATAATAATTTTTGGCAGATATAAATTTGACAACAAAATACTAATTACTATTTTATTAAATTTTGTGGCGGCATTTAAAAATGCATCAATCACACATCGTTAATTTTGACCAAAGGTTACTACAACACTTCTAATTACCCCATGTTAAATTTCCTATGTCTTAATCAACTTGGAATACACTGTATAACTGTTTGATTTGTAATCTTAGTTTTGTTTTAGTTTGATGTTAAAATAACTACAAATATTGTTCATGTAAATTAATGGAGAAACAACACGTGGAAACCAATTTTTTACAAACTCGTGTTTTTCGTTTTTCGTGATTAAGAATAATGTTCCATAAATTATAACAGATCATGTCTGAGGCAAATAAAAAGTTTTTTAGTAATATTTCTCGTCTGTCCATTCTACTCCACCTGAACACGGTTTTGAGGGTGTTTGAGAGTAAAACTCTCTTCTACGTGATACGTACGAAGTATAAATTACTCAAGAATATCTTTTTGAATTATATCCTGGGGTTGCAGACACTTAACATCTTCTCTGAATACCTCGCGAAGAATTTTACAAATTTTGTAATTAAATGTGCACTGAAAATAGTTTGATTAAGGAGGAAAATTTATTTTACATTTTAGGAAAATCGATACAGTTTTGTAAATTGCTAAATTTTTGGAATATACACTTAACAGTTGCTAAAGTGGTCTAATGTCGGATATTATAAAAAAATTTCTCTCGAACAAAAACAAAAGCTAAACTTACGTTGTTTTTAAAAGACTTTCCAGCGGATTATTTTAAAATAATGAATTTTCAGAAAAAATGTTTCAGACAAAAGTTTCATGGTTTCGAGGGGGCTAAATATTTACATTATCGGGTGACTTTAGAAAGGTTACTTCGATGGGTTTTCAGGTTCAAATCTAAACCTATATTTTTGTTGCAGATTCGTAATTTAAGAGATAAACTGAACACAACTTTTGTTTGAAACATTTTTTCTGAAAATGTACATTTTTTATGATAAGAAGCAAACCAGAGAGAAATTTCTGAATTTTCCATAATTTTTTACTGGAAATAAAATAATCGCAATAAGTATAAAAAGTGCTTAGATTTTAGCAAAGATTCTCACGAAATTGTTTTTAATTTGTAATTCAATTTTTTCTTCAAAATTTTAGAACTTTTTCTATATAAAAAAGTTGCAAAAAAAACTTACTTGTATTAGGAATCTGCAAAAAAAGTATAGGTTTGAACCTAAAAACCCATCAAAGTGTTCTCTCTAAGGTCACCCCATAATGTCAATATTTAGCCCCATCGAAACCATGAAACTTTTGTCTGGGACATTTTTTCTGAAAATTCGTTATTTTGGAAATAATTCGCTGGAAAGTCTTTAAAAAAACACCCAATATACATGACAGTGTTTTACATGAATGAAAAATTTTGACTGTTTCTCGTTAAAATTAGATATGTACCATACATCCATACTTAAAGGAAATGAAATCAGTATAAGTAATGTTCAAATGTTATGTCTTAATAATATATCTAGTGCAATCTGACCACAAATAAATTTCATATGTGCTTAGGGTTTCGCCCTTTTCATGTACTTGCAATCGTCTTCATCTTCTTCTTTGAATAAGACATGCAATGTAAAATAATAATTGCAACACTGCATCTGACAGAACCACCCCTTCCTCTTCAAGAAAGAGATGCCATATAACCAAAAAAAGGTTATAATTTTATACACATCTCTGTCTAGTCTATCTTAGAAAAATAATCACAATCTCAAGTGCATATAGTCTATAGTTAAAAAGAAATGGGGATATGATTTTACGTGTTGACCAATACTTCGATCTCTTTTTAGGAATCGGATCAGTATTATTAAATTTTAAATGAAAATGTTAGAAAGAGAGTGGGACAAGGGTTTGCTTGTATCGCTCTTTGTTTTTGATAGGACATCGGGTTGTTAAATAGTGTTGCTTCCCTTAAATTGATAAATTGAGACACGTGTTTTGTTTATGGACTCAGGGACGCGTGGTTACTTTTTTATTAAGGGACTTGTTACACCTGGGGACTGTACACGCAAGAAAACTTTTGTTGCAGACAATAGAGGAATTACAGAAGTCTTGTACAGTTACTGTCATTTGTTTTGTAAACAAATGTAACTGGGAGTTTGATTTCTTTAAGTTGGGAGTATTTTTGTTGATGTGGGGATATTTATTATAAGATTTAGTCGTCTCGTGATAATTGACACATCTCGTGTCTGTCTCGTTTTGTAAAAAAATAAATTGATCCGTTATTTAAAAAAATAATGTTTTTTTTCTATTTATTCTTTTGTAATAAACAAATAAATTTGTTTAAATTATTGTGTTTAAAATTAATATTTTATTGTGAATTATTTATATTTACATATTTTTTTTTTGTTTCAGGTACGTGATCTTCAATATTTATTACATTCGTGGTAAGATTATTATATAATATACTGGTGCATTGGATCCGGTGTTATCCGGGGATATAAATTTAATGTGTAATAAACCTATTTATTAAACTTTGTTTTCACTTATCGCTAACTATTTACGCAGCGCACGAGATAAATAAAAAAAAAAATGACGTGCACTGTTCACTATCAGTATTACGTGGTTTCCATGGCAGATATTTTCTTCTACACACCGTTTCAAAAATAGAAAAATTCAAAAACTGACGATAGCAAATATCCATTTCCGGTTTAATGATTGTTTTCAGAAATAAAGATTCACATCATTAACAGTATATGAGATATGTATTTATATTTAATTGTAAGTTTAACCGTTTTGATGTAGAGCATTCATAGTTCATAGATCGACGTTATTTAGATAATAGCTGCATTGTATTATTTATTAAATTATTCCTTTTATTTGATCAATTAATTCAATAAATTTGCACAGCTCGCACTTCCATAGATAACACAATGACCAACAATGATTTGTGTTGTAAATTGTTAATCAGTGCAGTCTTTGTGTAATACAATGGGTGAGCATTAGTGATAATAGTGGGTGGTGACAAATGCAGACAAATCGACCAATTACGTATTAAATTGGCACGTCTCTGAGCAAAATACAAAGGTATCGATGGCTTTAGACAAATGTACTAACATATTGAATAAGTGTCCAGTCGTTTACGTGTATGATGTGTCTAAGATGCGGCTATTATTTTTTACTGGGAAGATAGATTCAAAACCATTAAAGTATATACAAGGGGAAATTTATTTTTTGCTTCCTCACAATATCGAAGATACGAGAAGCTTTGTGATCGTTTTAGAATGCGATAAAAAAATTGTTCTCCGATTTCAAAATTTTAAATTTTCGTTCCGTGTCTATCTGTCTGTCTATGTGCCTGTCCCCTGAATCCTTGTCAAACGCATAATTCATGAACCACTAAACCGATATTAATGAAACTTGGTTGGATGGTTGGGTCTGGCTTGAGGACAGTCCCATTTTAAAACCATCAAAATCGTGTGTAAGGGGGAGGGGTGACATCCCTAATAAATATTTTTCAAGATATCTCAAGAACGATACATGTTACGTAAACATTTTATTAGATATTTTTTGTAGAGCATTCAATTCCTATAATATAAGTCTACAACGTTTCTTGTAAAATATTCCCTTACAAAGATTTATCTCAGTTTACTTTAAAAAGTAATGTTTTGTTTTTTAATCCTGTTCTGGAGTACCAATAATCCGGAAAACTAACACACATTTTCTTGAAACCAAAAAGTAAGCGATTTGGTTAATTTTTTTAATAATTCGACGCTACTGCATGTATTTATTTGATACTACTTTTTTGAATAAAATATATTTTTAGCCTCTCTATTATTTAGTTTGGTTATATTTTTCTTTATTCTGCATATCCATTTAACACTTGCCACTAAAATAGAACCAAGGATATTTTCCGGTCATAGATTCCAATAATCAAATCTTGTCCCCTTCCCTTTATTAAATCAAGAAGGCGAGTTGCTATAAATCCATATTTTAGATAAGTCCCATAATCATTAATGATATTCACATTGTTTGACATATTTATGAATTCTACATTAATTGGCATATATCATAGAAGTAGTAGCAGTGGGGCTTATGGCGCGCTATGAATATGTATCTCTTAAATTAATATTGATATTTATTGCTCATAATAATTTTCAATGCTTATGTAAGGGGAACTATTGCTGTATCAAATAAATCAGAGGATCACTATTTTTCTACAAAAAATTTGAATGACATTACTTAGAGCTTTGTCATTGTTGTAAAATATTCATATTATTTTGAAAATCATGATTGGAAATTTATCTGTTTTCAGTGTTTTAGGATTATAAAAAATACCATTAAGTTTTAATGCTTTATTTATATTTATAAATATTTGGCTTACAATTACCCCCACCCCCCTAAAAAAAGAAGTAATAAAAAAATCTTTAAACAAGCCGTGGGTTCAACCCTTGAGGGCCACACAGCGAACTTCCCAACGTGTTATGACTATAAATACTTGAATACTGATTATTTATTGTTTCCATATAAATTATGTGAACATTTTTTTAAATATACATATGTATGAAAAATTTAAATGGAATTTGCCAGAAAAAACTCACCTTTGCATTATGAATATATATTAGCTCAATAATATAATACACATTTTTAGAATAACTAATCTATCTAATTAATTTTAATTGCATTTGTTTCCAAGGCAACATGAATTAATAGACTTATTTATTAGTAATTGAAATTTAAATTTCGAAGATGGTTTTCACCTCTTCCATGGCTGTTTAGGCACGTATAACAAAAAAATACTGAAATACATGTTTCATTATTTGTATAGTTGAATATTTATGTTAAGTTTCAAGAAAATGTATGTAATCTTGTAAATAAAAAATACTATTGACTTCTTTGGGGTGCCAATCGAAACGTCTTGACATGATTATGATCTGAAAGAAAGGATTTTTCGAAATTCAACTCCTAAGGGGGTAAAAAGGGGTGTAACGTTTTTTTTGGTCGGATTTACTTGAAACTTAGTATAAATATTCTACAATACAGTATTTATAATCATACCGTGTTGGGAAGTTGATTGTGTGGACCTAAAGGTTTTCACCCCACCTCAAGTTTGTTTATTTTGATTTTTGGACTGATTACAATAACTCCCTGTTGGGAAGTTAATAAATAATAAACTAAGCATTTTTCGTTTTAAGTTTTGTTGAATAACAAAATATCGATCAGTCGAAGTTGAACTGTACACATTCCAATAAACATTTTGTTTGTGACTTCTAAAAACTACCCCTATATAAAGTATAAACCATTTGTTTACAACGTGAAATCTGTTATTTTTCACTAGACAGGAAGATATCGATCCCAATTTTAAGTACGGAATATTCCCGTGTCTTTTTCTGGAGCCTGCTTTGTGGTATCCCGTCTTTTGTTGTGAAGAATAGGCCGTCTGTAGTTCAGCTATTTAATAAATCCTATACAGATATATCTATTATTATATGTATTTCTAAGAAATTCATATATGATGAAATATATTATGGTATATCTGTCTTTGACGGCTTATTCTTTTTCTGCGGATTTATTTGCTTCCTTTAAACGGTTTTATTGAATCAAATATATCGTTTATTTTAATATATAATATACAGTGGCATCTCATTTATAGGAATCTCGGGGCTTAGCTATTTGTTTTTTATTTATTTTAATATACATAAAACTATATCAACAATTGAAAAATAATTTCAAATAGTAGGCTGAAATGGCTCAAATCTTTAAAAAAATTATAAGTACTTAAACCAGAGCCGGATTAGCAAGTCTGGCGCCTTGGGCGAGATTTATTTTTCCGCCCTCTTGGCCTCTAAAAAAATGTTCAAAAATCACCGAAAATGTCAGTTAAAATTGATAAATTAACAAATAAGTTGAATAGTTAATATCTCAGCTTGGTACGATCCTAGAGACTCCAACTTTTTTTTTAAATATAGCTTACCTATTAACTTTAAGACTATCAAATGCCTTAAGACCGTCGAGACCTCCTTCCCCTATTTTTAACAAATTAAAATTGATAAATTAACAAATAAGTTGAATAGTTCATATCTCAGTATATCATCTCACTCATTTTTTTAACGACTCTGGTGAAAAGAAATTCATAAAACTTAATTTATATTAGACTAGGTACATTACGAATAAAATGAGCTCAGTTTGAACTCTCTACCACTAATAGAACTGGAGATTTATCGTCGTAAAATTCGGTCTCCGTGCATCATAAGTATATGTGAGCATTCTATAGGTCGTAATTTAACAGATCAAAACTAAAATGATTGATTGACCATATCTCCTTAACAAATAAACATAGTGAGTTCATTTTTAATTTATTTTCTTTGTAATTTTATAGAGAATAAAAAGTACCCACAGTTTTGATGAATTTCGCAATAAGGTTGCAGTTAAAACGAAAAACGTGAAAAATCGTACATATGTGTGCCTTTCCTAATACATTTTGTAGCATACCTTATTGAAGGTTTTCTGGGTTGCTGAATAAGAATTTGTTAGTTAGCAGCTAATAAATAATCGATTTTGGCCTGGCTGCCCTGGTTCGCTCCCCCTAAAGCCGGCACTGACTTCAACTAGAATACAATATTTTTTAGTGCATCTACATATTTATAAACATTTAAATAATTCATTGATTTCAATTGGAAACATTTTTACTTCTGTTGTATAGATAGATTTTTTGCGATTGCCTATTTTTATATATTTCATATGTAAAAAAAAAAATTGGGGGCAAATTCTTGATATGTGTGTACAATATGCGCCATTGCCATAAAATGTAATATTTCAAATGAAATATATTGATGTTATCTTAGAATAAAAATGTTCGTAGATTTTTGCAGACGTGGCAGATAAAATATTTATATATTTTTTGTACGTCGAAATTTAGATTAATATCTTTAATATATATATTTTTCTTTTGAAGATTATTTAATTGGTTGAAAAATACGAATGTATTGGTATTGAATAAAACTAATACAGTGGAAATATGTGATTTATTTCTTGATACTAAGAAATTCGTTTTTATATGTATAATTGTATATCTCTCCATGATGCAGACTTTATATTGAATTTTCTTATCTCGTATGAAGTAAGCACCACAGGTTTAAAAAAAATGTAAGTTCTGGAAAGCACTCTAAGAGTTCAAGAGTTCTTTTACAAAATAAAAAAAATGTCCATTTACCCCCCACCCCACCCCTTCCCACCCGCCACACACACAAACACACAAATAATCGTTGAGGGGTTAAATTGATAAACCTCTAAAATTTCTTAGATTTTTGAGTTCTAAAACCGTCTTTTAGAACTCAATTTTTAGGATTCTGTACTTCACAAAAAAACGAAATTCTTATAGGATCGCTTTGTTGTTTCTAACTCAATGCGGCCTTTCAAAGTATTTTGTTACTGACAGATTGATTCATTGACTGATCATCAAAACCTACTTTCTGTTGATCTATTATCTGAAAAATTGACACAAAAGTAGGTCTTATAGAACAAGTAAAGGAAATAAATTGAAAATCATTAATTTCTAATTCTATGTGGAGTTATTACACAACAAACTTAAATTTTTTTTATATCTATTTAAAAGATTCAGCACAACTATAAATTCATAACAACAAATTCGTTTACTATAATTTTCAATTATATTTCAAATTATATAAATAATAAATCGTGCCATCTATTATAAATTGAATGAACTAATTTCGGTTCACAACTTGGATAAACGACTAAAAGTTGAAGTTGTTTGTATAACAATTAAATATTAATATCTGTATAAAAAGCTTTGTTATAACTTTAGAACAGTATTTTATCAGTACTAAGAACTGGGAAAGCTTAATTCCCTGAATCAAATTAATGTTTATGCCCCAATAAAGTGTAACGTCTCGGAACAGAGGTAACCAGTTTTGGTCGTAAAGGGAATCAATATAAAATTTATCACCGACTGTTAAGTATGATAGCATCATTAACAGTATTTTTATTTTCTTCGCCAAAAGAAAAATACAATGCTAGCCTATTAAAATTGAAAAACATTCGATGTAAACGATATTATTCTCTTTTGTGCATTTAATTTCAAGTTTATAGTGGATTTCACTTTCAAGGTGCTTGTTTTCTTCTTTAATTTATTTGTTGAATTTCTTATTTCATAGTTTTTTATTGGAATATTTTCTTATTATCGTAATAAGAGATTAATATATAATTGTTATTTATAATTAACTAGCGCATTGGACTCAGTGTTATCGCTGGGATATTAATTCAATTAAAGATAAAGTAATCATGCCCGCCTGACATGCCCACCCAACATACTTTTCCAACAAAAACAACAAAGCAATTTTTTTTTTCTGACTGAAAATTGAATGAAATTTACACAAAATTTACTGAAAACTAATAATACTTTATAAATGAACAGAGAAGCAACCTTCATTGTAGCTATTTGGAAACGTTTTTTTTTACCTTGTACGTGCTTCGTTATAACAAATGTAATTTTTATTTTTATTTCTTGAAAACAGAAAAAGCATGTAACTTGACTAACGATAATGCAATTTTTTATTTTAATTTTCGTAAAAAAACCCAAAAAAGACTCAAAAGTCTATTCCTAGACTAGTCTTTAAAATAAATAATTAACGAAAAATATATAATTTGTTATGTTTCAGAATTGTTTCTTTATTACATAACAAATTATAATAAATGAGATGAGTTCCAAAACTCGTTCACTCCATTAAAAAATAAAAATAAAATCGAGATGCAGTGGATTTTGAAAGAATTTTTGACATTCTTTCATATATGAGAAAAACTCGCTCAATCATATTATAACTGAGCGAGTTTTGCTGAAAGATTGTCAAAAATTCTTCCAAAATCCACTGCATATCGATTATTTTTTAAAATAGAACGAACGAGTTTTGGAACTCATCTCCTCAAATAGAAAAAACATTTTTTTTGGAAGTAAATTCATACGAGACCGAACTTACCACATAAATGAGATCGGCTCAGTTATAAAATTCGAGACGAGACTTACCTGGAAAGTCAGGGAAGCCTAAAGTGGTCAGGGAAAGTCAAGGAATTTCTTTAAAATTCTGAAAAGTCAGGGAATTTATTAATTTTTTTTTGGAATGTCAGGGAAGTCAGTGATGAAGAAAAAAGTGTATAAATTTAAGTTGACGAGCAAAAAAAGGTCTTCAAATTTTTTGCACATTCTGGGGGCCTCTCAATCACTTCTTGCCCCCGAGCCTCAGGGAATTTTGAATCTGTGGTCAGGGAAAGTCAGGAAATTTTATTTTCAAAAACAGTGTAAAACATATTTTATACAAAATATCATCCCTTATAAAATTTACCATCACACAATCAAAATACGGCGCAAGATAGCAAAATCAAACTGTATATATCTAGTTAAATAAACAACCACCGAAGAGTTATACTGTGGTAGTTCAACCCTAACTGACCACCCCCTTGCAGCGGCTTTCTCTAAGAAAATATTGTAATTTTATTCTACACAAGAGTCGTCAAAAACCAAGGCCGCCTTATTTTTATGTACCTTCAAACGATCAGCATAAAATTTCAAAAATCCTTCACCAAAAATGATGAAATACGATGATATTATTTATTCTATATGTGAAGATTACAGGTAGGACTTGGTACAACCCAGAATGATCAAGGAAGTGTAAGGTATTTTTATTATGGATTTTTTAATCCTTCTTAATTTTATTTCTAAAATTTTACGTAAACTTTAGTTAATTATTTTTTAAACTTACTTATTAAGTTAGTTAAATTTTCAAGAAGAAAACATTACAGCATGAATGTTCTATATAACGAATAAAAAATTTACTATCAACTGAATAATTTTAACATAACTGATACGTTATTATTGGTTTCATTTCTAGGCAGTTTTCAGAGGGTATTTTGTTTTTCACATTATTCCATTGTAAATGAGAGAGACATAACATTTTATTCCAGTTTATCTCAGTTCACGCAAGAATGGTTGCGTGTGATAAAACTGGCTAAAAGTGGGGTAAAATAACATAATAACATAGACAGATTTTTTCCCTTAAAATTTTCTCCTGAAACTTCACCATAATTGTTATAATCTGTTCATATAATGGACTTAGAAGTACTGGATAAAAGATTGGAAAAGGAACCTTAATATTAGGCAAAGGAATGTATCAAAATTAGAAAATTAAATCTTGAATATGACTGTATTGAATTAGAAATCTTTGTTGATATTTGATTACTATCATTTCTGAATATTAATCTATATACATTTACCTGTCTTACAGCGTGATTTGATGACAATCGGCCAATAAGTGTCAAAATAGTGGACATTTAAACTTATTATTATATTATCATAGCAACTACTTTACATTGTTTCAAATTTGATGATTCTTTCTTTTATATCTTTTGTGCCGTAGTACTTATCATTTTGTAATCATTAGCGAGTGTCCATCACTGCGTGCTCATTATTGGTTTAATTTATCCATTATTTTAGAGAAAAACAAACAAAATAAAAGGTTATAATTAAAAAAAAACAAAACTAAAACTAAGAGTTACTTGTTTTATTAGTAACATGAGTTTTACAAAAAAGAAGCCCGTCAATCACAAAAACAGTAAACCTTGCTCTTATAGCGGCCATAACTGATGCCAGTACCTACTGATGTTGATTGATTTGGCAACTGAATCCTTAGATATCATTTGATATTTTGACCCTTTAATGTCTGCTTGTCGAAGGGGTATTTGGTCTCACACCATTTGGGGTAATATTTGCGGTTCAAGACGATGTTTTTTTTGAGATTATGCAAAACAAGGTTTCCTCCTCCTATGATGTATGACGTCCTTTGATTTTCTGCTTCGGCTATCGCTGAAAATCTTTCGCATCTTACTTTCAAAGTACCACACTTGTGTTTGCTATTCATGGTTTTATTTTTCTATGAAACAAAATGTGGAAAAAGGGATTGGTTTATATAAAATAAATATAAATCGAAACTAGATAGTTTAAATAAATATTGACAAATTATACAGATTGAATTGAAAATAAGCAGTATTGATTTTGCAGCCTGAAATATTAACTTTATCTTACTAAACTATTGAGTTTGAAAATATATGAATACAGTAAATCATATTTCATTTTTAATTACAATAAACTTTTTGAAATGTCAACTCAAGTGAAATATGAAGAAAATTGTTTCCATAATATATTCTTTATGATTAAATTCACCTTTGCATGAAATATATCTTGTTTGATTACTGTAAATGTTATGAAAATAATATTGAATGAGAAAATTATGATAATGAAAATATAAAACCTGTTTTCAAAATCGAAAATCAATCACGATTGTTATAAATACCTAGAAAGATATAACTATAGTAATAATTATAAATATCTAAGCTCTAGAAACATCATTAAAAATTTCCACATCTTGATTAGAATTGATTAATGATTTTTAAATTTCATTTAACAGTAACAGAATGGTAATATATTTTTTAACAAAAGACAAATTATTTCCGTTTGAATTAATTCGTTTCTTTTTTCTGAATCTACATTTATACATCTACTATTTAATTTATATGATTTGAGTATTAATAAAATATTTATTGATCTAACTACTATATTGATTTATTTACTTAATTAGGTACAATTTTACTACGAAATTTATAATTAATGAAATAGGTATTAATTTAATTATAATGTTTCTAATTAAAACTGAATATAATTGTAATGAAAGTATAAATAAATTATTTTTCTTATTTCAGTATATAAGGTTTGGGCATCAATTATGGCCAGTATAAGATGGCAAGGTTTACTGTTGTTGTGATTGACGGGCTTCTTTTTTGTAATTATCATGAACTCATGTTACTAATAAAACAAGTAACTCTTTATTTAATCAATTTAGTTACCGAAGTCCGTAAATATAGTTTGTTTTTTAAATTATAGCCTTTTATTTTGTTTATGTTGTTTCTCCAGTAATGGATAATGTAAAACCAGTAATGAGCATGCAGTGATGGACACTTGATAATGATTACTAAATGATAAGTACTACTACACAAAAGATATAAAAGAAAGAATCGACAAATTTGAAACAATGTAAAGCAGTTGCTATGATAATATAATAATTAATAAATAAATCATACTAATAATTGCTTTTAAATATCCACCATTTTGACACCTATTGGCTGATTGTCATCAAATCACGCTGTATATAGATTAATATTCAGAAATGGTAGTAATCAAATATCAACAAATATTTCTAATTCAGCAATTACAGGGATCATATCCAAGATTGGTGCCAGTATCTTATACGTTAAATATCAGAATATATTATTATATAAATATGTATATATCAATATATGTATGAACATTTATTATGAAAAAAACAAGCGTTGGTTTCCGGTCAAATAGATGCCAAATCAATAGAAAATATCTACCAAATTGGCAACGGTTCAATTCATTTTCTACATATAATACAAGTAATGCATACAAACAAGCGTTTAGAGGGCACGGGATTAAATTAGTACAAATTGAGTTTCGAAACTTAAAATAATTAAATTAATAATGAAAATATTACACACGAATGTAATAACTTATTCACATTTTTGATTCATAAAATAATTTTCAATAAATTTTAGATATTTTACTTTTAAATGTTTATTTTGTGTAGTTAGTAGCAATGAAATTTATATGTATATATGTAAATTGTAAATGTAAATTCTTCTTCTTCTTCTTTTTCATAGTTTTCTTGTTTGCTTAATTTTTTTGCTCTCCAGACAGTTCCTTAGAGTTATGTACCTATACTTATGTGCATACTTTTTTATAGGAGAACTCAGGTTTGAATAATATTCAATAATATATGTATAACTAATTCAGTTCTATAGGTATTTTAGTTTTAGGAGAAACATATGAGTAGACGGGGGAAAAAATAGGTAAATTTTGGGAATTATTATCTCAAAAACTATTTGTTCAATTTCATATAAATTTCATTCAATAATTTACAGAGAAATTTCATTTTTTTTTCTCGTTTATTTATAAACAATATAATCAAAAAAATTGGTGATTTACTCCAACATAAATTTTACTAATAAAAGTTCAACGTTTCTTCTCAAATTGGATTTGATTTTCAGTGTTTAATGTCAACAGTATACTTTCGAGAAATTCATACATACATGTAAATCCCATTAAAAATTATTGCAAAAGTTTGAAAATGTGATTTATTTATTAATTTTTCTAAGGAATTATAGCCTCTTGAAGTGAACAAAAACAATTCATTTTATAAATCGTTATAAACATTAACAAAACATTATCTGTTTACAAAAAACACGCAAGCAGTATACATGAAGTTTAGATTATTTTTTTAATGTTCACCAAAGTTGAAAGTAATATAAAAGTAATGTAAGGTTCCATTATAAGTACATACATGCATGCATGCGTTGGGTTGTATTGATTTTTATTACCTGGTTTTCGACACCTGTTTCATCGAAATTACACCACATTATTGTGTAATTTTGTTATCAAAAAAGCACATGCTTGTAGCAATCGATAAAACATGTATAGAATGGTTTACATGGTTCTCTAGATAAAATATTTTGTAAAAATATTTGTAATAGGTTTAATTATTTTTGTAATATTGTACCGTATATTATATTGTAACTTACTTAATTTTTATGTCTCACTAGCGGTGTTACCCGGATTAATATCCACAAAATCATAGTGACTTAAAATATTCAACATGCCCACCCAACATCATGGAAACAAAACACGACTTGATAAAGATTTTTTTAGTTTTTTGATGTTAAATCGTAGGTTTTCATAAAATATTAATAGCCACGATACTGCACAGAAAAATTATCTAAGTATAGGTGAAAACCGTATTGAAATCGGTTCTGTAATTCCCGAGTCTATAAGCCTCATACAAACGAATATAGAGATTACCAATAGTTAAAAACTTGGCGACTCTATCGCGGGGCTCTATTAAAATTGCAAGTTCAATAGATCTCTTTTGATGTCCATTGAAATATGCGACGAAATGTTTATACCTACAAGCCAAAATCCATGAAGAACTAATTTTTTGATAATCCTTTAAAACTGGGATTCTCGACGAGACTTGAAAATTTTGAAATGCCATTTCATCAATGTATTTTATTCATAATTAAAGTACTATTGATTAATTTAAAATTTATTAGTTAGTTTTGAGGCGGCATTTCAAAATGCACCAATCATACATTGTTAAATTTGACCAAAGGTTACTACAACACTTCTAATTGCTCCCATGTTAAATTTCCTATGTCTTAATCAAGTTGGAACACACTGTATAGGGGTAGTTTTAAAAAAAATTATTTAATCGTTGTATACGTTGATATCATTGGGAAAAAAAATATACATTTTTTTGGTTTTAAAACATCTTATACGATGAATCTAAAGAATTTTCATTTTATCATATATTTTCCCTATCCAGGCCCGGATTTACCATGCAGGCAGAGTAGGCAGCTGCCTAGGGCGGCAAGAATTGAAAGGCGGCAAATTTTGGTGGAAACTTTGAAAACTTGTTATATTCGTGGGAATTGAATTTGATTTTGATTCCATTATCGATGAGTTTGCCATCCGAAAATCGAGACGTAAAAATTTCAACCCATAAGCAATAATTTCTCTATACATGTAACTCAAGCATGACTAAAAAAAAGGTCTTCAGTTTTTATGTTTCCTAATGTAACTTTATAAACATTTATAAAATTTGAAACTGACGCAACCAAAAAAAAAAAGATCCTGAGTTTTATATTTTGACATCTATGACTTAAATTGTTAGTTTCGAGGGGGGGGGGGGGGAATTTTCGCAACTGCCTAGGGGCGGCAAATTTCTAAATCCGGGCCTGCGTTGATATCATTGGAAAAAAAAACATAAAATATATAATTTTTTGGTTTTAAAACATCTTATACGATGAATCTAAAGAATTTTCATTTTATCATATATTTTCCCTATTCCTATCAATTCAATATGTATTTACATGCTGCATATTTTATGGGAGTCAATTTCTATCCATCCTGTATTGTTGCGCATTATTCCTTTCACATGTGGTGTGAACCCTCCTTTAAGAATGGGTAGAGGTCTACGGCCTGATAAAGAGAACACAGGAAGTTTTTGGTCTTTGTACTTGCGAATATTGAAATTTACTATGAAAGGAAAACATAAAGAAACAAATTGTATTTCTTGTTGATCGGAAATTTGAAACAGTTGGGTATCTTTTGATAAACATGAAGACAATTTATTAAAGGCAGGCTCGCAGTGATTGGTTTTTGATATCGAGAAAGGAAAATTGTATCTTTGAATATTTTAGTTCCATTATTGTTGCTATTTAAATAATTATTTAACTTAATTAAGGGGGTACTTATGAAGAAAAACTAAAAAAGGAATATTTACTCTAAATAACTTATTGTTGTACAATATAAATATATATAGGCACCGACTTTTCATTTTATCCGAGGGTGAGATTTTCATAAGGAGGGGGGTCTGGGGGGTGAAAATTCTTTCAAAAATGTATTTTCTTATTCATGCGCTAAAAAATAAAAATGAATAACAATTATGGCAGCATGTGGTGAGTGTAAAAAAAGTACTTTCTATGATTTTAACATGAAAATAAACACACAGATTCACAAGGGGTTGACTCCTAAGGTCAGATCACGATGTGGTGTTGGTCTGAAGAAAAACAAATAAAATTGATTATCCTCCGGAAGGTTATTAGTATCATTTGCACCAAAATAATATAATTAGGGCAGTTTTAAATAAAATATGGTAACTTGATAAGAAAAATTTTCATAACTTAACCTATATTTTTTTTATTATTAATTGTTGTTCTTGGTTCAGAATTAATATACGAAACGAATACAATTTATCTGAATTAAATCAGTTTATTAGTTTTTTAAAAATATCGTGAACAACGTGAGGATAAATGTAGTTCTGAAAAAGTGTTTCAAATCCAAGGAGTCTTAAAATTTCAATATTTAAATTTTCTTACCTACATATTTAATCGACAATTTATGCTCCACTCAGTAGTTCTTTTGCTCGAATAGCTCTCTCGTTGCCCTTTTTTAAGGCTTGCAGGCCAACTGCAACACCGCGTCGTTTATCGACTGGCGGCCGTTTGACTTTAAACCTTCATAACTTTTCACAGAAATTCTTTCTAAAAAGATCATAGAAAAATAATATGTAAAACAAATTTTAAGCTCAAAATATGAGGGAATATTTTAATAAAGGTAAGAATAAAAAATATACAATAGAACAAAGAAAATAAAGCAGTGGCGAAGCGTCCATGGAAGCAGGGGAAGCAGTGCTTTCCTTACTTTATGGGTAAATTAATACAAATCTGTGTTTTCAGTTAATAAATAATTTAAAAATATTATTAGAATATTCGTCTTTATGCACAACTCAAACATTTTAATCAAAAATAGCATTTAATATTAATTTACACGCTCAATTATAAAACTATAATACCTCTACGTCTTATTTTCTTGTATTTTAGTCGATATTTGTATGACGAGTTGAAGTTCACTACAGGAAATTTCACAAAAAAATTTAGAATTTTTGATTTCATTAAAAGTATGTTTATTGTATAGAAAATGACGCGAAAAGTTGAAATTTTCAAACCGCAGGTCTGTATCTCAAACCGTTCTCGAGATATAGCCTCTCAAAGTTTCAGTTTTTTCAAAATTTTGAAGAAAAATGGCCCTAACTTTTGAACGCGTGGTCGGAATTGATTTTAGTTGACGGATTTGGAATCAGCGTGTCAAAATCTATATAATGACATGCATAATACATTAAAACTCGAAAAAAAGAATTCCGCGAAAAATCGAAAAAAATCAAAGGGGTATACCTTAAAAAAATGTCGATTTTTGACCAAAATTTTTTTGTCGGATTTTAAAGTATTATACATGTCATTATATAGATTTTGACACGCTGATTTCAAATCCGTCAACTAAAATCAATTCCGACCACGCGTTCAAAAGTTATGGACATTTTTCTTCAAAATTTTGAAAAAACTGAAACTTTGAGAGGCTATATCTCGAGAACGGTTTGAGATACAGACCTGCGGTTTGAAACAAACAACTTTTCACGTCATTTTCTATACAATAAACATACTTTTAATGAAATCAAAAATTCTAAATTTTTTGGTGAATTTTCCTGTAGTGAACTTCAACTCGTCATACAAATATCGACTAAAATACAAGAAAATAAGACGTAGAATCATTTAGTTACTATATAAATATATAAGAATTTATTTAAAAAAGTAAAAGCTTGAACTTAAAGTGTTTCATAACTAATTTTTTTCGTTAATAGGAGGGGGAGGATTGACAAAATATGCTTCCCTTATTAAAAATTTCACGCCTCGCCACTGATATAAAGTATTTTGTGTATACGAGATACAAAAGATGTAAGTTTTAAATATTATGTAGGTATATCTCGTAAATTAGCGAGCTCACTAATATATCAATATCTTTGTTACTATACATATATTATCCTTACATATTATAAAACACAACGTCTGTCTGACTGTCTGTCCGTTAGTGCGCTTATCACTCGAGAATTACTACGACTCACGTGTTTTTTCTAAATTCATATATATGTTCTTTGCTTAGGTTTCAGTTTATATTTTGTTATGTTAGGTAACATAAGGAATAAGTAGTGACGATAATAGTAAATCATGTCGGAAAAGAGTTTACAATATGCTGCCTAAACCATTAAATATTGAACAGTATAATGTAGTAAAGAATTGTGTAGAATAAAAAGATGTAAAATAAATTCCGCGATATCATAATATATATAACTTTTATATTTAAGCGAGCGAAGCCGTGGGCACAGCTAGTATTATAGTAAATTAGTTAGTACATTTGAAATGTCTGGTAAAATAAAACATGTTCGAATGTTATTTAAAAAATGAAAAAAAAAATGGGGAAAGCTGTTACAAATAATGTTAAACGAAAAACACGATTTCCAAATTGAACATTTCTGTCGTAACAAAAAACCTACTGTCCATAGATTAGGGACGTCCACGAGGATGTGAATTTGTGTACACAGTACCGGATTAAGAAATTTTTGCTAACTTTCATGCAGGACAAATTAAACCTTACATAAATACACGTAAGGCTTAGATCATAATATGATAATTGTCATTTAGTTTGGTCTATTTATGGTATCTGTATTTATTCCAGAAATACATTAAAATAAATGGTAATTTAATAATAAAACCATCGATGTAAACATGTTAACATATAAGGTACTGGCACCAGTTATGGCCGCTATAAGAACCGCTTTACTGTTTTTGTGATTGACGGGCTTCTTTTTTGTAATTCTTATGAACTCATGTTACCAATAAAACAAGTAACTCTTTATTTAATCAATTTAATTACCAAAGTCCGCAAATATAGTTAGTTTTTTTTTAATTATAGCCTTTTATTTTGTTTATGTTTTTTCTTCAGTAATGGTTTAAGTAAAACCAGTAATGAGCACGCAGTGATGGACACTTGCTAATGATTACAAAATGATAAGTATTGCGACATAAAAGATATAAAGGAAAGAATCGTCAAATGTGAAACAATAATTAGTTTAAATGTCCACCATTTTGACACCTGTTGGCCGATTGTCATCAAATCACGCTGTAAGGCAGTTAAATGTATATTGATTAATTTTGAGAAATGGTAGTAATTAAATATCAACAAATATTTCTAATTCAGTAGAGTAGTACAGATAGAAGTGGGCCACACTTTGGTTTTCATGCTATAAAATGTTCAAAAATTAATATTTTTCCACACTTATTACGTCTATTTGCAGAGTAAGGATTAACCTAACTGTCTGCAAACACAGATTTTGAAAAATTTCATTTTAACATATCGTTTTACATCGTTAAGTAAAAAAATAGAAATTTGCGATTTCACGATTTTGCAGACAGAAGTGGGCCACCCAAGTTTTTCATCTAAAACAAGCAAAAGGATCAGGCACTGTGTTTTTTTATGTTAAATTAATAATTTTTTTAAGAAATTCAATTGTAAAAACCAATTTTCATGTGTGATATTGTTTATTATATTGCTTCAAAAATATACAAAATAAAGTGAAGTGCTTTATAGCACCAAGCAATTTATCGTAGTCGATGGGTTTAACGCCAGTCGGTTTATCTTTTTTTGGTGGCATGATCGCTAAAACATTCAAATTAATTCATAAAACCACTTGATTGGTTCATAAAAAAACAATAAATGTCAAAACAGAACGTCAATGCAGTGGCCCACTTCTATCTGCAAAAAATGGCCCACTTCTGTCCTCAAGCATAATTTTACGCGAAAGCACGTGGCGAGAACACCACGCGACAATATGCTAAAATCTCTTCGAATTTTTGAAGGTTACGTCGAAAACTAAATTAAAGGCTATTTACTTGATTAAATTCGATGAAAAACTTATGCAAATCACGATAACTTTGAAAACGAGAAAAAAGGAAAAAATATATTTTTTGGTACTAATCGCTGGAGAACACTAATGAACGTCTTCACACTTAAAAAACCTACTTCAAACTGAGCTTCTCTGTCAAAAACAAAAACAAAAATATTCTGTTGCAGATATGTCACTTATGAAAACAAATATAGCGGGTGGCCCACTTCTCACAGTGGCCCACTTCTGTCGGTGCTACTCTACATTTAATTTAAAAATGGCCATTACTGGGGTTATATTCAAGACTGGTAACAGTACCTTACTTTGGTAAATAATTTTACATATTAGTAATATAATAATTATTCAATAAATGTTTACAGCATGTAGCTTCTAATGATTAATAAATGCTGCCTGAAATTTCACCCCGTGACTGTGTGTGTGTGTGTCGTCAGGTGGGTGCGTGTATGACTGGTATCGACGGAGGCTGGCGTTTCCTGTGAGAGTCGCCAGATGACGTTGAAGCACACTTTTTGCTACACACATCTCTCCACCTACCGTCGATTCTTTCCCTCGCTGTTTTGTTTTATTACATCCGTTTGAATGGATTTGAATATTTAGTAGATGCTAAGAGTATCAAAAAGGTTATGTTCAACACAACTTTACTTTTAATATTTTTTTCGTCTCAAACGAAAACGCCTAACTTTATTTGTTAATTTTTTTACATTTTTATAAATATATGTATACTAGCTGCTACCCGCGGTTTCGCTCGCGTGGATTTCTGAACCCCCATCCCCATGATATTTTTTCCGCCGGATCGAATGAAACTAATTACAACCATTCATAGTTTTATTAAACATACTTCATAAGATCAATCCTGTTAATTATATATTGTTTACCTAAAGGATTTTTTTATTTTCATAATCCATATCCACTATAGTATTATGTTGATATTAGAACTGTCACTTAGCACGCATCAAAACCATCTACAAAATCAAGTATCGTGTGAAACCAACACACATTGAAACCATGACAACAATCCAGCGCCAAAACACGCTTGAAAACCAGCATTGAATTTAGCAAACAAACCAGCAGCCCCTTAGGGGTTGTTTTTTCGGGATTCGAAGTAGCCTATGTCCTTTCTCAGAGTGCATTCTATCTCCCTGTCAAATTTCATCAAGATCGGTTTAGCGGCTGAGCCGTGAAAAGGTAACAAACAGACAGACAGACACTTTCGCATTTATAATATTAGTATGGATAACTTCCTATGTTTTCTATTGCTTAATTATATCAAATAAGCGTACTTATTGCTATACCCCCCCCTGTACGTCTATATTCATCTTGTTTTGGCATCTGTTAGTTTTAATTAAGCTCCTTGCTGAATATTTCCCCAAGGACGCGCTGTCTAACGTGAACACTATTGGCAGGATCAAGGAGCTTTTGTAATAAACATAAAACTGCCTATTCATGTAAAAGTTCACGGATAGTTTAGTGGTATTATCAAGGACGGTAAGACAGTAGAAGGTTGCGTGCAAGAATTTATTTTGACGTTAGTTTAGTTCTAGATTTTAGAGTAGGTTTTGCTGAAAATTATAATATTTAACGCAAGCCTTAGAAACTTAATGTCTGGTATTATAAATAAATTTAATAAAAGGTAGCACGCAAGCACTTTAAAAAAACTTTAATCCTGTGATAATCTCTAAGGATTTATTTTGAAATTTAGAATAGAAGATTTTTTTAATATACAGGTTGATTTACAACTACTGTAAAAAAACAGTAGATCGGGGATATTATTTTAAGCAAAAAACTGTATGTGAACATGTGTCCGGAAATTACAGCCTTTTCAAAATAAGTGTTTATTTATTAACTAGAGAACCCATTGAGGTATATTTATGAAATTTGATAACCGGTTTAGTATTAAAATATTAATTAATGTCATAAAACTGACATATAATTTTGATACCCCTTTCAAAGTGTTTACAAGCTAGCAAATTTAATTCAATTTCATTGTATTATAACGAATATAATTATAATATAATATATTATAATATAAAAGAACGACTGTATTATTAAGTCTAGTTATTTTGACTTCTAAATTGATCCATATGTTAATTGTATTAAATATTTTATATATATGTAATATCAAAGCATTTTTATAACAAATTTTTCGAATGAAATGTTGGATGTATTCATGTGCAAAACAAAGGGATACAAAAAAAAACTTTTTATTATACGCCATATATACTTTCTTAAACTATAAAAATTCTAACAATTTAATTAAACTTTCAAATGTATGCATGCAGTTGATGTTAACATTTGATGAGATATAGCTTTAATATCATTGTTAATTACAATCCCATAACTGCTATACAATATCTGTAAATGTGTGGTATATGTAATGTAATGTTGTACATTGAAATTGCATTACATATCAGCGGTTTTCAAAATTTAACCGATAAATACCTATGTATTTGATATTATTGATAATTTTATAAACATAAGTACTAACGTATTTGTTGTTTTATCAATAGTAATAAAAATTTATAAAAACAATAAAAATTTAAATGTTTTAAAATTTTTGATATAATTCATTTTGCCAGTTTTTTTTAAATTTTGTCTGTCGGTTTATTTTGGCTTGGCCGATTTCGATAAGATTTTCACTGTTCCAAAGCTTAAGACCTAAATGAGATAGCTTAGGCTATATTGTTTTTATTTAATCAAGGCAGACCCGCATTTAGAAAAATGTATAAATTATTTTTTATGATAATAAAACGAGAAAAAACTAAACTGAATTAAATTATACTTTCACTGCTCAAAAAATTAAAATTTTAGTAATGCACAAAATATTAATAAAAACAAGAAATATAGATTTTTAGAAATTAATAAACAAAAACAACGGATATATTTATCAAAGAGAATTTTGAAATAAAATACAGTAAATAATACACATCATTAAATGAGAACAAAATAAAAGTAGGATGAAAAAATGATAAATTGAAAAACATCAGAAGTATGTTTACATAAATATTTTCAGTTGAATGACTGAAAAGAGATTATTATGTCATTATCAAATGGCCAATATAACAATGAGTGAAAAATTAAACGTAAAATGAATCTATTGTATTTTATTTTGTAAATAATTTGTTGTTTGGGTGATAATTAAAAATCAATTTACTAGCACAACAAGATTAGAGAGGCTTTTGTTATAACAAAAGTATTACCAATGTTTCGTCATATATTACAATTGAAATATAACGATAACTTAAACCGTGTAGATATTTTAAAATTAGTAGCTTAATATAGATAATTAGGGTTTTGTATTGAATCATTTATTAGTTTTTATTCAAATAATTTTTTGAACATAAAACATTAAAATTATAATAATAGGTAAAACATTTTCAAGAGATAAATTTTTTAGTTACTATCAAACATGCGTTTTCCCTAAACATATTTTCCAATTACTTCTTTATTTCTCCATAAATAATTAAATTGTAATTAACGTATGTATACTCATCTGCATATGTAACAGTATATTTATTTCTTGACACAAAAATAGAGACAGGATATTTTACATAACTCTTAAAACTGATCGATGTCATAAAACTTGCCAAAATTGTCATATTTTCTTTTAAAGGGGATGAAGTCATAAACAATGCTATGTGTCAAAGTGAGATAGACACATGCATACAAGAATAGTGAGTGTTTATCAGCAGGATTTTGTCAAACGTGGTAAAATGAGTAAGGTATATTATACGGTGTAGGTGATAGAGTGAGAGAACATATCGCATCGATTTTAAACTCGCTTATTATGGCTATGATTCCAGTGTAGCATTAGGGAAATTGTATTCCGCGAATGATACGCATATCTATGTACAGTAAAACTTCTTAAATTCGACCGGCTATGATTAAAAAATAATAATAAACGGTCGTTTATGCAGAAGGATATTTTAGATGTAAAAAAATTAATGATTCTTTAAAAAATGGGTCGTAGAAAAGTGGTAGGTTTTAGAAGTTTCATTGTATATAGTATATATTCGAAAACGTGATTTTGATAAAACTATTAATTTTTAATAGGAAATATTTTAGTTATTATATTTTATATGATTAAATTATACCGATATTTGATCTATGATCTATTATGGATACTGTAACAATTGCAACCATGTTCAAATTACACACATTATTATTTTCTAACAACTAACAAAAAATAAATAAATGTTTTTCTAAAAATTAAAAGTATTGCTCATTAAAATCAGACTGAATACATGCCTGCGAACACAGCTCCCATTGGCTGATTCTGACGTCATGCTCTACTTTTATCCGTATGACTCATCGGCTGTATAGCGCAGTGGTTTCCCGAGTCAGCTCCGAGCTACACAGTCAAGCTCACATGGCCGACACCAGTGAATCAGGTTTTTGTTTATTATTGAATTAGTTACGTGATTTTTGCCATAATTGGCATATTTTGTGATGCATCGCGTGTACGGTTAGACCATAATTTATTGTGGTAAGATATTTTTATATTTTCTCGATGACATTGTGTGGTTATATTATGGTCCTTGAATTTTATTTTGTTTATTATGTTTTTTTTTCAAAGAAATATTAAATTAATCGATTGGGTTTCGTGTAAACTTGAATTTATGTGGGAGGTTTTGTTGTAAATGAGAAGAAAAAGATATTTTGTTGTTGTGAATTTTTAGGTTAGATTTGTGTTTATTTTATTTATGATTAATTTTAAAATCAAAATGTTATTTTCATTCATTTTAATAAAACAAGTTTTTACAGAAGGTATTTTGGTTGATTTAATTTTTTCTCTTTAAATTATAAATGATAAAAAATATTTTTTTTATTTTTGTACAGTTTTCTATTTAAATAAATAAAAACGCGGGTAGAATAAATATTCCGAAGTGTCGCTGGTAGAGATAAAGAGAATAAATAAAATAAAGACTTAAAAAGCAGAGTAAGACAGAGTGTTAAAAATAGACCTATAAATAAGGCAGACAAAACGAGAACGTGATTTCGAGACGATCGTGCCTGAAATAAACTGATAAATAAGTAAACCACGTTTGTGCAAGGTATCTTAAATATTTGATTCCACTGTGAGGCTGATTACGCGAAGAAATACTTTAGTCGGCTACAGAATACTTCTGTTACAACTTTTTTACATACGGTGAGTCATATTATACTTTAATTTTTTATGTAATGAATTATTTGTGAACATCTATGTGTGCGTGTTTTTTGAAAGGATTTTTTATGTGAGTTGTAGTAGGTTATATTTAGTATTTGATTGTCTTCAAACTTAAAGTGCGTTACTATTATTTAAGTGAGATTTTTCTGATCAGTTTATTTCATGTTTCATTCAGTTGTTTGAAGGTATTCTAACTTATGGCCATATGTAGTATGAAATATATGTGAAGCTTATTTCCAAAAGCTCTTTTGTCCATCCACTTAAGTTTTCGATATTCGCATTAAATTTTGAGTAATCACAAATTTTTTAACGTATTTTTAAATACTTTCTAGGACGTTTTGAAATGTTTTTTTTAAGATAGTTAATTGAATTCTTAACACGATAGAATCAATCTCAGATTTGAAAATTTGTGGACAAGAGAACTTTTGGAAATAAGCTACACTATAAGGGCAGTAAGGTGTAAAAAGTAAAAATGAAGAAAACTGAACTCAAAGTTTTTGATTTTTTAAACTGAATTAATATATTTTTTTCATTTGCGAATATTGCTCGTTTTTGTAATATTAAAAAAATATTTTTTTTTCTTTTATATTAAATAATTATTTTTAAGAACTTAGGAACAGTCAACATTTACTTTTACTTCCATGTTCTGAAAGAAATGAAAGTATTGTAATACCGTCGAAAAATCGTGTACGAGATAAGATCAGATTCTGATTGTACTAACTTCAAAAAGTAAAGAAAGGTTGATTTCCGCATGGCGGCTGTATGTGTCAGTGTGTCTGGAGGTAGAATTTTCTTACGTTCACGATAACTACTGTAAAATGCTCCGATTTGAATTATTTTTGGGGGAAATGTTTTTCATAGTGAGTACTCCAGCAAATTAAATAATACAATACGTTTGGATGGGGGGGGGGGGGGTATGGATCATGCTCCAACTCCCAAAAAAAGTAATAAAATTAAAGCAAATTAAATAATGAAATATTTTTTTTTGGGTGGAAGGGATTATCTGAATCATATTCCCCCCCCGAAAAAAAACTTGTCAATTTAATACAAATTAAAATTAAAATTTACAAAAACAAAATGTTGAGGGGGGATTTTAGGCCTTAATGCTCCCCTAAAAGTGAAAAAATAAGAATAATAAAATTTATAATAAAAAAGTCAAAATTCGGACGCTAATATTCGTATTCGCACTCGTATTCGCGAATGTTTAAAACCACATATTCGTTACATCACTAATACCAACATTAAATTGTTCGATGGCGTAGGCGCTGGGTAGATCTGATTACTTAAAACAGTATTTTTTAGTGCAGTAGACGTTGCTACTTTAACCCGGCGCGAGTGACTCATCTGTTAAAAGTTTTATGTAATGAATAATTTGTTCACATTTGCGTAGAGGTCCGCTTTGAAAGGATTTATGTATTTTACTTTTCCGGAATAGAAATGATGATGTGTGTTTGTATGTTAGATTTGGGTAGAATAAATCAACTAAGTTATTATATTATAATATGTGTTACTTGTATTATGTAAATTAAACCAAGAACTAATTTAGGTACATATATTAAGTTAAATTACTTAAGTTAGTATTGTTATTTTAATTATAATAGTGACAAATTGTACTTCGGATCGGACGAAAGCACATCCTTAGACAGAGGTTACACGATCATTCTGTCATTCCATTCCATCAGTTCAGTCCGTAACCTTGATCAAGACTGAATGACGGACTGATGGATGGAATGACAGAATGATCGTGTAACCTACGTCTTATAGATAAGTAATAAGTTTTTTCAATTTATCAATTAATATATTTTTTTTAGTAATTAATATGTTACGATGTAAATCTGATATCAGAAGAACCCCTGTATATTTATTAAAATTAATGTATTTATTCTATTTGAGCAATAATAACAAATAATAATAATAATACAATGATTATTTTGTAAAATGGTTATTGTATTATTTAAATAGGTTATGAAAAAAAATATTATACATTTATTATAATTATTTTTTGTATTTATTTATATACGTACTTGATGATGGATTGTAATAACGGCTCGAAACGTTGTACGAAAATAACAATAAAGGAACACAGATCAATTCGAGATGATATAACATATACACTAAGGTGTGTAAAAAAAAATCGATATTTTTTTCTCGCCCTCGTTTCGAAATAAGGTAGTTTATGACCCAAAAATAATCCCCCCACAAGGATTACCCTGTAGCGAGTTGGAGGGTCTTTATTTTTTAGTACTAAATTTGGTAATACTGATTCATGATAACTGACAACGACAATAATAATAATAATAATATACTTATTATTTAAATTATATTTATAGAAAATTGACCTTAAAATATTATCTATTTATCTGTTTTTATAGAGAATAAAGTTTTCTTACAAAATTACCATTTAACTTATTTTTATAGAAACAATAGTTTAGTTGTAAGAGTCTATTAGACACACAATTTAATAAATAAATCACTTTGAATGGCTGTAACTTTTGATACGTTGAATTGAGAGACGTGACTTTGTAGAGAATTTTATCTTCTAAAAAATGATGTCCTTAAAAATTGTTCATACCAACTTTAGTACTAAAGAATCATTTCACCATGTTATTTAAATGAAAAACGGGATCCCCCTAAAATTGAACTATAGGGTAATCCTTTGGCGTGAATTTATTTTAGGCCATAAACTAATTTATTTCGTAACGTGAGCAAATGTTCATTTTTTAGACACACCGTAATATACAATTTGTAAAATAACTATTTTTAAACAAATCAATATTTTTAACCGGATAGTATTTTAACATATTGTGAGTCAGTTGCCTATTTTAAATTCTATTTTTGTCTGCTTGTTAATTCTGATACTAGAATTATTTACATATGACCCCCTATATAAATAAATATAATAAAGCTATCTGTAATAGTTATTTTTTTTTGAATTTACAATTTTTTTATAAATTTTACAAATTACATATTTTATATAAAATATTTATAAAAAAAAAACTGCTTCAATTCTTGCACAGATTATAAATAACCTTAAATTAAAAATAATTACTTTAGCATATCTTATTATCTATTCAAAAAATACTTTCTTCCATTTTCCTACACATGAATAAGAAAATTGCACGCAAAAGAAATATTATTCAATCGTGGAAAATCATCCATCCTTTGAAAGGCAAGCTAACACCTAATTACTTTCCTGCACCTTCTTGTCATTGAAGAATTCCTATTTAAGTGTCCCTATTTTCCATAGCGTTATTTCTTTTCACTTAAATTGTAATCGCGATTCATTTTATTGTCATTTCTCAACGCAGATTTAATTTTAGTCTTGAATGAATATTTTTACAGATACCAACAACTTTTAAGGATTGGAATGAGAAGTGGGGGGGGGGGGGGTAAATTTCAACTGATATTATATTTGGAAACTTTTAAAATTAATTGAAAACTGATTTTTGGAATTTAGAATATGATTATTATATTTTTAGTTATGATGAGTATGATTTTTCGTAATCTTTAGAAATAAAGAGATTAAAACAAGTATAGGGTAAAGTGGGGAAATGCAAACCTCATCGCTAGTATTATATCTAGCTAATTTTTACTACTTATAGCTTTAGTATTTTGTTTTTTCTGGGATGGATTGACCTTCTATTAAAATGTCGTAAAATCATATTTTAAATTTATATTTATAATAATAATATAATTATTAATGTTACGAATTTATCATAATAAGTATTAATGTTAATTATGTCTGAAATTACACTCATTTAATTGTTAAATTCTATATTCGGCAGTTATATTCTATGAAATGATAAACAATAAATTAATATTCAATTCCATGTATTTAGATATTCAAGAACCGATATGCTTCCAATTTATATATGAATACAATTAATTAAAACAATTAAACCTAAATGTGTATATAAACATAAATTTAGTATATTTATGGTACAGGTCAATTTCTTAAGTATTCCATAACCGATACGATCAGGGAATGCGAATTTGCCGTGACTTGTCGGTTACTATAAAGTCAGTGGTGTAGGTAGGTAATATAAAATCAATTTGAAATACAAATATGGAAACATACCTAAGAAAACCTGTTTGAAAAAGTTTTCTTAATTATGGAAATAAATCAAATGTAGCCCAATTTCTACAACATAAATATTTGATTATTGGTCTTCTAAATAAATATTTTTAAATAATATAAGAAAATGAAAGAATTTTTTTAAAAGATACTTAGAAATTATCTCCTTTTAAGAACGTATTATTGAGAAAGTATTTGATATAAAATATTTCAATGAAAGTGTTTTTTTTTTAAATTAAGAATTCATATAAAAAATACGATTTTTTTCCGAAATTAAAAAGTAAGAATATGTTATATTATTTAATCCGGCCCTCCGTCAAAAACGGGAATTTGAAAAACTGTATCAGGAAGACATGTTGCAGGAGTTATTTTAGTGTGTAGTTGTAGCTAGTTTCTGCAGTTCCAAAAATGAAAATTGCAGTTGTAAAAGCTAATTTATGTAGTTGAAAAATTGAAAGTAGAAAGAAAAATGTAAAAAAGTGTAAGCGTAGAGTAAAAAGAAAAAAATTGTCCTTTTTTCTTTTATTTCTGCACTTACACTTTTTTATATTTTTCTTTCTTTCAATTTTTCAACTACACAAATAAGCTTTTACAAACAAAAAGAAAAAAAGGTCAATATAATAATATTTATACAATAAATATAAAAGTGTAGAGGAGTAAAAAAAAGAAGGTATTTATTTGCAGTTGAAAAATTTTCTAAAATAACCCTTGACATGTTGTACTCATATTTTCAATATTCGCAACAAAAACACCATAAGATACCCCTCGATTAGACAGCCCTGATTTATAATGTTTAGGTAATTATCTATATATTTACTGGCCTCAATTAAATAGACATCAGTTAGCTTTACGTTAATAATGACTAGGAACAATGGAGGGCTGATAATGTTCAAAGGTCATCCGTTAACAAAAGGATTTGAAAAATATTAAATAGCACTTCCGGTTAATTAAAACCGTTAATTTACTCTAAACAAAAGAACTGTGGATTGGAAACTAGATGAAAAACAATAGAATATCATAATAATATAGACTTATTTACTGTTAGTAATTAATAAGTGGTCCAGAAGTCATTGTAATTAACTTTGTATACATAGACAACAAATACAGTTGTCAATCGTCCTCGTAGAAAGATTTTGATTTGATTTTGCTTGTGAGAAAATTCACCTAATATAAATAAATGTATTATTACAAATTGTGAATTAATATCTATTAAATTTTTGATTTTGGTTCTATAATTACACTAACAACAATATAATGTTTTGATTAATAATTATGAAAGCAACATTACCATTTTACTACAATAAAATATCAAACATTTTCCATCTAAATTCTTATAAGTATACTACATACTTGCAAGTACATCCTTTGTATTAAAAATCAATACTTGTATACATAATACATTGAAAATTATGTACGTATATCTTAATAAAAATTTTTGATGACGTTAGGAAAAATCTTCATTGAAAATTGCAGAGAAGCGTTTTATAATAAGGATTTATTTAACATTGACAATATCATTACTTTTGGTTTAAATATGAAGACAAAAAAAGTATATTTCGATTAATTTATTATCAATTTCTATAGATGTAAAGTTATTGTTTTATTTTCAGTATTAATTAAAATTGTTTTATTAATTTGGACAAAGCAACTAAATTAAAAAAATGAAACTCGCAAAATTTTTTGAATAAACACGTTTTTTCTGCTTTTGAAAAGAACTCTTAATTGAAAAATGTGAAAGAGAAACTTGGTTATGAAATGAGTATTATTTCCTTTAATTAAACGTGAAATTTATTGATAAATAAAAAGGGGATGTGCAATTTTTTCCTCCCTTAATATTAAAATCGCACCCTTTGAGTAACCATCTTAAGGAAGCTATTGTCTTCATCATCACCTCTTAATTCCTATACGGCTTTCAAACAATGGTCGTAAATTTTGCTCATTTGAATGAAGCACCCCGCGTTTTGCCGCCCCTAAAACTACCCGGGATACAACGAAATCAAATCATGCAATGCACAATCAAATGCGTACAGTTTTCATAGTGGTTCTAACATTTTTCTCCCTTACATTTTAAGATCAGACACCCTAAATATGTTTTGTTTATATTATATATTACGGTATATGGGAAAATCAACGTTATTTCATATGCATACAAATATTTAATCTTTTGTTATAATTATAATTTTGTAATATTTTTAATTATAAGTATTGTTACGTCGATTTTTTTTAATCCTAATATTTTGAAAGAAATATCCATTTTGACTTCTCCTGAATCCATTCTATTTTCGGTATGATATATGTCGGTCTGTCCGTAGATGCTGTAACTCAAAAACGAAAAAACTCAGAAGATTGGAATTTTATATGCACAGTTAATTTTTGCATGCGGGAAAAAAATGGTTACAAAAAAATACGAGGAAATAATTTATATTTCAAATAGTTTATAATAAAAAAATATCTGTCGTGGGTGACATGGAACTTTCTTATATGTAATACTGAGAGTGAACAGTATATGTATTTCTAATTATGGAAAAAAGCTTCCATGGGTGCCACTGGACTTTCTTATATGTTATATTTTTTTTATAAAATCTTCCTGGCTAAATGAAAAAAATATGAATGAGAAATAAACTATAGAAAATAACATTCTCTATAACTTTTCTCTAAAATATTTTTTCTAATTCGCATCGTAATTTGAAAAATTAAAAAAATTACAAGAATAAACATTGTTTGTAACATCGTTTTCAAAAAAAGTTCTTTGAACGATTCAGTTATGGAGAAAAACTTTAGTTTATTTAATTTCAGATATTGTTAATACAAAATATTTTATCTATTTTAGTTATAACTTTTATAATACGATGATGTTAATAAGTTTAGTCAAGTTTTAACGATAAAGTAATAGAATTAATGTAATGTTATGGAAGAACATGGCTCATTGTAATAATATCACTTAACATTTAATTATATCCTCTCTCTTGTACAGGTAACTACGTTTGCTAAGTTAATTTTAATAATCCCCACTTACATTATTACCATGTATTTTGCATAGAGCTCACAGAGCATAATAATATTAGAGCTATATGTTGGGTATGGTACTTATAATACAAAGTATTAGCTTAATAATTGCAAAAAAATATAATAATTGATAAAAAAAAACGCTGTTAATTATTTTTTGTTTATAAAAAAAACTCAAGTTCCTTTCTGTTTTATTTAGATTCTATTGTATTTATAATACTAGTAGAAAAAAGTTTGAGGATTTCTGGATGATGATTTTCTGACATTTTTATGAAGAGTTAGGTGGTAATTTTATAGATATTGGTTAAGAGGGGTGGCTTATAGATGGGCCTAAGACATTTTCTTTAAGAGTAGGGTGTTAGGTTAGGGATATACATTATAAAACCGTAAACATTTTTTGTTCCTCACCTAATATTGCTCTTATCTTAGTGAAAAAATCTGAAAATATTTTAAAAATAATGTCGAGAACAAAAAAAAATTTGTTTTTTAAATTATTTAATTATAGTAGGTACTTTTATATTTAAGTCACAATGACTGCTGTTATGTTAATAAAGCGTGGTTTGTATTGTTACAGTTTTTATAGTAGTGGTCTATGCATGTACGTCACGCGCCTAACGGAGGGTTAATAACTATTTGCGTTTGAACTTAATTCAACTATATTTTTCAAAAATCCGAAACAATAATTCCGTAGTCTACGCGAACGAAGCCGCGGGCATAGCTAGTTCAGTATAAAATCAAACGAAAATACCATCAACACGTGTGAATCTCTTCACACCTTCATCTACCAAATACACACACAAACACATATACACATAAGCAAACATAATCTTTAATTCCCGCAGGCCGCTTACGCTCGAGTGCGCCGTTATACGTTACGATTTCTAGGCAGGATTGGTACCGGCTTGCGGCCTGGACACTCTTCCCGAACTCCCGGATGATTTGGAAGGCGCTAACGTCGCCGTCACCGCCGATCCCCCGGGACCCCCACAGTCCTCTCTTGTCGTACATTATGTACTCTGTAGGATATACGCTGCAGCAGCGACCTTGAAGGGAATGTTTTTAAAAGTTTCAGCAGACTTGTTGAAATATTTAGTGCTTTAGAAGATGATGATCGTGGAATGAATTTCTGGGTTATTTTTTTTTTCAAGAGAATTTCAAATGAATAGTGTAAATGTAACATTAGAAAATGGTGCGAAAAAAATAACTATATTATCAAAGAACAAAAAACATGCAAACTGGACTAAGTTTTTAGTAAAGAATAAATTCTTACTTATGAAAATTGACTGAATTTTGATATAAATGTGATACTTATTATAATTTTGCCGTATTTATTTAAAATCAAATTAAATTTTTAACTGACAAGAAACAGTCTTGAGTGATACACTCACATTTTAATAAATTAAAATTTAAAATTAAATTTTTTTGAAATTTACAGAAAAATCAAGGACTATAAAACAACATAAATGAAATTAGGAGATAAAATTTTTATAGTTCCGTAGAAAATTTTGAAGTAAGTATTTTTTATAAATCGTAGTGAGAATGACTACGGAACCCTATCATGTGCGTCCCCAACACATACTTGGCTGTTTTAGTTTCTGATGAAATAACTCACTTTTCGAAGTTGTGACAGTGATTTTTGATCAGTATCGTATCAACTTTAATACAGTAAAAGCTCCTTATTCGCGCTTCCTTCATTTGCCTTTTCACTATTCGCGGATTAAAAAAATGCGACCCAATTCCTATATTCGCGGCTAAAGATTTCTTTATTCGCGGATCTAATCAGGAAACGTGACATTTAATTTGAAAAATCTTAGTGAAGGTTTAAGAATGGCAAATGAGCTTTGTGATTTCTTTATGAAAATTGATCCGTCTATGGAACGAAGTCTTATTTTTAAGAGGCAAATTGCTAATGCCACTGCTGAATATCAGTCTGAATTGAAGGAGCTTTTAAAAACTGCCAAGCAAGAAAAAATTACAAAATTCTTTCAACCATTGCCTAAGCCTGAAGATAATAATTAATCAATATGGTCAAAAACTTCAATTAAATTGATTTTTTTATATTGTATTTGTTTACTTATTTTGTCACCTAGGAACGTATCCCCTATAATCCCATATAAATTACCATTCCGTATTCACGGTTTCTGTATTCGCGGCATAATTATGGAACATATACCCCGCGAATAAAGACCTTTTACTGTATATCTTTGACCGAAAGCTATTTTCCATAAGGAGTCTGTGGTGTCCTTTGAACTTTACTTAATTTTATGAAAGTTGATATTCAAATAACATTTTCACGACGATTAAATTTCAAATTGTTGACAAACATTAATTTATAAATGTTATCCATAAGATGATCTAAATATTATATATCATATAAAACGTAGAAAGCAAATTTACCTAGTCATATTATAAGTGCAAACATTAGAACATATTTAATCTAGACTTACATATTTCGATCTACTATATTATAAAGAAATATTCAAGATATTACACGACAGAGATACCACAATCTAATATAACGGAGACGGTATCATACCGTCTCATACTATAAAAACCTTTTAATATTTATATCATTCTTAAAAGAGCTAGTGCTAGTAGAAAAAAAGGACCTGTCTTTTGAACTCGTTTTCGCTATCTGTTCTCCTTTTTTAAAATATTTAAAGTTCGCATGCATCGCTTGGGGTTATGTTTTATGACTCGAGAGGGAATTTAAAAGCACCCCCCCCTCCTTCCAGAAACTGTGTTTATTTTTTACCGTCTCTCGATGGAGATTGAATGTGCTGTTTAGATTTACGGGAGATAAATTTTCTAAAGTTATTTCTCAAATTTATTGCGATAGGTATTCTGGAGTAGTATGTATGTACGTACAATTTGCCATGTTGTAAAATGGTACCAAATATGTATTTTGTATTATTACCGGAGATATGAAAAATGTATATCGGGAAATTTTTCATTATCCAACTGACAATTTTCAAATCGTTCGTCCGTAAAAATGTATATCGACATATTTGAAATTAAATGAATTGATGTGGTGTATACTTATATATTTTTTCTCGTAAAAGGAGAATATGTTTACATAACGTTTATTACAAATTGAATTTTTGATACGAAAGTGTTAATAATGTTTTGATTAAATTTAAAAAAAACATATATGCAACACTAATTTGAAACGGTTAAATATCGTTTATGCCTGGTATAAAGAAATTTTATTAAATTTCTAATTATCAAAAATACGTTTCATTCAATTTAGAAGGTAAATAATATTATATTTTTTTACAAAATAGATAAATTTCTTAATTAAGTATATTTATTTTCTGTTCTCGTGACTTAAGGTTAAAACCAAAAGTTCCTAGAACATTTTTTGTTGCATTTTAGGAGACCTATCTCAAGACACCAACTCAATGGGGCAAGTGAAAATAAATTTTTGAGTACACTTTTCAGTCTATTCTATTCTGTTTTTGGGTCATCAATCTACGTCCGTATACCAAATTTCATCTAAATAGGTTCATAAATAATATAATTAATTAAGGTACACAGTAACCAACGTTCGTTTAGATTTAGACCCAAAAATCTGTTACCTCCGAATAATTTTTAAACTTTTTTTCTTCAAGAAATAGCATTATAATAAATGGATCTTGGCATCATAAAATAAAAAAATCATAATAAAAAAATTATTACATATTAAACTCGTCGAATGAAATCGAAAAAAGGTACACGGGTACCTATCCATTAACACAAGGGTTAATAAGAAATTACAACTTATCAAAATACAATGACTCATTCGAACTGGCAATAGTTTACAATAACAAATTAAATTTCATACGTTGAATTTAACAGCGTCAAGTGAATATTCCTTTGTTTTCGCGTTCAGTCAAGACATTTGCAAAAGGATTCCACAAACGTAAATAATATTTACATATCTGTTCAGTGTTGCCAACATCAACGTGAATCCAAACACACCATACATGTAACCATGGGCGTACCCAGGATTAAAATTTTTTTTTTTAGAAAATTATTTAATCGGCATGTTTCGTCTAGTACTCCGTGGTAAAGGGGGGGAGGGTCGAATAGATGGGTAGTTAACCTTTTCGTGTGTTAAAGAGAAAAAAAAGTTGTGTACTAAATATTTATCATTTCCATTGTTTATTTTACGGGTGTGCGAAAAGTAACAACAAAAAATATAAACTTTAAAAAAAATTATTTTTGAATTTTTTTCAATCATAATTTTTGCACAATATGTATCTTATAGAAGACAAAATCATCTACAAAAATTTATTCTGTGAGTATTTTTTAGTAGGTTTACTTTTATAATTTACTGTGGATTTATTTATTCAAATACTTCATAGTTAAGGTCATATTATGAGGAAAATTTTCTAAGAAAAACGATGTATGTAAGTGCCGTAGTATATATTTATGTAAATTGCAATTTGTTATATGTTTTTTTATCGCGTGTATTAAAAGTGATTTTTGTATCCATAATTGTTGTTCCAGCTCAGTAAAATATACAAAAAACTATAATTGCACTAGCTAGAACTTTTTATTGCTTAAATATGTTTACTGTAATATTTGATGAAACGTTGGCCAAAAAAGGTACGTTTGTCATTCAGAAGCATTGTGCCTTTATTATATTTATTACATGACGTAAAAATGTCCCTGGACCCGAATGGTTCCTTTAGACAGCCATTTAAAATCAAATTAAAATTGGATTGAAGTTGACCAATTATTTTTTACATTATTAATTATTATAATCAGCTTTGTATTTAATATGCTTTTAATTAACTAGGCTTTATTGAATATTTCTGCAGTCTTTGTTTTCAATTAATATTTTTGTAGTTATTTGACGTTGAAATATTTACAATTTTATGACAATTATATGCGCAATAAAAAAAAATACGAATTAAATTTTCGTGCAAAATTAAGATAAATTGCTAGAACTGGATCGTGATTCCGGCAATAAAATTATTTATTTATTTAAATGAGGTAACTCCATTACAAGGACCGATTTCAGAAGGGTTATAAGAAGGGTTGAAGGAGTTTTGATTCTGCTTTTCTTACTCGCTAGTGATATATTTGCAAGTAAAACACGCAGTTGATTTTTTTGTAATCGGATGATTCGGAATATGTTTTTTTTTTGCTACTTAACGACCATTTCCAATCTTCTCTTATGCTAAAAAATAAATTGTGACATAGAATCTATGAGGATAGAAAATCACGATATGTTTTTCAGTTTGATTTTTTCTTATATTTCTTGAGTAACTCCTTCAGTTAAGATAACTGTTAGTGAGAGTTAAAAGTTTTTCGTAGTTAATTTTGTATTGTTTCATTTACATTATAGACGTTCAAAAAATGGCATTTCCCTTCAAAATACTTAACAAATATAAAATTTATACCAATATTATGTCAAATAATAGATTTTTTCGCAAGCTAAGTCAAATTGAAATCTTTCTACAAGGTATTGGCAATGTGATTGACAAGTATGTTATGTTATCTAAGGATTTTTGCAATACAGTTTCTATAAAAACCTTAGATTAGGAAAGACTATGGATACATAATAACCAATGGTAGTCTGTATATGAAAGTATTACCAAAATTTTACGGCGACCATTTTTTCTTAAATGTCACAATCGTCATTTCCATGTATATTATCCCAGAGGCGTCAGTTGAAAATTTATAATATGCAAATATACTTTAAATTACAACTACATTTAGTATGAGATGATAGTTCCAAATAGACATTTCTCTGTTTATCAATTATCATTGAAATACTTTTAAAAACAATATAAAACATTATAATTCAAAACAATTGATATTTATTTTAAAATCTGAATGATACGTGAAGCGATATGGTAACAACGCTAGGTAATGTGTTATTTGTCCTTTATCTTTCCTTGTCTAAGATAAAAACCAAATCTGTAGACACATTAACATCTTTTTATTATAAGACAGAGTTTATCTGGCGAGTAAATTATTTGTAATACCGGGCATTAGAAATAAATATCAATGTATAAATTAATTATAAACTCCATTCCTGACGGTCTGTACCGTTGTCAGTTACAACAGACGAAAATTTTAAAAGCAATGAGGGTTATTCTAAGTATTGGATGATGACGTATGTATACGGGCATCCAGAAGGTGGGGTCTAAAGGTGGGTGGTTGGTGATGAAGGGGATGAAGTGAGGGGATTATCATTCTGCAATAAGATGCTCTAGGCAACGTCAGAATAGGGTGCTTAAATTCCTGAAAATGGCGTTTCGTAAAAGGAGAGAGAACGATATTTAATAAATGGATATCGTATATGTTTGTCCTTTTCATTTGGTATTTATGCAGCATGAAAAAGGTGTTGGATAGAATAAGACGAGATGATATTTTATAATGCAAAATGTATATGTCTAACTCTCTCGTTCAGATTAGTATTGAATATCTTCTAGAGTTATTGAAGAGGTATTGGATAGAAAAGGAGATGATGAGGTTTTTCTATGCTTGATGTATATATCTGTTCTTCTTGGTTGTTGGTGATTTAGATAGTGCTTATTCATATGGTTTTGAAATTCTATCTGTATGCTTAGATGTTTGACAATTGTCAAAGTGTAATGATCATTACGTAACTGTAATTGTTTCAGAAGAAATAATTTATTTTGTTGTGAAAATAACGAGTTCTATATTTTAGTATTATTGATAAAATGGAAGCAGTTTCAAGGGTTCGTAGAAAACTAAGAATCCTTATAGTTTCGCTCTGCCCGTCCGTCTGGCTGTGTATATAAATTTTAAACTGATTAAGATGATTAAGATGAAATGATAACCCAAAAACAGAAATGATGATATTAAAAAAAAAAGAAAAAGTTCTATATTTTAGTATTATTGATAAGATGGAAACAATTTCAAGGGTTCGTAGAAAACTAGGAATTCTTATAGTTTCGCTCTGCCCGTCCATCTGTCTGTCAGTCTGTCTATATAAATTTTATACTGATTAAGATGAAACCCAAAAACAGAAATGATGATATTAAAAAAAAAGAAAAACAATTTTTTTGGACCCCTTTCCATCGATTGAAAAGTATATTTACAGATTTTTTTTCACTTAATCCATTGAGTGAGGTGTCTTTAGATAGGTCTCCTAAAATGCAACAAAAAAATGTTATATGACGTTTTGATTTTAATCCTTCAGTCACGATATATTTGCGTCTAAAATCTGAGAAACATTGAGAATATAACTTTTAATGAGTACTTTAAATGAAAAATATAACGAACACTGTCAAAAAAAATTTTGACCCCCCTTCCATAGATTGATTTTTTCATTTACCCCATTATAGATAGATATGTCTCCTAAAATGCAACACAAAATCAATCACAATATTTATTTGCTTTTAAATGTGGCTGTCAGAGCCCCCCCCCCCACCCACCTCTAATATCTAAACTATTAATTCAAAAAATCTGAAAAAATTCTAGAATATAGCTTTTAATTAGTACTTTCAATGAAAATTATAACGAACACTAGCAAAAGTATTTTTTATAAATCGTAGTAAAAATGACTACGGAACCCTATCACGCACTTGGTCGTTTTATTATTTATACAGTTTTTTTTGTATCCAAGTTGCAATTTGTAATAAAGATGCAATTGATTGTAATTTGAAATAAAAGTTTAGTTTCAAATAATTTATTAAAATGCATTGTAGTATCACTATACAATTTACAGTTCAAATGCATACATCTCATAAATTCTTCACATTGTACAAAAATGCATGCAATATATAATGGGATAGAAATAATAAATACATACAATTTTGCAACCGAACTGGTGTAATAAATAACATCCACACAACCGAAGATTTCTCAGTGCATTACTCATAAAAACATTGCAAACTTTGGCTTGTTCTACTGTACAAGTCGCGGCACCCTTGGATCCCATAAAGAATTGCGAAATGCCGGGTGAAAATTGTTCGAATCAAGAAGAAATAATTTACATTTTGTATGTGTGTGTGTGTATGCAATTTATGGTTGATATTTTGAGAAATTGCATTGGGGAATGTTTACATTGATGTTGTGGCTTTTAAAATGTCCGTATTTATGTTCAATTCTGAAAGAAATGTCAATGGAAACAAACGACTGTTGAAAGGTGGAAATGTGTCGATATTTTTTTTGTTCTTTGAATTATTTTCCATTTTCAAACGTGCCTTGCAATATATTTTAATCGATTTCATATTTTTTTTGTATTTTGTAAATTTTTATTTTTATTACTTCCATGTTCTGAAAGAAATGGAAGTATCGTAATACCGTCGAAACAGATTCTGATTGGACTACCTTCAAAACTAAAAGAAAAGTTCATTTTCGCATGGTGCGTGTGTTCTTTCGTTCACGATAACTACTGTAAAAATGCACTGATCTGAATTATTTTTGGGGAAAATGTTTGTCACAGAAATATTCGAAATTTTGTATCTTTTATCGTCTAAAAACTGAACGTTGCGAGTATTATCTCACTAATTTTGATAAAACTTGTTACATTTGTAGTTTAATTGAATCTAAAGGATATTTATTATTTGTACGTGCCTAAACAGCTAATGAAGGGGTGAAAACCACCCTCAAAATTTAAATTTTAAATACTAATTACTGATTAATGCATACGTAATTTTGTTTTTTTATTATTTCGAACACAAAAACTAGCTACAATTTTATTTTATTTAGATATCTACAATCTACATGTCTATTCAATCTCATACCATTGCTTTTAACATGTTTACTTAAATGAAAACAAAATATATTACGTTTTGAGACAGATGGTGAAAAATACTGCAACTTAGATCCTGTTTAGGGTGGCTGCATAGATGCAATAGCAGCCAGATAAAAGATTCAAGGCACAAATATAGTGAAGACAATGATAAAGAATGTCTAAGCACCAAGTGCAGCTAATAAATTACCAAGCCTTAAGTTCTAAGGGCGTTGTTAGAGTGAGAGAGACATAGTGAATTATTTGTGTAACGTATATGTCTGTTACATTCTGTAAGATGTGTTGTTTAGGGATAGGTTAGTGTTGTATCAAATCAGTAGAAATTACATGCGAGTATTGCCCGGAGGGGTGGGATCGGTCCCGGATCTCGGAATGGTAACTCCGGGAGCCGTTAACTCCGGGTGTAGTTAACGCGTGAGTCATAGACACAATGTGTAAGTGTGTATATACTTTTTTCAATTTGAAAATTGCGTTTAGTGAAAATGGTACTTTGTTTTAAATACCTTTTAAAATATTACGGTATTATTGATTCAATTCACTTCTTAATATAACAGTTTTTAAAATGAACGTAATTTTTATTAAAAATTATAAGAAATAAATATTTGTTTTCATTTCTTAAATGCAATGAAACGTATAGGTACAGTACATATCTGAATTCGAATTTGTTTTAATTTACGAAATTATTTTCTGTCGATATCCATAAAAATATGAATTTTTGGTTTTTGCATAATAATCTACTTTTTGATTTTATTTCTTACATATTTTATACCACTAATGTATTATTTCATGTACTTACAATTAGCAAAAAAAATCTATTTAAAAAATAATTAATACCTATATAAAAACTAGTTTTAGATATAAAATTTATTTATTATTGATTTTTGTACCCAAAATTAACAAATCAAATCGAAAACAAAATAATTTGAGTAAAAAGTAATAGAAGGGTATCCGATTGTTGTAACAGTAAATTTTCGTACAAAACTGACTGATATTCATGATAAATATTAATTCAGGTCGATTTCTAAATAAACAAGGAATAAATTAAAGAAGTCAGTGAACTCTTCACGAAATGAGGCAAGATACATAAAATCAATGTCATTTTAGGTATATTCAATCATGAATTATCAGGACTTGTTTATTTTATCTAAAACTAACTGGGCCCGCGCGGCTTCGCTCGCGTGGACTATGGAATTTAAGATTTAAAAAAAATATAGTTGAATTAAGTACAAACACGATTACTTAGTTATTATTGTAATAAGAACTAAACAACATTTAAATTACTTAACAAAAACGAATCAGAACAAAAAGTAAAAATATTTTTTGTTCTGTTTAAATTTAAAAGTTAATTATTGAAAACAAAATAAACAATTGACGTTTAAAGGACCGAACTGTTCTGCGACTGCACGCCGCGACACGTGTCTCCTTTAGTTTGCGCGAGTAATATATTCCCGTATGTATATTTCAAGCTATTTACTAAACCAAAAAACCAAATTGGACTACATTATTTTATTCAATATTGAACGGTTTAGGCAGCGTATTGCAAAAAAGCGTGCTGACGATTTACTATTATCGTCACTGCTTATTCCCTATGTTACCTAACGTAACAAAATATATCCTATAACCTGGTCAAAATGAATTGAAAAAAAACCCACATAAATCGGATATGTGGTTTCCGAGTGATAAGCGCACTAACGGACAGACAAACAGATATACGTTGAGCTTCATATACATATATAGATATATAACCCTTTAAAGATTCAATTAATTAATCAAGTTCATATTCTGTAAAAGTGTCAAATATTTCAAACTAATAACATCCGATGTCCACAAAACAAAATACAAAATATGGAAAACAAGACAGCACTTAAATTTCCATCTGTAAGCTCAGGTGTTGAGAAAGTTGTTCATAAATCCTTAATCCAAAACGATTATACCCCACCATTCTCTTCAGTATTACAACCCCGAGTTGCGTCTATCTCGCCGCGAGCGTCTAATCCTTGTTTATAATTTAACTATATCTATACGGATACCCACTGAGATATTTAATTTTGTTTACTTGCCAATTTGATTGTTTGTTGAATTTTACGACATTTTGGATGGTTTCATTATACTAATGTATGTGGAACTAATGAAATTGAAAACGTAAGGTTTTACAGTATAATATATTTTATATCAAGTAAATATAAACATAGAAAAGATAAAATATAAGTAATATCATCTTTTTCATCTGTGCATGCTGTCAAATAATAAGGCAAATAAAATTATGATATTACAATTCAAAACATATTTCGTTGAATGTTCTAATAATGCAAATTTGTCATTCATAACAGTCCATATAATATTTATGAGGGAATAAAAACAGCATTAAAAAATCCGCAGCATTAGAATAAAGCTTACCCATTTGTCGTAGCCTCAGAATGTTCTAGATTATGATCAGAAACATGTTTTAAAACATTTTATAGCAAATACTATTTGATTTACTGCCTGTAAAACAGCTCAAATTCATGCTCTCCTGGTAATGAAAATAGTAAACCGTTGACATAAGATTTAGGATGTGTTTGTTTTAAAAATATAAGTAGGAGGAAGGTGCATCTCTTTATATAGTTAAAACCTGCAGCCTTAAGAGCACTCACGCAGAAGTTAGGGGGAATTGGAGGGGTTGCAAAAAGTTTTGATATTGTTTTTTATTGCCATGACTTAGAAAATAACGTGGATATATATTTGGGATTTAGTATCACTTGAGTAGAATGTATGTTATAAGTTTTTATTTCATGTTATGTGGATTATGGATTAAATAAAAGCATGATAATATATTGCTACATTAGAGATCAGGAATCTCGTAAACAGAAAATGTTTATTAAATATTACATAGATACAAATATAAAGAAGATGCAATTCAAAGTAAAACAATTTTTGAATTCTGTAGTAAGTTTCTTCTGAAGTCATTTTTTGTCTAGGTGTTACATTTAGTTTTTAAGAAAATACTGCACAGCCCTCTTTACATTTCTGGTAGCTTAAACGATTCAATTATTCTTGGTTCACATCCTTACCATAACGTAATCCTCAAGTGTTTTGTAAATTCCTTGCACATTGTCCTGGCGTCGTTATGACGAATCGTCCTCATCTCAGGACGTCATCGCGGGCGTCTTGTGTAAAGGCCTGCACTGAAGTCATATATTGTCCTTTTGTTGTTAGGGGTAAACATGTCAGAAAAATACTGTACCATATTATTCATACAAAACTTATTTATTATTAACAGCAACATCTACCGCAGAAATGCTGTAAAGCAATATTTCATAGCAATTGTATTTGTTAGATATTTGTGCTCTCAGAATAGCAATATTTTAATATCTTTGTTTTCCTTCTTGAATGTGTTTGCAGAAATTATAGAACGGGTTATATTGGATATGTCAATTTGATTAATTATATCCAATGTTACTTTTAATTTATAGATAATTTAATAATTTGTAATATCTCTATAAAAATGAATGTTCGTTTATAGACTCGGGAATTACTGAACCGATTTTCTAAAAATAATCTTTATCAAGTCGTGTTTTGTTTCCATGATGCCACAGCATACAACTGTCATTTAGGTATATAAAAATAAACAACGCTTTAATTAGACCGTTATATATTTAATAACATACAGCAGTCATATCTTGATGCAGTCAGTATCCTGTAACAAGGCGACATCCGTTTTGTTCCTGTGTAGTTAAAGAGTTAATGATATTGGATCTCCAATTTAATCAAAACTATAAATTTGTATTCTATCCGTTCATTGACTATATAAAATAAACGGTTAATCAATTTATTACAGACTCTAGCAGACTGGAAGACACAGTTTCGAAACTGATACTATCTTTATGTGTCGTCTGTTTCGAAATCCTACCGTCAGATAGCGCCAGTGTTGTTTGTGTCTGTAAAAAGTGCGTAAGAATAAAACTTTTTTCGAGGAGTTATTTAATTGATTTATTGACAGTTTTTTCCGGTTTGTTCGCTGGAGAAAGTTTGATGAAATTACCAACATGTTCTTTCTTTGTTAATCAAACATTGTTTGTGATTAAAATTTATACAAATGAGTGCTTTTACTTATCTCTACTTGATTCGTATTATCAAGTAGAGAATGTTAGTGAAGGAATCCTATCAAGTGCGTGCGCGACACGCACTAAACCGGTTTTTAATTATAGCAAATCGTTGATTAAAATGAATGAAATAGATATTTATATATATATAACATTAAAAATACCACGGAAGTATTTGCACATAAAAATATTTTGTCCAGCTCCACCTACTTGGTCCAAAAAAAGATAAACCATACGGAGCACCAAGCGAACATATGGTGTGAATATGGCTTCGATACGTTCAGTGGTTTAGGCCTGATGAGAACACACATACGCACAAACGTTTAAAATTGTACTCCAAAAACTCTTCTTTATTTTCATATTGTTCGTTCTACCTTTGTATATTCGTATTTATTTTCCCCAAACCTAATTATTATAACACAAAAAAATAAATCCTTCTTGATAGATTGATGACTGTCTGAAGTATTATTTGAAATTTTTTCCTTTCGTATTTTCAAAAGGCTTACTTTAAATTATCACAGTAGACGTAAAGGAATTGATTTTGTTATGTTGGCAATCCATCATGTTTTTGTTACCGGGTTGGTATCAACGTTCTTTTGCTCCAACCGAGTTTGAAATTCTCTACAGAGTTCTCTCGACGAATGAAACTTTTTATTTGTTGTATTTTAGTGTGACACATGTATACTGGGAAATGACGTTCTCAAGATTGTTTAAATAAATAACAGTATCTTGCTTATATTGTGATAGAAGCATAGTATACACATATAGAATAACAATATATAAGTAATACACGTCATGGCTCGAAAGATAAAACTACCGGAGACAATTTCGTAATTAATCTCCTCCACTCGTTCTACAAAACGTTCACTCTATGTATGTATTATTTTTGGTTACTAACCTACAAAATATATGCAACATATTAACCAAGTTTATAATTATTATTTTTAATATATTTTTTTTATTGTCAGATTTCTCGATATTTATCCGTTTTTTTTTTACTATCCAATAAAATTTATTAGCACCTACCCTAAATATATCAGCATCAAAAAATAAACAAAATAAAAGGCTATAATTAAAAAAAATTATATTTGCGGACTTTGGTAATTAAATTGATTAAATAACAAAAACAAAGAAACAAAAACAGTAAATCTTGTTCTTACAGCGGACATAACTGGTGCCAGTACCTTATGTATATATCCAGAAGTCCATATTTATAGTATAAGATATAGGTAATTAATCAACTGATTGTGAGTAAATTGAAATCTTTTAAATTAATTTTAAATTAATTTATTATTCAGAACGTCTTTGGTTTTAATCACATTGGTTGGTTTTCCTTTGAAAGCAATTCTTGAGGATTATTTTGATATATACATTAAGAATTTCTCAAATCATTACTGACCATTACAGTCTATTGTGGCTTGATCCACTTTTGTGGGATTTAATTTTGTCACTGATGGGATTTAAAATATAGAGTAATGGAAATCTTGTTATGCGAAATAGTCTTATGAATGATAAATGTAATTCGTACAATATTTTCTGAAGGAAGTATTTGTAGATTGAATAATTTTATATCGTGTCTTTGGAGGTTCCTAAACCAATGAAAATGTGCTTACATAATATAATTAAAACCATAGCAAGCTTAATTAAATAAATCTGACACTGTATCTTTTACCTTCATATTTCAGAAGATACATTTCCAATTTGAGGTTTATATGAGGAGTGGAAGGTAAGGGAAACCGGGGGAATCACGTCACCTTAAGGAAAAATGATTTATTCCTATACTTTAAAGTAACATAACACTTTAATACTTTAAATAAGGGGTCTATTAGTTTTACAGTTTCTCACGCATTGCACAATTACGTTAACAAGACTTAGAAAGTTTAAAAAAAGTTACACAGGTTACTGGTACCGGGGTAATTCAGCCACATCCTGTTTTGTTTAGCTGCCGCAATTGAAATTGGAGATAACTTGTTAAATGCTGCATTAAAACTGTCGTCGGTTGTTTTTGAAGACGTACCCGAAGTTCCGGGAACTCTCAGCAGGGAGTTCTTCAGTTATATCAGCTTGGAATAGGTTTCTGTTATCGGTTATTGGGCTTAGCCTACGTTATTTTGCCCAAGACAAGAGACCTCTTTAGCTTCTTGATCGTCAATAACAAGAAATTTTTAGTTTTAATCTGTCAGGATTAACATATTACCTCGGTTATAATGGCACCATTACTCCAGTGTGACAATATCGCGGATGATCTTAATTCACGACTAGTTAAGACGCTTAAACATAAATAATATGGCACAGAAATGTAGCTGAATATTAGTTTAATGCGTACAGCTATAAATTAACAAAGAAACACGTTTATATTTAACTCACTAATTATAACGAAATAGTAAAAAATAACATTATATACTTCTCTAATCAAATTCTTGATAATACTGAGACAGTTTCTTCTGTTGCTTGCTAGAGTACAGCATTTATCGCGATCTATCCATCGGCTATTGTTTGCTGTTAACATAGGGTAGCGGTATAACCCCGTTTGGCGCCATTCCCCCGGTCTCCCCTACCCTACTTTTGATTCCAAATTCTCGATCAGTGAGTGAAGAAACTTTGGTATTTATAAAGAGATATAATTAAAACCATAGCACTCTAAATTTGATAGCATCGTATTATATACATGAATCCCAATTGAGAATACGATACGAACAAAAACCTAATCCATTTTAACCATGCGATGATGATGAAATGCGATAAAAAGGATGGTGAAAATAAAAACGAGGCGTTTCATTAAAGTGAGAAATGACGCGTGTACTTGATGTTAGTTCATTAGACGTAATGACAGTAAGATTCTCTGGTCGCTGAGTTTACTTAGTGACCATAACGAGTGAGTGTTTACTCGCCTGACCGCAAGATGTTCACGGTTTCTATATTGATTTTGTATTGGCTTTAGCCGGGAAGCTTCGTGCTGTTATGAATTAGATGTGAGATATTTGCTTGTTTATGTGGAATGGGATTATTGAAGAAGAAAAAAATGTAACTTTTGTAAAAATAATTTTATTTTTGTTACGGAAAGTTTTAAAACTTGTTTTCAATATTAATAATTATGCATATTGGAGCTGAAAGATCGTTTGAATAGGCAGAGTATCAGTATTTTTTCCGGGTGGTGTCAAAAAATAATTTAATGTCAAATTTCATAGATGTATTGAACTATAATTTTTTATAATTGGATTTTATAGCTGAGAATGTTCTTTTTATAAAAGTATAGTACATGCATGATGGTAAAATTGATAGATAGAATTAGATAGAACAAGTATTAATTATTCAATTTTATTTTTTATAAAGTTTTTATTGTTTACAAAATCTTTTTTTTTTTTTTTAATTGCCATGATTTACCTTATCAATACGAATTGGATGCAATCAGAACCAGTTCTGGGCTCCCACTTAAAAACCTTTTAATTAAAATATTTAATCAATAATAGCTCAGTTCTTTTTCATGCTTCGACATATCCATTTTCGATTTTATTTTTTATAATTTTTTTTTTACAAAATATTTTTTTTGATTTGCCATGATTTACCTTATCTATACGAATTAGTTCGCAATCAGAACCAGTTCTGGGCTCCACTTTAAAGCCTTGGAACAAACCAATTAACAAGAAAGAAGCCTATTAAATAATACATTTTCTATTATGGGATTATGGGCTACACAAATTTTGAATTACATTGTTCCTGTACGATTAGAATGATATATATAATATAAAATAATAAATATATAAAAATATTAACATAATTTCACAACCCCTAACCAGTTTCACATTCTGAATAAGGGTACGCACTTACTTTTACAGTTATCATTATTTCACACACAGTTAATATTGTCATTAAGCTGCAAAACTTGGTCTATTGATGATACTTTAAACATGTAAATGCATTGCGTGTGTATAGATACCGTATCTATCCGAAAAGGAAAGTAGGTATTGCAGTGAATGTGAATTGCAGTTATAATTGCGTTTACTGGTTAGCGGTTTTAGTCTAGCCAGTGGCGTATTATCCGTTGTCGAGTTGGGGTTTAATGAAGATTATTAATCGGACATGTTTCTACCATTACAATCCACCCTCCACTTCTAGTAAGCGATCGTAAGATTTTAGTGACCCCCCTCCCCCCATCCCCCTATGCATACGTTAGGTTTCTTACTTCTTACTTAAATATATATCAATTATTTTTATAGCAATTCCAATAATAGTGAAAAAATTATAATTTTTAGTTATGCATGAAAAAGTGTAATTTTTTAATACTATAGTATTTTTTATTTAAAATTTTTAATTGACTTATACCCGGTATTATAAAGAATTTGCTTGGCTGTAAATGCCTTCTAATAAGCGATCGTAAGATTTTAGTGACCCCCCCACCCCCATATGCATACGTTAGGTTTCTTACTTTTTACTTAAATATATATCAATTATTTTTATTGTAATTCCAATAATAGTGAAAAAATTATAATTTTTGGTTATGCATGAAAATGTGTAATTTTTTAATACTAGATATAGTATTTTTTATTTAAATTTTTAATTGACTTATGCCCGGTATTATAAAGAATTTGCTTGGCTGCAAATGCAAATTAGCTCCCAGCTAACGCTATCTACTAGGTATTAAATATAAATAACAACCACTCACAGATATAGCCAATGAGCGACTTAAAATAAGTGCTGCCAAGTGTACCTCAGAAAATGCATAGCATTTGCATTATTATATATTTATTACCACTGTTTTAAAATAGCGAGCAATTTCATAACAATTTGACACCTATTAGATAGCGTTAGCTGGGAGTTAATTTGCATTTGGTATTTTCAAAAGCTGCAATTGGTTTCAATTAACATATTTTCTCATAATTAACTAAAAAAGAAAACTTGTATAAGTAACGTTTTAGAATTTCCCCATTCTCTCCTACATGGAAGGATACTTAAGATTTTACAGACACTCCTTCCCCAAAAATCCTTTGGTAATTAATGGACGTTCCTTAATAATATAAATATATGTATATCACAGAAAAAAGACGGAAGTTTATAACTTTTTTATTTTAATAAAAGTTAATAAATTTAACTGTAAATGGTAGTTTGATTTAGAAAATTTGTATCCCCAGCAATTAATTGACTTTTCATGCAGTTTTGATTGTTTGATCAATTTTATCAAAAAAGTTATGGTGTAAAAAATATAAACATACAGACCACCTGTAAAAGGATATCAAAATAAATAAATGTATTTTTTCTTCACTGAATGATGAGATGCATTTTTTTCGGCTGGATTACTCCTTTTCAAATAGCTCAATGGTGTTTTTTGTAATTTTTTTTTCACAGAATAATAATCTACTGTTTAATGTAACGCCACTGTATCTACCTAGTTACATAGGCGTTACAACAATTTGCATAAATTACAAGAGATGTACGAAATCTAAAACCACAAAGGTTTCACTGATCCATCAGTTAACTGCATTAACTTACTTTGCATAAAGTAAATAATAGAATGTGTGGTGATGAAATAATATACGGGTATAGGGGATATATATCTCTCCTCCTTTACCCCCCCCCTACTTACCAATGGTTGAATGCTCTCGGAGCTGTTCAGAAACCAAAGCAACTAATTGTAAGATTTGTATATTATTTTACTTAAAAATAATATTTATTTTATTTTGTTACAGGTGAGTCAAATCTTCAGTTCTATATAACTGGTAAGCTAATTATTTTATAAACTATACACGTTTTGAGGCTTCCGCGGTGATCTGAATATGGATCTTGGCTTCTTGGTGTAAGTCGCGGTAATTTGGTCGTGGTATCGGTCAACCTGAAGATGTCCACTGCATTGTGTGACGAAACATTGAAACTTTGATACAAATTTAAACGATTTTTGTCTGTCACCTGTTCGGTATAAAAATGGTTTCCTAAATAATGTTTTTTCTATTAATAATTTTAGATAATATTGATATCGTCTCGTCTGAATTGAAGTCAATCTCGTCTCGGCGTGCGGTCCTATCTATATTAAATACATAATATTACCTATAAAAATATCCAGGTACTTTTAAGTTCCAAAATAATGAAGATATTGGATTAAAGTTATGGGAACTCTATTTCGTTTGATCTTTTGGTTGCTTAATTTAATTATAATAATTAGTTTGTGGAATTGATACTTAATTAACAATTCAGTGAAGTTTCAGAATGAAATATAAAGCTTTAATTATCACAATGGCTTTTTATTTTTAATGGAAAATTTAATTAAACAACACGCTACCGAGTTTATGAATAATTAAATATTATTCAAATTAATTTTCTGACACTTTATATCATCAAAAGATCTTTTAACGTTGGTACACCTTTAAAGTAAAACACTTTGTCCAGGTGTGCTTTAAAAAATAATAAAAAAAAACACAGAATTGTTCGTAATTAATAATAGAATCTTTTGCCATTATGCGATTTTATTTATTTTGAAAAAAATAAAATAAAAACTCATCAATTATAAATAGTTTTGTACAAGGTTGATACTAATCAGCTGTCATTTTCAAATTATTTTTAACAGAATTTTTATTATATTTTTCATCAATAAAATAAGTTAATGCACGAACTTTTTTTTAAATTTTATTTATGCCCATTAAAAACTGCAGACTTTTTTTCAACGTTATTTTTGTTTTTTAATAACAGCATCCGTTTGAAAATGACAGTTGATTAGTTTCAACACCTTCATTTGGGGCATCCTGTATATTTCCTGAAATGAATATTGCTGTAATTTTTATTCCAATTTATGCCTAGATAGATGTACTTAATTGTTACTAATTCATATTTTTATTGGTTAACATACAAACAAAAATTAGCCCTTTATTAGATCTAAGGTTATATACGAGATGAGAGTTAGGTAACGTTTGACGCCGAAGCTCTAGTTAGATCATATTATTATATGTAATATGAATCCAAGGTTAGTAAATGACAAGGTTGCCTCATAACTCTGTGCGGGGCGTGGCATGAGACGGGAGATTGCGTCATCGTGAGGAACTCTTTGACATTATAAATAGCTGTCAAACTATATTTACTCTTTATTTTAGTTAAGCTGATTTATTGTAAATTGTTTTTAAATATTTTCATTTGATATTGATAGTGTACTGAGTTTTAAATCTAAATTTTTATTATTTTATTATTATAAATTATAGTTTTAAACAAGTTTGTTTTATTTGTAACCAACAAATGTATTTTTTTTAAGCATTGATTTCTGACATCATTTTAAAGTTTTTATGAAGAAATATTATATGTAATAATTTGTGCTTCTGTAATAAACAATAATATTTACTTTTTTTAAATACAAATATCCAAAAATTCGAAATAATTTGAAAACAACTTAATATATGAAACAACGTTTGAAGGTTCCTCAGGGTGACGTCATCGCACGCAGCCGCTGATTGGTCAAAAAGTTATGAGGCAACCTTGTCATTTACTAACCTTGATATGGATCTACATATAAGTACAAATATGGACGGTATTCAATATATTTATGAAAATAACATCAAAAGCTCGATCAGTTGTTTACACATGTCAATTTTGACATATGATAACAATTGATTAACTATGAAAGCTCAAGTCTTAGACATATTGACTCTGTCCAAACAGAATGCAAATCTAAATCTAGAAAAGGGTTGGGGTGTGTATTCTAGTTAATATTACAACAAACTATCTTATTCACCCTTACGGAGGAACCCACCCTTTCTAAGCCAAGGTAAATAACTCAATTGCGTAGAAACATGTCTAGATAATTTACAGAAAATGAATTTTACATGCGGACATTTGTAGAACCTTAACCCTCTTGGAATTAGGGACGTAGGGCAAGATTAAAACATGGTATAAAAATGTTTATTTCCCTTCTTTGAGGGGGGGTTAATTTTATTTTCAGTGTGGAAAATATGTAATGTATACTGTGGAAATTGAAGGTGGTGAAATTTTATAACAGACGATGCGGCAAGGATTACAGGAAGGGGAAATCAGTAAATATTTAATGTTTTTGATATGTTATGAATTGTATATTTTACAATATTGTAATTGGGTTCAAGAATTAACATGATTTGTTATTATCTGTCGTTTTGTATTCTAATGGTCCCAAATCTATGTAGGTTAGAACAGTCCTGAACAAGTTCTTTTTACCCTTAATAGGCAGGTCAAACGTATGAATTGGGTTATATAATTGCATATCAGTATTAGGATGTTTTTTTAATTTTTGTTTTTAATTTTATTTTCAGTGTAGAAAATATGTAATGTATACTGTGGAAATTGAAGGTGGTGAAATTTTATAACAGACGATGCGGCCAGGATTACAGGAAGGGGAAATCAGTAAATATTTAATGTATTTGATATATTTATGAATTGTATATTTTACAATATTGTAATCGGGTTCAAGAATTAACATGATTTGTTATTATCTGTCGTTTTGTATTCTAATGGTCCCAAATCTATGTAGGTTAGAACGGTCCTGAACAAGTTCTTTTTACCCTTAATAGGTCAAACGTATGAATTGGGTTATATAATTGCATATCAGTATTAGGATGTTTTTTTAATTTTTGTTTTTAATTTTATTTTCAGTGTAGAAAATATGTAATGTATACTGTGGAAATTGAAGGTGGTGAAGTTTTATAACAGACGATGCGGCAAGGATTACAGGAAGGGGAAATCAGTAAATATTTAATGTATTTGATATGTATATGAATTGTATATTTTACAATATTGTAATCGGGTTCAAGAATTAACATGATTTGTTATTATCTGTCGTTTTGTATTCTAATGGTCTCAAACCTATGTAGGTTAGAACGGTCCAGAACAAGTTCTTTTTACCCTTAATAGGTCAAACGTATGAATTGGGTTATATAATTGCATATCAGTATTAGGATGTTTTTTTAATTTTTGTTTTTAATTTTATTTTCAGTGTAGAAAATATGTAATGTATACTGTGGAAATTGAAGGTGGTGAAATTTTATAACAGACGATGCGGCAAGGATTACAGGAAGGGGAAATCAGTAAATATTTAATGTATTTGATATGTATATGAATTGTATATTTTACAATATTGTAATCGGGTTCAAGAATTAACATGATTTGTTATTATCTGTCGTTTTGTATTCTAATGGTCCCAAATCTATGTAGGTTAGAACGGTCCAGAACAAGTTCTTTTTACCCTTAATAGGTCAAACGTATGAATTGGGTTATATAATTGCATATCAGTATTAGGATGTTTTTTTAATTTTTGTTTTTAATTTTATTTTCAGTGTAGAAAATATGTAATGTATACTGTGGAAATTGAAGGTGGTGAAGTTTTATAACAGACGATGCGGCCAGGATTACAGGAAGGGGAAATCAGTAAATATTTAATGTATTTGATATATTTATGAATTGTATATTTTACAATATTGTAATCGGGTTCAAGAATTAACATGATTTGTTATTATCTGTCGTTTTGTATTCTAATGGTCTCAAACCTATGTAGGTTAGAGCGGTCCAGAACAAGTTCTTTTTACCCTTAATTTGGTAGGTCAAACGTATGAATTGGGTTATATAATTGCATATCAGTATTAGGATGTTTTTTTAATTTTTGTTTTTTCGGTCCCATTGGCCTTTGTTTTAGCTTTGGATCAAAAGTTGTCTTTTTTATGTTTGTTTAAAAATTATCATAAAAATTGAATTTTACTTTTTATGATAATGTTTAAACGAACATATCTTTAAAAATACTGGATCTATGAATTGAGCACTTGAGATCTTTTTTGTAGGAAATTTAACTCTCTATAATATGCTGTTGTAAGAAATTAAAATAAATATATTTTTCAACGAGCTATTCACGCATAAGTAAAAAAAGGAATTTTTCCCATGTTAATCAAATGGGAAAAAGACGTTCACAGGTTTGATCTACGAGTCTGAAATTTTGGGACAATTAACTTTTAATCCAAAGCCACAAAAAAAAAACACCCTAATCAGTATAATACATCTTTTTTATTCATATTTTTATCATATTTCATGTTTATGAAACTTTTAAATAAATTACTGTAAAATGTAACGAAACGTATAAATTGAATATATGAAACATAGAACACGTAATATATAGTAACTTTATTTAATTAAGTATTGGTTTATTGTATTTGTTATTATTGTTATCCAGTCTATACAATTATACTGATTCGCTGTTCTGAAAAAAAAGAAAAGTGAATGGTGGTAATGTAATGAAAAGTAACGTTGTTTCTAATTATATGCGGCTTCTTTCAATTTACTCCTGTTCATTTTCAAGTTTATGCTCTTTAATAAATGAACCCTCGCTAATGAAATGTCGGAATTATCAAGCAAATTGCAAGAAAGGAGACATGCATTTTTCATAAAGAATTTTTTTTACGAGCTTTGCTTTCGTACATCAAAGAAAGTTTTTTTTTTTGCCGTATGGAAAAAATATTTATGAAATACATGCATTTTGTTATAATCATATTTACGCTTTTTTTGGTTTTGCAAATTTTTCAGTGTTTTGTTGCAATTTAATGTAGAATATAACAAAAATTAATTCTGACACTCGGAAAAGAAAAAAACATTTTTGACGTAACTTTCAAGTATATATTTTTTTAAAGTATTATCAATAAATGGGTTCATTACATATTGATTAATATTTACATTAAAATTAAAAATTGGTGGAGATACCTATAAAGTTTTCTGCGTAGATTCGTCAGGAAAGGTTAAACTCTTAAGATATTCTTAAAAGTATAATAAATAAAGGGTTTTATATAATTTCACTAAAAATGTGATAGTATGCATTTTGTACACTCGAACATAAATTTTGATACTTTGCACAAAACTTTAACTCGTATTGAAGAATATGCCGACATGACGTCACAATTGTCAAAAATCACGTATATACACATACATAGTTATTAAGGATAAAGTTTGTGCTTTAATAATATACACGTTAAGTGTTCTTGGGGCGAAGGGGGGTTGGTAAGTTTTCGTTAGGTTAAAATATAGAAAATCGCAATAAATATATCAAAACATTAGTGGGATCATTCAGTGCAAAGTATTAAAATTTATGTTCGAGTGTACAAAATGTACGCTATCAAATTTTTAGTGAAATGCTTTTTAAATACAAGTCATTAATAAATCTAAACAAAAAAATATTTCAATTTCTCGAAAATCTCAGAGTGGTGTTACCCCTTAATTTTCTTTATAACATTACGAAACAGTAGTGTTTTAGAATTTAGATGTTCAACGCCTTAGGTGGAATAAAAAAAGTGCAATGAATGCGTAGCTGTAAAAGTCTCTAGCAAAAGTTTCATTATCAGTATACATTTCTTGATTAAAACTGTCTCATAAGAAACATAGAAGAATGTGCACATTAAAACATACATGTGTATGTACAGTATGGTTCAGAAGAGATGTCTATTGTTTATTTGTCATCTTCTTTAAAAACTTGAATCAAAAATGTATTTTCTAAAAAAAAAATTCTTTCTTCCTATTGAATTTTTAAAGCTATTTGTAAAATAAATTTGACTAGGACATAAACTAGTATTTAGCCAAAATTATGTGTCTACTGATTATCCGGAATTAATGTCACTTGACGTTTCGACCAACATCTTGTGCTCTTCTTCAGAAGTGAAGTGTCGAGTTCAGAAGGTGAAATAAGCGTTGATGTTTGCTAGAATAAGTTATTCTTATTATTTATATTTATTCGTAGAATAACTTATTCTAGCAAACGTCAACGCTTATTTAAGCAGCTACACCTTCTAAAGAAGACCACGAGATCTTGGTTGAAACGTCAAGTGACATTAAAGTACAACGCAGAATAAAACCCAATAATAAAAAGTTCATACTTTATACAATTGAAAAAATGAATAGATAATTTCCAGCTAAAACTTATTGTTAGTATATATTATAGTTATTTTTTTCAAGATAACACTAACAATAAGTCTAAAAATAATTAAAAATATCACAAGTAAACCCAAAGATTATAAGAAGCTTAAAATCTTGAAATGATTCACAATCTGTAAGCAAAGATAAAGTCAAAATTGCGAGTGAATTGATTTTATTTTGACGATATCATTTCTCACAAGTAAAGAATAATTTCAGGAATTTTAATGGAGCTTCCTTAAAATTAAAAATATAAAAAATGTATATCAAGTAAATTTTCATAGAGCACACTGTACATATCCACATATATATTTTTAATATCACAGGCCTTGTCGTGTTGAGCTTGCGTCTGTAGATAGCGGTGGTAGTAAATAAACCGGAAATGCACGTCAGATGGCGGCGGCGCGCGTCAGACCGGAAGTGCATCACGTCACACGTTCAAGCTTCCGTTATTTGTGAGCTTGGATGTGCTTTACCGGTAGCTTTAGGCGCTCTGACAAATAGAAGTATTGTAAGTGGACTGTATGTACATACGTGTATTTAAAGATATGATTGTGTGTGTTTTCAATATTTTATTGTGTATATATATGAGTTTATACAATTTTTTTTTATTTGCGTTTTTGGATAAATATATACAAATCTTATGATGAACTTTTTTTTATATATAAAACAAAAATAGTCACGTTAGTTTAGAAAAGCATCGTTATCGTATCATAAAAAATGATTAAACTTTTGTTTCCCTTTTATTCTGTGATAAATAGAATTAGGGCCGGTATTATAAAAGGCAGATAAGTTTACTCGATGAATAAATAGCGACAGTACTAGGTAGTAAAAATAGTATTGTTGTTTCACTTGCTACAGATAAGTTCTTCTCTTTCTGATGTCGACTAGTTCAACATTCGGAACGAAAAATTACTAAAAACGGAATAAAAATAACAAATTCACTATAAATATCACTATATCATACCATTAAATTTATTCCCATCTTTTTGCAAGGAATAAATATTTACTTGGTCACGTGGTAATTAGAATAAATTGTGGCAGCCATAGTCATAGGTCACAGCTGTTTTGTGGAAATATGCTTACCTACAATTCACACGTAAATGTCAAATTTGTTTTGTGTATTATTTAAGGAGTAATATATAATGTTATGAAGATATTGAAACTGCGACCAGCTAGGAATGCTTTAATAATAATTTTTCAAAAACATGGTAACTTAATTAATAATTATTTGTGCTTATAATAATGTAGATTTTGTGCTAGTTTTATATTTTTATAATTTTTAGAAACAAGCCTGTTTATTTATATACATAGTACATATATACAAATATCCATACATTGTACATATGTATGTGATATGACTCAAGCAAAAGAAACATAAAAAAAGACGAAAGAGATTTTTTCATTTGAAGCACATACGAATATACAAAAAATTAAATCAAAATTACTTTGCAGTTTGATACGTAAAGAAATTAATGTTTTGTATAGGTTTGTACCGAACAAAATAACATTGTATTTATATGAATAAATACAAAAAACTAAACCAAAATTACTTTGCTGTTTGTTACGGAAAGGAATTAATGTTTTCTAAAGGTTTGTACCGAACAACATCGTAAGTACATATAAATTTTTTTAAAACTAGAAATCATATTTATTAATAGTTTCACAAGAAAAATATTTTTGTTTCTTGTACATTGTTTTGAAAATTAATGTATAATTATAATCAATAAATTTTTTTGCATAACTATTTACATTTTTATTTCATACCCGAAGCTTTACTCTACGATAACATCAATAAGAAATAAAATAAAGTATTAAATCATTCCTGTTTCTTTTAACTGTAGTCTAATTTTAATAAACCAGCAAATTTTAAATGATAATGTAATACGCAGTCAATTATACCTGCGATTGCAAGACATTATCGATTCTAAAATCTTTTTGGACATTTATATGAGGAAAAATTGTATAAATTTAGATCGAAGGAATACAGTAATATAGAAAATTAAAGACCTAAAGATACCGAACTGTCTTATGGATTTTCAAATACATTCAAGTTTTTATTTTATCAAACCTTTTTTTTAAATAATTTTCTGCATGTTTTATACCATCCCATCTAAAAATGAAGAAATATGTGCCAATATTGTTGTATTATTATATATCAATAAAATTTAACCTTCATTTTGAGCACATAATAAAATTCATAAGAATTTTAAATACTGTAAAAATTCAAATTTCATGTTATGCGTTATATGCATTTACGTATGAAGTTTTAGGTTATTTGTTTGATGCACGTTTGACGTTTCAATATGTACATAGATAAAGAAATCATATAGACGTTATTGGTTGCAATATTTTCAAATGTAAAAATTTATTAGAAATCTCCATAATATTGAATTAAAAATTGATATTTTGGAGTTTTTATATGTATATAATCACTTTTTACTTTGTATTTAATATGTCTCAACATTATTTTGTGTAAAAAAACCGAAATCGATATGACATTTCTGACAATGACATTTCTCAAATAAGGACCTCATAGAATGTGTAAACTATTTGTGGAATAAATTTATTCCCTAGAGTAAAAGTTATCTGGCTTTTATAATACCGGGCCTTAATGTATTTAATGAAGGTTTTTAAATTGCTTCTATTGAATTTAGCATTTATGTAAGAAAAACATTTTTTATAGATTCTTTTCTTATGTTTCTTATTTGCAAACATAAAATGTGTGTTTTTCCTACTTTAAGTTAATAAATTTTCTTTTTGCCAAACTGTCAATCTAATAGAAAAGTTTCCTATTACGTAAATCAACATAATAACTAAACAAAAAAACACCCTAACTACATTTCAGATTGCATTGACACATTCAAAATGAATTTTTCGAAATAAAGTCATACGACATTAAAAAAAGGTAATAAATAGTATCCATTACTGTTGACAATATCAGGCGAAATACATTTAGCTACCCCTATCCCACCTCCCTCTTTACTAACCACTCAAACTCTTCTCATCAGGTGAAATACATTTAACCGTTTATACTCCACTTTACCCCTCCCCTCAATACCGACCCCCTACGCTCCGTATTCGATTAGTTTGAACGTAGGTATTTGTGGCTATATTCAGTACGATAGATCATAACTCACGAGCGAGGCAGTTAACACCTATGAACATAGCCACAAATCAAAAAACTGTCGGCGTCAGTGGTGCCACAACAACGTGATCCTTCTCCCCATTTACTTGTTATTATTAGTGTATTGTTTTTGTGTAGATTGAACAATGGGTATTTGTACAGTCTGAAAAAAAATTGAACTTGATATTTTGTATTTTCTTTGTTGATGTCAAATATTAATAGTGATATTTTTTTGGAATTCAATATCTTTAGAATTATGTAAAAATGTAATTCTACAGTTTGTCCCTGGATTGATGCATTAACAGGTGTAAAAGATTTGAGTTGAATTTTGTCCAGTTCTAATTTTAATTTAATTACAAAAACTGTTATTTATTTGGGCTGTGAATTTTCGGTTCATTATATTACCTATAATAAAAATATTTTGACAAAAATTATTCAGAATAAGAAATTATAGGTACTTAAAATTAAAAATTGTTTCACAGAACGAAATATTTGACCGTTCTCAAATTTTTTAGACCACTGTATATTTATACTGCGATTAATGTGTAATTTTTAATAATAAATACCATGTTACATTTTAAATCAAATACAGCAGTAGGTAGGTACAAATTACATAAAACAACATAGTACAAAACAAACAATAAAATATACAAACTGCATGGAAATAAATAAACACAAACAAAACACAAAAAAACATATACACTGCATGTGAGTTTACAAAAAAAAATTGGCTACGTTCCATTGTGTTCATCGGTGCAATCTTTGGTTTCCATTGATGCAGTAGCAACCTCAAGAACAAAATAGAACGACTTACAACATATGTATTTGTATTTTATGTTTCTATGTATGTATAATATATATATATATGTTAGATTGAAGTGAAATCATAGGTAAGTCAAATTAATTGAGTTAAATTTTTTTTACCATTTTGTTAATTTTTGTATTGTAGCACTAGATAATTGAAGTGTTATCGGTTTTTTAGTATTTTTATGAACCGGAATGTAGTAGGACAGCGGTTCTTAAACTCATGTAGTCTAGGGGCCCCTTTTTGAACAATTATTTTTCAGGGACCCCCTCCCTACAGGGGTTATTTTAAGAAAATTTTACAACCTTATTTTTTTTGCTCCATACTTACAATTTTTGCTTTTTAACTGCAATGACCTTTGATTTTTGCATTACATTTCTAACTTTTTTTGTTTTTACAACTGCAATAACTTTTTTTTCTCTTCATTCCCGAAGAGGTGCCTATTTAAATAACAAAATTATTCTTTAGTAATAAATGAAAAAAAAAATTGAATATACTTTTCAGTCTATGGGAAGGAGGTCCAAAAAAATTGTATTTTCAAAAATCTCATCATTTCTGTTTTTAGGTTATCAATCAAATTTCATCTTAATCGGTTTAAATTTATATAGACAGACGGATAGAGCAAAAGATGGAGTAGATAGGATTTTTTGTTAGCAATTCATCTGAGTAAGCGACATATCCGAAAAACAAAACATCATCTGCAACGTGTGTTATGTAACAACAAGTCACCGTCGCAACAACCACTGCAGTTATGTAACACACCGGATGCAGAAAGCGTGACATGCATCGGATATGTGTGCATGCGTATTTGTGTGTGTGTGTGTGTGTGTGCACTTTATAGTCACGGTACAAATTGCAATGTATCGATCCTTGAAGAGATTGGGAGAGCCAGATATATTTTACAAAAAAATGTTTTTTTTTTAATATTTAAAAAAATGTTTTGTTTAAAATGGCGAATGACTCAGGTTTAAATAAAATAAGACAGAATTACGATTGTTTTTTTTTAGATTTTGAATATTGTTTTAGTTTTATTAACTTATTTTGTACAGTTCGGACACCCTATAGTTTTAATAACGGTTTCTATGACTTTATGAAATTTGCACAAAAATTATACACCTAAACTTTACCTATCCTTTAGTAAAAACCGTAATAAAATCCGTTCAGTAGTTATTGAGAAAATCGGGTAAAATTATATTTTTAAACTCCCAGGAAACATCAGGTCTTGTGTTTAGAATTTGTATGAAAATCATAATAATTAAATTCGATATTTTACCTTTCTTGGAAGTGAAATGTTTCTTTATATTTAAATTTTCAATCAATATATTTCAAAATATTTAATTGTTACCATGTGTCAAAAATCACCTATTTGTTCGACAAAATATTTGAAAGTGACCTAAATTAATACAACATTGAAACCGCAAATTATAAAATTCTGTATTCTATCTACTATGTTTTTATATAACTAAATGACAGTTATATCCTGTGACACCATGAAAACAAAACACGACTTGATAAAGAAATTTTTAATCTTTTGATGTTAAATCTTAGGTTTTCATAAAATATTAATAGCCACGATACTGCCCAGAAAAGTTATCTAACTATTGTTTCAATAGCAATGCTATCATCATCAGAGTCCTAAAGACACTAACTTAAATCTAAATAACTACGACTATTTATATACCTTAGAAACTACTGATCCAGAACTTATCCTGGAACGGTAAACGTTGACCGTGTTGGTCTGAGTCATTACTTTAATAAGGTGAAAAGGTTGGACCATAGGGACCCGTTGTCGGAATTAAATACTTTACCCTTATTTTTGAAAATCTCCATACTTTCTAAATCTTTACACCACCACTTTCAATAAATTAAGATCCTGAATTCTCAGACCAACACGGTCAACGTTTACCGTTTCAGGATAAGTTCTGGTTCATTAGTTTTTAAGGTATATAAATAGTCGTAGTTATTTAAATTTAAGTTAGTGTATTTAGGACTGTGATGATGATAGAATTGCTATTGAAACACGTGTAAGTCTAAACTACTACAATTTTTATTTGTATTTGATAAGTCATAACCATAGTTTTTGTCTGTTGTTTGTTATATCGATTCCATTGCACCCATTTTTCGCAGAATCGTAATATTTCCGTACTTACACATATGAACAATCCTAAGAAAAGTTATAATTATTTCTATACGAGAAACTTTTCAACGTCTGAGAACAATTTCATTTTTTGTTTTTTAACAAACACACACGCTAGACGTCTATGATCCTGATGCCGTATAAACAAAGGATAATTTCCAGTAGTACTGAATGCGGTCTCACCAATTGAAATTCCGCCCCATGCGTTATGTCCATTACTCATGCAGATGCTGGGTACGTGGTGGGTGTGTGAGTGTAGTTGAGGGTGTGTATTAAAAGGGTGCACAGGTCTGGATTTGTTCACGTGAATTTAGGAAGAATATCAAGCGTTTGAGACATCTTTTTGGGATCATCGTTTTTACACGATGATGACTTTTGAATGAGGTCCGAGTACTTTTTAAAATTTTGTTTTTTTATATTTAAATTTCGTAAGGTACTGGTGCCAGTCTTGGCCGTTTTAAAAACAAGGTATATATGTATTTTTTGGGAGGGGGGGTTGATGGGCTTTTTTTTGTAGTTCTCATAAATTCATCGTACTAATAAAACAAGTACCTCTTTATTTAATCAATTTAATATAAATACCAAAATCCGAAAAAATAGTTTTAATTATAACTTTTTATTTTGTTAAAATTTTTTCTCCAGTAATGTAAAACTAGTAATGGGTACCCACTTGCGAATGATTACAAAATTTTATGTACTACGACACAAAATTTATAAAATAAAGAATATTAAAATTTGAAAGAATGTAAATCAGATGCTATGATAATATAATAATTAATAAATAAATTTCAATAATACTTACTTTAAATGTCCACCATGTTGGTACCAATTAGCCGATTGTCATCAAATTAAGCTGTTTTACAGTTAAGTGTCTATAATACAATAATGACAGTAATCAAATATCAACAAATATTTTTAATTAATTTAAAGTTCAACACTGGGGTATGATTCAAGACTGGTGCTAGTGCTTTATTTAAATATGTACAAATTTCGGGAAAGGTTATTTGTGAAACCAGGCATTAATTTGCTAGTATTCGCATATTAAAAATTTACACCCCATAAATAAAAACACATTTAACTAAAATTTAAATCCAAAGATAAATTAAGCAATTAACTTATTTTTTAATATCCACCCTACCACCACCAACAAAAAAAAAACATAAATTTAAATATAAACCAGTCGTATTTACGCACAAAAGATTATATAATATTAGTATTTAATCATCCCTTAACACAACCCTGATAGCAGTACACATTAAAGGGATAGTGATACAAAATACTGAGGGCTGTTTTAATCTACCCCATTCCATTACGTTGGCCCGTTATTGTTTGACCTCTCGTCGGACTTTGTGTCAACCTGAAGAGGTCTTAGACGTTATAAAGCAGTGGGGTGGAGGACGTTGTGAAAGATGTTGGCGGGGTAGGGGTTGGACCGTCTCCATCAAGGGCAGTTTAGTGTAATTATGTAGATTGATGACTATCTTCTTGATTTAATTGAATGTTCGGACCCTTGAAACATTGGATTGATTTTTTTCTAGGGGTGTGTGGAATTTTTTCTAAAAACACTTTGTTTCTGAATTTTGTATTCAGGCTAGGTACAATATAACGTGTCTTGATAAATTAATGGAATTCAATACAAAATACAGGATGTATATAAAATTTCAATCCATTTTGATGAAAATAAAATTAATTCTATTTTTTATTTTTTGAAAAATAGCTCTTATTAGGGCACTTTCTCTAAGGATTATCTTACATGGTCGTTAGCGCCGTTTTATATGTAAAAGAAAATAAGATTGAATTTAAAAACTCATAGAGTAATCTTCTTATAAATATGCTTCAACAATAGCTAATGTCCGATATTATAAAGAAACTAACAAATTTGCTAGCTAGCAAGCACTTTCAAATGGGGTATTAATTCCGTGAAGGATTAGCTATGGAATTTAGAGCAGAACACAGTTGGCGACTTTGACTGTACAAAATAATTTTAATAATATCGCCACTGTTTTTATACCGTTGGTGTTTACATACCACGCGTGCGCGAAAATTGTCAAACACTTCATGAAACTTCAAGAGAACTGTCAGATAGGTTAGAAACCTCATTTGAAATTGCTTGCTAGCTATATAGCAAGTTTTGTTAGCTCGTTTATAATACCGGAAAATGGATTGAAACTTTATATACAACTGTATTAGGAGTTCAGGAGGTTCATGTTAGTTTATTGGAAAATGTTTATTTCTGATTTTAAGATCTACTGAAGGAACAATGAGCAATACTTTGTCAACGAATGCTGCTCTTTGTTTCCAAACTAAGAGAACTCGTGTCAACATGTATAAACTTTTTGTGCCAGCTTAAGAAACAGTGATGAGGAACTTTTAAGTTTTGTTTCTGGTTGTGACGGCGTCGTTTTGCTGTGAGAACAAACAAGTTTATTTGTAGTGTTTATGCATAAATAGGAAACATATAAACAGTTAATAGCTGGGTGTCTTCACTGACTCGACTACATTTCCAGTTACAAAATGTTTTGGTTTATTTCTTTTTGATGTTAACCGCTTCAAATGGAAATAAGCAACAATGTGCAATTTTTGTTCCTATTACCATCAAATGGTGAAACTTTGTAAAACCTTCACCTGTAAAATAAAATTACGCAGTACAATATTTTTTATTAAAGAATAGTAGATCAGCAAAAAAGTAAGCTTTTTTTTATTTTGTGTTTTACTTTTAGATTTCCAACAAAAAGAAAAAGGAGGCAATATTTTTATGAAAATATATTGCTTAAAATATTACAGCAGTAGCATATTTCATTATCTGTAATGTAAGTGGCATGAAAAATACGAGTAGATATCGAAATAATATAATATTCAATACACGGAGTCTTTCGTATGCTTTCCGATTTATCGTACGCCTGTTTTGACGAATTGCACGAACATAAAAGAAAAATTGAATACTGGTTTATCTCTATGACGTCATAAGAATATTTTTTATTTTATTTTTTAACGAAAAAGTTAAAAATTCTTTGATACACTTAAATAAATGTAATCTAAGATATAAACAAATGTATTCCTTATATAAAGAAGCATACTGTGTTTTTATAAATTAACGTCCATCAAAAAATTAAAAAAGTTTTTATTGCATTATAAAAAGTTTTATTTTAAGTTTGTCACAAAACGTAATTTTATTCATAACATTTTGCTAAGAAGTTTATATTTTTTATTATAACAGTAAATTTTATATCTTTCAGGTTATAAAAATTAATGTAATAATATTTTAAAATAAATAAAATTAACTTTTTATTGCAGACCATCTTACACTGATCTGTATAAATTTCAAAATGCACTGATTTGAATTTTTATTTGCAAAATACACATATGTCTTTTATTGATTTTGGTAGCAATCGGATTGGAAAATAAATAATTAGAAAATTATATTTATTTTTATTACCAAATATTTTGTGCCATTAATAAAATCTTCTGACATTCGTATTTGCTGAAAGTCGTATCGTGTTTTTTCTTACATACAGAAGCTTAGAAATATCCCCAGAGTATGACATGCTATAAAAGGATATATGTGGTGTCCTTTAATAGAAAAGGGATCATTATATCAGCAGGACATCGAGAATGGTATTTTGTATTTTAAGGGCTTCTCGATAGGGTTTTTTTTATAAAGAAAAATGTGCTTATATGGTTTTAGAATATATTTTTGAACACACTACTAGAACTGGTATGTGACTTGTTTTGGATATTTTAGTCAATTTTCAAGAGGTGATTTCTACCCCCAACTGCGTTAAAATCTATACCGTTTGTTTTTAATTTGAATGGTCTACAAAATACCTGTGTGAAGTTAGCCCCCCTTTTGTTGAAATTCCAATTTTTGAAAGTTGTGCCAAATTGTGCTATACTTGTGCTACATTGTGCCAAAATATTTCTCCCCTAAAATAAAAACAACACTAGAAAAACCCAAAAAACGATTTTTTTCAGTAGCCCCCCTTTTTTTGAAATTCAAATTTTTGAAAGTTGTGCAAAATTGTGCTAGTTGTTCCTAACATTGTGCCAAAACATCAATACTCTAATATAATTTTCCTGCCCCCCAGAACAAAAATACATTTTTCACCAGCCCCCCTTTTGTTGAATTTCAAAATTTTGAAAGTTGTGCTGAATTGTGCTATACTTGTGCTACATTGTGCTAAAATATTTCCGCTCTAAAATAAAAACTGCTCTAATAAAACCAAAAAAACGTTTTTTTTTTAGTGTGAAGTTAGCCCCCCTTTTGTTGAATTTCAAAATTTTGAAAGTTGTGCTAAATTGTGCTAAACTTGTGCTACATTGTGCCAAAATAATTCCACCCTAAAATAAAAACTGCTCTAATAAAACCAAAAAAACGGTTTTTTTTAGTGTGAAGTTAGCCCCCCTTTTGTTGAATTTCAAAATTTTGAAAGTTGTGCTGAATTGTGCTATATTTGTGCTACATTGTGCTAAAATATTTCCGCTCTAAAATAAAAACTGCTCTAATAAAACCAAAAAAAACGTTTTTTTTTTAGTGTGAAGTTAGCCCCCCTTTTATTGAATTTCAAAATTTTGAAAGTTGTGCTAAATTGTGCTAAACTTGTGCTACATTGTGCCAAAATATTTCCACCCTAAAATAAAAACTGCTCTAATAAAACCAAAAAAACGTTTTTTTTTAGTGTGAAGTTAGCCCCCCTTTTGTTGAATTTCAAAATTTTGAAAGTTGTGCTGAATTGTGCTATATTTGTGCTACATTGTGCTAAAATATTTCCACTCTAAAATAAAAACTGCTCTAATAAAACAAAAAAAACGTTTTTTTTTTTTAGTGTGAAGTTAGCCCCCCTTTTGTTGAATTTCAAAATTTTGAAAGTTGTGCTAAATTCTATTATACTTGTGCTACATTGTGCCAAAATATTTCCACCCTAATATAAGAACTGTTCTAATAAAACTAAAAAGACGTTTGTTTTTTTTGGTGCGAAGTTAGCCCCCGTTTTGTTGAATTTCAAAATTTTGAAATTTGTGCTAAATTGTATTATACTTGTGCTACATTGTGCCAAAATATTTCCCCCCTAAAACAAAAAATTCCCTAATAAAACTTAAAAAAACGTTTTTTTTGGTGGGAAGTTAGCCCCCTTTTTGTTGAATTTCAAAATTTTGAAATATGTGCTAAATTGTGCTATACTTGTGCTACATTGTGCCAAAATAATTCCCCCCTAAAATAAAAACTGCTCTAATAAAACTAAAAAAACGTTTTTTTTTTATGTTTTGTTGAATTTCAAAATTTTGAAAAGTGTGCTGAATTGTGCTAAAGTTGTGCTACATTGTGCCAAAATATTTCCACCCTCAAATAAAGATTGCAATAATAAAACTAAAAAAACTTTTTTTTATTGTTTTTTTGTGAAGTTAGTCCCCATTATGTTTAATTTAAGAATTTTGAAAGTTGTGCTCAATTGTGCTACTTGTTGCTTACGTTGTTCCAAAATATTTCACCCATAAAATAAAATAAAAATTCGTATCCAAACTGTGTTTATAGATATTGTTGGTGATGTCGATTCGGCGCCAGTCTGATGCCACTACACGAAATAATTTAATTGTTTGAATTTAAAAGCTACAATCACAATTTAACTTCTCAAAAAAATTTTAAATTCATTCATATTCCAAAATATTTCACCCCTCAAACGAAAACTACACTAATAAAAGTAAAAAAATCGGTTAAGACATAAATGTGCCGGGCCATAACTAGAGGCTCGGGGGCCCCGGGGCAAGAAGTGTCCGAGGGCCCCCCCAGAATATGCAAAATTATTTTAATTTTCCTAATGATAATGAATATCATTTTCAAGTTAGAACCAAATAAAAAAAATTCAACTCTGTGGTAGTTACGGCCCTGTATGTGTGTATGTCATAAGAGTACGCACTAGAGTGGAGTGGAAAAATATTTTTTTCGAATCTTCGAAACACTATATGCGCAAAATTTGCATTTGTATATCCTTAAAACACCTACCAAAGGAAATTGTAATTGGATATCATCCTGAGGTTCCTAAATGATTGTTTATTAGAAAAAAACATAAATTTTTGGGCATTATATCTCGGGAACGGGGTAAGATATTTGAATGTGCAATAGTTTAAATTAAAGAGACATTTAGTACCTTTAAAATGATATAAACAATCAAACATTTATTATAATTAACTGTTTTATAAAAAAAAACAAAAAAATAAACAATTAACTATAAAAAAAAAATGATTTACTATAAAAAAAATTTAAAATTACATATTATTTTGGAATATGAATGAATTTAAAATTTTTTTGAGAAGTTAAATTGTGATTGTAGCTTTTAAATTCAAACAATTAAATTATTTCGTGTAGTGGCATCAGACTGGCGCCGAATCGACATCACCAACAATATCTATAAACACAGTTTGGATACGAATTTTTATTTTATTTTATGGGTGAAATATTTTGGAACAACGTAAGCAACAAGTAGCACAATTGAGCACAACTTTCAAAATTCTTAAATTAAACATAATGGGGACTAACTTCACACAAAAACAATAAAAAAAAGTTTTTTTAGTTTTATTATTGCAATCTTTATTTGAGGGTGGAAATATTTTAGCACAATGTAGCACAACTTTAGCACAATTCAGCACACTTTTCAAAATTTTGAAATTCAACAAAACATAAAAAAAAAACGTTTTTTTAGTTTTATTAGAGCAGTTTTTATTTTAGGGGGGAATTATTTTGGCACAATGTAGCACAAGTATAGCACAATTTAGCACATATTTCAAAATTTTGAAATTCAACAAAAAGGGGGCTAACTTCCCACCAAAAAAAACGTTTTTTTAAGTTTTATTAGGGAATTTTTTGTTTTAGGGGGGAAATATTTTGGCACAATGTAGCACAAGTATAATACAATTTAGCACAAATTTCAAAATTTTGAAATTCAACAAAACGGGGGCTAACTTCGCACCAAAAAAAACAAACGTCTTTTTAGTTTTATTAGAACAGTTCTTATATTAGGGTGGAAATATTTTGGCACAATGTAGCACAAGTATAATAGAATTTAGCACAACTTTCAAAATTTTGAAATTCAACAAAAGGGGGGCTAACTTCACACTAAAAAAAAAACGTTTTTTTTGTTTTATTAGAGCAGTTTTTATTTTAGAGTGGAAATATTTTAGCACAATGTAGCACAAATATAGCACAATTCAGCACAACTTTCAAAATTTTGAAATTCAACAAAAGGGGGGCTAACTTCACACTAAAAAAAAACGTTTTTTTGGTTTTATTAGAGCAGTTTTTATTTTAGGGTGGAAATATTTTGGCACAATGTAGCACAAGTTTAGCACAATTTAGCACAACTTTCAAAATTTTGAAATTCAACAAAAGGGGGGCTAACTTCACACTAAAAAAAAAACGTTTTTTTGGTTTTATTAGAGCAGTTTTTATTTTAGAGCGGAAATATTTTAGCACAATGTAGCACAAGTATAGCACAATTCAGCACAACTTTCAAAATTTTGAAATTCAACAAAAGGGGGGCTGGTGAAAAATGTATTTTTGTTCTGGGGGGCAGGAAAATTATATTAGAGTATTGATGTTTTGGCACAATGTTAGGAACAACTAGCACAATTTTGCACAACTTTCAAAAATTTGAATTTCAAAAAAAGGGGGGCTACTGAAAAAAATCGTTTTTTGGGTTTTTCTAGTGTTGTTTTTATTTTAGGGGAGAAATATTTTGGCACAATGTAGCACAAGTATAGCACAATTTGGCACAACTTTCAAAAATTGGAATTTCAACAAAAGGGGGGCTAACTTCACACAGGTCTACAAAATATATAAATTAGAAGAAGGTAGATGTATATAGGGTTGTACGCCGAGACGATACCACTTGAATTTTAATGAAACAAGATTGTCTAAAATGTATAATATTAATATTTAAAGTAAAATAAATCGTTAAGATTTGTTATATTTCAAAATTTCTTTATTAATATAAAAATAAATGGAAACATATTTTTTTAGAAAAAAATTAACACAAACTCATGACTTTATGACCGACTTAATTTTCTTTTTATGAGGCGTGACTTACCAAGCTCTCGTCTCGTTTACAGCCCTATTGTCGAGTGTATTATAATACCGTTATTATCAAATATGATATAATTATAAAAAATATTTCTGTTATTTCATCTAAGTAAATACATTTTTAAAGTTATATTAATGACTTCACAACCCTGGTAGTAAATATCTTCAATATATTTTCCTCGTGAAAAACTGTCTGTGGATATTTTCTGTTTCCATTGAGCAAAAAATACAAATCGTAGCACCCCATAAATTTTCTTGCTTTTCATTGTAAGTTCTGGACATTGACTTTGTAACATACATAATGCTTCGTTTTGTTAATAAGAAATAGAGTTATATATATTATACTATTTATAATAATGCTGTCTTTGTTCTTTATGCATAAATGTATAGTTTTATTTATAAGAGATAAAAGTATATGAACACATGAGTTTTTATCTATCGCTGTTTTTACATGCATTATTCAAACTTTCAAAATTGCTGTCTATGCTGTTTACATATAATAATTAGCTGTTAATGGTTAGTTTTCCCATGAAATGTTGAATATTTATGAGTAAGGAAAATTACATTAATACTTGTTTATGTAATTGTTAAATGGTAATTAAAATATGCATGTTTGTACATATACTGTTTATTTTTATAAATTAATACATTTTTTTATAATATTAACTATTATAAAGTTTCATATTTTAAACGATCACTAAGATATTATAGAAGTTATTATATAATAATGTTATATATAATAATGTACAGTATCTATAAATATTGAATTCAAATGTTTTTAGGTCCTTTTGTTAAAACTGTTCTCTTTTGTTTAAAAAATTTATATTGGATTTATAAAACAACAAAAGAGCAAAATTAATTTGCTAAAAATTCACATACATACATGAATTTCCGACTGTTAAAATTTATAACATAATTTTTTTGACCTATGCGAACTTATCGTCGTTTTACACAGAATTGTGATTATATCTATACAGTGGCGTCTGTTGAAAAAATACGAGGTGCTCAATCTACATAAAAACAAAACATATAAGTAGAGTCGCCTACAGAAGTGGTCGACCAGTTTTCATATGTCCCATTTGATTATTATAATATTTAAATCATTTCTCCATGTACCAAACAAAGACAGGTATTATGAAACTAATTTGCTAGATAAAGAAGACTCTTCGTTTATAGTGCTCATCAGTGGCGAAGCGTCCATGGAAGCAGGGGAAGCAGTGCTTCCCTTTCTTTATGGGTAAATTAATACAAATATGTGTTTTCAGTTAATAAATAATTTAATAATATTATTAGAATATTCATCTTTATGCGCCACCCAAACATTTTAACCAAAAGTCAAAAAAACATTTAATATTAATTTACACGTTCAATTATAAAACTATAATACCTCTACGTCTTATTTTCTTGTATTTTAATCGATATTTGTATGACGAGTTGAAGTTCACTGCAGGAAATTTCACTTAAAAAATTTAGAATTTTTGATTTCGTTAAAAGTATGTTTATTGTATAGAAAATGACGTGAAAAGTTGTTTGTTTCAAACCGCAGGTCTGTATCTCAAACCGTTCTCGAGATATAGCCTCTCAAAGTTTTAGTTTTTTCAAATTTTTGGAGAAAAAAGACCATAACTTTTGAACGGGTGGTCGGAATTGATTTTAGTTGACGGATTTGGAATCAGCGTGTCAAAATCTATATAATGACATGTATAATACCTTAAAACTCGAAAAAAAAAATTTCGCGAAAAATCGAAAAAATTCAAAGGGGTATACCTTAAAAAAATGTCGATTTTTGACCAAATTTTTTTTGTCGGATTTTAAAGTAATATACATGTCATTATATAGATTTTGACACGCTGATTTCAAATCCGTCAACTAAAATCAATTCCGACCACCCGTTCAAAAGTTATGGCCTTTTTTCTCCAAAAATTTGAAAAAACTAAAACTTTGAGAGGCTATATCTCGATAACGGTTTGAGATACAGACCTACGGTTTGAAAATTTCAACTTTTCACGTCATTTTCTATACAATAAACATACATTTAACGAAATCAAAAATTCTAAATTTTTTAGTGAAATTTCCTGCAGTGGACTTCAATTCGTCATACAAATATCGATTAAAATACAAGAAAATAAGACGTAGAATCATTTAGTTACTACATAAAAATATAAGAATTTATTTAAAGAAGTAAAAGCTTGAACTAAAGCTGTTTCATAACTAGTTTTTTTTTTGTTAATAGAAGGGGGAGGATTGACAAAATATGCTTCCCTTTTAAAAATTTCACGCCTCGCCACTGGTACTCATATATGTATATCTGTGGATTAAATTAATATGTTATCTATTGAAAATTGTATAAGTAAATGTAGGATTAAGTACTTAAAAAAAAATTGATAATTTTATTGAAATTTGCAAAAATTTTAATTTTCACATTTTTCATGTGATACCACTGTAATCATATATAGTAAGGGTGCATTTCAGTGTGTATAGGAGGATGTGTGGGAGTAAATGCGGGTGTGTGTATGTTAGTACAGATAATGGATCTCCCCTTTTTCCCTTGACCATGACTTGAGTGACCTCACAACGTTCATTCACGGGAAAAACTGATTTTTCACGGTACGTGGTTTTAAAAAACTGCTCTTTCAAATGTTATAATTGAAAAGCGAGCGCAGACGTACTCAAACACGTGAGGGAATGCTTTTTGTATGAAAACAGGGGGTGGTAGGTTCACAAAACGGCTGACTTGTGATACAGGTTTGAGTTGTAATTCATCATTGATAAATATAAATACACGTGTTTTGATTCTGATTGAAAATTTATTTCTTACTTCTTCGTAAATGTTGTCTTAGAATTTTTTAAAGTCTAATGACTATGGGCAGGCCCGAATTTAGAAATTTGCCGCCCCTAGGCAGTTGAAAAAATTACCCCCCCCCCATGAAAGAAAAACACATGTGAAGATAACAAACCTGAAATTGATGCCGTTGAAACTTGTCACACGTACTGTTAACAATAAATTAACAATGACGTTAATAATCGTTCACCAATGTTTAGTAATAATGACAGAGGAGGTTATGTGTATCACAATATACTGTAGGGGAAAATAAGATGATTTTCGATACAGAAACTTATCGAATATTCGATATTAGGCCAAATTCGAGACTTGTGTAAATCGATTCTTTTCTCGATTCGGGCATTTTCCACTTATAATGTTGGTACGCGTGCCAACGAAATAGGCGGGAAATTCAATTCCCACGAATATAACAAGTTTTCAAAGTTTCCGCCAAAATTTGCTGCGCTTCAATTTTTGCCGCCCTAGGCAACTGCCTACTCTGCCTGCATGGTAAATCCGGGCCTGAGTATGGGTGTATCGGAACTGGAATTTTCAATTTTGGCTGGTACCGGAATTCACAAAAAATGAATTAAACTAATTTATGTATGCTTTATACATAGATTATTATCTTAATAAATTAATATAACATTAATTAACAAAATAAGGTCGGAATTTACCAGTTACTGCCGAAATCGGAATAAAATTGTGAATTTCGGCCGGACCGAAATAAAGTGGTTTTATGGGAATATAGAAAATGATATAATTATTAAAGTAGGTAATACATCTTTCAAAATCTATTATGATCGTAGAGCATATTTTTTGCATTTTAATTGATAATTTATATAAAAGAAATAAACTAATAAGGCCACTACATTATGTGTATATATGTATTATACAGAATCAATTATCTAGAAAATGGTTTTTGTAACGAAAAAATATACAGGATATAATATGTTCTATAACTTCTATTTAAAAAAAAAAAAAACTAAAAGAATAATATATTATATCATTAATATTTCTTATCTTGAAAATGGTTTTTGTAACGAAAAAATATACATTACATAATAATATTCTCTATAACTTTTATAAAAAAAAAAAAACTAAAAAAATAATATATTATATCAATAATATTTCTTTGGGGGGAAAGTGAAGCAGGTGGAGTGGGAAGGTGAAGAAGAGTTTATAAATTATAATAACCTAATAATTTTCCCTATAAATTCAACATCAGTTTTCGGTTGTCAGATTTCTGTCTGAATTGGACGTTTTGTTTCGACAGTTTTTGAATTAGAGTGTCTACAGACAGTTACCATAGTAAACATATTAAAAACTGATTCAATGGATATTTCTATCAAAATTTCGTTGTTTTTTTTTTAATTAAAAAATTCAAGTCTTGTCCGTTTCTGTCAGTTTATCTTAAATATGACACCAGAAGTCAAAAATTGATCAATTACCAAGCATATACTAATATAATAGTACTTACCTACATAAATATATAGAATTTTAAAATGAGCCCTGAAATCATACTTATAAATTTTAAAATTATGTTTATGTATGGATCTAATTTTGAATTAAAGATAAAAGAATCTATCTTAGGTACTAAACGTTTTTAAATTCGCTACATTTTCTTGTTTTATTTTATTTTAGAAAGACAATACGAAAAATAGAGAACAATGAGGATTGCAATGTATTGAACTATAAAGAAACCGAACGCCTACATTAAACAGGCCCGAATTCAATGAATTTTTAAGTTTGTATTTAAATTTGTGATCAATTCTTATCAAGTGTCCCATATTTTTTTCTAGTGGCATACTATTTTGTACATAGTAATTTATTTTTACTTTCATAATACAATAACAAAAAAACAATTAAGTCTTGAGGCTTCCGCGGTGATCTTCATATGGTTCTTGGCTTCTGGGTGTAAGCCGCGTTGATATGGTCGTGCTATATATACGACTATATATCCAAAAAAACAATCATTAATATTTTAAAATTCGGTTGAGTAATTTATTATTTGTATTATTTTCATAAACTTCGCAATTAAAATATTTCTATAACCTATAACCCCCTTCCCCTCAAATACGTAAAATTTTGCCTTCCCCTTCTTTTTTATATCTTATATTTAATATATAAAATATTGTTTGATTTTTTAATGGATTTAAAATATGAAAATGCAATTTCAATAGACGAAACGGTTGACGCATTTATAAAAAAATAATTAGAAATAATAAGGTTTCATAAGATTTTTGGACCCCCCCCCTCTTAAAAATTATGACTGCTTTTTTATATGCAATTAAAAAATAATAAATGTTTTAATGTTTCTTACCTTACTGTTGTTTTATAAAATATTTGATGACCGTGGAAGTTTATATTATGGCCCCAATCCGTCTCTGTAAAGGGACATAAGCAATATAGACGAAGTTGTCATATGTGGGATCATATACCTTCGAATATTCGGGCAAATGTCGTTTTGAAATTGGCTGACTTTTTTGTCGTCACATCTGCGTTTCTTCGCTTCATTTTGTCTTACATACTTTTCTTTATTCGTTTGTTTCGAATGTTATTCAGAATATTGTATATGTGTGCATAGCAGACAGAATAATTTATGCTGTGAAATTTTATGAAAATTTGAGAAAAAAGTAGTATGTAGTAATGAAATATTTTTTTTCATTGCATAACTTTAATTCTACTAAATATGCAGACATAACATAATATAATCTAATAAGTTAATTTATAAAGACATAAATATTATAATACATGTTGTGTTTTTAAAATTATTTTATATTTTTTAATTCTTCTATTTTTAATTTTATCTTGTTATCTATAGACAGTAATTTTGTTAAACTATAGAAAGCCTTAATATACGCCCTTTTTAACGAAGCCACTAATGGAACCATTTCATTTGAATGAATCAGATGTGGGAAATAATCTATGGATAGTCGTCTTGCTACGATATTCTGAAACAAATTATAAAAATAATTAATTAATTAATTAAGTAAATATATAATAAAAACTTACCAAAGCATTTTCTAAATCACATTTTACTGCTCTCTGAAAATATTATTAATATAATTATTATTTAAATGCAGGGTTCGCAAAAATACGGGTTTTATTGAGTTTTATAGCCGGATTTTTTTTTATAATACATGTGTATAAAATATATATTTTTTACAAAAAAAAAGTACGTAAAAATATTGAAATAATTTAATTTTAATTTTATATTTAATACGGTCTAGAAGACACAACATAATAAAAGTTAACGGTATAGAGAATCATACATGACTTTTTTTTCCACTGTTTTTTTTTTAAGGTATTGAAAAAGTATTTTTGCCCAAAAAAAACATTTTTTTTGAGTTACCCAATGGAGAGCCAACCTAACTATATTAATTTTTACCTTTGTATTTATACTTTTAATATGCGGTATCTAAAATAAATATTAAAAAAATTAGATCCATGTAAATTAATATTAAATTTGTATGTACTTACTGTTAATACACAAATCAATATTAAAAATACTAGCCGGCTTATGTTGAAGATCATTATAGGTATTTATTTTTAAACTAATTTGTCCACAAATAACTAATAATATTTATTCAACCTTTGTCTTTTCAATCAATATTAAATCTGCTTTTATTTATTTTACCTATTTATATGACGATTTTTTTTGGATTTTGTTTAATTACATCAATAAAAAGTACCTAGTTACAATTTTAAATTGTTTGTGATTGAGTGAGATCACATATATATAATTATTTTCTAATTGGGCATTGATAAATTAAATTTTTTAAAATCTTTTTGTGCTGTTGAATTTAATTGTTTGAAGTTAATAGCTTATTGTGTTTCACTAATTGTTTGTAACTTTCGAACGATAAGTTATTGGAATTATTTTTATTGAAATAGATCTTTTATTTGTTAATTGTTATGTTTGTCTTAATATTGTGATAATGAATTTATTATTATAAATAATAGAAAATAGTTCTTACGATTGAAATATATTGTTTTTTTTTTAATTGTTATTTGTTATTTATTTGATTAATTAATTTTTATGGGTAAGCAAGTATATTTTATTTAAATAAAATAAAATATCGTTTCTTTTTCTGCGGTTCATGAGATCTTGAAAATTATTTACAATTTAAAATAATAACTTCTATAACAATAAGTAAATAAAATCATTAATGGAAATTAAAATATCAAATTTTAGTTCTTTTCTTGAACATGAGAAATTGTAAATTAAAATATAAATGAAACAACATTAATACACTGCAAAATAATTTATTCTTATTTTGAAATCAATATATTTATGAATACAAAAAAAAATGTTGGGGTGTTATTTTGTAAATTTTCATTTTAATTCATTTCAAATATATTATTGATTTTTTCTTTTATTTTATCTAATTTCTTGCTTAATAATTTGAAATCATTTCGTATTTCCATTTCTAGGGTATTATACTTGATGTACTAAAAGTTCGAACAAACATGTAAATTTAATTTAACAATAATTGATGTTCAACTTTTACTCACTTCTCTTATTTTGCAAACGATCTGAAATAAAATCAATATTTTTAAAAATAAATTTTTATACATGTCACTTATTGTTAGTTGCCAATTTGTCTTATAATAAAATAGTATAGGTATTAAATGTAAATGCCTGTTGCATGGTATTTTTAATAATAAAGTAGAAATCAGCAATCGAAAAGCAGTGTACACCATAGAAAGGATAACAGCTTTTAAATTATTATAAATTTATTACCACTACTCTAAAATTCAGATCAAATTCATATTTGACCATAAAGCGTTTAAAATTAGTAACATGCAAAGCAAAAATTGTAGACTGTCACTTGCTGCCCCGGGGCCCCAGAGCCTCTAGTTACGGCCCTGAATTGCATATCGATTATTTCAATTGTTTTATAAATCGATTCATTTGTTTTGCCTTCTGTATAACTGATATTTTCAAAATTATAAAACATATATGTATATTTACCTCAATGGGTGCGTCATTGTTGTTTCTATTCATTGTTTGAACATCCTAAAAAATATTATTTATGTAGGTATGAAAAAAATATACCCATTAAAATTATTACTTTACCTCTAATGAACGCATTTTTTTCCCAAGATTATCTGAAACGTACGCCTGGAAAATGGAAATAAAAAAATGATTAAGAAATTATAATTTTTAAAATTTTATCAGAACTTACCAAAAGGTCGTATACTCCGCAGCGATCTATATTGACCTTAAATTATAAAAGGAAATATTGAAGCTTGAAAAAAAATTGCTAAGAATATAATAAATGAGCATGACATACCCGCTGTCCATCCACAAACAAATTTGAATTCTATAAAATAAAAATTACATATAAAATGAAATGTATTTCACATTAACATGTTTTACTAATACATACATTTAATATATATAACATAAAAACTAAAACCAGAAAAGTATTAGATTGTGGCATATTTATAAGTTACTGGAACAATAATTATAATTTAATTACTGATTTTTAAACTTATTTAAAAGTTAATTTAATAAAGAAGTTGTAAAAGAATGAACGGGAAAAAATTATGTTATTATCAGAATTAGAACAATGAAAAGTGCGTATTGCTTTTATTTATTATTTTGTTTTCAATATTATTAAACAAATTTAATTAATTTACCCCTACTCATTTTGATATTTAATACACATACGTAGATTATTAGGTATCAATGTTTATTATATACCTATAAGTTGCATTAAAATTCGATATAGTAGGTACCTATTTCATAGGGTTCCGTAGAAAACTAGGAACCCTTATAGTTTCGCTCTGTCTGTTTGTTCGTCCGAATGTCTATATAAATTTTATACCTATTAAGATTGATGACCCAAAAACAGAAATGATGAGATTTAAAAAAAAAAACATTTTTTGAACCCCCTTCCCATGGATTGAAAAGTATATTAAATTTTTTTTTACTTATCCCATTGAGTGGGGTGTCTTTAGATAGGTCTCCTAAAATGCAACAAAAAATGTTTTAGAACCTTTTGATTTTAACCCTTCAGTCACGATATATTTGCGTTCAAAGTTTATATCCGCTATTATAAGATGTAAATATTTTTGGTGATAATTGTTTTGTATCTTGTCCATTAACACATTGTATTTATCAACTTTATTTTATTTTACAAAAATTGTTTGTAGCTAAGTACCTATCTTCACAAAAGAGGTATTTCGATTTAAATTTTTTGCTGTAGTGTATAGTGTTTTTGCGTGGTTATTTTTGTAAAACTTTTAGCTAAACGACAGTCTCTTGTACGAGGAAACAGGCCATTGCTCGAGTGAAACATGGAGGGTAGCATCTGCTATACGTGCGAGCTCTCTGACAAAAGCTTTTTGTCTAATTACAATCACGAATATTGTTACTGGTGATTAAATGTTTCGTACGAAAAAAGACGTTGTTTTAATTTTCTGGTACGTTTCAAGAGACAATATTTTAATTCTTGTTAGGATTTATTAAGCATGATTTCACTAAATCTTAAGAAATGTAAAAATTATTAATCATATCTTTAGTTTGGTTAAAGGAAGAGTAAAATAACGAAATATTTTTGTAGAACAATTACTTCTAAATGTAACATAAACTAATTTACTAATTTCCCCACCTTTCTGATATCCCTCTGGATTCGACAGTGATTGTTAGTACGAAATCAAACTTTTATGCAACACGTTAATTTCGATTAGTTAATGGAATGATGTTGAGTCACCTGCAGAAGTGGTCGACCAGTTTTCATTCATATTCGCTTATCACAAACTTAGTAGACTCCTCCCATTTGATTATTATAATATTTAAATCATTTCTCCATGTACCAAACAAAGACAGATATTTTGAAACTCAGTTGCTAGATAAAAAATAACTCTTCGTATATAGTTTTTTTCGAATTCGGGATTATGATGGAATTATCCATTTTGACCATTTTCGCCATGATGTCTGTGTGTTTGTCTGTAGACGATGTAACACAAATGCGACAAATCGTATAGAAGGATAAAATTTTATATTTAAGATTAATTTTTGTCTGGGAAGAAAACGATCTCACATATATATGTCAATTTTTGAATCGAGTTATTTTCGAAACGGTGTGAATTAGAGAAAAATGCTTCAGACAAAAATTGTAGAGAATACTATTATCTATAATTTATGTCCTACTCATTTTCTTCTATCTTTCATTAGTCAGCTAAATTATAAAATTAAAAACACGTACACTGTTCACTGTCAGTATTACGTATATGAAAGTCTCGTGGTACCCACCAATAAATAAATAAAAATAAATATTTTATTATTAATCGATCACTTATGTGATATAAAATACGTCAGTACATTTATTAAAATTTATATTCTAACTATTTATACATATTATTAACACTAAGCGAATTCAGGAGGACGTATTACTTTATAAGCAAATTTTTGTTTATACTGTGGTTAAATCTGGAAGAGCATTCATTATCTTATTTATAATGAATAATTATATTCACAACTTTAGATTTGAACTAAATTTCGCAATTTAACTAATTTCAGATTAATAACAATACCAATTCACAGACATAACAATGGATCAAACTTTACATACCCAGGAATGTATTTCGTTCCAAGCAGAAGGGACACGTTAATATGTATACGTTACATGTATTTCGCTAGCTGTAATTTACAGTATCGCATCCAGCTCACGTACCCTGTACTTCCCTAAACAATGGCGTCATCGATATTGGGTTACATACAGCCACTGTGTTCACCGGATCAGAGCTTTTCGAAATGTTTTGTATAGGTACTGTGAACGTGACCTTTTTAGATGTATTGTACTTCTTATAATAATTTTCTTATTTAAAACAAATTGAGTTAAATCTGTGTAAGGGAATTTATAGAAAATTGAATACTCTACAAAAAAGATTCTATACAATTTTCACGTAACATGTGTCGTTCTTGAGATATCTTGAAAAAATAAATATATTCAAGCGACACCCAAATATTCAACCAAGTTTCATTAATATCGGTTCAGTGGTTCATGAGTTAAGCGTGTGACAAGGATTCAAGGGACAGACACACATACAGACAGACAGACCAACAGACACGGAGCGAAAAGTGTTTGTCTTGACCCGAAACTTAAAATTTTGAAATCGGAGAACAATTTTCTAAAACGACCACAAAGCTTCTCGTATCTTCGATATTGCGAGGAAGCTTGTGATCAAAACAATTGATGACTTCTGGTTTAATCGAAGCACACATGATTTTCTAGCTGTGTAGGCGTGAAATTTTGTACCGACTGCAGGTGAATTTGTGACAAATTATTTCACCACCTTCTCTAATTAGTTGGCTTGTTAAACCACTTCGGATGTTTGCAGTCAAAGCATTTTATCCCCCCTTTTATTCGGGATTAGATTGTTTTCTCGCACAGTTTTTCAGAGACAAAGGAAATGAAGGATTTGGACAATAAATATTGTTTTTCGTGGATTATTTTTGCTGTGTTCTCTCTGATTGTACTAATGAATTATTTGGGTTTGGAATTTCTTTGCACACTCAAACAAATCTTTAGGTTTTATTGACTTACAAGTTTGTAATAAGATTATATGGTTGGTATATCAAGTGTTATATTTTATAAAAGTACTTATAAACGATACACAAGTTTTACTGTAAGACTTGCACTTTATATTAATATCAGTGGATTCGCCTACATTGTTTTTATTTTGTATTTGCAAAAATTGCGATTGATTTTAATAAAAGTATTTTGTCTCATATTCAAGTGTTGGCGGTTAGGTTTTATAATACTGAGAATTATTAATAATAAAATAATTTTTAGAATACCTATTGGAAACAAGTAATTCAAAATTGACATATGATATCAATAAGCATGAATTATGCCCAGTATTATAAAGAATTTGCTTAAGTGCAAATGCAAATTAACTTCCAGCTAACGCTATCTGCTGGGTGTCAAATTGTTATGAAATAGCTCGATATTAAAAGCAGATTTCATTCGCTACATTTGCGAGTGTGTTGTCATTTATATTTAATACCTAGCAGATAGCGTTAACTGGAAGCTAATTTGCATTTACATTCAAGCCAATTCTTTATAATATCGAGCATAAATTTAATAAATATTAATTTTGTTTAATAAAATGAGTTTACATAATAAAGTTTTGTAATAGCATCATAAATATTTCCCTTTTTGACATATCTATACACATGCTATTAGTCAGAACCAAAACGTGCAAAAACGATTTATCCAACCCCTCCGGTAAAAACAAAATCCGACAGCATTCGTAACAAATAAGAAATCGAATCACGAAAAATATTGTACATCATCCCTTATACATATATACAAGTTTCCGCGAAAATCTATTTCGCGGTAATATTTCTCCCTCCGTGAGGTTCAAGTCATCCACCTAACTGGAATATCGAATGCCCTGGCTTTAATGTTATTCACATTTCGGGATAATAGGGTAGTATTGGCTGTCTGTGAAATTGTGATAAGGTTCTAAAGGTCGTTGTTATGTTCGGATTTCGTATTTAATATTTATGGTTTTAATTATGGGTAATTTGATTATTTTTAATGGATTCTTTAGTAAATTCATCTGGCTATGTAAAATATTTGTTATCAAATGTGAAAATATAAATATTTCTCAGAATTTTAATTAAATGAGTTTTTGAAATGTTTTCAAAGCTTTAATTTTCAATTTTAGTCCAGGCTGTGGAGGCTAAAACAGGTTTTTTTAGGTACAGTTTTGCTACTTACAGGATTTGTTACAAATGTGGTTTAGAATAATTCCATAAGTTTGCTCTGATTTTGGTTGTCTGCGTCATGGGTTAACCATGGTTCAATTGCAAAATTCTTCAGATTTTCTGATTTTTGCTAAATAGCGGTTTAAATAAGTATTATACAGAAAAAAGTTTCAAATAAAAGTTATTCTGTATTAAATTCCCTACAACCTCCACTTTGAAAAAAAAATCATTTCTTTATCCGCTACGCTGATTAAAATGACTCAAAACACTTTCTTTTTAACGTTTTTTTAAGTTGATACCCCCGGAAAATAAACAGTCTGTAGTACAAAACATTCACTGAAAATTAGGACCTGATATCTTCAATTGTTTTTTTTTTTTTTTTAATTGTTAATAATGGAATCAAGCTTGTCTTTGATTAATTATGTGTTCCCAAAGACCTATATAATCGGTTGCCACCATAAAAAAGTCAATACTTAAATTCTTTGAAAAATTATAGCACTAAAATCTTATTGTTGAGTTTTTTTTTATTATTAACCAATTCAATTGTTTCATAGAACCACCAATATTAAAAAAAAAATACCAAAATTCCCGCTACGAAAAATTATTTATCTACTGGTGAAAACCGCATTAAAAAATACCTAAAAATTCCTATTTATGTACTTTTTAGCCTAGACAGCTTGGACTAATTATTATTAAATAATTTAATTTAATTTATCAATCCACACAAATATCACAGAACTTCGAAGTCATAGAGGCAAAAATATTTAGGGCAGAAGTTGAAGGATTTATTGCAGAGTCGTATTTTCCGTAAAAAAATAAATAACTTTCGTTGAAATTTTTTATAACTTTACTTTTCCTAAACTTGACAAAATATTTCGAGATTTTTTAACTTACAAGAATACGATAATTTTTTAGTATCTACTAAAAAAACAAATATTATCATTCAAAATGTTCATCCATCGTAGATTACAAAACGTGTGAATAAATCATTCTGGGATAATCGTGGCAGGAATTCACACTTGTGCACTATGTATCATACTATTCAACCTAAGTGGGAAGTTGGAACCATCAAAATAAACGAACTCTCTGTAACTTTCCTACAATTAATGACCCAAGACAACAATCTAAATACAAATACGTTTATAAATCTAAGTGACCTGTGCACATTTCTTGCCGTGATTATCAACAATCATTAATTACCTTTGGGATGGCACAAACAAAACATCGGGACTTATGTTTTGTACGGGATATTGTTAACATTCCAGCATCTAATTGATTAATCAAAGTGTGCCACGTTTTATAGAGCAAGAGGGGTGGGGGAAGGATTAAGGGGCTGATTAACTATAGTAAGGCGGGTCTACTGTACGTGTTCTTACAGCCATATTGTCGGTGATTTATAGACTTTGATGTACTTGTTTCAAGTAACATCTGACGAGATATTTTCCAGTGGCACAATTTGTCCTTTTGATGTAAATTAAGTTTAGAGACGTTTTATGATGTAATTGTTTTTAGAGCCTTTGGCGGAATTAATTACTAATTAATGTCTTGTAATTCAATTTTGAAAAGTGCCTTTTTGAATGTCATTATTGTGTGGTTTAAATATTAACTGAAAATATGTAGCTGTACTGAAATATGTTTCTTTAACTAACGTTTTATTTTAAATGTAATTTATCTTATACTGTATTGTATAGTACAGTATGCACTATGTTTTAAAACAATATAATTGCTATATTTAAATATATTAATTAATTAATTCATAACGATAATTTCAATGAATTTATTAATTAGGATATATTTTATAATAAATTGGGACAATAGCTATTGTACCTACTATTTTATTATGAATTTATTAATTGATGTTTTTTTTTCAACTAATTATATTTTTTGTAATTAATTATTAATCAGTAAAAAGATTTCCAGTGGCTGGCGCAATGTCAAAGCCTTTTCAAAACTTTTTTGGTAGATAACATTAGTAAGATTAGTAATGGTCCTTGAATATGGCAAAAAATAATCGTAAGAATTTTGTATTTTAATTATTTTTTTACTATACATATTTACGTTTGGGAAAAATAGTCATCGTATTTTTATTTTTTTACAAATATATTATACACATTTTTTGCATATTGAGATAAAATAAATAAAATATAATTTTCAGTCAAAAATTAAATGTTATTTTTTTCTCTTTCCGTTGCATACTTGTATTGCAAAATCTTGAAATCTTTCTATTGGTAAAGAAGTTGTACGTACGAGATACAAAGATTGAAAGGGAAGTTACTGATGTGCATGTCAGGGCAGATCAAAAGAAAATTACGGCAGAGTTAAGTGTAAGGTGGGACTAAATAATTTTAGTAAGTAAGTAGCCTAAAAAATACATACATACAATTAAATTAAGTAACAATAAAACCCTCATTTTTATTTCATTCTATACACACACACACACACACACACACACACACACACCCATTACACAACAGCATCGAGCAGCAGCACATTGTGCCCATTATATGGTAGACCACATGATATATGACGTTCATTACGGCTGGCGACAAATCCCGCGAAATGCGAGGGGGGAGGAACCGAGACAGATCCCTGTACACTTGGGGGAGGATACGGAAGTGCCTCGGGTCTAGCCAGAGTCCAGAGATTCAGTCGTGAGTAAATTATTGTAAATATATGCAACAATATCCCATGTGCTTTGATGATGAATGGGATGAAGAAATTACTATGTGTTGTAAATTGTTATCTTATTCTTGGAGTATTATTATGTTTACTATCTAAGAAAGTTAGGTTACGTTAGTTATGAAGATTCGAAATAATCCAGAGATTAAAAAGATTTAACCTATTTTGAATTATTGCTTACTAGTGCATTGGACTCGGTGTTACTCAGGAATATAAATTTCATATGTAATAAACCTGTTGAAAGCTACGCGAAACGCCCCAAAGCACAGTTACTTCTGAAAACATTAGAAAAATTCGTGAAATTGTGTTGAATGACCGCAAATATTGTGTAGAATGACCGCAAAGTGTATCTCAAAGGAACGTTTTGGTCATATCCTTCATTCGACTTTCAAAGCAAACTTTAGCACTGTTTCACCACAATAACAAAGATTTTTTCATGCGATTTGTGACAATGGATGAAACATAGATCCATTACTACATACCGGAATCCAATTGGCAGTCAGCAGAATGGTTATTGCCTGATGAAAGCCGTCCGAAACGCCCAAAAATACAACAGTTGCTAGTATTTTTTAAGATGCACATAGTATAATATTTATTGAATACCTTCAACATGGTAGAACAATCAACAAAGAATATTACTGTGCATTATTGGATCGATTGGACGACGAAGTCAAGGCAAAACGGTCGCAAATGGCGAAGAAAAAAATGCAGTTTCTCCAAGACAATGCATCATTTCACAAGGCACCCACCGACTAATAACTTTTTCCGAAATTGAAAATATGGCTCTCTGGCAAAAGATTTTACTCTAATGAAGAGATCGAGTTGGAAACAAACGCCTATTTTGAATCACAATAAGACCGGTATCGAAATGTTAGAGGACCGTTGGAATTAAGTGCATTACTTCGAAGGATAAAATAGTTTTTTCATTAAAAAATGTTTTAGAATGCATTAGAATGTAGAACTGGATGATTTTCGCTCACGATCAAAGACTTCAAAATCACTCACTTTATCGCAATTTATATGTACCTATTTATCAACCCACGAAAATTTCATTTTCGAGTTATGAATTTAGTTTCATTAAAAATAATGTTTACAACATAATACAAAACAGCTCTGGGCTATTAAAATTGTATTTAAATTATAATGAAACAAAAATATTAATAGAACTCTTTGTGTCTGGGTTGAAGAGAAAACGATAAAAAAAACTATGTTTTTATTTGGAAGATGTATCTTATTAACCAACCAAATCCAATTTTTTCTCCAATAAAAAGAAATGTAAGGAAATCACAAATATATGTTTTTTACGTACATCAAAACTTGATATGTACCTCGAAATGAACTTTGTGTGGATTGATATATTAGGGCATAACTAGTCCGTAAATATTTATTATATTTTCCATCCTGCTAATGCTGTTGGATTATTATGTATCAATTTTTTTTTTATAATACCTATATACGATCTACATATTATTTTACTTTCGATAATGAGTATAATAAGTCTTTATGATTGTATAATCGTCCAAACATTAGATAATACAGTGGACATTTTGAGAATGTGAAATAGAAATTAATAAAATCGTTAAAAACATTATTTTAAAGTTAAATTACAAAATGAATATGAAGGTATGTTTGTATGTGGTAATTCTCGTTGTTTAAGATAATTTATAAATGCTCCCAGAACCGCTGTATCTACTAAACATTTACAACTTTGTGTGTTTGTACATAATCCAAATAAATGTACATATTACATTATATGTGTAAATATGAGCAGTGGCGTAGATAAAACGTAAATGGTAGTGAATTAAAATTAATTTATTATTTTAAATTATTTGATTGTTTCTGATTCTGGTGTAAACTATTGAAATCTCTGAAAGTAATAACATAGTTAGAAATTGGGAATATATAGTACATTTGGAACCAGTTTTCTAATAGATCAATGGTCTTGAAACTACGGGGCCCGCGAGTCAAAATAAAATTTCGAAAAAAAAATATATAAAGCTAGTGGAGAAGTGTTTATTAATTAAAAATATGAAGATACATTTAGTTATATATTTGAAAATTAATGCAGTCCAAGAAGTTATTAATATGTAATTTTTTCTGCTTTTATAACTTATTTTCCATTATATTTTAAGACATATTTTTCTAAGGGTGGGAAGGGGTTCTCCACCAAAAAAATCTTATAGTTCAAAGTTTGAAGACGACTGTAATAGATGAACTACAAATATATTTTATAGTGTTTAATTAACTTATACTCTAAAGGTTTGAAATCTGTAAAGTTTGTGTTATTTTGTGCTAGAAAGTATTGAATAAATTAAAAAACTGTATGGTACGGAACACTAATATGCGAGGCTTTACTCGCATTTTATACCCCATACAAATAACGCTACTGTACTATTCCATGCAACTAGGGGTATAATGTACATACATACATATGTATACAACGTTGTGCCCCATGTTGTGAAGAGGGGGGGGGGGGGGGCGTTGTGATTTTGCGGGAGAGCAGCAGTTGACCGAACCGGGATAGTTTTGCGCATTATTGCTACTTATACACTATCATTACGTGCGAACTGGGTGTCGCCCTCACATGGTTTTCAATTAATGCTGTATAAATTATATGTATAAAGCGACCTGAATATCTGGTGTACTTTACTTGAAAGTATTTGTACGGTAATTGTTTTTTAAATGAAATATTGTTATTTCATCATAGTACGTTTTTTTGTCTTTATCAAGTGCGAGACGAACCATGCGTACTAGTGTCTCGTACCGTACAGTTTTTCAGTTTATTCGATTATGATAGCTTAACTTAATTTTAGGATAGTTAATGTCCGGTATTATAAAGAAGCTATTCATCTGTATGCGCCACCAAAACATTTTAACCAAAAGTCAAAAATAACATTTAATATTAATTTATACGTTCAATTATAAAACTATAATACCTCTACGTCATATTTTCTTGTATTTTAGTCGATATTTGTATGACGAGTTGAAGTTCACTGCAGGAAATTTCACTAAAATTTTTTGAATTTTTGATTTCGTTAAAAGTATGTTTATATGTAATATATGTAATGACGCGAAAAGTTGAAATTTTCAAACCGCAGGTCTGTATCTCAAACCGTTCTCGAGATATAGCCTCTCAAAGTTTTAGTTTTTTCAAATTTTTGGAGAAAAAAGGCCATAACTTTTGAAAGGGTGGTCGGAATTGATTTTAGTTGACGGATTTGAAATCAGCGTGTCAAAATCTATATAATGACATGTATAATACCTTAAAACTCAAAAAAAAAAAATTCGCGAAAAATCGAAAAAAATTCAAAGGGGTATACCTTAAAAAAATGTCGATTTTTGACCAAAATTTTTTTGTCTGATTTTAAAGTATTATACATGTCATTATATAGATTTTGACATGCTGATTTCAAATCCGTCAACTAAAATCAATTCCGACCACCCGTTCAAAAGTTATGGCCTTTTTTCTCCAAAAATTTTAAAAAATTAAAACTTTGAGAGGCTATATCTCGAGAACGGTTTGAGATACAGACCTGCGGTTTGAAACAAACAACTTTTCACGTCATTTTCTATACAATAAACATACTTTTAACGAAATCAAAAATTCTAAATTTTTTAGTGAAATTTCCTGCAGTGAACTTCAACTCGTCATACAAATATCGATTAAAATACAAGAACATAAGACGTAGAATCATTTAGTTACTATATAAATATATAAGAATTTACTTAAAAAAGTAAAAGCTTGAACTAAAGCTGTTTCATAACGTTTTTTTTTTTTGTTAATAGGAAGAAAGGATTGACAAAATATGCTTCCCTTTCAAAAATTTCACGCCTCGCCACTGCATTTCAGAACCCATTAAAGTTAAAATGATATACCTACTGATGTATAATTATTTAACTATATATCCAGATAAAAATATGGCAGAACTTTACAATTTATATCTTCTTTTCAACTGAATTAAGTATTTTCTTTAGAACATTATCAAGTTTTACATTTTTTTTCTTCAGTGTTGCCTTTTTATCCGAATACAATACATGTTAGTGAATAATTCTTGTTTTATGGAATAACCTTTAGACATAATTTGTATAGAAATCACTTCCTTGCGAATAAAGGATGATATGACACTACAAAATGATGTATTGCGTGTCAAATTGAGTTCATATATCAATTCTTGATATCTAACACGCATTGTATACGGTGTTGCCTATAGATGCGAGCACAGAGCTGAATCAAGGAAGAATTTCCTGCTCACCTCAATTCAGGTTAAATTTTTAATTATTAGTTTTTAATATTTAAAAAAAAATTGCACTAGTTACTTGAATGGAAGCAGAATGTTTTATATCGTAATTTCGAGTTTCAAATATTTTAAATTACTTTTTGAAACTTCATAGATAATTAAAAGTAAGCTCATAATACTTCCTAATTACCGGCATATGGGATCACCTTTCAATATAATTAACACCCAAACGTCAATTTGTGCATAATAACAATCAATAATGCAAGGGTTAATTTCAAATCTCCCGCCCCTGCAACACGTCAAAGTACTCTATGCGTGTTCGTGCCGCTCCATTTACCGCCATTTGCTGATGCGGTGTGTTCCATCAATGACATGACCTTATCGTGACCTTGCATTGAAGCTCTATGATTTTTCATGTCAGTTGTTGTAGAATTAGAAAGATTAATCGGTGTAATTTTATCTTGTGTATGATAAAAACCCATGTGTTTATAGTCTATGGATTTAATTGGATCGTTATGTTGATTAATACGCATTGTTTTGTTGATGGGATAATTTAACCCATGATACAATTAATCGATGCGTTAGTGGATATGTTTTCATTAATATTTAAAATGTAAATGTATCAAAATTAAACTTTAAATGTAGGTACTTATATAAATAGAGGTAATATATTTATATATGAGTTTTGTAGAGCAGGGTTGCAAAATTTGAAATATTGTATTTTTAATTAAATTCTAGAGATTAAATCACTTCTATGCATATATAAATTAAAAATTTTGAAAATAAACGTGATTTTTCTAAGTACACAGAAAAAAATGTTTGCTGAGAACAAATAAATATTAATTGATTCAAGTGCATAAATTATTTGTGTAGCAGAATGTAAAAATACATATTTTGTGATTTCACCCCTCCCCTTTACACACGATTTTGAAATGGAATCGCCCTCAAGCCAGACACAACCATCCAACTAAGTTTCATTAATATCGGTTCAGTAATTCATGAGTTATGCATGTAACAAGGATTCAGGGGACAGACACATACACACACACAGACAGACGGACAGGCACGGAACGAAAAGTGTTTGTCATAACCTGAAACGGAAAGATTAATATAAAATTTCGAAATCGGAGAACAATTTTTTTTGTCATTCTAAAACAATTACAAAGCTTCTCGTATCTTTGATATTGCGAGGAAGCAAAAGTTAGTAAAATATATGAGCTATCCATAAATAACATATTAAAATTTAAATTTTTATCAATACATTACTCTAATAATCGAATAACCTTAAGTTGATTATTTTATGTTATATATTATATATTTTATTTTATTTATAGTTTTTAAATTATTATTACAACATCTGTAAAAGATATAATGCAATAAATACAAAAATATATTATTTACAATGTGTCAATGAAGCCCTTCAGCTAAAAAGTTTACCCATCCCTGCTCTATTGTAATATAGGATGAAACGTGTAAATCAGTCAGATACCTTCCTTCTTCAATTTTATAACGAGATGAAATACATTAATTTACATATAATATTCTGCACGTTTTGTTGGATAAACAGAACATAAAACCTATAATGCTTACTCTCAAATCTGGCACACACAAAAAAACTCCATTATTACATTTTAATAAAAATCCTCTTCAAGTATATTCCAAGAAAAAAATCGTAAATTTTTATATCTTTCCATAAGAAAATACCCTGAGATAAAATCTGATAATGTTTTCTGCAAACAACAGACATCTCAAACGTGATAGAGAACTGTAAAGACAACCTTTATGTCATGTTGTTAAACTTAACACAGTCTGTTCAATGATCCATTGGAAATCTGGAAAAGCTGACCGAGAAAAAGAAAACATACTGTTGATAATCGTGGCGATGGCGAACTGTTTTATAGAGTTATAAATGGCTAAAGTTATAAACTCTCATATGTTTATAGATAGGCTGTTAAGATTCTGTATCGCTGTTATTAATTGATGTAGTTTTTCCATGGATGAATGGTTATGAGATTTTCTTTATTGTAAAGAAAGTCTGGGTGGTTTTTTGTTGAGAAAATTTGAATGAAATATTTTAATACATAATTAATTAAGGAGGTTGTTCTATGATCGAAATCCAAGGTTAAATTCTAATAGTTGTTTTATATGATAGATTAATATTATTGAAATTGAAATATAATTTTTACCACGTCGTTATGAAAATATTAAATTTTTTAAATTATCACTTTAGTATGGCCAGTATAGGGAGAAAAAGCGCCTTGATGCTTTATATAGAAAAAATACACTTTTCTAATTTTCAAAATATAGTTCTATAACTCGGAAAACAATTGCCGTCATATCAAGAAAATTATAAACACTTTTACCGCATCGTTTTTTAGTAATAATTAATTTTAGGTAACAGAATCATAAATGATTATTACTAAAATCGAATAAGAGTTATAAGTTTGGCAACGTTGTTCGATATTTGTTTGGTTGTGTATGTATGGACGTGTAAACCTACACTATCTGTGTAGTGGTGTAGAGCTATATTAGGAGTTGAGCGCGAAATTTGAAAAGAATAAATAGTAAATTAAAATTAAAAAATGTTTTTGACGGAAAAATTTAAGTTGGTACCACTTTGATACTAGAGTCAAATGAGCAATTGAGAGAATCATTTTTTAAATTTTTTTTAAATAATCAAACGTACTATAAACAAAAAAAATGTCTAACGTGATCTCAATGTACCATTCAATTTTGTATAAGTATACTTTTTTTCAATCGAATAAAATATATCAATATTGTAGAGAAAATCCGATATTCTATTACAACTGCATTAAAGTTTCTCGGTACTATTTAATCGTAGACAAAGAAACTTTTCGTGTTGCATAAGTATTTGAAAGCATCTTTGCTACTTACATATGTATGGATATAACAAAGCGATTGCGGCAAACTTACAAATTGTCAAATGGAATAATGCGAAAAGTTCTGAATTGTTTCTAGCATATTTGCTATTACGTATTACCAAGAAAAATGTCTGCAAACTGCAACTATATGAATTTTTTTTATATATACCTTCAAACTAAGAAACAATATTGCTATCATTATAAGTAGTGAGTACTTATATTAAAATCATATATTTTTATGTGGAATTGTAAATAAATAATTTAATCTTTTAATATTCCAAAAAATACTGGCACCAGTCTTGGATATGACTAAATTAGAAATATTTGTTGATATTTGATTACTACCATTTCTGAATATTAATCTAGATACATTTAACTGTCTTACATCGTGATTTGATGACAATCGGGCAATGATTTATTTATTAATTATTATATTATCATAGCAACTGCTTTACATTATTTTAAATTTGACGATTCTTTCTTTTATATCTTTTGTGTCGTAGTACTTATCATTTTGTAATCATTAGCAAGTGTCCATCACTGTGTGCTCATTATTGGGTTTACTTTATCCATTACTGGAGAAAAAACAAAATAAAAAGCTATAATATAAAAACAAACTATATTTGCGGACTTTGGTAATTAAATTGATAAAATAAAGAGTTAATTGTTTTATTAGTAACATGAGTTCATGAGAATTACAAAAAAGAAGCCCGTCAATCACAATAACAGTAAAACTTGCTCTTATAGCGGTCATAACTGGTGCCAGTACCTTAGCTAGACCACAATCAGGATTTAAAAAAAAAGCAGTTTTGATTAGAATTTTATTTACTTTAATCTGAACTTGTGAAACGACCCTTAAATAACAATACAGGATGTGTCTCTAGGGTAACCAGGTCTCAGGTTTTGATCTGGAGTCTCAGGATTTGCATACTGATTCTCCGGGCTCAGGGTTTCGATACACTTTCTCCGGGTTTTGCAAAAAATGATGATGACTAAAAAAACAGCAAAAGATTAGGGTAGTACATTTTTAATAAATTTTATGAAAATAAAAATAAAAAGAATAAAATTAAAAAAAAAAAAAAAATTTACATGTCAGGGTTTACAAAAACTAAAATCTGGTTATCCTATGTGTCTCGTGTGAAACGGCACACAAAATTCACGCCTATAGATACATAAATCACAAACAGACATCTCGTCGCTCACTCTTCATTAGTTTCATGGCCTGTTGACACTTCACCCTATCATCGCTGGGAGCAAACAAATCTGACAGAAAAACAATCAGTTCTTATTACTGTTTCACTCATCTGAATGTAGTAGCGGACCCTCGTGCTTTGTTGTTTTGTGTTTGATAAATTGTCGCTGACTTCAAGACGGACTGTCAAGAGTTAACCGTGTGTGTTTGAAATGGAGTGATGCTGGGGGTGGAGATGATATTGAACTATCTGACTTGTTTATTTAATTTAATTTATTGCTATCAATTTTGGGTGATGTTAAATCATTTATTTAAGGGGTTATAGTCGGGGAGGTGAGCGACAAAAATTGCAACTACTTTATAAAGGCTGATTTTTTGATATTACGTCACATTTGTGGTGTAGAGATACAGCCTGCCGTCAGTCAGCTAGTTTCGTTAGCGTTTGGCGCAGGGGCGGCTTTATTTTTGTAAAAATGTTGCAACTACTTTATAAAATCTGAAAATTTATTTGTAAGCAGTATACTAACAATAAGTAAGAACTCCTATTATCATAATCAGCCTTCAAAATATTGCAACCGGGCGCGTCAGCAGCGCGTTAAACTCGTTAAGTTAAACGCGCTTTTTTTTTCATTTTTAAGATGTTTATACGTCATTTAACCCAATTAAAAAAAATTGTCAAAAATTAGTTTCTAAGTTCAGATATCTCGAAACCTTGACGCGATGGAACAATTTGGGCATCAGGTTCGGTTTCAGCATGCCAAAAAACTTTGGGATCAAAACTATGTTTTCTTTGTTTTAAAAATAATTATTTTCTAAAATTATCTCAATAAAAATGAAAAGTATTTTTAGAATAAATTCTATTATTGCTATTCGCATTGCTTTTAATTTTAGTTTAATACAGTAAGAGTGTAGTATAAGTAAGAGAAGTTCTTGTTAGGTACCTGGCACGTAACAAAGTCCTACCTCTTAATTAATTTAGGATAATTGTAAGATTTAATCACGGTCGGCTTGAGTTCCCCTTTTTGTTAATTGCTTCTGTTGTCTCAGTGCTGTTTATTTCTTGTAAGTTAAGTGTTTGGGATATATTTAAAGAATGTTATACTCAAGTTTGAATATTTTTTTGGGGGGGGGGGGGGGGTAGTATTTTGTATTGTCTTTTAATAAAAATTTCGAATAGAAAAATGTACTAACAATTGAAAGGAAATAACAAATAATTCAACTTAAAAATAATTAGTTGAATAAATCTTATAAATGATATTTACGAATATAGTAAAAATTGCGTATTATAAAAATTATAATGGAGATTGTAAAAGTGACTGGATTGACAGTACATGTTAAAAATGATAGTATTTTTGATACAAAATTGAAATTTTTAATCGGCAATTGTAGTTTTTATTAAAAAAAACTACTCCATTATCTCTGTGTAAAAACAACAACGAAAACTCCAGAATGAATGGTATTCATTTACGAAAAAAAAGTTAGCTCTGGCTATTCATTCATTAACGATCATAATAAATCAAATCCTACCCGAATAAAAAAAAAAAAAAAAAAAAACATCACATCAAATTCCGTCTTTTATTATTTCACATCCAAATGCAGTGCACGCGTGCGGTTATGAATGCAAAACACGGACACCGGAGTTTGCAAAACGAATAATTCCACAACCGGAAGTTGCGCGACGGTGGCACCGGAAATGAAGACCACTCTTCATTACGTTCGCGACACCTTCATTTATTTCCTCCTAAACGCTTTTCATGCAAGGCCTACGATTACATTTACAAAGTGCATTGTGTTTATTAAATCTAGCGGAAACTAGGTTAAGTTTTTTTTAACTCACATATTAATAAATAGAAACGGCTGTGTAGGAATTTTTCCTCTTTGAAATTTACTATTTGAAGTTCACTTTATATTATGCAGTAGAACAACCTCGATTTAATGGACTAATATGAGTGAGCTGAAAGTTCGTTATACCAGAAAAGTTTATGCTAAAAAATGGGAAAATTAATTCTTTTACCCATTTGTTCTTTCGTGTTTGTAATTAAAATTATACCTGACATATTTAATTTCTGATTTTACTTCCTCGCAATATGTATAGAAGATACGAGAAGCTTTACGATCGTTTTAGAACAAGACAAAAAATTTGTTCTCCGATTTGAAAATTTTAAATTGATCTTTCCGTTTCAGGTCAAGATAAACACTTTTCATTCCGTGTCTGTCTGTGTGTCTGTCTAATCTGAACCGATATTAATGAAATTTGGTTGGATGGTTGGGTCTAGCTTGAGGATGGTCCCATTTCAAAATCTTGTGTAAAGGGGAGGGGTGACATTCAAATTTTTTTTTCAAGATATCTCAAGAGTGACACATGTTACGTGAAAATTTTATAGAATCTTTTTGTAGCACAGCGTGTGTTGCAAAATATTCCCGTACAAAGATTTATCTCAATTTGCTTTAAAAAATCGTGTTTTGTTTTTTAAATTGATATTTACTTTGACATATTAAATGTCATTTTGACGTTTGCATAAATTTAGATTTAGATTGAAATTGTCAAAAAATTAAATCAGGTGCGTCGTATGAAAAATTTCAATCATATAGTTTTTAATAAGACTGTATAAAAATTAAATGGTTAACCAATGCCAGACAATTCATCTGAACACTATCGTTTTTTTATTTAAATTGTTATACCTTTGGTGAATTTAGCACGAGGAAACACTGTGCATTTTCTGGGCAGATGTTTTTTATTTCATCGACGAAAATTTCCATGTTCTAAAAAAATCATAAAATATTATACTCGAGCTATATCAAAAACTGGTTACATTTGGGTACGTTATATCGAGGTTTTACTGTATTCAGCTTTTTTATAATATATCTATCTAGATGTCAGGATAAAATTTATAAAATGCCGAGAATGTTAAAATCTTAATAACTATAATAACAATAATTAAATTCCCGCGATAAACTAGAATATGAATGTAATTTCCTACAAACATTAACATTGTTTTGTTTTGGTTACAGATTTCGCTATGCGACGAGTACAGCTTACCGTTGGATCACGTGGGGAGACGTAGAGACATAACTACTGGGACCAGAGTGGGATGGTCTACGCCCAGTCCCACTGTCGAGAAAGTAAGTAAAGGAGACATAACATTAAAGAGTCACTTTTGTTATTAAATTGGTAAAAAAATATTAGCATTTGTTTTATAAAAACAAAAACACTTTGTACTTACAATTTCTAAATTCGTTAATGTTATTGAAAAGAAAAACTTCATTAAGAGCTACTATCTTTTCTTCGAAAATATTTAATATTATATTCTGTTAAACTTAGGTTCATGACAGCTGTCTGGTATTGCAGTATAATATAAATAATTTCAAATGGTATTAAGAATTAGGCAAGGAAAGATATAGGACTTATAACACATTACCTAGCGTTGTTACCATGTAGCATGTAGCTACACGAATCATTGGCGTATCATTCGGATTTTAATTATAAAATTAATTAATAATACATGTTTTATATTGTCTTTAAAAGTATTTCAAAGATTAACAGAGAAACGTCTATTCTGAACTATATCTCTCATACATACCAAATTCAATTGTTATTTAAAGCATATTTGCATATTATAAATTTTAAACTGACGCCTCTGGAATAATAAGCATGGAAATGACGAAAGTGACATTTAAAAAAATATGGCCGACATCAAAATTTGGTAACAGTTTCATATACGGACTAGCATTGGTTGTTATGTATCCATAATCTTTCCTAATCTAAACTCTCATGTTACTTTTCTCCTACATTATCACACACAAATATGTTATTGTATATAACCTTCGAATTTTTTAAACCGAAATAATTTTTTTTTTATTCTTTAGAAGTAATATGCAAATACAGTAACTTTAAATGTATTCAAATATATCTTCTTTGTACAACTAACTTCAATATTTCGTGGAATATAACTCTTCTTTAGATTTATTTGAGAATTTAAATCATTTTCAAGATATTATATTCAAAAAGTTATAATTGCTTTCAGTAAGTAAGACTTATTAATGAAAACGAAATCTTACTTGTTATTAATTTGCTACTCCTTAATCTTCCATTAATTCTGTGCTCGTCCTTTAAAATTATTTGACTCAAACTTAAATTCATGTGAAGAACATATTTTAAACAAACATCAAATTTTTTTCATGAAAATCAATCATTATTCATTCTTTCTTTCCCACTTGAGTTCGCATAAAAGCATCATTAAAAGTATGTTACGATGTATTTTAAAATTAACTTTTCCGTTATAATTTCTCAAGGATCCTTGAGCATAAAAAATCAGAACCTTTTTGTATACGTACATAATTATTTGTAGAAATATCAATCATATTTCTCCCCTAACTAGGAGTTAGATTCTTGTGTTCTCTGTCGTTTGTAACTCCATTAAACTCTGTGAGTAGAAACAAAGAAGTTAACGGGATTTGGCACACGGAAAAAAGTTTGCTGTATTTACCACGCAATACGTTTAGACTGTGACGTAGTTCAGGTGCGTGAGTTGAATCAAGTCACAGTCGTAGGGTTTTTTTGTAAGGTTCATTAGTTTGATACAAGATTGGTTTTTAAGTTGGAGCTGCAATGAAATGGTCTTAAGTGGATTTTTTATGCGTCGCTTTTAGTAACTTTTCTATTAGTTACCAATTTGTTTTGAATATTTTTTTATTTGTTTGGTGCATGTGTATGCTCGCGCTAATTTGAAAGTTGTTTTTTTTTCGAAAATAAGAATCATTATACATTTCCTTTCAGTTGAAATTTTTCTAGAAACTTATTATATATAGTGAAGCTTCGGTACTACGAATCCCGATGTAACGAATATTACACACACAAAATTTATTTAGAACAAGAAATTGAAACTTTTGTCAATAAACGAAATTTTGATTTTGTATAGAAATAAAAATGGTAATTTATCGGTATTTATTAAAAATTTTCGATAATTAATTCCCTTTGTTGAATTTAGCACGAGGAAGTACTGTGCAATCATTATATTTTATTCTGTGAAATTAAACTTTTCATTCACGTAAAATTTTAATTAGAAACAGCATCCATACATAGGTAGGAACAAACGGTAAACTAATTAAACTACCCATTTTTTTTTTTAAATTTAACCGTTCGAAAATCCTGCTTCTTATACATCATTTTATCGAGATTCTTACTGTACATCCTTAATATATGTATATAAAGCTCAACGTCTCTCTGTCTGTCCGTTAGTGCGCTTATAACTCAAGAACCACTTATCCGATTTACGTATGTTTTTTTTAATTTATAGATATTTTCTATAACTATAGGTTATAGGATATATAAAAACAAACAAGTTTGTTTTTATTTATATTTAACGTCACTACTATTATATTATGGTTATAGGATATACCTATTTTTTTACGTTACGTAACATAAGGAATAAGCCGTGACGATAATAGTAAATCAAGTCGGAAAAAAGTTTGCCGCCAGCGCACTCTTTTGCAATACGCTGCCTAAACCGTTAACTATTCAACAAAATAATGTATAATTTGCCCTTTACAGCATTTAATTTGGTTTTTTAGTTTAGGAAATAACTTTAAATAAGTTATATACGGTAAAATATTATTAATAACGTGCGAACTAAAGAAGTGCCGCGTCGTAGCAGGGTAGAGGTAACGATTCGCATGTGATCGATCGGCATTCGTACTCCCTCGGCTCGCCCGTTATCTTTTGATCGTCAATTGTTTATTTTGTTTTCAATAATTAACTTTTTTTAAACAGAAAAAAAATTATTTTTACTTTTTGTTTTGATTCGTTTTTGTTAGATTTAGGTGTTGATTAGTTATTAATTCAATTATATTTTTCAAAAATCTTAAATAACAATAAATAATTTCGTAGTTCAAGCGAGCGAAGCCGCGAGCTCAGCTAGCACAAAATATAACCCAAATAAAATTGATATATTAAATGTGTTTTCCTTGTAGTCATGAAAATTATTATAACACTAATAAAATATTATGCTTCAATGTTTACTTTGATGTAATACTCTTGACAATTTAACATTGAAAAACATAATAGGATACAGAGATACCAACGTCTAAAATCCAGACATTCGAGGACAAATATTTGACGTTTAAATGCATTTTGTAGTGGTTTCGCGAAACTTGACGTAAAACTCTCAACTCTAAACCTTAGTGTTTATGACGTAATGAACGACTACACGGTAGAGGGAGTAACGTGTGAGGTCTTAAAGTGTCGCGAGGAAAATTTAAATTTAAAATCCATCGGCTGAAGCAAACATGAAACGCTTGGGAATCTTGTTGAAACTTGTTTAATGTTAGGGTGTGTAAGTTTTTATGAAATATGGTTTTGCCGAGCTTCGAGTTGCTGCGAGTGTTGTGTTAATACTGCTAGTTAGAATGCGATAATGGAAATATGTAAATTGACAGAGTTACTACACTCTATATACTGAGTGGATAAAAAATCTACTCCAGAACTTAAATTTTAAAATAAAAATAAAATAAAATTGACTCTATACCTTTTACAGTATACATTCACACTTATGAAACATAATTTCACGTTAACGAAAACAGATTTCACACAAATTAAATATAATTTCACTTTAAAGAAAACTGATTTCACAAAAATGAAAACAGAATTCACATACCTATAGGAAAGTAATTTTTTAAGTGTGGAATTAATTTCAATAAAAGAATACATGTTTAAAGGTTTTTTATTCCTTATAATATTAAATATACATGTTAATTATATTAAATTACAATAAGGTCTTCTTGACGCAATGATGCAGCAAAATATCATTCGACATGGTTTAAATTTCCAAGATGTTGTGAAGTCTCTAAAATTGCCACATTAGCAATGTTTTTTTTATGTGGAGTTCCTTCAAATCGTTAATAAAACGACATATCCATGGCAGAATGCATGTACATATATTGAACTATACATGTGCTAACAATCAAGTTCTAATCATTTTAGAATTTTGAATGCGTATTTTGGAAGACATTTCTCCATGTCGAAAGATATTATGCTGCATCATTGCACCAGGAAGATCTTATTAAATTTTGTGGGGTTTGAGTAACCCCTGTGTAGAGTCCTAGGGTTAATATAATAAGGAATAAAAACACATTTAAAAAAATTAATTTTCGTTAGTGTGAAATTATATTTCATTTGTGTGAAATCTGTTTTCGTTAATGTGAAATTATGTTTCCTAAGTGTGAATTTATACTGTAAAAGGTATAGTATAAGACCCGGACTTAAGTGAGGGCAGGTTTTCTAATTGAAACCCCTAAAAAACGTCTGATGGTTTAGGTTAGATTAGGAAAAACCTAAAAAAGGTCATTCAGAAAAAAAAACTGACTGGAAAAAATTTCTTAGGGGGCCCGCCAACAACTTCCAGTATGGGGGCCCGTGATAGGATGTGGGGGGCATGGTTATGTTTTACGTATTAAATTATCAGATCATCTTGGATCGTTTAAAAGTTACAGTCTTTTCATGTCGGGTATTATAAAGAATTTGCTCTAGAGCTAAAACTAAGCTGAAGGATTCTGTTGAAATAGCTATATACCTCAACCTTCTTATCTAATTTTTTACAGAGACTAAAAACAAAATTTTTAAGTTCATTTCGAAGTTTCTTCTAGAGTGCTATGTCTTTTTTGTTTTGGTATTGTTTCACATTCTTATTAAAAATTGTCTAGAATGCATTTTTTGTGCTCACATTTTAATTCTTATTCCATCTGTATTCGAACGAAGTTAGCAATGAAATTGTTGTATTTTTGTTAACTTGTCAACACATCATCTGAGCTGTTTTTATTTTTGACCATCAAATAAAGTGTACCTTTTTGTAAATATAGCATAACAATATTATTGCAGTTGTAGTACCTACAACTTACTTCTACGAGCCAATAAACCGTTATCATATTCCTGCATTCCACAATAAACGGGTGTTATTACGTTTAGAAGCGGCAAAAGTAACCGTTGGCTAAAGTAGAAGGGGGTCCTCTTAAACCAGTGGCGTAGGTACAATTCTTTATAGAGGTTCAAGCTTTAAGACTCACGTTTCGACAAATATTATAACTTCAGGACTCTTGGGAAGATTTAAAAATGTTTTTGATGAAATATTGACCAAATTTTTCATTATAACAATAACTTTTTAGTTTACATATTTATATAAGCAACAAAAACGAAAATTTAAGCAGGAGGTGAGTTCCATTTTGGCATTATTTCATGAATGTCAGTTTTGAGCAAAACTTGCTCAATCATATAAAGCGAGTTTTGTTCAAAAATGACATTACAATATGAAAGAATGCCAACAATTATTTCAAAACCCACTGACATCTCGTTTTTTTTTTAAATTGAACGAACGAGTTTTGGAACCTCCTCGTCACTTAATTTAAATTCTTTTATGATTATATGAGTTGTTCATAATAGTTAACTAAATCCAAAATCAATAAATGAATTTAATTAGTAAGTTGATTTTTTATATTTTTAAAGTACCCTGTAGTTACGCCACTGCTTATTTTCTTTGTCTATGATCGAATAGCGTTAGATAGGGTAGCTGCTCCGATTAGATTCCGGCATAGCTAGAAGCTACATCATCTCCCTTACATGACGCATAAGTGTCACCCCTAACAATCTAGCATTACTTTCTACAATCAAGAGTCGAAGAATTTAGAAAACGTTACTTTTTTGTAGGGTGGATTTTAGGGGTTTTATCGTCCAGGTTTAGTGAGATAGAACATATGTTATTCAGATAAAATCTTCATATATTGTTTACGACTTCATTGATTTTCTTCTTGGGCGAGTCCATGGAATGGATTTTACAAGTTTATGCTAATCAAAACGATATTTTTGATATTAATATAAATTTATAATATGAAATAACACCTGAAAAGGAACTGATTTTTTATGTACTTCACTATAGTTAAAAGGAGAATTTTTCACACTTATTATTAGATTTGTAAAATACTCATAAGTACCTGTAACGGACGTTACAAATTTCGGAAGGATATTTAAGTTTAGTTATTAAATCTGCAAAAACTCTTATTCCATTTATGTGTTTTTTTGGATACTGTAACTTTATTTATATAGGAAAATGTAAACATAAAAATGAAGTTAGATTGTATGTTTATCTATTTTTAATAATTTTTGATAAGTGTAACGGGCGTTACACACGATTGATATAGATAATTTTTACTACATTGCTTGGAGTTGTTAAATGTTAAGTGATTTTTAAAATAATATGTAATAATGAAAAAGGTGTTCTTACTTATTGTTTCTTACCATTTAGGCGTCAATTTATCAAGATGTGAACTTTTGACGCAAAAAATAAATAAATAAAAAAAGTCAGTAAAAGTAGCGGTTAGGCTGGACTCGCCGCAAAAAAAATTAAAATGAATCTACATTTCCCAAATTCAAATTCTAAATCTACTATATGAAATTATTTGATTGACTTCTTAGAAAAAAATGATTGATACCCGGTATTATGAAGAATTTGCCCGCAAATTTGCTTCCAGCTAATGCTATCTACTGGGAGTCAAATTTTAGTGAAATTGCTCGATATTTTAAAGCAGTGGTAATAAATGTGTAATAATGTACGATTTCATTGGGTACATCTGTGAGTGGTTGTCATTTATATTTAATACCTAGCAGATAGCGTTAGCTGGGAGCTAATTTGAAAATTGCACTCAAGAAAATTCTTTATAATATCGGGTTAGTGATAAAAATTACAACCAGGCTTTCACAGGCTGGAACTATTAGGCTCCTGATGAGGACTTCTTGTATAGCCCAAACACGTGTCGAGTTTATTATATATTTAGTTTAAGCAACACAATTTTAATCAATTTCTGAAATATTTCGGTTTTCGAGCATCCAATTATAAACATTTTAAGAACCCCTGAGAGCGTATAGGGCGAGATAATCAGTGTCTAACAACCCAGACTCCAAGTTTCACACAAACACAATTATTCGTGCATGCCTCCAGTCAATCTCAATCTTTCTAATTATCTGTTAAATGATTTTCAGGTCTTCTCGTCTGCTCAATTATCTCGGAAAACGTTCGCGAGATTTTTGTAATAATCTCAACGCTCATTTAGAGCTACTTTAAATTCTAATTATAACTCGAGGTTTAAACGAAATTGAGAATTTTCATAATTTACATGTATTTTTTTGGTTAATATGCTATTTACATGGTTTTATAAATTTTATTTATTATTTATAACCTATCAGTAAGTATTATAATTATCGTAAAGTGGGGTTTATTATTATATTATAGAATTTTACGATAATGAAAATTGTTTTTTTTAAACATAATCTATACTATTATTATAAATGCGAAAGTACATATATCTGTTACCTTTTCACGGCTAAACCGATCTTGATGAAATTTAGCAGGGAAATAGCTTGCATTTTGAGATAGGGCATAAGTTACTTTGTATCCCGAAATTTTTTAGATTTTAGCTAAAAAGATTAGTGTGTGACATTTGTACGCACGAAGGTTATACTTTTTTGGCGTAGACATCTAGCGTGCAAATGCGAAACTAAAAACCTGTTTCATACAGAACTTTGTATTATCTATCCGTATTATTTTGTTAACCTAAATTCATGATATTGTTTTCACTAATAATTAGTATGTTATATGTATAACATAATTTATTTTAATGTCAGACTAGCGCATTGGCCCGGTGTTACTCGGGGATATTAATTTAATTAAACATAAAGTAATCATGCCCACCTGACATGCCCACCCAACATGCTAACAACACACGGTTCACCACGAATTGTTTTTTCCGGCTTCAGGAAATTTACCCAAAATATCCACAAATTATACACCTAAACTTAACCTATCCATTAGTGAAAATCGGAATAAAATCCATTCAGTAGTTATTGAAAAAATCGTATAAAATTATATTTTCTCTCAGAAACACCAGGTCTTATCTTAGAATTTGTATGAAAATCAAAAATAAATAAATAGGTTACCTTTCTTGGAAGTTTTTTATTGTAATTATTTATAAAAATCCGTTTATTTATATTGTAAAATGCATATTTTTTCATTCAAACTCATGGTGGAAAGATATTATATTTGTAGGTATCATGATTCTAACTGACATTCACATATAGTAATTGTTTTCAGCGTCTTATATTCCATAGCTACTGTGTTTTTCTATAAATGACAGTTTTATGCTCTGACATCATAGAAACAAAAGACGCTGTGCAAAAGATTCTTTTTCATCTTTTGATGTTAAATTTTAGATTTTCATAAAATATTATTATCCACGATACTGCTCGTAAAAATGATCTAACTATTGGTGAAAACCGCATTGAAATCGGTTCAGTAATTTCGGAGTCTATAAGTCACACACAAACGAACATTCATTTTTATATATATAGATAATAAAATTTTCCAAGTATCGTTATTATAATTTCCATTCTTTATAAAAACTTGAAATGTCTTCAAAAAAGTATCTACCTCAGATAATAGAATAATGAAATTATTGTATTTTGAAACAAAAGTTCATGTACAACCCCTATTTGATAGTATTATATGTAACTTGAAACTTCTTGAACATGAACGGCTGTCGAATAGAATAAAATAAAATAAATGGCTATCTAAAGTGGCCATTGCACGTAACATTGTAACAGATCCGGTTAGGGTGGTGGTAGGTATCGGTACAGACAAAGTGGCGTGGGGCGGGGGGGGGGGGGGGGGTGAGTTGCACAACGCGGAATTCCAATTAGTATCGCTAAAAGGCTGGAGGACAACAAGCAATACTCTCAGCCTTGCACACGGATGTCATTCCTCCTTTACCCCCCGAGACCCTTCCTCGATAATCTCTGCTTTAAAGAGCAACTGGTGTAACTTTAAGGGAATGTGCGTGTGTGATGAAATGGTACAGGTTAATCGATTTCTGAGATATTTATTGATACAATAATAAACATTTCATAGCACGAATAATAGTCAATTGCATTGTTAATTTGTTAAAGTCTCTACACTATTACTAGTTAGGTACTAATTACTAACTATTTTACACCAAATTTCAAAAATAAGCCCAAATTTTCTAGATAACTGAAAAAAAACATCTGCCAAGTAAATGCACAGTGCTTCCTCGTGCGAAATTCACCAAAGGTAGTTAATTATTGAACAATTTAAATAAAAACCGATACATTGTTCAAATAAATTGCCTGGCATTGGTGAGTTAATTATTTTTTCGTATATTTTTAATTTTTTGACAAATCAATCTTAAATTTACACACGATTTTGATGATTTTGAAATGGGACCGTCCTCAAGCCAGACTCAACCATTTAACCAAGTTTCATTAATATCGGTTCAGTGGTTCATGAGTTATGCGTGTGGCAAGGATGACAGACAGACGGACACGAAACGAAAAGTGTTTGTCTTGACCTGAAACTGAAGCATCAATTTAAAATTTTGAAATCGGGAAACAATTTTTTTTATCTCATTTTAAAACGATCACAAAGCTTCTCGTATCTTCGATACTGTGAGAAATCAATATAATAAAATCCTGAAATTAAAAATAAAATCAATAAATTTTATTTTGCGAGCGTAATCCCTAAATACGCCATGTTAAATTTTTATTTATTTCTTAGATAGATTAGATTTTCTTTCTTGTGATGGACGTTATTCATACTAGAAAATAATTATTTTTTACATATATTTTTATTTTTTGCAGATCCAGTTCATCGAAGCTTACTGTGAACCGAAAGATTCAAAAACTGCTTCGGCTCCAAGTCTCACTGCGCCAAACCCAATACCGGCATCTGGTTTGGTCCCAACAGCGCCACCGTATCAAGATTTTAGCCCCAGAAAGAACCCTCCTTTACAGTCACATTCCGCAGGTTAGTTTATAAAATATATATTGTAAATTTTAGATAATTTGAATTTCATTTAGATATATGTACATAATATATCGGGTATATCATTTAATATTACATAAATTCATGTCATCAATTTAGAAGAAAGACAAATACATCACAAATAGGTATTCCCCAAGCATCCCTAGAATCCTGTCCCACCTGTTTGTGAAAACCTGCTATGATCGACTCATCACCAACATCCTAATTCTTCTTGTGTCCAAAAACACACAACAATACACACATCCACAAATATTCAACCCGCACAGAAATAACATTATTATTAGCACATGCCTCTGTTATAGAAGAACTCAACTAAATTACTAATTAACATGTAAAATAAAAACTTTTTTTAAAAGCTATGAAAACAATATTAATATTAATTATAATAAAATACAAACATGATAATATGTTTACAACTAAAAAAAACAACACAGTTGTAAATAAAATGAATAAAAAAGTATGACTCATCATAGCGAGGGGTTGCGTTATAGGGGGGGGGGGGGGTTAAATGGTGGCCACATTAAACTAATTAAATCCACGCTTTGAAGGTAATTTGCAGTCGTCAGCTGGGTTTTAGGATTAAAACTGTCAGACGTGTGCTTGCCTTTTTATAAAATTATATACCGCCCCACCCCCCCTCCACAACCATTCTACACATGTGGGCACTTCTTTCGTACGTGATATTAAATATTATGTACAAAGTATATAATAATTACTCTACAGGCAATAAAATATGCAAATTATGAAATATTTTTAAATATACACACAAGTGGTAATTAATTTATTTTGCTTTTGTGAAATTTTATTATTACAATCACACGAAGAGAAGATTTAAAAATTATTTATAATAACGAAAACATGATATTGTAGATGTTAAAGTACAGGAAACATATTAGAATAGAGTTTGTCCATGATAAAACAAAAATATTATGTGCACGTGGGATTTAAAATGTGTTTCCATTACAGTAAAATTTTCTTTTTTTTTCTTTTCTTCACTCATCAGCTTAATGGTCTCGCTCCAATCAAATATAAATATATACTTACAATAAACAATGAAATCATTGACACTATAGGCATCGCTGTGGAAAACAGAACTTCGATGAATCAAAAACAAAAAATTTCTCGTTATTTACACACATGAGTTTTTCCAACGAAGTACATATGATTATTAAAAAAATATTTGTTTTGGCTTGAGACCGAATTACGGTGCCCCTTTACATTACCATATACTCATTATCACTCATTTTTCACCACTTACACCACCTAGGTTGTTTCGTTCGTTCAGAGACACTTTGGAAAGTGAGCTCTAAAAATAAAAAAATTTTTTTTTGCTTATAATTCCTTTTGAATATCATTTTTAAGATGTTTAAAAAAAATTGTCAAAAATTATTTAATAGATTAGATGTGACACATTTGTTTGAAATTTTTTATTGTTTCCATGATGAATTTCTAAACAATTATTTGAAGATAAGTTCATTTAAAAAAAAACGTAATTTACCCTTATACAATACTATTTTACAAATAAATAAACTGCACCAGAAAAAATCTTATTTTACCCAAGAGACCAAACATAAAATTGTCAATTAACAAAGTCAGTACATTTGATGATGGGGGATTATTGGATTGAAAGGGTTACAAGGGAGTAGAAAATACCAATTAAAGCATGTGGCTGTTCAAGTTAGGGAGTAGTAACTTGTTAAAGGGTTCAGACGTAGGTTGTTTTTGTATAAATATATCAACTAAAAGACTAACTGTGTGTTCTAGGGAGGAATGACACTGATGTACAAATTAGACAGCGAAAAAAGTGAAATTTTAGTTCGATGTAGAAGGGTTAATGAAGGGTTCGAAAATAAGTTTGTAGATATTAATTTTGCATAGTTTAAATTTTAAATGTTTTTGTTGTCATACAAATTTCAAAGTTTTCGTTGTACTTAATCTGTTAATTATTTTAATTTTATCAAGCAATTCGAAATTTTATCGAAAACTTATCTAAATAATTGTTTTATAAGAATGAGAAATAAAATAATGTATAATTATTTACACTTAATATAGATATCCTGTAGTATGTACTAATCGTTTACAACAGATTCGACAGTATTAAGACAAACATCATCGGTTATGAAAATATTCTGGACACGTATATATAGATGAAAGTAAAAATGCTTCAAACAATAAAACATATTGCTACAACTTTTTTCCAAAAATAAAACATGCATAAAAATTCCACGAGTATAATCAACCGTAAATTTTGATATTTATTTTGAACTATGTTCCCCTCGTTTATAGAAAACACTCATTTTTATTGCGCGACAATTAGAATTTCGTTGAAAATATTTCATTCACATCTGACATGAAAGCATTTTCCAGTGCTTTGGGAATTGCGCGAGTAGCTTTTTTAATGTGATTCTATAATACATGTATACTTGCTCCCAGTTTGTTTTATAAAAAACACAAACAAAGGTCACTCTGGTGTTAAAACAAGCATATGTTTGTAAAGAATACTTGCATATATAGAGGTGTATTAAGGACGTTTTTCTGTATGAATACATTTCTGAAACAATTGCCATGAGGATTCAAGAGAGTTTACTTCGGAGAGGAAAATGGAAATTCGAGGAGGGAAAATATTTTCGATGAAAAAAATTGCGAGAATCCAAATCGGTGTTTTTAGGGTTCCGAAGAAAACTGAGAACTCTACCCGTCTGTCTGTCTGTCTATATAAATTTTATACTGATTAAGATAATATTTGGTATACGGACGAAGACTGATAACCCAAAAACAGAAATGATAATATTGAAAAAAAAATTTTTTTGGACGTTCTTTCCATAGACTGAAATGTATATTAAAAAAAATTTGCTTAATCCATTAAATGGAGTATCTTTAGATAAGTCTCCTAAAAAGCAACAAAAAATGTTAAATGACCTTTTGATTTCAATCCTTCAGTCACAATATATTTACGTTTCAATGTCGTCAGAGCGCTCCCCCCCCTGTAATTCTAATCTAAATGCAACTTCACACATGTACATATGTATGAGGTTGTAAAAGGGAGCAGCAAATTATCAATTTTTCGTAAAAAAATGTTTTAAGTTTTTTATCAGAAGCCAATGGCGATTTAAAGAAGTGAAGAGCAAAAATGTCATTTAAAAACAATTGATGAAAAATTATTTTACCCCCCCCCCCCCCCCCTACCACACCATAAACAGTCCTGGTTACACCACTTGTAATTTTTATCATAGACTGTTCCTTACTATTTCATCATCAAATTATGAACGGATATTCCGGGAAAATAACATTTTTGCTACCAAAAATATTAAATATATATTAATAAAAAATAGTTTTAAATCAATTCCCATGTGGTTGCTACAAAATGATGAGGTGGATTGCACTTACAAACAGCACATACAAGATTTACTTAACAAAATTAAATTTTTTTTTTTGATATTAGAACAAGATATTAAAATTGGTTAAAAAAATTCGAAACTTATATTATTTAGAAATCAATAATTGTTTTTTTTTTTTAAATAATTTTTTTTTATAACGTTAATTATTTTAACCTCTTTATATACATATATGTAGTACAACAGTAGATTAATATATGATAATATCTATGAATATTTTTAATGTTCGGGACTAAGAATGAAATAGTTACACTCCTGTTTAAAAAAGGACAAGTATATTCCAAACCTGTTTCTATCTCTTTCTTTTGACACGGCTCTGTGTTCGAGTCAGATGCGTGGTCCATTCTCTATGTCTATGTCCTTAAAGTATTTTTCTACTGACTTCAGAACTGTACTGTACTGCATTGTGGTGCATACATGCGCCATAAAAGAATTCATCTGTTTTAATTTTTAACGTAATGGATTTACTGTTAACAGTGCTGTTGACACACATACACTCTTTGTTTTGTAATTACGTTGGATGAAAAAAAACCACACACACACACACGGGCACAATACGTACAATACGTACAATACAAATACTAGAATGCGTTAAATGAAAATTTGTGAAATTGTCTATTTCACAAATATTTATGTAGGGTTTATGGTTAGGGGGATGTGGTGAAAAAATTAAAACTCTTTTTGTGTGGTACTAGAATTTATTAATTTTTGCTGAGGGGAAGTAAAATTTAACATTACTTTTTAAATATCGCACGAATTTTTTATATACTTTATATTCTCGGTTTTAATTATACACCTTTTCATCTTTTTGACTATTTAAATTAATTTTTTGTTCTTAAATATGATGATACTTTTCCAACGTTTCTCGCATGAATGCATCTTGAAAAGTTCTATGTAAAACGTTCGCATGCAGAAGTGGTCTTCCAGTTTTTATTCATATTCGCTTATCACAAACTTAATAGGCTCCTCCCATTTGATTATTATAATATTTAAATCGATTCTCACAGATATTTTGAAACTCATTTTCTAGATAAAGTTATAGTACTCTTATATATTTGTGCGATTAAATTATTATGAAATCTATTGAAAATTGTATAAGTAAACTTTGTGGCAATAAATATTTGATATTCCGAATTTTAGTATTTAAATATGTTTTAAGTTGATATAAAATTAATTATTGAAATGGACGTATATTTGTGTTTTTCCGCTCTAGAAAAAGATAACCGATGATGTTTGTCTTAATATTTTGAATCTGTTGTAAGCGATTCTAACCTTTACGGTGGCAGACGACTTCTGAAGCCCATATATCATATTTTAAATAAAAAAGTAGACCGCATGACAAATATTGGTCACCCCTGGAATACATATATCAAATAAAACGTTTGCAATATTTTCTTTATGAACAAAAGCATGGTATTAATATCACAAGGACATAATATTAAAATGGATTCATATGAAGTACCTATTACAAATTCATATAGAAATAATATTTTTCATAAAACTTTTATACCCCAATCACGGCAGAACTCAACAAAAGACTGAGAATAAATTCAGTTTATATATTATTATTTTCCCCTGCGTATTCTCATTTTTCTTTTTTGTGTGCGAGAATTTTTTCCAAGAAAACCACGGAAAATAGAATCGTCCTACGGAGCAAATGGTCCAACAATAATGCCGTCAGTTTTCCCAGGCAACGGTTTGAATGATTTATGACTTTATATTGCATCCCACATCTCAAATATGGAATGTTTGGAGTGAGACAACAACGTTAATGACTAATGTGCTGTATCTCTGTCGGTTATAATCAGTAAAGGTATGAAATGTTTATGTTAGCTATTTTTCAATTTTGACCTATTTAACTGAAATTCAATAAAATAATGTATTTTCTTTTCTTTTCATCAAAGAAAATTTAGAAACTAAGAAAAATATTGGTGTTACCCGGGGATAAAATTTAATCTGCAATACGATTGTTTTTTTCCCGACATTTAAAATTTATACAAATTATATATCTTAACCCATGGGTTATTTTAAGAATATTTTTCAACTGCAAATACCTTTTTTATGGCCTTTTTCGCTCTACATTTACACTTTTTATATATTTTTTCTACTTGCAATTTTGTAAGTACACAAATAGGCGTTTACAACTGTAGTTTTCATTTTTGGAACTGCAGAAACAAGCTACAACTTCATATTAAAAAAAAACTTGCCTAAACCTTCACCGTGAAACACACTATTCATTAGTGGAAACCGGAATAAAATCCGTTCAGTAGTTACTGAGAAAATCATGCACAAACAGACGCGGCGAGGGACTTGTAAAATGGTGGCATAGCTCAATTTTGACACATCTATACGTTTCAATACCCGATACTTAAAATGTTTTTTTGCGAGAATATCGCGGTCGTTCTGATTGCAAAATTAATATTCAATTTATCTCTTTGTTTATCCGGAAAACTAACCGATTGATCTCACTCTTCGAATTTTAAATTTGGTATTTTTTTTATATGTCATATTAATCCGACTTCCGGTTTTACCGGAAATAGTTCACATTGATTAGAAACTGATAATAAGAGGAAATTCTAAGGAACGCTACCTGCGGGGTATTAAATATAAATTACAACCAACTGACAGCTGTAATCAATTGTATGGTAGATATATGTATATTATATATAAATAAACCTTGGTCTATCCAAGAGTATATTACATTTAACCCATTCACGCCCACCGTACTTATTATGTACATGTCCATAAATAGCAGCACTTTACTATAACTTCAGGATTACATTTAATACTATCTGAAGAGTAATTTTCACATTTTATGGATTTGAATTTCCCAACTGACATGATTGTTTTTATTTTTTCCAACGATAGAGGTGTACTTTTAAAAATGTAAATGTGTTTATATATTTATCAGCCTGCTTTAATAAATTATAATCAAATGATCAAATGACTTCGTTTGGTAGGTTTAAAACGTCACAAACTTGGATGGAAACTGTCAATAATATAATCGAAGAAAAATTTATAAATATTTTGGAACAGAGGAAGTTTTAAATTAAACGAAATAAAAGTACTAAAACAATTATTGGTGTAGTTATCTTGAGCTAAAACAGGTGACTGTAGCAAGAGATAGGATGAAACAAAAGAAAGTCGAGGAAAAAATTGTAATTGCTTTAACGGTAAATAAAAGTCAGAATGTAAGGAAAATACAGTTTTGTTCTTACAGAGAAATTATTAAGTAGATTTACTTTAAAAAGAAAATATTTTCTTTTGCATATAAAATTTTTGGCATTTTCAAAATTCTTTAATATGTATAACTTTTCAATAACTTTTTATAAGAACAATCGCTAGGGAATTTTTACTAACTGTTATTTACATTATAATTTAATTTTAAAAGTTAAAAAAAAAACATCTGCCAAGTAAATGCACAATGCTTCCTCGTGCTAAATTCACTAAAACCGATAGTGTTCAGATAAATTGCCTGGCATTGGTTAACCATTTAATTTTTATACAAATTTTACTAAAAAATCTTAGTTCGAATTTTTTCTTAAAACGCACTTGAATATTTTTTCATATATTTTTAATTTTTTGACAATTTCAATCTAAATCTAAATTTATGCAAATGTCAAAATGACATTTAAAACGTCAAAGTGACATTTAAAACGCCAAAGTGACATTTAAAACGTCAAAATGACACTTAATATATCCAATCAAATATCAATTTAGAAAAACAAAACACGAATTTTTAAAATTAATTTAGATAAATCTTTGTAAGGGAATATTTTACATCAAACGTAGTAGACCCATATTATAGGAAATTTAATTCTCTACAAAAAATATCCTATAAAATTTTCTCGTAACATGTGTCGTTCTTGAGATATCTTGAAAAAATAAATATTTTGGGGTGTCACCCCTCCCCCTTACACACGATTTTGATGATTTTGAAATGGGACCGTCCTCAAACCAAACCCAACCATCCGACCAAGTTTCATTAATATCGGTTCAGTGGTTCATGAGTTATGCGTGTGACAAGGATTCAGGGGACAGACGGACGGACACACGGACAGACAGACAGACACGGAACGAAAAGTGTTTGTCTTGACGTGAAACGGATAAATAAATTTAAAATTTTGAAATTGGAGAACTTTTTTTTTGTCTCAATCTGAAACGATCACATAGCTTCTCGTATCTTCGATATTGCGAGGAAGCAATTTTTTGTACCAGATGTTATCTAAAAAGATGGATAATTTTCGTTCTAAAAGCAATATAAATAAAATATTTAAAAAACCTATTACTTACATGTAAAGAAGTACTTTACCAGTGACCCAAGCTACCAGCCTACCTTTTTAACACCTTCTTAAGTTTGTATTTTGTAGAAAATATGTGGGGTTACAAATATTCTTAACAATATACAGCGTCTCAAAATAAAATTGTTTATAACTACCATCTACTGGAGATGACCTAACACTTCCCACTGCTATTTTTCAAGTCTATCGTAAAATATCCACAGCAAAGTGTGACAAAACGTTGACTTAAAAATAAAATATTACATAAAATAAGATTCAAAAAGTTCAATTCTCATCTTGAAACTTGGAATCACCCCAAACTAAATAAATATCTAAACTTCCGTAAAACATTTAGCACACAACAACCTGTCATAAACTCTGACACAGGAGACCATTTTCAAACAAATGTATTCCGCGTGAATTTTTTTTTTGTTGCTGGTGGACAAGTTAGTATTTTACATAAATAACCATTCTACAGCAGTATAGTGTCGAATGACGTCATACACTGCCTGGGGCGCCGTCATGACAGCAATAACGAAGTAAAGAGGGTGGAAGTGGTGTAGTATCCACCTAGAAAATAGGAAAGAGTTTGAGTTGTTTTAAACATACTGTTCTCTAGTGTCTTCAATAAAAGCGAGATTTAAATTGACATTTTTTATTTTGTTTTAATTTGCCTATTAATGTCCAAATAAAATACAGTACCCTATAACATACAACTATTCATTATTTATACTGTGAAAAATTTAAAAAAATTAAATTTAACATTCGTTTAAATGTAATTCAGTGTATTTTATACATTGATATAAGAAACTAAAAAAAAATTTTAAAAATTATTTTATACTAATTGAGATAACATATGTATGTATATAGCATATAATAAGTTATTTACTATATACAGAATAAGGTAGTGGCACCAGTCTTGACAAGGACCACACTAATGGCAAATTGTTAATCCGGAAAACTAACCGATTGATCTCACTCTTCGAATTTTAAATTTGGTATTTTTTTTATATGTCATATTAATCCGACTTCCGGTTTTACCGGAAATAGTTCACATTGATTAGAAACTGATAATAAGAGGAAATTCTAAGGAACGCTACCTGCGGGGTATTAAATATAAATTACAACCAACTGACAGCTGTAATCAATTGTATGGTAGATATATGTATATTATATATAAATAAACCTTGGTCTATCCAAGAGTATATTACATTTAACCCATTCACGCCCACCGTACTTATTATGTACATGTCCATAAATAGCAGCACTTTACTATAACTTCAGGATTACATTTAATACTATCTGAAGAGTAATTTTCACATTTTATGGATTTGAATTTCCCAACTGACATGATTGTTTTTATTTTTTCCAACGATAGAGGTGTACTTTTAAAAATGTAAATGTGTTTATATATTTATCAGCCTGCTTTAATAAATTATAATCAAATGATCAAATGACTTCGTTTGGTAGGTTTAAAACGTCACAAACTTGGATGGAAACTGTCAATAATATAATCGAAGAAAAATTTATAAATATTTTGGAACAGAGGAAGTTTTAAATTAAACGAAATAAAAGTACTAAAACAATTATTGGTGTAGTTATCTTGAGCTAAAACAGGTGACTGTAGCAAGAGATAGGATGAAACAAAAGAAAGTCGAGGAAAAAATTGTAATTGCTTTAACGGTAAATAAAAGTCAGAATGTAAGGAAAATACAGTTTTGTTCTTACAGAGAAATTATTAAGTAGATTTACTTTAAAAAGAAAATATTTTCTTTTGCATATAAAATTTTTGGCATTTTCAAAATTCTTTAATATGTATAACTTTTCAATAACTTTTTATAAGAACAATCGCTAGGGAATTTTTACTAACTGTTATTTACATTATAATTTAATTTTAAAAGTTAAAAAAAAAACATCTGCCAAGTAAATGCACAATGCTTCCTCGTGCTAAATTCACTAAAACCGATAGTGTTCAGATAAATTGCCTGGCATTGGTTAACCATTTAATTTTTATACAAATTTTACTAAAAAATCTTAGTTCGAATTTTTTCTTAAAACGCACTTGAATATTTTTTCATATATTTTTAATTTTTTGACAATTTCAATCTAAATCTAAATTTATGCAAATGTCAAAATGACATTTAAAACGTCAAAGTGACATTTAAAACGCCAAAGTGACATTTAAAACGTCAAAATGACACTTAATATATCCAATCAAATATCAATTTAGAAAAACAAAACACGAATTTTTAAAATTAATTTAGATAAATCTTTGTAAGGGAATATTTTACATCAAACGTAGTAGACCCATATTATAGGAAATTTAATTCTCTACAAAAAATATCCTATAAAATTTTCTCGTAACATGTGTCGTTCTTGAGATATCTTGAAAAAATAAATATTTTGGGGTGTCACCCCTCCCCCTTACACACGATTTTGATGATTTTGAAATGGGACCGTCCTCAAACCAAACCCAACCATCCGACCAAGTTTCATTAATATCGGTTCAGTGGTTCATGAGTTATGCGTGTGACAAGGATTCAGGGGACAGACGGACGGACACACGGACAGACAGACAGACACGGAACGAAAAGTGTTTGTCTTGACGTGAAACGGATAAATAAATTTAAAATTTTGAAATTGGAGAACTTTTTTTTTGTCTCAATCTGAAACGATCACATAGCTTCTCGTATCTTCGATATTGCGAGGAAGCAATTTTTTGTACCAGATGTTATCTAAAAAGATGGATAATTTTCGTTCTAAAAGCAATATAAATAAAATATTTAAAAAACCTATTACTTACATGTAAAGAAGTACTTTACCAGTGACCCAAGCTACCAGCCTACCTTTTTAACACCTTCTTAAGTTTGTATTTTGTAGAAAATATGTGGGGTTACAAATATTCTTAACAATATACAGCGTCTCAAAATAAAATTGTTTATAACTACCATCTACTGGAGATGACCTAACACTTCCCACTGCTATTTTTCAAGTCTATCGTAAAATATCCACAGCAAAGTGTGACAAAACGTTGACTTAAAAATAAAATATTACATAAAATAAGATTCAAAAAGTTCAATTCTCATCTTGAAACTTGGAATCACCCCAAACTAAATAAATATCTAAACTTCCGTAAAACATTTAGCACACAACAACCTGTCATAAACTCTGACACAGGAGACCATTTTCAAACAAATGTATTCCGCGTGAATTTTTTTTTTGTTGCTGGTGGACAAGTTAGTATTTTACATAAATAACCATTCTACAGCAGTATAGTGTCGAATGACGTCATACACTGCCTGGGGCGCCGTCATGACAGCAATAACGAAGTAAAGAGGGTGGAAGTGGTGTAGTATCCACCTAGAAAATAGGAAAGAGTTTGAGTTGTTTTAAACATACTGTTCTCTAGTGTCTTCAATAAAAGCGAGATTTAAATTGACATTTTTTATTTTGTTTTAATTTGCCTATTAATGTCCAAATAAAATACAGTACCCTATAACATACAACTATTCATTATTTATACTGTGAAAAATTTAAAAAAATTAAATTTAACATTCGTTTAAATGTAATTCAGTGTATTTTATACATTGATATAAGAAACTAAAAAAAAATTTTAAAAATTATTTTATACTAATTGAGATAACATATGTATGTATATAGCATATAATAAGTTATTTACTATATACAGAATAAGGTAGTGGCACCAGTCTTGACAAGGACCACACTAATGGCAAATTGTTAATTAAATGTACTGAATTAAAAATATGTGTTGAAATTCGATTACTACCATTTCTGAATATTTATCTATATACATTTAACTGTCTTACAGCGTAATTTGATGACAATCGGCTAATAAGTGTCAAAATGCTGGACATTTAAAGTAATTATTAGTATAATTTATTTATTAATTATTATATTATCATAGCAACTGCCTTACATTGTTTCAAATTTGACGATTCTTTCTTTTATATCTTTTGTGTCGTAGTACTTATCATTTTGTAATCATTAGCAAGTGTTCATCACTGCGTGCTCATTACTGGTTTTAATTTTGCCATTAATGGAGAAAAAAATAAAAGGCTATAATTTAAAAAACAAACGATATTTGCGGACTTTGGTAATTAAATTGAGTAAATAAAGAGTTACTTGTTTTATTAGTAACATGAGTTAAATTCATGAGAATTACAAAAAAACAAGCCCAATAATAATAAAAAAAAAACGAAAACTTGCTCTTATAGCGGCCATAACTGATGCCCTTACCTTATAAGACATTAAAAAAGTTTAGTTTTAACAGTAGTCCTGTTTTAAGCTAAATTGTCTTTTCTTGTGTCTAAATATTTTCCAAACATAATTCTTAATCAACAACAATGCATTTTTATTGAGTTTTTAATATCAATTAAAATGCACCCTCATTTTCAATGAAACATATAAACTTTAGTATCTATTATAGTACTAAATCAGTGTTGTTTACCATTTAATAACCAACCTTCACCTATTTTCCAAATCCGCCCGTCTATAACAGCCCTCACACCACTGAAGAGCAGAAACGGGAGAGGCGACGAGTAACATGATTAAATCTAATCAAGTAAAACACCGACAGTGCAAATATTTATCCGTGTCTGCGACGCGGTGTACACCACCGCCACCTACCGTTCCACCCAACCAGCCCACCCTACACCTGCTGGTCATGTATGTATGTACACAGTCAGGTGTTGTAAGTAATGCACACACTCCAATGGCACCGGAGCCGGGGGACAGGGAGGGGGGGGGGGCAGTTGACCCCAAAAATAATTAGTGGGAAAGCAATGACTACTTTTTGCCTCTCCCACTCTCCCTAATGTGGATCCTGTTTTTTTAGAGCGAGTTTGAAGCGACGTGCAATTATAAAAATCTGTTTTCTGTAATTTTTTTACTCTTAAAAATTCTTTAATTTTTGTAAACTGATCTTAAAGCACACACACAAATTATAAAATGTAACCATGAGTCTAATCAGAGACAAAGGAAAATAAAAAGTAAGTACAGAGAAACCTCGTAGTACTTTTTTTAATCTTTTTTTAGCCCTCCCCCCCCATGTTAAAAATCATGTCATGAAATCGTTGGTACGTATTTTTCCCTAGTACCTTTAAAAACGTACTAACGAGGTTCCACTGTATTTTTATTTGTTTTTATTTTTTAACAAATAATTCGATATTAATCAAGCTAAAGAAAGTTGAAGTCAATTTTGAATTTTAAGAACGTCAAGTAAAATTAGGTCAGTTTAACTTTTGAGGTTCTCCAGAAAAAAATGGTTGGGCGCCACTGACACACTCACGTGGTTCTGCAGTGGCTACACGTGTATGAAATATGAGTACGTGTTTTGTTTTTGTTGCGACCTTGTAAGACACGTTTCTCTATTAACGATATCGATGGTTCGCGTGAGGATTTTGAATTATCCTGGTTATATTCGTTGTAATAAGTTGTAAAATGTTGACTAACAAGGTTAAAAGATAGTTTGAAAAATCAACATGCGCAGATCGGCAGGGCCGTAACTAGTGGCTCTGCGTGGCCCGTGGCAGCAAGTAATCGAGGAGTCTCTTATAAAAATTTTGTTAAACAATTTTCATGTGACTATTTTTGATAAAAAATAAAGTTTTTCAATAAAAATGTGAAAGTTTTTAAACGTAAAGTATAGGGTAATTGTGCAATATTATGCATTTCCTATTTTTAAACCAGAAAAAATGTTTACTTTTTTTGTAATTTGTAATTTTCTTTTTAATCAAATTACTAATATATTTTACTTTTGGTGATAAGTATTTTTATATAATAGTAGGATAAGTATCCACTTTCTGGAAAAGAGAAAGAGAAAGTCGAGGAAGCCTAAAGTGGTCAGAAAAAGTCGGGGAATTTCTTTAACATTCTGAAAAGTCAAGGAATGTATTAAATTTTTTTGGAAAGCCAGAGAATTTATTATATCAAGGAAGTCAGTGAAGTAGAAAAAAGTGTATAAAGGTCTTCAAATTTTTTGCACATTCTGGGGGCCTCTTAATCACTTCTTACCCCCGAGCCTCTAGTGGTCAGGGGATTTTGAATCTGTAGTCAGGGAAAAGTCAAGGAATTTTATTTTCAAAAATACGTAACACCAGCTTTTGACAGCATCTCTCATTGTCAGTACCATGCCATCCTCCCCGTTATTGCTGTGCTTATTTTATCGAACGTACTGTTCTTTAGAATAGAATGAACATCTCACAAGTTCTGTTAAATGTTGCTGCACAACGCTTTCATACAGTGAAAGTGCCATCAAAAATAATAAACAAAAAGACAAATATAAAGTTCGTAAAAACTATCAAAATTACTTCTATTGCCTGTAAAACGACGATTCAAAAAACCCAAAATATTTACATTTACATGTTTTTTCTCTTCTGGATGTATAGAAAACAACATGTTTTTCTTTTCTTTATGTTCTGTTTATGATATATTTTATACTGTAAAGTTATATGTATATAAATGTCATATAATACTCATATACATAACATACATACATCTTTTAATTTAAGTTGAAAAGTCAGAGTCTATACTAGTAGGATGTGACATATATAAAATGTATAATTTATATTTGCGAATATAATATAAAAAGAGTCCCAATAAATAATAAGAAAAATTCAGTATACATTTTTTAAACGACCGCTCTTGAAGCAACAAAAATATTCTACTGAAAAACATAAAATCAAAATGCATTATTTTAAATTTATATATTCGTTGAGCAAAATCCGAATGTCGCTAAAAGACGCTCTTCCTGTATGAATTAATAAGATTATATAATATTATCTTGGCTGAACATCCCTCAAGCGTATTACGATTTCGGTTTATCGTTGACGTTTTAATCTCTACATACCCACTTAAGCGCTCAAACTTCTCAGAAGGGACCGTGTGTAGGTGACTACTGTTCATATCAAGAGTCAAATCCGAGCCAGTGAATTTATGTTTACACCACATTAAGTGTGGTGGCGGCACTGGTAATGTGATTACAGTATGGCTAACAACAGTGGCGGGATTGGGGATTTTTTATGATATCAAATTGACACTTCTTTTTAATATTTTGATAATTAAGTATTTAAAAATCAATCAGGAATCAGGAGACACTAACCCAACCTTACCTTATTGGGTGTAACAGTACTTATATTATATTTATTTAAAAATAAAAGCCTGCCGATTTGAGTGTTTAATATTTAATACGTTTGGATACAAATCCAAAGAGAATACTTAAAAAAATAGATGGACAGTAGACATTCCATAGTGTAAATAGGTTTAGGTACGGTACTGTAAACCCCCCACTCCTTGAAAAGCCTCTCCCACGTGTCTATGTACAATTATAATACGCAGAGAAAAATGGAACTCAAATTTTATATCGGTATGGAGAACCATACATGACTTCCATGTTCTGTAATACTTTTTAAAATAATTATTAATATACCCATTCAATAGCTGTTTAAACAAGTAAAAAAATAAATGTCCCTTCGATTTAATTAAACTGCAAATGTACCTATTCATCAAAATTAGTGAGATAATACATACAACGTTCACTTTTTAGACCATAATAGTTACAAAATTTCAAATATTTATAAATATTTTTTAGTTATATCACCGAATAGCAGAATTGGTTTGTACTCTGCATTGTTATATATTATGTGCGCAATAGAGTTAATCCTTAAAAACGATAAAAATGCTGCAAACATACTGACTTACTGATAATAAAATAGCAATGGACGCCCAGCTATTGAATCTGTCACGCCGAAAAATGCCCTATTATAATGGACATGGGTATAATTGCCAATTGCCGGCAAGCGTATGACTACTCGTAGATTCGGATACAATTTACGTTAAATTGCCCTTTTGTTTCTGTGCAGTGACCGTCACTGGTTACTCTCCGTCAGTGACAGATCCTAATATTAGCACCAACTAACGCCAACATTCCGGATTACGGCATAATTACATTTTGGTTGGCAGTGAAAAAGTTTTTCCTTTTTCTTTTTCTCCACTGTTCTGCTCTGGAAGGTACTTCATTTTGAGATAAAGTCAATCATTTATGTTTAAAAGCGAGGAAAGTAATTGATTTATTAAATACGGGCAAATTGCTGAGGCAGGATTTTGTTCTTATCCTTAAACATTTTTTTGTAATTAAAAAAGTTTCATGTTTATTATTTTTCGAGAATTTTAATATTCAGGGTGTTATGAAGAGAATAAAATGTTTTTTTCTAAAAAAGTGAGTACAGTCATACCCGAGTTACGGATCTTCGTCTTAACATTTTTTATATTATGTATAATTTCTATGACTACAATTCCCGGTACTTGTTTCGGAGTTACGTCTCTATCGAAGCAGAGCTCCATATTTATTTAGCAGTGTGATGCTACATGGTATGAATGTATTGGAAATTTCCCCAAAAATGTATTTTATATAATTTATAAAAATTCGAAATTAGTGTAATACCTCCCAGGGGTAATAATGCAAATACCTTTTTTTGCTTTTTGGTCTGCACTTTGTATATTTCTCTCTTACAAATTATAGTGACCTTTTTTTTACACTTATGTCCGGTATTAATTCTTTGATAGTTTTTGAGAAAAAATAATGTAGGAGCTGCTAGTAATATTATCTGCTTCTTAAAAAACGTAGAAATGCTGTAAATAATCCAAATAACGCTGTTAACGGAGCGTTGTAAAGCGAGACATTGCTGTTTTATTTCCTATTTTATATCCATATTTTACCAATACTTCAATACAAATAAAGTACATTTATCTAAATGCAAATAACTAAATATTTCTCAGTTCACCGCTTGCATTTTGTATGGTACATACATATTCTGGAATCTGGAAGATATATGTTCAAGTAGAGTGACTTTGTATTTCTATTGAAACATGGAATTCGTAGTTTCAAACAGTTGAAAGCATATTCAAGGATGCTGCATAACTGTTTTGTCAGGCTACATGAATGCACATATTGCTGCAGTTGCAGTGACGATATTGGTAAATAGTTTGCTGCACTACAGAAATTGTTTGAAGGACAATTTAGTGAATGTAGGTATTATGTAGGTACGTAATATACGTGTGTGTTTATTATTAATTTTAACTCGTTTGATTGTTTGATTGTATAGGAGACAAGCTGGGCCCGCGCGGCTTCGTTCACGTGGACAATATATTAATTATATTTAACGTTTTTAAAAAATGTCCAAACATTTTTTTTGAAAATGAATATATAGGTTTGATGTCGAGATCGAAAGAAAATTGTTACCACTCATTTTTTTAAAATTAAAATTTATAAAAGATCTTAATTAAAATAATCGATAAAATTGAAGAAAAAAAACATCTGCCAAGTAAATGCACAGTGCTTCCTCGTGCTAAATTCACTAAAACCGATAGTGTTCAGATAAATTGCCGGGCATTGATTAACCATTTAATTTTTATACAAATTTTACTAAAAAATCTTAGTTCGAATTTTTTCTTAAAACGCACCTGAATACTTTTTCATATATTTTTAATTTTTTGACAATTTCAATCTAAATCTAAATTTATGCAAATGTCAAAATGACATTTAAAACGTCAAAGTGACATTTAAAACGCCAAAGTGACATTTAAAACGTCAAAATGACACTTAATATATCCAATCAAATATCAATTTAGAAAAACAAAACACGAATTTTTAAAATTAAATCTCTTACATTTATTATTAAAATTCCTTTAGAAACTTCAACACTAGTTCCAATTTGATTTCAACAATATCACATAAATTATCCCAACTATTAACATCCCTTATAACTTTACCCGGAACAATATCTGCATTTCGGGATGAATGGAAATGGTTCAACTATAGGTATAAATTGTTAATCGATTAGTAACATAAACTGGCAACAGTTATTCAATAATTCCATTATGAATGCATTTGCATTTTCATTGCCAATGCAACGACGCTGGAAAATTTATGGAAATTTATTTTATGTAAATTTTCAAATATATATTAAGGTAAATTGTTACTATATTAATATGGTTCTGTATAAATTAAAAGAGAATTAACATAAATATAGATTGCCCGGGAAAATGTATCTAAATATTTATATTGAAGCATTCTTTCAGATTATCGGTTGATATGAAACAATGACGTATGTATAAATATTAAAATAGTAAAACTAATATATAAAGAGGTAAGTTTCCAAACTCGTTTATTCCATTCTAAAAAATAATCGAGATGCAATGAATTTTGAAAGAATGCTTACAATTCTTTTAAAATCCACTGCATCTTGACTTTTTTTTAAAATGAAACGAACGAATTTTGAAACTCACCTCCTCATATGTAATATGGTAAAACTAAGAAACTTTCTTAAGGAAAATAACATGTAAAATTAACTTTAAATTTTGATAATAATTTAATTATAGTTCTGAATGTACGAATATTCAAAATATTCCATATTAAAGTTTTGATGTACCTAGTACCTACACATATATATTTATCAAGAGTTTGGTAATGTTAAATTGAAACATGTAATTTTGAAGTAAAGTTTGATCTAACAGTTTTAAACTTCATAAAATATTAAAAAGTTAAATGTCGCGTAGTTGAAAGTTTACTGTAAGCATAGGCTCATATCTTTTAATTAGTTCACGTTGGTAACCGTGTATAATCTACTCAGGAATCTAGTAGTCAGTGTGGGGTAATTCAAAACAAAGTAGGCCATGATAAAAATGTCGCTCTTGTTCTAAGTAATCTAAGTACTCGTTAATCTTATACGCGCATATTTTTTTATGTCTAGATTACATCGGCTTGTACAATAAATTTTCATTTTTATTTTTAGCATTTTTATTTTGTATTATTTATTATTATAGGTTGTTTATAAAAAAATATAATAAAATATATAAATCACTATTTTTCTGTGGTTTCAAAATCAAACATTTATATACTTACCAACATTTATTTGAAAATATCAATTGTATTGATTTAATTACATCGATATCACAAGTACCAATTTTATTAGAAAACTATTGTAAATTTTTTTAATACGTGCCTGACGTAAATATTCAATATTACCGTTATAACATATAGCCTATACCACTCTAAAAAAACATTATAACGGTGAAATAATTAAACAAATCGGTTGAGTATTTTTCAGAGTATTATTATAAATCATTATTATTTATACCTATAATCGGTGAAAATGTGTCACTCTAGGCCCGGACCTGCTACGAAACCTATATATTCATAAACGTGAAAAAAAATCCAATTGTAAGTTATTGATTCACCAATAAAATAAATACGGATTTCGGTTATACCGTATAAAGTTTTTTTGTATATTTTTCTAAAAAAAATTTCATTGGAAACATAGAAAATTGAAATTTTCGTTTTGAATGTAAATTTTCAAGCATAATAATAATTTTTTGACGTGTAAAAACGGGTTCACATATGAATAAGTATACATATGAACTTTTCTACTATTCTTTATATAATTTTATAAATATTTTCTTCCTCAGACAGAATCAGATAGCGAGACGAAAAACAAATTAATTAAAAAATATAAACCACCATTTGTCGTTGTACCTATATAGATTACAGCTGCATAATAGCATACAAAAACAAGAGAGCTACTCGTAGATCTCATAGCGTGCTTCATACATAAGGAAGCGTTCATTCTATGTGGATAATTAGACTATAAAAATGATAAATATGTGGTCATTACTATAATGATAATGTCTGCAGTGAGGAACGCTTAATGCAGGCACTAGAGAACAGCAATTACTCACAGATGCATCACGGCGTGCTATACGTGTTTAAAAAATGTACAGCCACCCCCGAGCACCCATCCCTAGAGGTTCTTAGAGTACAGGTAAAACAATATAGCGTCTGGGAGGAAAAGCGTCTGAAATATTGAGACTTGATGTTTCCGAGGTGATTTTGAATTCTGTGTATAGAAGTGATGTTAGATATTTCTTTCATAATTTAATTCATCTTGGAACTCATTTAAAAAGTGGAGCAATGAGTTTTTTAGAGTGAATTCGGAAAATTTTGATTAATCCAGTACAATATATCAATTAATCTTTAAATATTTAACTTTTACAAAATATTTTTAACAATGTATCACATTTTTTTCCTCGAAATTTTGAAAAAAAACATTTTGGGTAAATGCAATGAAAAATTAGTGGCGAAAGTGTAAAAAAAGTGTACTTACGGACAAATTCGAATATTTCAAATCCTTGCTTAAGATTATTGGCCTTCAATAAAAACAAAAAAGATTTGATTTAGAAAAATTAAGTTTTTAATTTATATTAAAAGATTTTTTGTACTTTGTTTATATAATTAAAAGTATAAAATAATCGCCGACTATAGTTGTTGCACTCGCACACGTTGTTTGCCTGTAAGTCGCACTCTATTATTGTTACGGATGATTTGTACACGCGTCTTTACAAACATGCTGTCATGGCAGTTTTGTATTTCTAGTTTTTCATTATTTTGAATAAACTTGGTTCTGAAAGTACACGTGAATGTATGTGTTTTATAATTTTTATAGTATTTAAAAGAGTTGAAATTTCGAATAATCAGTGTTTAAAACGTCTCTGTATAGAATTTCAATAAATAAAGCACTTCCGGCGAGTTATCTCATTTACCGTGTATTGAAAACTCTATTTTTAATATCCAATTACTCAAAAACCATACGTCCAATATTATTTTTAAAAATTAGTAAAATATATGAGCTATCCATAAATAACATTAAAATAGACATAACTCTAATGATTGAAGACGGAATGATAAATTAGTTAATTAATTTTTAATGATACAATAAAATAAATAACTGTTCCTGGGTATTTGGTGTATAAGTCTTGTCTTCGTTCAGTTATCGTTGTTGATTGTAATAGAAGATAATAAAACTTATTTTCAGTCATTTTTAAACTCAACGTTGCATTCTATTATATTCGTTCATACCCTACCCCATAATTTGCACACCTTTGTCTAACAGGAATGCCTCATTATTATTTTATAAAATAATGAATAATCTGCATGAATTAAAGCACACATATATACAGACGTTATAATAAAAATAAAGGACGCTATTGAGCGCGCGGTTCCACCCAGATGAAAACTTTATCTGGGGAACAAAGAACACAACTTTGGACTTTCCGAAGTTCTTTTGTCATCGCAGCCAGTTAGCACCCCATCTCTCATATCTGGTAAGAGAAGGGGGTAGTAGTTGATACGCACAGCCCCGGAGCAAAAAGTTTTTCTTCTACAGAATGGATAGATGATTCAAAACAGTGGTTATCGTTTGTAATATAATATGTTATTATTTCAAAGTTTCGTTTAAGATTGAGTTTAAATCGTGTTTACTTTTTGGAAGATTGAAGTTTATCCTGATTTATATCAGGGAGTTGTAACTCTACTCGAATCCGAAAAAAAACTTTTTTTATATTTCAAGGTCAGTAAACTTGAAAGTGAACCAAACTTTAATTTTTACTGGGATAAGCTGCTCAGAAACATGCCAACCTTAATGATTATTAAACTTTATATTGATTATTTTTAAAATACAATTTCTAGGCATGTATGAACCACTTTGTATCAAATAAATGGGCGGTAAGATAAATAATAGCGAAACTATCGCAAAAAGTGGTCTAAAAAAAATTCCTTTACTAACCCGAATTTGAAATAAAAAATGATTGTAAATTCCTATATGTTTTACATTAGTTTTTATTTGACATCAAAATGATGCAATTCTAAAATAGCTCATTTCAAAAACGATTTTTTAGTAAAAATTTCGTTAAATGTTTTCGTATGCCAAATAATTAAGTTTTTAAAATATTTTTTGTTCCAGACGTCGATTCTGACGCTCCTAACTCGGAAGAAGAGGACGATTTCTGCACACAGTGTAATTATCCCGGTTACAATACAGCCTATAGCTCCAGCTTCGTGCCAACTCCTGGCCACGTCCACCAGGTAACTGAGCTTAATTCACCGGATAGCATCAGCGAAGCTTTCCCTCACGGCACCGCCCCACTAAGTCACACTGCACCAAAGCGGCACCCTTCACCGTACTACTACGCGGACTTGTACCGTAAGAGCAACAGCCTTGATGCGCCTAGCCATAACGAGACTGAACCAGGAGTTCCAAAACGGTACTCCGTTACTGAAGATGGCTTTTTCAGGTTCGTACTTATTTTATTTTATTGTTCTTGTTAGGCGGCTATTACACTATCAAAGAAATGTGATAAAATTTCTTTGATCAAAGAAATATGACAGTGTAATAAGTCAACTTTTATAATATTTACTTTAATAATATTTCTATGATCATAGTTAATGATAGTCTCTTATATTTGATCAAAGTTTTTTGACAGATTAATCAAAATGGCGACTGCCAAGTTATCACTGAGTTATATATATTAATATCAACATAATCCAGTATTATATGATAATCTTCTTATTGATTATAAAAACTGCAATACACAGTTGTAAATTCAAACCTCGATCGCGTCAACTGACGAACATCCACACATTGATTATCAAAATGCACCAAAAAAGAAGAAAATATCCCTAGATAATACTAAGAAAATATTATCAAATATTTTATGTAGTGTAATAGAACAAAATATCGTATTTTATCAAAGAAATATGATCAAATCTTTGTCAAAGATGTTTGACATATTTATTTGATAGTGTAATAGCCGTCTTATGCTTGTTTTTACGTAGTCAGTATTTAGACAAGAAGAGTTACTTTAGTTAAGTAAAAGTGATTTAGTAACCGTAAGCATGCAAACAGTTGGTAGTTTAGTAGTTTCTTTATGAAAATTCGTATTTAAAAAAAAAATATTGGGGAGACAATACAGATATATTAATCATATTATAAATGTATTATTGCTGTTCCTTCTACTGGTGTTTTTATACACATACAATACTTAACCCTTTGGATGCGCGAGAAAATTGACTATACTCGTAGTACACGACTTGTGGAAATCGACTTTTATCTTTTTATTATATGCAAAATTGACATCATGAAAGGAAAATGTAAATTAAAAATAATTTTGATTTTTCTAGGGAAATGTGCACATTTTTATATTAGGAATAATTATTTCGCTATATGGTCGCGTTCAAAGGGTTAAAAGGAAGTTGTTCTAGTAATTATGAGTCAAGTGTAGGTATATATTAGAAAATTAATGTAAGCATGAAAAAGTTTGTACTTGATGTATACAAAATTGAATAGTACATTGAGATCATGTTAGGCATTTTTTTTGTTTACAATACGTTTGATTAATTAAAAAAAAGTTAATACTTAAATGCTGTTCTCAATTGCTCATTTGACTCTAGTACCAAAGTGGTACCAACCTAAATTTTTCCGTCAAAAACATTTTTTAATTTGAATTTAATTAATTAGTTTCGTTTTTTTTTACTTGTGCGATGAAGTACCTATAGATTTGATGATCAGTCAGTGACTCAGTGTCAAAATACGCCGTATCTTTTTATTGCATTGAGTTAAAAACTTGATTTTTTTATAGGGCTATGAAACTGTAGACCTTAGTATTTGACAATAATTTCAACTTAATACTTCTAACCTTTCATGAGAAAAATAGTATTGACGAACAAAAAGGATTCCGTTTTTTTCATTTTGAGGTACGAAACCCTAAAAATAACTGTTTTGTTTTTATTTAGAGCCGTACTGAGCGATGCAGAAGAAGAAGACGACATGCCCCCGCGCAGATTGGCGTGTGCATGCGCAGACGTGCAGGCTGCGATAGAAGGTACTGGTGCGCAGCTAGAGGACACCGAAGACATGGCGCGCAGACGGCCACTGTACGAGACGGCCTTCGATAGCCGGGTCAGTCGCTCGGACGATGATCTGGACGAACTTGACCGTGTCTCTAACCACCCAGTGTTACTGCAACTTGATTGCCCGTCGAAGGTAACAATGTTGGAATTTAGATCATTTATGAAAATTGAAACGGTAGAAATTTTCGGTAGACAAAGGCTCGAGACATTTTACCCTACTAAGTTCTCTATAATAATAGTCTTAAGACCTAAGAGTATCTAATAGTACTTAAGCAGGGTTTCCACTTTCTGGAAAGTCAGAGAAGCCTAAAGTGGCCAGGGAAAGTCAGGGAATTTATAATTTTTTTTTTTAGAAAGTCAGGGAAAAAAAGTCATTGAATTGAAAGTAAGTAACAAGTGTAAAATTTTCAAGTTATGACCAAAAAAAAAAGTCTTCAAATATTATTTTTGCACATTCTAGCTCCGGGTCCCCTCGAGTCAGGGAATTTTGAATTTGTGGTCAGGGAAAAGTCAGGGAATTTTATTTCCAAAAACCAGTGGACACTCTGTTAAGATATAATTAATTTTATTTCTCAACAAATTGTAAAACTTTTCACTGTATCTCTTTGTTATCTAATTTGTTAATAAATCCAAATAGTATACGAATTATTATGTATGACAATTCCGAATAGGTTTCACGATCAACTTCTGCAACAGCCGGATGTTCATCTGAAACTACGGGAACACCTAAAGAACGTCGAAAAATATCGTTAACCCGACCTAAATCATTATCTAGTCATTCCCACCTTTACAACTATTCCCATCAAGGCCACCCACAGTCGTTCCATCAGAACCATGACTACCACAATCACAATAACATGGACAACGGAAGCAGTGTGTCTGCGTTATCGCAGGAACTGGATAACATGAACCTACAGGATAACGACGAGGGATCGAGTACAGGAGATAAAGTCACACCTAGTCCTCAGTTGCCTTTGAGGGGGTACCCTCCGTCACCGCCGTCCACTGCCCCGTTGCCGGCAAAGTTTCCTGGCAAACCAGATTTACAAGTAAGTTTTTTTTTATCTAATAGAAGTGGTAATTAAAATTCCTTAAAATTAAATTTAAGGGGTTATTCTACAGAAAACATATCCAACGGTTAACAGTTAATTTCTACATACTTAACTTAGTACAGCGCTCTTTCTGCACACTCGGCGCTTGGACAACTTTAAAAGAATTTTTTTAAAAACGATATTCTTACACCTGGCGCAGGTGATTGCAAAAAAACCATTTGTCCAATCGATCTGAAATTTTAGAGGCATATTCAGAACATATATGGGTATCACCCGTATCTCAATTATTAAAAAACGTTCATTTTAAGTATTGTTTTTAACCCAATAACGGTGTGAAAAAAAACCTACATTTGTTACTATTTTACGAAAATCGCTGCTATTTTGTAAATTTTCGATGAAAATTAATAATTGAGGTACGGATGTTAGCGGCACTTATACAGATTTAGAATTTTTTTTAAATTTTTTATTTCAGACCACTTGTAGAAAACAAATTACCTGTTTCAGAGAAAAAAATTTCTTCAAACATACTGACATATTGTTCTATAAAATATTTTTCTTTTCTCTATACGTACCTTTTTCAGTGAATACATTTTTTTTCTTGTTACATGCAGTAGTTTTCAAAAAAAAATGAAAAAAAAGTTAATATTATTGATCCGAAGAAGTAGAATAGCCCCTTAAACATGCGAGGTTTCAATGAATTTACAACTAAATTCTCAACAATGCGTTATTACAGATGATGAACAGTATTAGAAGTGCTCCTACATTGGCGGCGCATCCTCGCCTCAAGGACCTCCGACTTCCGGTCAAGTCACTACGCGCTCGTGACTCCCCACCCTCAAGCACTGCACCCCGTGTGCTGGAGATTAAGGGTCGGCCGGCACAACCCAGAGAAAAACTAATTCTAGAGTTTAAAGGAAGGCCGGCGTCCGAACATTCTACAAGACAGGTAAATTTCAATTACTCTATATTGGATATTTCTTTTTTTTCCAATTATCTGAACCTCTATCCAGAAGATTAAACTTGTCAATTAAAATTTTGTTTGTGATAATTTATTTATTATATCGGCTATGGTCAGTGATGTAACCAATTTTTTTAGAGGGGTGGAATTAAATTTTTTTTATTATATGCCACTTTTTTAAGGATTTCTATATTACTACAAACTATCAAAAAAATTTTTTTTAAATATATGACAAACTGGTTAGGAAACACTGGTATAGGTAACAAATTTCAACGAAATATTTCATCCTCCAGGATAAGTGGGAGGTTTGGAAAGGTCGGGCAAGTAGCGGTGGAGGAAATCGGACAAACACAAGAACCCACAAGTACTCTAGCACAGAGAGTGTGGCTACCAGCAGCAGTGGTGGTGGTAGTATGGAGTCATTGAGGAGCAGCACAAGTGAGGGTAATCGCAGTACCAGTAGTTCTGATAGCAGACAATCGACTTCTCTTAGTTCGCATAGCTCGGATTCTGGAGGTAAGAATATATATTTTTTTTTACGTTTTGTTTTTCAATGAAAGTTGTAAAGAATAATACTATCTATAATTTATTTATTTAATAACTCTCTGAATTTTCTTAAATATTCGGTTTTGTTAGTTTTATGTTGCAATGAAGAAGAAATGTATGTCTTTCCAATGATACTAATATACCTAGAAAATGATTTCATGACGTCATAACTATGCAGTTATGAAGAAATGAGAAATAGTGAAGAATATTATAGCATTTGTAAACAATATTGAACAGTATTTTTTTGTGTTTTAGCAATAGTTAAGAAAATATTTTTTGTTCCTTAAAGAAATAAAATGTTAACAAGTTAACTATCTTTATCTTTAACTACTGAGGCGAAATTGAGTTGATAAGTTTTCATTAGGTTAGGTCTATTCTAACACATCAACACGTGATATTTGATAGTTGTGATGTTCCATAACCCCCCCCCCCCCACACACACACACACACACACAAAACAAAATTTAAATGCTTAAAACGGAAAATGTTATTACTCAAAAAATTTAATTATAATATGTCACACTTTTAATGCCCAGAATTCAAAATGTTATTGCTCAAATACAAAGTATATAAAATATTGTGCGCTTAAATTTTACCCAAACAAACGATAGAGAATTTCTTTAAAAAAATAAGACTATTACAAAATATTTCAACTTCCACATTCTTGAGTTTTTATTCATAATCATTTATCTTCCCAAGACTCGAAATCGTGTTATGTTTTTATTGCAAATCTTTGCTTCTTAGATTTGAACTTATTTCAGCCAGTATTTAACTTTCTTAACATTTCCGATACTTTTTTTCAACGACCCGTATAAGTACATTATTTTCTGTATAGAAGATTTTTGGTAAAAACATAAATTTCACACAAAAAAAATATAAGACCGTGGTACCGAAGGTTACACCACATGGTGTAATAAACTGCTGTGTATGTCACATACACAGCACTTGATAAAACGTATGTTTTTATTTAAGCGGGCTACCACCACGGCAACACTCAAATGTCAGTTTTCCTCAACAACCATGCCAATAAATTGCACATCTTAAGTCCAATATCTGACAAAGAGCCTGCTTCAGAAGCGTCCGCCGATAATAACAGGAATAACAACTCTCAGAGATGTTCTCCAGCAGATGAGGGGACGAATGGAGTCATTGGTGTCAACACTACGACAGCGTTGGGGAGCGAGCGTGCTAAAAAGCGAACGCCACAGAATAAGAATCTTCTGAATTTACAGGCGTTTCAGAAAGCACAAAAACGTGTAGGTGATGTTGAAATACAGGGTAAGTTATATATTTTTTTGCTTTTGCTCTTGCTTTACTTGTGAATAAATATTGAAAACATCAAGAAAAGTATTGTTAATAAGTATAATTGTTAATTGTTTACAATTTTTGTCAACAAACGAATTTAAAAAAAATCTTGACGATGAGTAACTTAAACGAATTAAACCGTACATTCGTTCTACTTCCATTTAAAAATTAAAAACTCAACAACTCATTGGACGATTCAGTAAGAACTAAAGCCGCGTTTACACTATGTAGCAAAACCTGCTATATAACAAATGTTATATAACTTTTGCTATAAGTACGAAAACGGAAAAATGTCAAATGTTACATGTAGCAGTTTTTGGTGCTACATATAGCAAAATCTGCTACATATAGCAAGATTTATGTTTTCCATCCAGAGTAGGTAAAGATCAAAGAAAAATAAGCTACATGTAACTTTTGCTATATGTAACATGTATTACAAGTAGTTTTGGTTCTATAGCATCTGCTACATGTAGCAGTTTCTATCATTCGAGTTCAAGCGGTGATATTTATATGTCTTATGTGTCTATGTCTACAACGGTTTTTTCATTTTTAATAAAGCTTTCATAATGGAAAAGTCATGCAAAGTCATCTGCATTTAAGTCTTTCAGCAAATCACTTCCACTGTTTTTTTCTCTAGCTAATAATAACGGCCGAACCCAAAACCTACGTTTCCTTCTATGACATACCAAAAATATCGTAATAGCTGCCGCTAGCATTAAGTATTTCCTCCTCGACATCTTCAATCAGACTGGATGTTATATAACTTTTGCTACATGTAACACAGTATCATTTGAGTACAATTTGAAAAATATAGCAAATGTTTTATAACATTTGCTATATATGTAGCACTGCTACATATAGCAAATGTTATATAGCAGATTTTACTACATAGTGTAAATGCGGCTTTACAAATAAATATTGAAAACAACATCAAGAAAAGTATTGTTAATAAGTATAATTGTTAATTGTTTACAATTTTTGTCAACAAACGAATTTAAAAAAAATCTTGACGATGAGTAACTCAAACGAATTAAACCGTACATTCGTTCTATTTCCATTTAAAAATTAAAAATTCAACAACTCATTGGACGATTCAGTAAGAACTAAGAACGAATCTATTGACTGAATTGATTCAAATATCAAATTTTGTAAGTTTGTTTGATGCATTGTGCCGTTTTAATACGACTTCCGGTTTTATCGAATATAAATAATTTTTTTAACCACAAATTTTCTTTGTTAGAAATTAAAATAATATATTCGCGAATGCTTTTGCCGCTTGTTTTTAAAATCTTGTATTTACTATTAGTCAGAATTTTAATTGTTATACAAATAAATTTAAATAGCAGGTGTGTTATTTATATTCTTCCAGGTTCTGATAGCGGAATATCAATCCAATCTCGCGAAGGTCTTAAGTTCCTTTCACTTAGCGGCGACGGCCAAGGTCTGGGTGTAAACTTGGATATGTCAGCCGACATCGCCGACGGAAGATCTCTAGATCCCGGTAGCGAAGAGTTATCCGAACTACCATTTGACATGCCGAAATTGCGGAGACGTAGACAGTTTGAAATCGCCGCCGTGGGTTCGGGGTCGCTCAACTCTGTGCAAGACCTTAGCGACTTGCCTTTCGATATGCCTAAATTACGTAGACGGAAGCAGGCCGAGATAAATACCGGTGTTGCTCCCGATAGCGGCGCATCATTGGCTAGTTCCAGTCAGAGTGTTCGAGATTCCGATAGACAAGGTAAATTTGAATATTTACGTAGATATGTTTTCTGACAAATTTTACATTAACTATTAATTCCTAGGAATTCATAGGTTCTAGATTCATTGGTGGATAAAAGTACATCTTGGTTTATTTTCCCCCCATAAATTACTTTTAGGGTTCCATAGAAAACTAGGAACTCTTATAGTTTCGCTCTGTCCGTCCGTCTGTCTGTATATAAATTTTATACCGATTAAGATGAAATTTGGTATACGGACGTAGATTGATAACCCAAAAACAGAAATGATGATATTTTTTTTGAAAAAAAATTTTTTTGTTCCCCTTTTCGTCGACTGAAAAGTATATTCAAAATAAATTTTTCACTTAATTCATTTAGATAGCTCTCTTAAAATGCAACAAAAATGTATTAGGACCTTTTGATTTTAACCCTTCAGTGACGATATATTTGCGTTCCCCCCTCCCCCATTTATTTTCTAAACTTTTGAAAAAATTCCAAAATGTAGTTTTTGATTAGTATTTTCAATGAAAATCATAACGAAGACTAGCAAAATTAAAATAGTTTATGAAAATTTTTGAAATACTTATGTAAGTATTTTTTATAAATCGTAGTGAGAATGACTACGGAACCCTATCACACACTTGGCCGTTTTATTGTTCTTTGTTTTAATTTAAACAAATTTCCCCTTGAGTTTAAAGATAAAAAATAATCGCAATAAGTAAATTTGTGTTCCTTTTTAGATTTATTAAAATAATTTAAATTTAATATGTACCTACAAAATGTAACATACGTGTGATTGGCCTTAATTCCTTCATAATCCTTGCGAGGTTTTGCAGAAAGTGTTTAGCATACAGAAAAGGATTTATGGGGTATAATCTGCGTGTCGAAAACCAAAACCAGGAAAATTTATTCGTGTTTGTAATACAAAATCACGTGTATCATAATATTGCTTTACAAGGAAGACGTGAAGAAAATAATCTATGTAAAGATATTTAAATCTTGATTCCAAGACCTACTTAATATATACTTGATCTTTTTAAATATTCTCTTTCAAAAACAATTGATTATTACTGTTTAACAAAAGAAAATTCAAGTAAAGAATGTTTTTTTTATTGTTTTGTAAGAACAAAGTTCTCGATATTATCTATAATTTATTCCCCATACATTTTTTTCCAACATTTATGATTTAGCCAAAAATAATTTTTTTATGTAATTATTTAGATTCACCTACACTGTTCACTCTCAGTATTACGTATAAGAAAGTCCCATGGTACCTATGGTAAACACACACACTGTTCAAACTCTGTAGTACGTATAAGAAAGTCCCATGACACTCATGGCAAATATTTCTCCTCTGTTATGAACCATTTGAATTATAATAAAACATTTTTTCTTCAAAAATTCGTTTTTACGAAAAAATGAATAGAACATAAATTATAGATATAGATATTACCTACAATTTTTAACTTTACCATTTTTCTCTATTTCGCACTGTTTCAGAGTAATTCGAAAAATTCAAAAATCGACGTAGGTAAACATCCGTATCCGGTTGAAAGATCGTTTTCAAAAATAGGACGTTTTCTTCCCAGACAAAAATTAATCTTAAATATAAAATTTCATCCTTCTACGATTTGTCGTAATTGAGTTACAGCGCTTACAGACCGACAGACACACAGACGTCATGGCGAAAATATTCAGAATGGATTCAGGAAAGGTTAAAATGAATAATTCCATCAAAATCCGGATTTCGAAAAAAATCGGTTTCACTATACTTACTTATACTATGTGTATATTTCATATACATGGTATAAGAAAGTAAAAAATATTTTCTTATACATCCATTTCACAAAGAAAGATATCCCTTCTAATAAAAAGAACATCTCCTGAAAGATAGCTATAAATTACTTGCAGTACCTTTTACATTTAATTATTAATTAAAAAACAGCCACGTCCTAAATTCATCCATGTAAATATTAGATACAGGGATCCCTTGAAACGAGCAACCCTTACACACACGCACGCAGAGGAAATGACGGTTCTACCTGACCGGATGTGCAACCGATCACGTCCGGTCTAGTTCGATATGAAATTAGGCGCGGACCGTACGGATGACGGTTTAATTCCGAATGACGTCACGCGTGGGTGATTTATCGCCACTTTAGAAAAAGATAGGGTGAGAGTGAAATGAGATAGGCAATGTGTATATATTAGACGAGATTAAGTGATCAAGATCTCTGTGATTCATTACGACAGCCGATCCCTATTGGGATTTAAACAATATTGACGTGTTTTTATGTTCTCAATTAACATTGTTGTTGTTTGGGATCTTATTGATTACAAGTTAATTAATTATTTGTTGTAATCAAAATGGTTAGAAGTTTAAAGCCTTGGCACTTTACAGAAACGGTCTCCGTCACCGCTTCGACCTTGCAAATTTATTATATGTGATTCAATACAAGTGGCATGTTAGCTGCGTCGAAACGGCGCTGCGTTTTGACGTAGCTAGCATGTAATAGATTTGCAAGGTCGAAGCGGTGACGGAGACCGTTTCTGTAAAGTGCCAAGGCTTAAATTTAAAATGAGTTATTGTTACATAATATTTGACAATGTATACAATATTTTTATATTGGTAGGTTTAGTTTAAAGCATCGTTGTTATTTTTTTTTAAACGATACTTGAATTTCGATCAGGGCCGTAACTACCACCGGGGCAGTCGGGGCGGTGTCCCGGAGCCCCTGAGTATAGGGGGACTCTCAAACAAGGAAGGTATTTTTTTACGAAATCGGATTAAAAAAGTTTTGAATTAAACTCATTTTGATTCAACGCGGAGAAAAATTTTCAAAAATAAAAACCCAAAAAATTATATACGAGTCAATTTTTATTTTTAATTGTGTTTTTTATCTGTTTTGATTTGGAACTTGTCACATATTTATAATCATATAAGGAAAATCTTTTCACAAAATTTTATTAAAATCGATTTACTATTGGTCGTTGTAAAAAAAGTACTATTTTTTTTTAGGTTATGTAATAAAATTATAAGATTTTAAAATATTTAGTTTTATAGGGAAATCCATAACGAAGAAAATGATTTTTTTATTTTTGCAATCCGGCCAATAGAATTGGAGATAAAAAATGATCGTTTTTTCAACAAGGTACAAAAAATTTCGCTAATATGACTCCACTATAAATCGAGTTTTATGCAGCTCGATATGAGAAATTATTGTTTGTTTTTTCGAAAAATTTTTTACTGGTATAATTTTAATTGTTTACAAAAACTATTAATAATTAAAATTTGAAAGCATTCACATTTTTATTGAAAAACTTATTTTTTTTTGGAAAATAGTCACATACATCTAAATTGTTCAAAACATTTTTTATAAGGGGCCCCTCGATCACTTGCTGCCCCGGGGCCCCAGAACCTCTGGTTACAGCCCTGCTTAGAATTATGTGGACGTTCACTGATTTCATAATGTACGCACACAAATACATTTTCCTAAATTCGTCAACAAAATTTCTTTGTTGATTTCCTAAAAAAGCAAACGTATTTTCAATACATTTCTTTTTCGCTGCTACAATAAAAATAAACTTTCTTTTTCCGCCCTAAAGAATCCTAAACATCTGTTTCCAAATGCTTGTACTTCGTAGTTACGTACCTAGTTGTGATAAGTGCAGGGTGAAAAGACGCATAAAAGTTTTTCCAATCAATTCCCCATCAGACATCGATCAACTGGACAAGCGTTTAGCGGATGTGACGCTCACGTGACGGATAGCCGTGCATGTGCTGCCGTCTCACGTTAACCGTCTGTACTAAAGTTAAACGACTGAGATTGAAATATACATCGACATGCAACAAGAACGGATTGATATAGGATCTTTTTCAATTGCTTAGGATGTATGTGTATTTGAGATTCTTTATTATTTGATTGAGTAAATTTGTAAAAGTTTCACTATTGATTTTTAAGAAATCTTTTAGCATACATATTGGATGAATCAGTGGCGTCAGAACCATTTTTTTCTGGGGGACAGTACGAATTTCAAAAATTAAGTTGACCTAATTTTACTTGGCGTTCTTTAAATTCAAAATTGATTTCAATTTTCTTTATCTTGGTTAATATCGTATTATTTGTTAAATAATATAGATACAGTAGAACCTCGTTAGTACGTTTTTAAAGGGACCTAAAAAAAGACAAAATCGTACTAACGAGATTTTACTGTACTCACTTTTTATTTTTCTTTGTCTCTTACTAGACTTACGGTTACATTTTATAATTTGTTTGTGAGCTTTAACATCAGTTTACAAAAATTAAAAAATTTTGAGAGTAAAAAAATTGCAGAAAACAAATTTTTATAATTGCACGTCGCATCAAACCCGCCCAAAAAAAACATTAGGGGGGGCAAAAACTATCATGCCCCCCCCCCCCCGTCCAAAAACAACTTAATAAAATAAAATAAAATTAAAAAACGGGAGGGGGTTATAGAAATCATCAATAATTTCTGTAATAATTTAAAAAAATAGATTTTTTTATTTTTTTATTTTAATTACTAAAAATTAGCTGGCACCTGAGGCAACTGCCATACTTACCTATACGCATGGACGCGATAACTTAAATTGAGCGCACTAAATTAAAAAATAAAAATAATTTTAACATGAATTTTTTTAGAATCACTGTTGGAAGTACTGTAAAGTATGACACAGGTTGCCTTCTATTTAATACAAAATAATAAATATACTTTTTTTTTCAATACACCAATTCAACTATTTCGGTTTTAAATTTCCATTCGTCAAAGAATTATTTAATATTTCTGAGTATTAACGACAATTTTTATTTCAGTTGCCCTTTTCCGACCGAAACTTACACTGAACTTGGGTGAAAGCAATTCTAGTCAGAGACAGCGGCCTGGTTTAGGTTTAAATCTAAGCGTTCCTCCTCCAAGGGCCGAACTTGTAGATGTAGATCTTCCACTTGAAAAACAAGGGTAAGTTGTGAATTTGTAATTGTTTATATTCAAATAGTTTTTATTTGTATTTTATTCTACACAGGTGGTACCATGGTGCAATAACTAGAGTCGAAGCTGAATGCGTTTTGAGATTGTTACGAGAAGGAAGCTTTCTAGTCAGAAATAGTGAATCTACAAGACAAGATTATTCTTTATCATTGAAGTAAGTCTATATTAAAATATGGAATAATTTGTTTACCTCTTATAATATTTTTATTTTATAGAAGCGCAAGAGGCTTTATGCACATGCGAATACAGCGCACCAAAAAAGATGGTAGCTCAGAAAACATACAGTTCATTCTCGGACAGTTCAGTAAACCATTCGACAGTGTGCCTGAAATGATACGTCATTTTACATTGAATAGACTTCCGGTGCGAGGTGCGGAGCACATGTGCTTGCTGCAGCCAGTCGTTGCACAGCTCTTGTGATCATAAACGCTGCTCTACCATTTGTATTTTACGTAATTTGTATTTAGTATTATCAAACCGTACTCAACAAACTTACCAAAAACATACTTGATATTTTAATATATATATATATATATATATATAATACTTAGGTATTTTATTATTAATATGGAATAATTGTTTTGATGCATTCAAAATGAAATGTTAAGATAATATTTATTTGTAAATACAGTTATAAAATTTTTAGGCAGTTTTATCATTTAAAATGATATCACGAAGATATCTTTTTTTATCTTATCTAAAAAAAGATACAGTAAGTGTCGGTTATTATAAAAATTTCAATTTATTTGTTTACGATATCATAATAAGCCAGCACTTACTATATTTTAATGATTTGTTGGGTATCTGGGTATGTATAATTTATGATATTATTGATATTATCATTATCATTAATCTTTACATTTCATTTCAATGTGTAACATGTATATTTCCTTATGGTTGTGATATTTATATTTTGACTGATTTGTTGATTTTTTTATATTAATTTGTTTGTTATAATTTATTTAATAATAATATATTACTTTTTATTCAACCTTCTTTATGTTGATATATAATTATTGTTTTATCGTTAGATACTTTTCATTACAATATTTCTTGTAAGTGATAAATTATAATACAGTTAAAGAAAATTAGATAACAATCGACAGGATATATAATAGCATTTACAATAGTGCCATTTTAATAGTTCTAAAAAACATTTATTTTGTTACTTTTTATTAAAAATAAATTACCCTGTATATTTTCTTGTGATAGTTATTCATTTATGCCTGGTTTCACTACAGTTTTTCTCTAACGCAAAAATATATGAAATAAATGAAGAGTTAACTGTTTCTACAGTTAAAATAATAATAATATATCTTACAATTAAGTCTGTGTTACACTTGTCAATTTTTTCATCAATTTTAAGTACTTAAAACAAAGAGATTGTATGACATAGACAGTGAATCAGCCGAACACGATAACTCTCGGTAGATAGATTCTTATTTATGATTGACGCTGACTTATATAAAGTGCTACGGCTCACTTAGTCTATATCATACAATGTCTTTGAATTAAAAACGGTCAATTTTTGTTTGACTTAATCAGTAATATCAACTTAATATCCCAAGAAGTAACCAAAAAGTTGATGGAAAAATAGAACGTTTTTTCGTCAATAAATTGGACGTAAATTTGACAAATAAATTTTATTTTCAGTCATCAATTTTAATACGTACTTAAAATTGGTGAAAAACTTGACAAGTGTACTACAGGCATTTTAAATAGGTATGTATCCAGTGCAAGTAAAAGTTACCAGAAATTTAAACAATTAGCTCCAGTGAAGTTATCAGTTGCTATATTCAGGTAGAAGATAACTCTAGTAGTACCTGTTTGTTTATTGAAATTGCAGGTATTATTATGGTTATTTATGTAATTTTGCATAAAAAATAAAGTAAATACAAAAAAACTTTTAATGTAGGTACCTTTGATAATTTTTTTATCGCAACATTGTTAATTTGCCAAATATGAATGACTGTGACATTTTTATATTTGAATAAAACATTGTTAAAATATGTTAATGTGAAAATCGATTATGACAAATAGCTCTGTAATATCTAAGTATGTATAAAATTAAATATTTTGCAGATGATATATTTAATTAAAACAAAATAATCGTAGTATTTATATCGGTGTTTTAGAATTAATTGTATATTATTAACATTTTTCCATTTACATTGTAAAATATATTATTATTTTATAATATTGTATTTCTGCTCATATTTTTTTAAATATTGAATTCATATAAATATAATTATCTTTAGATCCAAAGTAAAATGTTATTAATTAGAAAAAATAATTTTTTGAGATAATCATTCACTTTCATTGTAATTATATAAATTTTGGACACATTAATATATATCTTAATAATTATACAAATAATTTGTATAAAATATTTTCAGTTTTACGTAATATAAACGCCATAGATATAGAATATAACAAAACTATGAAACTGCAACATATAGAATTTGGCCTTACTTTTTAAAATGTAATGTTTGAAGAAACAATCAAATTCATGTAATGAAACTTCAATTATATCATAAAAGTTGTATTTGTTTAGTTGACAATATTCAATAAAGAAAATAGGTCGTCTTTATCGTGCAATATATACATTTTATTCTCAATTATACATTGTAAATATTTTCTTTTGAAATTATTTATTGTTCATGCATAGTTATGTTTTTATAAAGTGTGTACATTAATGTAATGTACTAGTGGAACACTATAAAATATTATATTCTTTATAAAAATAGAACATAGTATTGTGTACTTTATGTTATTATAAAAAATAAAATATTGAAATACATGAAATGTTTTTTAATTATATATTATTATATTATACAAATATTTTTATAACAACATCTATTTTAGACACAGTAATAAACCAAATATCAATTAAAATTACATAATATTCAATATTTTAAAATCGAACAAGAATACCTTTCTTACATAACAATTTTTAAAATTCCCGCCGTAAAGATGTCGCTATGATCGTTGCGTTGCGTAGGCAAGAAGCGTAGCTATAAAAGCAGTGACGTAGCTATCCCTACCTACGTCAATTATAATTGAATGCATCCAAATTAACAAGTCATCTTTTGGTTGCCAAAATGGCAGAAGGACAGGAAAGTCCTAAAAAAATTACAATTACTGTGAAAACCCCAAAAGAAAAACAGATAATAGAAGTCGACGAAAATGCAAGCATTAAAGACGTACGTATATATTTAATGGTTTTGTAATTCGTGCTATTTATATACGTTTTTGTGCATGACGCCGCACTTGTGATTCAAGATTCTAGAAGTTTACATATATATTTTGATTTCAGTTTAAGGACATTGTTGCTGAAAAATTCAGTGCAGAACCGGATCAGTTATGTCTTATTTTTGCTGGAAAGATAATGAAAGATCATGACACATTGCAAACTCATAACATTCGAGATGGGTTAACAGTGCATTTGGTTATTAAAACTGCACCTCGACCAGTAGAGCCTGGTCCTCAACGACCACCAGGTAAAATTCATTATTTATTTAAATTCTGCACAGTTATGTTTACATTTATACATTTTTAATAGCGGATATCAGCGCAACACCGTTTGGATTAGGATCACTCGGAGGGCTTTCTGGTCTAGAGTCATTAGGAATGGGATCTGCTAATTTTATGGAACTTCAGAATCGTATGCAGACGGAACTTTTGAGTAATCCTGAAATGATGAGACAAGTATTGGATAATCCTTTAGTACGTTCACTTATGAACGACCCAGAAAATATGAGAACATTAATTACATCAAATCCGCAAATGCGTGATTTAATGGATGTAAGTGAATGTTGTTAATGATAAAAAATGTTCTGTGCATTGATTGAATTCTAATTTTTCAGCGTAATCCTGAAATAAGCCACATGTTAAACAATCCTGAACTTTTGCGTCAAACAATGGAGCTGGCTCGCAACCCATCTATGTTACAGGAGTTGATGCGGAGTCATGATAGAGCTATATCTAATTTAGAATCGGTTCCTGGTGGCTACAATGCGTTACAGCGCATGTACCGTGATATACAGGTAAAAATTAATTTAGCATTATTGAAATTGCCTCAAATATTAAAAGTGTTTATTTTCAGGAACCTATGTTGACTGCTGCAGCTGATCAGTTTACACGCAACCCCTTCTCTGGCTTAGTAGAGACAGGTGATGGGACAAACCCACAGAGGGGTCGTCAAAACCAAGAACCGCTACCAAATCCATGGTCTGCTGCAACTGCTGGTGGGACAGGGGCAGGAAGTCCAGGGCCCGGGACTGGAGCTGGGGCTGGAGCTGGAGGTGGTCGTTCAGGTACCGGAATATTGAATTCGCCAGCGATGCAAAGCTTATTACAGCAGGTATGTGTAAATATGATATATCTGCGGTTGCCAAACCGTCATCTAAGTGAAATATAACCTTTATTATGTTAATTTTTTTTTAAATAAAAAAAAAATTTTAATAAAAATAAAGCTGAGCTCATGGATGCAATTTTCATAGTTCACTACTGTTTATAACCCAATTTCACCAAAAATGCCAATATTGTCCTTTTAGCACCTAGCAATTATATAAATTCACTTACCAATAAAAATATCAACTACTTGGTTTTGTGAAGTTAAGATTTGACATTTGAAAAGCTCGACTTTTTTCTCCTCTAGATGTCTGAAAACCCACAACTGTTACAAAATGTGTTTTCGGCTCCGTACACGCAGTCAATGCTGCAAGCGCTCTCAGCAGACCCGAGCATGGCATCGCAGCTAATCAACCAAAGCCCGATGTTTGCCAACGATCCAGCAATGCAGGAGCAAATGCGTACAATGATGCCGACGTTTCTGCAACAGATGCAGAACCCAGAGGTTCAAAATCTCATGGGCAACCCGCAGGTAATTAAATAGTAAATTATAAAAAAATATTTATCTTCATTGAAATGTATTAATATTTTTCATAGGCATTAAATGCGCTAATGCAAATCCAACAAGGGATAGAGCAGTTACGGTCGGTAGCCCCTAGTCTGGTGCCGAACATAGGAGGTGTAACTAGCGTCCCCCCATCACCAGGTGCTACAAATGTAGCGTCACCGGCGGCCAATGCATCCCCAGGACCCACAGAAACACCGAGCACTAACACTACAACAACAGGAACTGCACCATCTCCCGGCCAACAGCCGCAAGTCAATCAAGATGTATTTTCACAAGTAAGTTGCATGTGCAGTTTGTTTCATGTTTTAATAATCTATGTATGTCACAGCCCTCCCATTCCCATATTTATAACTTGTCATATTTATTTTCGAAAAAGTAAGAACATTTTTTTGTAATAGTTTATTTTTAAATATTCATTTGTTATTTTGATTGTTGTTATTGTTTTTTTTTTGTTTTTAAAAAAAATTTTTTTCATGGCATACTTATTTTATATTTATTTAGTACTTCGACTTATTTTCAGAAATAAATATGACAAATGACATATTGTTGTAAGGTAGAGTAAAAAACACGTTCAAATATGCTATAACCAACTTAGTGTATTGTGAGTATTCGTTATTTTGATGTATTGTGTTTATTATTTCATTACAGTTTATGGCTCGTATGGTTGCTAGTATGAATACACAAGCGAATCCTAATTTACCACCAGAAGAACGGTATAGAGCGCAATTAGAGCAACTTACCGCTATGGGATTTGTTAATCGGGAAGCAAATTTACAAGGTTTGTTGGCATTTTGACAAAATATAAAACGTAAAACCAATACATGTGTTTTATATTTCAGCACTGGTCGCTACATTTGGGGATATAAATGCAGCAGTTGAAAGGCTTCTGGCACTGGGGCAACTGTCTATGAGCTAACTACGCTACCATGTACACAGAATAAATATACAGCAAACATTCTATGATGTAGATTTGTTGGCATACTTCAACTTTAGCGGTAGCCTGTATTCCTCAAAGGCCTTAACCCTTTTGTTATCAAACATCCAAAAGGGGTTGTAACGTTTAAACTATATTTTGGTTCTATATACAGAGGAAAAAAAATAAAATAATGGACGGTGTCTGGTGTCGGAAATCGGTTTATTTTTGATATGTTTTTATTTTTTTATTTTAAACAATTTGATTTACGTGCTGGTATTTTTATAATTATACATATTATTGATTTAATAATATAATTTTACGTTTAATAAAATAGCAACGTTAAGCTAATTGAAAACTACTATTTTGTGAAACTAGTATTGGGAAATGATTGATCTAATTATATATGTGTGAATAAAATAGGCAACATAGAACTCTGTAACTATAAATCACAGAAATGGTCGTAAAATATTCACTGCATTATCTTGTACTAACGATTTGATTTAATTATCGAGCAGAAATTTTTGAAACTGATTACGGAAGTCACACTTCAATATGGTGGCTGTATTTTATTTAAAACCCTGTAATTACTAAACGATTCGTTGTAATGATTTGAAATTTTAATATATAAAACAAGAGTATATATACAGAACAGTTAAATTAGTTAATAGTTCCAGAGTACTATGTCATCAAACAGGTGATGTATTTTAATCTACTTGGGGGGTAATACTGATGTTTTGATTATTTAACTTATATTGTTTTAAGAGATTGCAATAAATATGTGATGATTAGAAGCGAAAATCTTGGATGTCCTTAATATATAGGTATATATAGGGAAAAAATCATTAGTATGGAAAGTACCGTAAGTTGTTATATGAAAACTTTATTTAAATACATGCATAGAATAATATATTTGTAATTGGAATGTATTTTTTGATGTTGTATTTATCAGCTGAAGGTATTTGTGAACATGGTGAAAAAATATTTGTAAATTGTACATATTTGTTAAAATTTATGTAAGAAAAATCAAATATATTTTTTCCGTTTCTGCCGACATAACAATTGTTTGCCGATTTCCAACATATAGGTCTTGTAATGTTTTCACTGTCCAATCTTCATTTTAAAAATATTTTTTGTTATTATTATTTTTTAGATGGATGATTGTTCACATTGCAATACATTCAGTGTATTCTGTTAAATAATAAAGTGATTTATCCATTCCAACTTTTGTTTTATTTATAAAACATTATTTTACATTTATTGTTAGTTTTACTAGGGTTGAACTTTGAAATATCGCAATACAAATTTATTTTAATTTTAATAGAAGACTATTTTACTTGAAATTAAATTGTACATGTGCCTCCCCCGTCACTCCCCTAGAAGTTGAATTTTGAAAAATGGCTTCTTAGAGGATCATTAAAATAATTTTTAAGTGCTATTTAACTTTGAAATATAATTATATATACCTATTTTTTAAATATTAAAAAATACAAAACAAGAATAAATAAATGTATATACAATATTGTATATTATACATTTAAAACATTCGAATGTCGATTCTCAGTGACGTAATTCCTGCGCAAACACTGATTAACAAGAGCTCATCAATCTACCTTTATATTTCTTGCAGGAAACTGTACAATTACATTTATAATTGTATAATATGGTTAGTAAGTATTGAAAGTATGCATGTATGCATTAATTATACAGAATGGGGCACGCACTATTGCCCCATCCTGTATAAAGAAAGTAAATTATAGTCAAAAGTACTTGTGTTGATAAACAGGTAACATAGAACTAAATAAGAGCATCTATGTAGATAAATAGATGTAATCAATTCAGAGACTTCTCAATAAAAAAATAGGACTTGGAATGGTTTGTAGAAAATATTAAAATTTAAAAGTTCATGTGGCGACATCTATCGAAAAAAAATTAAACTAAATCTATCAAAAAATATTAAATGGTTTCTAAAAAATGAAGTACATAAGCCGACATCTAGTAGAAAAATCTTGAACTAATAATTTCCAATTCAAACCTTTTCCGCTAGGTGTCCTACATACATAATTTCATTTTTTTCAGAAGCTATTCTGACTAAGTGAAACTTTTTGTCGTTAGAGACGCTATCGTATGTATTATGGCATCCTGAGTCCAAAAATATACACACAAAGTTTCGCTCGGATCGACAAAACTGTTTTTTTATCAACATTTGTCTAAACAATTTGCTTGAAATTTTTAACAAATGAAGGAAATTTAATCTTGTGTTATTGTGATATCAACGTGTCCTTAAAGTCAATAATACAATATTCTATACCTGTGTAGATAAACAGGTTACAAAGAACCAATTAAGAGCATCTATGTAGATAAATAGATGTTATAAATTCAGTAAGTTAACAAACATACGTATTATACCTGTGTAGATAAACAGGTATAAAATCAAATCGCATTATATTCAATTCAACTTTTTGATTATTCAAGTTTGTGTTCGCTTGATTAAATTTCAATATTTTTTTCAGATGCCATTTCGACTAAGTCAAATTTTTTGTCGAGTTAGAGCCGCTATCGTATGTATAAGGCCACCCTGATTCCAAAAATACACATTAAAAGTTTCGTTCGGATCGATAAAACTGTTTTTTATCAACATTTGTCTAAAAAAATTGCTTGAAATTTTAACAAATGAAGGAAATTTAATCTTGTGTTATATATGATATCAGCGTGTCCTTTTACATATGATGGCGTTTATAATATTTTCAAATTCAAAATGGGTGTATCAATTACCGTACTGAAAAACACACCGTTTTTGAATTTGAAAGAAATAGACACGCCATCGTATGTAATATGACTCGCTGATATCATAAATGATAATAGATTTTAAATCAATTCACTGGTTCAAAATTTGATGAAATTTTTAAAGACAAAACTCGATAAACAACCGTGTTATCGATCCGAGCGCAACTTTTTATGGTCATATTTGGAATCAGGGTGCCCTAATACATACGATAGCGTCTCTAACTCGCCAAAAAAAAATTTTTCCAAAAAAGAAACAAGGCTATAGTATGGCTTAAAAAACAGTCGAAAAATCCTTTTTTCGATTTTCAAAAAATTAGATACGTTATCGCATGTAAAGGGATACGCTTATTCGACTTTTCTTATCAGATGCGAAATTTGTCGAAAGGGTCAAAAGTTACAGCCATTTTACGACGAAAAATTGATAAAAAACGGTGATAGGGATCCGAGCGCAACTTTTTATCAACATTTTTGGAATCACCATGCTGTTACACATACGATACAGTGCTTAACTCACCAAAAAAAAAATTGTAGCGATGACATAACACGACGGCGCCTCCACCATATATAAAAATGTACAAAAATAATATATATTTAGTATTTTTGAATAAGGAATACAAAAAAATAAAAAAATATTTTATTCTGTATATTTGTTTATATGGTGAAGGTGCCGTCATGTTACGTCATAGCATCAAAAAATTTTTTGGCGAGTTAAGCACGCTATCGTATGAATAACAGCATGGTGATTCCAAAAATGTTGATAAAAAGTTACACTCGGACCCCTATCACCGTTTTTTATCAATTTTTCGTCGTAAAATGGCTGTAACTTTTGACCCTTTCGACAAATTTCGCATCTGATAAGAAAAGTCGAATTAGTGTATCCCTTTACATGCGATAACGTATCTAATTATTTGAAAATCGAAAAAAGTATTTTTCGACTGTTTTTTAAGCCATACTATAGCCTTGTTTCTTTTTTGGAAAAAAATTTTTTTGGCGAGTTAGAGACGCTATCGTATGTATTAAGGCACCCTGATTCCAAATATGACCATAAAAAGTTGCGCTCAGATCGATAACACGGTTTTTTATCGAGTTTTGTCTTAAAAAATTTCATCAAATTTTGAACCAGTGAATTGATTTAAAATCTATTATCATTTATGATATCAGCGAGTCATATTACATACGATGGCGTGTCTATTTCTTTCAAATTCAAAAACGGTGTGTTTTTCAGTACGGTAATTGATACACCCATTTTGAATTTGAAAATATTATAAACGCCATCATATGTAAAAGGACACGCTGATATCATATATAACACAAGATTAAATTTCCTTTTTTTGTTAAAATTTCAAGCAAATTTTTTAGACAAATATTGATAAAAAACAGTTTTATCGATCCGAACGAAACTTTTAATGTGTATTTTTTGAATCAGGGTGGCCTTATACATACGATAGCGGCTCTAACTCGACAAAAAATTTGACTTAGTCGAAATGGCATCTGAAAAAAATATTGAAATTTAATCTAGCGGACACAAACATGAATAATCAAAAAGTTAAATTGAATATAATGCGATTTGATTTTATACCTGTTTATCTACACAGGTATAATACGTATGTTTGTTAACTTACTGAATTTATAACATCTATTTATCTACATAGATGCTCTTAATTGGTTCTTTGTAACCTGTTTATCTACACAGGTATAGAATATTGTACTATTGACTGTACTTACCTTTTTTTATAAATAATATATGCATACTTACTTATTACATGGCGTCATTGTTGATATATATGTATGTTACATACATGCTATGTATTATAGGTGCACCTACACCATATGGTGGAGGTGCGTACATTATATCTCATTTATATGAACTATAATTTCGATAATGCAGAAATCTGTAATTAGTAGTGTTGCTTTTTAAAGAGTGATGGCGCCACTTGCATTTATATGCGATTTAATTTTTAAATCATAATTATATTAAATATATATATATAGTTGTTTAGTATTTGATAATATGTATATATAGCTGTTTATCTACACAGGTATAATACGTATGTTTGTTAACTTACTGAATTTATAACATCTATTTATCTACATAGATGCTCTTAATTAGTTATTTGTTACCTGTTTATCTACATAGGTATAAAATATTGTATAATTGAAAATTACTTACCTTTTATTTATAAATATTATTATATACTTATTACATGGCGTCATTGTTGTCGTCGTTGTCCCCGTTACTACGCTACTGGAGCCAATACAAAAAAATGTATTCTATGTGTTTTCTTGCATCGAATTAGTTCACTGAGAAAAAAATGACTATATATTTTTTTCTATACATTTCATGTGCTATAGATGTTTTGCAGGAATAAATTATTTTGAAAATGTCAATTATAATTTATTTTTATTTAGAAGTAATCTGGTAGTTTTTCTGCGTAAATAACTATACCTATATATTAATATAATAAACTGAACTTATTCCATTTATGCTATTAAGATAATTAAAAATGTCAAAAGAATGTTAAATAAGAAATACAGATCCTACTACTCAGCTGTCGGATCTCCCAACCGACAGGAAGCAGAATAAAAAAAGAAAGAAATACAGACATTTTACATTATATAATTTAATTTAAATTTTATTTCACATGTACAGTCTATCATATATAATACATTATATAAACATGAATAAATCGTTTTGGTTTTTTTCAGTAATGGTAAGTAAGAGTTTTTTTTTTACAAAATATAGTCCATAGATTATAAAAAATATTTTCTAAAATTGGGCTACATATTTCATACTAAACAATATAATATATTATGTACTTTAAAAATAAAAAATAACAGTTATTATAATAATCGATGTAAGTATTATTGTTTACTATGAAATATTCACATTGGCAAATAAAAAATATTGAGAATGTATAATCATGCAAGTACATTTATAAATGGTAACTTTGTATTTAGCGGCCAGTTTACATAAATATGGTACAACGGAATATTATTTTTTTGTATATTGTGTTATATAAAAATATGTAATAGAAGTACAATAAGGGGTATATTTTTATTAATACTGTTTTTTAAGTAACATATATTTTTATTTTAAATTATATGAATATGTTAATGTTATTGTTAACATAAATATTTTGAACATACATATTTTTAAATAACACCGGTAGACAGAAAATTACATTTAGGCCATATATGTTTTATTTTCCAAATAAATAAATATAAAATAGTTGAGCGTCAATTGTTTTTCATTAATAAATGCAAATAGGACTCACAATTTGAAAATTCGCTCACATTTTAACTACAATTAATATAAATTCGTATAAAACAATGCATAATAATTAAATATATATATTTATAATAATAAATACTAATTCTGGTTTAAATACAACTCTCCTGTATTCTGTTCGACGTCGTAACAACCTCAGGCTTGTGTTTGTGTAGTGTTAGCGTGGAAGACACGGGGACTATTGCGGGAGGAAGGGGTGAAGAATTGATTCCTAATACGGGAGCCCTATCTAGCGGGCTGATGGCTGTTACGCCTTTGTTAGCTCTTGGCCGATGATCCCTCTGCAGACTGAGGTACATCTGTAAAGAAAAAACATATTTGTACACATTTCTACCTCTATAAAAGGAAGTTATATTTTCTACATATATACAAATTATAAATATTAAAAGCTAAGAACATTCACTGAAAAATTATCTAATTATTAGTAAAAACCACATTAAAATCGGTTCAGTAGTTTTCGAGTTTACTTGTTATTTTAACCAATTTGGAAAACGAGCAATTTTGTATTAATGCATTTTTTTATAGACGTACATTTTTTGTAGGACTGTGCACTCGCATGTGCATAGGGAGTGGAGGTTTTTGGAACAGAAGACGAGGATCTTCATCACTTGGGTCTTCATCTTCATCAAGACCAGGTGTCGAAGATGGTTCATAAATTTTCATGAAACCAAGAACTGGCCTTCGTTCTGTAAAAAAAGACATTGTTATATATTTGAATTAATTATAAACAGTGTTTTTCTAAGTGGCACGGCATCCTGATAGACAGTCAAGACGTCTCAGAAGCATCGCGAGTTGTAAAGAAAAAAATAATCGTTCAAACATTTATAAAGGTATTAAAAAAAATTGTAATAAAATCATTTAAGTACCAACTCTAGTCTATTCTTATTTTTAGTTTTAGTATTTGTCAAAGAAAAAAGTTAGCTTGAAGAGTTACGATGTATAGCTGTTTAATGATAGCATCAAAATTTTTCCAGAGTAATTTTAAATAGTGAAGTAATCACTATTAAAAAAAATATAACAAAAAAACGTTAGTAAATTGTTTTTCGATTGTTACAAAACATACCCAGTGGCAGATTTACATTAAATGCCGCCCTGGGCAAAAAAAATTGCCACCTCTTTACCAATAGAAAATAATAACCTATTTTCTTCAACAATCACATATTTTAAATATGCGATTGTTGAAGTAAACAAATATGGGCGGATGTAGTTAATGAGTTGGTGCACAGATGGCAGCAAGCTCTTTCAGAACGAAAATCGCGCGCTAATTCGAAATCAGTAGTTCTATTAATAGATAGGATATTTGAAAAATGATGGCAATAATTTTTGCAAGATGTAGAAAAATCGTTTTGATAATCAGAGTAATTTTTTGTATTCCTTTTTTTAGTGTTGTGTATTAAACTAAAAAAGTTGTATTCTCCCAGAATTTGCCGCCCATGTTGCCCATGCCTAAATCCGGCGTTGAACATACCATATTGGTTCCTTATAATATCAGGTTCAGTTTCTTCATTTCCGTGCCCCGGAGTGCTGATGAACCCGCCACCTGTGATCCGGTGTTCCAGACCCAGCACCCCGCCTGCACTACCTATGGGAGTTGTGCGTATATCGTTCCCACAATGTCCATCAGGTGTCAGTGGGTCCATTCTAGATTCCAGTCCGTTTCCTCTGTTGCTGACAAAGTGTCTTCCTTCAGAAAGGGATGTGCCATTGGTTGTTGTCGTTACTGGACATGGGTGATACCTGGGAAATGAGGAATTTATTTTTAAGAATTTTTGTTGTTTTGGTAATTATGTACTATGGGATTCAGAAATCGTCGCTTATAACAGATTCGAAATATTAAGACAAACATCACCGTTTATCATTTTCTAGGGCGGAGCTTGTATAGTTATATCATTTTAAATAACAACACAAATATACGTCAATTTCATTAATTAATGTTATATCTAGTTTAACAATTTAATTTTTAATCGCACAAATATATATGAGTACTATAAACAAAGAGTACTTCTTTATCTAGCAAATGAGTTTCAAAATATCTGTCTGTTTGGTACATGTAGACATGATTTAAATACAAGAATGATCAAATGGGAGGAGCCTACTAAGTTTGTGATAAGCGAATTTGAATGAAAACTGGTCGACCACTTCTGCATGCGACTCTAAAGTTATTTTTCTGTCTTCAAAATGTTTTGCAGTTAATGTTAATTAGGTAAAACAAATATTGACTTTAAAACACAAAATTCCACATCTAAAGATTGCTACATGAGCCTTTCAACTTTATCTCCCAAAGGGGTCGTAACTGACGAGCCTCTCCTTCTGAAATCCAGCACTGGACTCATATATCACAAGGTCTAATCATAGACTTATAGAATGGACTGTCTCTTTTCTGAAGGGCAATTAGAATTCTAGAAAGAGACAGGTATTGGCCGAACAGTTACTTTGTCTCTCTCACACATTTTCGCCAGTATTTACTTCACAGCTGGATAGGGCATGTTCAGTCCATTCTATAAGACTATAGGTCTAGTTAACAAAATAAGCAAAGAGGTAGTGACGCATTATAGCTTCATGAGGCCCCAGACAAAGAATTTGGGGACCCCATGTACAGTGTTGAATTCAGACATTTTTCTTCGGAAGAGGCGTTAAATTTAAGATTCAATATTATTACTATGACATATTTTAAATTTCGAAATTCTGAGTTTATGAAAGCATGATTTGGGCCCTTCTGTTAGTGGGGACCTCAGGCAATTAACGAACAACTGCAAAGAGGTAAGATAATAAATATATAACAGTAGATGTGGACATCATCTACCTGCTTAAAATTAACAATGTTGGATGGAATTAATTAAGCCTTTTGGCTTAATTAATTCCCTCTGATTTAAGTTGACTTCTCTTACCGACTACCTCAGCTCAACTGTATTTTAGCGAATAAATCCTAGTAAACCAATGGCACTACAGCCTTGAAAATGCGTAGTTAAACATCCGGGCACCGCAAACGGCTCGCATTAACATTAGTTAAGATAATATTTACCTTCTGGTGTCACGATCGTCCGCGGTGAGCGCGATCTCTTCGGCATTAAGTTGTACGCGTTTGCTGGCCAAAGGGTCTGCGCCTCTTGACCCGCTCTTGCGCCGTCTCCACATGGCTACCACCACAAAACATACACCGGCCGATAAGATTAGAACTGCTGCCATGAGCGCCGTCAGAAGTGGGTTGATCGGGAGTCCGTTCGATACACCTGAAATTAGAAGGTCAGTTGAAAAGTTTTGTTAAATACAACCCCTATTTAACAGGGGTTTCATCTTGATGATAATCTTGAAATATAAAAAGTTTAGAGGGGGAAATATAACGGAAAAAAATTTCTTCTCAAATATTTTTTTACAAAGTAAACACCAATGGTATTAAAACTATTTTGTACGATTAGAGTCACTAATTATATTATAGTAAGTTGAAGTATCACTGACTGAATTCCAAAATAAATTAATAAATAATATCACAGAATTAATGAAATATTTTTTTATAAAGTATAAACACCAATGGAATTAAAACAGTGGTGATATTATGAAAATTATCATGTACGGTCGAAGTCACTAACTGTGTTATAGTAAGTTAAAGTATCATCACTGATCTGATTTCCAAAACAAATGAATAGATATTATCATGGAATTAATATCCCGTTGAAATTGCTTGTTAGCAAACAAATTTTGTTTTTTAATAGGTACTGGACATTTTGTTATTATATTAAAAATCTAAAAGAGCGATTTGCGTCGTTTTTCTTTCATTTATACTTTTTTGTATATGTTTAAAAATAGTTTTTAATCATAACTACCGAGTCTTAATTTTATTGTAAAATAAAAAGTGTCAGCTGATTTAAATAATAAAAAAAGGTAATAATGCAATTATGTAATAAAGAGACAATCTTCACCTTTGTTAGCAATGTATACATATTTTTTACGTTGTTATACTAGCAAAACCATTTACAAAGCAATTACTAAACTTCATAAATTTAAATACGTAAACAAGATATTGCAAAAACAATTCAATTTTATACAAAGAAGGAGAGTTTTTGTTACCCTTTAGTACAGTTAATATATAGTGACAAAAAACGGGTCTGCATCAAAAGAAGCAAGATCTTGAAGACATCTTTATCATATAAATTATCATTTGTTTTGCCGCATCATCTTTCTTTTAACCAGGGTTGGATCAAGATACTTGGATAAAAAAGAGAATTGTTCTTTATGGAATGCCTAAACTCTGGGTGCTAGACCTTTATGTATTTTGTTAATGAAAAGGTCGTAATAGGGGCAAATAAAAAACATCTGCCAAGTAAATGCACAGTGCTTCCTCGTGCTAAGTTCCCTAAAACCGAAAGTGTTAAGATAAATTGCCTGGCATTGGTTAACCATTTAATTTTTTTACAAATTTTTCTAAAAAATCTTAGTTCGAATTTTTTCTTAAAACGCACCTGAATATTTTTTCATATATTTTTAATTTTTTGACAATTTCAATCTAAATCTAAATTTATGCAAATGTCAAAATGACATTTAAAACGTCAAAGTGACATTTAAAACGTCAAAACGACACTTAATATATCCAATCAAATATCAATTTAGAAAAACAAAACACGAATTTTTAAAATTAATTTAGATAAATCTTTGTAAGGAAATATTTTACAACAAACGTAGTAGACCCATATTATAAGAAATTTAATTCTCTACAAAAAATATTCTATAAAATTTTCTCGTTACATGTGTCGTTCTTGAGATATCTTGAAAAAATAAATATTTTGGGGTGTCACCCCTCCCCCTTACACACGATTTTGATGATTTTGAAATGGGACCGTCCTCAAACCAAACCCAACCATCCGACCAAGTTTCAATAATATCGGTTCAGTGGTTCATGAGTTATGCGTGTGACAAGGATTCAGGGGACAGACGGACGGATACACGGATACACGGACACACGGACACACGGACACACGGACAGACAGACAGACACGGAACGAAAAGTGTTTGTCTTGACGTGAAACGGATAAATAAATTTAAAATTTTGAAATTGGAGAATTTTTTTTTTGTCTCAATCTGAAACGATCACATAGCTTCTCGTATCTTCGATATTGCGAGGAAGCAATATATACAGTCGAATTGAAAACCCCCTTCTTTTTTGAAGTCCATGGTAAGATTTTGATGAAATTTATATGGGACCAACTTAGGAGTATTCTCTTCAGACAAAAATAAATCGTTTAATTCGGTGTATATTTTTCGGAGTTATATGTCCGGAACATATACATAAAAAATATATACTGTCAAATTGAAAAACCTCCTTTTTTGAAGTCGGTTGAAAAGGTCATTAGGCCGCATAATATAAATAAATATAGGTACTTTCTCGAATTTTTAAAACAACTTTTATCTTCTATTCAATAGATAAAAAAAATTCCTTGATTTTTTCCGGTTTTCCAGGTGAATTTTTATGTATAGTTTACAGGTTATTGAAAAAAATTCGTAAAATTAAAGGCTGGTTTTGATTCTTTACAAGTAAACTAAATTACCAGAATCAAATTTCACGAAATTAATTATGTATTAATAAAAAAAATTATCCTCAGTAACAAATCACAAAATACATAAATTAATATCATTATTGTTGAAAAACCATCTCAATAATTTAAAATACATTTTCAAAAAAGTTTTGTTGTCAACAAATAATTCAGTATCATGTGATTTATTTTTAATACGTGATACAAAATTATTTGTTGACAATAAAATTTTTTTGAAAATTTTGCACGTTTTAAAAAAAAAATTTAATAGGAAATTGTTTAAATATTTGCGGGAAATTTCTTAGCGTATGTGGATTGAGTTGACACGGTGAGGTTTTTGCATTGTTTAACAAAACAACTTTTCCCCGATATTTCCCTGTCTACTGAAATTCTCTGAGTTCACGTTTTCCAGAAAGTGGCCACCCTGTACTAGTTAAGAGGGGAATGGGGAAGGTTCCGGCCGATGACGTTATGTCTCTGAGGTATGACATTACAAAAAATTATATAAAAACTTTTTTTATAAAGTTAATATTTTAGATTGTAGAATTCCAGTTTTTACGTTTTTACTTTTTATTCATGTTTGTAAAGCCATAAAAAATTTAATTTGAACAAGATAAAAGATTAACAAAAAAATATTTTGTCTGAGACGCTGAAACACCTTAGTTCGGTTCTGCGTAATATTTTTTATTTTAACAACCTTTTTACGTTGCAACCAAAACCCTGGCAGAATTCTGTCGGAAATGGGGCTGTCATTGTGTATATGAAAACTGTATTTATTTAAAAATTATTCGATTACGGTTTTACTCCTCCCCTTATTTTCATGACCTAATCCAATCTGGTTTTATGTAATGTAGGTCACTGTATTGCGGTTCATTTGAGTTTTCTTTTCATGAACGAGAATTTTCACAAGAATTGATATTCAATAATATTATTTACTTAAGAAGTTTGAAGATTTTATTATGGCGTTCGATTGTAAAATATATGTAAGTATATTAAGTGACAACATTGAAAATTTTCAGGAGAGCAACTTTAATGATTACTTAAATAATATAAAATAACGATAAATTTTTTTTTTACCTTGAGGTCATTATTTGTTGTTGAAAAACAAAGTTTTTTTTTACCTATTTGTGATGATTTTTGAAATTTTTATATAGTCAGTTTTCATTTATTAAATATGTGTCGATATCTAAGATAGCGACGGGTTAGGTTGTCTTTTACTAGGAATAACTATTTTAATACAATTTAAAGTGTTTTACAGTCTTTTTTTTACCCGTTCTTGTGTATTTTAATGGCAATTAATCTGTTAAAGCCCCTCATATTCATGAACTATTCATAATTAGTATATTTTCGTTACATAGTAGTTACGCTACTCAACAAGAACTAATTACTTTAATATAAATTTTGCTTCCTCACAATATCGAAAATATGAGAAGCTTTGTGTCGTTTTAAAATGAGACAAAAAAATTGTTTTCCAATTTCAAAATTTTATATTGATCTTTCCGTTTCACGTCTGTCTATGTATCTGTCCCCTGAACTTATATTAATGAAACTTGGTTCAAATCATCAAAATTGTGTGTAAGGGGAAGGGGTGACATCCCAAAATGTTTATTTTTTCAAGATATCTCAAGAACTACACATATTATGTGAAAATTTTATAGAATATTTTTTGTAGAGCATTAAATTTCCTGTAATATAGGTCTACAACGTTTGTTGTAAAATATACCCTTACAAAAATTTATCTCAATCTGCTTTTAGAAATCGTCATTTAAAACTTTATAATATACGAAAAAATAATCAGGTAGTAAAATTGTATAAAAATTAAATGGTTAACCAAATGCCAGGCAATTTATCTGAACACTTTATCAGTTTTTATTTAAATTGTTCAATAATTAACTACTTTTGGTGAATTTAGCACGAGGAAGCACTGTGTATTTACTTGGAAGATGTTTTTTATTATCAACTGAAAAACTACAAATTCATAATAAAAAGTACTTGCAATACTAAACTAGTACTTCACATTTAATAATAGCTTGAAGTATTTACAACTTTAAGTACTTGTTCATAATACTTGATTTTAACAAGTAAAGTTCTTACTTTAAGTATATTTGAAAATAGAAAAAATTACTTAATACTTTCACTGACTACTTGTGACAGCTCTGATAATACCAAGTGAAATAAAAATAAACAAGAAAGCGAATATCGAGATAATTATATTTACAAATATCCGGAGTATGAGTGAGACGAAAATATGGTAATTTTTAATTTTTTGGTTCTCTAGGGAGTGTTTATCTAATGACCACTTTGAGATAAAAATGAAAATTAATCTGGCTCTTGTACGCTATTATTTTAAAAAGAATTTGAATAATGGTTTTCATCAGTTGATACATTAGAATTATAATGCCTCTCCCGTATCAGAAATTTACTCTTTTTATTTTGTATACTGATTATTTTTCATTCTTTTTAGTAAACAGTTTTTCCGATTTAAGAATGCAAATGAGTTATAGGAAGATTCTCAACACCAGGGCTGGCTTTAGTGATTTTGGCGCTCTGAGCGAGAGTTTTTTTTTAAAAGTATATATTTATATATATTGACTTGATGTATTAATTATCCGGGAGGGGGGGGGGGAGTATTTCACCCAGAGGCTCAGTCTGGCTCTGGCAAAGGGCAATACAAATATCTCGTAAAATGATGTTAAAAACTATTGTTTTCAAAATTGGTAACATTTAAATACGATTAGTTATGTAATGAAATGTTTTCTAAAGGAATAAATGCGACCCTTGAGGTTCACACAACCAACTTCTCAATATGGTATGACTATCAATACTTGAATATGATTATTTATTTTTTCCTGAAATTCTGAAATCTACTATTTTGCAGTATTTTTGTTCTAATAAAAAAGCGGCTGGACCGAATTGAATGAAATTTCTTTCAGATCATATTCACGTTAAGGCGCTGCGATTGACATTCCAACGAAGTCAATAGCAAATTTTATTTGCGAGATTTCGTCCAGGACAAAAATGGCACGTACGTACGTTCATAAAAACACACATAAATCTTTCTAAAAATAGTGTAAATATACTATAGTGACCTTAAAACATAAAAATATGTTGACATTTTTGATTTAGATTTTCGGACCGATTACAATAACTTCCTGTTGGGAACTTAAAAATACATTTACTAATAATTTAATGACTTTGTAAACTATACCAATTTGCAATGCTTTTGATCAAAAATGAAATTCAGTTTAATCTTTTTTTTTACTGCATAATATCAAAAATAAATAGAACGCATATGAAATGTGCATGCATGAATTTCTATCCTGCATTGCAATTTCTCTAGAACAAATGATATTCATATTTCACCTTTCAGTTGAAACATATGTTCTACAGTGGCAGCACTAGAATTTGCATTGGCTTATAATATATTTTGAAAAATTTATGTAAACGAATATAATGTTATGTAACGATTAGTCCAGTCACTAGAGCTATACAATCGATGTAAAAAACGAAAACTAATTGGATAAATGATTCATTAAGTCTGTGTGTGTGTCTGTCCCGTAAACCCATATCACACGCATAACTCATGAACCACTGAGCCGATATTAATGAAACTTGGTTGGATAATTGGGTCTGAAAGAATACGTTTGATTTTTAATTTGATACATTTAGCTAAATTTATTTAATTCGCATGGTTAATGAAAACAAAAGACATTTTCACATCAACCGTGCGTGTGTGTGTGTGAGATAGAGAGAGAGAAATTGCCAGGATCCAGGTATTGTAATCACTGATTGCTACGTCATTACTAGTGTAAGTATACTTACGAAAATTTGATTTTTACTTCCATATTCTGAAGGAAATGGAAGGAAACTTGATTTTTTTCGTAAAATGTTCGTTTTAGCGAGGACTTAACACCATGGCCCCCATAAGAGGGGGCAGACAGGGCTCTAGCCTTGGAGCTCGGCGCGGCGATTCAACAAGCTTTTTTAAGTTGTCGTAAAAAATGTTTTATATTTATTTCTTTGGCCCGTGAGAAGATGTGGAAGTCATGCTCCAGATCTGTTGATTTTGGTGACAATATCGTGTACGAGTTTTCTGTCAAATTCACAAAATAACAGACAAAAATAACCGACCAATTAACAGACACATACGTCATTGAGATATGGTCGTACGAGATTCAGGACGCGTTAAAATCTCGATTTGGAATTTTTCATGATTATATTTTATTATACAGTAAATTTCATGTATACGTAAATATAGGTGTGCAAAATGTCATACAATACGTAAAAACCATATTGAATGCTGGCAATTACATAATTTTACATTTATTCAGTTTTATAGCACTCGTAAATCACAAATATATACGTTCTTTGATGGGCCACTAGATGGCGATGGACCTACCAGATTGAAAAATACATAAAACATAACGTTTTAAATGAAATTTCCACACATATTCGGCAAAAAGCGCGTATGTATATTATAAAGGCATGTACGCCAATTAACATAAACCGAGTTATGCTGCTTTTTTATTATTATTTACGTCAAAATGACACGTACGGACTTGCCGTATCCGTAAAGCCAATATATAACAGGGTTAGAAAATACACCGCTGAAATGTACAGTCACCTGCATTAATGGTCTTGCAGTTTGTATTCATTTTCGTTTATCACAAACTTAGTAGGCTCCTCCCATTTGATTATTATAATATTTAAATCATTTCTCCATGTATCAAACAAAGACAGATATTTTGAAATTCATTTGCTAGATAAAGAACTACTCTTCGTTTATAATAGGTACTCATATATTATATTTGTGCAATTAAATTATTATGTAATCTATTGAAAATTGTATACGTAAATTTTGTGACAATAAATATTTGATATTCCGAATTTTAGTATTTAAATATATTAAACTTGATAGAAAAAGATAACCGATGATGTTTGTCTTTAAATTTGGAATCTGTTGTAAGCGATTCTAGCCTTTAGGGTGCCAGACGAGTTCTGCAGGCGACTGTACATGGGAATTTGATATTGTAAGGGCCATAGACATAGAGAATGGATTGCGCATTTGACTTGAAAACATAGTCGTGTCAAAAGGAAGAGATAGAAAATGGTTTGGGATATACTTGTCTTTTTTTTAAACAGGAGTGTCTATTTCAATCTTATTAGAAAAAGTGAAATCAACGTAATAAAAAGATAAGGCATTTCAAAGATATTTTGTTATTGACAGACTGACTCACTTAATATAGCGTTTACCTAAAGACGACTACACACAAAGACGCCTTGGGAATCAGGACTATTGTCTACGTAACAAATTATTCAGTAATTAAGTTTTATATAACGGTATGGAACCCTCAGGGTGCGAGTCCTACTCGCAGTTGTCCGTCTTTTTAAAAATAATTTTATAGAATCTTTCATCTGCTACTTTGATAATTTGGCAACGTTTTATTGCATATTACCACTATAGGTTAATGTTACTACTATTATATTTTAAATATGTATAAATACATAGATTATTATCTTAAATTAATATAACGTTGTTCTATATGGTATTTATTTAAGAAAATACATTAAATTATAAAAATTGTGTTTTCTACATATTCTGCAATTTTTACAGCTTCTTAAAACTATTTGTATAGCTATGATTTCGTTACATTATTTGTATAGCATTAATTTCATTAAATTATTTGTATAGCATACGTTATTTTCGATCGAATATAATTACATTTATAGTGTCAATAATAATATAATATAAATATTAGGGTGTGCCAAAAAAATCAACAAATTTTTTTTTTCAAAAAGTTCTTGAAATTTCGTTAGAAGATATCAAAATAAAAATTCAGTCAAAATTTGAGCCCTTAATATCAATATTTAGAGGTCGCGAACTGAATTTTTCGATTTTTCATTTAATTAACACGGAAAAAAAATTTCTAAAAAGTTTGGATTTTTATTTCTCTCGATTGAACGAACTCCATCGAACGAACAATCAATATTCTTACAGGAAATTGAACGCTGAATAAAAAAGGTCTCTTATCATTTTTTGAAAAATTCAATCCTCCGAAAGTTAATTAGATAATTTAGGCACAACTTTTAACGATTCATGTACTTGAAAGTCCCATTATTTTTTTTATTTTTTTAAACTAATTATCAATTTTGATATTCTATTTTGTCGGAATTGGATATTTTTTAAAAATCAATAACAATTTTCCTCTAAACAATAATAAATTTACCGTAAAAGTGAAATAATCCACAAATTTGCAATAAGCTCAACTTCAACCTTGAATAACTTTTGGAGGATTGAATTTATCAAAAAATGATAAGAGACCTTTTTTATTCAGCGTTCAATTTCCTGTAAGAATATCGATTGTTCGTTCAATAGAGTTGGTTCAATCAAGAGAAATAAAAATCCAAACTTTCTAGAATTTTTTTTTCCGTGTTAATTAAATGAAAAATCGAAAAATTCAGTTCGCGACCTCTAAACATTAATATTAAGGGCTCAAATTTTTACTGAATTTTTATTTTGGTATCCTCTCACGAAATTTCAAGAACTTTTTGGAAAAAAAATTAGTTGATTTTTTTGGCACACCCTAATAAATATAATAATAATATATTAGTAGTAACGTTAAAATATTCACTTTAAATCTACATCTTGAGTTCCGGTCGGAATTCCGGTACACTTCTAATTAGAGCTGGGCGCGTGAGTAATTTTTGCTCACGATCACGCACGCTCACGAGAGAAAAAAAAATTAGTCACGCCCGCTCACTCACGGTTACAAAAAAAGTATTCACGATCACGCCCGCTCACGAATTCTATTTTTTTACTCACGCCCGATCACGCACGGCGGGTCACGCTCGTAACCCGAATAATATATTATAAATAAAATGTTTAATATAAAAATTCGATTTAACAGATTATCATATATGCATGAGATCAGAAATTAAAGAAACATCAAAATATACATACATATACTCACGGACTCACGCACGACAAAAATGTACTCACGCCCGGTCACGCCCGATTGTTTTATTTTGACTCACGATCACGCCCGCTCACGATCCAATATTTGAAAATCGCTCACGTCACGTCGGGTCACGGCCGTGACCCGACGTGACCCAAAAAATTCACGGCCCGCGCCCAGCTCTACTTCTAATTACCACGTAAATATTCCTAAAATTTAGGTTGAAAATACAACTCAAATCGTATACAAAAATTAGCACAGAATTGTCAGCCCTTGCAAAAGGACACGTGTATATTCGGAAGAACCTTGCTGCAAAGGGGAGACGGGGCAAGCTATAAAATATTTCTGATAAAATGAAATACGGGCAGTGTGGCTGACCATAAATTTCCGTACGTGTTCGTTGCGATTTTCCTTGACTGTTTTTCGTAAAAACTGATTGTGTTAAACCAACCGACCTAATTTATTAGATTGGGAGATAGTGGAGGTTTTTTTTTTTTACTGTAATTGATTTTATATTGAGTTTTCGTGTAAAGTGACGAGTTCAATAGATGACCTTAACCCTTTGATGTTTGAAAAGAAATGGTTTTACTTTTTTTAAGTATAAAGGTTGTTTTGATAAGGGACTGTCGATTAATAACGTAATGATACTTTTTGAAATGTTTGCTCCTCCACTTTTCGTATTAGGTGACCTTCCCCATTTCCTTTTTTTAGTAGTAGAAAAGTATATTTATTTAAAAATTTTGATTTAAAAAAGAAAAAAGTAAAAACAGTTGAGACTGGTTTTAATTGAAGAATTCCGCACTTTTCTTATTGAAAGTGACTTTTGGCTAATATTTTTTAAAACTTAAGTATGTTGTTTCTTGTACTCTCTCGAATAAAAGCCTCCATGATTACGATGTTTATTTTAATCTAATATAACTAGAAAAGTTCGTTCAGGATTTTTTTAACTTTTGCATTTCAAAATATTAAAGCAAAAAAAAGGTAAAAAATAATCTTGAAATAATTTTCCAAATTATATCAGATTAAAATAAATATTTTTTGTTTTTATGCACTTTTCCCCTAAAGTTGATGCTTTCCGAGAAAAAAAGTCTGGAACTGTTAGGCTCCTGATGAGGACTCATGTTAAGTCGAAACACGTATCGAATGACATTGTTTATTGTGGTTAAGGTGTATTATTTTAGTTTAAGTGACTAAGAAATCACAGTTTCTCCGTTTTTCCAGTAGTAAAATATGAATGATACGCCTATGACTCGTGGAGCGATATGGTAACAACGCTAGATAATGTGTTATTTGTCCTTCATCTTTCCTTGTCTAAGGTAAAATGGGTAGAACGATTACAACAATGCGATTTATATTCAGTAAATGTCTTTACTAACCTTGCAATTTAGCAACGCCTTTGAAGGTAATTGGCTCAATGATAACGACGTCACTGCGACCTTTAGCGTTGACTGCGTAGAGGTTCAGCTGGTAGCTGGTGCCGGGTTCTATCCCGTCCACCGTGAACACGGGCGGTATCATGTGCGAAGTCACGTTGATAGCGGGTCGCTTCAGCGGTAGCTCAATCAGCTCCATGAGGAAGAACTGCGGGAGACCTCCGTCGAAGCCTTCCACGCATTCTACTTGGAGGGAATCGGATGTCTGGTTCACTATGCTGCAGTTTGTTAACGGAAATGGACGTCCTGCAAAAATATAGGTCTAATTATTGAAAATCTATTTTTTTTATATGGGTAGGCATCATTTAAAAAAATCTATTATTCGTGTGTGTGTGTGAGAGAGAGAATTATTTTAAAAATGCAAATTATTTTATGACTTCATATTAAAAAAATATTTTTTCAATCTATATATGTAGATCTAATGCTTTGAAGTTAATAGCTTCTTTTCTGAAATAATTCAAGAAGATTATGTACTATAAAAAATCATATCTATTTCCAATTTGAAGCCTGCAAACATGAAGTTTTATTGTCATAAGAATTTTTTACCTTTTACCCGTTCAGGTGAATGAAAGTACTAAACGTTTTTATATATTATGTCTTATGTTACATCGACTTAAATGAATTCAATATTTTTATTAGATTTTAAATCAAGTATATCACAAGATGCAATCGAAAAAATTAAAACTATTCAGATAAAAGATATATGAACTAGTCGTCAGTTTTTGTTTTTAAAGAAATAAGTACCCTTTTATTTTTTATTTTTATTTTCAATGTGTTGTAAAATGTTTAAATACGGTATTAATAGAATCAAACATGTAAAAATGTATGTTTATTATCTCAAATAGATTCAATTTATTCTGAAACATGCTGTATATTTTTAGCAAGCACATTATCGAATAAGCAGAAGAATATTTAGTATTTTTTTTGCTGTTTTACTTGACATTGACCGATACCCTAACGAGATAACATTGTTTTGAAGATGTCTTCACAAGTCAAGAAAATGAGTGGGACGAACGAACGTAAAAAGAAGGCCGGTGAATTTGTTTTCTGTTTCAGTTGTGTAAGGGCGGAACCCTCATTTATACAAGTTTTGACAATTGGAGGCATTGTAGATGACATCTTTCAAATAATTGGACTTCTAAGCAAAACGGGTTTTTATGTTTTTTGATGTTGGATTTTTGTTTTGTTACTGTTTGTTATTATTGTTATTGCAATTATTATTTAGATATGTGAAAGATTATTGTTACTGATTTTGTTTCGTTGGCATATTTAAAGGAGAATTTTAAATGTATACAGCATATTCACAATGCTAATGAGATTTTATGGAAATATAAAAAAAATCCTTTATCCCGTTTTCAAGTATATAATAATAACAAAAGGTGGATTCTTGTAGGGTTTTATGGAGTTGTTGAATGGACAAAATTTTTATACAATTTTACTAAAAAAATATATATATTAAATATTTTTAAGACGCACCTGATTATTTTTTCGTATATTTTTAATTTTTTGACAATCTCAATCTAAATCTAAATTTATGCAAACGTCATAAACCCCTTTTCACACCCGTAGGGGTTGAATTTCGAAAAATCCTTTACTTCAGATCATATTCATGTTAAGACGTTTCGATTGGCACCCCAACAAAGTCAATAGCATTTTTTATTTGCGAGATTTCGTGCACGTAAAAAATGACACACACGTACCTACGTAGAATATACACAGAATATACACATATAAACACATAAAAATACATTGAAATTTTTCATTTTGATTTTCGAACCTATTACAATAACTTCTTGGAAAGTTAATAACCTCGAAAAATCAAATTTTCGAAAATAAAAATTTTGAGGTTATTTTTTCAAAATAAATCTGATAAGGTGCTATTTTGATCTCAAAATCGGATTCAGCGCTTCAAAATACATAGAAATACAATGGTCTCTGAAAAAGTTCTGTACCTTTTGCGTGGGTGTGTTATTATTGATGAATAATTATTTAATAATTTGGTTTTGAATAAATGTGAACTAATTGAGGCAATAACAAAATACACATAATTTGCATGTATATTTGGTAGACCATTAAAACTAATATATACACACGTATATCCAGGAGCGTCGATGGGGACATAATAACATAAAAGTATATGGATTTTGTCGCGCGCTATTTATAAATGTTTCAATCGATATTTATTTATACAATATGGGCCAGCTTTTATCTCGCGAATAAAAAAAACCTCACTGCTATATTTTCATCCGGTATATACACCTATTCTCTTTCTTATACAAACACAACCAATTTTTAGTTTTGTAATCAAAAATACCAACATTATTATTAAGTAAATTCTATTCTTATTTTCTTACATACTTCCGTTTTGCCAAAAAAATGAAACTAACCTATTATAAAGGAGTAAGTGGAGAGGGGGATTGAAGAAGCAGTGTTGCCAGATCTTTGTGATTGTTATGAAGATTAAAAACTAGAATTAAAGGACTTACTATAATAAGAGCGGCAATTAAAAGAGCGCGTGCTTTTTTACAAAGTATACTTCCTCTCTATAATTTTTAAACAAACATATCTTTAAAATTACTGGATTTATGAATTGAGCACTTAATTCTCTACAATATATTGCTCAGAGAAATTAAAAATTTTTTTTTTCAACGAGCTATTCACGTGTAAGTAAAAAAGTAATTTTTCTCATGTTAATCAAATGTGGAAAAGACTCGGTTTGCACCGTTCACAGGTTTGATCTACGAGTCTGAAATTTTGGGACTGTTAACTTTTGATTCTAAGTAAACTAATTATACTGTCAATTTATTTATTGTTATTTATTTTGATATTAAATAAAATAACTCCTAATAATCATATAGAGAAATATTTGTGATATGTACGGACGACGAAAAACCATAAGTCAAGAATAATAAAAAGTGACATTCATTAGACAGAAACAAAAAATTAAATATAAAAAAAAGATATTAAAATAAAACTTAAAGTAGTCTCATATAGAAACCAACCATTGTTGGCAACAGCGGAAAAGTAAAATAAGGATGAAAAAAAACGTGGGAAGGGGTCTAACGAAAGAGTGGGGGAAGTAGAATTCGAGATCACGTCACATGAAATATACGCCGTAGTTTTATAACATAATAAAAGTTGTACAGGCTCATTTTCCGGCATTTATATGTGTTATTTCTAGGTATTAGAATTTTTGATTATAGGGTGAGTGGTATTCTAACAGAATTGCTTTATTACACATCCAATCAAGTAAAACACGATGGAAAACATAATTTGTATGGGTTTTGTGTGTTATATCTTATATTTTATTTGCGTAAATATAATGAACTGTGTTTATTATAAGTATATATTCTTACAGAAAGCTGGCGAGGGAAGGGATATCAAATAAAGTTTTGTGTAGGTTTCAGGACATATAATATAAGGCAAAGGAACGTGCTTAGGGTACGGACATTCACAATTATGTTTGGTGCATCATGTTTTTGTGTTAGTATTATTCGAATGAATTTATTTTTGCAAATATGATTTACTTTTAGTAATCTTATTGTATTTATTTTAATATACAGGGTGGGGCATTTAAAGTGTTACAGATTTTTATCAAAGAAACATATTTGAAAAAAATATAGACATATTTCACTTCCAAGGAAGGTAAAATATCGAAATTAATTATTGTGATTGTTGCTTACTTACTTATTTATTTTTGATTGTCATACAAATTCTAAGACATGTCCTGGTGTCTTGGGAGTTTGAAAATATAATTTTACACGATTTTCTCAATAACTACTGAACGGATTTTATTCAGGTTTTCACTAATGGATAGTTAAAGATTAGGTGTTTAATTTTTGTATATTTCAATTCGCAGTGAATCATGTGTTGTGGGCATGTTGGGTGGGCATGTCGAGTGAGCATGTCGGGTAGGTATGATTACTTTATTAATTGAATTAATATCCCCGGGTAAAACTGGGTCTAATGCGTTAATTCCCTATAATCTTTATTAAATTAAAATTTAAGACAGAGAGGTGGAAACTGATTAATTTATATTTTAAGTTGGACTATTCCTCTTATCCCGTGATTTTTTTTCTGACCAGTCGTTATCACGTGAAGCGGAGACACACAAACATATGTTTGAGAAATAAATATTAAATTCAATGCCCTCACATCCTATCGCAGGCCTCCAGACTAGTATTATCGGCGGGCCCCTTCCCGCTAAGAAAGAAACTTGTTGATTTACCACGTCGAGCCCCCAGAATAGATCTCTGCTAGCCCGCCCCCCTTTTTAATAATAACTGTAAAAAGGTAGAGTGTATAAAAAATATTTTATTTTGAGGCCCTTCGTAATTGTGTGTAATACGCCTCTGTACATAAGAATACATATGTATATGGATTTGTAAATATTCCATATGACATACCAATAACCGGTACAGATGTTATTTTGGCGTTCTATTGATTGATTTGTGGAATTAAACTGTGGAGATTAATTGTAACGATACGGCGATAAATGAAAGCGTTCTGAAAAAATAAATAAAATATCGATGATGGCTTGCCTGACTTGAATCAGATATCCAAAAAAACGTCAGTTTTGAAAAGTGAAATAAAAAAAAAGTGGCTATCATGTGATGTTAATATTTGCTTTTGGTTGTTAAAAGTTATGCGTATCATCAAATACTGTAACCAATTGTATTTCTACCTGATTGAATAATATAATATGTATATTCCTTGGCAAAAACACTTCGTATTATATTAATTGTTTTTATTTTTATTAACATACTAGCGTACCTGCCCGCGGCTTTGCTCGCGTTTATGTTGGCAGCACAAATAATATTTTAAGACAGGGGATGAAATATTAAATTATTTTTTGTTTTGATTTTTATTAATTATATAAAATCGTAAATATCAAGGTTCTTATGTGAGACAGTGGGTTGTTTCTTGTTCCCCCCCCTGAAAACTCCCTCTCCTGAAGTATTTTTTCCTCCGGATCGAATGAAACTAATTACGACCCTCCATACGTGACAGGGGATGAAATATTAAATTATTATTTTTTATTCATTACCTATCTATAATAAACATAATCGTAAATACCTATATCGGATCTTAGTTAAAAATTGCATAAACCCACCCTTGCCCCCTTCTAATTGAAATATTAAAGACGCATGGAATTGGATCGTTTCAACTTGAGAAGGTAAGTTGGTCTGAGTTTTCTTTTTCGTCATCTCTCCACAGACAGAACGAAAGTCAAAATTATAATATAACGTAGAATATCATTATATGCCAGCAGAGTTTTTTTCTTCTTATACATACATATTTGCATTTGCAAATATATCTGCGATAAAATATTCATTCATACTGTACTACAGAAATTTAATAGAAAACAGGCGTTTCTGCAAAAGGAGAACGAATCCTTCTAAACACTGAGCAATAAAATATTCAAGCCAACTGTGCTGCCACCTATGTTATAAAAAATACATCACACAACGTGTTCTGGTCACGTGGTAACTTCGAGAGAGATAGTTATAGGAAAAGCGTGCGTAGAGAAAAAGTACTGAATAGGAAAGTCAAAAAGCAAGAGAGGCCATGTATGTACAAATGTACATATTTATATAGAGAGAGGCATATACATAATTGTATTTGTATATAAGTGCATTTATAAGAGAGAGAAATAGAGAGTTAGAAAGAGAGACTAAGTAAAGAGTGAATATTGTAAGAAAGAGAGGGAATGTTTTATATGTGTTATGCGTGACTCAACGTGTTGTGACTATTTTTATAGTTAATAAATATTATTGCCTATTGATCTTATGAATATTGTATATAAATATTACATTTCAAGATTTTTATTTATTTATAGCTTACTGGAGTTATGGTAGATGTGTGTTGACTACATTGTATAGGAATGAAATTTGTTGAAACCAATAATCATCAAGATATAAATTATCCATTGATTTTTTTAAACATACTTGGATGTTAGGTAGGCACCAGTCACGATCTTTTTCTATGAATTCTGTGTTTGGTCTTATAATTTATAAAAACAGTTTGTTGTGGCAGAGATAGTTTTGGTAAACCCAGAGATGTAAATGAAGACCCCTTTTTTATTTTATTTTATCTTTTTTATTTTTATTTTATTCTTTTTATTTTCATAAAATTTTGTATCATAATTCTGCCCGGAGATCCAGTGTGCAAACCCCGAGACTCCGGGTCAAAACCGGAAACCTGCTCACTCTAGATTGGGGGTAACAGAGATTGTATTAACCAGTAACAGTTAATTTCCTTTACTGGAAAACGGAGAAATTGTGGTTTCTTATGGCCGATCTCACCACTTAAACTTAGCGTTTATGGAACACATAAAAATTTAAAATTGTTGCACCAACGATTTGAGTGATGCTTAAGTCGTTAAGTATAACCTAAATTTAAGTTCTAGTCAAAGTGATACTTTAATTCCATTTAATTTTACAACTGTACATAAAAATGAATATTGTAAACATTTTTGATAAAATTTTTTATGACAATGATGCAGATATCTTAGATATATAGTAGGTAATAGTTTATATCATTTTAAGCCAAGTTTATTCTAAATATAACCATTTTCATAATAATATGTCAAAATTAACCGTCCAAATCCACAATTTATATTCAAAATTATATTAACATAAACGATTATCTTTATTCTGTTACACAAACCAAGGTTTCATTACCTCGGATACAAACAAATTATAAACTGGCACCGTAGTAACGTACACTAAAAATCAAAATTTTGTTCTTTAAGTGACACTTGGCTGTGAGATCGACGTAAAATTTAGGTTTAACTTAAAACTAAGGAACACTTACATTAGCTAAGGAACAGAAATTAGTATGAGCGGTGAGACCGGGCATTAGTCACTTAAACTAAAATATACATCTCAACCACAAAAAATATCACTCGACACGTGTTTAGACCACAAGAAGTTCTCGTTCAATCTGGAACTATTTTATTCAAATGAGAACTTCTTGTGAAGTAGAAACACGTGTTGAATGACATTATTTTATTGTAGTTAAGGTGTATTATATATTTTAGTTTAAAAGTTAATTTACAACTTTCCTGTAATTTATGTGTGCATATATACACTTATAGTCTATGTTCATATTTATGTGACGGGCGCCCATCTAACAATCAACAATATAATAAATTTTCAAAGCTTAGATTTGAACGAAATAACTATTTTATACATTTATTGTTCAGTATTTACGGGCCTGAACTCGAGAATCAGGCGCAATCGCAAACTGACTTCAAATTGATATTCAAAACATGATCCGCGACGTCAAGAAACATTATAATATCTACCTATACTTGTATCATTCGGGCTTACGAATAAAGCTGTCTTGAATCAGGACCGAATCTAGCAAATCTTTAAGAAATTCGTCTCTTATTTATCATGTATTAGAGTTCAGTAACCAATAATAAAACGAATTGCATACACCGGGTGTGTTCCGAAATTATTCTTTTATATTTTTTTTAAGGTTGGTAAAATATGAATCTAAAAATTAGCTCTCGTTTTCTTGTTACACTCAACTGATTCTATTCAACGAATTTGCTATGGACGGATTTTATGCGTTAAAAAGTACATTAATAAAAATAAATATTTTTGTGAAGATAAAATCTTAGAATATAACCACAAAAATTGTCTCGTTTCATAAAATTTCCGTGATATAAATAACATTGTTTGATTAAAATTTGGATGAAATAATGAAGAAAACTGTTGGAATTTTTTATCAGAAAATTAAAGTTACTTAATATCATAACCTCAACTTGTGAAAGACTTATTTTTTAGATTCAAATTTTTCGAATTATAAAATTTTTGTTTCCTCGCAATATCGAAGATACGAGAAGCTTTGTGATCGTTTTAGAATGAGACAAAAAAATTGTTCTCCGATTTTAAAATTTTAAATTGATCTTTCCGTTCCAGGTCAAGACAACCACTTTTCGTTCCATGTATGTCTGTCTATGTGTGTGTCTGTTCCCTGAATCCTTGTCACACGCATAACTCATGAACTACTGAACCGATATTAATGAAACTTGGTTGGATAGTTGGATCTGGCTTGAGAACGGTCCCTTTTCAAAATCGTGTGTAAGGGGGAGGGGTGACATTCCAAAATATTTATTTTAAATTTAGATTGATTTTGTCAAAAAATTAAAAATATACGAAAAAATAATCAGGTTGGTCTTCAAAACCCGATCATTTTAGAAGAAATTCGATGTAAGATACAAAAAAACTGCCTAGTCGAAACTTTTGACGCAGTTGTGTGTCCCCGGCGGAGTAGATGATGAAATCACATTCTTGCTCATAAATTAATTACCGGAAGTGTCCGCCATCTTGGATTTTGTGTTTTTCTCGATTTTTTTTTGGTGGTTTTTTTATTTAAAAGTATAATTCCGCAACATATTTTAGCCTGTAATACATTTCGGTTTCTGAAATGCTCATATATTTGTCTGTTTATATTTTCTAGTTCCGTTTCAAATACCGCACTGCAAATAATACGAATTTGATACGTAGCAACTGCAAGTTCTGTCCACAATCTCTAGTGGTTCAAGAAACAAACATTCCCTATGATGATATTCGACAAACAAAATGGAGATTTGTATCACACACGTTTTTGGTTTTATTTTTTGATTCTTTTGTGCGTAAAGTTTTATTTTGTTAAAATATGGCTTTACCGCAACATCTAGGGGATTTTATAATATACCTCTGTGAGTGGTACACAAATAAATATGTGTTATGGGAAAATTGAATGTTACTATGCCATAAAATAAACAACAATATTCAATGTTGTTTTATATAAATAGATCTGGTTTAAAATTCTTATACTATCTCTGAAGAAATGTAAGGGTTAGTTTAAAAGTATGTTATAAGTTATTTCCGTAAGTTTTTATAAAAATTCAAAAGGAAAAAAGATCACATTATTTTAGCAGTCAGTATGTTAAACAAAGATTTGATTAACAATAAAAGGTTTACATATTTAAATTCCTTGAATTGTCAGCTTTCATTTGAACCCCACTCATCGGTATTAAGGGGTTACATCTAATGTATTAACTAATTTTTTTATTGGTTTAAATTATGTATAAACATCTTAAAAATGATATTCAAAAGGAATTGTAAGCGATTTTTTTTAATTTTTAGAGCTCACTTTCCAAAGTGTCTCTGAACGAACGAAAGATGATGAAAGTGGTGAAAAATGAGTGATAATGAGTACATGGTAATATATAGAAGCAAAATAAGCAACCGAAAACCGCCAAACCGACATAGTCTTGAAAAAAAGTTGGAACTAACGTCGATGTTTGCAGGTAGTAAAACAGTTTTCAAACTTTAAATTCATTTTTATCGAAACCACGTTTTTAAAAACTACGGAAAACATATTATTTTCCATCCGATTGACTTGAAATTTTAACTTTAACTTCTTAGATAGATTTTACACCGAAGTACATATATTTTTACGATTGGTTAACAATAACAGTTTTTATAAACAATTTAAGGTTGTTTGTTTCGTCAAATATGCGATTTTTTGTTCAAAGTGATACTAAATTTGCTAAAATCGAGGTTTTTTAAAAATCGTGTGTACTTCGATGGGAAAACTCATGTAAATAATGAGATTTTTTTTTGTTCTGGATTTTGATTCTGTTTCCCGTAGTGAAGCACATAATAACAAAGATGCAGTGAGTGTAGCAACGCTCAAGTCACCATTTTGTTTGATATCTCATTAAAAAAAAAATTCTCAAATCTCATTTGATTACTTTTTTTATTATTCTAAAAAAAAAATCCCTAAAAAAGCCTCATTTTCTGAAGTGACGATTAGACGTAACCCTATTTGCCCTCTTTAAATTGTCGTATAGTCAGTTTAATATTTTGCACATAAAAAAGTTTGAAAACAATATCTTGTATAATTTAAACGAAAGTGTTTTTCAAATCAAAAGAATCACTGAAAATACAATAAAAATTACACACATACATAACAACATCCATTCTGTTAAAGGTTCCCAACATAACATCATCATTAAAAATACAATGCGTAAATCAGAAACGGCATAATGCCAGAATGCTATAAGTATTAAATGAGGCGGTGGAGTGGTAAAAACTAGCCGATGAGTGAGAACGAGTAGGACAGAGCTAACACCTATAAGTATACAACGGATAGAAAGAGTTATATTAAGTTGGTGCGGAGTGATAGCGAGTAAAGAGAGAGTGGGACAGAGAACAAAACTGCGCAAGGTAAAAAAGAGTTAGAGTGATTTTGTAAAGGGGTTTGATGGGAGTGAGAAAGAGTTGAAGGGCAGCTGGCGTGTCGCTGGCTGACACAAATGAACCAATCGATCACAATTATGGTGTTCTGTAGTATCACAACATGCCTAACAGCAAAACAGTCAAAGTAAAATAACATAGAAAGATATCGATAATATTGTAAGGGGTGACGCTTTAATATGACATGCTGATTTCAATCTCTTTACCGACACTTATAAATTAAAAAATGTACAGGGAAGTGCATATTAAATGGAAGTAATTATGAATATAATTTGAAATGAGATAAAAAAAATGTACAAATCTCAATCGAAATTGAACTAATATAATAGTGAAAAATCATATGGAAAAGTTTTTTTTTTTGTAGTCAAGTATTTGCTGTTATTATTAAAATAAGTTTTTACAATAAACTTGAACTAAACTTTAAAATATGTATTAAATTAGTCCAGTAGTGGAAAAATAATAAAAACAGTAATAACCTACACGCTATGTTACACATACACACACACACATACACATACACAAATTAGGGTTGTTTCACACTAGCATATTATTAGAAAAAATAATTTATTATAGACGGGAGCGAGGGGTTTGATAGAACTTGGGGTACAGTGAAAACTCCCGCTAAGTGAAAAAATGTTATCCGATTTCAAAATTTTAAATTGATCTTTCCGTTTCACGTCAAGACAAACACTTTTAGTTCCGTGTCTGTCCGTCCGTCCGTGTGTGTGTCCGTCTGTCCCCTGAATCCTTGTCACACGCATAACTCATGAACCACTGAACCGATATTGTTGAAACTTGGTCGGATGGTTGGGTCTGGCTTGAGGACGGTCCCATTTCAAAATCATCAAAATCGTGTGTAACGGGGAGGAGTGACATCCCAAAATATTTATTTTTTCAAGATATCTCTAAAACGACACATGTTACGTGAAAATTTTATAGAATATTTCTTGTACAGCATTACATTTCCTATAATATGGGTCTACAACGTTTGATGTAAAATATTCCCTTACAAAGATTTATCTCAATTTATTTTAAAAATTCGTGTTTTGTTTTTTTAAATTGATATTTGCTTGGACATATTAAAAGTCATTTTGACGTTTGCATAAATTTAGATATAAATTGAAATTGTCAAAAAATTAAAAATATACGAAAAAATAATCAGGTGCGTTTTAAGAAAAATTTCGAACTAATATTTTTTAGTAAAATTGTATAAAAATTAAATGGTTAATCAATTCCAGACAATTTATCTAAACACTATCGGTTTTTATTTAAATTGTTCCTTTGGTGAATTTATCACGAGGAAGCATTTACTTGGCAGATGTTTTAAAAAAATAATGATGGCATGAACTAAAAACATAATTAACGACTGTGTGAAACGACTCTAATACATATATAAACGTATCTGTTCTCTCAAATACGTATGTATGTATGTTTGTGAGGCAGCGGTAGCTATTTTCAACGTCAATAAAATTAACAGAAAGGTCACATTCGATGTGGAGCAATAAAAGACTGGACATTTGAGTGACGTGGTCGTGTTATATAACAGAGGACACGGAAAAGATAAAAAGATATAGCCAAATGTGGTGACATTTTGACGTACATGACAATAGTTTATTTTTATTAGACGCAGACCGGCAAATAGATCTAATATAATTTACAAAGGTTTTATGTTAAAATCAATATTTGACCGTTAAAATTCTCCATCAGAAAAAGATATAGGTACTTCTATATATACATATTTGTTATTTTAGTGAAAATTTTTTAAAATTACAAAAAAAAAACATCTGCAAAGTGAATTTAACGTGCTAAATTCACCAAAGATAGTTAATTATCGAAGAATTTTTATAAAAGTATTCAGATGAACTGCTGTCGATTAAGAATTAATAAATAACATCAAAATTGCTCTTCACAATTTCGATGATTTTTATTTAGGGATAACTACTAAATATGCGTGTAACAGTGATTCAGGGGACAGATAGACAGACACGCAATGTATTTTTATTATAACGTTTATTTTTATTTTTTATTTTTTTAGTTTTATGTACCCACCTTAAGCTCGCTGCACTTATATTTTTCTAAAATGTAGCTCATAGTTACTATGAGAAGAGAAATAATAATTAATGTGAGAGTAAGTTTAAGCTTTAGCTAGTAAAGTAAGTTAGTAAATAAATCTGCATCTTAGCATCCTAATTTCTTGTACTATTTTATATGTCTGTAAGTGCAGTAGCTCAAATATGACAAATCGTAGAAAGGTGAAATTTTATATTTAATTATAATTTATGTTCTATTCATTTTTTCGAAAATATAAAGTTTTTTTATTATAATTCAAATGGTTCATAACAGAGATGAAATATCTGCCATGAGTGTCATGGGACTTTCTTATACGTAAAACTGAGAGTGAACAGTGTGGGCGAGTCTAAATAATTATTTTAAAAAGCGGTTGAAACGTTTAAAAAATTCATTTGATACATAATGTAGAGAATAATATTATCTATACTTTATGTCTCATTTATTTTATTTTATCTTTTATTAGTTTATCAGAAATGTGTTTTAATAAATTAAGAATCACGTACATTATTCACTGCCTGGATTACGTATAAGAAAGTCCCGTGGCTCCCATGGCAGATATTTTTTTATGTATTTAGCAAAACCTTTTAAATAATTAATATATCGTTCTTATGTTAATCAAGAAAACAGTTTCCAAAATTAATTAGAATTGAACTACAAAATTGAAACATTCCCTGGTTACTAAAAAAAATCAACAGAAGAGATTCGGTAACAGAATTCAATTTGAAAAAAATTTCACCATGAAATATTTGTTTACTTATTCTGTTAGCGGAACAATGTTTGTATGTACATACGAATGTGTGCTCAAATCACGATTCAAAAATATCAATTATATAACCCAACAAAAAATAATTTGTATTTAGCGAAACGTTATATTCTGAACATTCAATCAATTCATCCGTGCATATAATTATCAAATTTTTGACTGACAATTTTTACATCGTTATTTTATATTATTTATTAAAGATATTTCACCAAATAATTAATAAATAATAAAAAAATGTAAATATCAATACTTTTCTTATCTCTAACGTAATAAGAAATGCAAATTAATATTTTTTAAAACATGATAATGTGACGATGAAAGGGTTAAACTTTTTTTTGTGAAATATGTCTTATATATTTGAATTGCTATTGTATACTACAATTCATTTTAGTTAATAGAAAAAAAATTAAAATAAATAATGGGGTGAGTTACTACTGTTGTCATTTGAAAGAGCACAAAAAATCATAAAAATTTCGTATTATAGATTTTTAATAATCTTCATTAGTTTCAGATTTATTTGAAATATATGATTATTTTGCACATTTTCATAGGGATGTTTCACCCCCTTTAACCGTTTTACCGCAGCTAAGATAATTTTTTTCTTACTTACCCTGACCCCCTCTAACTATATACAAAATTTAAACTTGATCCGAATATGCCACTTGAAAAGGTTCCCTTGTGTATTAAATAAATTAAAAAATAAGTAAAATAGTCACCTGCAGCAACGACTTGAAACAAACACGGCGACCTTTGCCTGCCAACCGCATTAGTAGCCCAGCACGCGAGCGTACCGTAGTCCATGTCTGAGGCCGGTGTGTAGTTGAGCTTGGACACCGCTCCGGCGCTAGTGTAGCGCGCCGCTGGAACCTCCGCCAGTTCGCCGGAACTGTTGAATGTCCAGCTGAACCCGAGCGGTGGCGGGTTTGCGTCGACCTCGCATCGCAATGCGACAGTCTCATGTTTCAAAGCGCCAAGGAGCTCGTCTTTGTCGGTTTTGCAAACTGGGACATCTAGAAAAAAGTTAAAATTAAATATAGAGTATATATAGGTAATAGGTAACCTTTTTTATGTAATAAATAGTTTAAGTATTATTATTTTATTAAAATGTCCTAGGATCCGAATGGTTCCTTTTATCAGAATATATTAATTACAAATAATATCTACATAGTATCGGAGATACAATGTTTTTAAAAAATGTACAACCCTTTGCCACTTTCAATTGCGTTTGCCCACCCCTTATCCCCACACTAAACGTCTGCCTATGTTTCTTCGGTCATCTACAGATCAAAACCTGTCATCCTTCAAAAAATTCAGCAATGCTCAAATGAGACAATTTTCATTTAAAAAATTCATGTTTGAGCGCGTCTGCCCGTCCTTTATCTCCATCCTAAGCATCTGCCTTTGTTTTTCCGGTCATCTATAGATCAAAAACTGCCATTCCTCTGAAATTCATCAATGCTCAAATGTGACAATTTTCAAAAAAAAAGTTGAAAATTTATAATATGCAAATATGCTGTTAATCAATTATCACTGAAATACTTTTAAACTCAATATAAAACATTTATTATTAATTCATTTTATAATTCAAAACAATTGATATTTATTTTAAAATCTGAATGATACGTCAATGATCCGTGGAGCGATTTTTCGTGGTGCGATATGGTAACAACGCTAGGTAATGTGTTATTTGTCCTTTATCTTTCCTTGTCTAAGATATATTTGGTATGATTAATCATTTTTTATCACTGTACTATTTAATAAATAAAATATAAATGTTCCAAAGTAACAGAAATTAGAAGAAACAATACAAGTACCATTCTATTTCATTATTCAATTACAACAAACCTAAAAACAGGCAGCAAAAACATAGGACATTTTTCCTGTACAACAGAACTTATTATGTGATTTCCACAGCACACACATCTCGTTAACCTTTGTGTTTTAAACCACCCGCCGCTACGAGCAGAGCTTGCAGAGCTTTGGTTGCAAGCTCCGAGCCTAACGACTTACTTAATGACTCGTTAATGTGTACACAGTGTTGTGGTTTGTAAATATCGACAAAAGTTGCGCAAACTTTCTACGCATTGTTGACTATTGCATGGTGGAGGTGCAGGTAAGTTTGTGCTGGCGAAGGCGTCGGGGAATTTAGAGTAAAAAAAAACCTGAAACGGTGCAAGTAGTTAAGTGTTTTTGTATGTCGAAGTGTAAGCATTAGTGTTGCTAGTTTACAGATATGTACTTTTCTTTTATGTAGTTTATGCCGTTACTGAGAGATATCGCACGACACTGCCCGTGCTTTATATATAAAAAAGTCTGCAGCGAATTATATTTTAAAGTTAGATATTTGTTCTCACAGACTTTTATGTGGAATTAATTGAATTCTTCGAACCTTCTATACATAATTTTGGTGTATCTTTTATAGTTTAGGTCAGAGTGCGTTTAGCGAATTTGTCAAAATTTAGAGTATTGTCTGTGATTTTATGTATAATTGATATGTTGTGAATTGTGGTAATACCTACTTATATATCTAAAATATAAGAGTACAGTACAATATTTTATATGTCAGAAATAGAAATATGAATTATTTTAAAAAATGTTATGAATACAATTATTTTTACTTACATATATATGTATGTGTGTTTTTTATTATCAAAACTACCTTTAAAAACTTTTTAAGGTTTATCTACTTCTCTGATCAGTTTTTCTCCTTCAACGGTATTGCAAATAATTATTCGCTACACATATAACAAATGTAAAATATGTGTGGCGAAAGAATTATTTGCATTATCGAACAGAAAAGTAACGAATCTTCTTCAAAAAGAATGTATTACACAAAAAAATACTTTTGTGTTGTTTCCGAGACTCGAATTGTTCAATTAGCTTAGGTTCTCGAGATATACCAACCTAAAAGTTCCAAATATGAAGATTTTGAACATACATATGAATATATTATCAAGCAAGCAATTTTTTTCTAAAGTTATCATTCATGGCAAAACTAATAGCTCTCTCCTCTTTATAATGAACTTTTACTTTTGGTTATACTATTTTTTTTTCTCCGAAATACACTAGTTTGAAGATTTTCCTATATTTGTATGTAGTAGATATAATTAATAGTCCATTGTGTCTAGCCTGCAATCTTATTTGTAAAAATATCACGTCTTGAAACTAATTTATGGAAAAGAATCGTGCAATCAAAAGTTAACATTCATTTTAAAGGGGAAAGATTGTTCTATTTGTTGCCGTGAACGAATACTTATGAAAAAAATACCTGTTAAAAAATATTTTCATAAATATGGCAAAATCGTCATTTTGGCACTATTCGTTTTCAGCATGCCAAAAGCCTTTGCTATACTTTTTTTTCCTTGTTTTATTCGCAAACTACTAATTCGAATTACTGTATTATATGTATGTATTTGCTGTAAATATGTATTTGTGATCGACATTTTTAAATTTACAAAAAATATATATCTCGTAACCTTCAAGGGTTCTGAGTTAAAATCAATATTAATAATAATAAAGGCAAATAAAGAATAAAAACAATTCAAGCGCTTACTTATTTACACATAAGGTACTGGCACCAGTTATGGCCGCTCTAAGAGTAAGGTTTATTATTTTTGTGATTGATGGGCTTCTTTTTTGAAATTCTTATGAACTCATGTTACTAATAAAACAAATAACTTTTTATTTAATCAATTTAATTACTACAGTCCGCAAATATAGTTTGTTTTTTTAAATTATAACATTTTATTTTGTTTATGTTTTTTTTAGTGATGAACACTTGCTAATGATTACAAAATGATAAGTACTACGACACAAAAGATATAAAAGAAAGAATCGTCAAATTTGAAACAATGTAAAGCAGTTGCTATGATAATATTCAGAAATGGTAGTAATCAAATATTAACAAATATTTCTAATTCAGTACATTCAATTAAAAAATAACCATTACTGGGGTCAGTACCTTATATTGTTTTCTTTTTTACTATTAATGTGGCTGCATGGACAGTTTGGACTGTTTATTTCTTATAATATAAAATTAACTTTGACACAGACTACATTCAATGTAATCCTAATATAAAACATATAACCTACTGGTGGTATTAATTTAAATATATAATCTAAAATCCACGTCGCGCGCAGTATTGTCACATCTCCGCAGGTGGGCAGGATCGTGCAGCAGGAATGTAGCAGCAGGATACCGCAGGAGTCTACACGTCTTAATCTGTCTGCAGACGGTTTAAGTACTCTATACAAGACGTAATAATCTACTCTGTGTCTGTGGGGCTGTGATTGTGTAGCATACAACAAACATCCCCGTCTGTGTGTTTGTGTGTCTGTGTATATATCTATGTGTATAAGTGCATATGAAATATCTTCAATAGCAAACTGCTTGAAAAATGTGGTTTTAGAATATTATTATTATATTTCTTTACAATGTATTTTGTAGGAAAATATTAGATACGAAGAACTTAATAACATAATATTTTATCTATGGAATAAAATTGATTAACTAATATTTTTATAAAACTATATTATAGAGAACAAATGGTTAAAGCATAATATTCAGAAAATAATATATGTACATTAAACATTTTTTTGCAAAAGAAGAGTAAATATCAGTATGGAGAACCATACATGCCTTTCATGTTCTTTAACATCTTTTTAAATAATTTTTAATACATGAAAAACTTCAATGGGATTTGTCAGAAATAAAACTCACTGTTGTATTATAAATATTAGTTTTGTAATATCCTAATGTCAAAAATATAATACACATTCGTAGAATAACTTATTTGACAATTTTAATTTAGTTGCATTTTTGTGTTACAAAGGCAACATGAATTAGTGACGTATTAATTAGTATTTAAAATTCAAAAGAAGAGTAAATATCAGTATGGAGAACCATACATGCCTTTCATGTTCTTTAACATCTTTTTAAATAATTTTTAATACATGAAAAACTTCAATGGGATTTGTCAGAAATAAAACTCACTGTTGTATTATAAATATTAGTTTTGTAATATCCTAATGTCAAAAATATAATATACATTCGTAGAATAACTAATTTGACAATTTGAATTTAGTTGCATTTTTGTGTTACAAAGGCAACATGAATTAGTGACGTATTAATTAGTATTTAAAATTCAAATTTTGGGGGTGGTTTTTACCCTTTCAGTAGCTGGCTAGGCACGTACAAATAATAAATTTCCCTTAAGTTCAATTGAACTACAAATATATCAAATCTTATCAAAATTAGTGAGATAATACTCGCAATGTTCACAATTTAGACGATAAAAGTTACAAAATTTTGCATATTTCCAAAACCCCTAATCCGATAAGTAAAAGGAGTACTGACTGAGACTAAAATTTTCCCAAAAAATAATTTAGATCGGTGCATTTTAAGAGTAGTTATCGTGAACGAAAGAAAATTCTGCATCCAGACACACAAACACACACACAATGAGGAAATCAACTTTTCTTTACGTTTTGAAGGTAGTACAATCAGAATTTGTTCTTATCTCGAACACGATTTTTCGACGGTATTACAATACTTCCATTTTTTTCAGAACATGGAAGTAAAGGAGTAGTTTTCAAGTTAAAAATTTGATGTTTGTAAGTTTCTCCGTTTTGACGTCATTAAGATAATGGTCGTACGTGATTCAGGGACCCTTAAAACGTGTAATTGCGTTAAAATCTCGATTTAAAATTTATTCATGAACGTATGTATAAAAAAATAAAAAGTATAAATAAAATCATACTGTAGATAATTACATATTTACAACACAAACGACTTGTTTTTCTTGAAACAATACAATCTCCTGTATACATTAGATTTAGTCGAACGGAAAAAAGACAAGGTTATTATGTAAGGCCGCGTTACCGTCCTGAATCCAAATGGACCGAAAAACCGTTTTGGAAAATGAACATGTTCCTTGGAACAAGATTATGAGAAGAAAATACAGCGAAAGTCACGTAACTTCGACTGTGATCATGCGTTGGGTTCATTTCAGTTGATAATTAATTTATTAACATATGCGGTTGGGATTACATCGCATATATACTTTTATTATTTTTTTTGATGCTGTTGAATGTATTATATTATTCCATATTACTTTATTATACCATGTATATGAAATATACATATAGTATAAGTAAGTAAAGTGAAACCGATTTATTTCAAAATCCGGATTTTGACCTTCCCTGAATCCATTCTGACTATTTTCGCCATGATGTCTGTGTGTCTGTCTGTAAGCGCTGTAACTCAAATACGACAAATCGTTGAAGGGTGAAATTTTATATTTAAGAGTAATTTTTGTCTGAGTTAACATCCGTTTTCAGTTATTAAATTTATTAAATAAAAATTTAAAAATAAATAAAAAATAAAAACTAGAGCATTTTTAGTAAAACCATATTTTCTAAACAATTGAATGTATGAAAATTTTTTATTTATAAAAGTTTATTACTTTTTTATGATCTTTAAAATGATCTACTTTTAGATATATCGTTCCATTTGATTTTGATGAGAAACGGGCATGTACCCCTCAAATTACACCCCAAGGGGGAGTTTTAAGGGGTTGAAAATATTTTCCTGAAATTCTTTAAGGTCGATATATATATAGTCAATTTTTTATCATTAAACTCTATCTTCAATAGTTTAAGCGTAAAACATGTGGACGGTAGAGAACTTGTTAGTGATTATATTTGTTCCTATAAAATTGACTATTCACTTCCCTCTGTCCTGTACGTATATATATGTATGGTAATATTCTTGGAATAGTTCTGCATGGACAATGAACATGTTTTGTCTATAAGCAAAACGACATTACGACATACATTTAGTGTATTTCAGCAGCAATGGCTCGGTAAATGGACGTGTATTTTTCAAAGTGGTTTTTTCAAAAGTCAGCACTGTTTAAATGGTCAACACGATAGTATATTTTATGATTATTATTTTTTAAGTCTGAATTGAACTACAAATGTACCTAGTCTTATCAAAATTAGTGAGATAATACTCGCAATGTTACAAAATTTCGAACATTTCCAAAACCCCTAATCCAATTAGCACTAAAATCAATAGGTCTGGAGTACTCACTGAGACAAACATTTTCCCCAAAAATAATTCATATCGGTGCATTTTTATAATAGTTATCGTGAACGAAAGAAAATTCTACATCCGCACAGACACACGCACAACCGCCATGCGGAAATTAACTTTTCTTTAAGTTTTGAAGTTAGTACATTCAGAATCTGTCATTATCTCGGACACGATTTTTCGATAGTATTACAATACTTTCATTTCTTTCAGAACATGGAAGTAAAAATGAACAGGATCAATTTTTACAGATAAGAAAATTTCCTATGTACGAGTACCTCCGATATATACAACTAATAGTTCAGTAAATTCGTTTTTAGCGTCAAAAATAGGTAAAAAAATAAACACATGAAAAAATTGACTTGCGTCTAAAAATCGTTGTAATATACACATACTTACATAACGAAAACAATATTTTCTTAATATAAAAATATACTCTTAGTTAAACTATATATTATTGTTTCTCTTTAAAGCAATATTGTCGGACGAAAACAACAATATATTTGGATTAAAAGTATATTCTTATATTGAGAAAATATTGTTTCCGTTATTTATAAAATATAATCCGGTTAAGAGATCAATACCATTTGTTTGTGGAGTTATGTAGTCGATATAACTTAATTTTCATATTAATAATTTATTCTGATTATTTTGATCTTACATCAACTAAAATATTTTTAAAATTAAATACCATTTCATTACCAATATGTTCTTCCCCGTGAGAAATAATTATTTACATAATACACAAACATTTAAAATTAAATTAGTTTTATAAAATAAGAAAAAGAAGATATAAGTAATCAGAATAAAAACAAACAATAAATTAAAATATAATCATCCTCAATTATATATTCGAGGACATGAATATTTACTTTCCATCAACATGTATATACGGAGCAATCAGCTTGAGATACGAGAAAGAAAGAAATATAAAAAAAAACCCGCGCGATAAGTTTCTGTAGGTGTACAATATGACGTTGCTAAGCATACAAGACAACGCTAGCTCGAAATAAATGGAAGAAAAATAAAACCGGATAATTAACACAAGTTACCCGGGAAAAAGGGTCCGCTTATCGGCTTAGCGCTCAATGTCACCCGCGCTTGAGAGAGACAAAGGTGGATGGAGACTGTGTTCTATATTACATCGATGTGTTTTAAAGATGTAATTTTATATTTAATCGTGTGATATAATTCATAAGTGTTTTATTTTGAATTGTTTTATTAAATTTAATTTATATAAGATGTCAAAGCAACTAAATAAGACTTCTGCAGTGATTTTCAAAGTTTTTTTTAGCCTTTAGAAGAGCATTATGTGATGAAACGTTATATGATTTAATGACCTTTGTTTATATCGTCGATTTACTGTTATTAACAAATAAAAATTGATAAATTAAAAAATAATTTAAATAATTAATATTTTAGCTGGGCGCGATCCTACAGAATCCAACTTTTTTTTTAAATATAGCTTACATCATTAACTTTATGATTATCAAATGCCCAAAGACCGTCGAGACCCCCTTCCCTTATTATTAACAAATTAATATTGATAAATTAACAAATAATTTGAATAGTTAATATCTCAGCTTGGTGCAAACCTACAGACTCCAACTTTTTTTTAAAATATAGCTTACATCATTAACTTTAAGACTATCAAATGCCTGAAGACCGTCGAGACCCCCTTCCCCTATTATTAACAAATTAAAATTGATAAATTAACAAATAAGTTGAATAGTTAATATTTAAGCTTGCCGTGAAAAGTTAATTTTTAACAAAAATAATTAACAAAGAAAGTTTGAAAAACAATGAATTATATATTGTTTATTCACTTTATTGCTTCCTCGCAATATAGAAGATACGAGAAGCTTTGTGATCGTTTTAGAATAAGACAAAAAATTGTTCTCCGATTTCAAAATTTTAAATTGATCTTTCCGTTTCAGGTGAAGATAAACACCTTTCATTCCGTGTCTGTCTGTCCCTAAATCCTTGTCACACGTATAACTTAACCGATATTAATGAAACTTGGTTGGTTGGTTGGGTTCAAAATTATGAAAATCGAGTGTAATTGGGAGGAGTGACACCCTAAACTAGTTATTTTTTGAAGATTACTCAAGAAAGACACGTCACGTGAAATTTTTATATTCAATTTCCTAAAATATAGGTCACCACAACGTTTGTTGTAAAATATTCCCTTCAAAGATTTATCTTAATTTGCTTTAAAAAATCGTGTTTTGTTTTTTAAATTGATATTTACTTTGACATATTAAATTTCATTTTGACGTTTTAAATGTCATATTGTCGTTTACATAAATTTATATTTAAATTGTCAAAAAATTAAAAATATACGAAAAATTAATCATGTGCGTCTTAAGAAAAATATCGAACTAATTTTTTTTTTAGTAAAATTGTATAAAAAGTAAATGGTTAACCAATGTCAGGCAATTTATTTGAACACTATTTTATTTTATTATTTAAATTGTTCAATAATTAACTACCTTTGGTGAATTTAGCACGAGAAAGCACTGTGCATTTACTTGATATATGTTTTTTTTTATTTGAATTATTTATTTAAAGTTAAATTTTTACTTATTACTGATTATCTTTTAAAATGCGAGACTCTTGCCGAGACTTATAAATAAAGTTGATACCGTCTCGATCTCAAGATTTGTCTCATTAAAAATCAAGTGGTACCGTCTTACAATTAGTGTTGTCTTATCCGAATTTAAGTTAATCACATCTCGACATGCAGTTATAATTATTACCTATTAATAAATATATCATAGTCATCGATGTTTCTCATCGATGTATTAAGGCACTCTTCCTGTGCTGTTCTCTGTCTTTGTCGTACATCTGTTGTGCGGATTAGCGCGCGCCAGACTCGAGCGGGGTTCTGCTTGATTTGCCTCGTGTTTTAAATCGATGTGTTTTATAAAGCGAACGTTTTTGTGTGAACACAGTTTGTACGGGATTCTGAAATACTCAACGGGATAGGGTAAAGTTAATGAATAGAGGTGTAATTTAAAATAACTACTATAAAAATTTTGTTCTAATTTAAATATTTTAAAAAATAATTTAATGACAAATTAATTAGTAAAACTTTAAAGGAACAATTAATATTTTTTCTACACCGTTGCCTATCTTAACTGCTATTTTGATTTACATTTGTTATTTTCATACCTATTATAAGAAATAAAAAATGTTCTAAAGCGGTTAAACTACTACGAGATAAGGTTCCTAACATTTGACAAAAAAAATAGTAAAAATATTTGATGTCAAGAATTGGAGGTAAAATGTTTCCGATTTGAATATCTCGATATAAATTTTAAAAGAACTGTTGTATTCAGCATAAAATCAGCTTCCAGTGATGTGTAAAAGGTACAATTTAAAAATAAATACAGTTGATCCTGCTGTCGGTCTTTTTAAACGCCACAAATAATATTGATATTTATGTATTACCAAAACTGGGACAGGAAAAACGGTTTTTGTTCAAGCTCTCTATGTAAAATCGTTTAATAAAAAAATTACTGGTGTTTCGAAGTTTGGGACATCCAGTAGGTACATGCATATCTCTAAAATAAATAAAATAATTAAGTAATCAATAAATAGTCGCGAAAAAATATATTTCGATAGAAGTAAGAGAAACTATTTCAAATTATTGATTTCTGAAGAACATAAGACGAGATCGACTTAAATTCGGACGAGATGAGATTTTATTTTATTTTAAAGTTTCATCGAGTTTACGCTGTCCACAGATTTAACTTTTGATCCAAAGCTAAAACATAGGTCTGCGTGACCGAAAAAAAAAAAAAAAAAAAACACCCTAAATTATTTATATTTACATAAACATTACAATAATGCAATTCACTTTATACATTTTGTATCCATAATAATTTAAAATATAAATCAATTAAGCATGTGCATCGATAGTCATTAAATATTGTGAATGAATATACAGGATGAATAAAAAGTAACAGTGCTTATGAAAATGGATTTGTCATAATTTGGTTATTTTAATTATTTTATCTGACGTCATATTTCATGGAGGAAATAGGAATTAACTACATTAAATTTTAACGTACTGTACAATACATAGTTGTAATGGGAATAAAATATAAAACCATTCTTATGGTGTATAAATTAATTCCTGTGGTTAACACAAAACTATTTTAATACATCTTTATACAAAAACGAATATCTTTAAAACAGTTAGTTGATTCGAAAAAATATTTTGAATATAATCTTCTCTACAATATTTATGAGGTCGAGCGTTCACAGACCGACAGACCTACAGAGAGACATATAGACAATAAGTAATGGTCGTACGTGATTCAGAGACCCTCAAAACTTGTAATTTCGCTAAAAAAAATATCGTTTTGGAAATTGCGTTATTATACAATAGATTTTATTGTACATAATATTATGTATGAAAAGTGAAAAATATATTAATTAAATTACTATTTAAAAAATTGTCGATACATACCATTAAATGAAAATTTTAATATTAAAAGCGATACATATTTAAAATGGCACAATTAGTCAAGAAAAAATACATTGTTCCAAACGTAGAATGTCAATGTAACTACCTTTCTTTTTATTCATTCTGTATATATTTATTTTATCCAAACGCATCAGATAGAAAATTATTTTATAGAAATAAATAACGTAAATGTGTTTAGAGAACGCATGCAAAGGTAAATAAATAATTGGTAATATGCATTATCGTAATTATAAATATACCCGTAAATATGGCGATGAGTAATATGGTGTATACTGTATATTATTTTAGCATTGACGTTAATAGAATATTGGCACTAAAGTAGTTCATAATATTGTATTAAATTGGTATTATTCATTTAAAAAAAAGTAGTATAGATATATTAATTTATTTTAAATAATGAATAACTAGTGTCAAAACTAGATGACATTAACCAGTGGCGCCGGAATCATATTTTTTCTAGGGGGAAGGGGGCAGTGCGAACCTCAAAAATTAAGCTGACATAATTTTACTTGGCGTTATTAAAATTCAAAATTGACTTAAATTTTCTTTAGCTTGATTAATATCGTTTTACTATATTTGTTAAAAAATAAAAATAAATAGAAATACAGTGGAACATAGAACACAGAATTTTATAATTGCACGTCGCTTCAAACCTGCCCTAAAAAACAAGATCAAAATTTTAATGCGGAAACAGTTCCCCTTACCCCCCTCCCACTACAATAATCAATCAGTTATATAGATTTAATTTATTTATTATAATTTTTTTGTATTTCAATCATTTGAAATTGCATTCGATTAATTCGAAATTTTGAATTATATTTAAGTCTGTAATTGAAACTGGCATAAACTTAATTATAAATACTTATGGAATTAACACGATGTATGTCTGAGTGTCTGTGTGTCAGTCACATGTTTCTAATTTTCAAACCACTTTAACCTACAACTAACTTATATTTGAAAAACTTAATATTTGTCAAAAGAAACTACCGCACAACCCTTTAATATTACATTGTAGTAAAATCATAAAATTTAAAAACAAACGATAAGCATTTGTCGTTAGTTCTTAAAACTGACACGTAGCGGCGCTGTGGTAAGTAACATATGCGGCCACCGTATCAGGATTGTCTGTCTTGTTCTGTCGCGTGTTGGTGTGGATGGGTGGACGGAGAGTAGGAAGCGACATGGGGTTTCACCGGAAATAGCAAATCGTTCGTCGCTTTTACAGTAACCCTACATCCGGTACAGCGGTATCCGCACGTCTTTCCTTCGTCGATTCTGCGATACAAGTTATAGTTGTTTTGTAAAAGATAATTTGATTTTATTAAAGGTGAATCACAGAATCGAACAAATCTGTTTTTATACTCATTCTAGTTTTTCGTATTATTTTAGTTTATTCGATCAAAAATCAAGTTATTATTTTATTAATTATTTGCAGTTTGGTATTTATAAGCTGTGTGAACAAAAAAGGTTTTCTGTTTGATGATTTAGTAATTAAAAACTATTGTTTTAAAGTTTACTTCCTGAAAACTAAAGTAGAAGTCGTGTATTTATATTTGACACTAAGACGTAAATTTGTAAATACAATTTACAATATATTATAAAATTTTGTCAAATACCTTTTTATGTACAGTCGCCTGCAGAACTCGTCTGGCACCCTAAAGGCTAGAATCGCCTACAACAGATTCCAAATTTAAAGACAAACATCATTGGTTATCTTTTTCTATCAAGTTTAATATATTTAAATACTAAAATTCGGAATATCAAATATTTATTGCCACAAAATTTACGTATACAATTTTCAATAGATTACATAATAATTTAATTGCACAAATATACATATATGAGTACTATAAACGAAGAGTAATTCTTTATCTAGCAAATGAATTTCAAAATATCTGTCTTTGTTTGATACATGGAGAAATGATTTAAATATTATAATAATCAAATGAGAGGAGCCTACTAAGTTTGTGATAAACGAAAATGAATACAAACTGCAAGACCATTAATGCAGGTGACTGTACCTATTTTTCTAATTAGAAAATTTGATTACATAACCAATTTATTTGAAATATCTAATTTTCCCATCTACCCCCCCTCCCTCCTCCTTCCCAATCCGGAATAAACTCTCATGATGCAATACTGCTTGCGTCGGAGATTGAGTCTTTTTTACTTATAATATTTAATTTCCAGCTTTACCACCGGAGATTGATTGCTGCAATATGACATATATGAAAAATTGTAGAGCGTATACGACAAGAATACGTAAATGTTTTTCAATTCAATTTGACCACAAAAACTTTAACATGCGCATCCCTAAATAGATTTCTTACATAATAGGTATATTAAGCTAGAAAAGAATAATAATAACTGTTTGTGAGCAATTTTTATAATTAATACGAAATTATTTGTATATTTTTTTATTTCAAATTTTGAACCTTACTTTAATTTTATAGATGATTAAAAAATTGTAGGATTTCGATAAATGTTTGTATTTATTTATAGAATCCACTAATCAAAGAAAATATAAAATGTTATCTTTCCTCGAAACAACTTATGGGGGTATTCTGGTCTAGAAATAAAAAAAAAAACGATTTTTTTTTTTCATATTTTCATAGTTTAACTATTTAAGAATATGTCTACGAGAGGATTTTCCCAAATTCAAATTATTTTCGGAGAAATAAGTATTTTGCTGAGCAGGCATCCAAATCGGTTGGGCTGCAACTAATCGAACAAAAGACATAATGGGTTCTCCGACTACCTGAATCTATATTTCAGAAACGCCGAAAATAGTTTTTTCGAAGTCGAGGAAGGTCCGATGTATGCAGCAGGAATGGCAGATTGAATAAATGTAAGTTAAAAATATAATTTTATGACTTAGACTGCAAAAATTTTACTTGAAACTTTAAACGCGTTTTTCTCAGAACTGTCTTTTTGAATCTGATACCCACGATTTCTCAGGTTCTGCCGAACCGATTTACTTGAAATTTTAAGAGAGTCTTCTTTAGGGACTTGTCTACGTCCGGAACTACGGCCATCCCCAAATTTTCATTTTTACTATTTTTAACAAATCGAAGAATGTTCAAAAAAGTGGTACAAAAATTTTTTTTTTCTTTAGGCAGTCGCCATTTTGTAAAAAAATTTTTTGTAACTTTTCCGTAGTTCCAGACATTGCGACATTATTGTAGATTGATAATCTTTTTTATTTTTTTATTTCAGATTGCTAGGAGAGTTAAAATCGTGGGTATGGTCACGCACCAAATTTTTGAGACGCCCCACTCCATCAGCTGATAACTAACGGAATTTTGAATTTTTTTTACTTTTTTATTTTTTTTTGTATGCTTCTAATGTGAATAAATAATGTATAAAAAAATTGATGAAAAAAATATTGCTTGCTTTTTTTTACAGCACTTCAAAAATTACCTAAAATTCATGTCTCTAGACCAGAATACCCCCTTATATACCTATATTTTAATAAAAAATAAAATTAAAAAGTTTTATTTTGAAATGACGACGTAAGACACTCTAATATTACAGAAAGCACGTTTTAATTAGAATATCGATTATTATTAAATTAATTAATTTTTCTAAATGAATAAATAAATAATGTGAACTGTAATTAATTAATTAACTTAATGAAAGTGTTCATTGTATTATTATTTTCTTATCAGTTTGTTTATATTGAACGAATGGACTCTTTTGTAATGGAAACAGCAAGAAAATGTTTTATATTTTTAAAAGAAAAATAATTACGTGAATTGGTTTTATCGCTGACAAATCAATTTACCGAAGTATGGAAGAATTTAAAAATAATGCATGTAAAGAGTGACGAAGGTTCAAAGTTAAAATAGACTTTGTTTTTGTGTGTAATATAATTAGTCAAATATACAGGATGTTTCATAATTGAATGCAACTATTAATCTGTGCATGTTCAAAATAATCAAGGTGACTCTGATTGAAACTTAAAATTAGTTTTTTTTACAAAAGCTGTGTCTCTACACCTTGTTTACATCCACAAAGTTTTATAAAAATATCTAATGTAGTTTCGGAGTTACAAAAAAAAACACAATTTTTCAAATATTTTTTTAGGTAAGTTTTTTTTATCTTTTTGTCTTAAAATCATGCACAGATTAACCCCCTTCAATATTGACATTTAATTATGAAACAGCCTGTATAATAATACTTAAATGTCAGTTAAGATAATAATTTAATTACATTAATGTGTAAGGTTTAATTTAAAATATATTTGTAAAAAAATATAATGAATTGCTCGTGTTATTAATGAAAGAAAAAATGAAGAAAAAAAGTCAAATATTAGTAAACTCTGAAAAGAAAAATTAAAATAAACACGAGAGTGAAATCGGTGTAGAATTTTCTCACTTCCATGAGTAAAAATGAAAACTCTATTTAAGATTCCACTTAAATAATAATTTGAGTTTTTTTGTTTACTTTTACGTTATATTAAATTACCTTAATGAGGCAAGAATGTAGAAAAAGGAAACAAGAAAAAACAAAATTGCAATTCATTTTTAAATGAAATATAACTGTATATCATATTTCGGGATAAAAATCTCAACAATTTTATATAAAATATTTAAACTAAAATTTCCTATGTAGTTTTCGTTAAAATGTTTTGTATACTTTACATCCAGTGTACTCTAAAATATGTATATTTTCTAAGTTAGTTAGCAATGCTAAATGTTATGTTGTTATGTATTTTTTAATGTGTAAATATTCATTATATTAAATTAACTTGCATTCAAATTAAAAGTTCTCAAACTTGTGAAGCAAGCTATTTTAGTTTTTGTATTTTATAAAAATTTGCTGGTATTTCTGAACAGATGAATATTATGTTAAACATTTGTAGATAAACATGTAAATGTAAAGTCTGCGTTAAATAACAGTTAAGACTCTTATCTCGTAAAAAATTAAGCCAGTCTCGTCTTGTACACGTGACTGTGAGATAGAAATCTACATAATATAATAACATGTACTGACTGAGTGACTGATTCATCATCGCCCAGCCGAAACCCCTGAACCTATAATCGTGAAATTTCAGGGGTGTCTTCCTTTTATAATTTAAGCACCCACTAAGAAAGGAATTTTAGAAATTCAACCCCTACGGGGGTAAAAGGGGGTGTAAAAGTTTGTATGGGAAAAAAAAATTTTTAGTTGGATTTACTTGAAACTTAAAATAAATACTTTAAAATACAAATAATGAAACACGTATTTCAGCATTTCCCATAATTCAATCTCTAACGAGGTGCAAGGGGGTGGAAAAGTTTGTATAGGAAATTTTTGTTTATTTGTATTCACTTGAATAAAACTTGTCACAAATACAAGATAAATAGCATTTTTGAAAATTCAACCCCTAAGTGATGTTGATTTTTTAAATTTTGATGTATTTATTTACAGAACTGTTTATGATATTAAAGTAATTCCGAGCAAGAAAATATTCAACAAAAATAAAAATTTCAGCGTTTAACCTCTAATAACGCGATAGTTTTTTTCGATCCGAGATATTTACGATTTTGTATAGGAAATTAATAAAAATATAAAAAATAATAATTTAATATTTTATCCCCTGTCAGGTATGGAGGGTTGTAATTAGTTTCATTAGATCTGGCGAGAAAAATACATCAGTTTAGGGGGTTTGAGGGGGAAAAATAACCCCCTATCTCGCTTAGGAACTGAGATATTTATGATTCTGTATATACATATATAATGAATAAAAAGGACACAAAATAATTTCATCCCCTGTCTTAAAATATTATTTGTGCTGTCAACATAAAAAAATTAAATAAAACAAGCGAAGCCGTTACTTCTGTATTATACGACATGCAATATTATTATATGTACGATATAAATTCCAATAATGAATTTTAAACAAAGAATTGTGAGTATTATATTCGAATATCTACGACAGTAGCAACTTAGATTTCATTATTAGTATGAATATTTGCAGATGTTTGATACAACCATAGATAACTGGTCTGTAAAATCCACCCAAGTGGAATTTTTCTATTGAACTTTTACAATATTCGCGCATTTAGATGAAGTATACGTTCTTTATTATTTTATTTTTAACTTACTTTGTATCGTTCACAAAAGTATTAAATAACTTAAATTAAAATGAAATAATAAAAATCGTATTATATACGACAGTCTCATATCAGTTCTAAGATATTAAATATTTTGATTTGCACATATGGCAAAGGTTCTTTGAACTTTATGAACATTCATGTATTGTGTACAATTGACATTTGTACATACTCATAATGCCGATATTACAAAGAATTTCCTCACAAACAAAAACACTGAGATATTCCCATAGAACATTTCAAAATGCACCAATGACATATCGTTAAATTTGACCAAAGGTTACTACAACACTTCTAATTGCCCCCATGTTAAATTTCCTATGTCTTAATCAACTTGGAATACACTGTATATAGAGATTAATATATAGAAAATCTTATGAATATTAACTTATTTTTTTTATGCTAGTGTATAAGGGTTAAGACTAGCGAATATTTAAGTTATCTATTAGCGTTTAATTTATTGCTGTGCCCCCGAAGATATGCCCTAGTACCACCAGAGAAGACGTAGTTCTACTTCAAAAAGTAATATACTGACAATGAGTTCAATATTATAAATTATAACTATATTTAGTTATCAATATTAATATAAATATAATTTTTATTTGAATATTTTCTTAAGTATACTATAAGTGTTAACATGTAAACCACAAGTAAACTAAGAAATCTAGATGCACAATTCTATAATATTATATATTATAACTATATTTAGTTATCAATATTAATATTAATATAATTTTTATTTGATTATTTTCTTGAGTATAGTATAAGTGTTAACATGTAAACCACAAATAAACTAAGAAACCCAGACGCACAATTCTATAATATTATATATTATAAATATATTGAGTTATCAATATTAATATAAATATAATTTTTATTTGATTATTTTCTTGAGTATAGTATAAGTGTTAACATGCAAACCACAAATAAACTAAGAAACCCAGACGCACAATTCTATAATATTATATATTATAAATATATTGAGTTATCAATATTAATATAAATATAATTTTTATTTGATTATTTTCTTGAGTATAGTATAAGTGTTAACATGTAAACCACAAATAAACTAAGAAACCCAGACGCACAATTCTATAATATTATATATTATAACTATATTTAGTTATCAATATTAATGTTAATATAATTTTATAATATTTTCTTGAGTAGTATAAGTGTTAAAGTACAAATAAACCAAGAAACCGAGACGCACAATTCAGTGAAATAATTTCAATCAAAATTAGATCATTACTGCGCCACTGAATTGTGATATGCTAACCCACTACAACCGAGTTATATATAATTCAAATTAACGAATCAGCGAACCAAAAAATTTCGTAGCATCAGCAGGCATCAAGAAGGCAGGCATAGGGATTAAAACAACACAGTGTCGCCAACATACGCGAATAATTATACGAGTGAGCACACCTACAAGTCCAACACACGCGTTTAATCTTGCATACATTAAGTTTCAGACGGCGCGGGCGGAAAGGTGCCCATTCGTGCGGAATGCGAACCTTTCGTTTCGACTTGTTACCGTTTTCGGTAGATGAGTCGAGCCTTTTCTCTAACTATGATGAATTCAGATCAGTAATGTTATTGTTTCTGGCAACTGTTATACAGGGTGTTTGGTTTGGCGATACGAATATTTTAAAGGAAGGAAGAATGAGTCATTTGGAAGTGATTTTAGCATATATACAAAGTGCAACAGTTTTTTTATATCAGCCATTTTAGTAAATTAAAAAAACAACAGATTTATACATGTTAATCGCAAAAGTTCAAAAGTTAAAAAACCTATATTTTTTAAACATGGTTTTTATAATCTGGCTGTATATGAACATTAATGCAAGAAAAAAGATGAAATACATTGAAATTATGCATCTGAGTCTCTTCTCGTATATTTGACTTAGATCAGTGGTATTCAAACTGTGTTCCGCGGAACCCCGGGGTTCTTCTCTGGGGGTTACGTAAGTAAAAATAAAAATTCGAAAAAAAAATAAATAATAACTCAGTCACACTAGTTGACTAGTGTTTATTAATTAAGAAACATCTGCCAAGTAAATGCACAGTGCTTCCTCGTGCTAAATTCACCAAAAGTAGTTAATTATTGAACAATTTAAATAAAAATCGATAGTGTTCAGATAAATTGCCTGACATTGGTTAACCATTTAATTTTTTATAGAATTTTACTAAAAAATATTAGTTCGAAATTTTTCTTAAGACGCACCTGATTATTCTTTCGTATATTTTTAATTTTTTGAGAATTTCAATCTAAATCTAAATTTATGCAAACGTCAAAATTACATTTCAAATGTCTAAAGCAAATTGAGATAAATCTTTGTAAGATAATATTTTACAATTAACGTTTTAGACCTATATTATAGGAAATTTAATGTTCTACAAAAAAGATATTATAAAATGTTTACGTAACATGTGTCGTTCTTGAGATATTTTGAAAAAATACATATTTTGGGATGTCACCTCTCTACCTTACACACGATTTTGAGTTATGCGTGTGATAAGGATTCAGAGGACAGACATACACAGAGACAGACAGACAGACATACATGGAACGAAAAGTGTTTGTCTTGCATTAATTCTAAGAAGTTACTAGTTCGAATATTATTTTAAGATATTTATTTTATTATTTTAAGATACATTTTTCTAAAAAAATTGTAAAAATGTAGAGCAAAAAATAGTACTTGTACAAGCAAATTTGTACAATGCAAACATTGTAAAATGTAGAGCAAAAAAAAGATAGATGAAGTTATAATTTTTACATGTTTTACCGTAAATTGTAGTTATCAAATTTCCTTAAAATAACCCCTACAAAAAACATGTAGATATAAATGTACATACACATTTTCATGTAGGTATTACATAATATACATAAAGTGAAAAACTAGTTGCCATGTTTTTGTAACATATTTGGACATTTTGACGTTGTAAGTTAAATATAACTTTCAACATTTAAATATGTATGTAGGATATGTGAAGCCCGGCGTATAAATATTCAGATTCGAGATTTCTAAAACTTTGAGGTGGGTGTTTGGACTAGAACATTTCATTTGTTCAGAAGGGAGATTATTTTAAAGTACGAATTACAATTCAAGAACACATATGAAAGGCTCAATATCCTAAACAAGAAACTTCTTTTTTTAGTGTAGTAATTTTTTGAAAAAGTAAAAATTGATTACAAAAATAAAAATGTCAAATTTTAGTTACATGGATTTTAGAGGTTAAAAATTATGATATCGTGTTTTTGAAGTGATATACATACACAGGATATCCGCGTAAATTAAATGTTATTATTGGAGCAAGAAAATCGCTTAAATGAAAAAATTATCAATATTTTTTTCGAGATTAATTAGATAAGATACGATAAATTTTTATTACATAAAGTACATAAAAGAATGCATGCAGTTTAATAATTCAATTTTCAAGAAATTCTTGCACTGTATAGTGACATTCTTTTAGCAGTTTATCTCTCAGCATCGTTTTGAATTTTTTACAGATAGATTTTAAATTTCATTAGGTATTTTATTATAAATTCTTATAATAGCATTTATTACTCCTTTTTATGACAGTAAGATTTGTTAGTGGGGTAAATATGTTCTGGAATATAATCTATAAAAAAGTTTATATTGGCAAATAAAGCACACTCGAGTATATAGAGGTTAGATAATGTTAGTAGTTTCAAATCTTTGAAAGTATCTTTACAACAAGATCAGATATAGTTCGTATACATTTTTTTGTATTTTTATTATTTTAGTTGCATTTACGGAATTTCCCCATAATATCAAACTGTATTTTAAATTTGACTCTACGTACCTTAACGTTATTTGAGAGAACTCTCAGAACATAACTATACTTCGATAACTTATTACTGATATTATTTGCTGTAAATGTACCTATATTATTAAAATCTCTTAATATAATGTTGTCAAAGGACTTTTCTTTCCTTCACGATAACTACTGTAAAAATGCACCGATCTAAATTATTTTTGGGGAAAATATTTGTCTCAGTGAGTACTCCAGACCTATTGATTTTGGTGTTAATCGGATTAGGCGTTTTGGAAATATTCGAAATTTTGTAACTTTTTTCGTCTAAAAGGTAAACGTTGCGAGTATTATCTCACTAATTTTGATAAGACTTGGTACATTTGTAGTTCAATAGAACCTAAGGTACATTTATTATTTGTGCGTGCCTAAACAACCATTGAAGGGGTTGGAAAAAAATGCAAACTAAATTCAAATTAGAAAACTAATATTTAAATACAAATGGCAATAACTGCTGTACTCGTCGTATATAAGTATATGTTTTTTATATATTACGAAATTTATATTCATAGTAGTAGATTATATAAATAAAATAATTTTCAAAAAATTTATATTTAATAAAAATTATTTCGAAAGATAGAAAGAACATGGAAGTCATGATTGGTTCTCCATACGGATATTTATTATTTTATTTTTAAACATAAAATTAGTATATTGTGATCGAAATTATAGCGAATCAAATATACATATATGAATTTGTAAACACGAAAGTTCGTTGTAATGAAATCTTTTTGACACCGATCCATAATCCACTGAATTAATGAAATACGAACAAAATAATAATGCATAGATGTATTCAATAGCGCAGTAGTTCCTTTACTCGATGACATTATCCTGTTTTGCATCTAATGCCGCCATTTGTATGCAAATAACATTATATTCCAACATAACAAAAAGGTTCAAACGATACTCAGGTTTTATCGCTACGGGCTTTTTCTTCCGTACATACTTTCTTGTGGTCGCAAATAAATGTGTAATATTACTATTATGTATGTGTTTTTACATAAAAACCTTTGTTCCAGATAGCTCTTGTAAATATACATGTAAGAGAACACTGAATTTTTCGAGTTGGCTAAAAATTCTTACGTTTTCGAGTGAAGACGGCGAAATTTTTTTTAATGTGTATTATTTTAACATTAATGTTTTGTTTGGACCTGTATAATGCATTTGTATTACTTCCTTGCAATTGGGATAGTAGGTAGAGTAAAGTCGGTATATATGGAACACCATTCTTGTTTTAGGTAATAAAACTCTGGTTTATTATTTAAAATCAACCCTTTATCATTTCATTGGACAGAGAATTTAATCTTTTAACGAGATTGACCAGACAAAAATAGAATTCTTAAATGAAAACAAAATAAAACAATCAGCCTCTTCAAAAAAGTGCCATAATACATGATTATTTACAATAACATTTGCTTTTCAAACTTATTTGTTGTCACTGTAAAAAATAGCAGTGGCGTGGACAGAACTTCATTTAGCGGGCATCATCATGAAGATTTTGTACTAAAAAGTGGAAGTGGATAGTTATGAAGTATTTGGTGTTTAATATACTTTTCACACTTTTTACTTCACCACGATTCTGGTTAATTATTATACTTTATAGTCGTTCTCTATAATACCCACAATCACATATATTTAATAAAAAAATTGGTTAGTGCTAAGGCAACAGTTATTACGTGGTTTTAAAGCACTATCTATACGGTCAAACCCTATTCTTTTAAACAGCCATATTAAATTTTCAAACAATTTAATACAATACAAATTTTAAATTTAAACTTATCTTAACATAAATAATCAAAAATGGAAAATTTTATTAAATTGCCCTCAATGACATATCAGTACGCCAAACACTGACGTACTTAGACAGAGGTGTAAGCTTAAATACATATTAATTTTGTGTTTATTAAATTTAAAATAGAGCAGCAAAAAGAGATGTCCATATTACCCTCCTGTTCCATGTACATATACTGTCTGTACTCTACTAAATGTATGGAATTGTATATGAATTATTTTATTCAAAGCTGGATTCATTTTTATCTAAATTATATATTTTTAATAATGCACTTGCCATTTGTTAAATATACTTTATTGTGTATTTACAATTAGTTCAAACAAAATATTTTAGTTTTATTTTACAGCTTCCATTGTTCATTTACTATCAGACTAGCAAATATGCTGACGCTGGATATTGGCAATATAAAAGATATTATCCATATGGTCAGACTTTTGCGTAACATTTTTTTATGTGTTGCACAGTTGATTAAACTAAACTAATTGAAATACACTTACCGATGTTCTAGTTTAGTTATATTGTAGTTGAGATTAAATCTAATCGACATAGCACATACCTGTTTAGGTACACCGCCAGCGCGTCTTAATGTTTTACTATTATTAATTAAATAATTCTAATTTCTAAGCTAATATTCATAAGATTTTCTGCATATAGCAATACGCTGACCTAATTAATTTCTATATGTATATAAAAATGAATGTTCGTTTGTATGAAGAGGCTTATTGACTCAGGAATGCGGTTTTCAACAAAAGTTAGATCATTTTTCTGTGCATGTTTGTGGCTATCAATGTTTTATGAAAACCTAAGATTTAACATCAAAATTATTTAGGTTACTAAGATCACGTCTCTTTCAAATATTTTGTCGAACAATTAGATGATTTTTGACACATGTTAACAATTAATTAAATACTTTGAAATTGCATATTGATTGAAAATTTAAATATAAAGAAAGGTAAAATAACGAAATTCATCATGATTGTTACTAACCTATTTATTTATTTATTTAGATTTTAATACAAATTCTGATGGGACATGATGTTTTCTGGGTGTTTAAAAATATAATTTACTGAACGGATTTTATTCTGGTTTTCACTAATGGATAGGTTAGTCGAAAAAAACCATTTAGCAGTGAATTGTGTGTTGTGGACATGTTGGGAGGATATGTTGTGTGGGTATGTTGAATATTTTAGGTCACTATGATTTTGTGGATATTAAACCGGGTAACACCGGGTTCAATGCGCTAGTGTTGTATAAAACACATTCGCATTTTATACAATAGATTTAAATATACGTATTGTACTTTCAAGACGACTTATCCACTCAAATATATATATGTATATATAAGCCAGTTTAAATTTCTCATAAATGCATGCATACGTATGAAGGAGAATCCGAGTGAAATTTACACTACAGTTTTATTAAAATTAAATTAAATGCATTTGTAATACATAGTTCTGTGTTGAATTCCGACAATGCTATAAAATTATTTGCACGAATATACAAGATTAAACATTTTTTTCAATTCTCAGTTCACTGAGCAAAGTGAGAATTCTCACTAAAGAAAGCTACGTCGAAAAACAATTCCATGTGCAATTTTCCGTTTTCTCAGTGCACAAACAATGTGCAAAATATAAATTGTCTGCAGCAGGGTTGGAGTGAAATACAAATATAAAATACATATATTTATGTATGCTTTTACTGTGTGGTCTGTTGCGATCGATTTTTTGATCGAAAATTCTAAAAAAAATAATAAAACAATTGTTTCTAAATGTTTCATGGTTTTTGTTGTTGATTTTTTTAACTGGTATAATATTATTTAGACGTTGTATATGTCTGTATGTATGTATGTATATAAAAAACAAAATTATTATTAGGGGTGTACCGGAACTGAAATTTTGAGTTCCGGCCGGAACCGGAATTACCGGAATTCATGAAAAAAATCCGGCCGGAATTCCGGCCGGAACCGGAATTTTTTCAAAAAAATTCTGTATGAATTATTAACAAATAAAGAATATAAATAAAAATGTTTTATACATAGGTTACGTTTTATATCAATACAATTAATTATTTTAAATAGTATAGGAATGAGGTATTACATTCTACAAAATTGTTGTTTCTAATAAAATGTTTATCATACGTTATTTTCGATTATAAATTATAAAAGGATAAAATCGAAGGTGGTAAATCAGATATTTAGAAATAATTAAATATATCTAACATGCTACCCATAAATGGGGAACAACTATTATTTTTCCAAAAAAGATCAATTATTAAATATCATTTTTACTACATATCTTGTATTACTAAAAATTTATTTTATGATGGTTAATTAATGTAATCATTTTAATTAAATATATCTAAAATATAAAGTAAAAAAATTGTTTTTGTGTTATGAAGTTTTTATTTTTTATTTCCATTAAAAATAAAATATAAAATTATATTACTGTTTTTTTTTTTACAAAAATACTGTTATTTGAGAATCTCTTATACCCGGTCTCACTACTCAAATTTATTTCTGTTCCTTATCTAAGTGTTCCTTAGTCTTAAGTTGAACCTAAAATTTACGTCGATCTCACAGGTCTATCTTATCATCAAGGTAATTAAACCTTGGTTTATGTCAATATAATTAATTTTGGATATAAATTGTCGTGCATTTGATCATCCAAAAAATATTCAGTAATACACAGAAATGTCACAAGCGATAAAAGAGGAGCAAGTTATACGCAAAAAGAGCAATTATTAATACCTATGTTAAATATATGAAATTTCAAAGTATTATAATTTTTGTTCTTTTTTATATTAGTTTCAAAAAATACTTCTAACATGTCATATAAATATTCAAGTCTATTTTTCAAACGAGTTATAAAAGCATATACTGGAGGCTTTGTTAAACGAAACAGTTTTAAAAAGGTTAATTTTGATTTGAAAATGGTTATATCTATAATAAACTTGGCTTGAAATGCCATAAACTATTATACCTATGATATCTGCATCATTGCCATCAATAATTTTATCAAAAATGTTTACAATATTCATTTTTGTGTACAGTTTACAGGTTAAGTGGAACTAAAGTATCACTTTGACTAGGACTTTAATTTAGGTAATACTTAACGACTTAAGGAACACAATAGTAAAATGTAGAAATAAAATTTAAAATTCCGGCGGGGTCCGGCCGGAATTTTCTAGTTCCGGCCGGAACCGGAACCGGAATAAAATCGTAAATTCCGGCCGGAATTCCGGCCGGACCGGAATTCCGGTACACCCCTAATTATTATACAAATTTTTATAAAATCACAATTGAATTTAATCTTCTTCCCTACTATTGGGGGCAGTTTAGTATTTAAGGGTCGATGCCAACCCTTATAATATATTTGTGTTTTTTAATATACAATACCGTTGTATACGCAGTGTACTACCCATTTTGTTAATTTCAAAAATTTATCTTTACCTACGTTGCTCGAATTAAATGTAATACACAGGGGGTTGAATATTAAAGGGTAGAAAAGTGGTTGAAATTTACTGGATTTTATTGAAATTGTAAATTTGTAATTATCGTGACTATTTTTTTTTCGTATTTTCCTATATTTCTGTTGACCTAAATTTAGGGGATGATAACATGTGGTAAATAGAATTAAATATTGATAAATAAAAATATGTTATACCTTTAGGTTTATAATAAGTTCTACGTATAAAAATTAATGTGAATTTTATCATTATCTTGGAATAAACAGTTTTTAAACTTTTTTTTCAATACTTGAAATTACCACTTTCCATTTTTCACCAAAAATTTTAAAAGATATTGTTGACTTTAGTATTTGTCGTTGGTAGTCTTACTGAAGCTCAGTTACCAAGTTTTTTTTAGATTTTTGAGCCAGTAGTTACTTAGTAAGAGGGGGGGGGGTGCCATTTTTGAGCTAGAAAAAAATAAATCGTGGGGAAATTCTATAGATTATTAATAAAATAATAATTTTAATGAAACAATTATTTTTATTCGTTTGATATTTCTGTATTTTATTTATGTAACAATTCACTAGAATTTTTGATTCAGGCTTTAGCGGTTTGTGTTTTATATAAGCTTGTTAATATATATTGAATATAATCACGCATTACATAAATTAAAAACTAAAATTCATGGTGGACCAAAAATATCCAGGATTAACATAGAGATTTTTGTTGATTCTGATGCAAATAATTTCATAAAACTAGGAACATTTGGTAGCTGTAGGTTTGTAGATTACAGACAGTTAATGTTATGTATGAGCAAATTGATAATTTAAAACCACAAAATTATTTATAAACAGTGCAGATATTAATGAAACAAAAATGATGTTTACTTAGCCGTGACGTCATCCACTCTGACTGGTGTTTTATCTAACATGGCGGATTGCTGGATTTTGTGTATTTATTTGAACACAAATCATATTAATCTCGCTTTTAATAAGAATCTTTTAAACCTATTATTTAAAATCATAATTTGAATGATACTTTGTTACAGTAACATACCTGAGTTTTTAATTAAAATTTTAAGTTCTTGGCGTTTTAAGAGTACTAAATGGGTAACAAAAAAAAAGTGAATTTTCGACTTACTCTAATGAATAATTAATATTAACAAGTTAAACAATTAATAAAATTAAGTCACATACATATTTTTCTTATTTATTTTCCCACCCCTGAAGAGGCTGGCATTGCGGTCTAGATGTATGTATGTAGCATCTCGTATGTGAATACAAACAGTGGCTTTATTCACAGAACGCGGGTCACATCCATTTAGCGAATGCGGCTATGGGGCCATGTCTTCACTTTATTTCAAATTAAAAATTATATAAACAGAACTGCACCATTTCATGTGCTGCATAGTCGACACTGAATAATGTATTTATACAGTTTTAATTGCATTTGCATTTTAACATAAATGTCGTTAATTTTTTGTTGCTACTACTTTGGGTTTTATTATACTTTGGTTTGTATTAATTGTTGACTTTTAAAAATTATTGTTTTAATGGTAAATAAATTTAGGTAAGTTCCGTTTCAACTGGATTTTTATTACTAAAAATCTCATCTCGGTTACATGTTACACTGAGAAATATAAGGAAATAAATGTATTTAGTTGGTATGTTTTCGAAAATATTTGTTAATTATTAACAATTAGATATTTGGTAATAACATTACGATATAGCTCCAACATGGGATTTATTAACAGTAACTAAATACGTGTTCGCCTTTAGAAACTATACTGGGTGTGGCATTAAATGTGTTACATATTTTTATCTCAGAACCATTGCATATTTGAAAAAAAACATTCTTTTATAGTGGTCTTCAAGGATATCTGAAAGATAACATTTTTTTACGTAGGAACATATAATTTTTATTTAGTAATCTTATTTTACGTGAAAAGACACGAATCCTTCATTGAAAACTTTTTTTGAACAACCTAAGATTTTTAAGATATCTAAAAAATTTGAGATTTCAAGAATTTTTGACTCAGAAACCATAAACTTGAGAAAAAAGTACAAGACACAAAAAATGTTTATTTTAAAAAATTTAAACTTTTTCTATATATTTTATTTAAGCAAAAACAAAAAAATTTTTTTGAATAATTCTCCAAGTTTTATTAGACCAAGATAAACATTTTTTGTATCTAGTACTTTTTTTTTAAGGTTGATGTCTGAGTAAAATATTCTTGAATGTTCAAAATTTCGAAATTATTTTATTAGATATCTTGTAAAGTTTAGATTGTTCAAAAAAAAGTTTTCAAAGAACCTTGAAGGTCACATTAAAATAACAATTAAATATTATTATTCGATTATTCCTTCACAACCAAACATTTTTTTCAAATATGTGATGATTCTGAGATAAAAATCTGCAACACTTTAAATGCTCCACCCTGTATATTGTTATAATAAATATAACCAAATCTCGTTATCTATAAATAATCTTTTTTATCAATGTATACATAAATATAAAAAGATGTTAACATTTGAAAAATCTTGTTTTCTGTCGCGTATTTCACAAGATATATACATAAGAATTAAAAACATTTTTATAAGTCAGCTATATATGTCTAGTACGTTTTTTTTATGAAAAAACATGAACAAAAAAACGTGTTTCTTTCAAAATATAAATCTACTTTAAAGTGAAGATGGCACGGGAAAAAGTAGAAAATAAAAGTACTATGTCTCATCTTGAAATGAAAAAAGTGATTAATATTTTTCAATATTACTCTTAGTCAGACGTCTCGAACTATGTAGATATTTCTGTCTTTGTAATAATGAGTAGAATGGAATAAATTTGAAATATACAATTTCAAGTTTTAATTTAAAATATTGAATTTTTTTGCTGGGCTGGTGAAAATGATTTTTACTATTATTAACGGATTACAACTAATCGTCACTTCGGAAAATGATAGTTTTTTTAAGATTTTTTTTTAGAATAGTAAAAAAAGCAATCAAATTAAAGGAGGGTTTATTGTAAATATCACAAAACATACAACATTTTTTTTAAATTGAAATATAAAACAAAATGTCACCACTCCTCCTTACACACGATTTTGATGATTTTATAATGGGACCGTCCTTAAGCCAGACCCAACTATCTAACTAAGTTTTATTAATATCGGTTTAGTGGTTCATGAGTTATGCGTATGACAAGAATTCAGGGCTTCGAACCGTTATTTTTTTCGTTTCGGTTTTCGTTCCGGTTCGAGTAAAAAAAATATTATATATATATCCGGTTTTTTCGGGTTTCGGTTCAGCTCCGAGTGATTAATTTAAAAAAAATTATTTGTATTAAATTTTTTTTTTCTACCATAATTTAGAACATTTTATGATACTTGTATGATAGTCCGAACGACAATTGAAGTGGGAAATAAGATCATGTTAACGCGCGTATTTTAACATGTACTGAACCGTAAAAACCGATATTTATATTTCGGTTCTGTTCCGGTTTTCGTTCCGGCAAAAATAACGGTTTTTCCGGTTTTCGGTTAAGTTCCAGTTTGAGGCTCTAGTTTCGTATTAAATGATTTCCACTGTATATCATATGTATAAATGTATATGTATATCCGTACACAAACCCTTTGAACAAGTTCTTTTATTAACATTCCAACATTACATTTGAAAAGTAAAAGGGATTAAAAGCATGCCAGAGCCATGTTTGATGTACATTTTGTCAGATATATTTCATAAAATGTTATAAAAAAATAACCTTTTTAAACTACATGGAATTTAAACATCAAAATGTTCATCTTATCTTTGATAAAAAATTATTTAATTTGTTCAAACAATGCATTTCTATGATTTAATATTTTCTATTTTGTTGTGTGGTTTATATATTAAAATGCATGAAAAATAATTTTAACTCGTCATGTTGAATTATAAAATTTAAATAAAATATTATGTGATACACTTGTCAAAACAATAAATCAAAGGATCAAAATTTTGCTAGAAAAAACAATTGTTGGTGTTTTGTCTGTTTAGTGTAAACCCCCATTGCAATGTAGAACTGTTCTTGACGCATGTATTGTATGTATTTAGAATTGAATTGTATAAAATGTTATATGTGTAAAGCAAGCTAGAATATGTTAGGTTTATACATACTTTAATATTTGATAACATTGTTCTTTACTAGTTAGTCCAGGTATACCCGTTATATGGTAGTTATTGTTATAGTATAAGTATTATTTATTTAATAAAGCTTTACAATTGATAATTTAATATTTCTTTTGAAAAAAATAATTGATACAAAAAGGCCTATACTCCCGAAAACCTGGTTAAGCATTAAAGATACTTAACGCATAGCCCTTTAAATCGGTACGAAGTGCAGGCGATTCCTTCTTGACGATTCTTTCTTTTATATCTTTTGTGTTGTAGTATTTATCATTTTGTAAATAAAAGGCTATAATTTAAAAAACAAACTATATTTGCGAACTTTGGTAATAGAATTGATTAAATAAAGAGTTACTTATTTTATTAGTAATATGAGTTCATGAGAATCACAAAAACAGTAAACCTTGCTCTTATAGCGGCCAAGACTGGTGCCAGTACCTTATCTTCGTTATGAATGTTGTAGTTAGTGAAGTTCGGCAGTAAATATTTGTTTATATGCAAGAATATATAAATAATAAAATAGATGAGAAGGTGTACTTGTTCGTTTGTAAATAAAATATACACTTAGAATTCATTCAAAGACATTACTATACATATCTCATAAATTATACAAAGTTATATTCATTTGCCCGAAATGGAACATTATGCTTGAAGGAGAATGATGTAGAATGTAAGATAACAAGAACGAAACAAACGTAAAAGATAAACACCGAAGTTTGTCCCTATTAATGTCTAAAGTTGGCAACGAAATGTTTTTTCAGCTTTTTAACGTTGGTATCGCTCCCAGGCCTTTGCAGTTATTTGTTAAACGATTTTATTCAATATACTATGTGCTGTTTTTTGCCCACCGTGATTTTTTTTTTAATATAAAAATTATTTGCAGACTTATTTGAAGAGTCATGTTACCAGAAGGGTTTAAAATAACAGTTAAAATTTTTTGTTTATTTATCAATTTTTTTTTAATTTTTAGAAAGGGTTGTTCCTGGTAAGTTAACCCATATTTGTAAAGGTGAGTATAGTAATTTTTAGGGAAGAAATATAATTAATGAAATAATGAAATGTAAATTTATATAAATGCACGCGTTTTTTAAATTATTGGGATAGTTAATTTTATAACCCTCTGGATTAGCTCTAATTAAAATTATATCTCCATAAATTGGTCTCTCTAATTCAAAATTTCTTCAGTATGTTAAGTTAAGATTTCTAAAAATTAAAAAGTGCATTGCAATGCGATTATTACGTTAAAATTTATTTGTCAAAATGTACCTTGTTGATTAAAATGTTTGATTATTATTGTTTTCTTTCACTTACAACTTTTTGCTATTACAGGTTATGATGTCTTTGTGGTTCAAATGTGGATAAATCCACGTCGCGGAAGAAAACCGGATATTTAATTTTTTAATGTTATTCATCTTCCAACTTGTGCAAAGACACTAGTTCAAAATTTGGGTATTAAAAAATCTCTAACCATACTCAAAAATTAAAAAAAGTACATGAAAACAGGGTAGTTACATTTTGACTTCTCCTGTAAAATTTGCAAATATGGATTAATCCAGGTTTGTTCTGTTACTCCACAAATATTAAAAGCGAAAAAAATTTCTTCGGCTTCTAAAACACAATTCAAAGTGAAATTCAAAATAAATCTCTGTAATTGAAAAATAAAAATTTGCTCTCGTTTTCAACCCATTTGCACTAATTATTATTGACATTTCCACAGCATTTATGAAATGTATATATGGGAACACATAAATGTAGATAGATTCAACACATTCTAGGACAAATAAATAATAATTTTTTTGTTTAATAATTCACGTATATTTCAACAACAGATTAAATTTGCATCCAGTCTCTTAATTACCATGGATTATCAAAAATAAACAAATAATTTTCGATTTTGCACCTGATGCTGTTGAATAATTATTAAAAAAACATACCAAATTGAACAGATTCCCTGGATATTGACAATTAAAAAACATCAAAGGTATTCTGAAATGCCATTTAGTTTCATTAAAACACATGTTTTTCAGACGGACTTTCATGCAGTGGCGCATCGTCACGATAATTAAATTACGCCTAATGGAAAGATCACTAAAAATATATTTTGTTGACAAGTCTGCATTTTCAAAGCTTTATATCGGTTATAAGACAGCTTTATATTTAGTTATAATTAGAGTTCTTAATCGATTATTTAAAAATGTAAGCAAAAAAAAGAAAACAGAATTATACAGGTTTATTAAAAAATATGGAATATTGCTCATAGTTTCTAAAATATTCATTATTCAAAAAGTTTTTTAGAAAAATTATTTACAATGTAATGCTAATCTTAAAAAAATTGGTGCTATCAATTATGTAACTATGGCATCCAGCTCGATTTTTTTAAATGACAATATATCTTTTTTATTGATTCTATGTATACAATTCTGTAAAATTTAAATGATACTGCATACGAAAAATTTTGAGAAAAATTAACTTTTATATTATTGAAAAATGACTAAAACTTGAAAATCATAAAAACGATCAAATTGATTAATTTAACAAATGTTCAAAATTATGTTCATTGTATTATTTTTCTAAAAGAAATTAAGTATTACGTTTTGTAAAAAATAACCATTTTTCGCATGTTTCAGTAATTTTTCAATGGCATGACATTATGAAAATCACCAAATATACTTTTTTTGATGAAACTTAATAAGCGTATCTCAATAACTATTGAAGACATTGACATGAAATTTGACACATATGTCAAAGACAGGACTATCAACCAACAAAAAAATAATTACATGATTTCCCTATCCCCGCGAAGTTTAAATGAAAAAGTCACCTTATTTTTTGGACGCAGTAGTAAAAATAAACAAATGCATGGAGTTGCATAGCTACAAATTGTAGAGGAATAGAAGATTTTGGAATTCCAGAGGTTAAAAATAAAATAAAAATAATACATTCAAAATAGCAGACTTCAAGAAATCTGGTGACTCGTTAAAATGCGCGTAAACGGTCACACGGTTAAGATTTTTTCTCGGCCAGTAGTCAACCGAGTGACTCGGCCGAGTTTACACCGAGCAGATGTAAACAAGGCATAAATCCTTGTCACACCCCACGCATAACTCATGAACGGATTTTATATAGATACATACTCCAAATGTTGGGGTTTATATGAATGCGAGAATATTCGAGTTTTTGCGATTATAATTAAAACATTTTGTATTTATCTTTTAATAATAATATATGCATTAATATAATAATAATAAATTTATAACATATTCAAAATGACATAAGAATTATATATGTTTTCTGTCAGCATTAACTTGATGTTTTTTTCGTAATTTTAAAAAGAGCATAAAGAATACTTTTAAATCTTGTTAGTATTTGAAAGAACTAACGTATAAGTCAGGGATGGGGAACCTGCGGCCTTTTCAATACTACATTGCGGCCGGTAAATATTTCAATTATTTATAATATATATTTTTTCTTCTCAATTTATTTTTAATTTTATTCTGCCAAGAGAAAAATAAAAATTTTTGAACAAATAATCTACAATAATCAAACGTAAATTAAAGTTGGCTATTACGCCTATATTTTGAAGTTATTTGATATGAACTTCCTAATAGGGATATATTTCACGACGAAGACTACTTCAAGAAAGACGGTAAGTATGCGGCCTGCTTATTATTTTCAAATTAAAATGTGGCCTTCTATGATAAAAAGGTTCCCCACCCCTGGTATAAGTAAAAGAAATATAAAATCATTAAAAAAGCCTATATACATAAACATATGTTTTAATTTTCTCTACAACCCTTATTATTATAACATAATTTCCGTCAAACTTGTACAAATTGAATGTTTCGAGGTGGAAAGATTTTAAGAAATATTTCAATTTCAAATGTGGTATAAAGTAATTTTCATAATTAACTTAGGTGTTCAAAGTAATTACACTTAGTTATCATGGGTCAGTATCAGATATATTCTGTGTAATATCTAGATCCCCTAAGTAGGGAATGGCGTGTCAAGAAAAGTGTCCACTGTTATAAATTTTACATCGATAAAACTAACTTTCTACTGCTAGCTATATTTTCTTCGAATTTTTATAATGGTTAAACGAGGCGTGTGTGTAACTATATATCGTTAGTTCTATTAACATTTTGGTGTAGAAAATTGTTGGAAGTTTTTTTAATCAAACCTTAGATCAAGGTAAATATACGGCCCATATGTTAAATCAATCTTTTATTTCCTATACGTTCACAAAGATACTGTCTACATTTGTGGTTTCTAAAAATATATATAGGCACTGCAAATTAGCTGTTAATTTGAAAGTGGTGAAGTTTGATTTTGAAATAATAATATCAATTTTTTTATATGAATTATTCGATACTATTGACTGTTAAAATTAAATTGCCATACTCCACATTCAAAAGTAATGAATTGTAAAATATTAAAAGCTGTAACACCCACATTAATTAACAATAAAATTAAATAAATATTGACTAATTGTACACTTACATCTGACTCTAAGTCTCTGAGGTTGAGAAGTTCCTTTTCCCTCAGTGTTTGCTGCCAGGCATACAAACTCGCCGGCTGTTTGCCTGGTGACTCCTTGCAGCACCAAGCTCTGGTCGCTCAGGATAATTCCTCCAGATCGGTTGTGGTGCATTTCTTTACCCTGTATTAAAATATTTATATATATATTTATTAATATAAAGAATTTATGAAAATGACTATATTTTAATTAAAAACCATCACTGCGTGCTCATTACTGGTTTTACTTTATCCATCACTGGAGAAAAACATAAACAATATAAAAGACTATAATTTAAAAAACAAAATATATTTGCGGACTATGGTAGTTAAATTGATTAAATAAAGAGTTACTTGTTTTATTAGTAACATGAGTTCATCAAGCCCGTCAATCACAAAAACAGTAAACCTTGCTCTTATAGCGGTCATAACTGGTACCAGTACCTTATAAGAAATTAAGAAATAAAAATAGAGTATTTGTAAGCTATATAATCATAAATAAATATATAACAAACTCATTTAGTATTTTTAAATACGTAACAAAATCAATTATTAATGATATTCAATTTGAGAAAGTGCGAATTAAGCAGAATAGGGAATATTCAAATAATATTCAACAAAAGATAAAGGAACATTTAAATATTTCCGCATAGCAAACATGGGTTTTCTGTGCGAATCCTGATTTTGTAAAATAATGACTACAGACGACTACATTCTTTTGTTCTTGCAGTAATACCAACTGAGTAAACAAGTGCTAATCTAGGGATTTGAATGACAATTTCAGAATCCTGTTATATTTTTGACCATTGTCATGAAGAATTAATACGTTTTGTATATATATATTTTTTTGTAGAAGTGAAAACGGTTTTTAAATGTCGCACAAAGAATTATCATTTCCAAGTTCGGTACATTTTTATTTGAATACAGTTAATGTTGACAATTTAATACCTTTTTTTGTTAGTTAGTTTAGTTTTTCACTGAGATTTTAAATTTGATGTGTTAAACTATGATAATGTTTTTTTTTTAGGTTTGGTACATTTTTAAATCTTGGAGATTAAAGTTATATGTTAAATATGACAGATTATTTAATTTATATCTAGGATATGAATGTTTTAATGGTACAGTAACATATATGTATATCTGAAAACGATTTTATAAATATTGTTATTTTTTCGCATATTCTTTATATTATATTTTTACTAGTTAAGATAAATTTATATTTTGTATGTTTCAATAACTATTAAACATTTGTTTATTTAAAGGCTCCCACAAATCAACGCGAATATTCGCAGCGGCTGCGGCGTGAAAAAAAACGCGTTCGTTGCTGAAGCGGAATTCGCAAGACTTATAAAATTAATTTGAGTCGGAAGGGGGAGAGGTCTTAACAGCCGCCATATCAACTTTTCTTAGTCTACCACTAAATAAGATGATATCTTACACATTATACATTTTTTCGGTCTTCAAACAAGCACGGCAGCGATTAAAACGCCGTTTTAAATTTCCGGCGAATAAAAACGCTGTAAAACCGCACTCTGCCGCGCCGATCTGAACACGTACATAAGCCGCCATGTACTTCATTTCTGCGGCACGAATATTTCGCTTCAATCTGTGAGAGACTTAACATATTTTTAGATCAAATGTAAACTTTATACTGTACTCCATTCTTCTCGTCTTAGAATCATACCTGACTGTTTTGTCTGAATTTAATCAAGAACATTTTGTAAATATGGATCGATGTATAAATAAATGTACACACTTCATGTCAATCATATATTACCATACAAAATTCTAATACATATATTTGTGTGTATGTTATACTTACATTATGATACCAAGCCAATTTGTACGACTTGGGATTAGCTCGAACATTACATTCAAAGTAAACGTCGTCGCCTTCTTTGATATCGTCTGGGTTTAGACTGGATCCCATCTTCAAGGTAACCATTGGCATATCTGCGAAGCCACAGAAAATATAATTACATAACGAAATTAAGTTTTAGACGGATTGTATTAGTTTAAAAGAATTGGTGGAATTTGATTAAAATTTTTAAAGGGAGTGTGGATAATTTGACAACTAAATTTATGCATTAGTTCAGTGCTTCTTAAACTTTTTGATGTCGCGGCTCACCTGCAACTCAAATTGATAAACCACGGCCCCGCTAATTTTTTTTTGGAACCCAAGTTGATTAAAAAAATTTATTTATTTAATGTTCACTCCTGTACAAATGTAGTGTTATCTAGCCGTAAAGGAAGTATTTAGGATTTTCGCCAACAGTTTAAAATTTTTGATTTAAAAAAAGCAGTTGTAAAAATGTAATCATTTTAACATTTCAGCATTTAAACAAAATTTCATATAATCATAATTTAAACAAATATGTACATCAGTGGCGAGGCGTGAAATTTTATAATAAGGGAAGCAAACTAGTTATGAAACACTTTAAGTTCAAGCTTATACTTTTTTAAATAAATTCTTATATATTTATATAGTACCTAAATGATTCTACGTCTTATTTTCTTGTATTTTAGTCGATATTTGTATGACGAGTTGAAGTTCACTGCAGGAAATATCACTAAAAAATTTAGAATTTTTGATTTCGTCAAAAGTATGTTTATTGTATAGAAAATGACGTGAAAAGTTGTTTGTTTCAAACCGCAGGTCTGTATCTCAAACCGTTCTCGAGATATAGCCTCTCAAAGTTTTTGTTTTTTCAAATTTTTGGAGAAAAAAGGCCATAACTTTTGAACGCGTGGTCGGATTTGATTTTAGTTGACGGATTTGGAATCAGCGTGTCAAAATCTATATAATGACATGTACAATACCTTAAAACTCGAGAAAAAAAATTTCGCGAAAAATCGAAAAAATTCAAAGGGGTATACCTTAAAAAAATGTCGATTTTTGGCCAAAATTTTTTTGTAGGATTTTCAAGTATTATACATGTCATTATATAGATTTTGACACGCTGATTTCAAATCCGTCAACTAAAATCAATTCCGACCACACGTTCAAAAGTTATGGCTTTTTTTCTCCGAAAATTTGAAAATCTAAAACTTTGAGAGGCTATATCTCGAAAACGGTTTGAGATACAGACCTGCGGTTTGAAAATTTCAATTTTTCACGCCATTTTCTATACAATAAACATACTTTTAACGAAATCAAAATTTTGAAATTTTTTAGTGAAATTTCCTCCAGTGAACTTCAACTCGTCATACAAATATCGACTAAAATACAGAATTTATTTATGGTTTGGGTTAAAAAACCGTTATTTTTTCAGGGTTAACGTTCGGGTTCGAGTTCAAATTTGTAATTGAATTTTGTTCGAAAAAAATAAAGAAGAAGAAAACATTGATAGCCAGTTATAGAATTAAAAACAAAACATGTAAATTTTAGTAGTGGACTTGACAAGTTACATCATACAATAAAATTCAAACAGATTTCCAGTTAGTAAATTTTATAATTTCTTTTAAAAATCATCTTTTATGATAAAAATATATGGTTACTGATTATCCATTAAAATGTTCGGATTCAGGTTAATGAAAAATACGTTTTTTTTTGGGTTTCGGGCCCGAGTTCAGGTTCAGGTCTCTGATTTGCAGACTGTCAGATGAGTCTTATAAATTCTTAGTGCTTGGAGCATCAATAACTTTCTTTACGATGATTTGAAATATAAAAATAGAAAAAAAAAATCATAAATGGTTTGAGTGTAATTTCCGTTTTTCGTAAGTACTTCGCCGCATGATTTATTTTATATAGGTATTTTCCATAAAACTGAATTTTCGATCACAAGTTGTAAAAGTAAAAATAAAAGAACATGTTTTGCTTTTTATTCATCCTGTATGTAAGTAAAATATAAGCTCCGTGTTTTTACTTTTAAATTTGAAAAACTCCAATCGGGAATAATTTTTTATAATAAAAATACGAGCGAGTCAATTTTCGGATAGAACAAAAGCTTTCAAACTGATTTCAATCGTTGTAGTTATATCTGAAAACTCATCAATGATATAGAGGGAAATGTATTGTGAAAATTGAAATTAACACTTTCAATAGATATCAAGTGAACAAAAGTATTTCGATTTTTAAATAAAAATTGTTTGCGCCTTTTGTTTTCTTTTTTATACATGTATATGAGACGTATTTTTTTTATTCAAACAAGAACATGTTTGTGAAAATATGAAATTGTGATGGATGTAGATAATAGAATAGAATGTATTAAACACCGACTGGATAGCACAGTAGTTATGGATAATTGAACTGGTGGTTATTTGAAAAATATACCTTTTCAGGGATTGCAGAACTTATAATTAGAGATTGGAAAAATAGTTGTTATTTTCAATGAAATAGTTACTAGTTGAATTATTTTTCGTAAAATAGTTAGTAAATAGTTTTTTTTTACGATCTAATAATAATTAGTGCAAACGAAGCTGTAAAAAGTGTCGCAAATAGTTTTAAAATAGTTGGAAAGGTAGTTGCAAATAGTTGATTTCAAATTGTGTTCAATCAAACCAGTTTTCTGAAAACGATGGAGATATGTAATAAAAATTACAATAAATGTATTTTTACGCAATAGTTGAAAAACTATTTTTCCAATCTCTACTTATAATATAGGGAGTGGGGTAATCCTGAATGCGGGGTAATCGCGAATTCAGTAGTTTTAATACATTATAAGAGGAAAGCTAATAGTCTCTCTGTATTTACCCAGGGCCGAAACTACCACCGGGGCAGTGCCCTGGGTCCCCCGAGTATAGGGAGGACTTACAGCACCGTAAAAATTGGAGTCGGTAAGATTGAGAATTAAAAAAATGTCATTAAAATTAGTAAGAGACGTTAAATTGTAGATTGAGGTAGTAACGAAAATTCAATTTTTATAATTTGCATATAGTGAGAATCCTTCGGTCACTTGCTGCCCCGGGGCCCTAGAGCCTCTAGTGACGGCTCTGTTACTTACCGATACGTCTAGTATCGATCATATTTCATTTAATTTTTTTTAACATGATTTTATTTAATTTAAAAATTTGAATATGTTGTTTATGGATAGCTTATATATTTTACTAATTTTTAAAATAATATTGAACGTATGGTTTTTGAGTAATTGGATATTAAAAATATAGTTTTTAATACACGGTTAATGAGAGAATTCGCCGGAAGTGCTTTATTAATTGAAATTCTATACAGATACGTTTTAAACATTGATTATTCGAAACTTCAACTCTTTTAAATACTATAAAAATTATAAAACACATACATTCACGTTTAGTTTCAGAACCAGGTTTATTCAAAGTAATAAAAAACTAGAAATACAACATTGCCATGATAGTATGTTTGTAAAGACGCGTGAACAAATCATCCGTAATAGTAATAAAGTGCGACTTACAGGCAAGAACGTGTGCGAGTGCAACAACTAAAGTCGGCGAGATCATAGTATATATTAAAGATACAGTCTATAAAGTACGATCACCAAATTATATTTAATTTTTTACTTTTTATTATTAACAAAGTAAAAAATTCCATTTAATGTAGATACATGTGTTCTGCATATAAATTAAAAACTACATTTTTCGAAATCAAATTTTTTTCATTGAAAAAAAAACCGGATAGTTCACAACTAAAGGGGTGCTAGGCCAATAACTTTAAATAATGAAGGAACCAACTATGTGAATCTTTAGTATGATAATATTTCACAAACATGACTATATACAATAGAATAGAACCGGTACAAGCAGGTAAAGTTACCAGAAATTTAAACAGTTAGGTTCAGAAAAATTAAATAGTAACATAGTCATCAGATGTTATATAGTTTAGTTATTGAAACTGGGTATTAGTAACACCGACGGCGAAAGTCTTCCATGTTCGAAATAAATTTATCAACTTTAATTAACATAAACAAATTATAATCAATCATTTACAAACATAAAAAATTATAAACAAGAACTACATTAACGTGATTATTGAGTGTACGAGTTTCATCAAAAACAAATTAGCAAAATTGAGTCTATTATTTTGGATACAATGACGAAAACAACTTCCTACGCCACTGTGCTGTCAGGAAATTACCTTAATTTTTGTTTGAAATTTTTTCTTCCGTGTACAGTAATAAAAATATAATAGAATCTATTTATAAACATACGTACAAACTGTTTCTAAGTAACTATATACAATATATGTGGTGTAATATTACGTTGTATGAAACTATGTGTAGGTTGTTGTAGAAAATGTAATTACTATTCGAATCTCTGGCTTTTATTGCTAATTAAATTTCAAAAGAAAAAGATGTTTTTTTATTAAAATAATAAAACTAGTATATTTGAAATGTATTCTGTTCTTTGTAGAGCATTAAGAAAATGGCATAGTTCGGAATTGTTTCTATATAATGATTATAACAATGTGTACTTTATTAATTGAAAACGTCTTTCTTTTCTGGTACGAAATGTTATATATATAGACATACATATGTTGTACATTATTGTATATAGTTTAACCCTTAAATTACGGCGAGGGGAAGGGTGTGTATGTGAAGTTCCATATGTTTTTTGGCTGCCCTGCTTTTAGATATTTAGTAAGTTATGGCCCCGAAATGTACACATCTGGTGAAAACTCGAGACTTTTTTTTGGATTACCCAATCACAATTACTTTCATTTTCTATGAATGGGGAGTTAAATATAAGGAGATAGCAAATTTGGGGTATTCATTCTATAATAGTATCTATAGATTAGTTATGGAATTCAGAGCAGTGATACTTCAACTTATTATAACACAGTAAGCGACTGACCGTACAAAATAATTTTCATAATATCGCCACTGTTTTAATCCGTTGGTGTTTACATACCACGCGCGCGCGTAAATTGTCAAACACTTCTTGAAACTACAAGAGAACTGTCAGATAGGTTAGAAACTTCATTTGAAAGTGCTTGATAGCTAGCAAATTTTAATAATACCGGACATTATACTTTTTATATTTTTCATTCTAATTAAAATTCTTTAACTACACAAATTAGCTTTTACAATTGCAGTTTTCATTTTTGGAATTGCAGAAACAAGCGACAACTGCACATTAAAATAACCCCTGAATACAAGTGCAATTATGTATTTAATGTACAAGTACTTATATTTGGTAAAGTACTTAATTACAAATACAATTACTCTAAAAAAGTACTTGTATTTAAGTACCAACACAGCTTTGTTTGTTTTTGAAAATATTCTAAAAAAATATTTTTTTTGTAAAAATGAAAACTGTCGAGAAATTACAATATTATACACTACTCCATTATTCCAGGAGAGTCATTTTTTGGAATCTTGCCTTAGTTATTGTTCAAATATAGCAGCACGTATAAAAACATATACAAAAGACTTAATCCCCATGATTATACATACGTATAATATATATAAACATTTAGTAAAAGAGAAAACTCAACAATGCTGCAGAATTATCTCAAAATCGGTAACAATTCCGCGCTGTGTGGCGAATACAGATAAAACTTTTGGTATAAACTAGCAGTAGACAATTAACTGCGTGGCACCTCTAGCTGTTTATATCTGTGAGGGCCTAAGTATCACGCATAAGCCTTAACACCGTGAAATATGTCTTGGTAAATAACACAGAAATTATGTAATTAATATTAGTACATCTGTGAGTTTTCAAAATGCCGGCTTGCCGCTGAAATAGCGCTATATAAAGTTGGTTTGTGATTAAATTTAGATGTACATATAATAATACACCGAAACAGTGATGGCTGTAGGAAGGGTTGATAAAACTTACATTAGATAATTTTGATTGAAATCATCCTTACATACATGCATCGCTAGGGGGGGGGGGGGGGGGGGCACCCGGGACGGAAATCGTTATTTTTTTACACATTAGGAAGGTGTCTCCTCTGTGATTTTTTAACGACAGAAAAATCTATTTAAAAAATAAATAAATTAGAATAACATAACTTAACCTAACCTAACCTCACTTCAATACTTAATAAATACATATATAAAAAATGAGAAAAATATTTTTCTCTTTCTCTTATGAAAATCTTTAAAAATATTTATTCTTTGAATTTTTGAGTATAAAATCTAGTAAACTACTGTAGTTATACAAAATTATAACTTACTTTAAAGCTAAATAAATAAATTAATGCTTCGATTAAAAAAAATCAACCTTACTAGAGGTAATATACATAAGAACTTCAAACTGACTGAAGGTACAACATTGTACCTTATTGAAAATTAAATGTGCATATTTTATACTAGCGAAATTTAAAAAGAAAAATATGACAATTACGAAAAAAAATACAATTGAAAGCAATTATTATTAAGTACCAAAAAAGGCCTGTACCTATACAATATTTTTTGGATTTGTTAAAACGACAATTGCGAGAGGTTTTTTTAACAATATCCGAACAAAATAAAGCGAGCGTCTTCTCTAACACTGTGTTCGTCATTACTTGTTATTTCATATTATTTTCGTTCGTTTTGACGTTTGTTATGACATTTTTATGTCTTCTCTCGACGTCTTAAATTTTAAATCAGTGAAATTTAAGAATGATCTAAAAATAATATGACAAAGTAACGAACAAAGATTTTCTGTAAAGGCGAAACTAATTTACGTTAGTTTTTTTTTATCTCCGAAATAAAAGTGTAACGATATCCTTTTTCAAATTTAAAATATTATTACATGAATGTTAATGTAATGAATTGAGTAAAATTCTGCAATACTATTCTTAATTCTTACTAACGTATTTTTCACTTAAACTTAAAATAAACACTTTAACCACAATAAAACACGTGTTTCGATTTCACAAGAAGTCCTTATCAGGAGCCTAACAGTATATTTTCTAGTAATCGTATTTTTCGCAAACTTGGGTTGATTTTTTGACAAATTAGTATATTAATGTGTATTTTATTTTATATTGTCTTACAAAAGTGCTAAACTCAGGAAAAAATTGAAGAACAAAGAAATATTAGATAAAAATCAAAGGGCCCATTGGCCCCATATAGCTCTGGTCTAAATTATTATTGTTTGATACTGGAAATCATTAACACGTATTAATACTAAACCGATTATCAAATTTCATAACTGTATCACTATGGGTTCTCAAGATATTAAATTAAAACTAATTTTAGGCAAACTCATATGAACTTTTTTGTTTTTAATATTTTTCTCGATCAACTGTTGAAGTTTGTTCCACCTGATATGACTCATCCTGTATAACTACGACTGTAGAAGTGGATTGCGATATAAATAAATATACAACCCTCGGTAGTTGAAAAACTAAATGGATTTAATTGAAATCGATAAATTATAATCACAGTATTTATTTTTAACCTAGCAATCTATAAAGATTTAAAAGAGTGTTTAAAATATTTTAATAGTTATTTAAACTTATATTTAGGGGATTGTATCAGAAGGGAGAATTGAATTAAATGCTGATATTATAAATAAGCCATTACTTAAGTATACAAATAAGTTTTACAAATATGAACTTTTCAGTAGTTCAAATAGTTGCACGCCCCCTCCCTATTATTAAATGTAAAAAGTTGTTACTTATTGGGGTTTGACACGAAACAACGATCATGATTTTTGTGAATTTTCAAATATATACTATAATTTTTATAAGAACCCCGCTAGTTTAATCAAAAAACGTTTTTCGTAAATATTTCAAAAACTATTCGATGTACGAAAAAATATTTCTTTTAACAAATTAATGATAGTAAATTTCTCAATAAATTTTTTTTTGTATACAGGATGATTTACAACTAGTGTAAAAAAATTTAACAGTACATCGAGGATGTATTTATAAACAAAAGCTTTATGTGAACCTGTGTCCAGAAATTCTTCCTGAGGGGGCTACATTCTTTTACCCAAAATTAGTATAGCTAGAATAGGTTCACATAAGGTTTTTTGCTTAAAATTACATTCTCAATCTACTGTTAAATTTTTTTTACATTAGTTGTAAATCAGCCTGTATAATTACAACCACTCACATGAATAGTTTTATAAATAAACAAGTAGGTAGTTAAAGTATTGCTCACATCTGACGTTGAGGCGCCACTTGTCTTCGAGGGCGCTGTCAGCGATCTGTGGGTTCTCCGCGCGGCACGTCAAGTATTTGCCGTCATCGTCGATGGTGGGGGTCAGCGCTAGGATGCTCAGCGACTGGTTCCCGGCTTCCGCAAACTGCAACAATAACAGTGAGTGAGTATCGGATTACGGACACTGCTGCTGATGCTCCCTTGTTTCCGGTGCTGTTGACAATATTACATTCCCACCCCTTCCCCGCCCACCGCCCCCTTCAACGGTACTCATATATGTGCTGATGAGACTAGACAGTGGCGGTGCGAGAAAAGGGGTGTAAATATAAAAGTAGCATTATTAGATTTTTAGAATAATTCAAGGTATATTTAAACCGGTAAGAAATTATAATAAGTCGGATATTTTTAAATTTTCATATTGATAGAAGACGGATTCAAATATTAATTTTGTAGAATAAAATGATTTTAAAACTAAAAATGATCGCACAGAAAAAAGTTCATTTGTATAAATAAAATAAAGAATCCAAAAAGATGAAAATCTGAATTTAAAATAATCAATAACAGCTTTTGCCAAACGTGGCATTTAAACAATTTTATTGTAAATTTGCAAAAAAAAAAAAATTATTTTTATATACAGTGAAACCTCGATAGTACGTTTTTCAAGGGACTGGGGAGAAAACACGTACTAACGCGAAAAGCGTACTATAACGAAATATTTTAACATTGGGTCTTATGGAAGAATGCCTTGACCCAAAAAATACGTACTAAAGTAAAGCGTGCTAACGAGGTTGTACTGTATTTGTATTTGCTCTTATTTATATCACTGTTTCACGGGTGGAAATGTTTGGTAAATGCTGATCTCGAGAATATAGCATATATGTCAAAGAGCTGCAACGAAATTTAAGATCTTGATTTGTAATAAATTATAATATAAAAGTTCTTGTTTTATATTAGGGTGTCTTCACCTAAAAGAATTTGATAACTACTGATCTAAACAAAGACATTTATCGAGAAAAATAAAAAACATATTTTCTATGATAAGCTGGCAATATCTGGATTATAAGAGATATATTGAACTATATCCTTGAAAAATATACAAAGACACCACTGTGTTTCAACCCTCTGCCTCATGCCCTTGTTCTGAACCCTGTTAAAGTGTTGTATAACTATGTATGTATACCTTCTTGTGATGATGAAAGTAATACTGCCTGTTCTTGTCAACTTATATTAGAAACTGGTTATTATGTTTTAAGGGGTGATTTTATTTGAAATTATAACAATTTGTTTGACAAAAAAATGTGTGGCAACCAGATATTAATTATAATTATAAATTCGAACAATATTTTACCTGCCTTAACGGCAACATACACGAATTGATTTGGTATTCCCTGCGTTTGACAGAAACCCAAAACTATTTATTTTTGCCACTTGGTGGCGCTAGGAGTATTGCTATGCTGTTGAACGGTACGAGGGGAAATAAACAAACAACGAGAGGGGAAATCATGTATGTATGTTAACTTTATTTTACCTGCCTTAACGGTTACAAACACGATTTTTTTTGCACACATCTATGGCACAGTACCTTTTGAATGATATAAGTTTAATTCACCTCTTTTTATAATAAATACTAAAAAAACTTACGACAATTTTCGATGTTCACGTATTAATTTTTACTTTTTTTCAAAATCATTTTTTAAAACTTTTGGTTTTATTATACTACCATTATTTTTTCATAAAATTACTATTTGATTTTCCCTAATACGGAACTGCCTAACAAATTATCATATAATTTTAGGGTTTTAAGATTTGAAACAGTGAAAGTCCTACCTAATTTGGTTCAGAAGTTTTCGCGCAAGTCGGAAAAAAGAAACAGCCAATTTCTAAAAAAAAGTGCCTAAAAAAGGACGTACCTATAGATTTTAAAATAGCCTACAGATGTATATATATATTAAAATACTGTTTCATCTAGTTAGTTTAAAATTAATAGCTAAAAACAGAAAAATATGTATATTTCATTTTATAAATCTTAACAATGCAAAGTTTATATTTGAGCCACAATGAATATTTTTGAATGACCTCTACAATAGTACTAAAAAGCGTATTATATAAGAAGCTTATTTTCATAGTAAAATATCAAGGCAGATAATATTTTCTTCAACAAAAGGAGAAAAAGGAAAATAGAATGCTTCATTGGCTGGTTACAATAATGATACCCACGTATAAAGTATGTTTAATAAAGAAAGTCTCTCATTTTACTTGCTTATTTGGGACATGAATAATAATTTTGTCGTATGTATTCATTAGTTCTTTACCGTTTCGTTTTTTGTACTAAATGGACAAAATTTAATCAGTATTATGTTAAATAAAGGCATGTTTGGAACGAAAGTGTTAATAATATGCATTGAAAGTGTGTATTTAGTTATTTAACATTAAGATACAACTAATTAATTTTTTTTTGATTTTATTTTTAGAAGAGAAATATAAAATGTTAATTAGGCCATAAAATATTCAAAAATAAAGTCGTTAAAATTACCGCAATAACATTGATTAAAATTATTTCATTTTCATCAGATAAGAAGTAAAATTTCGTAACATATAACGTCAAAAAGACATTTGATATACTAATGAAGCTATTAAATGTATCTTTTCGAAATTAAATTTAATGACTTGTAAATAATGTAAATCGATATGCAATTAAAAGGTGGAGAAAAAAACTGAAAGATAAATATTCACACATTCATAACTTTATCAATGTCAAAAAGTTAAAAGCATTTATGTTAATAATCATTAATAAAAAAATATTAACTAATCCTAAGGATTTGTCACGTGACTCATATTAAAAAAATCTCTTGGAAAAACCTGAAATGTCACATTAATTGTCTGAAACATGAAACTGTTCTGTGTATAATAATATATTTTTTACTCTATTGAATTTTTGATACAACCTTATTTAAATTCATTGGTATTCAAATTATTTTTCGCTGGAACTTTTAGAAATTACATCTATGTAGAAAAAGTAATTCGTCATGTTTTGTATTATACCGACAAAGGGGAAATTATATGTAAATATAATATAATTTAGAAAGGGGATAATTAATAAACGAATATACAGGCTGTCTATAAAATATAAAAACGAATCACGTTATAAAACAACTGCCAAGTGCTTCCTTGTACTAAATTCATTATAAAATTTACATAAAATATCCTCAAAGGACCCCGCACATTTCTTATGTGAAATAGCTTTCGGTGAAAATCGCTAAATTTTTGATATGTTGTAGTTTATGTCAAGCTGATAAAAAGTTCTCATATGCACAACTTTGAAAAATGAACCGTTTTGGCGATAAAAATTAAAATTAAAGTTTTGTTTCAGTTTTTATTTTTTAATGATTTTTTTGCTAAATAATGATGTTTTTGAGGTAAGTTGTATTTAATGATATTACAATGACGAAAAATATAATTATTAATTTTTTGACTTGGTATGTAAACAACTTGTAGTGTTTGTGTATACACAGCTAAGGTATTGGCACCAGTTATGGCCCCTATAAGAGCAATGTTTACATTAATTATATACTTGAATCTTCTTCGTGAAACAGTTATTATTGAGAAAATCACACACAGACAGAGAGACGTACGAGGGACTTTGTTTTATACTATGTATAGATTCTATGAATATTGATTCAAATGACTAGAGTCACCTCTTAGAAAGTATTAAAAAAATAAAATAAACATAGAATATTGTATTTTACAGAATTTTTTTCATTAAATAATAATCTGTTTTGATATAATTTTCAAGATATTTAAAATTTAAAATGAAATAATTGAATAAAAATATTTATCAAAGTAAATAAATTTAAAGTGATTCATTTAATATTGAGGTTTAAAAAAATATATATTATAGAAGGAATTCCATGAACGGATATTGTAAAAAGCAAATGAAGTTTTTCTTAGAAAATTGATTTACTCGAATACAAAGTAAATATAATCCGGTACATATTTCAGTGTAGGTACTTATAACGACCTTAGTGGAAAATGTAAATTTTCAAGTTTCAGTTCTTCATTAAAAATGTACTTTCATAAAAATATATGACAAATATCGGTTTTCTAGAAACATAAATATTTATAATACATAATATAGTGAATTTTATACTATCGGTAGATATACCTTTAAAAATTGAACTATGATTATATTATTTTTTAGTACTAAATTTGGTATTACTGATTCATGATAACTGTTGAAATTTTTTTTTTATATTTTTATTTTTATCAGTTATCATGAATCAGTAATATCAGATTTGATAGTAAAGAATATTTCGGATTAATTTTAGGTAAAAAACTAACATACCTACTTCGTAATGAGAGCGAAAAAAAAAATTGCTTTTTTTACACACCCTAGTGATTATATTTGATATTTCAACGAGTACGTTGGTACAGGTTTCATTAAAATCAATCCAATTCGGTCAAATACCCCCCCCCCCCCCCACACACAAACACTATTTCTCTCTTCATATATCAGTAAGAACCTATAAGTATTTATTGAAGTATAGATTTTTAAATTATGTACATACGTGAAAATATATTGCCTTAAAAAGGATTTTTCTTAAATAGATTTTTGGCAGCTGGAAATCTTTCTCATCTGACAGCTCTTTCGTGTTTGTTGTTAGTATGTATTAAGTCTTCTTATAATCCGATAAAATTTTGAGTGAAAAACATGTCATATTTTTGATCTGAAGCTCAAGTGCAGAATGTACATAATATGAGAATTATGAACATTTTCTTTTATAGAAAGTGTGTATAGCTATTATATTAAAAAAGAAACTATATAAAAAGCTGTTTAACATCTATACCATCTTCATTAAACGTAGAAAAGGAGCAGTAAAGTAAAAACACACATACACACAAACCATGTGTTGAATATTCTTGCATACTTAAGTAATTTATTTTAAGATGTTTTGCTCGTTTTGGTCGATTTTCCAAAGAAAAATCTAATTTACATTGTAAACTTTATCCACACTCTTTCGTTCGACGTTTTCTTAATTACCATATTGATCAGAATGCTTTGATGCTTTTACGACAATGTTTTTGTTTTGTGTTTTGTTTTAGTGTATATTTTCATCATGCCATTAATGTTTAATATTAACTGGGTAGTTTATACTAAAATCAAGTTGTCTTTATTAACCTCAAAAACTTTGATGGGATTTTAATATTTATTGTTTTAGTTTAAGATAATAATGGAGTATTTAGAAATATGTAAATTTTCTAAATCCATACTGCCATAAGGTACTTGGGGGTAACAAGGCCTGCTAAGCTTAAATTTAAAATAAAATGTGCAACAAATTATTCAAAATAGTTCTTTGTATAAGATATTGGCACCAGTTTTGGATATGACCCCAGTAATGGCTATTTTTTAATTAAATGTACTGAATTAGAAATATTTGTTGATATTTGATTACTATCATTTCTGAATATTAATCTATAGGTACTATACATTTAACTGTCTTACAGCGTGTTTTGATGACAATCGACCAATAGGTGTCAAAATTGTGGACATTTAAACTAATTATTACTATAATTTATTTATTAATTATTATATTATCATTGCAACTGCTTTACTTTGTTTCAAATTATCAAAAATTATAATTTTGTAATCATTAGCAAGTGTCCATCACTGCGTGCTCATTACTATTTTTACTTTATCCATTACTGAAAAAAAAACATAAACAAAATAAAATGCTATAATTTGAAAAACAAACTATATTTGCGGACTTTGGTAATTAAATTGATTAAATAAAGAGTAACTTGTTTTTTTATTACTTGAATTACAAAAAAGAAGTCTGTCAATCACAAAAACAGTAAAAACCTTGCTTTTATAGGGGCCATAACTGGTGCCAGCACCTTACTTGGTTTTGGATGAGAGTAAAATCTTTATAACAGTGGGTGGTATTTTAATCAATATACATACATACAAGACAAAAAAATAAAAATAAAACAAACCGGCAGCACCTTTGACATAATCGTTACAACAGTTCCCAAAAAACATTCAGAAAGGTCAAAACAAAATAGGAGTATAGTGAATACTTATACGTTAGCAATTTCACCTTGGTTAAATGAAACATGAAATAATATTGACAAAATACACTTACATTCTTCGCCATGCGTTTAATCTGATGGTTTCCTTTCCACCACGTGATCACAGCTTCCGGTCGTGAACCAGTGGTCCTGCACTCAATCTCGTATCGTTTGTCTGCTGATACGGACTGCTCCTTTGTCAGGATTGTCACAGATACAGGCTTTACTGAAATAAAAGGATATCAGATTAGTGTTTTGTTTCATTTGATTCATATCATTATGTATGTACAGGATGATAATAAATTACTTGTTTACAAAATAAATATAGAATGGATAAATATTAGGATTTCCAATCGGTAAAATCGATAAATTCAGTAACATACTATAGATCTACGCAAATATAATTTTTTATCAAAATTTCAATCTACGTAGATCTAAATTCTGACTTTTGTTTCTTAGATCTACATAGATCTAAGTGGATTAATGTAGTTTTGAGGAAATAAATTAATTAGATCTAATTTTATCGAAATTTCGAACTACGTCGAATACCATAGATCTACCCTACGGATAAGATCTATGTAGATCTATTTAGGTGCATAGATATCCGTAAATTTATGGTAATCAACACAATTCGAAATTTTGAGAAAATTAGTTCTAATTTGATCTATGAAGGTTAAATTAATTTTTTAAGGGTATAATTGTCCCAAAATTTCAAACTTGTAGATCAAACCATGAACGACGCAAACCAAGTTTTTTTCTCAATTGATTAACATGGGAAAAAGTACTTTTTTTACTACGCGTGAATAGCTTGTTGTAAAAATTTGTTTTGAAATTTTTCAGAGCAATATTTTGTAGAGAATTAAGTGCTCAATTCGTAAATCCAGTAATTTTAAAGATATGTTTTTTTAAAAATTATCATAAAAATTGGATTTTAATTTTTGTTTAAACGAACATATCATTAAAAATACTGGATCTATGAATTGAGCACTTGGGATCTTTTTTGTAGGAAATTTAATTCTCTATAATATGTTGCTGTAAGAAATTAAAATAAATATATTTTTCAACGAGCTATTCACGCATAAGTAAAAAAGTTATTTTTCCCATGTTAATCAAATGCACAGGTTTGATTTACGAGTCTGAAATTTTCGCACAATTAGACTGTATATTATACATATAAATATATTCAAGGTTTTCGGTTTTTATTTTGTTTGATATATGGATTTTGATTTGATGCTTTATGCATTTTTTATAAAAGATTGAATTGAAAAACTGCTTGCAATGTCAACATACCACAGTTTTTTATTTTCTTTTTGGTTGTATGTAGGTAGAAGTTTCATTGGAAAAACGATAGATAAACAAAAGAAAACTTGTAGACAATTACAGAAAAACAGTAATATTTTATTGCAACAAATAATAAAAGCAGTGTTTCTAAGATAGAAACAAAAAAACGAACATTGTTATTTACAAATATAACTTGGACAAAAAAACCTACATAAAAACTTTAAGTGAACTAAATATCATCAAAAATAAATCTGCGAGAATATCACAAAAACCGTTCTAAGAAACAAAATGTAGTTAAAATCATATTATTTCAGAATAATCATTTATTTCAGCTATTAAATGAAATTTTACTCGGAAGATAACTGAATTTTCTTGCTCTATTTATCTTTATTTCAATTTGTTTAGCAAAACACTTCGTTTGTGTAAGTTATTACTTCACAAATATAGTATGCTAATTTATACAGTGTTCTTATATTTTGTATAATTTCTGCGTTTTTATTTGAAAATAAAACTTCCCCGCGGGTTTGCTCGCGTTTTTAAATATCAATTGTCATTTTTCTTAACATGTATGTGTATGACTGAATTATTTAATATATTTATTATTTATATTTAGTTAAATAAAATCAATATTACAACTTATATATAATGATAATAATTTTCTAACTGTGAAAGTCCCATCGGAATCAGTTTAGTAATATTGCCAGAAAAATGACCTATTATTATACAAATATTGTACTTACGAAGCTTACAGATATAACATTAAATTAATTATTATAAAAAAATAAAATTTAAAGATTTTAGTTGATTTATGAATATTTAAAACAAAAGTTGATTTTAGGATTCAAGTTACAAAACTTCGAGACAATAAATAAAGAAATTAATTTCAATATTTAAAAATGTTTTTCAATTAAATGTTCTTTCTTGGACTTTTGTTTTAATTTCAGTTCAAAATACTTTAACCATTAATCATAAATACTTCCAAAATTTATGTCAAACGAAGTGTTAAAAACTCGCATCAACAAGCACAAAAACAAACTAAAATTTAATAACGTAAAAGACAAAATACTTAAAGTTAATAGCGTGCTACTCCTCCAGGAAATGGATGAGGCGGAATAAAATTGAAAATTTTGAACAATAGTGAAGGAAATAAGGCACATTTCTCGTCTATAATTGTAAGTGTAGGGTAAATTTGGGAGTTCTTTATTTACTTATCAATCGTTTTCAAGTAATTTTGTGCTCCTGATGCTGAATATAACATTAATTTTAGTCAACTGGCTCTAGTTTTTGAATGGTATACCCATTGGCCATGTTTAAGTCCAAAATATACATAATATGCTTGTTTTATAAAATTAATTATATTTTATAATTTTTTAACAGTGTATATGCCACAAATATGACAAAAATAATATGTTTGATTTGAGTTGACTAAATTATTACAAATAACAAGTTTTGAGACAGCAATTGCCTATACTTAAGAAATGTAAGTCAAACTATAAGTAGGGTAGTTGATTAAAATTTTTAAAACAATAATTTCAGGTATTTATGCCTTATTTAGCTGATTTTGAACGTTTTTGAGTATTATTGATAAAAAATTATAGTTAATTATAATAATAATATTTTTCTTTATCACTAAAATTAAAAAAACGTTAAAAATCTTTGGAAAATGGCAAAAATACCTGTAATTATTGTTTTAAAATTTTTAATCAATTATTTGTATCTTATTAAATCTGCATAGCACAGTATTTTTTCTATATTTTCTATGAATTTTCTACCCGTTAACCATGCATGTATTACACTTTTATGATGCGAAAATTCTCAGTTATAAAATACATTAATAATACACAGATTATTCAATTTAAAAAAAGTTATATTTCAATAAGTATATCTCTGAAATTCGACATTCAATTGTTTTTTTGAGACCACCATTATTAATTCCGAAAAAAATATTGATACTTTGCCCATTTAACCAATCTTCAAGCTCCACTAATAACAAAGTTAGCAATAATCACTCGATTCTGGCGAACACTATATGTATGTATATAATTTTTAGTGTAATTAATATCTACTCAACTTAATTTTTCATGTCAATTATCCTTGACATTCGTCTAAATATAATCAAGAAATCAATAAACAGTTACAAATCGATGAACAACATACACCCTAGTGATTATTGAAAACATTGTTTCCATAAAATTGTCAATAGGTGTCAGTAAGTCCAAGTAGTAACACTATAGAAGAATCTATAACATTTATAAAAGGGATATTATCCGAGTATCCCCTACATAACTTTAGTTGTAAAATTGCATTCCAATACGCGATAGAACGCAGGGACAACTTCAAACATACAATTAAATTGATTAGACTATTTCCGTTTTCCTGTTCAGCCGTCATTTGATGCCTTTGGCTTCTATCCAACATAATTTACCATCCGAAACAAAATGATACGTCGAATATTTCCTAATTTAATTTAGCAGTATACTCCTGTTATTATATTGTTTTTGTCTGCAAATATATGTGCCTTTTAGACTAATTTGCAGATGCTATAAGAAATAGTTTTAGCACAGGAAGTTCGTATACAAATTGTTGTAATATTTCGAGTTAGTTTCTATAAGATTAATAATGTAATTTAGATTGAACATTTATGATTTATGGTAGAATTTTGTTCAGTTTGGATTAGGTACCGGAGTTTTTGCTATTGTTTTATTGAAGTTATGTTCGTTTAGTTTATGTGTTGGTATAGGTTTAGGTGAACTTTATTTTAACAAGTTGCGAGATTCTTTCAGGAAGTTATTTCATAGTACTAAATTGATTATATGATGCTTTTTCCAACAAAGATTACATTTTGTTCATTTAATAGTCGCTGTAGAACGGAGTTAGAGGAGGGGAACTATTTTTTAAACGTGGAATGACAAATTGTACATACATAAATTAAACATTATGAAGTACAATAAACGTATTTTATTGAGTCTCTTGGATTAAACCTTTTCCAACAGCTCTGTGGTATTTTTGTCATATTTGTGCAGTTTTATTTTATGAATGGTTGTTTCACAAGGGATGGTTGACGGAATGGAAGTTTGCTGTTGGGCCAATCATCGCAGGATCATAGGTATAGGGGGGCCTTATACATGAGATTTGAGGGAACCATTTCAAGTGGTATATTTGGATCGAGTTTAAATTTTGTATAGAGTTCCAAGAGATCAGGGTAAATAAGAAAAAAATTATATTGGCTGCGGTAAAACGGTTTAAGTGGGTGAGGCACCTTTATGAAAATGTGAAAAATAATCAAAAACATATTTCAAATAAATTAATTCATTTAATATTAATTAATTGGATTAATGAGCTTTCAGATCCGCAGTGCCCTAGAAAATGTAGGAAGAATAGTAGCTTTATTGGCACTGCTCTAACAATTTAACTAAATTCATAATTTCGACACTCTGTAGAAAACTGAATAGATTTTGGTCTAGATTTTGATTGATAATATCCCCCTCCCCTTCTACAACTAATATATGTAGTTCAAGTTAATGTTACGACCAACTGACGCGAATAATGTTTTTTACTACACCACAAATACAAAATGTTGATAATCCCAGGTATATAAATTAATGATTTTAGTGTACATTGTACATGTATTTCTCGCTTTACAAGTTAATTGGTTACTAGCATTAGCTTGTAAATGAAAAACAATAGTTGAGTCACGAATTCTGCACATTACATTACATGAAACCTGGATGCACGTAAAACTATATTTCAACTTACAATTAATATCGAGAATGACGACTTTTGATGCAGGTGGTGCTAGGTTTGTATTGGACGCTTGGCATATCAGTCTTGCGTTCAGGTGTTGTCGGCCGACGCTTGGGAAAGTCAGGTGGTTAACCACTGTTCCATCCGGACGGGTCTCGTATGAGTCATCTATCACTGTGTTCTCCAAGAACCAGATCACTCGAGGTCTAGGTCGACCTGAAAATGAAACATTTGTATGTTGATACATAGTTATAGGTATCATGGGAATAATCATCTGCAATTGATACAATACCTATAAACACATATATAATTATTAGGTATATACAGGGCTTCGAACCGTTATTTTTATTTTTTTTGTTCCGAAAAAAATAACAGTTTTCTTGGTTTTTGGGTCAGTTCCGAGTGATAAATTTTTTAATGTTTTTATTTGTATTAAAACTTGTATGATAGCCCTGAATAACAACCGAAGTACATAGTATTATTGGTTTGAAAATATCAACGTCGTAAAATTATTTTCAACAATACTGTCTGTCTGTCGGTCTGTAAGCGCTGTAACTCAAATACGACAAATCGTAGAAGGGTGAAATTTAAAAATAATAATATAATAATAGATTCATTTTGTCGGATGTTTATTGACGTTGATTTTTGAATCTTTCGAATTACTTTGAAACAGTGCAAATTAGTGAAAAAAACAAATTTTGAAATTTTTTTTTTTACTATATTTAAATGGTTTGTAACGGAAAATAAATATCTGCCATGAATGTTATGGGACTTTCTTATACGTATTACAGAGAATGAACAGTGTGGTTGATTCTAAATAATTATTTAAAATTTAAATAAATTCTTTCTGACTAAATCATAAATGTATGGGGAATAAGTTATAGATAATAACATACTCGACATTTTTTATCTAAAACATTCTCAAAAATAGTTAGAAAATTCAAAAATTGACAAGAGTAAACATCCGTTTTCTAAGTTATTACGTTTAAAAAAAATTCATTTGATTAATAATGTAGAGAATAATATTATCTATAGTTTATGTGCCAATTATTTTATTCTATATTTTATTAGTTTGTCAGAAATATGTTTTAATAAAATAAGAATCAAGTATACTGTTCACTGTCAGGATTACGTATAAGAAAGTCCCGTGGTTCTAATGGCAAATATTTTATCGTTTTTGGTTGCTCTTATTTAAAAATAAAATTTGTATTTGCCCATTTTAAATATCCTCCAACAAGTCAAATTCACCTACAATTAAAATAACTGCACTGCATACAGAGAAAATAGAAAATGTTTTTTATCCACCATTAAAACAATGGATCTAATTAGATTTTAATTTGATTGCAGCAGCTGAATCCGTTACAGCGTGTCTAAGAGAGCACAATCTACTTAACGAGTTCTGATACAAGCGGTGAAATTGGACTTAATTTAATATTAAGTGCAAAAAGCCAGGTGAGATTATTTGCACCTTTATATGAGCCACCGACTTAATTTTAATTACTTGCGAATGGTTAAAATGTTCCAATTCTGTGCAACGTGCACGAACGTGTTGATTACGAAAACGTGGAAATGGGTGTGGCACTCTTGTCAAAATGCACTTGGCAATAATATAAATATGGGAACATTGTTTTGTCTGGGGAGTTAGCGAATTTATTTACTTTTTTACCTTGATAAGGAGATAAGAATCATATGTTAATATACAACGTTTTCATAAACTTTAGTTTTTACTGCACTTATCAAGTACTTTGGCATCAAAATTAAATATATTTTAGGAATTTTTTTTGTAATAATAAAAATAAAAAATTCCAGGCGCCAAAAATTTAGTAGATGAAATTCAGACTAGATTTTTTTCGTATAATGGTTCTAATGAATATTATGTACATAATCTTTTTTTTTGTACATATGTATATAATTTAATTATCTTTGATTTTGTATACCGGGTGTTTTTTTAAAGATTTTTTCAGTTGATTATTTCCAAAATAACGAATTTTTAGAAAAAATGTTTCAGACAAAAGTTTTATGGTTTCGAGTGCGCTAAATATTGACATTATGGGTTGATTTTGAAAAGGTCACCTTGATGGGTTCATATTTTTTGTTGCAAATTCGTAATTTACGGGAAAAATAAACAACTTTTTTCAGAAAATGACAATTATTTATGATTTTTTACTCGAAAACTATTAATATTTAAAAATAATTGCATGATAAAGATTCTCAGAGAATTTTATTTTATTTGTAATTCATTTTTTCTTTCAAAATTTCAGAATATTTTCTATAAAAAAAAGTTGTAAAGAAAAAATTAATAACAAATTTGAAAAACAATTCTCCAAGAATCCTCGCTTAATTTTAAATACTTTTTTAATTTTGTGATTTTTTTTTAAATTATAGTTTTCGAGTAAAAATTTATTGAAAATCTATAAATTTTCAGAAAAAATATTTCAGACAATAGTTGTTTACTTTTTTCCTTAAATACGTATCTGCAACAAAAAATATGTATTCCGATTTGAAAAATAAAAGTTGATCCTGAAAACCCATAAAGGGAACTACTCTTTACTCTGCTACGTTGTAATATGGACAAATTAAAATATAAAATGTTCTGCATACACACGTGTTGTTGTCAATATTATTTTACACAATTAACCACAAAATAACAAACACAGATTTTCTTGTTAACCAAAAACAACATATGTATAAATATGTAGGTACCCTACTAAACTTTTAATGTAATTAATATGGAAAATACAAAAAGATTTTTTGTAAACTGAGAAAATAAAATTAGCAAGTAACAAAATTAATTTAGGGAATAAATTATTCATATTTGGTTTGTACATACCTCCAACGACTTCACAAATTAAGTTAACATTATCTCCTTCATTATAAGGCTCTAGCAGTTTCGTTTTGTCCCTCTTCTTGCCGTCGTAGATCACAGGGCGCTCTGGCGGAACTGAAATAAAAGAAAACGGTGTGATTTTTTTATGTTTAAACTTCAACAATTATTGTAATGGGTAACATGGGTATAATATTAAATTGATATTTCGATTAGATGCATTTGTTTTTGAATATGGGTTTATTGTTATAAGTTGAGTCTTGAATAATGTAATAATATTAATAATTCATTTATACGCTAACCCAAAATTGATTTTTTTTAAATGAGAAGATACCTACTTGAATATTTAATTGTTTAATTTCAAACAATTACATGCATGTATTCTGATAGAACTCTTTATCGACGATGTACTGTTATTTTAGCAACCCATTCTTTACCAAAAAACCTATAAAAGTACCGTTATATTATATAGTATATCATGTAAAACAATTGTGGAATTTAAATTAGTCTTAATAAAAATTTCAAGCATGAAAGTATATCGAGAAATAATATTATTATAATATTATATTTTCTGATGAAAAGTTATTTGTTCTGGAGCAATCCTACAATTCCCAGTATGACAGAGGTTGGTCTGCTAGACTGGAACTGTTAGGCTCCTGATGAGGACTTCTTGTGAAGTCGAAACACGTATCGAGTGACATTGTTTTATTGTGGTTATGGTGTATTTTTTAGTTTAAGTGACTAAGAAACCAGTTTCCCCGTTTTTCAAGTAGTATATCTACTTTAAGAATTGTATAAAAGCTTAACTGAAACTTTATTATAAATTTAATATTTCAGCATTTTCATTTGTATCAGAATATAATTGTCATGATGTAAAAACATAAGTTTAATTGGAATTTGAAGATATCATGAGAAAGTTTAGCGTCAATTATTTATAGTGTTTGTATGATGAATCGATGAGTATATCGATGGAATGATGATGGATTACTGTTGATTGCTTTTGAACAGTTTAATTACAAGTTTTGTACGAGTGCGACAAAGATAGAAGATGTTTATCGCTTTTTGTACTTGCTAGACCCGCTATAGTTTCAAAGAAATTAAATGAATGTTCGATACAAACTTAAAAAATATTAGATTTTGATTGATACGAGCTTCTTCGTCATATACTATACTTTTGACGATAATGATGCATAAAATCGTATTACAATCGTGACATGTGCGTAAATTCACTCACACGTGAAGCTTTCACTAGTTAAATCTGAATTATACAAAATAAAAAAAAAAAATAAATATAACATAAATATCAAAACTATTGTCGAAAAAAAGTAAATTAAAAACATTCCAGTAAAAATAACAAATAATAGACATAAATCAAAACACCACAAAGGTAAATGTTTTCTTTTTCATGTTCAATAACAAGAAAACGCGGAAAATCTGAAAGAAAAAAAAACCGCATTGTCTTGCTTTTGTTGAAAAATCGAATAAGTATGTGATCTCATGTTGACACGAGATAAGTAAAAAATGTTCAAAATATTCGTTTGTGAGAAATTATACAATACGGTGCTGTATTTCTTGTCCAACAATATCATTCTGGGATTTTATTCTGCTTTATGATATATAGACTAGGTCATGGGGTTGCAAACCATTGAAAAAACGCGTAGAAAAAAAAATTGCAGGAAGCAATCTCCTTGGCGTGCTATGAAAAAATATTTCGGTGAATTATCTATCAATTACCTATATTTAGATTTTCCCTATTAACTCTTTTAGTAGCTAAATTGGGATTTAAAAAATTAATTTACCTACTTTTATTAATAAATATATTGAATACGTTTCTAATTAAAAAATTTGGGGACGAAGCTAACTTTTTTGTGGTAATTATATAAAATTTTTATTTATTATAATTGTTAAATTAAGTAATACATATTGAAAAATTCGGAAGGGGTTCTTACCCCTACTCCCCCACCCTCCTAGGTGCGCCAGTGATCTTGAAATAAATACATATGCATAAAAAAACAACAAAACGGTCGCAGTAGGTCATGGAAAAGAGCACACTACATAAATAAACAAGTACGGTAATTTATTTTAATTGTTGTCAAAAATGATATGACGTTATAAATAATACTGACAATGAATATTGCAATTCTTTAATAATTAGGTAAAATAAATTTGTCAAAATTGATGAGTACATAATTTACTCCATGCACCTTTTAAAATGGATTTGCATTTTTATTTTGGATTTAAATGTACTTCAATTTTAAGAAATACGATAGAACTCTTGTAAATAAAATAATACATCTTTGAAAATAACAAAACATTTTTCAATCTGGTTTAAATTTACACTCGGTACATACTTTATACTGCACACAATGTAAACTACACTTTCTAAACTAAAACCGAACTAAAGTTATATTTTTTGGTTATTTTTTGTCGATTTGGTAAATTAAATTGAAAAATACACTATAAACATTATTTGCGTCTTTGGATCTCATAGAGTGTTCAATATTTTTTGTAGTATAATTTATCCTTTTGTCATAGACTAGTAATCCAACCGCGGCTTCGTCCGCGTTAAATTCATTTTATATAATTTAAAACATCTGAACTGTTAGTTTGAAGAATTTTTTACCCCTATCAGGGATGAAAAAACACCTATAAAATAACACGTTTCTCAGTCTGGGGATTGGGCTGGGTGTTGATGAGTCAGTCACTCAGGACTTCTATCTTTATACATCTATAATTAATACGCAGACATCGAAAATTGACGTACGATTTTTTTAGTATTTATTATAAAAGGAGGTGAATGAAAGGTATTGTACTATAGATGTGCCCAAAAAAATCATGTGTGTATGTTTCCGTTAAGGCAGGTAAAATAAAGCTAACACAGCATAGTAATATTCCTAGCGACACCAAGCGGCAAAAATAAATAGTTTTGGGTTTCTGTCAAACGTTTCTGCCAAATCAATTCGTGTTTAATTGCAATGTTTTTATTTAGAAAATTTTGATGTAAATAATATAAATAGAAAATGAAGTAGGTTTCCAATTTTTAATTTATTCATTTTGAATTACAGTTACGATTTCGCATATTTTTGACGGAAAATACATTTGTGTTATCTATTGTTATTTTGAGACAGATATATATTAATATATAGGTGAACATCGAAAATTGTCGTACCTTTTTTTGTATTTATTATAAAAGGAGGGGAACGGTTAGGTTAGGTACTGTGCGATAGATGTGCACAAAAAAATCATGTGTGTATCTTGCCGTTAAGACAGGTAAAATATTGATCCAAATTCGACTATAGGCGATGCGACACTTGTAGAGATTAATTTATGTAAAAAGTAGATAATAAAAACTCAATTATTAATTAATTATTAAGTACTTATTGTTAATACTTAACTTTATTTATTTGTTGATGAGTCGATGAATATTTGAAGAAAAAAAACCTTGATTGTTAACTAAAGTATAAACATAAATAATTTTGATTGTTGTATAAAAATAGCAGTATAAAAAATATGTTTGAAGTAATATCAATTTAATTTTTCCTTTTGCCGCCACTGGTTGAATGTAGGTATCCTACCGGAAACCAAGTTCAGAATTTAATCCATCGAGATGTTTCTGAAAAATGGCCGAGTTTTTTTCCATGTCATATTTTTTTCAATGCGACGGTGAGAAAAAAATGAATAAGAGTGATGTGGATATCAATCAATGTATCTAACTCTTTTTACTCGCGAGAGGGGGAGGGGTGGACAGTTCATATACGCCTTCTTGTTTTTTCTGTGATGTTTTTTAACGATTTCTTCTACCTAGGAATGTGTATCCATTTATATTTATCGCCTTTATGCGTGACTACTGGTGATGAAGTTACAAAGTGTTTATTTTCAAAATAAAATATTGGCGTATAACAATTATATTTTATATTACAATTTATTTATTATAATTAATTGGAGAAATTTAAGTTGAGATTCATACGAGTTTTTTTTTCTAAGGTTATTCGATCATTAGAATAATGTATAGATAAAAGTATAAAATTTTAATATGTTATTTATGGATAGCTTATATATTTTATTAATTTTGCTTTTTTGCACTCGCAATATCAAAGATACGAGAAGCTTTGTGATCGTTTTAGAATGAGACAAAAAAAAGTTATCCGATTTCAAAATTTTAAATTGATCTTTCCGTTTTAGGTCAAGACAAACACTTTTCATTCGGTGTCTGTTTGTATGTCTATTCTCTGAATCCTTGTTACACGCATAACTCATGAACCACTGAACTGATATTAACGAAACTTGGTAGGATGGTTGGGTCTGGCTTGAGGACGGTTCCATTTTAAAATAATCAAAATCGTGTGTAAGGGGGAGGGCTGACATAAGTAGCAACGCTCAAGTCACTTGCTGAAATAAGGAACAATACCTTGGCTCCCCTTTTCTTGAGCCGAGAGACATTCAAGACATACCGATGAACAGGATTCTATCCTTCGCGGAAGCATCGGACCTGTTCAAAGAGTGAAGTCTTAGCAACCTTAAGGGGGCACAATGGGCCCTAGCGGCCTAAGTGCAGGAGCTTCGCTCCACCCCCCCTTTATCTAATCTAAAAGGGGCAGGGCTGACATAAGTAGCAACGCTAAAGTCACCATTTTATATGTTTTGAGACATTTACAATAAACCCTCCTTTCATTTGATTGCTTTTTTTTATTATTCTAAAAAAAGAAGAAGAAAGTACAAATATAGAGTACAGTGGTACGGGACATTAATACGTGTTTCTCTACTTGCATTTTGTACCTGAATTGTTTGTAAATTTTTAACCTACAGGTTTTTGCCCATTTTGTTTATTAAGCATAATGCCGTTGCATCACTAATGCTATTACTGTTTTAATACAGAGGAGAAATAAATTAAAGACTTAAAAAACTGATATAAATTTACAAACATAATGATTGTAAATTCCATTTAAACTACATTTTTATGTAAATAAGGGAATGTTTTTATTTGAGTTGACGATGGTAGTTACGTTTATTCACAATTTGTTAAGTTTTTATGTACGGCATTTATCATGTGAATGTGTCTGCGTGGATTTTAATCTAGGTATCATCAACTTTTTTCATAGTTAATACTTAGTTTAGTTCATTATAGTAATTTTGTGTTATCTTAAGTACTGTTTTTAACATTTGGAAAAGTTATAGTGTAAGTGCACAATAAATGCATTTAAAAAAACGAATTCTTTATTTATAAGAAATAATGCACGATGGGCAGTGGTATAATCAGGATTTCTTTAAAAAGGGGTCATTGATGCAGGGGGGAGTGGATTGCCCCCTGCTGGTTACGCCACTGACATTTTTTTTCGAGTTCGAAACGTGTTAAAGGAAGAGACGTCTGTTTCATTTGCAGTTGTACTTAAGTCGTTCAGAAGCCAAACTATAACATAAAGTGGATCACTTAAATAACTTACAACGACTGAACGGTTCAATAGAGAAAATTGATAATAATAAAAAATATATATATTTTCACCGGTTTTTAATTTTAAAAGCTTTCAATGCGATTACAATCAAGAACCTAGTTAAGATTTTATGTTTATACCAGGGACTTGAACAGGAATTTATTTATAGTTCAGGTTCGGTTCGGGTTCAAACATAAATGTCGGTTCGGGTTCAACATGTTGCAACTATTTGGGTTCAATAACCGTATTTTTTTTAGGGTTCAGTTATAGAATTAAAAAAGAAAGTAAAACATATGTTTTCATAAAATTCAAACATATTTCCAGTATTAGTACAATTTGTAATATTTTTCAAAAATTATTGGAGGAATATATTAAAATATTAAAAATAATTTATTGAACCTTTTAAAAATATATGGTTACCGGTTATCCATGAAAAGGTTCGGGTTCAGATTCAGGTTCGATGATTTTGAGATATAGCGGTTCGGTTCGGGTTCAGGTTAATTAAAAATACGGGGTTTTTCAGGTTTACGGTTCGGGTTCATGTTTATACACATTCAAATTTCAGATTGTATATATTGAAAATTATGAAAAATATTTTACACTTTATGTGTTAAATGATGGGTAGATATTTTGACAAAAAATATTGTAACATATGAAAGAAAATGTCATACATATATAATGCCTATATATACCTACAGAAAAAATCAACGGGAAAATACGTTTCCTTCTCGTGACATCGAAAAACAAAGGAGAGATATTGAAACAATTTTTTGATAACTCGCAAAACGTATGTGCTGTCAGTATCTGGGATAATAAGAACATATATAAAGAACATTGGGAGATATTTACTACTTTGTTTACAGACATTTCATCACAAATATGTAAAAAAACGATGAAAAACTGAATGTCATATTTAGGGGTTGACTCTAAATCAAAATAACATTATGTGTGTATGTTACTCATACAATATTTGTAATTTATCTTTTTTTTTAATATAAACAAAATAAATATTATGATCATATTGTGATTTACTTGCTTGGGGAGTATTGCATTACCTTGCTAGTCATTATTAATACCGGGTGTTTTTTTAAAAACTTTCCAGCGGATTATTTCCAAAATAACGAATTTTCAAAAAACATTTTTCGGATAAAAATTTCATGGTTTCGAGGGGGCTAAGTTATCGGGTGACCCTTGATAGGTTTTCAGGTTTAACTTTTCCTTTTCAAAACTAAACTTATATTTTTTAACATAGATTCTTAATTTAACCATTTTTTATGAAATAGTGCAAACCAAATAGAAATTTCTGAATTTTTAATAATAATTTTTTATTTGAAAACTACTAATTTAAAAAACATCACAGGGGGTAAAAAGTTTTAAAATTTAAGCAAAGATTTTTGCAGATTTTTTTTTAATTTGTAACTAATTTTTTTTTAATTTCAGAATTTTTTCTTAATAAAAAGGTGCATAAAAAAAAACAATAAATTTGAAAAACAATTCTCCGAGAATCCTTGCTTAGTTCTAAGTACTTTTTAATTTTATGATTTTTCTTGAAAATTTACAGTTTTGAGTAATTTTTTTTTGATAATCCAGAAATTTCTGTTGGAAAATCGTCTCGTTTTGGCGTCATTCAAGCGCTAATTAATTTTATCCTAAACTATTTTAAAATAGGCTCTCAAAAATGTATTATAATATACCATCATTATTCAAAATCAAAATAAACTTGCAATTAATATAAAATCATGAACATTTGATTATAAAATAATATTATATCAACCATAATAAAAACAAATCATTTCACTACAGAAATTTGAAAATGTTCGAATAAAGGAACGAAATAAATTGTATATTTAATCTCTTCTTCATTTAATATCATTTTATTATTTATCATTTACATTGGATCGTTTCTCTGTTTTTAATTCGTCATTATATAATATTTCAAGCATAAATAATAAGCTCTGTTAGAATCTTAAGCTTTGAAATATAAAGACGTATATATTTTTTGTTTATAGTTTTTTATTCGTTGTTTTTATGATAATATTGTATATAACGTAATATTTAAAATTTAAATAGGGTTCTTTTAGATTATTTTTTCATAATAGGCGTCCAAAAAACTTAAAAAAAACTTGAGTAGTGCAACCTCCGACAACGTGAATGTATATTGGGTTGCATACACAAGAAGTCGTTAGTTAACCCTTTCGTTACGAGATTCATATATCGCTGGTGAAGATCGAGGACCTCCTATCTGAATTATCTGAATCTTTTTCGAAAATTTCTTTTTGATACAGTGTGTTCGTTATAATTACGGGAAACGTTCAAATTTTATGTTTTACAACAGACATATTTTTCTTTTTGTCAGATAGGAGGTCCTGGATCTTCACCAGCGATATATGGGTCCAATAAACGAAGAGTGTATGAGTTTTTACTGTGTTATATGACAGAGAAAGTTATACATTTCACGTATTCACATATGTTTGTTTAAAAAAGTCCGTAACGAAAGGGTTAATAATTGAGAAAAGAAATAAATTCATTTTGGAACGAATTATAAGTTTCAATAAAGCTTCAAACTTTATAAATAAAAAAATTGTAACTACAATACGTTTTATTTAATAGATTTGACATTTCGAACATTTTCAAATTTCATATGATTAATAGTTTGAGAATACAATGTCACCAAATACAAAACGTTTTTTGTATTTGTCTTCTAGAAAGATGTGAACATTACTCAATTTAACATACAACTAAATCTTAAATGGATATCTTGATCTATGTAATAAATATACGAACTATATCTACATTTTCTGTTGTTATGATACCGTGAAATGAATAAAGAATACATATTCCATGACATTCCGATATCGAAGCAGTTCTGCCTGAAGATTTATCATCTAATTTTTGAGATTGCTTTGGCAAAAAAACCTGCTCGTCAGCTCCTTCGAACGAAGGTTTGACAAACGATATGGAAATACAGGAGAACTGTAAACATATTGCTAAAATGGTGTGCATAAGCAAAACAATTTAGACAAGATACTGTCGAGACAAAGATTTTTACTGCTAAATGTAAATATGCCAACGCAAGATATAGACATTTTGGCGAGAGTGATGTTTTAGTGTTCTTTTTTTATTATAAGTAAAAAATTAAACCAGGGCTAGGTGAAGGTTATATTTGTCATATGAAGGTGCATTTATAAAATATACAATTCATAGTCGTTTAACATATCATTAAATGTATAAAAATATTTAATATTATAATAGTAGTGACTTTAAATATATTAAATAATAACAACTTAACTATCTAAATGTCAAAATTTATTTAAAAAAAAGTATACGCAGACTTTCGATTCACAGAATCATCGTCAGGCTAAAAATATAATAGATAAAAATTAAATACAATCATATAATAAAAAAATTGAATTTTTAATTTGAAACATCAATATTTTTTTTATATTATAGGTATTTGTATTTAATTGTTGTTTATTATATTTTAAGCCTGACGATGATTCTGCGAATCGAAAGCTTGCATATACCTTTTTATTAATAAATTTTGACGTTTAAACTATTAAGTTATTATTATTATTTAAAAATATTTAATATAAATGATAGGCCGATTTATTTTCGAAGAAAATGTCATTATGTACTTTTTGTGTGTAAAAGTTTCCTTAGAAAATCTTTATTATCCATGAATACGTGACGGTGATAGTTCGTAGAGTAAAATAAACATGTCACACTAAATAAAAATTGTCTTTGTCTAGAAAATTTTCCAGACAATATAAAAAGTTTACATTTATTATTCGAAAGGAAAAAAGTAGGTAAAAGAAGTTTGATATTCCATCCATAAGAAAAATAAGACAATCGATTTTTTTATTTTAATAAATAGTATTTACAAAAGTTAACGTCCTATAGTCGGAAACTCTTACGATTTTGATATTATATAAATTATGAAAGTTTTTAATTTTAGTTAAATATTTATTATTATCTTTTTTTAGAGAAAAGGGTAAAAAGACATTTATTAAAAAAAGAAGAAGCAGTTATATCAACCCCTGCAGGTGCCATTTTTCAGTTAGAAAAAAATAGGGTCAAATTCTACTTTTCGATATCCCACACGTCTTGGTATACATTTTGGATTTTCTTTAAAAACTCCTGCAGGCGCGATTTTTAATTTTGAAAAAAAATAAGAAAAAGGTTTGGTTATACATTTTGACGTGCCACATGCCTTGGTATAAAAAAATATTTTTTTGTATTGCTTTAGCCCCTACTCACCCCCTCTGAAAAATTATTTTTTCAAAAAAATTGTATTTATTTTAATAGAGGGCATAATTTTACATATTCAGTAAACATTTCAAGTTTCTTGCTTGTGTAGTTAACGAGATATTTTGCTTTGACTGAAAAGGACGGACGGACGAACGGACGAACGAACGACAAAGTGAACCCTAAAAATGCATTGTTATTTATATCAATGTAACTCTTTCTAAATAAAAATATTCCAAGTGCTTAATTAAAACAGGCTTTTATAATAATTAGTGACACCTTATAAATATTGTAATTTGTCTTTAACGTGTTTACATTCATAAATTATGTTATACAACATTATAATTTCTTTAACTTTTTTTCGATGAGAAGAATACAAAAAAAATCCACTATCCAGAGTGAAAATAGTTTACACAAACGGGGCGGAAACAATTAAAATTTACATTTGCAAAATCCCAGGCTAGGTTTTTTTCATCCTTTTTTTAGTTAAAACTTGAGTACACTCTGAATATTTTTACGTTTTTTCGTGCACCACTTGTGTAGATGTGATGAAAACTTTTTTATGTTCGTTTGACGTTTACATATTTAAGTATTTTTATTTATGAATGGTCATATTTTTTACGAAAATTCATTGTATTAAAAACTGACAAATCATCATTAACATACTGAAAAATTCGACAAGGTTTAAACCTTAAAATTAGAATTAATAATTAAAGATAAAATTGGAGACCTATACCAAATTAAAAAATATAATTAATAAAAAATTGTCAATTGCAAGTCGAGCCTCGCGTACTAGTGTGCCGTATCATATAATTTTTAAATTTATTCGATCATGCTGTTAATAGCCACTATAATAGTTCGTCTATTAGAAAATAGATGGCTCCAAAAATTTTATAATTAAATTAATTAATTAATTAAATAATTAATTCAAAATTTACTATAATTATATCAAATCACAGCTTTTGATGGTTTACGATCTAGAAGGCTGTGACAGACAGGCAATGTTTATTCCATGCTCAGAATATATGTAGATAGTTTAAAAAAATGTAAAAACTGTTTTTTTAAATATAAAATTTGATTTATTTTGAAAATCAATAAACTAGCTCACAAAAGATTTTAGCAGTAATTCAATATATTGAACAATTCAATAATGAAATTTAACTTCAAAAATCCCAAGTGATGTTTATATTAATTAGGTAGTCAGCAAATACTAATAGAAATAAACAAACAAAAAAGGAAAAAAAAATGAAATTATAACTTGTTACATCATGGAAAAAGTGAAAATTTATTATAAATAATTCGATAACTTAATAATTTGGTGTTTTAACAATACCGACAAAATAAACACAAATCTATCTATCAAAAGAAATGCACTGGAATTGAGATCATGTTAAAAATAATCACAGGTCGGATTCCGAACATTGGAGAGTGCTGAGTTACTTTGTTAAACAAAAATAAAACATTCTGGAAATACGCAATTAATGTTCAAGTTAAAAACGAAAAAAATATAATCTGAAATATCAGTTTATTATCATCAGAAGTAAAAAATGAATCCTTTCTTATAATTCTTGCCAAAGTATATATTGAAATAAACAAATATATCACTCGGCATGAAGTAGTTAAAATATGTGATTGTCGTTTTGAGATATTGCCAGAAAAAGGATACTCTTTCTGTAAGGATATGATTTATTACCTATCTATGCAAGCTTTGGTGTGGAGAGGTTCATAAATTTCATCGAATACAATTACAAAAGTTTCGTATTTTATTGATTCAAAATGACAGATTAATAAAAAGAAACTTGGACTAATATTTTATTTAGGAAGAAGTTTTTTCTCGTTGCTTCAACCGGTTCGCGATACAATTTAATAAGGGGGAGTGAACTTGTCAAAATTAATTTATTTTCAATAGAAATAAGAAATATTACTTATTTTTCTTTTCACTTCACGTCCACTGTATAAAGTTTTTTCTCTCTCAATGTTTATGAAGGAAATTTTGACATGGTAAATGGTCTTTTTATGTTTGTATTGATTTTGAATTTACAATTTTTAAATAAAGAAATTTTTATAATGTATTTGATATATCAGCTTCATCCTATTGTTCAATGAAAAACATACCTAATTTAAAAGTCGAGAGATAGAGATTAAAGAATAAAGAATTGACACAAATAACACAAAATTTACAGATATTCAACCTTATTAATTTTAACAAAATTAAGAATCACTACAATAGTTCATGTATTAGAAAATATTATATAATAATATTTTGAATTATTATTTAAAAAAAAAATTGTCAATTTAATAATTCTCTTGTGGTCTTGACACCATTATACATATTCAAACTTTTTTCAGAATTTTCTAGCTATTAAAATTTATTAAAATAAGATTTTATTAATAACAAAACGTGTACATTACTATACATATTTAAATTCATTGAAGCGTAAGCTTTCATTCCGGGATTGAATAAAAAAAATTGTTTGCCCCCCTTAAAGCAACAAAAACTTTTTATAACTTAAATTATTGGTTCAATTTTTACTAAAATTATGTCAAATCTAAGCTTTTTAGGTCAAACTAGAATGCTGAGACAGACCGAGTCACTATAGTTTATCTATCTAAAAATTACTAAACCGATTTTGACGAGATATTCACTATCAAAAATCCTAAGACCTAGAACTAAAATTATGGTATAAATCATCATGTTACTTCCCAAAGAGGCTGAGCAGTAACATTAAAATATACGGAGAGTCCAGTATTATAAAGAAGCTAATAAATTTGTTACTGAACTAATTATGCTATAGAGAGCTGTGTGTCACTCTGGTGGGAACTTACAAGTTAAGAGCAGCTGGTCGCACTAGCAATCAAACCGCGGGTAAAACATATAATTTAAAATTTACAAATAACCGGAATACACTTCAGAATTTAATATTATTTATAAGTACAATGAAAACATTTACAATAGTGTTCTTTAAATGTTCGCTAAAACATACAATATTATTTGAATTCCGCGAGAAATGTACTGACAATGAGCGTGGAAAACTTGATTACATTTTCAATAGTTTCATTTAAATAATATTCCTTCAGAATTATATAATAAACTGTGAAATGTCTCGTAATTTTACATTTAAATATCAGTGAATAGAAAAACATCCCTGCAAAGATTTGACTTTTGTTTTAAATCACATCCAAATCTTGAGTTCAATCTATTTTATTTAAATTTATACGTACATTCAGTGGCGTGCCCAACACAGGGGTAATTTAAAAACAGAAATATTTATGTAAATATTCAAAGTTAGGCACCTTCTTTCTTCTTTTATCCATTAGAATCTTACCTATCAAAAAAGAATTAATATCTATCAAATTATCAAAGGCATATATTTATCAGTATAATTTTCTGTCTATAGACAATTTTTATTGACATTCAATATCAAGTGCCTAACATAATCTAGCGCTATCTACAGGGTGGTCATTTTTAATGCCAGTTTTATTATATTTATTAGTGCTCTAGTACATTCACGTTAAAAAGAAATCAGCTATATACATATAATAGAAAGGATAGCAGATTGACATTATTATAGACTAATTACCACTTTTAACTAGATTCGTAACGATTCGACATCTTGAAGAAAGCATTTGGTTAGGTTTTCGCCTTTACTGATTTTTTTATAATACCAGACATATTGAATTAAACTGTCAAAATTATTGTAAAAAAATTTAAAACATTAATAAAGACTAAAAAACAACGATTTTTCATGTGCGCCACTGCACATTTACATACAAACATTTCTCGCAAAGTTTACGATCTACTTATGTGAATGTATTGTCTTCCAGAGTAGAATAGATTACTTTATTCATATTTTATACTTTCTGATATGTGCTATTGTAAATAATAACTAACAGCCACAGCCAAAATGGCTCGAGGGAATGGCGCACATATGTATGTGAGAATGCACGACTATTATCAGTGTCATTTTGGCACAAAAAGTATTACATTTGCGGAATAACATTTAAATCCTCAGTAGGTAAACGCATTATGTCCTTGTTTTTGTTACTCCTTTGGCTATTTATAAATGTGTTTATATGTATTTGTTAACTGGTTAAATATATACACCTAGAGGCTCTCCGATAGTTATATTTCTCGGGTCTTAGACTTCGGCTTCGACAGGCTGTTCAAGATAAGCGTGAAATGCATAGGGATATCCTAAACGGTAAGAGATACAGATTTGATTTAATGAGATAAATTATTTGTAAGGAAGGGGTGAGTATTACTACATCAAAAAATATTAATAATTCTGTGTGGTTTAGGCGGGATACCCAAAAGTCTGAAAATTCGGAATTTCTTTAAATGTCTATAACTTTTTTGTCAAAGTGGAACGTACGGGCCTGATCTAATTATTATTGTCGTATATATTATTTAGATTTTTCCACGATTTTAATCAAAATTTAACATATTCTGCTCCATATACGTCAAAAATGACTCAGGAAAAAAAATACAGTTCAGAAATTATTTATGTTTGAGGAATCATGATTGACAAAAATCTTTGTAAAGAAATAAATATAAACCCGATTTATATTATAGTGTAATTTTAGTTGTGCAGCTTACTTCATGCGATATATTAGAATCTAACTACGGTATAAATGAAAATGAATGCTCCCTCAGATATAATATCTATTAATATTAAGAGAGACTGGGTTTGGTTGTCACACGGGTAGGTTGTTACAAACGTTGCTAATACAGAACATACCTAATTTATTGCATGTAAAGACATGCCAAGGGCTCCCAGCAAAACGTTGATGCTTCGGCTTTCCTTCCACTAAAGCTCAGTTAATTGTGGTGTAACGTAAGGATAGAACGTGTCGATATTTGTTTCGGCGTACGTTTAAAGTTAATTTTTAGTATAGCATCCTATCCAGTAAGTCAATTTTTGTATAATATTTTGATTTGTGTACTGTAATTTATAGAACGAACATTCTTTTCCTCATTTAACTGTTTTTACTTCCATTTCTTTCGGAATATTACTTCCATATTCCGAAGGAAATGGAAGTATTGTAATACCGTTGAAAAATCGTGTCCAAGATAAGAGCAGATTCTGATTGTACTACTTTCAAAACTTTGGTTAAAACAAAGTATTTTGTTTGTAAAATTGTGTGTTATAAGGTTTTTCAATAAGATACAATGATCCTTGAGCGATGTTGGCTTCACTTCGTTCATATCGTTGTCTTACTTATACTGTTGTATCAGGAACAACACCATCCGCTTTAAATTTTGTAATAATCCGACGAATTGTGTTCTCAATTTAACAATTAAATAAGTGAACTTTTCTCAAGGTATGCGAAGCGTTTTAGATTTAAAAGAAATAATTTCAACACGTTATGCGACTGTATATCTATCACAGACTTCAGAACTGTTAAACTTAATTATTAGATATACTTTTTTAGTGTTTTTAGATATTTTTTTAAAGTCGTTAAATTTTTTTATTTTTACTTTTTGAGTGACGTATCTTCGAAGTCCATAGTCAGATTCTGATAAAATTTATATGGAACCACCTGGGGAGTACGCTGTTTTAAACCAAAAAATTTTAAACGAATAGGTACATGTTTGTTGGACTTATGCTCGAATTGAAAACCTCCTCCTCTTTTGAAGTCAGTTAAAAAATAAAAATAAAAGTAAATACCTATAAATACAAATAATAAAAACTGTATCTAGCTACTGTCGCATTTCGAAGGTAAAATTTTATATAAAAATCTTCTACTTAAATCATAAATTTTATATTTTATTAGCATTGAAAGTAGCAGTTCGAACTTTACAAAAATATTCTGACGGTAAAATATTCTCCCTTTTTTTCCAATCTGTTCATGGGTATGTATAAACACTGCAAAAATAAGATGGCTATTTTATGCGATAAGCTGGAGTGCCTATGAAAATCTACAACGCTTTTCAAGTGGCTATTTGAGCCGAGTGTTTAAAGCGAAAGGGCGAAAGAAAACGTCTGGAAAAAAATAAGAAAACTCTATATAACAATGAACGTTTTGGAGGAATATCAGTAATTAAATTTAAATGAAAAGGGTACGATGGCATTAATATATTGCCTTTGATGACATCTTGGTATTAGTGGTTTTTATATAGTCAGTGTATTTTTAATGTATTTTTTATTTCGAATGTTGGGATTCTATTGTTTTTATTTAATGAATCTAACCTAATATAAATTATTTGATGGTTTGAATATAAATTTAAAATCTTAAATAATGAACCGTTGTTTTTCAAGTAGAGTTACAATGAATATTCGACAACATTTTTATTATATCCGAATAATAAAAATGTTGTCGAATATTGTAACTCTACTTGAAAAATCGAAAAATACCGAATACTACAACATTACTCGGCCGAAAACCGAATAGTGTCAAGTGTGAAATAAATATAAATTTAAGATTACTTATCGAGTATTTTTTATTTAACACTACTTTTTATAAAACACAAACTACAATTATACTTGAATATATTTATTTTAATAAGTATAAAAAAATGCAATTCATGAGGGTACATATTAATGATTTCTTTTTTTTATAACCGTGAGTGAGTGGGTGTGATAAAAAAAATATTTTTTTCCGTGACAAAAAATTACTCACCTGTCCGCTAAATATTATATTATATTTCTACTGATAAATATATCTACTCTAACCTTAAATATGGCATCATATTATGAAGTCATTCAACATATTGGATTCAATTATTTACGCTTTAAAATTTTTTTAAAACATTATTTTATCAAATCTTTCGGTTGTACATGAAAAATCTATTAAAAAATACGTTAATTAAAATGTATAATTATATCCTTTCAGATATCTAAACCTTCAGACAAATATGTTTAAAAAATATCTAAAATCATATTTAATTAAAAATTATCATTACCATCTACACGATATCTTCAGACAGCCTTGATTTATTTTTTAAGGGAGGAGATCCATTTATAACCTTCAAAAATTTAAATTTTCTTAGAGCGAAATTCGCAGTCCTTCGGAAGTTATAGCCTGTGAACTCAATTGAATTATCAACTCTACCATTTGAGCCTTGAAACTTTAAACGCATTTTTTGAAAATCACTTTTTTGTAAATCTCGCTCAAGATAACTCAAAACTAAAACTTATCTATAGATAACATAATAACCGTCTATGTGAACTTCAAATTCCTTGAAATTTAGTTTAAAAAACTTCTTTTTCATTACCAAATATACATAGTAAAAATTTCATGAAAAACCGAACGTTTTTTTCAAACGCGTACCAATTTTAGAATGTTCACTTTTGTTTGGATTTTTTCGTGGGTCTTAAAAATCAAACACTTGTTGTTTCTGATGTTTCCAATCAATGTAGTAGATGCTAGATTGCATGTCGTAGAACAACTCAGGCGGCAATCGTCTGTAATGCAAGTGTCATACAACTGCCATTTTTGAATATTAAAAAAAAATGGCGTGATTTGTACCTCGTATATCTAATTGAGATCTATAATTTGAGACCAAAACATGGTAGCCACTTTGAGTGTCGAGATATACTGATTTTAAATTTACGCTAGCGCACAAAACTGATCTCTGCGCGTTACATCAAGTTTCTGAAATGCTCACCTAGTATCTGGCCTGAAACTTAGACGTTATTCAAGTCAAAAAGTTTTTGAAAATTAAAAGATAGTTTTGACATAAAAAAACCTTTGAAATTCGCTTATTTTCGGTTACCTAAAGTTAATAATGATAATTTAATATAATAATAATGATACACTATAAGATAATAAGTTATTAAAATATCAATTTTGTTTTTGTTTAATGTTTTGTGACTTATTATATTGTTGTTTTTTGCCTACAGAGTCAAGTGTTCATTTATTTACAAGTAATTGGATGTAAGATTCAATAGGTACTATTAATAAAAGAAAAATATAAGAATCAATATCAATATTGAACTAATACATGGTCTATTGAATGTAATATTATATATACTAAAGAGAAATTCAAAACTGAGTGAAGTACGTAGAATATAATATGGAAACCTTCAGCAAAATTGCTATTTCATATATGATTACTCGATATGTTTTATTTTTAATATCAATTCAAACGTTATACAACTGTGAAAAACTATACATAATATAGTGAAGTTGATATGAAATATGAAAATTGTAAATGCATTAAATTAAATTGATAAAGTAAAAGAGGTCAACAAATAAATTATGTTATAAATTCAGCCATTAAAACGTTTATAAATTTTAAAAAGGACGTATATTATTTACACGAAACGAGAAGTGAATTTCTATGAGACTATATAAATTAATGACTATTATAATATGTAAGAACGAGACGAACTTCAGATACAAAAAGTAACATTCGTCTCGTCTCGTGCACAACCCTAATTTATTGGATTAATCATATATTTTTTGAGGGGGGGTAGGGTGTCTTCAGGTTTTTGAAATAAAAATTCCCTGACTTTCCAGAATGACGACACCCCGGGGATTAATTTTTTAAGAATTTTTATTTGTTTAAAAAACATCTGCTAAGTGAATGCATAGTGCTTCCTCTTGGTAAATTCATCAAAAAGAGAATATCAAACAATTTTAATGTAATTTAAATCTAAATTTGTAAAAAAACAAATGACGATAAATCTTAGAAAATTGGATGCTCTACAAATAATATAAAAGACCGTTATTAAGCCAGACCCAACCAACCAACCAAGTTTCATCAATATCGGTTGCGGGGGAAAGACAGACAGACAGGCACGAAACGTGTTTGTCTTGACCTGAAACGGAAAGATCAAGTAAACATTTTTAAATCGGAGAACACTTGTTTTCTCATTTTAAAATGATCACAAAGCTTCTCGTATCTTTGATATGGCGAGGAAGTAAAATTATATATATTTTACAAACATATATGTTGTATGTATTAACCATCTGACCCCTCGCTGGTTACACCACTGTCTTATTTATATTTCGTTATATTGAAAACAGAGAAATCCTAAAATTAAATCTATATGAAGTTGATTATTTTTAAATATTAATTTCTAGAAAACTTGTATTGATTTTAAACTAGGATAGAATTGATTTACGGTTAAATATTGGTGTGTATTTTAAAATAAAAATTTAATAGAAATATCACTTTTTATTCAAGATTTTATTATAGCCAATATGTACGGCCCACGTCAAATATTTTATATAATAAATTATATAACTTCAAAAAAATTTATTTTATAACTTACTATAACTTTTGGACGTTGTAATATTTTATTGAAAGAATAAATCAAGAAGGTGTTAACTTCTTTTATTCACTTCCTAGATTTAATTTTAACTTTATAGCAATATAAAAACGTGTTAAAATTTAAAATTATTTTGTATTTTCTACCATAAATAATAATACTTTTTGCAAAAACTTGTGGCGAATTTGAATCCATCATTTATGTGGTTATGCGAGCGTATACGACGCTTGGTTGTTATTGCTGCTACTTGACGTGCTAAATCGTCAATTTGTTGGATCATTGTACTGATGTCTGTTGAAGATGCATGTGTATTAATGGTGTGTGGGAACGGTTGTAGTGTCACTTGCATTTTGTCCGTTAGCTGGGAAACAGCGTCTAGAGATGTACTCGTATCGGGCGATGATCGTTTTTGTAGAAATGTGTAATTCATTTTCAGTGAACGAATCAACTCTTGAAAAAGATTTGTTCTTTTGCTTCCTCGTAATATCGAAGATACGAGAAGCTTTGTGATTATGATAAATTTATCTTTCCGTTTTAGGTCAAGACAAACACTTTTTCTTTGTCTGTTTATCTGTGTGTCCGTGGGTGTCTGTCCCCTGAATCCTTTTCACACGGAATAACTCATGAACCACTTGGTTGGTTGGGTCTGGCTTGAAAACGGTGTCATTATAAAATCGTGTGGTGACATTCCAAAATATATTTTTTTAAGATATCTCAAGAACGACTCATGTTACGTGAAAATATTATAGAATCTTTTTTGTAGAGCATTCAATTTCTTATAATATAGGTCTATAAAGTTTTTTTATAAAATTTTCCCTTATAAAGATTTATCTGAATTTGCTTTAAAAAATCGTGTTTTAAAAAAATTGATATTTAAGTTTTTTTTTGGCTCGATAGGTGGGCAGTTTGCCGGGTCCGCTTGCACATATTTTTATGTCATTAACATCCATTTAAAAAATTACTGTATACAAGTACATATAATGTTATTCTACAAAGCGAACGAGATAAGCAATCGCACCAAAAAAAACCGGATTTTAAAAATTTAGCTCTTATACGATGAATCGCCAATACTAAAAAAACATAACAGTTAAAGCTACCTACAAATGTAGAAAGGCAATAAATAACATTTTTAGTAGTAAATTAACTCCTAATTACTATTACCAATTAAAATAACTAAATAATAAATTAACAACTAAACAGCGATAAACAATGGACAATTTATCTGAACTCGAACGGAATAAAACTTTCTACATTATCATTTTTTTATAATCGAGGGAAAAAAACGACTATTTCTCAGAACCTAGTTAAAGTGTTTATGTTAGTGTGAGAGCAACATCGTATCTAAAATAATTAAAATAGTTCTTATTTTATTTTAAGTACAGTGAAACTTCTCTTTAACGCTCTTGAGTAATAATAGGCGGGAAATACATATTTTTCTATAAATATGTAGAATCATAAGTATAATCTTAGATGCATGAAAAAACTTTCTTAAAAACCTTAAATTCCATTCAAATATCGATTTGGAAATTATTTAGGTACGTATCAAAAAATGGTATAAGGTACTGGTCTTGGATATGACCCCAGTAATAGTTATTTTTAAATTAAATGTACTGAATTAGAAATATTTGTTGATATTTGATTACTACCATTTCTGAATATTAATCAACATACATTTAACTGTCTTACAGCCTGATTTGATGACAATCGGCCAATAGCTGTCAAAATGGTGGACATTTAAACTAATTATTATTTTATATTATCAAATCAACTGCTTTACATTGTTTCAAAGACGATTCTTTCTTTTATATCTTTTGTGTCGTAGTACTTATCATTTTGTAATCATCAGCAAGTGTCCATCACTGCGTGCTTATTACTGGTTTTATTTTATCCATTATTGGAGATAAAACATATAAAAGGCTATAATTAAAAAAAAAACTATATTTTATTAAATTGTTTACTTATTTTATTAGTAATATGAGTTCATGAGAATTACAAAAAAGAAGCCCGTAACAGTAAACCTTGCTCTTATAGTGGCCATAACTGGTGCCAGTACCTTATTTATATTTTAATTCTAAAAGCCAAATAAATATTTACAACATACAAATAAAAAAATCATTCAAACCGATTCAATGGATAGAACCACATATTACAAAAATTTAAATAATAATGTTCCGTTTATGTTTTCTAATGTTTGTGATGAAACAACATTGTTTTACAGAGTTTTATAGGTTTTCATAAGCTCATTACAATGACGGTCACGTACGGACGGAAGCGAGGAACGAGTCGAGGATATTTTCCTGTTTTGAGAATCTCATCTACTTGTGATAGGGACCTAACACGTCAGAACTTGTCTCCAACACAACATTGCTTGTATTCATTATTCAACAGTATTAATGCTGTTAATGGGCAAGCATTAACATAATTTCGATAAGCGTTTTTGTTTTGTTTTTGTTCGGTTCTGTTTTTTACTTTCTTATACCATGTATATGAAATATACATATAATATAAGTAAGTATAGTGAAGCCGATTTTTTTCGAAATCCGGATTTTTATGGAATTATCCATTTTGACCTTCCCTTAATCCATTCTGACTATTTTTGCCATGATGTCTGTGTGTCTGTCTGTAACTCAAATACGACAAATCGTAGAAGGATGAAATTTTATATTTAAGATTAATTTTTGTCTGGGAAGAAAACGTCCTATTTTTGAAGACGATCTTTCAACCGGATACGGATGTTTACATACGTCGATTTTTGAATTTTTCAAATTACTCTGAGTAATATTAATATCTATAGTTTATGTTCTATTCATTTTTTCGTAAAAACGAATAATTTTTTGTTTATTATAATTCAAATGGTTCATAACAGAGGAGAAATATCTGCCATGAGTGTCATAGGACTTTTTTATACGTATTACAGAGATTGAACACTGTGTGTGTTTGCCATAGGTACCATGGGACTTTCTTATATGTAATACTGAAAGAGAACAGTGTAGGTGAACCTAAATAATTACATAAAAAAATTAATTCTTTCTGGCTAAATCATAACTGTTGGAAAAAAATGTAAGCAATTTGACCCAACGTTCCCACTGACGTCAGGATTTTTCACGTCTCCACTGCAGGGTTAAATATATTTTAATATATACGTAAAAGTAACCAGATTTTCAAAACTTTTCTTTTACCCTTCGTTTCTTTTCAATTGTCATAATTTTCTTTTGTCCTTATTTTCCCCTTTATCCCATGACATGGAAAAAAGTGCTTATAACAGAGGTTCCCAAACTTTTTCAACTCTCAACTTCATAATTGCACAAACTTATCCATTTATTATTTATTTATTAACATAAAATTAATGGGATGGATGAACCTGCAGATCTGTGGCGCCTTTGAAAGACGCCACGGCGCACTCTTTGGGAACCTCTGACTTATAACAAACAACAGACAGAACTATAGTTATGACATACCAAATACAAATACTTAAACTCTAAACTCTAATTGAATAGAAATTTTCTGAATAATCATTAATTCTCTACAGGTTAAAAAATGTACATACCTAATATATTATTGTTACATACGCAATAATGCGCATACATTAATTATTGTCGCCGCAATAAATTAAAAAGATAAAAACTATCATACAGTAATCAATTTAAAAAAAAACTCATTAAAAATTTAAAATGTACGATTCTATTAACTTAGTATATGTCCGGTTGAAACCTATCAGGGTTTTTGTATGAAAAGAGCTACCCTACTTCTTTTCTCTTTCTATTTACCGCATAAAAAATCGCTAACGGTGAATTAATTAAGTCCATCCTTTTGAATGTTCCGTTGAATAACGTACGATAAAAAAGCGTAAATTCATTTCGTGCGCTATGGTTCCAGTAATATAGGGGTGTATTTTACAGTTGTCGGTGTTTACATTGGGGTCTTAATGTCAACAGGGGCACGCTTTATACTATATAATCGATTTATTTTAATTATATACATATAATACATTATGGGTTTAATGAATAGAATTATATGTTGTTTGGAATTAGATCAGCAGTTTCCAGCCTGTGGTCTAGTGAGGTGATATTATCGATATTATTGTCAGAGAAATTCGTTTAATAAAAACAAATAATTAATACAAAAACAAATAAAAACAATGATATTTCAAAGCTAAATTGCTACAGTATAAAAATAAAATATTGTTCTAGATTGCTGCGGTAATTTCAAATTGTAGATACAAATAAACTATTGTATTGTGAACTTTTTTATTCAATGAAATATAATTATAAAGAAATAATGCTTCTTAAAAAAAAATAAAACGCAGACAAATAAATAACAATCTCCTAAAATGACAGTATTTTCTTGAGCGACCTCTAAGTATTAATATTTTGCACGAAATTTTATTACATATAATCTATTATAAAAAAAGATCAGATAGTTCAAAATGGAAAAAAATAATTTTACAATTTTTGAAATTCGTAAAAATATACAAAACTTAAAAAAAAAACTAAAAAAATTTCACATGACTGAAAAAATAATTGTCAAAATCCTGCCACCCTAATATATCTACATACATGTTTTATATAATTAATTATAGATAATTATTGATAAAAATATCAAAAGTTATCAAAATATGTAAAATGCATAAGTTAATTGCAATCTTTTTAGCTAATTTCTGTAGGTATGTACTCGTATGTATCTTCTATCAAAGTATATAGGGATAAACAAAGCTAAATATTCATAAAACCAAACGACAACATATAAAGTGTTTGATGCTATTGAAAATAAACAGGGAGATAGTCCCTTTATGTATGTACATACTCGTATGTAGTTATGTAAAACAGTGGTCTTCAATAAGTTTTCACACCAAAGTATTTTTCAATTATAATCATTTTATCAATGGTGTCATATTATTCAGAAAATAAATATAAAATTTAAAAAAAATCACTAAAAGTGACAATTACTATGCCATTTTAGAGATATAACACAGAGAGTGTCCATTAACGTAAGGATGATTTTCGAAATTTTCGACCCCCTCCCTTTAAAATATGAGAATGTAACTTCAACAGCTAAATTTGATTTAGATTCACGTGTTTTAAAATAATTAGAAAACAAATCTTTGGACCCCTCCTCCTTCTATCCACGTAACGATTCGTAAGATTTTACAGTCCCCTGCAGTTCTTATTCCAAATTGGCTTTAAAACAAAAGTATTTGAATCAGTAGTTATATGAAAAAAACTGGCACTAATATTTTAACAATTCGTTCAGCGAATTTTTTCCTAATTATGCAGAAACTTTTAAATAACGTCTTTGTTCTACAACTGACTCAAAAATTCATTTAGTAAGCATCTACAATCTACATATCTCAAGAATAATTTGAGATATAAGTGTCTATAAAAGTACTTATAAAAATGTGAGGAATCTCTGTAACGAGAATAAATTAAAGACCTACAAACATCATCAACTAAAGTGCACGTTAGGTTTTTCTTTATCATATTGTTGATTCCGACCTGTAAGCTGTCAAACGAAGATTATTGTTACTTTGTCATACCTACATGTATATACCATGTGTAACGTACTAAAATGTAAACTTTTGTTGTCTTTTTAGAGTTTTATACTAAAGTACTAAAGCGTTTTCAATTGTTGAAGCAAAAGAAGGTACGCGTATATCAAAGACAAACAGAGAGAAAATATTTTATTTTGTTTTGAATTATTAGTAGTTCTAATCAAAGTAGAAAATTTTAAACTGTGACAAATGGTGAAATATTAAAAGAAAACTTTTGTTTATATGTATTTATTGTTCGATTTAGATAGGTTTGTATTGATTATAATAACATATGTAGATTATATTATTTATATAGGATGGTGTAAAATAAGTAACACTTTTGAACGAAATAATAATTTAATAATGAAAGTTTTATTCTTGGAATTGTTTAGATCATACGTGAAAAATGTAATAGAAAATTCTGTCAAAAGAACATACTTTTGTGAGCAAGAAGGGAGTAATATTTTGGTAGTTACGATTATCCACATCTAGGCTCCCATAGATCGAAATGAATATCTAACTCAAAAATGACACTAGCAGGAGGCTAAAAGCGGTATTTTATTTCCCCCCCTCTAAGTCGGTAACTACTGGCTAAAAAAATTTGAAAAAAAATTGGTAATGAGGCTCTGATGAGATTACTAACGACAAATGCCAAAGTCAACAATATCATTTTAAATTTTGGAATAATAGAGAGGGGTATAATAGAAATGTTTATTTATTTTCATATCTAAGCATATGGGGTATCGAAATGTAGATTTCAATTAGTAGAAGATGACCCTATTTTTTATCAAAAAATGTACCCCTGTGACTACAAACAATCCACGTAGTACGTACTTCGGAACCCTTATGGCATACTCCCGTGTATGTCTTGACCGAATTATTTTGGTGTTCAAACAAACGCGGTAGCGATTAAAACGCTGTCGAACGTGTTTTAAATTTCTGGCGAATAAAAACGCTGCAAAATCGCACTCTCGGCGGTTATTTCGCTCTGTGGGTGACTTAAATGCATGATATATATATTAAAAAAAACTTTCGTTAATCGTTCGAAGAATAAAGCTTCTCTTCTACCGTTTTTATATAGTTAATTTATTATGCTTCGTTCGAAAGTTTGTTTTAGCTTATTTTGCGTTATCCTGTATTTTGATATATTTATTATCATAATTTTTCTACGTACGAAAATAATAATATATCAAGACACAATAAACAAATATGATTTATTTTAGTTGCTAAATAAGTACAATATTTACTTTTAAGCTCTTTATTTTTATAGGCTAAGAAAAACAACTGAACAAATGTATATATTTTTTCTGCAAATATATTTTCGTGAGCAATATCGAATATTATCTTTGTATGTATAAAAGATATTGAGTGAAAATGTAAATATATTTTTATGTTTTATGTATATTGGAACGATGCAATATTTTTTTATTAGAGTGCTTGTTTACTTATATCTTTAATGAAGACCTTTCTATTTATGTATAATATTGTATACCTACTCCCTTCTTTATCATTGGAATGTATATACTCACAATACGATAGTATACCAGCAGTTCTAAAACTAGTTGCGCTGACGTATGGTTTCTGTTCTCGACCAATGATTATTACAGTAAATTCTCGACCGCCTGTCGCAAGTGTGTTTGAACGGTCGCCGTGCTACGTTATAAACTTAATGTAAAATACTCAATTGTTGTGCACTAAATTTAGGTATTCTATATTACAAATCTTTTCAAAAAAAACACACAATAAAAATATACAGTGTATTCCAAGATGATAAAAGGCCTCTATACATCATCCAATTTGACATTCAAAAAAAAATTTTTTTTAAATAAAACACAATTTGAAATTTGTCAGTTAGTTACATATGACGGCATTTTAAAATGCGCAAATAACATGGAGATATATGTATGTATATGTCCAAAGGCTATTACAGCACTTCTATTTTATCCAATAATAATAAAACGCGCACCCTGTATATTAACAATATTTATGTATAAATCCAAAAACAAGTTCAAACAATTTTGTGAACATTTTTACGGCTTAACAATGTTTATATTGAAGAATCCTGTATAATATGTACATATATATAATAAAGAGTGATATTAAAATAAACAGAAACAGAGAGAAAAAGAGAGATAAATAAGGTGGTTAAATTTCAAATTAATATTATTATTTATCCATCTAAACATTTCGATTTCATTAAAATATTTCAACGTCATTCTGTATTTCATTAAATAAACGAATTGTAATTATCCACTAAATGAATAACATACCATGAAACCAATTTTAAATACCTCAAATCGTAATACACGTCCTTTCATTATCAAAAACATTAAACAGGGTGAAATTTAATTTCGACTGTTGAGATATCCGTCAAGGGTGTTTCAACCGTACAAGAATTTTAAGAATGTGATATCTTTTAGTTAAGGCTGAAAATAATTACACAGGACTGTATTCAGTTTCAATTACATAGATTGTATATTTTTTAAAGAAAGATGATATCTATTTAATTTTGGGAATAGTTTTATTTATTTAATTATAAATAATTAGTTAAAATGTAATTTAGCTTTGTATTTTTTCCAATTTATGATCTATATTATAGTGAATAAAAAAGTTATGTGGTGGCTACAGCAACTTATATTACTATCCATTGACTATTACTGATCAGAATGCATTTAATATTAATTTTCACGCTCAGTTATGTTGAAGTTCACTGCAGGAAATTTCACTAAAAAATTTCGAATTTTTGATTTCATTAAAAGTATGTTTATTGTATAGAAAATAACGTGAAAAGTTGAAATTTTCAAACCGCAGGTCTGTATCTCAAACCGTTCTCGAGATATAGCCTCTCAAAGTTTCAGTTTTTTCAAAATTTTGAAGAAAAATAGCTCTAACTTTTAAACGTATACTCGGAATTGATTTTAGTTGACGGATTTGGAATCAGCGTGTCAAAATCTATATAATTACATGTATAATACCTTAAAACTCGAAAAAAAAAATTTCACAAAAAATCGAAAAAATTCAAAGGGGTATACCTTAAAAAAATGTTGATTTTTGACCAAAATTTTTTTGTCGGATTTTAAAGTATTATCCATGTCATTATATAGATTCTGACACGCTGATTTCAAATCCGTCAACTAAAATCAATTCCGACAACGCGTTCAAAAGTTATGGCCTTGATGAAAATAATTAACAATTCCTTGTAGAAAATATGAAATAAAATTCAAAAATTAATAAATTTTTATCAGTTTTTTGAGAATCAATATAATATCTTTATAAATATAAACAGAAAACATCTTCGCGAAGAAACACTAATAGATATAGACAATACTATCAGATGTGCCATGAAATAAGAAATGACGAAATACATATTATATCTAACACATTCAAACGACGCTAAATCAATTAACATAAACTTCAAGTACAAGAATGCCCTTCAAGGAACTTAAGTGAATATTTGCGGTTCGGGTATTTGTAACAGACTCACCAATAACGGTGAAGTTGATTCTGGAATTCCTGGTAGGAGAGTTTCTGAAATCCACTCGGCATCGGTACATCCCCTCGTCCTGTAGCTGTACGTCATCCACCAGGAGGTGGGCCGGTGTAGTAGCGCTCCTGAAGAAGGCCCTCGTACCGAAAGCATGAGGTGCTGACCACATTTTAGCTTGCGTGAATTGTCGTCCGCGAACGTCGAAACTATAAACAAGGAGGCATTGTTATTTATTGTTTCCTGTTTAATGTAAACTAGGTAAATGTAAGATATTTCACATTGGTATAATTTATTTATCTTTGATTAAATGTAATAAGTTCAATACAAAATCAAATTTTAATATGATTTTATCGATTTTTTACTTTCTTATACCTTGTATATGAAATATACATATAATATAAGTAAGTAAGTGAAGCCGATTTTTTTCGAACCCCGGATTTTGATGGAATTATTCATTTTGACCTTCCCTTAATCAATTCTGACTATTTTCGCCATGATGTCTGTGTGTCTGTCTGTCGGTCTGTCTGTCTGTCTGTAAGCGCTGTAAGTCAAATACGACAATTATACGATTAATTTTTGTCTGGGAAGAAAACGTCCTATTTTTGAAAACGATCTTTCAACCGGATACGGATGTTTACCTATGTCGATTTTTGAATTTTTCGAATTACTCTGAAACAGTGCGAAATAGAGAGAAATGGTCAAGTTAAAAATTGTAGGTAATATCAATACTATAGGTATATTTATGTTCTATTCATTTTTTCGAATAAAACGGTTTTTTGAAGAACAAATTTTTATTATAATTCAAATGGTTCATAACAGAGGAGAAATATATGCCATGAGTGTCATGGGACTTTCTTATACGTATACAGAGATTTAACAGTGTGTGTGTTTGCCATAGGTACCATGGGACATTCTTATACGTAATACTGAGAGTGAAGTGTAGTTGAATCTAAATAATTACATAAAAAAATTCTTTCAGGCTAAATCATAAATGTTGGAAAAAAATGTATGGGGAATAAATTATAGATAATAACATACTCGACATTTTTTATCTAAAATATTTTTTTCTTATTTCAAAAATAATTCAAAAATCCAAAAATTTACAAGAGTAAACATCCGTTTTCAGTTATTACGTTAAAAAAAATCACTTGTTATATAAATATAAAATTATTCATTTTGTTCTATCTTGTTAGTTTGTTAGAAATGTTTTAATAAACAAAGAATCACGTATACAATTCACTGTTAGGTTAGGTATAAGAAAGTCCCGTGGTTCCCAAGGCAGATATTTTTTTATGTTAAGATAATAATGAATAATACATAACTAGTATTAATTCGGTCAAGACATACACGGGTGTATACCATAAGGGTTTCGTGTTTGAAGCCACAGGTGCATTTTTGAGTTAGATTAAATATATAAATAGGGTCACAAACAAAAGTATATTAGCTAACCACAATATCGACTTAAATATCAATATTTTTTCTGTTTAAAATATATTATATAGATGAATTTAATGTGACGTAATTATTATTGTCAGAATGCAAACTATAGAATATTAGTTTTTATGAATAAAGAAAAAAAATGGTACCTAAAATACACATCTTGTAAACCATTATATTAACCAAAACGAAATTTATGTTTTCCTTAATAAATGAGCTTAATTATTCAAAATGAAAGGATATGCGCTGAATCTCTATTATATATTGCTCTATAAACTCTAATAAACTTTTTATTAGCATCATATACTATCCGTCTAGACTAGATGATATACATTATACACAGTTTATTTCTGTGGTATGAAATTTGAATAATTACAATTAGAAACTAAGCTCTGGTTTGATGTCAACTATTTAAATTTTTTTTATAGGAAAGCATAATTAATAAAGACATACATACATACAATGCATAAATGTAATATATAAAAAATCATGTGGAGGCCATGACAGTTCAGGATTAGTTTTTAATTAGTTGTAATATAAATTATGTTTCTCAATATGATCCTTATTTATACCTACTATATTTTTAAGTTCAATTAAAGGTACTTTTTAAGGTTCTGTAATTTTAGATTTTATTGCTGTTACAATCTAACATAATGTAATATATGTAAAAATGTACAATGTATATTATATATTACCTAACAGAGTTGTGCATATACTTATTACTCAAATATACTTAAGTACTTTTTTGAGTAATTTCACTTGTATTACTTAAAAAGTATTTTACTTATACTTTTTTCCAAAAAGGACTTTATTGGAAAATAATTGTACTTGTATTTAAAAATGTTACTATACTTATAAATTGATTTTGCGATAATTGAAGAGAAAGGCATAATATTGTTTATTTTATTTTATTAACAATGAAAATACAGTTAAAAATGTATTATATTTTAATTATCATGAAGGGGGACGGAGGGTATGAATGATCGTGAAAACCTGGACGGTGGGGCGTTGGCATGTTAGATGGACCTCGTGAATGGATCTTTTGACGACATACCCTGATTTCGGAAACCCACTAGGAAGTTTCAGGATATCGCTGATTGTGTTGTGCTACAATAGCGCGGTGAGTACATCGGTCCTGTAGCCAGGGTGAGACCTCGAGGGAGTCTAATTTTAGAAGTATTTTTCACAATTTTTATACTAAATTGGGTATGTCCTTTAGGGATTTACGAAGTGTGGGTGTGTAGCAAAGGTCCAGCCGTCTTTTTGAGGAAGCGTGTGACAATTTTTCGGTAACAACTAGTTGTTTTCATATTTCTTAAGGTTATTCGATCGTTAGAACAATATATAGATAAAAGCCTAAAAATTTAATATGTAATGTATGGATAATTTACAATTTTACAATTTTTTTTTTAATATTGGACGTATGATTTTTGAATAATTGGATATTAAAAATTGAGTTTTTAATAGACGGTAAATGAGAGAACTATTGCATCATCACGCCTAAACCACTGGACGTATCTGACCCATATATTTGTTCGTTTGGTGCTCCGATAAGTTTATCTTTTTTTTGCACCCAGTAGATGGCGCTGGGGTTGACATATTTTGATAAATTTTATTTATGGTCTGGAGTTTTGGTCAAGATGTACCAGTACTTTATAATGCGTTATAAAAAATGGCACAAATTGTATAGTTTTAATAGAGCATAGCTTACAAAATTTTTATTTCACTGAAAAAAAAAACAGTAGATACTATTGTATTTTTTTCTTATAATCGTTATCCTTTTGAATTCATCCTTAGATTATCACTGTGTTCACACTAGAGATTTTGTATCTGGAATTATTCACTATAAAATAAAATCTAGTTTACATATCCATTTCCAGCACTTTAACTGTCGTCTAGAATCATAACCGCGTTACCGCAGTTATGCTAAACCGCTCTGATGAAGTTTCCTTATAATTAAGTTCTAAATTACTATTAAGGCGAGCCCAGCGACTCAGTGGCGGCGTGTGTGGGGGGAGACAGGGGGGTTTAATTACACATCAGGTGTTCAATTTACAAAATCTACAGCGAAACAAATTCGGTTCATGCGGTGAAGAGTAATTGTCGACTTGTATGGAAAATTCTTAAAGATATGTGAAGTGAATGAAATTATACTTTTCCCGGTTTAAAAATATTTTTATTTATTAACTTATGTCCCGTATTATAAAGGACCTAGCAAATTTGCTAGCTAGCAAGCACTTTCAAATGAGATATCAAACTTATATGACAGTTCTTTTGGAGTTTGTTGAAGACTTTGACAAGTTTCACGTACGCGTTGTAGGTAAATACCAACGGTATTAAAACAGTGGTGATATTATGAAAATTATTTTGTACGGTGAAAGATGCCAACTGTGTTACAATTAGTTGAAGTGTCACTGCTCTAAATTCCATAACTAATCCATAGATACTAGTACAGAATTAATACCCGATTTAAAAGTAATTGCTAGCTAGTGACTCCTTGCAAATATTAGATAAAATGTTAATGATAAATATACAATTAAGAAATCTAAAACATGTTTTTTTTAAAGATAATTAAAAAAATAATGAGCACTTATATGTATAATAATGTAAGCTATTTAAATTTAACCCTTTATAAAGAATGCCACTGGATTTTCATGTACACATACATATAGTAAGGGGGTCGTTTGTACATGGTTATTGCTCAGTTTAGGAACTTGCTTTAGATATTGTGGTAAGGTTTCGCAAGAAGCGATAAGTTTCAAATTGCAGTAGTGAAGAAATTTGACTGTATGTTTTGATATACTTCAAAGTTTTGGAATTGTTTCAGAATACATTGCTATGATATATAACTAGAGGTTCCCTCCCCTGGGCTACAATGCTTTCGATATTTTTTCAAAAATTTCGGTAATAATAATATTTGATATCTGCTGTATATACGCCACAATAAGATATACAGTAGCACTTCGCAACAACGGCGAAATTAGAACCAGACCCTCGCTGTTAAGTGAAAAATGCTAATAAGTGAATTAAGGCTTATTTTGTGCCTCCCTGCAAGCAAAACTACGTACTATGTAGTAATATATATTAAGTGTGCAATAACACTAACTCTAAAACAATGTTAGCATGGGAAATTTACACAATTTTCGCCTTTAAATACATATGTATTTACTTCGTACAGTATATGTACATGATTTACGAGTACAACTGAAAAAGAAAAAGACGGAGATTTAAGAGCGCTGTTATTGCGAAACGCCGTTAAGCGAGTGGCCGATATTGTGAGGTGTTACTGTACATATGTATGATCCAATTTTTTACCTTTTATATACATACATACATGAAATGTATTGTGTAATAAAGTATAGTGATCATGAAAATATTCGAACTCAAGATTTTAACGGAATTACACATATTGAGGGTTCCTGAATTACGTACGACCATTATCTCACAGCCAAAACGGTGGGGCTTACAGACATGAAATTTTAAACTTAAGGTTCTTGTATACTGTAGATGTGCACCTCCTATTTTTAAAAACCATCACTTAACCGGAAACGGATGTTTACTGATGTCGATTTTTGAATTTTTCGAATTATTTTTGAAATGGTGTGCAGTAGAAAAAAATGTTTTAGAATGAAGTTACAGAAAATACTCTTATCTATAATTTATATTCTGTTAATTTTTTCCCCAAAATTTTTTTAAAGAAAAATGAAAAATTAAAATGATTGCCATCAAAACTAGTGGTTATTAAATTGTATGTCGCCATTATCTGTTTCTATTTTTTTAAACTTTCCTATATGTTTCATTTCTTTTATTGCATTGCTTTTATTTTTAAAACAAATACGTATCGATATATGTAGATATTATTACCGCTTTTCCATTGAGATATAATACTTTTATGACAAAGGTACACGGTACACGTAGGTACATAGTTTGAACAAATAACAAAGGTTATTATTTTATTTAGAAATTCTATAGAAATTAAATAAGCTTACAATAATAACGCAAGTATTTACAAGCTCACAATGTGCTCATTTTCAAAATATACAGCCACGTGCAAAAGTATTAGGCACCCTACAGAATTGCCAGTTTTAGAGTGATTTCGAATAGGAAATGTAAATAAAACTGAATATATGATTAATTATGATTTATTTTAATAAAATAATTCATATTTTGTCGGTCCACCTTTCGATTTAATGACAGCAGCCACCCATTTCGTCATTGACCCTACCAGCTTAAAACATTCTTCTTGGGATATCTGTTTCCACTCATGCTTTAACGCGGCTAGTAGCGATTGCTTATTACTTATAGAGTGTCTTCGGATGTTCTTCTTCAAAATGGACCAATTTTTTTCAATTGGATTAAGTCTGGTGATTGTAGCGGCCAGTCCAAAAGATCAATTCTGTTTTGAGCTATCCACGTCATGGTGTGCGCTGATTTGTGGCAAGGAGCATTGTATTGATGGAATTTTACTCCGTCGGTGTTTGTATCGCCGAAAATTTGCGTTATCGACGGCACTAGAGCTGTTTCAAGAACTTTAGTGTAATTCGCACTGTTCATTCACCCCTAACATAACACCATTTCGCCTACTCCAGTGGTAGCCATACAATCCCAGATCATGATTGAGCCTCCACCGTATTTAACAGTGGGCACCACACATTCTGGGTTGAATTTTTCGCCCACCATTCGCCTGACATAAGTCACACCGGGTGTTACAAATACCTATGCAAAATGAAAAAAATATATTTATTTTAAGATTTAATTATTTTCCTTGCAGAACGAAATTTCAAAGATGTTGACTTGTTTTAATGTAATACATAAAGTTAATAACAATACCTCAAAGTTAGATTCGTCTGACCACAGTACATTGGACCAATCTTCCACTGTCCAATCTCTATATTTGAGGGTCCACTCCGACCGATTTTTCTTATTGTGCTCCGACAGCCACGAATTTTTTCTTGCCTTGCAGCCTTTAAATCCAGCTTTAAGAAGCCTTCTTCTCACAGTATAGATACTCACTGATTTCCTTTTTGCTTCAGATAAAACTGCAGCGAGGTGTACAGCAGTTTTTTTGCGATCCTGTAGAGACTTCCTAAGCAAAAATCGGTCTTCACGCTCTGTAATTATTTTTCTTCTGCCTGTTCTTGGTCTATTTTCATGGTAACCGGTCTCTTTGAAACGATTTAGTGCATATTGCACTACACAACGCGAGTGCTTCACTTCCTGGGCAATTTTCACTTGAGACATGCCTTGTTCATGTAAAATCTTAATTTTTTGGCGCTGTTCTGCACTAAGTTCAGTTTTTTTAGGCATGATTAAGGCGATAAATGTTAGTCTTTAGGAATATGGTAGCAACAATTGCGTACAACACGTGTATGTTCACTACAAGCACTGGCAACACACTAAAACTCTAAAACGTAAAATAGCAAATTCGAAGAAATACTGTATTAAAACATATCTGGGTGTCATAAATATTTGTTTTTGTTTTATTTCTGTCATAAAATACCGCCGATGCAATAGTAAAACCACAAAACCCTTATCTGATCACTAATTGTTGAGACAGTGACAAATTGTAGGGGTGCCTAATACTTTTGCACGCGGCTGTATGTGTAGCTGTGGGTGCTTCTTATTATTATGACAACAAAAAAACAAAACAAAAATTTTATGAAAAGAAATAATATTATTAGAATATATGTATAGTTGTATCAAAGATGTTCTTATTTATTAAAATACGTTCATAAGGTTTTAGCGGTGATCGTTTACAGAATCTGTTTTAAATTTTATTTGTAAAATAGTATTTTGGAGATTTTTATATCTAAGAACTGTGTAATATACATATTATCTAAAATTTACCTATCTTTGTTAAAAAATTATTCCAGATAAAAGTTGCTTTTTGATTAACATGCTGTAATAAAAAATAGTCAACCCTAACGAGCCTTTTGATGTTACAATACATTTTTAAGTTTTTAACTATAATACTTTTCTAAAATATGAAACATTTTTACCAGAAACTCAACTTCTTTGAGATATTTGACCGTACATATATTTCTGAATTTTTCTATTACTCGTACATTCAGTTAGAATTCAATTTAACTTTCCTTGCGAGTAATATGTACCAATGTAAGAATTTAGTTTACTGGCGTTAAAATTGTTACGCCAGCGCTGAATCGGCGACGTTGAAATGTTCTAGACACGAACGAAGAACTTGAAATATGAATATCATAAAATTTATGTATTTTCCTCTCTATTTTACATAAACTTTGTATAAAATTATTTATTAAGGGGTGACATCTAATGTATTAATTAATTTTTGTCATTTTTTTGTTGGCTTAAATGTATGAACTTAAAAATAATAATAATAAGTTTCGTCAAAATCGGTCCAGTAGTTTTCAAGATAATTTCGGTCAAACACTCAAAAACTTTTCTCATAAAAATCTATGTAAAGGATTGTAAAAAAACTAACAAATACCAAAAATATATGAAATAAACGCCAAATTTCACAAACACACTATTTAATTATACAAAATTGTAGTGTTTTGATCGTGCGCTAAAACGGTTATAAAATTCATTTAACTTTAACAATTAACCTTGCAGAATACGTCTACGGTCAAGCGTGTTAACCCAGCCTTGTGCGGTGTTAACGTGATTAGGCAAATTTTAGTAGGCAGCGCTTGTGAATTTTGTTCTGCGGGACCGTTTTCATGCTCGGGCTGTGTAGCCACAAATGACGAGCGGCCTCTAACTGGTGTAAGACACATAGATGAAGTAATAGAGTGAACTTTAACCAGTGGCGGGGTCATAGATTAAACATTTTATCATGCTAATATTTTGAATTATTTAAAATAGGGAATTATAACAATAGTAAATATTATCTACTTATATTATAATAATGTATTGAAGTAATAAATTAAATTTTAACCAATACTGCGTTTAGCAAGCTCAGCGGTTGAAAGTCAGCAGTCAACTATGCTGAGTATGCTGACAGTCAACTGCTCCATTCTCTAAACCGTGAGCTTACAGTCATAGAATCACAAAAAACATAAATATTACCATTAACATTTCTACGAACGAGCTTGTTGCTTATAATAACGAAATTAAAAAAAAAATTGGTTTGTTCATTTTTTTCGACATGAACGACTCAGAAAACGCAAAAATAATTTACCGAATCAAAAAGTTTTGACGTCTAAATATGAACAAGTCAGAGCCAGTTAATAGCTGACCTGTTTACTCAACAGTTGGAAGTCAGCGTTTGCGCAGCGGCCCGTTTAGCAAAATCGATTTGGTCAGCATCTCAGCCGCTGACGTTCGCTAAACGCACCCAATGATTATGCTTTAATATTTTTTATACATTATTCTTCATCATTTGTTTATTGTCAATGTGAACTTCTCCTTTTATTATGGTTCTTTCATGTTGTTGTTTTGTATATGAGTGTTTATCAGGATCCAAGGGGACAGAAAAATGTTATAACCAACGTAATTTTTTTTGAGAGGGGGCATACCCCTCCGTTTTACGAGCGTAAATAAATTTAAAACTAATTTCATATTAAGAATCCTTAAATTTAGTTTGGCTCGTATTATGTGAGATAATATAAATTATAAATATTTATGTAAAATATAAATTATTTTCGGTGCCCTTGAAGTTTATGGCCCTGGGTCATATGGCCCTCCTAGTTCCCCTTCTATCTGGGCCTGAGTATAACAATTACAACATGGAAAAGTGGTAGATTTTTAGCTTTACTTTTTAAACAAAGTCTACACGGAGAAAACTGGGACTCAAATTTTAGAAAAAATTACAGTAATAATAATAATAAAAATTATAATCTTTTCTTAAAAATACAAGTCTTTAAATTATTGCAATATGGATTGTAAATTGTAAAAATGGTAGAGTTAAATTATTTATATACATATATTTCTAGCTTCATTTTTCTTCGTGCTATGGCTTGCTTGTAGTTCTTTGAAATATATCTATATTTATGTTTTGAAATATTGAAATTGGTTATTTAAGTATAGAAAATGTTATGTCAGAGAATATATTTCTGAGAAAAGCTCATAAATGAAGAAATTGAATGAGCTTCACTTCAGTGGTGGGGTCGTAGATAGTGTATGTATTTAATATTTTTATCATCTGATTCTTAAAACAACATTAACGAATAAGTTATTATATATTCACTACTTGAATTAGTAACAGTCACTTCTTAAACTATGACAGAATCTATGGTTTTATTTTATTTATTTTTGATACCAAAAACTGGATCAATCTAAAAAAAACATTATTTAATAAACATAGATAAATAGAAAATCAGTTATGAATATGCCTAATTGATGAAAGAATGAAAATTAATGAAAAACGTTTATTGTAAATACACTAAAAATTATTTTTGGATAGATTTTTCAAGTTTTTTTTAATAAACTTTTAAATAACTCACTTAAAGCAGTTGGTTCGAAATTACTATTTGTTTAATGAAATTTAATTTGACTAATTTAATTAGTGAAATAAAAGTTTTACAGAGTAAGATATACAGAGTTAAAAATTAATTAAATGCTAACTTTTTTTCAGAAAAAAATAATATTTCAATATAATTATCTAAAATATTACTGTACAAAAAAAATGCACAAACCTTTATTAAAATCAATAAAAATAAATACATAAACTTAATATACAAAGGAATGCCACTGGTATGTCTTAAAGTTGAAGAGGATGGTAGTTACGTGTAGATATAGTTTCACTTGTATTAACTTGGGTTCAGTATATCACCGCTTTAAGTACTTACCCCTATTAAATGTGTAGTTAGTCACTGATCAAATTGATATTAATATATGTCAGATATGAGTTTGGAGACAATGTATCCGAGATAAGTTTATTTTGTAAGGTCTCGCGATACCGCAACGGATATTATATCAAAATGTTATGGCTCTTTGCTTGGGAATATTAGTTCGGAGAACATAATTACAAATGTTATTAAATTAGATTTTTTCATTAGTGATATATATATTTTTAACAAACCTAAAAACAATAATCTAAACGAGTTATATGTTGTAATATAAATGAATAAAAATTACGATACGATACAGAAATCCATAATACTAATATGTGTATTAATAATTATAATTAATATGCCTGTCTGTTTGTTTGTTACCTTTTCACGACTAAACCACTCAACCGATCTTGATGAAATTTGGCAGGGAGATAGTTTGCATCCGGAAGAAAGACATAGTCTACATTATATTCCGAAAATTGTATCCCGAAAAATTTATTAGATAAAAAAATGTGTATGTGACGTTTGTATGTGCGACCTGTTTTATCGACTATTATGACACTAATATGTGTATTAATAATTATAATTAATGTGCCTGTCTGTTTGTTTGTTACCTTTTCACGACTAAATCACTGAACCGATCTAGATGAAATTTGGCAGGGAGATAGCTTGCATCCAGAAGAAAGACATAGACTACTTTGTATCCCGAAAAATTTATTAGATAAAAAAATGTGTATGTGACGTTTGTACGCGCGACCAGTTTTATCGACTATTATAACAGAAATCTGTATAACCTAACCCTCTTCTACTTCTTCTTCATGGGTGACAGCTCTTACCTAACTTAAATTCCATACGAACCATGTGCATCTTATTATACAGGGTGGGGCATTAAAATGTTTGATTTTTATCTCAGAACTATCGCATATTTGAAAAAAATGTTTAGTTGTGAGGGGGTAATCGAACGGTAATTTTTATTTTTTATTTTTGCATGGCCTTCAAGAATATTCTAAGGTCAACATCATTTTTTTTTTTTAAATAGGAACCTATAGTTTTTATTAAGTTATCTTATTCTACGTGAAAAAACACTAATCTTTAATTAAAATTTTTTTTTTAACAATCTAAAATTTCCAAGATATCTAACAAAATAATTCGAGATTTTGAACTTTCAAGAATTTTTTACTCAGAAATAATCTACTTAATAGAAAAAGTACAAGATACAGAGCTTCCCAAACCATGTGTCGAGAGATTAATGATGGACAGAATAATTCAATTTTATAAATTGTTATTTTTTCAATTAAAATGTTTAATCGATTCCGAATTTAAATTTGAAAAAATTGGGAAAAATTAAGAATAAAAAATTTAAAATCCGTATAAAAAGGAGGGTTGTACATTTTTGTATTATTATAATATTCATGTACAGAGCAGTTTACGCTCGCAATGCCAAAATCTACTGATTTTATTTGACGATATCTTTACTCTATGATATCATTTTAGGATTTTTAATGGAGCTTCATATAATCTTTTTGGGAGTTACTTTTGAATTTTGTATGTTCCGAGAAATACCAAAATTAAATTAAAAATTAATTCAAACATCAAAAAAGTATTAAACGAACCTGTATTTATAATGTGTAAACTGATGAGTTTTTTTATTAACCAATAATGGCTTAAAGGTACAAAAAGGTTTCCCAAACCTGATTTAACTCATGCGTAAAATCAACGTCCCGCAACGTGTTGGAGTATGTTAAAATTGCTACATATAACGATTCTTCAGTGTGCACACAAATTTTATAATTTGATTAGTGTGCTGTGGTGTAAAGAAGCACTTTCAAATTGTTTAAAAATTGAGATAACTCTTTCTGTCCCATAATAATCGAAAGTATACTAGTTGATAATACTTTGGACAAAATTACTATATCGGAACAGAGCAAAATGGGGTCTTCAAGGTACGCCATCTTCAGGCTACGCTTTAATCGCATTTTCAACTGATTTATTTTTGAAAATTGAAATCTATTGCAATATAAGTTATATACACTTTTATATAAAAATACTAGCTGCTACCCGCGGCTTCGCTTGCGTCTATTTCGAATCCCCCATCCCCATGATATTTTTTCCGCCGGATCGAATGAAACTAATTACAACCATTCATATGTAAAAGAGTGTGAAATATAAATTTTTCTATATTTTGGTTTTCATTCATTATGCAAAATCGTAAATATCTCGACTGCTATGCGAGATAGAGGGTTGTTTTTCCTTCTAATACCCTACCTATTTGGTATTTTTCCTACCGGATCGAATAAAATCACTTACAACCCATCATATGTAACGGGAAGTAAAATGTTAATTACTAAAAAATTTAATTTTTTTCCACCCCCTTGCAATTCTATAGGGGTTGAATTTTCGAGATACGAAGTAGCCTATGTCCGTTCTCGGGATGCAAGCTATCTCACTGCCAAATTTCATTAAGATTGGTTCAGCGGTTTAGCCGTGAAAAGGTAACAAACAGACAGACAAACACTTTCGCATTTATAATATTAGTATGGATTATTAAAAATACATAAAATTGCACTTAAAGGGTTATTTCTGGAGATTCCTCCCTCCACCTCCATAGGCGCACCATTGGTTTGGATAGAAAAACATAGAAGATTGATTTTCGGTTAATAGAATAGTCGTTTATTAAACTCAAAAACTCATGAATTAAAAAGTAACTGTGCTGAATTACCCGAAGAGAAATAAAATATAAAAGACATAACAATTATAAAAAGAACTTAAAACACAATGATAAATAAATAAATACATACTCGATTCAATTCAGTTACTTGTTGTATTCATATTCAAAAGTTTCGTGAAATGATTTAAATTTTAAATAATATTTTAATTCTCCAAGTTTTCCAGCATTGCGCTTTCGTCAAAAGCAAGTTCTTTACTAAAGTTTTGAACAACATTTCCCTTGCTACAGACAAATAATTAGGTACATATTTGTTTTATATGAGAGAATAAATGTTTAATTGGACAAAAAAGAGGAGAGAGCACATACGCTGAAATTTCTGTGTTCTAAAGTCAACACTTGAAAATGAAACAAAACTTTCTGTCTTCAGACTCTGGAGAGACAAAATTAAACAAGTAACAGCACAATTTCCAATTTTCTTAAGTGAACTATATATTAAGCTACGTTCACATTGGATGAGATAGTAGTGAATGCAGTCACTAAATTGTACCAACTTTTATTACTACTACTATAAAGTTATTTATTGTTCATATAAATTAGGTGTTGCATTTACGATAGAATTATTTTGAAAATAGGGTGATTGATGTACTACAGCATTGTATTTATTACGTTAGTTATACCTTATAAGTTAAGAAAAAAAAGTTTATATTCTTGTTCTATGATTATCGGTATCGAAAACCATACATGACCTCCATGTTTTTTCTATCTTTTTAAATAATTTTTCATATATGAAAAAATTAAATGAGATTTGTCAGAAATAAAACTCACCTTTGTATTATAAATATTAGTTTTCTAACATAATACAAATTCGCAGAATAACTAATTTGACAATTCGAAGGCAACATGGAAAAAAAGTTAAAAAATATTCTAATTAATTAAGATAATTAAACTTCATGTAATTGAATTGAAAATACGTTATATTGGTTTTTAAATAAAGTGAATAGTTTTTGCATGACTTACCTATAAAGAGGTTCCCCTTCTGTCTCCTTAAACCATAGCACCATCGAAACAGAGTCATCTCGGTCTCTTGGAGAAATATCACATGGCAAAGTTGCCTTCTTCGTCATCACCCCTTGTACATCGATCATTGGTACTGGAACAGAAAACAGCTGTTATATACCTACTAACAGTGGCGTAGTAATTTTTAAATATAAATCATATTACTCATAAGAAAAGTGTTTGCATATTTTTTTGAAAATAGCAGTGTATGAGTGATAGTTCAACGTTAAAAACTTGTCTTACGAAAAAGGGTAAACCATTACTGTACTAGTATCTTTTTCCTCATTGGATAGCTCGTTGAAAAATTATTATTTTTTTCTCAAAGCGTAGAGAATTAAATTTCCTATAAAAAAGATCCAGAATGCTTAATTCATAGATCCAGTATTTTTAAAGATATGTTCGTTTAGACATTATCATAAAATAGTAATATTAATAATAATAATTTGCAATACCATACAATAGGCATGATGCCTAATTTTTAAAAACTATTTTATGATGATCTTACGTGTCTCTTATTTCCAAAAAAATGCTTATTTCTGCAGAAAATAAAGGTTTAATCACAAAAATTGATCCTTTTAAAATTAATTTTGAATTTGACGCCAAAACGCTCGCAGGTGTCATGGCGCATTTTTGACGTCACGCCTATGTAATAAATCCTTGTTCCATCGCTAATGTTTCTCGGTTTTACTTTTGGTGACACAAAACTGAGCAAATTGATAATTTAAAACAACAAAATAATTTATAAACAGTGCAGAATTTAATGAAACAAAAATGACGTTTACGTAGTCGTGACGTCAACCAATCTCACTGGTGTTTTATCAAAGATGGCGGATTGCTGTATTTTGCGTTTTTATTTTAACAAAAATCATATTAATCTCGCTTTTAATATAAAAATAAATACAATTTTTATAATCTTTTTAACTTATTTCATTATTTAAAATCATAATTTCAGTGATACTTTGTTACTGGCATCATGCCTATTGAATGTATATAAAACCTTGATGTAGGGGAGAGGTGCTGCAGTTGAAACACGGCGTCAGTTGAAACGTTTTAAAAATAATATCTACTAGTGGTCATAAATGAAAGCTTTATATCATCTGAGTTAGCTAATGTGTTACTGCTTTAGCGACCGAGTCGGCGCTACTATTCTGTCAAATAAGTTTTGAAAATTTAAGAATTAGGTGAGATTTAGTGTTTTTTCAGTTGATGTCTTATTTTTAAAATACGAATATATTTTTGGATTACACAGTCAAAAATCATTTCTCGTTAATCATATTTGGTTAGTAGATTGATATAGAAGCAAGGCATGTATAGAGCTATGTATTTTTAATCAATTTACAATTATTTAAATTTGGTGTACATTGTGTTACATTTTCCGAACTAGGCTGCAATTGAAACTATTTAGAATGCATCGGTTGAAACATGTTTCATCCGACACCTGCAGGGCCGTAACTAGAGGCTCGGGGGCCCCGTGGGAACAAGTGACCGAGGGCCCCCCAATATATACAAAATATCTATTTTTTCGTTGAATTTTATACTTTTTTGATTTTGCAAAAGTTGCAAAGTGAATAATATTATCTCAAAAGAATTACCCCACTTGTTTTTAAGATTTTAAGGAGAATTTAATTTGTTCCTTATTTTACTTTTTTATTGAACAAAAATATATGTTTCAATTGACGCTTTCTCGGCGTCATTTGAAACACTCTCCTTGACTCTACTTTAGATCAATTTCTACATACATTGGTTAATATTTTGAGAAATTTTGCTTGGTGATTAGAAGTTTAATAGAAAGACTATATTGTGTCCAAATTTGAAATAATTACTAATTAAAATAACAAAGTTATCATCGAAAACCCAAAAACTGTTTCAATTGCAGCACCTCTCCTTGATGTACCGCCACTGTATGTCTATATACATATATGGATGAAATATTGGCTCGCGAATCCCATTTGTATTAATATTTAGTCACGCATGCGGTTCGGGTTTTTGTAAACACAATTCAAAACCAATTGTGCTCTACTTAGACGATTAAAGTATCGTTTCATGCTATCGAATTTATTTTATTATTATCGAAAATATTTTTGACGTGTATAAGTTTATATCTTATGTACGGATGTATAAATAAACTCAATAGTGATTATAATTTATTGAATTCATGTTGAATTTATAGCACATAATGTGCTTACAAATTATTTCGTATATAAAAATATTCAAGGTGACATTTAGATTATTCCGAATTTCTGTTTTACTTCCATGTTCTGAAAGAAATGAAAGTATTGTAATACCATCGAAAAATCGTGTCCGAGAAAATGACAAATTCTGATTGTACTAACTTCAAAACTTAAAGAAAAGTTAATTTCCGCATGGCGGCTGTGCGTGTGTCTGTGTGTCAGGATGTAGATTTTTTTTCGTTCACGATAACTACCGTAAAAATGCACCGATCTAAATTATTTTTGGGGAAAATGTTTGTCTCAGTGAGTACTCCAGACTTATTGATTTTGGTGCTAATCGGATTAGGGGTTTTGGAAATATTCGAAATTTTGTAACTTTTTTCGTCTAAAAAGTGAATATTGCGAGTATTATCTCACTAATTTTGATAAGATTTGGTACATTTGCAGTTCAATTGAATCTAAAGGACATTTATTATTTGAACGTGCCTAAACAGCCGTTAAAGGGGTGAAAAACACACTTAAAATTTGAATTTTAAATACTAATATGTCATTAATTCATGTTGCCTTGGAAACAAATGCAACTAAATTCAAATTGTCAAATTAGTTTTTCTACGAATGTGAATTATGTTTTTGACATTAGAAAACTAATATTTATGTACAAATGGCAAAAAGAGCTGTAACCGTTGTAAGTATATATGTTTTTTAATGTATTACGATATGTATGTTATATTCATAGTAGTAGGTTATATAAATAAAATATTTAAAAAAATGTATATTTAAAAATTATTTAAAAAGATAGAAAGAACATGGAAGTCATGTATGGTTCTCCATACCGATATTTCAGTATTTGATTATTAATAAAATACGTGAGAGAAATATTATTGTAGGAATTATTCATATTTCGGTTAGATTATATTCTTAGATTATATTCTTAAAGTTAACTTAATGTGATAATTAATAATTATCAAATTTGAATGTTTTTTTACATCTCCCACGTTGGTCATCAACGCACATGATAGGGTTCCGTAGTCAGTCTCACTACTTATTCTTAAATGTTTCATAAACTATTTTTGCTTTAATATTTTGGAATTTTTTCAGATTTTTTATATCGATAATTTAAAAAATAGAGGAGGGAAGCTCTGATAACGATTTTGAACGCTAATATTCTAACTTGTGTTGAAACTGAAGATTAATAAGGTTTTTTTTTCATCTATAACGTATATTAAATTGTAACGCTATATACAAAAAAATTAAGATATATCTCAATAAGAAAAATTTAAGATAAAATAAAAATGTTTCAAGTTGAAAAAAGTTCCATAATTAAGAATAAAAAATATATAAGTACCTACGAAATGATAAATATGATGTATATATATATTCTTTCATTAAAATATAAGTCTTTTTTAAGATATATTTTTCTTTAAAATTTCTCTCGTTCTTTTCAGTGGAAAATTCACTCAATAAAACTCCACATAATTCAGACGGGGAAAGTAAATTTAACCAAAAGCAATTAAAAAACTTTTTTACACTTCTAAGTAAATTTAACTTTTAGGTGAATTCATGCAAATACGACACCTTTAAACTTGATGATATAAAATCAAAGTATGTTTTGTGATTTATTAATATTTATATTTATTTCAATTGAAAATACTTATTAAGGATATATGGTAGGTACAGTCTGAGTCAAAAATAATGTAAATCTCCATATATGCAATGAACGATAAAAATTCCCGAGTCTATAAGCCTCATACAAACGAACATTCATTTTATATACAGTTGACATAGGGAATTTAACATGGGGACAGTTAGAAATGTTGTGGTAACCTTTGGTCAAATTTAACGATGTATGATTGGTGCAATTTGAAATGCCGCCTCGAAACTAACTGATAAATTTTAAATTAATCAACAGTATTTTGTTTTCAACAATAAAATACATTAATGAAATTAAAATAAACAACCTAGATAAAATAATTATAATAATATTTTTTGGCAGATTTAAATTTGAAAACAAAATACTAATTACATACTATTTTATTAAAGATCAAAGTTTACTACAACACTTCTAATTGCCCCCATGTTAAATTTCCTATGTCTTAATAAACTTGAAATACACTGTACAGAGATAAAATAAAATATGAAACATAAAAAATAAAAACACATTTTATTTACATAAAAAACTTTTAAAATTACCAAACGGCATTAAATCTAAATGATTACACTTTAAAATACCAAGTTCCATTTCAATAAATCGCATTGTAAATTGAGTCTTGATGGTTATTCGACGAAAAAACTTTTTTTCCACCAAGTTGTTCCTTGAACTGTTGGATAACTTGTGTCTAGTTTCATTGAAGATCTGTTTTATTACAAATTAATATGAAAAGTTCGAGAATTTCCTTCATGCGGTAACTCTTGTGTGTTAACATATTGTTACAATTCTTTTATGAACTTTTTCGTGCTGGGTTTTAGTTTTTGTGTTCTAAGATTTATTGCTTGGCAATCCATTTAATATATTATTTTATTTATTTATAAAACCTTGTTTTCTTTATACAGATAAAATAAAATTATATATTTGATATGGTCAACGCCAGGGGTGGAAAATCAGTACTTTTTGGATATTTTTTGAAGAAAAAAATATATTACTTTTTAATACTGATTTTTCGCATATACCTAGTACTTTAACACATATAATTTAAAACAAGTTACACAAAAAAAACCCTTTTTATTAATAAAATGTAAAAAATCTATATTTTCAAATATCTAGACTAGAATACCCCTACGTTTGAGGATTTTTATTTGCCAATTTTCACCTCTCCAACGCAATTCTACGAAGGTTAAAACTATGAAAATGTACTTTGACAAAAATTGATTTTCAATTGCTCTCACGACAAGATAAAATTCCGTGAAGAGAGTTTAAAGGTGTAAAACTTTTTGTTAAAATTAAAAAAAATCAGCTTTCAAAATTAGTTACCGAACTAACTTATGTCAATTGGCAGTAAGTTTAGATCTAAAAATATTTTGTTAATATTAAATTAATTTTTTATAGAAAATTAATAATAATTAAAATATCGTTATGGTCTATGCTGTTACTTTTTTAATTCCTTGTATAACTAAATCTTAACAACTGTTTTTATGTTAGAAAAAATATCTTAAAATTCCATTGTCAATTCTCTCCCTCCTTTTAACAAAAAAAAAAACTAGTTATGAAACAGCTTTAGTTCAAGCTGTTATTTTTTTAAATGAATTGTTATATATTTATGTAGTAACTAAATGATTTTATGTCTTATTTTCTTGTATTTTAGTCGATATTTGTATGACGAGTTGAAGTTCACTGCAGGAAATTTCACTAAAATTTTTAGAATTTTTGATTTCGTTATAAGTATGTTTATTGTATAGAAAATGACGTGAAAAGTTGTTTGTTTCAAACCGCAGGTCTGTATCTCAAACCGTTCTCAAGATATAGCCTCTCAAAGTTTTAGTTTTTTCAAATTTTTGGAGAAAAAAGGCCATAACTTTTGAACATGTGGTCGGAATTGATTTTAGTTGACGGATTTGAAATCAGCGTGTCAAAATCTATATAATGACATGTATAATACTTTAAAATCCGACAAAAAAAGTTTGGTCAAAAAACGACATTTTTTTAAGGTATACCCCTTTGAATTTTTTCGATTTTCGCGAAATTTTTTTTCTTGAGTTTTAAGATATTGTACATGTCATTATATAGATTTTGACACGCTGATTCCAAATCCGTCAACTAAAATCAATTCCGACCACGCGTTCAAAAGTTATGGCCTTTTTTCTCAAAAAATTTGAAAAAATTAAAACTTTGAGAGGCTATATCTCAAGAACGGTTTGAGATACACACCTGCGGTTTGAAACAAACAACTTTTCACGTCATTTTCTATACAATAAACATACTTTTAATGAAATCAAAAATTCGAAAATTTTTAGTGAAATTTCCTGCAGTGAACTTCAACTCGTTATACAAATATCGACTAAAATACAAGAAAATAAGACGTAGAGGTATTATAGTTTTATAATTGAACTTGTAAATTAATATTTAATGCTATTTTTGACTTTTTGTTAATTATTAATGAAAGTTATTAACTGAAAACACAGATTTGTATTAATTTACCCATAAAGAAAGCGAAGCACTACTTCCCCTGCTTCCATGGACACTTCGCCACTGTAAAATTCCAATGTATATTTAATATTTAAAGTGAACAGATTTTTTGAAGATGAATCTGTATCCAACTTTGTTAACATTAGAATGTCATTTGATCTAATATATCATTTTCTTCAACATTAGTAGAATGTAAAAGAATATAATACATTCATTATATTGACAGTATTGGTACCTTCCAATACTTTTATTTTTCATACCTTTATATTTGTTTTTATAAAATCAGTATAGACTTCAAATTTAGTTCTGTATTGTATCGTTAGGTACACTATTTTTTTAAGAAGTTAAGGTAAAATCTTGAACATTTAAAAAAAAAGTATTGACCTTTTAGATAGTGCACTGAACTAATAAAAGTTACAGCATGGGGTAAATTAATGGTTTCGTGTTATAAAATCTAATAATGAAATATGTTAAAATTGAAATTAAATTTTTGCATTTGATCTGAATTTTTGAAATAATCGCTTTCAGTTTTGTTTGCATGCATTATATGAATTTTCATTGTTTGGAAATTTTGTTGTAGTTGCATCTAATTAACCGTTTTGTTTGTAGTGCGTTTTAGGAAAAATATGACAACAATTAGTAAAGTATATTGCAATTTGTGTTTTTGTTATTTAACATAATGTTGCTACTGTTAATCCCTTGACTGGCAATGAATTATATATGTATGTATTTACATAAAAAAGTGACAAAACTGGCAGGGGATCATATATGTATATTTTTAAATAACTTCGACAATTTTCTGAAGATGGCCTTTTCGCAAAAAGGTCCTTATACTCATAGCTATAACTCTACTCCTTTATTTGTTATAATTTTTTTAAAGTTCATGAAACATGGAATTTAGGTATTTTTAATCATGAAAATGTTATCATACTTTATATATTTTTTTATAATTTTCAAATGAATGTTAACAATATAGTATACTTCAATTTCAAGATTTTTACCGGCAACCACCTTTATTTTAATTAACAACGAAATGCGTTTCTCTACTCTTCGCGGACATATTGCTCTTTTTTCCACTCTCTTCTGTCCCATATTGACAAAAACAGTTATATATAAAATTAAAGATAGTAAAATTCTCTAACAAAAAGATTCTATACATATTTTTCGTCAGATTCGTATTTTAACGAGTAGCGATTGTCTGAATTTTATAATAACATTATTTTCTAATTTAATATTATTATTAATGTTGTTTTTTCATTGAAATACTCGATCAATGAGTTTAATAAATTCAGACAGTCATTACTCGGTGAAGTAGAAGAGAATTTATAAATGATGTAAAGTTTACTGTTTTTGTGATTGACGAGATTCTTTTTTGTAATTCTCATGTTACTAATAAAACAAGCAACTCTTTAATTACTCAATTTAATTACCAAAGTCCGCAAATATAGTTTGTTTTTTTAAATTATAACCTTTTATTTTGTTTATGTTTTTTCTCCAGTAATGGATAAAGTAAAACCAGTAATGATTACAAAATGATAACTACTATGACCCAAAAGATATAAAAGAAAGAATCGTCAAATTAGAAATAATGTAAAGCAGTTGCTGTGATAATTAAATAATTAATAAATAAATTTATACTAATAATTTGTTTAAATGTCCACCATTTTGACACCTATTGGCCGATTGTCATCAAATCACGCTGTAAGACAGTTAAATGTATATAGATTAATATTCATAAATGGTAGTTATCAAATAACAACAAATATTTCTAATTCAGTACATTTAAATTAAAAAAAGCCATTACTGGGGTTATATCCAAGACTGGCGACATTACCTTATAATAATATGTATAGTAGACTTTTTTAACATAAAGCTAGAACCATTCAAAAATCGTACCAAAATATTACACGTTTTTCTCTATCGACTTGAATGTTCATGTTTTTAAAGCTCGCACATTTCTTAGGAGGTGATTTCCAGAAGTAGGACGACGCGAATTTCTGTAGACATTGCAGTAGGGAGAGGGGGGAGGGGAAGGGGGGGGTGGGAGAGTGAAGGAACGTGTGCAGGGGGGTTACGCTCGTAGAGTCTGCATTTCAATGGCAGGTAGAACGTTTGAGATTCCGAACTGAGATTCGAACCAATAACTGTCCGCACACGACGTATAGACGTCCGAATTGACGGTCAACGTTCGGTTTAACGCCGCCACCGCGTTCCTGCTCGTTCCATGCCCTCATTGATTTCATCTATACGTGTGTGTGTGTAAAAAACGTACCGATTTCATTGATTGGTTATGAATCAAAACAGTTACGTTTTAATGCAGCATGTGCTGAATAAGGGAAATGGGATTTTTATTGATTTTTAGACTTGACAATTATTTTTGAATTTCAAATTATGTAGGTGTTGACAATTAACTTATTTTATTACTGTTACATTTTTATCAATATCTGTAGGTTTGGTCTGTACAATGACAAGGTTTTAGATTTTTTTAATCTTAACGTTGGTTTTTAGGCTATATTTAATTATATACTTATTTACTTATTTTTTTATTTATATATTTATTTATTTATTTCTTCATTTATTTATTTAAATTATTTAAACAGAGAAAAATATAAAAAAAATAATATAATATATTTTGACAGTTTTGTCTGTTAGTTTATTTCGACCTGACACGAAATTTATTTAACCGATTTGATGAGATTTTCCTTTTTGGAAAGCCTAAGACATCAGAATTAATTTATGTTATATGGTAATCGAATTGAGGTGGGCCCGTTTTCAGGAAAATTTACATTTGATGATTTATAATAAATATGCATAAGAATGAAATGTTAAAATTAAAGGTAGCTGTACTGATGAAAATAAATCATTATCACTGTATCTACGTTTTAGAGCAGTCAGTTGCGCGGGCATTAATATATTTTGATTTATACGCGGAGAAATTCATTTTATAAAATCGATACAATTGTTGGTAGAATTTGACTTTGATTAATTGCTGATAAAAATTTATTAATGTATTATTTAAATGCAAATCTAAATCAAATATGCGATATTTTTTTGTTATAAATGAGTTCAGTTTAGTTATTGGATGTAATTAATTGACTATGAAAATAAACAAAAAAAAAATTGGAAAACCAATAAAATGTTTTCATTTTTCATTTAAAAGAATGTTTAAAATGACTGTCGTAATACTATTATAGAACAGGATATACAATATGTATGTGTATGTGTAGGTACACATATATAGCGGGTGGATAAAAAAAAGTCTTTCTCTTATTGCAGTATGAATTATATAAATTTTCGAAAAGTTTTAAAATATAAAAACTAACCAACCTCCTTTCACCTCAATAGATTACCCTAACCAAGCACATTAATGTGTATATTATTAGAACATCAACTCTGTTCTGTATTGGCGGTCGTGGAAACAAAACTATTTTGTTAAATTTGTGCAACTTTTCGACGAATATCATATTTTGTTGATTAATACAGGGGTATTCGTATTACGACGTTAGAGGTGACATTCTTGGATCGTCGCAAAAAGGACAGAAGCGAAAGTATTTGCCAAAAATGTTTTGATTGATCAAAAACAAAAGATAGAGGATACGATCAGATACTGCCCTAGTTCGAATTAACACACAAAAGAAACAATCTGAGTGTACGTGTTAAACTAAAGTTTCGTCTATATTTATTACAATGAATCAACGAAAATTAATAATTAGGTAATGAGCAATAAACTATTTTTAAAGTTTGATGTATCTAAATAAATTCAAATTCATTAAAGACAATACAAAATCTGCCCACGACGATTTAGGATTAGCGACAATGCACGCTTAAAACCGGGCGAAGTTACCAAAGAAATGATTGTTGGTGACTTTTCCCACGACGATTTAACATTGCTGACAATGCCTGTTTAAAATTAGACGAAGTTACTTAAGAAATTATTGTTGGTGACATTTCCCACGATGATTTAGCATTGTCGACAATGCCCGCTTGAAACCAGGCCAAGTTTGTTAATTTACCATCCCCGCGAACTTTGCCCATCAGCGATGTGCTATGCTGATATTGTCCGGACAGTGTCAATTCTGCACACCCTGTAGACTTTATCCGTAACATATCCAATAAGCCAACCTAACGCCAAATTAATTTTTTGCAATAAAAATGTTACAAAAATTACAAATGTATATTTATTTGCACGCATCAAAAACGTTAATACCTCGAAATGAGCTTTGATACATTAGTGCAAAACATAGTCCATTTATATATTACTATGTCACCAAACAGAATGCGTATTTTATTATTATCCACCCAGTATATTTATGAGTATGTATAGGTGTATGTGTATACTATGAAGGTTCACAGCGCCTCCACCAAGGCATGCATCGTATTTCCACAACTGTGAAATAACATATACTGAAAACTCTGAAATCTCAATCAAACTTAACAGTTGATTGTAAATTGCTTGCCAACTTTAATGGAACTGTCTACTGACAAAAAGTACATCATATTGATGGTTTAATACTTGTATCAGTTTGTACATTGGCATCATGGTACATACATTTTGAGTTGATTTTAAAAATAGATATATTTTTTGATTATTTGGTTGAATTAAATATTATATTTTAAATTACTTCTGGAAATGGAATATGTTACGTAAATAAAAATTATCGAAATATTGATATGTAAACGAACTGAGGTATATTGAACTATATTGTAAACCCCAGGGTATATATTTAATGGTAGAGGTTTTTTTAACTTGTTTATATATCATTTAGGAAAATAAATCAAGATAGTAAAATACAATTTTTTATTTTTTTATTCGTTCGAAAATTTCAGGCACAACAAAAAAAAAGTTATGTATAAAAATAAAATAAATACATATAATTATAACAATATAAATTATATAATATTCAGTCTCCTGAACTTATTTCATAAAAATTAACTTTTAAATAATTTTTTTTTTTTAATTGTTGGAGGCAATTGCCTCCATTCAAGTGTCGCAATAAGGAAGCATATTTTGGCAAAGTCATATACTTCTGAATAGCCACGTGCCTCGCAATGACAGGAGCCTCGTGAGGGACAGTGGCGTAATAGATACTAGATAAAGTAAAAGGAGGGCCACGAAGATAAGGTTACTAAATAATCTTGTTTGCTGAAGATCAAAAAGAAAGTTTCACAATATTATGGTTATGTAATCAAACACTTCGTTTAATATATTTTTTTAATTTTTACAAAAAAAAATATAAAATACGGTACTGTATTTTAAGTATAAGTTAATTAGTAGTTGCTTGCATGAAAATATGCCATGTTGTCACACACCAAAACCATTGAAAATATTAATTACCACGCGAAGTGGAGGGATGGGGATATAAATCTACCGTTTATTCAAATTCCTGCATAACCTAAAAATGTAGTGACACAAATCTAGAATACCCCCTCTCTAAAAAATACCCCTACATCTGTAATTAAAATTTTTAATACTTGATTAGATATTAACGAATTTAATTCAGAAAAATGGAACTCTCTATTTAAATTTAATTTCGACGCCCATGTATTACAACACTTTACTTCTTTATCGTTAAATGCAATAAAATGAAGTTTTCCTTGACATGTGAGTTGTTTTGAAAAAGGTAACGCTCACATACCGCGTCACGTTTATATTTTTATTAGTTCTGCTATTAGATTGTGATATTTTATGTTCAATTATAGTTGTGATGTTTTGTGATCGATATACATACTTTATACAATATTAATTATAGGTACTAGTTCGCATTAAAAGAATATTTCTAATAATAAACGTTTGCTAATTAAACATTTTTGCTTTGAAATAAAAAATGTACAATCTATGGAAATTTAAATATGCATTCTGAATATTTTTAATTAATTAAAACTTGTAATTGCTTCCTCGTCATACTTGAAGGAAAAGGAAGCTATGTGATCATTTAAAATTTATTCTCTGATTTCATTTCTATTTGATCTTTTCGTTTCAGGTCATGTCACACATTTTTAATTCCGTGTCTGTTTGTGTGTGTGTCTGTCCAGTGGCGTCTCTAGGGGGGGGGGGGGGGGGTGACACTATCAATTTCCGCCTCGGGTTTCGCCAAAAAAATCAATAGGTTGATAGGTGATTTTTTAATGACAGAAAAAATATCAATTTAAAAAAAATAAATTGGATGGTTATCACTAGAGATTGGAAAAACAGTTTTTCAACTATTGCGTAAAACTGCATTTATTGTAATTTTTATTACATATCTCCACCGTTTTCAGAAAACTGGTTTGATTGAACACAATTTGAAATCAACTATTTGCAACTACCTTTCCAACTATTTTTAATCTATTTGCGACACTTTTTACTGCTTCGATTGCACTAATTATTATTATTAAATCGTAAAAAAACTATTTACCAACTATTTAAAAAAAACAAAATTCTACTTGTAAATATTTCATTGAAAATAACAACTATTTTTCCAATCTCTAGTTATCACACACCTTATATATATTTTTTACACATTTTACTCCCTGGAAGCTTAAAATAACAAAAAAATAAGGTACACGGATGTCACCCCTTTGAGGTTGATACCAGGGACGCCCCCCCCCCCACCCTAACGACACTACTGTGTCTGTCTATCCCTATTACACGTATAATTCATGAACCATTGAATCGATTATGATTACACTTGGTCTCTTAGTTTGATCTGTCTAATAGATGGTTCTATCGAAAAATCATATATAGGGGGAGAGGTGGTATTCCAAAATTGTTATATTTTAAAAATATCTAATGTTATGAGAAAGTTTTTTTAGAAATATTTACGACGGGAAATATTATATACACATGAGACGTGTTGTTATTTCATTTTAAAACTGAAGATAACATAAGCTTTTATATTTGTTCATATTTAGTGACATAAAATTCCTTTATATATATGAAAAGATCATCTAAAATAATTTTATGCATGTCATGTTCTACTTCTTAAGATGTATACGGAATTTCATTTAAGCTTTAAAATTTAATGTCATATTTAAATAAAATATGACAATAGCATAACTTATTGTTAGAAATACGTTCTTCGTATGACTATATATGTATATGATGATCGTCTACAAGTTTAGAAAACGAGTATTTTTATTTTTATGTGTTGCTCTAAAATATTTCTGGCATTTCATTTAATCTTAACATTTCCCCACTTTACAAAATGAAAATTTACATTTTATTAAAAAACACGTGAACCAAGTTAAATGAATATTTTAGTTCTATAGTGCTTACGGTATCAAATATGTGGTTTGTTACCAATACTAGCTAAGGCCATAATAAATAAAGTCAAATTATTAATTCGTTGGTGTAACCACATAGTCGTATAGTGTACCACCTACAAATGGAGCAATGTTGTTGAATTTATATTTTATCTACATGATCAAATATGGACTTTGAAAATGTCGACCACATATCCGTTTGTCCGTTACAGTAAAAGTTCTTGTAAACTATATAAGCTTAAAACTTAAAATCTTAATTAAACATACTAAGGTATGACTTCTAGACATGGACGTCTGCTGAAGAGAAAACAGGGCACCCCCTTGGAATCGAATATATTTACTTGTGAAAAAAAACGTAGATTGATTTGCCTACAAATTTGTCTAAATTTTCTGTAGACGCATTTTCCCCGGTGAAAAATATTGTTATGCTTTATTTTTAATTGCATCTATTCATTTCCACTCAGAGACTGTCACTGTATGTATTCTTGTAAGTTGTTTCGTTCATATCCTACCTCAAGTAAATTCAAAACAGAATGAAGTTCGCGAACTAATTCTACAGCCGCAAACTTACCGCTGCAACTCGGTTAACAGCAAATATTCAACTTGCCATTTGTGATTGCAGCTGCTGAAGCATCGGCTCTCTCACTCTATTACCATACATATGTATCCCCTCTCTGTCGGACTTCTTGTTAAGCCAAATCAGTTTATTTAAATTTTGAAGTTGTGATTTCGAATTTTATATGAGCGAATGGTTAATTTATTTATTTTTGTTTTCATTTAAAGGTGATTTAATTAAAATATAATGTTGAGATAAGCTTCCATTCTGTTTTTCAGGAATCGTTAAAATCGAAGAAACATTGTATCGTGTTTAGATCAAAAAGATAAAACAGCAACAAAAATTGTTTAGGCTTTGTTGCTATTTTTTGTAATTAAATAAAGAGGTACTTGTTTGAATTACAAAAAAAAAAAACAGTATACCTTGCTTTTAAAGGGGCCAATATTGGTATCAGTATCTTAGTTTCAAGATTTTTTTCTAAATGTTAACCGCAAACAAAATAAAAAAGTATTTATATACAAGTAATACATTTGTATTAAGAAAAATCGTTAAATAAACATTAAAAATTTTACGCATCAAACCTATTTTTAAATAACTTTCGAATTTCTACTGTATATGATTGGGTAACTTCAAAAGTCATTCAATAGCAAAAAGATATTTTAGAGCAAATATCTTCATAGCGATTGAACACAAAAGTATAAGCAATATGTACATATATTGTATCCAAGATCAAAGAATGGACAGTTGGAGAAAAAGAACTAGGATGGCCGTAGCTCGTTAGGTTCAGCCTCTGCTTAGATTGGATATATTTTATTTAGATTTGTTTGAAGCGGGCTATGCTTGCATTTGTTTCCATTCAAGGTCCGTTTCATACGAGCAAATATCACAGACTAACTTTTATATACCCTGAGATCTCAATATATGTTGCTCAAAATAGTTGTTTAATAAGTAACATGAGTTACAAAAAAGAAGTCCCTCAATCCCAAAAAACGTATACCTTGCCTTTGAAGTGGTCAAGACTGGTTCCAGTACCTTATTATGTTTAAAAGTCGAGGATCAGCCACATTATTATATAGGTACAGTCGGGACTCGTTTATTGTAACGCTCGTTTATTTTCAACTCTCGTTTATCGTAAATGCCGACTTTCGTTTATTGTAAATTTTTTCTCCTCCTTCACCTCCCACCATTCTCGAGTCATGGCGTAAACGAACATATTTTTGAAATTTTTGTAGAATTAATTAGAGATACTTATCACCGTCGTCACTCGTCACCTTGCTCATATTCGAAATTAAAAGTAAAGTAAAATTATTTCACTATCACGATTAACTATTAACGATAAATATTAAATACCAAGGTTTACATACATAGTCTCTATAGCTCCTTGACCAATCAGCGTTGGCGCGGGATTTCAAGTCACCACGAAGATGTATTCAAATGTTTGACATCACAGAACGTATTGCCAACTTAAGAATAGTAAAAATGACACTTCCCGAATAGATAAAATTGTCTGTGATAGCTTTTTCATGATTTTGCAATGTCGAATTTGTACTTCTTTGATTGTATGTATATGTTGTTAAAATATCAAAAAATACGAAGACAAGAATAAATAAAGGATTTTTTGTATTTGATATTCTATTATACATTTATAACATTTGAATACATCTTCGTGGTGATGTCAATTCCCGCGCCAACGCTGATTGGTCAAGGATCTACACATAACTTGGTGGGAGCCCCTCTCGACTTAAAATAAACGCGCGTCATATGATTCAGAAGGTTTAAAATAAATGAGTCCCGACTGTACTTTAAAACTTATATTCGTAAGTATTTTAATTTTATTCAAAATATTAAATACACAAACATCATAAATATTATAAAAATTTTATATATATAGAGAAGACATATTAAAATATGCAACGATATATTTATATTTGTAAAGAATATATACGAAATTGATCGTGTAAAATAACCCTACAAAGGTTTCATATAAGTATTGGGATTTTCAGTATCTGTTCTACAATAACTTCCCGTTCTTATAAAACTCAATTTTGTCTTGTATCGACCGCCAAAAGGAATACATGTTTGAAAAACAATATATGAAAGGAAAACGAAAAAGAATCAAAACGTATTGTTTCTATGCTATTTTAATGTCGCACCATCGAACTCTAAGATTAAATATCATTTCATACGGTCACATTATTTATACATTGACAATCAACGTTACATGAATGAACATAAATGTGTACTATTTTTATCTATATGTAAGTAATATCTAATTTAATAATTATGACTGCATTCCATTTCTGTGTATACAGGGTGCAGACTTTTCATTGTCCAGTTTATATTTGTTAAAATATTAAAGTAACAAAAAAAAGTTGAATTAAAAACTTGTCAAACAAAAGCAGGGCTTCGAATCGTTCTTTTTTTCGTTTCGGTTTGAGAAAAAAAATATATTTCGGTTCAGCTCCGAGTGATTAATTAAAAATTTTTTTTGAATCGCCTAATAATATGTGTCACCCCTACAGATTTCACTGTTAGTCGATGTCAAAACGTGTGAATTAAATTTTAATTCTTTACACATAACTTTCTGTATAGCTCAGATATTAATTAAAGTTACAATTTCACATTGATATGCCACAAAGAAGATAAATCAAAGTTGCCTTTGTAGCTTTTCTTTTAATTTTTCGAGAAATATTTTCCATTAGAGGCCTGCTTCACTTTTTCCCAAATTAGAGGTTAAAAATGAAACACACTTTTTAATTTTTAAAGTCCGTGTTGTATGGTACAGGTCAAATGACGTAAGTATTTAAAATGGTTATTCATAAGCGCATCTAGTAGAAAAAATTAAAGTATGAATTTGTATCGTTAACTGTCAAAAAACACGAACGATTTGTATTTTGTTTCACTTTTACCCCAACGTCATTAAAACCCACATATCACTGCAAATAAATCCCGATTGTTGCAAAGTACACTTACATACATATATACAAAATCCCAGCATCTTGTTTCTTCTTAACCTAGAAGTCCTTGTGGGAAGGTTAATGGCGCCAACCCCCCCACACAGACACCTACGCAGTTCTTGATACAGACACAGCAAGCGTAACCTTCCTTTATCCTTATTCCCAGCGTCTCCAAATGCATCGCGGCACCCAGTTTCCGCTCCCTTAGACTTGTAAATTATTGTGGGATGAAGACATAAATATTTATTGTGTTGGTTGCACTGCAGATAGATCCGTATCTCTCTCTTCTCGCTCGGGCGATTGGTAACACGTAAGATACGGGACTGTAGTTCTGTGTGATTAGTGTAGTGGGTTAAGGTGGATAGGTTTTATTTAGTTTAGAAAAGAGAGAAATAATTATAAACATTTTTTTCTCGTTTTTTGAGATTTGTGAAATTTTTGTATTGAGGAGCGTTTAAAATTATTGAAGAGCAAAATAAATATGAACCGAATTGTTTATGTTTAATCTTAGTATGTGAAAGAATACTGAGAAAAAATCGGTTAATAATACAGAGATATTCTAAAGAATTAAAGTTGTTTATTTTGCTTTAAGCGTTTGTCTGTCGGCACGATTTTCTCAGAAACTGCTGAACGGATTTTATTTATTTATTGTAAAAAATGAATATTCGTTTGTAAGAGACTTATAGCCTCGAGAATTACTGAACCGATTTCAATGCGGTTTTCACCAATAGTTAGATCATTTTTTTGTGCAGTATCATGGCTATTAATATTTTATGAACATCTAAGATTTAACATTAAAAGACTAAAAAAATCTTTATCAAGTCGTGTTTTGTTTCCATGATGTCGCAGCATATCAACAGTACCTAGCTTTATTAATTTAGGTTACTATGATGATCACGTCTCTTTCAAATATTTTGTTAAATAAATTTATTTATTTTAATAAAAAAAATTGGAAAATATTATCAACAATCTATAAAACAGATCCATAATTTAAGAAATATATGTTCAGTTATTTTGAGTTTCTTCTGACAATCAGTAAAAACTAAAAACAAAGTGAAAAATAGTTAAGATTCTTAACAGATCAATTGTTGATTTATAAAAATTATATTTTATTTTTACATGGCAAAAATAATTACGGTTAGTAAATCGTCATAATTTTTTGTATTATATTTTTTATTGGTTCATTAAGGTGAATTTTAACTATAATGAACCATTTCTGTGTATGCAATCTACCAATAAAAATCTGATTATTATATTAATTTTATAAGATGAAATGCCTGTTAGTAAAAGATTACATTTGTACCTAAAATTTATTCAAGAGGAAAAAATCTTTAAAAAAATTTTAAAATTCAAATCACGTTGAAGGAAACCTGGAAAAGGCTAATAGAGAGATTTCCAATAGACCTATAACTTCTATTCTATGACTGAAATCACGAATACAGTTATAACAAGATTTTAGGTCACTTTTCAAGTAGGTAATACGTATAAAGAAATTCAGTTCTTTCATAAGAATAAACCGCTGATATTTTTGATATAAAGAAAAGAAAGTAGTTTGGTTTTTAAATAAAAGAATATTCTACTTGAATCAAATTGAATATATTGTAGATAATTTTGTATAATTTTTATCGTAGGTATTATTTGTTTTATTTTATTAATTAAATGTTTTTACCTTACAAAAAATCATAAGAAATAACGAAAACAAAGAGCAAATTTCAAAAACTAAACACGTTATTCCATAAATTAATAGACAGACTTTTCAATTCTAGATATATAATAATTATCACGCTAGTTTTGGTTCAAAGTTATAGATCTCGATTAGATCTATGAAGTACAATTCAAAATATTTAACCAATTTTTAGTAAATGAAAAATTTCATATAATAATTTTTTTTTCAGAATGTTGTTTAAAACACCCGCAAAACCTAGCATGGAATATTAAAAGCGTGTAGCATTAGAAAAATCGTCTCAGTAACTATCGGAAAATATACCATTACCAGTAGCTGACTGGGTCAGGAGATACAGAGCACGCAAGCACATCATGAGTTTATTTAACCCCACTGCCACCAACGATGCGACCTTAGAGATTTGGAACGTATTCACGTTAATCCCTCGACTGTGCATCCCAACACAGTTACACTCATTTTTTTTTTTAGTTTATTTATATATCTTTGTCTACATCCACATTAGGTACAAAATATAAAATAGCATGGTTTGGCCATAAAATACACACCCCCTAGACTTTTGAAAGGATATTTAAAAAATGGTAATTTTCTTATCTACTCTCATTTCTTGTAAAAAATTGATTTTCACAAAAGAATAAATAAATACAGAACCTGAAAAACATATTCCACAAATAATAAACAATACATTTTAATTTATCATAATACGTTAATCCTATAGAACAGTGGTGGCGAACCTTTTTGAGCTTGCGTGTCATGAGTTTTTATTTTTTGTGCAATATTATGCAGCGTGCCTATAAGAAAATTATAAAGTATCCTGTTTGCGTAGTTTAAAAAAATATATGAAAAATAAAATATAATAAAAAATACACTCCTTTTATTAGGTATAATATATGTACATAAGTATGTAAATTAAAAAACAATGAAAGAAAATCAAAAAATTATTCATTTTAATTGATCAAAAAATAAAATTTAATGTGATTTTTGCATTTGTATGGCAGCTGCCAAATTTTTTACATCCGGTTCATAACTGGTGGCTTTGAGCAGGATACAAGCAGCACTACTTTCATCTGTAAGTCTACTTCTTATATCCGATTTTATCAAATTCATTGAAGAAAACAATGCTTCACATCATGTATATGTGGATGAAAAAATGGTTAAAATTGCCATTGCTATTTTTTTTAATGAACAAAAAATGTCTGGCATGGATTTCCAAGTTTTTAATAATTCTGCTTCGGCACTATTTTGGGTTCCTTCAGATAATCGATCTCGCTCCATATCTTCCAAAATCTTTCTTAAATCTATAAATTTTTGTCTCCATATCGAACTGGACTGAAATTCTACCAATTGCATTTCAAAATCTTCCAAATCCATCCATTTAAACGTAATTATATTTAAATTTTCATTTATTTTGATAAGGATCAATGTTTTGCAGGTCATAAGTCCATGTAAACAGAACCCAAATATTTTATATTTTGTTTGTAACATAAAAGCAAAAGAACTTCAGTATAATTACCGCGAATTTCAATTATTGTCATAAAGAAATCTTAAAAAGACATTAAAACTCAATATATTTAGAGTTACAAAATAGAAAAACAGATCGTGGAAGAAAAGTGCATCATACAAAAATATGTTAAATAGAAATATTATCTCTTCATGCAGTTAATATGGAACACAGTATTAGTATAAGTTATAGTGTATGTACAATTAGAATTTTTAAATTTCCCTTGAAAAAAGAAATCGTCAAATCAGAAATTTTGCGTGCCTACCAAAATCATCACGCGTGCCACTTGTGGCACGCGTGCCATAGGTTCGCCATCACTGCTATAGAACTATGTATAATTTTTTGGAATTAACATTAAATTTCAACAAACACAATTAAAAAAAAAAAACATATCATACCAACAATGAAACATATGAAATTCATAACACAGAACAATATCCAGACGTTTATTACCGTCGTATATTTTCATAGAAAAATGTATCACACAATAAGTGACAAAAAACATAATTTAATACAATACAAAAAAATGTACATTTTTTAGCTGTAATGACAGATGTAAGTAGATGTATAAAACATGTCAGTTTACACGACGGTCGCGCTTAGCGGATATTTTTCAAACTTTCCTGAACCACTATATATTTGCCAAAAATTTTTAAGTTAAAATACGTAAAAATATTTAAATAAACTGTAAATTTCCTTATTTCTAGTTATCCGATTTGGCTGAGTTTTAATAGGGTTCTATTCTGCAAATAGATGAAGCGATTTCAAAAGGTTTAATGTTAATTTATTACGTATTGCGAGCTGCAGTTTGTTGCCGTGGTGTAAAAATGGGTCTAAAACGACATATTGAACTTTGTTTATATTTTTATGACAGAAAATTAAAACCAAACGATATTGAATTAAGTTAAGATGGAGACTGTAATGTTATCTTTTAAGTGGGTTACTAAAGAAATTTAAGATATAATGTTCATTTTATCAATGTATATACGCAAAAAAATAGGACGATAATAGACCACATTCCAAGCTATGCTTGGGGTGTGCAATATATAGAAATTACGGGAAAACATTTTCCTGTTATCAAAAAATACGTCCGTATGAAGAAAAAGTTGTATTAAACCGATTGTGAATACAAACAAACACAATGTAACATAAATAACAAAGGCAATGACATACGTATTCAGAAATATTCATAAGTATAAATATTTCATTTGATTTGCTTTCAAATACACATGTATACATTATATATACGTGCGTACATACCAATTCTTATATCTTCCCTTGTTCTTTATATCGCATACAGGAAATATACATAAGTCAAAAAACAAAATTATTACTGACAACTTCGTGGAAAATATATTAAAAGAGAAAATTACAAAACGGTTGGAGGCCCCCGAGGTATTTTGAAGAAAATTCACCACGGTTTGGAGGCAGAATTGGCGTATAAATATTTGTAGCAAAATAAATAACTTAGGAAGTTTTTCGTATTAAATATTATAAATATACTGGCTTGTTTTGGTGCCTTTTTCAGATGTATGTGTAATTTAGATGATATTTTACATGAGTTTAATAAAATAACAATAAGAATGTATGCTATTGATAAAAAATATTTCTAATTAAAAACTGCAACTTCTTGGAATGCTTGAAGACATCTGTTTAAAGATAATAAAACGTAATTTGAAATATCCTAGAAACTATTCTCGTTCGACAGAATTGTTATTTAATTATCTTCTTTTTAAGATAATTGGTATTGAATTGAAACTTGTAGAGGAATACCGGGTAAATAGAGATATTATATTATGATATATTTTATTACAATTCTGCAATTTTTCGCAATAATAAAATAATTTCATCACGTTAAGTTTTAAAGATAACCTAACGTAAAAGTTCCAAAAATGTTTCTTTTGATTATATTTTGAATATATTACCAAGTAGGCTATTTTTCTAAACTTTTCGTTCCCGACAATAAATATAGAAAAGTGTACTCATATTTTTTTCCCCACTAATCCTGTTGAGTGGGGTGTCTAGATAGATCTCCTAAAATGCAACAAAAAATGTTTTATTATCTTTTGATTTTAACCATTCAGTCACGATATATTTGCTTTTAAATGTCGTTATCAGAGTGCCCCCTTCTCTAATTTCTAAACTATCAATTCAAAAAATCTGAAAAAATTTAGAATGTAGTTTTTATTTAGTACTTAATAAGTTATTTTAATCGTTGTGAGAATGACTACGGAACCCTATCAAGTGAGTGCCTAACACGCACTTGGTCGTTTTAAAAAATATAGACCGTATACAAACAATGAAGCACTTATTTTAATTCTCGTGTCGGTTTATCTAACTGTGGAAAACAAGTTCATATCAATTTAAAACAATTACCCAACAATCCTCTACTTCACATATATACAATACGTACTCTTACATACAAGTAACAAGAGCAGCTCTTGATGTCGACAACGATGAAGATGGTAAGAACGAGAAGGGCGGATGGGGAAGGGAGGTAGGGAGGGAGATCACCCATATCATTGTCAATCTATCCTCGTGCGCCAATCTCATCGTCTCAAGCAACGGTTATCGGAGCACAATCTCCTTCCTCCTTTGAAGTGTTCACCGATCAGATACGGTTTGCGCCAGGATCACAGGACCTCGAGACCACTCTAAAGGATGCCCGTTCCTCCGTCAGTTGACAATGATATACCGGCAGGACGTGCCGCCGCCAGAGGCGCGCGCGCGCGAACATGTGTGCCAACTATTAACCGTCAATTAAATTTATAATTTGAATGTTTGGTTATATCACTAGTTACCAAAGAATTCGAGATAACTAGTGTTATTGAAACCGAGCATTAATGATTTAAAATTAATATTTTTCAGATGCAACAGAAGGTTTACTACTCCCAATTGTGGACACAATGCATTTTCAATTAATTACTACATTTATTTATTTATTTATTTATTGAAAGATATCTCTGAACTATGTATATGTATGAACAAAATTTATATTATTCTACAAACATTTTCAGAGCAGTAAGGGGGTCTCGTGAATACAGGGGTCCCATGAGGGACAGTGACACTTTATATTCTAAGAAAATTATATAATATAATAACATAACTTTTATATATATATTTTTTGGCAGATTGTTTTTTCAAACTGTTTTTACACCTTGAGCCTCCAAACGGCTCTGAACATTTCGAATATACTCATTTTTTTTATTTCGTAAAGGTATCTAATATACAGAGTGACCCATTTTACGTGTCCACCCCTTTTAACTTTTTATAGCGAGGTTCTATCGTAATGCGTTTCGAGTAATAACGTCAACGGTATTTAGTTTTATCATCTCGCAGAATTTGTGTGTCGCGAGGTAAGGACGTTGTGGTTTTTTGAAAACTGAATTTACTGTGCTTGGTTGCATGTTAAGGAAAAAAAAATTATAGCAAATCATATAGTTTTTTATGTAGTACAAGAATCTGTATTTAAAATATGGAGTTCCCATTGAAAAAAATGTTGAACTTGAAACCGACACTTGAAGAACAATTAACCACAGTACATCAAACCGTGAAACTTTTGTTTAAAATGTTTTTCGATAGAACCTCGTCAAAAAAAGTTAAAAGGCGTGGATATTTTAAATGAGTCATCCTGTATACAAATGAAATATCTTCAGAACTGTTTTCATCAAATCCACAATGATTTATTATACAGTACTTGAAGGTAAATAAGTTAAAAATGACTAAAAGGACACTGGTATAATAAATATTATATATCATAATACAGTATAAATAAAGAAGGATCAAATCCAAACTGAATCTGTGATAATGATAAAAAAGTTGAAAGTAAATTTAAAAATCGATACACTATTAAATAAATTTACAGAAAACTCCATCAATCGTGCATACTGAATTTTACTTACATTAGATATCGATAAATTCCAAGTGAAATTCAAATTTGAACAATAATAAAATCATTACAGAATCCTAACGCGAAAAGTATTATGATAATGCACGAAAACCTAATACAGAAGCAGATGCGATTGTGATACAAAAACTAGAAACAAAAAGGACGAAAATATGAAAATTGATAAGCATATCTTCTTTTAACATAAGCATAAACATGATAAACGATACGATGGCGTGCTGTAACATGAGATGGCTATACGGATTAAGGTTACAACCCAATACGATATCTCTCTCAAGAGACACAAGTGGCTGTGAGAGCGGATCACTTATTTCATTTATGTTTCAACGATGTTTGAATGCATAATAAGATATTTTCTTATGGAAAACAGTGTCAGGAAATGTTTAGCGAGAAAAATTCAGCAGTTAATATTCAAAACGCGTTTTTGGGGACTGTCTGTGTCAACTCATGGGTATGATTTTTTGTGGTTAGCTGAACTTGAATCCATCTGGGGGAGGATGCTGTAGAGATCACAGAAAAGAAAATATCTTAATCCTCGAAAAAACGGATTTTCGTGTTTGAAATGATGAAGATGCATTTGGATAATGTTACAATGGGGTAGGGATTATGAGGGAAAATAACGTGAAAGTCGTTTTAAAATTTTAATATGTTAATTATATTTTTTATTACGAACTTATGTTTAGAAAAATGTTCTTATTTTTTTGCAAATATTCTAATTTTCGAAATAATAAGTGCCTTAATACGTGTGCATAAATAAAATTTTTTGAGAAATAAAAATATTTAAACTTTTATACTTACAAAAAAACAAATTTATTAAAAATATAAGTGTACCAAAAAATTACTGATGTGAGTTACAGGACAATATCTTTTACCACTAAAAAATTATCTTACATATAGAAGAACGAAGATATGCCACCGATCAAATTCTTGAATAGATTCTTATATTACACCAATATATTAAAGTGAGTCAATAAACCCCACTTTAAAACCCGCAAAGAGTAGCGTTATTTACGCATGTTGTAAATCAAATAACGTCACATATTTTCCTCATAAATAAAGTCTTGTGTATTGGGTTCGTATAAAGACCGTTCCTATCATAAATTCCGTAGGAAAATCGTTCATATTTTAAACGCGTTTTATAAATACTGTCTCAGTCGACAATCAGCCTACTTTGTGAAATATTGGATAATATTTTTTATAGCCAATTTATTTATCGAAATATGGGCAATAGTTAATGTTCGATTGGGTATATAGATTTAAGATATTTTGTTAAACAGAGCTGGATTAAGATATATACATTTATTTTGTCCCTTTCTATTTAATCTGTTAGTAGAGATACTCATAGTAAAAGTTTAGACAACCCGAATCTATTTCTGTTTGATCGTGTTCAATTTTAATAAAAAAATTTAAACTTGCTAAAAAGAATTAATTTTGGCTAAAAATGCGACTTTGTCGAAACTCTTACTATGAGTATCTTTAGGTAGAACGATTTTAGTAATTTCATTTAATAAAGTTGAGTGAAGATATTTCTAAAGAATTTTATTAAATTTAGAATCATATTGTTTCATATATGCAGTTTAATATAACTATCGTCTACGTCTCCTACTCTGATTAGCCCAGTGTTATATCCTATTCCGTCGCATCCGCAACTCCTGTTTCGTGATAAACATGAAAAATATTATATCTGTAAACATTCCCTTTTAAAGTTAGCATTTAGATATTATACCTATGTATCATATTGCCTTCCCAGAACTTCTTTTATGTATTATTATACATATACAAAGATATAACATATACTTTAAAAACAATTAAGTATACAGGAAAAATATAACATAAATAGATTATATTATATTTTCTATAACTTTTATTTGTTTTTTTTTTCTCTGCTAAGGACCATTTAAAAATTATAAAATGTTTTTTATAATAAAAAATATACATCTATGTATAATGTAAATATACATAATTAAACTCTACACAAAAACTTTATCTTTAAAATTTCTTATCTGTACTCAATTCAGGAATTTAAAAAATATGTTTGGACTTTTTCGTGATTACTATAGGTAATCGAAAATATATATAAAAAGCTATTAATAATGGTGAGCTATGTAATTTTTAACAAAGAGCTCACTCATAGTTAAATAAAAAAAAGTAAAATCTAATTTTATGTTATAATAAAATATTTGATTTATAAAAATAATATATATACGAATTAACAATAGATTGTGTGTATTTGTATAAATCTTTTTTTAGCGTTCGAGAGACGGATCTGGACAGCTATGCATCTTAATCCGTCACTGTACAAATATAGATTTTAGTTACTTCTTTTGATAGCATCTTTTGTTTTTACTGTGTCTTTTTGACATTAAACGAAGTATTATAAGAAAATATGCCGTAATTTAAGAGAGTAATAAAAATACTTATTTTCAACAACGACGTTGAAAGAGAAGTTAATAACAATTCTTTGTTTATGCCTTCAACCGTGAAAATGGTGTAATCAATTTTTATTAATTTTATTTTTATAGTCTCTTAATTATTAAACTCAATTTTCCAATATGGTATAAAATATAAATTTAAAAATAGTATCTTCAAATGCAAATTACGAGTGTATTAAGGAGGCTGGGGTTACAGTCCGTCCTAAATCGATTTATATTTTATCTTACTTAATCTATATACATATAATAACATGTCCTGACTGATTCATCATCGCCCAGCCGAAACCCCTGGTCCTAGAAACGTGAAATTTTAAGGGTATCTTCCTTTTATGACGTAACCACCCACTAAGAAAGGATTTTTCGATAATCAACCCCTAAGGGAGTAAAAGAGGGTGTAAAAGTTTGTATGGAAAAAATATTTTTTAGTCCTAGAAACGTGAAATTTTAAGGGTGTCTTCCTTTTATGACGTAACCACCCACTAAGAAAGGATTTTTCGATAATCAACCCCTATGGGGGTAAAGAGGGTGTAAAAGTTTGTATGGGAAAAATATTTTTTGGTCGGATTTAGTTGAAACTTAAAATAAATACTCTTCAATACAAACAATGAAACACGTATTTCAAGCTTTCCCAAAATTAACTCTTTAAGGGGGTGCAAGGGGGTGGATAAGTTTGTATAAAAAAAATATTTTTTGGTCAGATTTACTTGAAACTTAAAATATATACTCTTCAATACAAACAATGAAACACATGTTTCAGCTTTTTCTAAAATTAAACCCTTAAATGGGGTAAGAGGGTGTAAAAGTTTGTATAGGAAAAATATTTTTTGGTCGGATTTACTTGAAACTTAAAATAAATACTCTTCAATACAAACAATCAAAAATGTATTTCAAGCTTTTCCAAAATTAAATCCTTAAGGGGGTGCTAGGGGGTGGATAAGTTTGTATAGGAAAAATATTTTGTGGTCAGATTTACTTGAAACTTAAAATAAATACTCTTCAATGCAAACAATGAAACACGTATTTTCGCATTTTCCAAAATTAAACACTTAAAGGGGGTTGCAAGGGGGTGAAAAAGTTTGTATGAGAAAAACATTTTTTTTGTATTCACTCGAATGAAACTAGGCACAGATACTTTTTTCGATGTTTTTATACTGTAGGTTTATAACTATCTTGCATAGGAGCCGATATATTTACGATTTTGTATAATCAATAAAAAACAAATAAAGGAAAAATTAAATATTTCAGCCCATGTCACGTATGGAGGGTTGTAATAAGTTCGAAATCCACGCGAGCGAAGCCGCGGGTAGCAGCTAGTAACTAATAAAGTTATTAATTAAGTAAGAAACAGTAAGTAATTTAAAAAAAATTATTATCTACTTTAACACACGATAAATAATAATAAACAGAATGCAATGTTTTTCATTATATTGGTTGTAACGCCTCAACCCTTAAGTAAGTCAGTGTTCGTGAATAAGGGTATATATTATATGTTTATGGAAATTATTAGTTATAATTAAGAAATAATTATATTTTGTCAAATGAAACTTCTACTTTTATCATGATTAATATTTCTGAGAATATTGATAAAAAGGTTATTATATTTTCTGAGAAATTGGAAAACCATCTTAAATTTTCTTCTTATAAGAAAACGATCCAATTAAATATAACATACATTGTTTTTTCTTCAAAGATAGATGTATATTTATTTCTAATTAAAACAAAAACTTTGATATCTTAAATCATATCACATTAAAATAATTTCAAACAGTTCATACTAAATATATATTAAAATTATATTTTCTCATTTCGAATGTAAGAAGATACGCATCGAGTTTGAAAGTATTAATTTCAGAATTGAATCATGAATTAATAATGAAATAAAAATATTTTTTTTGTATATTTCTCACTCGATAAGTTATATCCCCCCTGAGAAATGTCCTGTCCGCGCTTTTTATAAAAATTACATCATTACTCACGTCTAAATTACATAAACATTAATTTTAACCACACTCATAGTACACATCTGCTTTGAAAACAATTCATTATTCGAAAATGCATCTTCATAAGCTCAATACAAAAAATCCTACAATAATAATCTTTGTAATTATACGAGAATTTATATGAAACAAGTTGCATTTTCCGTTACAAAAATATATGTAGCATTAATTCCCTGGAAACGGCGGCTTAGCGGAACACTAGATGAATAAATCAGCATGGATGGATTTAACCGTAAACTCAACCATTCCTCTGGAGGGCAATACAAATTCGACACATTGCAAATAGGATACGGTGGAGTGCGCTGCAACCTTATTTACGTAGATAAGTGGTTCGTTGCGTTACTGCGCAAACGGTATAACTCACAGCCGAAATTCTAAACGCTACTGTTAATCGTATGCATAAATGTATTTTTTTTTGCTAGTGTTTTTTTTCGCGTTTTTAATGAGTTCGTTTTAAATATAAACACATAAAGTTTGTTGGTTTAATCTACAAAAGAAAAAACTGAATAGAATGGATGTCTGTGTAGATTACATACTGTTGTAATATTTATTATTTTTGTTCACTTTAAATGTATCTTGTTTGTAGTTATAAACTATACCTAAAGATTAGTATGTAGATTAATAAATTTAAAATAAATCGAACGCAATCTGACTTTTATGTCATTTTATATACAAAATGCAAATTATTAACAGTTTAATAATCCGGAAAGTTTTGACACACCTTTTTTATTATTGCATTGCAAAGATTAGGCTAAAAATAATAATAATAGCATTGAACAAATTGTTTTTATTGCTCAATTTTAAATAATTTAATATTAAAAGTCGTAAAAATCAGCTCGTATTTAAAACGCGACGTGATTGATTAAAGTGTTTGTGACGTCATAATCCATGTTCTGTCTAGCTGTTACTGTTGTTTGTATACAAAGTTTCAACGCGTGAATTATAAAAACTAGAAAAATAATAAAAATGAGTCTAAATCCTCAAATTTTGGATTGTTGTCCTTAGAAAGTCGTAATTTCTCGAATATATTATTATTGTATATATTGCAACTATATAAAATAGCCTTCTTTTAATTTTTTTCTTAGTTTCCTTCTGGTATAGTTATGAATTTTTTTCCAGGAGTTTTGTTATTATTACAACAAGGTACGAAAAAATATTTATAACTTTTTTTCCATGTTTATCGTTGACACTTGTATATTTAAGCATTGATTGACATTTCAACATTGGATTATGACGTAACACAACATGGCATGCAATTGGGAGCGTTTGAAAAGTACATTTTTTTAATTTGATATTTCGGATCTGGATAAACTTTTGGAGTATGAAAAAAAATTCTACAATGTTTTTTTACCTCTAAATTACATTAAACAGGTTTTTAGGGGTTTTAAATTTAATAATTAAACACAAAACATTTGAGTTAGTAATAAAAAATTTAAATAAATTTTTACAAAAAAGAAAAATTTAAAAATACGTATATTGACATGAATTTAACACGGCATAGATAAAACAAAGATGAATATATTTCCTGAATATAAATTGCATATTTAAGACTACATTATAAGGTTATGTAATAAAATATTCTTAAACTTCATACAGCTTTCAAAAGGTAGGTATAATATTACACGAAAGAAACATTCAGAATTACTTTAAAAAGTTTGGTTCTGGTAACACCGCATAATCATTTCACACCTTATAAAGCATAGATTAACTCCGCCGAGTAGTAGAGGCTATAGGCGAGGTTCAGACCAAACACAACGAGGGAGGATGAGCGGTGTATGTAGAATTGACTAGGGACTGATCTCATAGTTAACCCGGGAGAAGGCGTGTTGTGTTTAACTCTTTCTCTAGTATTCATTCCGTTATGTGTAGTGGTTCAAACAAAAGATAAAAAGTCAGGATGGGCGGTGTATATGGAATTGTCTAGGGACTGATCACATAGTTAACCCGGGAGTAGGCGCGCTGTGTTTAATTCATAGATTAACTCCGTCGAGTAGTAGAGGCTATAGGCGAGGTTCAGACCAAACACAACGAGAGAGGATGAGCGGTGTATGTAGAATTGAACACACAGTTAACCCGGGAGTAGGCGCGCTGTGTTTAATTCATAGATTAAATCCATCGTAATAGAGGCTATAGGCGAGGTTCAAATCAAATACAAGAAGTGGAATTGAGCATGGTTACAAACGTTTTTATTAGAGAAAATATTATTATGAAATTAGTATACAATTGTACTATTTGATAACCACGAATATATTGTTGTTTTTTTTTTAATATTGCTTCACCAACTAACATAAGTAGTACTGCTATAACAAAATTATGTAAATTATCTACAATAAGGCTATGTATTAAAGTTACTTTGACTTCTTATTATCGATTGAAAAAAGGACACACAAAATATTTCAAAAACTTAAAACTGCTCATTCTGAATTAAAATATATTTTTCATGAAATCGGAATGTAAATGCTATAATTTTTGGAACTACTGGTTTAAGACTTGTGTAAAATCAGTATAGAGTCTTCAACATTCTGCGTGCCAGATCCAGGGTTAAATTTCGTTAAGCAGGGGTTACGGAGATGAGATTTCGTAAGGGAAAAATAAACGGAGAGTTTTGGGAGGTGCAGGTAATAGTGAAATCGTTTTGTAGAAATGTTGAACACCTCACGTGTACAGTAAAGTTAGTTGAGATTGGATTATACGTTGGCGTAATTTTATTGATATATTTTTAAAATTTTGATATTTTTTTTGGTTATACATACTAAATTAAGTTTGATTGGGTTTATCGAGTAAAAATAGCTTGGTTATTTTTTTGATGCAAAAAATATAAAAACAGTAGATACTTGTGAATTTTTGTTCTGAACAATAAATTTCAATCGGAAAATATTTTTGTAGGCTAATTTTCGTTTCGCTTCTAATGAGATTTTTATGAGGTATTTCGGGCGTTTTACAAAGAGGGTCATGTATGAAATTTTTTAGTACCTAAGATAGGCCGGAAAAAATGACCATAAAATGTATAAATTTACGAATGTACCTATACTTAAGAAAGTAGGTGTTAATTAAAAAACAACGAATTAATCATTTATCTATTACAGTTGCATATTGTCATTTTTAGTTCCGTACATGTATAGTTTTGCTCTGTTTGTCTGTCTGTCCGTGACACACCTTCTATTCTCTCATTTATATACCTTTTAAGATAAAATTTGGTGTATGGACGTAAATTGATGACTTAAAAACAGAAATGATGAAATTTTTGAAAAAATATTTTTTGGACACCCCTCCCGTAGACTCAAAAATGTATCCAAAAAATGCAACAAAAAATGATTTTTGATTTTAACTCTTCAGTCACAAGATATTTACTTTCAAAGTCATTATCAGAGTGCCCCCTCCTTCTAATTTCTAAACTATCGATGCAAAAAAAAATCCAGAATATAGTTTTTAATTAGTATTTTCAATGAAAATTATATCAAAAACTGTAGCAAAAATAATATAATTTTTTTTAAATAACTCTTTTTTAATCGTAGTGATAAGGACTATGTACGTGCCCAACACGCATCTGGCCGTTTTATTTAATAATGCTATTAACAAGGGGTATATATTATTTAAAAAAAGTCGAATTGTAAACACCAAATTCTGTTTTTGCACGATATATACGTACGCCTATCACCGTGTAAAAGATTTATTTATTTTATTTAATTTAAAAGGATTTAAGAAGAAAAAGAACTTCAGTATACGAAAATAATAAATTGTATATAATTTTGTTGTAAAAACAGAGTTGGGTGTATATTTCATTTCTTTGATATTCGCGAATCAGATTACACCCCTGGAGTATGTGATTAAAAAAAAGTATAAGTGAATGAAACAACATAGGATAATGAAGAAAATGTAACTTTTAAGAAAAATAGTTTTATCTTCTACATAAAAAATAGCATTAAAGAAACAAAGACAACAGAAACAATTTAAGACATTTATTTGAATATTACGGCCCTGCAGATACTTGTGTAAGAGCCTAAATGTAAGAACTTATTCACCAAGTGCACCGTGGAGATCTGACTGGCATTTCATTTGTTCTCACCACCTTCATGTTGATTAAGGGAAGTTTGGTAAGGATAATTATGGCTTTAACCCCATCGTGTTCACACTGACGATGGCCCGGAACGCGAGAATCGAATTCCACCGATGTTTATCACTTCGTACAACTATGTATTGGTCATGATATTGTAGGAATTTCTCTGTATTTCAGTTATGAGGAATTGCGTAGATGCAATGTTTGATTTTACGAATATTAGTAATTGTTGTGTGGGTATTTTTTAATAAAAATTTGATTGAATAAAACAGATTATACGTGCAGAATAGAATAATCAGGAAATTTTAGACATACCTTTTTTATTACTTAATTGCAAAGATTAGGCAAAAAAATAATAAAAGCATTGAAAAAATTGTTTTTTTAATTGTTCAATTTTAAATTATTCTATATAAATATGAACTCATGTTACTAATAAAACAAGTATCTCTTTATTAAATCAATTTAATTACCAAAGTCTGCAAATATAGTTTGTTTTTTATTATGTTTATGTTTTTTCTCCAGTACTGGATAAAGTAAAACCAGTAATGGACATCCAGAGATGGACACTTGCTAATGATTACAAAATGATAAGTACTTCAACACAAAAGTTATAAAATAAAGAATCGAAATTTTGAAACAATGTGAAGCAGATGCTATGATAACATAATAATAAATAAATATATTACATTAATAATTATAATTTTGATACTCATTGGCCGATTGTCATCAAATTATGCTGTTTTACAGTTAAGTGTATATAGATTAAGATTCAGTAATGAAAGTAAACAAAGTTCGACAAATATTTCTAATTTAGTACATTTAATTAAACAAGAATCCAACACTGGGTTACGATCCAAGACTGGTGCCAGTACCTTAATCAATTTTTTTTAAATTGAAATCTAGTAGGTACATTAAATCCTGTTCGTATTTCAATACGCTGGTATGATATAACAATTGTAAAAAATCATGTATATACATAGTTATTCAGAATAAAGTTGTTGCTCTTATAATAAACATGTTAACTGTCCTTGGTAAGAGCAATCTATTGGGGCAAAGAGAGATTGGTTAGTTTAAAATTTAGAAAATCAAAATATATATTTAAAAAATATGCAATAAATAATCATTCAGTGAAAAGTATTAAAATTTATGTTCGAGTGTACAAAGTGCATGATATCAACGATTTTTAAAAAGTTTCTTCTATCCTTAAACCCGTTCCTAGATCTTTTCATACAAACGCGGTGAATGGCGCCAGGCACAAACGAATTAAGACATATGAACTGTTAGGTATGTTGATATTGTACGAAATTTCTACTTGAAATTTTATTAGTGGAAGGGGGATAAGAATAAACCAGAGATAATCAACATTTTGTACGACGTGAGTTCAGCAATAATATATAACATAATGTGTAAGGGGTGTCTTATACTACGTCGCTTAAGAATTTGTGAATTAATCTTTTCAGGACTTATATATGAGAAATAAAAGGAAGACGGACTTGTAAAAATATATGTCTTATTGTTAGCTTCAAATTGTATGCAAAGAACTACTAAAATGTAATCAAGATTAGGGTGCTAGAAATTATGTAAAATTGTAGTTTTAATTATGAATAATTTGGCCGATGTAAAAGGGGTATTTGAACCTAAAAATTAGATAGACATGTCACACTTTTTTACCCCCTCCTTCGTTTTATTTTATTTTTTGTTTTAATATGTGAATAATTAGTCCTTCAATTTTCTCTACTATTATTTTTTGCTAACTCAATTTTGCTATTCTAAAATGACTATACTAATACAGAACTAAACCCCTTTCTAGACTTTTGGGGCACGCTATATATTACCAAACAGAAGACGTTTTTCTTACCTATTTTCAAGAAATTCAATTTTTACGATTTCCTTTGTAATACGCGAGGAAATATTGGTTGAAAATCCGAAACAAAAATGCAATACCGTACTTTTAGAAACAAAAAACAAACTATTGATAACAGAGTTAATCTAGTTATTCTTTCGAAAATTGGGTCACACAAACAACATATAATAACACATATAATAGTTTGACCCTGGATATAAAACAGATTCGTACGCGGGTTTCATTCCCGATCCAGCACCGCTGTATGGGTCCCACAGGAGCTGTGTCCCGGTGGCCCAATTCCGCACTGCAGTAACTTATGTACTCTGTAAGATGAGACTTGCCCGCTACGCACCTATGAAATTATGTACTACCTACTCGCCGACACTTTACCGAGTACACTGTTAGATAGGTGGGTGGCTTTGGAACTACACTGTTATTATATTAAAAACTAGCTGTGCCCGCAGCTTCGGTCGCGTGGAATACGGAATTATTGTTTATGATTTTTGAAAAATACAGTTGAATTAATTAATAATAATAAGTAATAATAATAACTAATTAACACTTAAATTACTTAAGAAAAACGAAAATTAAAAGTTAATTATTGAAAACAAAATAAACAATTGACGATCAAAAGACAACGGCCGAATCGAGGGAGTCCAAATGGCGGTCAAACTATGTATATACGAACTCAGCACTTATTCTTTAGTTCGCGGGTTATTAATAATATTTTACTGTATATAACTTATTTAAAGTTATTTCCATAACTAAAAGACCAAATTGGATGTTGTAAAGGGCAAACTATAATTACATTAAGTACTTATAACGATGAAATCATTTATTTCGATAAAGATTAATGTTTTGTAGGTTATAAGTCCACGTTAACAGAACCCAAACATTTTAAATTTATTTCTAACATAAAAACAGTCATTGTGGCTTAAATATAAAAGTTAGATACATAATGCTTTACTACATTATTTTGTTCAATATTGAATAGTTTAGGCAGCATTTTGCAAAACAACGCGCTGGCGGTAAAAAAACACGTAAATCGAATAAGTGGTTTTCGAGTGATAATAAGCACACTAACGGACAGATAGATAGACAGACAGACAGAGAGACGTTGAGCTTTTATATATGTATAGATTAAGGAAGTATACTGTTATTTAAAACGAATTATACTGTTTGAAACAATAAAGTCATTATTTTATAGACAAACATTGTTGAATTTATTAAAAGTATTATTGTTATTAAGTTATATTTTTGTTAGGAAGAAATTTAATTCTATATAAATTTGTGTATATATCTCAGCGGCTTATTTTTTGTAGTCTATTAAGGATATAATTTATTATCGATTCGAGAATAATAATTCCAATTAAAAAAATAAAAATAAATCATTCAAAACATAAAGCAGATGCAACACAAATACAGAATATACAAATATGAATTAATGAAATCAGGCGTATCTAATAAGATACAAAGCAAACCAACTAACGTGAATAAATCTACAAGAAAATATGAAACCGTGTACATATTATCGATATGAAAATCCAACATAATAATCTCATTTCTAGAGCACAGCGAAATAATACTAAAAAAACACTTAACTCATACATATACCTATATTATATCCAATGTATAACATAATTGCCGGCAGTAGCAGTACAATATTCTCCGGCATTAAATCTTTCTTTTCTACTCACAATTCCAGAGAATATTATGGCAGCACGCGATAAAATAACACGCGAATATATTGGGGAGCTTCTCAACAACAATTTTGACCAATTTTGTACAAGTATGCAAGATTTTTCCTGAGTAAATAATCATTTTTGATGATTCTGCAATATATGTATTTATTTTTTATTTATTTTTTTTTATTGAAAGAACTTGTTCATGACTTACTTATGAGAAAAAAGTAGGAATGAACTCACACAAAGCTCAAAGAAAAAACTAATTAATATTTTTTTATGATTACTATATTTTATTATACAATACAAAAGGCTTGTATGCAGGCCCGGCGACAGAAATATCAGAAGCCGTTACTTTCGTTGTTTTTTTTTAAATGTGGTTCGATTATGCGTGATTTTATTTATCTCATTATCTATATCAAATGGGGGGCCCAAAGTCCGGTGCTAGGTATTCAATTTATATTAGAAAATCATTATTTACAATTTAAGTAAAAAAAAATTCAGCCCACAGAAAAATCAACAAACCTTTATTGATTAAATAACTCTTGCACATACGCATAAAAAATAAATAAACTGATTCAGCACAAATTCAAACTTCATTATGCTCACTTTAAACAGTTCTGAAATTTATTACCAACGGAGAGGAAAAAAAACATAACAACAACAAAAGTACCGACGATGGGTCTTTACAGTGTTTCCATATTTCAAACTTAAGAACAGTAAATTTAAATTAAACGTCCGGTGGGCGATTCTCCACTTGGCTGGGGTGGAATAGGGGGGGGGGGGGCAGTCAGTTTGTATAACGTAAGAGGTGACTGGGAGGGGTTGGCACACGACTCGCTGCATGTTTTATCTACGAGATATAGAAAAAGTTGCATTCGTGTGCTATTTAACGTTGGACGTTATTTACATTTGCATTTTTAGTTGTCCAACTATATTTTTGTAGGTATGTGGTATATATGCGGGAAATTACTGTGACAAACGATAAATTAACTGATACTCTAAAATGTTATATACTATATTACATAATTTATATTCGCAGTAACTGCGGATAAAACATTTAATAAAGTTTATTTTATTTGCATATTTTAATTAACATCGATTTTAAAAACTACAAGTATACACGCATACTAATATTTACCCGCGGTTTCACCTGCATATATTTTAAAATCGATTAATTCCTGCGTAATCGACTGTTGTAAATATCAGTGGCGAGGCGTGAAATTTTTAATAAGGGAATCATATTTTGTCAATCCTCTCTATTAACAAAAATAAAACTAGTTATGAAACACCTTAAATTTAAGCTTTTACTTTTTAAAATAAATTCTTATATATTTATATAGTAACTTAATGATTCTACGTCTTATTTTTTTGTATTTTAGTCGATATTTGTATGACGAGTTGAAGTTCACTGCAGGAAATTTCACTAAAAAATTTCGAATGTTTGATTTCGTTAAAAGTATGTTTATTGTATAGAAAATGACGTTAAAAGTTGTTTGTTTCAAACCGCAGGTGTGTATCTCAAACCGTTCTTGAGATATAGCCTCTCAAAGTTTTAATTTTTTCAAATTTTTTGAGAAAAAAGGCCATAACTTTTGAACGCGTGGTCGGAATTGATTTTAGTTGACGGATTTGAAATCAGCGTGTCAAAATCTATAAAATGACATGTATAATACTTTAAAATCTGACAAAAAATTTTTGGTCAAAAATCGACATTTTTTTAAGGTATACCCCTTTGAATTTTTTCGATTTTTCGCAAATTTTTTTTTTCGAGTTTTAAGGTATTATACATGTCATTATATAGATTTTGAAACGCTGATTCCAAATCCGTCAACTAAAATCAATTCCGACCATCCGTTCAAAAGTTAGGGTCATTTTTCTTCAAATTAAAAAAAAACTGAAACTTTGAGAGGTTATAACTCGAGAACGGTTTGAGATACAAACTCGTCATACAAATATCGACTAAAATAGCACTGCTTCCCCTACTTCCAAGGACGCTAAATGTCCCGTCAAATTTGGTTTAGTAATTTTAGAGTTTACGCGAAACAAACAAAAAAAATTGTCAATTGGCGACTCGAGTTTCGCGTATTAGTGTCTCATACCGTATAGTTTTTCAATTTATACATATTACTTATTATCCTAAACAATAATTCCGAAGTCCACTCGCGAGCCCAGCTAGTACATATATAAATACAATATCAGAAATTATATACGTCCAATTTTCCAACAATTAAACATAAACACCTCGTTCTTACTTGGCCGCGACCGCAAGCAATCCCTTTCGCGCAAAACAATAGCAGCGGGAACGTCACAGGAGGTCCACAGCAGTTCTTGCCCCATTGCAGATCGTTTGGGACGATTCCAGACACTTTCTAGTGACCGCTACAATGTAGTGAAGCCATGTTTCTAGTATCCGGTAATAGACCGCGACGGGGTAAGGGTGGGGACGCTATTTATACACATCGCAGGGGATTATTTATTACAATGTTGGTGGTGCTGTTTATATGTTACTTGTTTGTTGTTGGTCAGTTTGTTGTAACTTTTAAATTCATGCTTTTTTATTTTCTAGGATTATTTATTGTCGAAAAAAGTTGTAGTGTGTCTTAACAAAAGTTGTGTATATAGAATAATTCAAGGAACATTAAATTTTAGATGGAGGCATCATGTACAAAATATATGTACATGTATATAAGAAATACCCCCCCCCCCCCCCCTGCACCCGAATATGGTCTTTAATTTAATTTATTATAGAAATTTTTCAAAAGATATTTGCAAAAACTGATTTTATTTACTTTTATTCACTATAAAATCTTTTGCAAGAAGAAAAACCCTGAGGGTGGGTGAAATATTACTTATATACAAGTAAAAGAAAGTAGGTAAGTATCTTAAAAGATTGAGAAATCTGACAGTTTTTCCTAGGTCCCCAGGCTAGAATCTTTAACGGGGCTTTACTAACTCCGAGAGTCCAGGCTAGAGCTTCCCCCCCCCCCCCCCTTGTGGATGCCATGTTCCCAATGTATTGATTGTGAGCTATAATTTTAACAATTCTATTTTAAATAAAAAGACTCAATATATTTTCAAACACATCAAAAAGTTATAAAACGTTTTCGTTGTCTTTATTGTTTTACAATTTAAAATTTCATTTAAAAGAAGCAAATCATCAGTCAGGATAATGGAATTTAATTTGAAAATACAAAACAAATAGTCATCAGCGAATGATGCTAGCTAAGACATAATTACAAATCTAGCCGTGTCGAGTTTACTGTTAGTGAGAGAGAGAAAGAATATCGAATGGAGCAAGTGGACGTGTTTTATTAAAGGGATCTCACACATTAGCTGTCGCTAGTTGTCAACAGTGAACTGAATTTAACAGTTGTATTTAATTAATTTTCTTCTAAGGTTGTAGACAGAATCACCTACTCTAAAAGCTGCGCTCCAATTATTGTTACACAGATAAGTTTGTTGTGAAAACGTTAGAGCGTTTAACTCGTAAGGTTATCAGCGCATTTTAAGTTTGCATCTAGTTTGGATTAATGGCAACAAGGAGATAATGGCTATTTTCTTTATACGTTAGGAGATTTTAAGTTTAATTGCACAGTTTGAAGATTTTAGGTCGTCGAGGAAGTAATATATTAATTCTATTTTATTTATTTTTTTAAAGTACGTAATCAAATGAAATACAAATTAAAATCTAGTTTAAAGTTGGTAGAATCATACATCGAAAGATAATTTTTAAAGCATTCTGTAGTAGCTTATTTCATAAAAATATTTCCCACTTTTAAATACTACAAGGTAAAAAGTACAAAAAACGCATATAGAAATTAAAATGTTCATTTGCATAATCATAAAATATTCATCTTTGTACAAAATGCCCGCATATTTTGTTCGAAAGCTTCTATACTATGTTTGAATTAAAAAAATTTTCATTAAAAAAATACCATTGTCGAGTATGTTAACATTTAAATTATTACAGTTTTATTTAAATATGAAAATGTAGAATTTATGTTTTTAAAGATAATTGCTATTAATATCTGTTTGAAGTTTACGCATAAAAAGAGTTATGTTTAACATGTATACGTAAAAAAATTGTTAGTTTGTTTATTTGTAAATATTATTTTTAAATCTTTTGTAGTTTGAACTTCAGTCGGTGCTCATGGTTAAAAACTATTTAATTTTTTACTGAAATTAACGTTAATTGCTAATATAAAAGTACTCATGGCAGATATTTCTCATATGAACCATTTGAAATACAATTATTTTTTTCGAAAATTTGTTTGTATTTTTTTTTAATTAATAGAATATAAATTATAGATAATTTCATTATCTACAATTTTTAACTTGGCCCTTTTTTTTACTTGGCACCGTTTAAAAAATAAATTAAACAATTCAAAAATTGATATTAGTAAACATCCGTTTCCGGTTGAAAGATCGTTTTCAAAAATTGGAGGTCTCCTTTCTATTATAGATACAAAGTAATCTTAAATATAAAATTTTACCCACTTACGATTTGTCAAATTTGAGTTACAGCGTCTACAGACAGACCTACACACAGACATCATGGCGAAAATAGTTAGAAATGGATAATTCCATCAAAATCCGGAATTTGAAAAAATCGTTTTTACAATACTTAGATGCTTACATATTCAATTTTATTCATACATGGGTATAAGAAAGTATAGTTAAAAAATATCTATACTCAAATCTTTTTAGAAGGTGAATAAAAACCAAATTTCTTGGTTAATTATTTGTCACAATTTAGATACTTACATTTTTATGTAGATATTGTCAGCTGTGATACGCCAAACTGTTTTTAATCATGTTAAAATTTTGATTTAAAATTGTTATTAATTTGCTCGGAAGTTACTGTATTATATACACATATATTTTCCGTCAAACGTGATTTTTTCCAAAATTTATCTGTGCAAATTTTAACATGGATTTAATTAGTAAATGTAATAACAACAAATGGTGTAATAAAATATATCGTATAGGAAATATGACGTCATGTAAATGTAAATGATTAACTGTATACTGAACATATCTACAGACAAAATATTTCAAAAACATCGTCACATGAAAAAAGAACATTTTAGTGAACGTTACATACTCCAACAGTAGAATATGTGCTTTGTTTATCATTAAATCATTGTCGTTCTAACTGAGTTGATTTAGACACTAAACATACATTATAAAGTAAATCATTGTACATTATAAATTATTACCTAGAACAGGTAAGATTGTAAAGGCAACCCCAGAGAATGCACATAGAGTTAAAAGTTATCTCATCTGTGTTTACATTGTTATATTGAATGCTTTATTTTATTTTAAGGAAATACAGTGTCTAAAGTTTAACGTATGACATTATAGTTTGAAAAGACGGTATGTAGTATTCATGGGCGACCGCAGATGGGGGAAAATGAGACACTTCCCTCAATCTGTAGTAAAGCATCTGTAACATGTTATTTAAAAAAAATATGACATTTTTTTGGTTTCGGCCAGTCGGGTAAAAAAAACGTAAAACTTAGGTAGAATTTTCATGTGTTGTAAATGACACATAAAATAATTCACAAATAAATTTTATCCGCCAAAATCTAAAAAATCTAAAAAATTAAGGGTTCCGATGTAGGTACGTACTACGTGTTTGAAGGTGCATTTTTGAGTTAGGAAAAAATATTAAAATAATATCATATTCTACTAATTGAGATCTACATTTTGATAACCCACTTGCGTAGACATACAAAACAAAATTCTATGATGTCCCTTCCTATTTCTCCAAAATTTGAATTGATATTGTTGACTTTAGTATTTGTTGTTAGTAGTCCCACCAAAGCCTCGTTACCAAATTTTTTGAGTCAGTAGTTACCGAGTTAGAGGGGGTGGGGGGGGGGCAGACAAAATAAATTATTGCTTGGAGCCCTCTACAGGCACCATTTTTTATTTAGAAAAAAATAAGGAAAAGAGTCAAATTTCACTGGTTTGGTTATACATTTTGATTTGGTATATACAAATATTTTTTTTACATTAGCTCTTAGCGCCTTTCTTGACAAATTATTTTTCCACAAATTTATACATATTTTACTAGAGGGCATGCTTTTACATGTTTAGTAAAAATTACAAGTTTCTAGTTTGTATAGTTTACGAGATATTTAGCTTTGACTGAAAAGGCCGGACGGACGGACGACAAAGTGGGATTAGTTTCTGCGGAACAAACAAAGAAATTTTATATAAAAACAATAAAATAAAAAATACTTAAGTTGTAATTAGAACCCTGTAGTTATACAGCATACCAATTTAAAGTCCAGAGTATATTTTTGTTTTAGTGTAACATCATATTGATTCAGTAGTACAGCAACAAGAAAGACGAGCTCTAGTGGTATGGGATAGTGATCCCAGGAGACCTCTCCATCATTAGAACGTATGATAACACGTCACACAAGGCGTCTAGGTGTCTGTCGTGGGATAGCGCCACTCATCGCCTTAAGCCGTTTCGCGCACAGTACATTAACGGCACAAACTAAATGTATATTTGTTTTGTTTTACTTGTCAGACGATGTATGTAATATTATATGACATGGTGGTTGTTTATTTAAATTTGAATGTGTATTATTTTTTCTACAAGCCAGCTCCTCTATCTCTCATATCTGTACTAAATAAGGTAGTGGCACCAGTCTTGGCAAGAACCCCAGTAATGGCAAATTTTTAATTAAATGTACTGAATTCGATACATTTAACTGTCTTACAGCGTGATTTGATGACAATCGGCCAATAGGTGTCAAAATGGTGGAAATTTTAAACTCATTATTAGTATAATTTATTTATTAATTATTATATTATCATAGCAACTGCTTTAGATTGTTTCAAATTTGACGATTCTTTCTTTTATTTCTTTTGCGTCGTAGTCCATCACTGCGTACTCATTACTAATTTTACCTTTGTCATTACTAGAGAAAAAACACGAACAAAATAAAAAGCTATAATTTAAAAAAAAAAACTATATTTACGGACATTGGTAATTAAATTGATTAAATAAAGAGTTACTTGTTTTGTTAGTAACATGAGTTCATGAAAATTACAAAAGACAAACCCTTTAATCCAAAAAAACGAAAACTTGCTCTTATAGCGGCCATAACTGGTGGCCTTTACCTTACTCATAAAAGCCTTCGTACAAAACCTAATAAACTGCCGTGGTCGGCACAAAACTTTTTTATACATCATGATATAGAAGAAATTACAAAACTGTAAAACATAAAAAGTTGAATCGACAATTCAAAAATCACAAAATATAACACTGGCGTAGTAAAAAACAATAGAGTTTTCAATTAAATTAAAAAGCCCCTCTATTATTACAAGAATTCACATGTTTGAAAACATTATTTTGCATTATCGATTGAACTGATTAAAAATTTAGATTAATTCTTTGATTATGTTTCGGGAAAGATCAACAATGGGCGCTGATTTACAAGTATGATTTTATGCAGGGACGTATCAAAATATTTCACACACAATACTTTTTATAATTATTTTTATATTTATTACCTTCAAACGTGTATGTGTATTCTATAATTTTATGTAGGTAGGTATAAAAATCATCTACCTTTGATATGCCTTCAATCTTAGAAATGGCAACGTATATTACATACTGCGAACTACGTAGGCGGAGTCATCTACAGAAGTGGTCGACCAGTTTTCATTCATATTCACTTATCACAAACTTAGTAGGCTCCTCCCATTTAATTATTATAATATTTAAATCACTTCTCTATGTACCAAACAAAGACAGATATTTTGAAACTCATTTGCTATAGATAAAGAAGTACTCTTCGTTTATAGTACTCATATATATTTATGCAGTTAAATTATTATGTAATCTACTGAAAACTCTAAAAGTAAATTTTGTAACATATTGATGTTCCGAATTTTAGTATTTAAATATGTTTAACTTGGTATAAAATTAATGAAATGGACGTATATTTGTATTTTTATTTAAAATGATATAACTATATAAGCTCCGCCCTAGAAAAAGATAACCGGTGATATTTGTCTAAATATTTTGAAATCTGTTGTTAGCGATTCTGACCTTTACTCTGGCAGACAACTTATGAAGCCCATAGTACCTCTAGGAAATAGAAACAGAACATGTTTGTAAACCAAACTATCTGTATTCCAAAGTAAAAGTGAACTCTTAAACTTTTGTGGTACCGATTGTATGTTTTGTTATGTTATCCTTGAATTTTAGTAGGTAAGGTAGTTTCAAAATTTGTTTTATGGAGAATTAAATAAGAACATCGATTACACATGTAGAACAATGATTGATTATTAAGCTCACATACAAAATTATTTACATGTCATATTTCATATTAAATTTTATAAAAACGTAAAATGTTGTATAATCGAAAAAGAGAAAAAGGAGATTCAATAGCGTAAATATTAGAGACCCCCCTCGGTGTTGACGGGCCTGGTTAGATATGATGTGCTGGAAAATTTGTGTTTGTTTAACTTTTAATTATATGGGTGACTGAGGACACGGGGGGTTGAAAAGGGTAGTTCATTCGCAGCGGTTGCGATGTTTTAGTTGCCTAACGATATATTATATATGAGCGTATAGTCAAACTTCTATAAAACGAACTAAAAATTTAACGAACTAAGTTTGGTTTTAATAAAATTTGTATAAATACATATAAAGTAATTTTGTTGTTTCATAGCACAAAAAAATTTCTGGTTTTATTTTTTAAAGTTATTAATTAAACTATTTTTCTTCTTCTTCGTACATTTTTGTCAGCTGGCTTGGCCTTTTCAGACAACTCCTTCGTTATTGATTTTTATTTGAAGTATGTGTTGTGCGTGCATTTGTGAGAGTTTATGTGTTTTCGGGAGTACAGGGACACAAGATGGAATGAGAAGTTGCTGATGGGACAATCATAGCAGGTTACAACGAATAAGGTAGCTGGGATTATAAGGAGTCACTTATGTGATTCACATAGAACATATAACTTATTAAGTATATTAAAAAGGGTAGACAATGTGAGGTTGATTATTTTTTCTCGATGATCTTCAAACCAACTGGACTGATTTTAATGAATCTTTTATTAAAGTAGGAAGTAAAATAGGCTATGCATAACTACGATGTTTTATCAGGAGATTTAGCAGTGAATAAAACTATGTACAAGTTCAATTATTTTTATGATACATAAATAATTGATACTTAAATAATAGATAACTTATGTATTACGATCAGTGTAATAAATTGAGAATTATTAATAATTACTGGTTATTATTAATACAAATCAACAAATAACTTTAGGTTAGTTTAGGTAATATTGCGGTTAATATGAATACGTACAGGTAATTATTAATACTAACTGCATTTATTACATTTACCGTAACATATATGACGCGAGTAACGTTACATATCTTAATTAAGTTATACAATTTAATACAAATAATAAATACAAACGATGTATACAATATGTATGTCGTAAATATGTAGTATGTGTCACAAGTCGGAGAAAACTTTTAGTCAGATCACATAATAAATATACTATAGACATTCCGAATTCCCATATCCTCTCAAGCTACGCTGGGTAACCAAACTATCTTTCTAGGTTACGATGTTTCTTATAGATTGGATTGTATTCTATTTATGTGAAGTAACTAAAAAAGTATAATGAATAATTGTTGGGAATAGGGAGAATGCAATGGAAAGAAATTTTCTTTGCACTAATTTCTCCCCTGATAATTTTACTTCGTTTTCCATTTGGATTCACTCGATTTGATATTTCAATAAATGTCAGTTCGCGCAGTTATATTTACAATATTTTTTGTTATGAAAAATGTACCTTGCAGGCAAGTAGAAATGTTTGTTTTTTGTACTCATAATAAAAAAAACAATGAACAAAAAAATTTAACTCTCATATTTTCAATTATAATATTCTTGATTTAGAACAGGCATGGCCAACCCATATTGCTTCACGGGCTGCATTGATGACCTAAAATTTTTCGAGGACCGCACATTAATAATAATTCTAATTTTTTTTCTCATAATTTGTTTGATATCTGGCTTGAATCTGGTTTTAATTAACCCGTTACTTAAAAAAACGTTATAAAATATAATTTGTTCGTATGTGGTAGCAAGTTGGCCAGCCTTGATCTAGAATATATAACTTTTAGTAATCATAATCGATGTACAGTTTTGTAATGATAAATACACTGAAAATCAAAATTATCCTTAATATATAAAAATATATAAAGCTCAACGTCTCTCTCTCTGTCTGTCTGTCTGTCTGTCCGTTAGTTACCTTATCACTCGAGAACCACTTATCCGATTTACGAGTTTTTTTTTTTAATTCATAGGTACGTTCTCTGGCCAGGTTATAGGCTATATTTTTTTACGTTAGGTAACATAACAACAAAGCAGTGACGATAATAGTAAATCAAGTCGGAAAAAATTTTGCCGTCGGCACGCTGTTTTGTAATACGCTGCCTAAACCGTTCAATATAGAACAAAATAATGTATTAAAGAATTGTGTAGAATCAAAAGTTCTACAATTAAGTCAGCGACACGATATGTCTAACTTTTATATTTAAGCCACAATGACTGCTTTTATGTTACAAAAAAAACATAAAATATTTGGGTTTTGTTTACATGGACTTATGACCTGCAAAACATTAATCCTTATCGAAATAAATGATTTCATCGTCATAAGTACTTAATGTAGATATAGTTTGCCATTTACAGCATCCAATTTGGTCGTATAGTTTAGAAAATATCTTAAAATATATTTATAAAGGTAACATTTTAAATGTATGGTGTCGTGCCGCATCGAAGCGATGTACATCAGACTGGATTCGCTTACGTTCGGTAGATATTCGGAGTCCCTCGGCTGACGTTTGAGTTAATTTTGTTTTCAATAATTAACATTTAAATTTAAACAGAACACAAATTATTTGTACTTTTTTCTTCTGATTCGTTTTTGTTAGGTAATTTAGGTATTGATAAATTATTATTACAATAATAACTAATCGTGTTTGTACTTAATTAATTAAACTATATTTTTCAAAAATCCTAAACAATAATTCCGTAGTCTACGCGAGCGAAGCCGCGTGGGCCCAGCTAGTTAATAATAAAATGTAAAATGATAAATTTAATCCCTTTATTCAATAATTTTATCTCTTTAGAACAATTTCCAAAAGTATGGTACGATTTCCCTAAATGGAACGTGAAAGGGTTTCATGGGGTACGCGGTGAAATGTTTACAAAATAACAAAATACCTTCTCTCTCATCCCAATTATTTTTGTGAAAAGTGGGATACGCCGATAAAATCAATGACAAAAAGGGGTTTTACATGTTGTAAGCTTGGGAAATACTGCTAGAACATCGCGGAATATCTGTCGTCAATCAAGTTTGTAGTAGTAATGTAATATTTTCTCTCTTAAATTGCAGTACCGAAATACCGGCTATTTTTCTCCGTTATTGGAGTAATAAATATCGGTATTTATAATTAGTGCTAATACGATTAATATAGATAATTAATATCAAAAATTGTCGTACGTTTTTTAGTATTTATTATAAAAGGAGGTGAATGAATCTTATTTTATTCGAAATGTACTGTGCCATAGATGTGCACAGAAAAAATCAAGTGTGTATGATTTCCCTCTTTGGTGTTCGTTTATTCCCCTCGCATCGTTCAACGGCATATACTCCTAGTGCCACCAAGCGGCAAAAATAAATAGTTTTGGGTTTCTGTCAAACGTAGAGAATGCGTATAGAGATTGCAGTTTTTTATTTGGAAATTTTTGTTGTAAAAGCAGGTTAGGTTAGGTTAGGTACTGTGCCATAGATGTGCACACAAAAAATTAATGTGAGTTGATTTTTACTCTAAAAGATTTAATTACTAGCTAAAATGTTTTCTGATATATTATAGCAATAGATTTTTTTAGTAATTTAAAAAAAATAAAAATACCTAGTTTATATAGCTGACAATGACTAAAGCTAATAAAAATAATTAATAAGTTAAATGCACATTTTATAAGAGAATCGTTCGAAAAAAAATCTGATTAAGTATTATATAAAAAATAAAGTCAGATATCCGATATTATAAAGGGGCTAACAATATTTGATAGTTAACAAGCACTTTAAAATGGAGTATCAAACCTATATGACAGTTCCTTTGAAGTATAATAATGAAGTGTTTGACAGATTTCTAGCATACGCACAATTTATATTAAAACAGTGGTGATATTTGAAAATTATTTTGTACGGTCAGAGGCACCAACTATGTTGTAATAAGATGATCTTAATTCTAAAACAAATCCATAGATAATAACACAGAATAAATACCCCGATGAAAGTGTAAAATTTGTTAGCTCCTTTATACACCGGGCAATTTAATATATTATAACTGTTCTTATTGACAAAAATTTCAAAACGTAGACCAAATAGTAGGAAAAATATTTTTTTCAAGGTGAAGATATGTTTAACAATTAGTACGAGTATAATATACTCGTACTAATTGTTAAACATTATACTCAGTATATGGATATTTATGTAAAATGTATGCAGGCTTCTCGGGTCAATAATGAAAGTTGTAATAATGTGTGATATCTGAGGGTTTATTTCAATAATAAGACCCAATAATATTAATAAATATTTAATAATGGATTGAGGTCGCATTACAATATCAAAAAAATATGATCAAATTTCTTTGATCAAAGAAATATGACAGTGTAATTAGTCACCTTTTACATATTTTTGTTTATATTGTTTCTATAATCAGAGATGCCGACAGTCTCCTATGTTTTTGGTTATAGTTTGTTGACAGATCTTTGATATATTTCGTTGATAGAGTAATAACGGTATTACAGTATCTATTAATCTTTTTTTTTATTAGTAATTTTATTAATTTAGATAATATAAACGCATCATATATATTCCCTATCATAAATCATATCAGAATTTTGGTCCAGTATTGTAATCATACATAGTAGTAGACATCTGAAAATAATTCTCACAAGAAACCTATAAAAAATTAATCCCCTAAAACGGCCGAGGCAAAAATCGTAACAAAAAATAAAAAATTTATTACCATTGCGAAGTCCATAAATCAATATGTAAAGAAATAAAACTCTCGAATCCAGTACTCGTGTTTTCTAAAACACCTATACATTGAGGAAACACATAAAATATATCGTATGGACACCTCAAAATCGTTTCCGGAAGTGACACTTGTAACAGTTTCCGTTACAGTTGAGATGGAGAACGGAGATGGGTAGATTTGAACGCTGCTGCGTGGGGAGATACATTCTCTTGAATGCAAACAAACTTACTCAAGTGTTTTTAGCTGTATTGTAGACCAGACACATTTTCCATGTTATGTATAGATATGTCTTTATAATACATATTTGTCAGCTGTGTTTGGGTTTTACTGAATTTAAACTTGTTATCTCAATGTACCATTTTCGTATGGAAATTTAAATTTTGATATATAATAATCGTCTTTAAAAACTCACATTTGAGATTAAAAAAGGTACCATTAAATGGGAAAAAATTCTTTTTTACTTATGCATGAATATCTCATTGAAAAATTTATTTATTTTAATTTCTCACTGCAGTTTATCATAGAGAATTAAATTTCTTACAAAAAATATCCCATAGATCAAGTATTTTTAAAGATATGTTTGTTTAAACATTATCATAAATAGTAAAATCTTTTATGATAACTTTTGCGTAAGTAAAAAAGTAATTTTTCCTATGTTAATCAAATGTAAAAAGACTCGGTTTGCGCCGTCCTCAGGTTTGATCTATGAGTCTGAAATTTTGGGACAATTAACTTTTGATCCAAAGTCAAAACATGGGACCGAAAAATAAAAAAAAAATTAAAAAAACACCCTAATATTTATATAAGTAAATACATATTGTTATATTTAAAAATCAAATATAATATAATGCAAAAATAAATACATGTTTACCCAAAAAATCCCACGTTCTAAAAAAATATTGCTTTAACACACTCCGAAACGAATTTAAAAAGGACGAAATATTGGAGTAACAGATAATTGGTGTTTTTCATTGGAAATAATGTTCAAGAAAATATAACACGCTGTTGTCGCTTTAGTACGACGCAAAAAAAAATGTATATATTTATTTGAAAGGAAAAATATTTTCCGAAGACGGAGAGTTCTGTTAAAATTAAATAGAATAATACATTTCCGAACACTTCCGACCACATACGGAGTTCATAACTACAATCAGTGGAGATGCTGTGAAAGGGGTCCGAATAAACTCATTTTCATCACTATGGGGTGTGGTAATCACAGAACCGGATCGAAAAAAAAATGTATAGGTACAATTTTTACTTTCTTATACCATGTATATGAAATATACATATAGTATAAGTAAGTATAGTGAAGCTAATTTTTTTTTGAAATCCGGATTTAGATGGAATTATCCATTTTGACCTTCTCTTAATCCATTCTGACTATTTTCGCCATGATGTCTGTGTGTCCGTCTGTCGGTCTGTCTGTCTGTAAGCGCTGTAACTCAAATACGACAAATCGTAGAAGGGTGAAATTTTATATTTACGATTAATTTTTGTCTGGGAAGAAAACGTCCTAATTTTTGAAAACTATTTTTCAACCGGATACGAATGTTTAACAAATTCGATTTTTGAATTTTTCGAATTACTCTGAAAATGGTCAAGTTAAAATTTTTAGGTAATATCATTATCTATAATTTATGTTCTATTCATTTTTTCGTAAATACGAATTTTTGAAAAAAAAATGTATTATCATAATTTAAATAATTCATAACAGAGGAGAAATATCTGCAATGAGATTCATGGGACTTTCTTATACGTATTACAGAGATTGAACAGTGTGTGTGTTTGCCATAGGTACCATGGGACTTTCTTATACGTAATACTGAGAGTGAACAGTGTGGGTGAGTCTTAGTAATTCTATAAAAAATTATTTCTGGTTAAATCATAAATGCTGGAAAAAAATGTATGGGGAATAAATTATAGATAATAACATACTAGACATTTTTTTATCTAAAACATTTTTTTCTTATTTCAAAAATAATTCGAAAATTCAAAAATTTACAAGAGGAAACATCCGTTTTCAGTTATTACGTTATCACTTGTTATATAATGGAGAGAATAATATTACCTATATTATTCATTTTATTCTATCTTGTTAGTATGTCAGAAATGTTTTAATACAATAAGAATCACATATACTATTCACTGTTAGGATTAAGTATAAGCAAGTCCCTTGGTTCCCACTGCAGATATTTTTCCACCGATTTTATTTTCATTTTTTATGACGGAATACATCAAAAACGATATTAGGAAAATTGTTTACTTCGAGAGAGAGAGAGAAGGGGGGGATAATACAGTGGAGGGGATTCTACAAATTGTTTTGTTTATTTCAAAATTTATAAAAAAACTAGCTATGACCGCAGCTTCGCTCGCGTGGATTACGGAATTATTGTTTAGGATTTTTTATTTGTTTATTTTCAGGACTTTTCAGAAGCGCTACCATTGATTTATTAATCAGCGCGAATGCTTGTTTTTGTGTAGCTTCAGTACTAACCTAAACTAAATCTGAAACAGTATCATAATAAAACAACGTTCGTTAGTCGAAGGTAAGCTAAATCCGGGCCTGTACCGGTTGTAACCGCTTCAGGATACGGTCGGGCGGGTTTCCGGGCTAAACCGAAACATCCACCGCTGCCTAACGCGGTTAATCGCACCGCTCTTCACTGTTTTATTTCTACGACCTTCTGAATCTGCTGAGTCTTAAGAAATATTTTATTGTTGTTTATACAGAAATCGAAGAAACATCGTATGATATTTATTGTATACAAGAAAAATCGAGCAAAAGGAATTGTACTATGTTATATCTAAAATTAAAAGATTGTGTTTCTATGTAGAACTGAACATTGTATATTTTTAGTTTATGTAACTAAGAAACCACAGTTTCTCCGTTTTTTCAGTAGATTGTTAATTAAGACAAGTATTAAATTAAAATTTCGTTGAAAAAATTGAACTTTTTCTGTTCAATATGAACGTAAATAATTATCTTATTGCTTCCTCGCAATATCGAAGATACGAGAAGCTTTGTAATCGTTTTAGAATGAGCCAAAAAAATGTTCAAAATTTTAAATTGATCTTTCCGTTTCAGGTCAAGGCTAACATTTTTCGTTCTGTGTCTGTATGTCTGTGTGTCTGTTTGTCTGTTCCCTAAATCCTTGTCACACGCATAACACATGAATCACTGAACCAATATTAATGAAACTTAAATATATTTCAAGAACGACACATGTTACATGAAAATTGTATAGAATATTTTTTGTAGAGCATTCAGTTTTCTATGTAAAAGTTACCACAACGTTTCTTGTAAAATGTTACCTTACCAAGATTTATCTCAATTGGCTTTAAAAAAATCGTCATTAGTTTTTTTGAACTGTTATTTATTTATTTATGTATAAAGAAAAATGTCAAATAAATATTTTTTAATAAAACTGTATAAAAATTAAATACTTAACCAATGGCAATTCATGATAATACTCTATTGATGTTTATTAAAATAGTTCGATAAATAATTAACTACCTTTGGTGAATTTATCACGAAGAAGCACGGTGTATTTACTTGGTAGATATTTTTTTATTATTAAGATAATAATCGTGATAACACCTTGTTTACAGAGATTTTACATTTACTTGAAATAATTCATGTATAATACCAAACATACTTACATACATTTGTTTTATAATTTATTCACAATAAACAGAATTTCCGTAAGTTCAGAAACGGGAACGTTGATATTACAGAAAGTTCAAAGAATTATTATATGTAATAACAAAAGAAAATTAAACTAAATAATTCTTAGAGGTATATTAAAATATAATCCTTATCATCCCTAATACAATACACGGTACGTAGCGTACAAACAAAAATAAATTACCGTTGGTGCTTTTAGCGGACCACGAATAATATCCAGTGTATAAAAAGTGGGCGTATTGTGCGCAGTAATTCCGTGAATACTTCAAAAACACACCACCATATAGGTATGTATGGACTCAGTAATCGTATGTAAGGTATTCAGTATCCATAGCGACTATAATTACTTTTGGGAACAAATTAAACGCGCACTATCTATCTATCTATATATATATAAATGAATGTTCGTTTGTGTGTGGCTTATAGACTCCGAAATTACTGAACCGATTTCAATGCGGTTTACATCAATAGTTAGATAATTTTTACGAGCAGTATCGTGGCTAATAATATTTTATGAAAATCTAAGATTTAACATCAAAAGATTAAAAATAATCTTTTGCACAGCGTCTTTTGTTTTCATGATGTCAGAGCATACAACTGTCATTTATATAACAACACAGTAGTCATGGAATATAAGACGCTGAAAACAATTACTATATGTGAATGTCAGTTTGAATCATGATACCTACAAATATATATCTTTCGACCATGAGTTTACTTTATGTTTAATTAAATTAATATCCCCGGGTAACACCGGGCCAAGGCGCTAGTTTTAAATAAAACGAGAAATAATGAAGAACATTTAATAAACTATTATAGCATTTGTAAACAATATTGAACAGTATTTTTTGTGTTTTAGCAATAGTTAATATAAACTAGCGTTAAGAAATACAAAATGACACATAGAAAAAAATTGCTCCTTAAAATGGGTAAATGAGTATTAGGTTGGTTCCCCCCTCCCTACCCCCAGGCTCCGGTGCTACTGAAATCAACTCAAAGTCATTTATTATTATAAAATAGACAAACAAAAACACCAAAATATCGTTTATTTAAGAGCATGTCTATCTATTTATCTATAGTGCTATAATCACCCTATATTGGGGAGCTTTTTGTATTTAATGATTCAGTTATCTCCCCCCCCCCTTTATTTTTTTCGTATCCGTAGGAAATTTCTAGCATAAAATAACTATCGTCACAGTTGAATATCGAATCTTCCTATTGCTTCGTCCAAAGTCAAATATTTGCAATACACGCACATCCATAATCATAAAACCTACCCTAAAAAATAAATTGTACAGAAAAAAGATACCATTTGAAACGTCAAAGTAGAATAAAGAAAATTTTATTTAACAATGTATATTCGGCGTTTGAGAATTTACTCAAATCCTTCAAAAACACACAGTGTGCTGTGAACAATGGTGATGACGTAATAACTTAATCGCCATTGGGATCACAGGCGCCGCTGGATTTTCTCCCCATACAACAGGTCAATCCGTCAAAAGGGCCAACGTCGTCTCATTGCCCCGCTGGGAGTCGATCCAAGGGTGTTTTGATTGTACTGCACAATATTGTGTATGGTATTTCGTTAAATATAAAATTAAACTGGGTTTCAACAAATTACAGCTTAAATAAGGTATACCAACTTTAGAAATAAATAATTCTCAGAATAGTTCATGATTTTTTTTTACAATCTGGTTATTTTAATTTTATTATGACGTCATACTTACTTCAAATTCATGCGATTTTAATTCGAAATCAAATAAATTAAAAATATCAATTATAGTTTTTCCATAATACGTACCTAATGTAACTCTTCGATCAATATTTATTGTTGGTTTAATTTTTATTACAGATTATAAATACATGCCTGAATTAATTATGAAATATACATTATTGTTTTAAGGAGCAATCGAGCCGATACCACATCGTCATCTCCATCATAAATTGTTGGTTTAATTACTTCAACATCATAACTAATAACTCAATTATCATATAGCCTAAATTAATTTAAGGGTATTATGTTTTCGACCAGTGGAAGTCGCATTGAAATCGTTCAGTAAATTCCGTATTAAGACGGAACAAATAAACAGACAAAATTTCTAAAAAGATCAAAATGAACTATAAATTGCCTGTAAAACAACCTAATAAGTTTAAAACGTAATTTTATACATTAAGTAGTAAAATTTCTTTATGAAAAATGAAAATATATATTATGTATTTGAACATTACTCAAAAAAACAAAATTTATTTATTTTTACTTGAAAAAATATAAGGTGCTAAAATTTCTAATTATATATATTATTTTTATAATATATCCTTAATATATATAAAGCTCAACGTCTCTCTGTCTGTCTGTTTGTCTGTCCGTTAGTTACCTTATCACTCAAGAACCACTTATCCGATTTACGTGTTTTTTTTTAATTCATAGGTACGTTCTCTGGCCAGGTTATAGGCTATATTTTTTTATGTTAGGTAACATAACAACTAAGCAGTGACGATAATAGTAAATCAAGTCGGAAAAAATTTTGCCGTCGGCGCGCTGTTTTGTAATACGCTGCCTAAACCGTTCAATATACAACAAAATAATGTATTAAAGAATTGTGTAGAATCAAAAGTTCTACAATAAAGTCCGCGACACTATATGTCTAACTTTTATATTTAAGGCACAATGACTGCTTTTATGTTACAATGAAAACATAAAATATTTGGGTTCTGTTTACATGGACTTATGATCTGCAAAACATTAATCCTTATCAAAATAAATGATTTCATCGTCATAAGTACTTAATGTAGATATAATTTGCCATTTACAGCATCCAATTTGGTCGTATAGTTTAGAAAATATCGAAATATACATATTGGAACATATTATTCGCGCGATTGTGACCGTGCGCGGGGAGCGGCGAGGGAACGTGCCAACACGCTGGGCAGAACAGGCCGGTATTCTATTGATTGTCAATTGTTTATTTTGTTTTCAATAATTAACTTTTAAATTTAAATAGAACAAAAATTATTTTTACTTTTTGTTCTGATTCGTTTTTGTTAGGTAGGTAATTTAACTGTTATTTGGTTTTTATTACATTAATAACTAATCGTGTTTGTAATTAATTCAACTATATATTTTTTAAATCCTAAACAATAATTCCGTAGTCCAGCGTGGGCCCAGCTAGTACCTAATATAAAAAAAAATATTCATCTTCTAGAGTATTGACTGTATACATAAACATATATGTATAGTAATAATTTGCTTTATTAAAAATTGCAAACTCACATCGCCCTGTAACTTCGTGTTAAATGTAGCACAACCATTTTAAGAAACTAATATTGATGATCTTTTTCCATGTTTCACGTCAATTATATGTTATGTTCTGACATGAAAAAGTTTAATCAACTTCATAGAATGTCATTATTAATAAGGTAAATATATATTTACGTTATTTCATAAAACAACGTTTTAAATGTAATTTTAACTTTTATATGTATAATTTTGGTTAGTATGTAATTAGGCAAGTAAGTAATATATTTTTATGTGTAATGGTGGTTATTCAATATTTTAATAATTTTGTTCATTTTTTAAGGCAATTTTTCAAGGAAAGATGTATAATAAATAGAAAATAATTCTACCCCAACAAATAGGGTATCATACAATTGAGAAACTTAAATATATGGATAACAATTTTATAATATAAACCTAGAAAGTTACAAAAACTATCATAAACTTGGTAACTATTTGCTCAAAAAATCTGAAAAAATATTTGATAATGGTGCTTTGGTGAGACTACCAAAGATAAATACTAAAGTCAATAATATCATTTCAAATTTTGAAGAAATAGGGAGGGGCATCATAGAATTTTTTATTTTTATTTTCATATCTAGGCATGTGGGGTGTTTAAATGTGGATATCAATTTGAATTAGTGGAATATGACCCTATTTTTTTTTTCTAACTCAAAAATGCATTTGTAAGTGGGTCAGTACGTACTTCGGAACCCTTATGGCATACACCCGTACATATCGATCGAATTTTTTTATTTGAACTATTTAAAACCAAAATTGATTTAAATTTTTGGCTGGTGAAGTAGTAACATAAAAAAGAATTTAATTATTAAGTGAAATAAAAACAATAAAACATAAATAAATAATTAGTTGGAATAATGAAAAATACTGTTTCTTTTGTAAAAGTTTATTAGCTGCAATGTATACAAAATGAATTTCACTTGAAACACGAACTTTGATGAGCTCGCTGTAATAATTATTTCTCTCATTCCTGGTTTAATAGCATTTCAAATAACTCTGAATTTGAAGCAAATGGAAATTATTTATCATCCAACTTTCTTTCGTTGAGAAACGACGAATTTCATACATATATAAAGAAACATTACTAGCAATAAGTGAGTATTATTTATTAATGTGTTTTATACAAGAAGCGAATTACAGTAGAAACCTAATTCTCGATTATCTAAAATTATAATCATCGTAACGTGTTTTTTAAATGTTTATTTGTAATAATGTTTTTACTTCAATGTTCCGAAGGAAATGGAAGTAATGTAATACCGTCGAAAAATGGTGTCCGAGATAATGACAGACTCTGATTGTACTAAATTCAAAACGTAAAGAAAATTTATTTTCCGAATGGCGGTTATTCGTGTGTGTTATTCGTTCACGATAATTAATGTAAAAATGAACCGATTTGAATTATTTTTAGGAAAAATGTTTGTCTCAGTGAGTACTTTTGGTGCTAATCGCATTAGGGGTTTTGGAAATATTTGAAATTTTGTAACTTTTATCGTCTAAAAAGTGAACGTTGCGAGTATTATCTCACTAATTTTGATAAGACTTGGTACATTTGCATTCAATTGAATTTAAGGGACAATTTTTTTTACATGCTCAAACAGAAACTGAAGGGGTGAAAACCATTATCAAAATTTGAATTTTAAATACTAATTAATACGTCACTAATTGTTTGCCTTAGAAACAAATGCAACTTAATTCAAATTGTTAAATTAGTTATTCTATGAATGTTTTTCGACATTAGGACATTAGAAAACTGATATTTATATACAAAGGTGAGTTTTATTTCTGACAAATCCAATTCAATTTCCTATAATATAGGTCACTACGATGTTTGTTGTAAAATATGTATTCTCTTACAAAGATTTATCTCAATTTGCTTTAAAAAATCGTCATTTGTTTTTTTAAATTGCTTTTTACTTTCACATATCAAATGTCATTTAGATTTAGATTGAAATTATCAAAAAATTAAAAATATTCGAAAAATAATCAGGTGCGTACAATGAAAATATTAAATTAATATTTTTTTAGAAAAATTGTATAAAAATTAAATGCTAGACAATTTATCTGAATACTTTATCGGTTTTTATTTAATTTGTTCAATAACTAACTACCTTTGTTGAATTTATCATGAGGAAGCACTGTGTATTTACTTGGCAGATGTTTTTTGGTTAAAATAATGTAATTGAAATGTGTTCGTAGATATTAAAAGACCCATTAATTGAACTGATGAAATATATATAATATAAAACTTATTGATTAGTATTAAATATATAATTTAAACATCAAAAGTATGCAAATAATAAATATAATTCAATTCTGATCTGTACGAATATATAAATTTTGTATCATCTTTTCCATTACAGTCTTTGAATTCTTGGCTCTAAAATGTTCTAATTATTTTGTCTTCATCTTTCATAATTTTATTCAATGCCTCAGGAAAACAAAGTTGGAATATCTTCAACTTTAAAATTAAACGAAATATTAATATTACGAAATAAACTTTTTGACAATAAATTACTTAGATATTTATTTTCTTTCTTGTATTCACTAAACATATACAACGTACAAATTTATAATTATTATTACCATTTTATATCGATTTATAAAAAATCTTAATCGAATATACGTGTCCCAAAATCTCTTGTAAAAAAATATGCCAATTTAAATGCGTTAAATAATGAGTTATTGATTACAAAAAACATTATAACATTACATTTCCTCTTTTTGTAACTGCACATTAGTCAAATGAAGTCATATGTGTGAAAAAAAGTTACACCAGTGTGGTGTAGAATCATAAAAGGTTCTTTTTATTGGTGTACTACATGTCAAAGTATAGATTTTTTACTTGATTGATATCATCATTATCGTTATAAGAAATTCTAAACCGATTTCTGAACAACAAGTAAGATGCAATACCGATAGACGGTGCTGAAGTAACGATACTTTTGTTTCAACTGAAGACTGAAATTATTTTCATGTTTGTTGAGAAATGGGATTATAACGATTTTTCAATTTGGATGGAAAATAAAATACATATCAAATTTATGTTTTTAGGATGTATTCGATTACAAAATCCACCAATGAATTTATATTTTGGATACAATTCTAAAAAATCTGTAATCTAGAATAATTGACAATAGTAATTAAATAATAATATTATGAATTTGCAGATTTATACTAGGGTTTGTCGGTTTTTAACCGTTTTTTCGATAAATATTTAAAAATCAATACTGGGATTTTAACTTTAATATCAGGTTTTGATTGAAATTATTTTACAAAATTTTGATTATGAATTTTTTTAAAGTAATCATTAAAAATTTCAGGAAATTTTTTTTTATTATTTAAACAGATAAAATCCTTTTTTTAAAACTTGAATTCGAAAACTGGGTTTTTCAAATGTCGGTTTTTATATAAACCCTATTTCACACCAGACGGCGGAAAACATAATTATATTTTGTGGTAATTTACATATTATTGTTCAAATAATATAATTATTATTATCTCGTTTGTACAAACCTTATCGGCAGAAACCATATTCAATAATAAAACCATAACACATTATGATATTGATTGCCAATTCGATATTTTTTTACTTGATCTCAATTCTAGTGTATTTCTTTATATCTACTTGGATAATTATATTTCTCTTATTTTGTAAAACTTTCCATTTTTCGAAATTACTTAAAATTCAACATATTTAAAATAACTTTTCATATATTTTCAAAATGCACAGTTTTTTTACGATTTTTTTTTTCTCCGGTCCACTATACATTTCAAAATTAAATATGTGGCCCTCTTTAAAAAAATGGCACAATACGGGATTAAAAAAGTAATTGCAATTTGTAATTTCATACACAGTAGTACATGAATATAAAAGAAGTCAATTTCACAGATAGAGAATTTATTACCACAAAACATGACATATAAATGTGGTTACATAATTTTCAATATCTACCGAATCGAAAATACGTTCTTATCGTTTTTTATTTGAACCCCTTTGAGAGTAAGATACGTCATGCAATCGTTGCAGAATATTTCTCAATTCGAATACAGATACATACATATATAAAACCTTCCGCATCTTTAGTACAAAAGTATTTATGTGTGTGTAATTCGTACAATGTCATCCACGTTTTCTTTTTATTCTTCTTACTGCAAGTCAGGGATCCACTACTAAATATTGTCAGGCCCTGAGAGAGCTTCAAAGGGGCCCGGACCAAACAACATTTCGGAGTCCCTGTACGTTTTTATAAAAAAAAGTTGTTATAAAAACATATAATTTTTAATTACTCAAAAGTTAAAGAAAAGTTGTGGAATAATAAAAATTAAAAATAAGGAAAAAATATAAAATTAGATCTGTGAAGAAACACCTAAAATTAACAACCAGTAAATTAAAAAAAATCAACTTATTTATATACTCCTTTTATCGATGTTAAAATAAAATTAAAGAATAAATAGAATACCTATTTTTTTAATTTAAAAAACTTACACGCTAAGCTGATTTGTGGGGAGATCTAGTCAAAATTCGCCCTAACCCCATTTAAGGACCACCCTAGTATATGTACATATTATACACTGTATTACATATAAGAATGTACCGTAGCAGCTTAATTTTTATTCAACATGTGAAATATTATAGTCTTTATAGAAAAGATACGCATAATATTCTATAATATTTAATATTCTACAAGGTTACAAATGAGTCAATTAAAATGCTTTTATTGTATTTAAATGAAATCCATTGATAAATATAAAAATAATTACACACCTAGTCCATCTCTGTATTGCTACCGCGTTTTATACAGCCAAAGATCTGTGAACAACTCGCAGGAATCTCAGCTGTGATCGCTAATCCCCATGACTTAACGTTAAGCTTTATTTATTCATTTTCTTTACCGAAATTTCTGCCACTTATGTACGTAAAGACACCCACCGACCTTTCTGCCATCTCTAACTGAAATCGAACCGGAACATTTGTAAATATTGTGGATTAAAACGACGATGTAGACGAATTGCCACCAAATCGATGGAGGGATTTTCTCTGTACAAGATTATTTATTGAATGATTTGGTTTTACGGCTGGGGATTTTTATGAACTTTATTTTTATTGTCATATTTGTTATTTGTACAGTATTAAATGCAGTTTTTATTATTTTCCTTCGCTTGATGTTATTGCCAACATAAGAAATGTAAAAAATGGGATTGGGTTGATCTAAAAATTATATTACATTTTGATTGAGTCTGTGTATTTTAAGAGTAATTTTCTAACTATTAGGTACAGTATTATTTATTATGGTACTTGTCTATTATATCCCCAGTGATTTGAATAAAACTAAAATCACTAGGAACATAAAATAACCAGTTTTACAGATCGGCAAGTGTTATATTGATTAGCGCAAATGTGAGTAAAGGGTATCAAACTTATATACATATGATTGTTCTTTTGGAGGTTTTGACAAATAAGTGAATGCTCAGTAAGTAAAAACTTAAGTATGCAAAGTATATTAATTAACCTTGAGTAAAAATGGTAAAAATCAAGTGGCAAGCATGCAACTATCTGCCAAAAACTTCAATAGAACTGTCATATAAGTTTGATAACCCATTTGAAAGAAGTGCTTGCAAGCTAGCAAAATTTGTTAACTATTTTGTAATAAGTACAAAGTTCCAATTCAATTGTTTTTTACGACATAAAAAATAGCATGATTGAAGTAACTCCTTTTCATGTCCTACTGTAATTACTATTTTAAAATATTGTGTTGTGTACCTATGTAAAATAGCCAGTGTAAATGTTATATAATATAATATTTTTAATTAGATGAAATGTTGTACATTGTACGAGAAAATGAAAATAATTAATTAACATTGTGGAATTAGTTCACTACAAGTTATTATTTATGGTAAATAGAAATGTATGCGTTTGTATTAGTAAATTAATAATATCGAGTACATTTTTCAATGTTGTATTTGATGTATCGCAATCATTATACATATAATATTTCATTTAATTTGAATTAGGTATGTAATTTCATTTCTCTATGTAAATTTCATCGTTATACGAAAATAATATAACGTATGTTTGTACTATAACTATTTTCAATCAAATTTAATATGCAATTAAATTTATGCATTTTTTCGTTTCAATGCATCATTCGCTTTTTTAATTATTTTCCAATACATATGAGTTTATAGTTTTATATGCAGTGACGTTGAAATGGATCACATGGATTAATGCCTAGTTTGTCCGTTATAACTTTTAGTCCGTGAATTTTTTCTTCTACAAAATGATGTCCTTAAAATTCATGAATCAGTAATATCAATTTTAGCACTAAAGAATCATTTTCCAATGTTATTTAAATAGAAAACGGGACCCCCATTGCGGCACCTCTTAAAATTGAACTAGAAAGTATTCCTTTATTTTAGATAAAATATCGTAACGAGAGCGAAATATATTTTTTTACCTAGCAAAGAAAATACATCCACAAAATACAAATACGCAACTGTAAAAATTCCAGCAATTCTCTCCACAAACGGGAAATCGAAAGTTGAGTCAAGAATCCGGATCTAGTTGCCTGCAGTCGTTGTACGAAACACACGGATATTTACCGTGTGCGAGTGCGACAAGGTGCACGCCATACACCAACACCTGTGGTGTGACAGAAAGCGCAGCACAGACAATAGCCCTACACCGTGGTGCAGTAGTGCCGCACCAGCTGCTGGCTCTAAAATCAATAACACTAGGTGCAGGTTGAGAGGTGCCGAATTTATGCCAAATAAGGAAAAATAATACATTTTTTTGATTTATTTAAGTGCAGGGAATATATATATATGTATACGACGTAAGTGTTTTAGATAAAATGGTAATTTTATTGTAGTGACATCTGTTGGAGATTTTAATTATTTATTTTTATTCGGTTCGAATCAGGAATAAATATTTGTTGGGAAAAATGTATATATAATAATATGATATACTAGTAGTGACGTTAAATATAAATAAAAACAACTTGTTTGTCTAAACGTCAAAATTTATTAAAGAAAAAAGTAATCACAAGCTTTCGAATTCACAGATTCATCCTCAGGCTTTTAGAAAAGAAATTAAAAATGAAATAGATGTGAATTCGAAATCTTGCGATTATTTTTACTTTAATACATTTTGACGTTTAAACAAATAGGTTGTTTCTATTTTTATTTTTTATAATAATATGTACATTTACTTTCAAAATGTTATAAAATAAAATAATCAATTAACCACCCTTATCAAAAAAGTTTCAGCGAACAAAAAAGGTTTTTTTGTGTAGGTAGGTATATTTGAAAATAACTCATTTCAGTTTTTACACTTTTTAATTTTTAAATGAAATTAACTAAAAATATACACAAATTATAGGTGTTTTATAAAATGTACAATTAGAGAAATTTAAAAAAATAATTTTTATTCGAAATTTGGCATATTTTGGGAGGAAATATCATTCTACTAGCGGACTCGACCCGGCTTCGCTCCCATGCGAATATTTCACCCCCTGTCACGAATGGTGTTGTTTTAGATGACTCGAAAAACGTTGTTCTACCCAAAAATAATTTGTTTAAAAATCAAACCATAAGTAAGTACATATTTTTGTAAATATCTCGACTCTTCTTTCCAGATTAACTTATAGGACCATACCAACCGAACATATGGTGTGAATATGGTTACGATACGTCCAGTAGTTTAGGTGTGATGACGTTACATACATATGCACCAACGTTTTTATACATTTAGATTAAATAGTTTTTCATAAGATATATTTAAAAAAAATATTATGTGAAAATATCACAAAACATAATTTAATATTATATTTGAATGTTTTTGCGTAGGTTTCAAAATTGTAAATATAATTGGACTTTATATAATATAGGTAAAAAGGAGGCAATAATACATATATAGATACCTATTTCCACGAAATCAGAATATATATTTTATTTATCAATATTTATTATTAAAGAAATTTATTTAAGAATCTAAAGCCACATCGAAAAATTATACCTTTATGTAATATTTACAGGTAAAATACTCAACAAATCAGAATATTCATGAAAAGTGTCTTAAATTCAAACAGACTGGTTGCATTTGTTAGACAGAGAGCAAAGTACAATAATGAATGCATTTTTAATATGAACATTTCTGTCGTACACCACTTAACATGGAAATAATCAGATTGTCATGGCAAGCTTGATACGAAAAGTGAAAAGGGATTTATAAATTTAAAATTTTATGTAAAAGTGGTAGGCGCAAGCATTGTGGACCGTTTTTAAGGGATTTGGGTTGAAAAGGGGTTAAAAAGACACGTTCGAGGAGGGGTGAATCGTGACTGTGTTATATTAAAAGTTTTTCCATTCAAGTGGCGAGAAATTTCTACAGCTTATTTTTTTCTCAAATGAATGCGTTTGTGTAACAAATTTATCTGTTCTTAAGATGTTTCTATAAACATGTTCACGCATTAAATACGAATCATATCTATATAAACTAAGTATTATGTTATTAATAAAACAAGTAATTCGTTATTTAATCAATTTAATTACCAAAGTACGCAAATATAGTTTTTTTTTTTAATTATATATTGTTTATGTTTTTTCTCCAGTAATGGATAAAGCAGTGGCGAAGCGTCCATGGAAGCAGTGCTTCCCTTTCTTTATGGGTAAATTAATACAAATCTGTGTTTTCAGTTAATAAATAATTTAAAAATATTATTAGAATATTCATCTTTATGCGCAACCCAAACATTTTAACCAAAAGTCAAAAATAACATTTAATATTCATTTACTCGTTCAATTATAAAACTATAATACCTCTACGTCTTATTTTCTTGTATTTTAGTCGATATTTCTAGGACGAGTTGAAGTTCACTGTAGGAAATTTCACTAAAAAAATTTGAATTTTTGATTTCGTTAAAAGTATGTTTATTGTATAGAAAATGACGCGAAAAGTTTAAATTTTCAAACCGCAGGTCTGTATCTCAAACCGTTCTTGAGATATAGCCTCTCAAAGTTTCAGTTTTTTCAAAATTTTGAAGAAAAATGGCCCTAACTTTTGAACGGATGGTCGGAATTGATTTTAATTGACGGATTTGGAATCAGCGTGTCAAAATCTATATAATGACATGTATAATACCTTAAAACTCGAAAAAAAAAATTTCGCGAAAAATCGAAAAAATTCAAAGGGGTATACCTTAAAAAAATGTCGATTTTTGACCAAATTTTTTTTATCGGATTTGAAAGTATTATACATGTCATTATATAGATTTTGACACGCTGATTTCAAATCCGTCAACTAAAATCAATTCGGACCACCTGTTCAAAAGTTAAGGCCTTTTTTCTCAAAAAATTTGAAAAAACTAAAACTTTGAGAACCTATATCTCGAGAACGGTTTGAGATACAGACCTGCGGTTTGAAACAAACAACTTTTTACGTCATTTTCTATACAATAAACTTACTTTTAACTAAATCAAAAATTCTAAATTTTTTAGTGAAATTTCCTGCAGTGAGCTTCAACTCGTCATACAAATATCGACTAAAATACAAGAAAATAAGACGTAGAATCATTTAGTTACTATATAAATATATAAGGATTTATTTAAAAAAGTAAAAGCTTTTTTTTGTTAATAGGAGGGGGAAGATTGACAAAATATGCTTCCCTTTTAAAAATTTTACGCCTCGCCACTGGAATAAAGTAAAATCAGTAATGAGCATGCAGTGATGGACACTTGCTAATGATTACAAAATGATAAGTACTACGACACAAAAGATATAAAAGAAGGAATCGTTTTTGAAACAAAGTTTTAATGTCCACCATTTTGACACCTATTGGCCGATTGTCATCAAATCACGTAAGACAGTAAAATGTATATAAATTAATATTCAGAAATGGTAGTTATCAAATATCAACAAATATTTATAATTCAGTACATTTAATTAAAAAAATTACCATTACTGGGGTCATATTCAAGACTGGTACAAGTACCTTACATTAATGTTTTATATCTGATTAAATATATTTAGAGAAAATATTATCACGAAATATGAAATGTGATATGTTAATTGAATATCATAATTTATTATTATTTTTTTAATTAATAATATCTATATGTATTTCTTTGATACACATAAAAAAACATTTAATCGTTTCAAACTTTTAATTACAAATTAAAATTAATTAAACATATATAATATGACACTAAACTAAAAATACACCTTAACCACAAAAATTAATGTCACTCGACACGTGTTTCGACTTCACAAGAAGTCCTCATCAGGAGCCAAACGATTCCAGACTGATACAGTCTTGGTCAGAACCTATATATATACTAAAAGGACCTATCACGCTTCAATGATTCAGACCAATCAACGGCAAGGTCTAGAAGGATTGAAGCTGGGATAGGTCCCGTACCTCCATTAAAAATACTATTCTTATCCCTCAAGATTTCTAAGCTTTCTGCTGCGTCTAATTGATTATTATTGCATGTTTTAATTAATTTTAAATTATTAATGTCCGTTTTATGATTTAATGTAGTCATATGATGAGCTACGCTAGATTTATCCACCCGATTGTATTTAAGGTGAGCCATGTGCTCTTTAAATCTAATGTTTATAGATCTCCTAGTTTGGCCTATATAACTTTTTTCGCAATTTAAACAGCTAATTTTATAAATACCGGTATTTATAAAATTAGCTGTTTAAATTGCGAAAAAAGTTATATAGGCCAAACTAGGAGATCTATAAACATTAGATTTAAAGAGCACATGGCTCACCTTAAATACAATCGGGTGGATAAATCTAGCGTAGCTCATCATATGACTACATTAAATCATAAAACGGACATTAATAATTTAAAATTAATTAAAACATGCAATAATAATCAATTAGACGCAGCAGAAAGCTTAGAAATCTTGAGGGATAAGAATAGTATTTTTAATGGAGGTACGGGACCTATCCCAGCTTCAATCCTTCTAGACCTTGCCGTTGATTGGTCTGAATCATTGAAGCGTGATAGGTCCTTTTAGTATATATATAGGTTCTGACCAAGACTGTATCAGTCTGGAATCGTTTGGCTCCTGATGAGGACTTCTTGTGAAGTCGAAACACGTGTCGAGTGACATTAATTTTTGTGGTTAAGGTGTATTTTTAGTTTAGTGACTAAGAAACCACAGTTTCTCCGTTTTTCAAGTAAGATATATAATATGGATATGTGAAAAAATAAATAAACAATAAAACATATCAAAATATGATAAACAAAGAAGAAAGTTTTTAATTTTTCAAAAGCTTCTGTTCATTATAAAGTTCATCACAGAGCGTGTATAAAAAATTCATTAAAATAAAACAAGATAAAAATTAAAGTATTTAAATTTCATAAGCATATTACGTAAGACACAAAATAAGAAATACAAATTCATGATTCTATTTTGCAGAGTTTTTAAACATTTCAATCTAACTACATGCATCATCGTTTATAATTAAATATAGGTACATATATTCTGTAAATAGCAAAATAGTTACTTTTGATTTAATAGTTTTATTCTGATAAAAACATTTAAATTACAAATTAGTTTTCAAATTACTGAACCACCTACACAGTATATACAGTGTGTCCCCGGATAGATGCATAATTGGTGTAAAAGACAAAATGTTTTCTAGTTGAGTTATTCGTTGGGCATGCTAGTAGTTTTGATTTTTTTATAACATATCTTTCTTGAAGTATTGAAGTAACGTGTCTTTACTGTTCATTATATAGCAAAATTTTACCAACAAAAGTTATTTAAAATAAGAAATAATACCTCTGTACAAAATTTCATGAATTTTGGACAACTTTGTGGAATTTGATTATATGATATTTTATTTAAATAAAGTGTTTTTTTCTGTATATAATTTAATATAAAAAAAGTTGTTCAGAATAAAAAAACAAACGTCGATCCCAGGGCCCACTGTAATTATAGTTTATGAGGACACTTCGTTATATATAGTAGATTATATTTTTTATTAATTATTTAACTTTGAACCAGATTATTAAATAATAACAAATTTTTTATTACTTTTAATCAAACGCAATTAAGTATAAACTTTTCTTAATTATGAAAGATAATCTCAGTCAATATTGGCTTACTGTGGGTTGTTTTGAAAAAGTTATTTGCAAACAAAATTTGCAATACGTTAATTGAATGTGTACCTATAGAATAGTAGTGGTATAGAATTTTGTTTAAGAACCACTGGTATATTATAATAAAATAATGAAAACCATAACACGAACTAATACGTAAATTTTTAATTATAAGTTCTGGAAACTCAAAAGAAGAAAATTGTATCTGAAAAACATAAATATGTTAATAAGAAAACTTGGTTGCGAACACTGTGAAATGAAAATAAAGTAAAAACTTTATATTTTATACTTTGGAATATGTTAAAATTAAATATCTATACACATTGCAATTTATCTCAGAGTGAGGTTTAAAAAGTGACAATTGTAAAGAAAATAAGTTTTCAAGCATAAACTCGATATGATTATTGTCACTGTAATTTAAAACAAAATGCAATAAAAAATTGTAATAAACAACTTCTACAATAATTCTACAATGGTTTTGCGGCGAAAGGGTTTCATGGACCCAGTGGCGTCGCTCGAGGAGGGGTGATACCCGTAATTTTTTATTTTATAAATTTTATTAATTTTTTTCTGGTTTACTAAGTACAAAGGACCATGAAAAAATTACCTCTGATGAGTCATAAATACCTCTATAATATACTACAAGCGCCATTAAATTTGATTAACGGATTATAAAAAAAAATTAAATTGTTAAAAGTTACGTAGAATGTGACTTTAAAAAAATCAGCCAAATCTATGCAAATATATGTTTTGCATGCTTTTCAAGTGTCATATGTAAAATCCCAAAATTTCAAAATTTTGAGATAAAATTTTAACCCATTTACTGCACCCTGTTCTAGAACAATCCTACATTAGTTAAAATAATATAAAATTTATTTATAAATACATTTCTCTGTTTTTCTCTACAAAGGTAATATGATATTTTTACAAAGACGAATTCTCTGTGAAAAATCATTATTCCGACACAATTAATAAAGTTATAGAATATATATTCATAATATTGTTTGTTATATTACTAAAGAAGCCTTTGTACTGAATGCTATGTAAATAATATTTAATAAACTACTATATTTACAGTTTTTATTTAATTAATTAATATCTACATATCTTCATTCATTCTGTGCAAAATATCACAAACAGAATAAAAAAAAATTAATTAAGGTTATTCGATCGTTAAAATAATGTATAGATGAAAGTCTAAAAATTTAATATGTTATTTATGGATGGCTCATATATTTTACTTATTATTTTTAAATATTAGACGTATGATTTTGGAGTAATTATTGGATATAAAATATAGTTTTTTAATACATGGTAAATGAGAAAACTCGCCGGAAGTGTTTCATTTATTGAAATTTTACACAAAAATTCTATACGGAGGCGTTTTAAATACCGATTATTCGAAACTTCAGCTCTTTTAAATACTATAAAAATTATATAATAAAATTAATCATTAATATAGTATGTTAATTTTAAAAAAATCTAAAATTTCGAATTAGTGGACGAATTGGTAGAACGGGAAGTCCGTTAAAAATAAATGTCCATAAAATAGCATCTATATCAAACCTAAAGTCCATTAAATAACAACTTCGTTTACGTGGAATTTGTATTTTATAATTTAAAGTTTTGCAGGTTATAAGTCGACGTAAACAGAACCCAGATATTTTAAATTTTCTTTGTAACATAAAAGCAGTCATTGTGGCTTAAATATAAAAGTTAGACATATGGTATCGCGGACTTTATTTTAGATCTTTTTATTGTACACAATTCTTTACTACATTATTTTGTTCAATATTCAACGGTTTAGGCAGCGTACTGCAAAAGAGCGCGCTGGCGGCAAACTTTTTTTCGACTTGATTTACTATTATCGTCACTGTTTAGTTGTTATGTTACCTTACGTAACAAAATATAGCCTATAACCTATGCATTATAAAAAAAACACGTAAATCGGATATGTGGTTCTCGAGTGATAAGTGCACTAACGGATAGACAGACAGACAGAGACACGTTGAGCTTTAATATAGATAATATTAGAACTGTGAAATTTTGTTCGTTAAATTGGAAATCTGTTAAATCGAGGTTTTACTGTACCTACTATATTATTAATGTATTAATTAATAAGAACCAACTAATTAGGAGAAATAAAAAAACAATCCAGTCAAGCTTTAAGATTTCACACACGCACAAATAGCATTCGACATATCTTCGTACATCTAGTACGAACATAGCCACCGTTAAACGAAACACAAATTAGAGTTTAAATAAATCAGCTACTTATTCGACCGTCATCATTTTTCAGACCGGTCTGAATTATATTACCATATATCAGAATTATCAGTATTTGCGTTAATTTAAATTTCAATTAGTGTACATGCAATGATGTTGTCTTTGTCTGACGGTGTTTCTTGCTGAATAAAAACCGTTACAGATCGTTAATTCAATTTTGGAAGATGGATGTGTGAGAAAGACGACGACTGGCTCATTATATGGAATATTCGGGTAATGGGTTTTCTGGTTGGGAAAATGTACTCACATGTCCGAATTACTAAAAGCTACTGATAGTTATTTATTACGCTGCAAATGTACGTGTTCCTAGTTCTCGGTTTGTGGGTATAAGTCACGACTTTTAACTATTATTGATTTGTAAATTTAGATTATTGTGTTTATTGTTTTGGAAATTTGCGATATAGATCTTGACTGATTTAAAAGTAAGTTTTTGATAGGGAAATGGCTTTCAGTCAATCTCTTTGAAACCAACTGGAAAATATTCTCTAAATCATCCCGATTAAAAGCCTCAATGGTCGCAACCGCAAAAAGCTGTTTTGTACCTAATACTGCAATAAAAAAATCGATATAGTACAGGATGTCCCATGACTGTGTCAATGATCAATATTTCATTTATTATAACAAATAGAAGAAAACTTTAAATACAAAAGTTGTCAGGCTAGATAAGCAGCATATTTTAAAAATAGTTACATTTATATAAGGTGTCCCATAAGTGTGTTACAAATTATATTTATATAATCATCATTATATGAATGTAACTATTTTAAAAATATGCTGCTTGTCTAGCCTGACAACTTTTGTATTTAAAGTTTTCTTCCATTTGTTATAATAAATGAAATATTGAACTTTGACACAGTCTTGGGACATTCTGTACTATATCGATTTTTTATTGTAGTATTAGGTACAAAACAGCTTTTTGCGCGAGACCTCGAGAACTCAGGCGGTTGCGACTATTGAGACTTTTAATCGGAATGATTTAAAAATATTTTTCAGTTGGTTTCAAAGAGATTGACTGAAAGCCATTTCCCTATCAAAAACTGCGGGGTCCTTTGCGATTTATATCTTGACTGATTTTATTATACTGCAAATGTACGTGTTCCTAGTTCTTGGTTAGTGAGTATAAGTCACGATTTTGAACTATTATTGATTTGTAAATTTAGATTATTGTGTTTATTGTTTTGGAAATTTGCGATTTAGATCTTGACTGATTTAAAAGTATTTAATTACACTGCAAATGTATGTGTTCCTAGTTCTTGGTTTGTGAGTATAAGTCACGATTTTGAACTATTATTGATTTGTAAATTTAGATTATTGCGTTTATTGTTTTGGAAATTTGCGATTTATATCTTGACCAATTTAAAAGTATTTAATTACGCTGCAAATGTATGTGTTCCTAGTTCTTGGTTTGTGGGTATAAGTCACGACTTTTAACTAATATTGATTTGTTAATTTAGATTATTGTATTTATTGTTTTAGAAATTCACGATTTAAATCTTGACTGATTTAAAAGTAGGTTTAATGTAATTTCGCACAAATGATTCAACTCATTTAACCAAAGTAGCTCTAAAAGATACTAAGATTCTCATGCGATATTTCCTATTTAAAACCTAGTCGTGTTTTTTTTTTTAATGGAAAAAATTTCTTTTTACATACAACGAACACTTTGAATTATCATAAAAAATAATCCAGTATTAATTACAGAGTAACTAATATCTGTAGCGATAACACTTATAATCAAATACATTATCAGCACGCACTATTCTGGAGCGATTAGATAATATTATTTATGACAAACGTATCAAATTCTATCCACAAACATCTAACGCCATATCCTCTTCCACCCGCGACCGCTCACACAAAGTTATCGCGGTCATCTTGATTAATTATACTTGACAGGACGCTGCGTCGTGCGGACCCGTGGTTTTCTAATCCCTTTTACAAATTCACAGTAACGATCCAAATCATATTTATTATAAACAGTGGCGTTTCAGGGTTAAAAACTAGATACTTGAACAGTTAAATTTTCGTAATAAAATAACATTTTTATTAATATAATAGCTGGACCCGCGCGGCTTCGCTCGCGTAGACTACGGAATTATTGTTTAGGATTTAAAAAAAATATAGTTGAATTAAGTATAAACACGAATAGTTTATATTGTAATAAAAATCAAACAACATTTAAATTATCTACCTAACAGAATCAAAAAGTACAAATAATTTTTGTTCTGTTTAAATTTAAAAGTTAATTATTGAAAACAAAATAAACAATTGACAATCAAAAGAATACCGGCCTGTGATCATTCCCTGTGCCCTGCGTCTACTTGACACGCTCCCTCCTTACCGCATGCCGCGACACGGGTTCTCATCGCGCGAATAATATGTTCCCGTATTTATATTTCACAATATTTTCTAAACTATAAGACCAAATTGGATGCTGTAAAGGGCAAATTATATAACCATGTAAATCGGATAACTTTTAAAATATATATAATTTTAATATAGCTTACGCCATTAACTTTAAGACTATCAAGTGCCCTAAGACCGTCGCGATCCCTTTCCCCTATTATAAACAAATTAAAATTGATAAATTAACAAATAAGTTGAATAGTTAATATCTCAGCTTGGGTGATCCTACAGACTCAAACTTTTTTTTAAATATAGCTTAAGACTATCAAGTTCCCTAAGACCGTTTCCATTAAAATTTATGTTAATAAAATGTAGTTATATCATAATTATTTAATTATTATATTTTATTTCATTTTTTAAACAAAAATAACGTAAATTATTTATGAATTTTTTAGTAGAGAGTAATAATAAAATTTCAAAATCAGGCCGGAATTTATCAGTTCCCGTCGGAACCGGAATAAAATCGTGAATTCCGGCCGGAATTCCGGTACACTCCTAAAAAATAGTATACCGGACCCTCAGGCTAGAAATTTCGGTAGACACTTTTTCGACTAGGACCAAAAAAAGCCTGAGATTCGCCTCACCGAACCCCCATAGCCCCAAACCGCAATGCTAGAGCCATGTTAGGTTACATTTCTAAAACACGTTGTCATTATATGCACCTAATATCGCCACTGAAATAGTACAAACCTCAAGGCTAGAGCTATGTTAGCCCCACCCAAGATCAAAATACATACTACCATTACATTTCTAAAACACTTTATCATTATATGCACCTAATATCGCCACTGAAATGGTATTATACATACGTCATTATCCTGTACATTTATGTATCCCAGACTAAATCTCGCTTGTCATTGCGATTGAAATGGATGCGTTTTTTCTGCGAATCATTTTTTATCGAAAGATGCTCCATAAGTGTGAAAAGATGTTACTGAAAATGTAATAGTAGGTATTTATGTTGTATTCCATGAATCAATATTTTGTAAAACGGTTTTACGTTTGTTGCAAATATTATTTTTTGTTTTATTCATTTATTTTTGTCTTCTAGTTCCGTTTAAACTCAGGTTTTTTACTTTGTTGTCATTTTTTTGTTTAAAAATTTTTGTAGTTGCAATTATTATAAATACTTTTTATGTTTGCAACATTAAGGTGATGTTTTACATTTTGTATGAATATAATATATATCATATTATTATGATATGATAATTAAAATTACAAAAACTTACCACATTTGCTATGTCTATCAAAATTGAATATCAGCACTTACCTGGAAAAAAAGAAAATAAACATTACTATATATTTATTGGAAAAACGGAAGAACTGTAGTTTCTTAGTCACTAAACTGATTGGTCTTGAATCATTGAAGCGAGATAAGCCCTTTTAGTATAAAAAAAGTTTGTCCAAGACTGTATCAGTCTGAAACTGTTAGGTTCCTGATGAATACTTCTTGTGAAGTTGAAATACGTGTCGAGTGACATTGTTTTATTGTAGTTAAGATGTATATTTTTGTTCAGTTAATTGGGTAAATATAATTTATTATTTAATAGTTTATCAATTCTATATGAAAATTAAAAATATGCATACTTCAGCAAAATTTATGTAGTGTCTTTGGAGAAATAATTCTGTGTAAAATGAAACTAACAAAAAATGTCAAGTGTGAGTCGGGCCTCGTGTATTAGTGTCTCGTACATTCAGTTTTGCAATTTATTCGATTATGTAAATTTATTTAATTTTAGCAAAGTAAGAAAATACTATTTGTATTAATATTTGTCTAATAAAAAACAAATGGTTCCAAATGTACTCAATTTATTATTTTAATTTTATTATTTAAATTATAATATAGGTAATGATTATGTAATTATTATAAAATATACAAAAAAAACAAATCTGGTTTGAAGTGAATCGTCTAGAGACAAAATACAAAAACTGATCACTAAAAAATAAAAACACATAAAGTAATACATGTGAATACATATATAAATCCATAATGGCAGAACGTCTGTGGGCAAATAGCTTTATATAAACAGAGTCCATAAATTCATTATAAGGTTTTCCACAAATTGACTGAATCATTGTCTATGGCCAATGCATTACATTGAAGGAGATACATTTATTCATATACATACATATATAACATGAATTTGCAGTTGGTTTGAATAGAGTAAGAATTGGAAAATGCTTATCTCTCTCTTTCGTAGTGTCCCAACAGTTTTCTCAAGATCAGATGTGATAAACAGTTATAGGTATAGATGGAAAACGATGTGATTATTATGGGCTGATAAGAAGGGGCGGCTTTGTATGCTTTTAGAGTTTTTTATTTTGTTTTGGTCGTATTTTAATAAATACTTTTATAGATGATATCATTGAGTCTATATGTATTATTTTAAGCCCACTAGATGTATATTTTTATGTCACTATTCAATGCACTCAGATATAAATCATATACGAATTTATATACTGACTATGAATGGGTAGATTTTTTGGTTAGTCTGAATATCAGATTCGAAAGACCACGCATTTTTGTTTCAAAAACATGGTTTAATCTAGAGATCTGAACCACAAAATATATTTTTAAACATTTTGCCTTGATTTTAAAGATAGATATGGATTTTTGTCATTTAACAGGGTCGACAGCAGGATTAACTGTATTTTTAAATATGCATTTTTTTATAATTATGATTAGATACAGCAAAAGTTGTGTTACAAACGAAATTATGGTTATCAAAGGTTGATAAAAATAAGATTTATCTAAAGAATTGGAAATAAAATATCTCCGATTTAAATAGAAACATTTAAATTATATTAGAAAAGTTGTCTTTTAAGCAAAAAACGATGTGTAAAAATTGATAGAGTACTATTTAAAAATACATCTTTAAAAGTAGGATAAACTAACTATAGTTTTCGAAAAAAATTGCCTGTTCTTTCGAAGTTGAGGCAATTCTTATACAGAGGTATATTTTTTAAAAGAATAACTACCTAAATAACCAGAATTAAAATATTGGAATTAAAATTTTTGAAAATTTTAAAAATTAACCCCTTACAAAACAACAAAAAATATAATAAAACACGTACTCTCAAAAGTGATGAGTATTTTTCAAAGCAACGAAGCCAGTTCTGTCCGTTGCATCGAGGGAAGCTCTCCATATCAGTGATAAATTGTTATATGGACTGAAAACAGGTCGCGTCGCATTGTTGGTGGTTGGTAGGGGGGGTAAGGGTAATATGTAGGAGGCGGGGGCGGATGTGACGGCTCGAATTTCGGTAATTGGCTCGAATGTAATGGCGGTTTCCGATTTTTTGTTGAGTATGTGTTTATAGTGTTTTCCAATGGCCGATGTCAGCAATTTTCCGTCAGTTTTTACAGAAATAATGGCTTTTCGTTTTAATTAGTTTATTGCGTTATCGAGGAGAGCACATAATGGCCTCACAGTATTATTGGAATCGTTGGAAAAAAACAATTATGTTAGTGCCATTAAACTGTGCACTAAATTAAATATAGGATTTAACAAACGGTGATAATTATTGAATTCGATATAAAATGGAGCACTGTATGAATATTGGGAAATCGTACATGAATTTTTATGAGTTCACTTTTTTAAATTTATTTTGGCAATAGTTCAAATATATTTTTAAGCTGTTTTCAAAATATACTATATTATTAATGCCAAATACCGTCCCCTTTTTTTAAAATTTTCCATATTTTTAGAGATAATTCAAAAATGAAATATACAGATATTTTATGGGAGTCACGGGTATTTCTTATACATAACACTGACAAATTAATAAAATATAGAATAAAATGAATGGGACATAATTTATAGATAATAATTTTCCCTCTACAACATGTATCAAATTAATTTTCAAACGTTTACTCTTGTCAATGTTTGAATTTTTGAATTATTTTTGAAATAAGAAATGAAATTTGGTCACTTAACCTTACACTCGTCAAAAAAATAAAATTATTTTTTTTATTCACAATGCATTTTGGATAATTGATTTTCCGAAATGAAGCTCTTTTCGTTTGACGATTATTTTTAACAAATATGTGTTGGTTTTAATTTCCCCTATTTTTTCACAGAAAAAAAATTCTTTATTTCTTTTACTGATTGTGAGTGTAACATAATTTATAATATGGAATTACCAGTAAATATACGTAATTTGTCGATGGCAAAGTTTTAAAGAATACATGCGAATTATTATACTTGGTTTCATGTTTCTTGAATATGTTCTAGATTAAAGATACTTATGATATGAACTTAAAATAATGATACATATTAAAATTTACTCGCTTCGTATGAACGTACAGATCTACGTTTATTATACATGTATAGGTATCGGTAACTTGGTAATCTACATATTATTATACTATATATAATTAAACTAATGTTTATTTATGTAATGATTGGTTTTAATTAAATTTGTTTTGTTTAATTAATTTTGACAACAATTCAAAAACACTTGTAAATGTCACACAGGAAATTTTAAAATATAATATTTACATAAGTATTTATAATATAACGCATTTGCTTCATTAAAAATGCGATGAAATATGTATACCTTCATGAATTTAATATGATTTTCAATTCTAATAAACATTTTGTTATATATATCTATGTATAATATAGCATCCCAAGAGAAAAGGGTAAATTAAAATTTAATCTTGCGATAATCCGAGAACAAAAGAGAAAAAAAATCAACTTGTTAAATGAACAATGTATTATTAATATTATGTATATATTTTTTATATTAAAATTAGTATTTTTTCTGCCTTCCATAAAAAGTAATAAAATTCATTTGTACAATACAATTTTTTATTTAAAAAAATATGCTTCCTTTTTTGGTTACAATTGAAGCCTAGAATATACCCAGATACCCAGAACTATTCAGTCAATTCAGGAGAACAAAACTATGGAAAATGTCCTAGATGGTGTCACCAAAAAAATACCCCTTTTTAATATAAAAACTTCATATCAATGGACTTTGAGCAAAGTAGATTAATCACCATTGCTTTTACATCGCTGATTTCTACTTAGCGCACATACGTTAAATTTATAAATACTATATAAGTTACAATAAAATTCAATAACCCGAAGAAAGTGTTTGGTAAGTTTTGGTGTAGTCTCTAGAACATTTTTTTACTAACTAATTTAAAGAATTGTACTTCAAGAAATTATTAAAATAATTTTATGAAGATTCGTATTTGTATCAACTGGTTTCCTTACTTCTAAAATATTGTATTTTTATATTCATATTTTTATCCTTAATATTAAAAATATACTATATAATTTAACGCATAATATTTGATAACAAATCATTCAAAGTGTTATGTTAAGCACAATTTACAATAACAAATAGGTTTTATCGTTTCCCCTGTAAAATTTTCTCAATGAGGGTTGCGACCTTTTAGAAGTAGTCCATTGATATGGTGACATTTTAAACCAACCTCACAAAATAATTTTTTTTATCAAAGTAATTTGATAAAAAAACGTATAAATTGTTCACCCACTTGTAAGATTATGTAATAAATAAAAACTATGAATGAAATATAAAGAAGGCATATATTGTTATAAAATATAAGTTTCAATTTGCACGTGACTTTCCGTAGGATTATTTTTGACAATTTCAGGACAAACCTGTAACGCTTAATGTTTAATTAGTATGATAATTTATAATTAATAAATATACACCTTGAATATTAGAAATTAACATTCCTGGTTAGGGTCAAAATAATACTCCCTCTGTCCCATAATACTTGATAGTTTTCGTTTCGTGGCCGCGGCTTAATAAATATATGGCTCTATCTCAATATTTTTTATTTATTTATTAATTTTAAAGAAACATATACAGTAATATGGGACAAGAAAAAAGGAGAAAACAATCAAGAATTATGGGACAGAGGGAGTACAAGTATTTTAAATAATAATTTAGTATGCATATATCGCGTCCAAAAATAAAATAAGAGTGTTATGTTGAGAAAATTCAATCAACCGGTATAGAATTTAATTCGGTATAAAACCCGAGATTCCGGCAAACCTTTTGTATTGCAATATATCCAGTCTTTATCTCTCTCGAAATAATACGAAATTCCGGCCGTCTCGTAAATACAGATAAGTCAAAACTGCCTTATCATAACCTATATAAAAGTTTAAGTTTAGAAACGAACCTCGTGATATTCTCCCAACCCCATTTCCATATTTCCTGTTCCATAACGATATCCGTGCGTCTTTTTTATAGCATTCAGAATGGATATCTATCATTTATTTATGTGAGGTAGATACAGCAAGATGCGGCGAAGTATTGCCCATAGTAAAGATGTCAGTAAAAAATATGTAACTGATCGATATGAACTTTACCGATGGAAAAAATGTTCGTAAAAAATGTCTGTGTTATACATACGTATTGCTGGATAATGGAACTTTGATGGATTGTACTTCTACTTGGTTGAATAATTGTTTTTAAAGTGGAAGTGTTCACTTTTCTCATATACAGTTTGCGTTTCATTTTTACCAGATATTTATGTAAACATATAGAAGGTTTAATTTTTTTGAGTATAATATCAGATCCAGCCCTTGCAAGTCTGGTACCCTTGACGAGATTTATTTCGCCCCCCCCCCCTCCTCTCCTGACTACGAGATCATTAAAAATACATTTCTTAACTCTAATAATTAAATAAAATATTTTTTAAATTATATAATTTTTTAACCAAAAACAGCAAGAACAAATTGATCTTAAATAATAATAATGATGCTTAGATTTTAAAAAAACATCAAAACATGACCTGTGAGGGCCGGACGATATCAGTTAAGGGTTAATTATTATGATAATAATTGAGTTTGATTTGTATTAAATGTTTTTATATAAATAAGGTACTGATACCACTTATGGCTGCTATAAAAGCAAGGTTTTTTATAATTTTCATGAACTCGTGAGTAAAAGAGCACGAAGTGATGGATACTTCTTAATGATTACAAAATGATAAGTACTACGACACAAAAGATATAAAAGAAAGAATCGTCAAATTTGAAACAATGTAAAGCAGTTGCTATTATAATATAACAATTAATAAATAAATTATACTAATAATTAGTTTAAATATCCACCATTTTGACACCTATTGGCCGATTGTCATCAAATCACGTTGTAAGACAGTTAAATGTATATAGATTAATATTCAGAAATGGTAGTGATCAAATATCAACAAATATTTCTAATTCAGTACACTTAATTAAAAAATAACCATTATTGGGGTCATACCCAAGACTGGAGCCAGACCCTTACATGCATTTCATGACCGTAATTTGAAACTTTCAAGTATTCTAATCCCACAATCTGAACTCTATTATAAATACTTACGCTTCCAAATCCATTAACAGTTTCGTGATTAAATATTAACTGAATAAAGGTAGCACAGAGCGAGTGGGGCAGTAGAAACACTACACCATTAGACAATTCTATTACAATTAAGCAACGAAATTTCAAGACCAAATACACACATATATTATATAGAATTGAATACGCTAAAGCTTTGATGCAAATCAGTTCTGAATTATAAATCAATTAGCACAGGTAAGCCATAATCTCTGACAGTTAAATGTACGTCGAGGTGTACTGGTAAATAATCCTCTAAGCTCTTTTGTGTTTCCCGCCTGCATTTGAAATCCGCTCTCACTCTAATTCATTTTGTTGCTCTCTCCTACTCCCAATGACGTTCCAGTGTTTGTGGTTGTAGTACTTGTCGTCTGGATACACTAGCACTCGTCAGAATTGAAGGATTTAACTAGATTTAACTATAGATCCAGTGGTTTGTAATCTTTTTTTTAGGTTTTATCGTTGCGGTTCTTTGAATGGTAGTAAGTATCGATACACTGCACATTACAAACCAACTACAAAATTTGGCTGTCCAACTTCAACTTTTTGGCGCGATCCTACAGACTCGAATTTTTTTAAAATACAGATTACATCATTAACATTAAGACTATTAAATGCCCTAAGACCGTCGAGACCTCCTTCCCCTATCATTAACAAATTAAAATTGATAAATTAACAAATATGTTTAATAATTAATATCTCTGCTTTGCACGATCCTACTGACTCCAATTTTTTTTAAATATAGATTACATCATTAATTTTAAGACTATCAAATGCCCTAAGACCGTCGAGACCTCCTTCCCCTATTATTAACACATTAAAATTGATAAATTAACAAATAAGTTGAATAGTTCATATCTCAGTATCATCTCACTCTGATAAAAAAAATTCATAAAACTTAATTTATAGTAGACTACATTACAAATAAAATTAGCTCAGTTTGAATTCTCTACCACTAATAGAATTGTAGATATGTCGTAGTGAAATAGGGTCTCCGTGGATCATAAGAATATGTAAGAATTTTATAGGTCGTAATTTAACAAATCAAAACTAAAATGATTGATTGACCATATCTTCTTAACAAATAAACATAGTAAGTTCATTTTTAATTATTTTTTTTTATAATTTTATAGAGAACAAAAAGTACCTACAGTTTTGATAGATTTCGCGATAGGGTTACAGTTAAAACGCAAAACGTGAAAAATAATACATACATATAATTATGTGTGCCTTTTCTAATACATTTTGTAGTTCTGGGGTATTTGAAGAAAATATTTAAGAAAAATAGATAGTTTGAAAAATTAACAACCTTGCCCTAAAATACCTTATTAAATGTTTTCTAGATTGCTGAATAAAGATCTGTTAGTTAGTAGCTATCAAATAATCGAATTTTTTTAAATTAACATTATTTAATTTCCTACTAAAAATAACATTCTTTAGATTATTTCCGGAAAGTCCTAATACACCGAAACTGTTTAGAACTCCTGACCTAAATCGACTTGCATGTCTATAATATGTATTGTACTATGGAAGTACAGTAGAAATCTCTTGTATTTACACGTGTGGTCGTATGTAATATAGGAATTGTTGATGTACAGACATGGTATTATCGTTTAATGATACGAATAATTATTCTGTGTGTGTGTACTTGTATTCAATTGAAACAAGCATCTGCTATGATCTGATAGATTTGAATTGATGAATTATTTCAGATTTGTGAGAAATGTATGTGTGATATGGATATGTAATTTCGCTATTTTAATTGACAGCTGACAGTAACATGGAATAAGATAAATATATGTTTTAATACATAATACATAGATTATGTACAGGTTGATTCAGCACTGTCGTACCAAACTTAAGCAGTAGGGTCAACCGGGGTAAAAGTGAAACAAAATACAAATCTTTCATGTTTTTTGACAGTTAACGATACAAATTCATACTTTAATTTTAAATACTTACGTCATTTGAACTGTACGATACAACACGGACTTTAAAAATGAAAAAAAGTGTGTTTCATTTTTAACCTCTAATTTGGGAAAAACTGAAACAAATAAGGGAAAAAGTGAAATAGGCCTCTAATGGAAAATATTTCTCGAAAAATTAAAAGAAAAGCTACTTTGGTAACTTTGATTTATCTTCTTTGTTGCATATCAATGTGTGTTTAATATATGATAATACTAAACCCTATATCAAATTTCATTACTGTAGCTAAATAGGTTCTCACGAAATTAAATAAAAACCAATTTTAAACAAAATCTTTGGGGGTCTGTATCTCCCTCACGAAAAATTTTTATATAAAGTTTTTTACTAAAAATGTATTTCTCAATTTACTGTTAAAGTTTGGCACGATAGTCCCTATTACGAAATCATTTGAAAACAAAATAAAACTTTATAAATTAAAATAATTTCTGTTAAATATAGTTAAATGAATATTTTACAAAACCCAATTATTTTAACGTACACATACAAGTTGATATATTATAGCATAAATACATGTATAGATTTACATATATACCTATATAAATACAGACCTATGTATGGTACATGTATAATCCCATGTACATATGTATTAGTACGTTAGCAAATTCTATTGTAGAACATGTTTTTGGTTCGCTAATATGTTTAAATGCAATGCAAGCAAATCCAGATTTATGCATTCGAATATAGTGTTTTATTTGTATGTAGATATATAAATGCATTGATTTAGTTGCTTAAAATATTAGAAAAGTATCGTTTTTAGTCTGTTTTGATATAATTATGTTTAGTGTAAAAATATAAACTTTAATATTACGGAGAAAATGTACATACATATTTAAAAAATATTTTTTTTGATGCATTTTATAAAAGTACTTTTACACATATTCAAACATATGTAATAAAGCTAAAATTCCGAAAATTGCCTAAGTTACAGTCAATTTAGTGATAGCTGGTTATGACCCTCAGAAAACTTTAAACGCATTTTTCTCGAAACGACTTTTTTCGACCTGGTTCCAGCAATTCCTCAAAGATCAATGAACCGATTCGAATTTTTTTTCTTTTTTAAATTTTTTTGTAATTACAGTGGCTAAGACTGTGCATAACCGATTTTTGAAATTTTGATATTGACTACTTTTTTAAGACTGCTTGAAATAAAAAAGGTGTTGAAAATGAAAAAAAAAACTTGCTAAGGCCGGCTCTGATGGGATATAAATAGTTTCATATACGAACTAGATATTATTAGTTGTTATGTTATGTATCCATAACCTTCCCCAATCTAATTGTAAGAATGCAATAATGTTAACGTAAATACGAGCATTTTTGTTTACAATTTATCAAACAACACCAACTCTTTTCAAAAAACGTACCGTACAAAAGATACAAACAAACAAAAAACAAAATAAACAATTCACACGTATAATTTTACAAAGAATTTCACTTCCATATCGTGGACACAAGAGACAACAGGGTATATCTGTGTGTATCCTACCATAATATGTTGTATTTGAGAACAATTCGAACGAAATTGAAGTAGCGGGAACAGCCCTCAAGGGGACACGCGCTATGTGATGCCAAACATAGCATCAGTGTCACATTTACTGTGCGATTTACTGTACACAGCATACGTCAAGATATTCATGAGTTTGTAGAATTGAATCTCTAAGAACAATTAATTCAAGGGTGCGTTTATTCTCTGGGGAATGGAAAGGAAAAGGTACCGAAAATGTCGAAATTAAAATTTTTGATTGGTTTAATATTAAACATTATATTCTTATTTGACGTTTCATTGATGATATATTTATTTTTTGACGTGAATAACGACTAGAATTTTAGAGCATTTAAAAACTTGATGTAACGCGCTGAGATCAATTTGTGCGCTAGCGAAAATTTATAATCAGTGTATCTCGACACTCAGAGCAGCTACAACGCAAGTTTTGGTCTTAAATTATAGATCTCGATTAGATATACGAGGCACAAGTAAAAATCAAAACATTTAACCAGTTTTAATGAGTGATCAATTTAATATTAAAAAAAACAACAACAAAAAATTAAATTTCGTATGTCCACGATTGCGTTTGTAAATATTAATAAATTAAATTGAAAAAAATAATACTATATAAGCATGTACTTTCTATAACCTAACGTTTTTATTTTTTTAATTAAAGTTTTTTAAATTGGATAAAAAAATAAAAAGTAAATATCGTATTTCCATGATTTCGCTTGAAAAAATTAATTAATTAATTGTTTTTATGTTCGTAAATTTCATAAGAACTATATCACAAAACTAGTTATATATTAATTTATTTAGACTATGTTTACGGAAACATTTTGTGTCTATTTTACAAAAATTCAAACGTTTCTGTGTAACAAAAAAAATTAAAGATTTATCAATCCACGAGTCTAGGTTTTATTTAACCCCACTGTCACATATTCACGTCAATTCCTCGACTGTGCGTCCCGACATAGTCACGCCCATTTTTTTGGCTTGCTTTTACTCTCTTTAAAACTTTTCAGCGGATTATTTCCAAAATAATGAATTGATTTTGGTGGTGCTTAAAATTGACATAATGGGTTTAACTTGAATAAGTCACCTTAATGGGTTTTCCATGTCAATTTTTTTCAAATAGAAACCCAAGCAGATTCTCGATCTGCGAAAAAATTAACAATTTTTTTCTGAGATATTTTCCGAAAATATCATTTTTTATGATATTAAGCGAAATAAACATAAATTTCTGGATTTTCAATAATGTTTTACTCGAAAATTAATGATTTTTTAAGAAAAAGACAGAAATATATATGTATATAATTTATTGTTTTTAATTTTTTGTTTACAAAATAAGTTGCATCAAAAATGAATGTACACTGTTTTTATCTGATCTTTTTTTGAATAGTGCGTCTTATAGTAGGTACTTATAATATTTTTTTTTCTTCATGACATATATGTAGGTACTTGGCCATTTCCGACAGCTTTTCGTGTTGTGTAGGTGTGTGTGTGTTTTGTTTTGTTTTCTGTCAGGATCAAGGGACACAAAAGGGAGTGGGAGGATGCTAATGGGCCGATCATAGCAGGGTGAAGACGAACAGGGTGACCGTGTTAATGGGAATTGTGGGTAGGTACTTATAATATTAATAGCCAGATTTATGTATTGAGAACGTGATTGTGTGAATTACTCTTTATTTTATCATATTGATGTTATTTCTAATATCCACTGAATAATTATGAAGATTATCACTTATGTATAAAATATACCTACATGATTTTAGTTAAATATTTCTAAATTGAAATATGTGCACGCATGTGTAGCTACAGTTAAATAACAAAAATGTATGAAAGGATAACATTTTAATATAAAAGAATGATTAAAACTCCTTTGACAAAAAACCGAAAAGGACTGTTTAACCAGAAAGAAGATATTAAAAAAAAAGTTCAAAAGAATTTATTCAGGGTGGAAATATTTTTTCTGTAGAAGTAAGTGAACGTATGAATAGCAATTATAAAAAAATGATTTTTTTATTAATTTTTTTAAAATAATTATTTACTTACTTAAATATTTTTACGTAGTATCAAAAAAAATCTACAATAAAAGAATTTATTCACAAAATTTTACCAAAGGCAATTTACCGAAATAAAATAAATATTACTTGTTAAAAAATATAGGGCTGGAAGTTAGATTAAAATTACATACAGTAAATTTCATCGAGTTAATGTGAGAAAAATCATACCTAATTACGTTGTTACATTTTATAAAGAGCACCATTGAAAACATAGGTTTATAACAAGGTATATAAAGACAAGGTAGTTTCAATAGCTCCTTGACCAATCAGCGTTTACGCGGGAATTACGTCACCACCAAGACATATTCAAATATTATAAATGTATAATTAGTACAAAAAAATAGATTTTTCGAACTCAATAATTCTTTTATCAACGAAAATTAAACTACCTTTGCATCCCTTGGTCGACTACACTCATTGGGTTCTTAACCCTTTGGACGCGATCACGTCGTGAAAAATGGAAATTGATATTCGTGTGTAATATATTGAGGATTAATGTTTTAGTAAAACTAGTAAAAATGTTTAAAATAATTTTTATATTACGTAAATATGAAATTTACAGGTGTAAGATTTTACATTTACATTTTTCTTCTTCTAAAAATAAAATCAATTTCCGCGTGCAACAGTGTTTTTTCGAGTCGTGGACTTTAGTCGACTTTCGCGTCCAAAAGGTTAAAGTGTAGATACCAAACTATCTCTGTACCAATTTTCGTTGGTAAAGGAATTATTGTGTTCGAAAAGTTTATGTTTTGCAATATTTATACTTTTATATAATTTGAATATATCCCTGTGGTGACGTAATTCCCGCGCGAACAATTAGGCTGATATCTACATTTAAATCATTTATACAGGTTGTCAACTAACAAATAATTTAAATATATTAATAATTTAATTTATTTTAATAATAAAAAAGACGTTTAAAACTGAGGAGTCTTTCCATGGGCGCCGAAATACTGTTATACATGTGCGTGGTGACAATCGGTGTCTAGTAGTTGAGTGAACACATACAACATTTTCAATCGAGTTAAAATGAATATACAGTGTATTCCAAGTTGATTAAGCCATAGGAAATTTAACATGGGGACAATTAGAAGTGTTGTAGTAGCCTTTGATCGAATTTAACGATGTATCATTGGTGCATTTTGAAATGCCGCCACAAAATTTAGTAAAAGTGTTTTGTTTTGTTTTCAATTTTATATCTGCCAAAAAATATTATTATAATTTTATCTAGGATGCTTACTTTAATTTCATTAATGTATTTTATTCTTTATTAAAGTTGAAAACAAAATACTGTTGATTAATTTAAAAATTTTCAGTTTCGAGGCGGCATTTCAAAATGCACCAATGACACATCGTTAAATTTGATCAAAGGCTACTACAACACTTCTAATTGTCCCCATGTTAAATTTCCTATGGCTTAATCAACTTGGAATACACTGTATGTAGAAATTACTGTATTTATGAAAAAATTCTCATATTGACCAAACAACACTATCTGCGAACACCCTAAAAGATCAAATTGTAGTCGTATTAAATCAGTGTGCAGAACGCGAGTATATACACTACCCTTTGATCTAATTTCACCCTGAATAAATATTTATAATGCATATACAATATTCCAGATTTTCTGCGACCTACGCCACTCCAAGTAGCCCACGGTTGTTTGCACTGTATTGTTTACGTAACCGTATCCTATTAACAATATATTGTTATAAGTTGTGTTAGAGTAAATACAACTATGATACTCAAACAGCCTTTTTCAGTTTACCGCGTCCACAATGTTTTATATATATGTAGTTTTATTTGTTCGATTTAAAAATATAGAATTTTAATTTTAAGGAATATACCTGTTTAAAAATCGGACAAAAACCAAAATATTGCAATTATTTTATCAATTACTAGCGTATTGGACCCGGTGTTATCCGAGGGTAATAAACAAATTAAATATTTTTTTCACTTATCGCTAACTATTTCCACAGCGCACGCAAAGATGTTTTTTTCCTGAATTTATGAAATTTAAACAAAAATCTACTAATTTTACACTTAAACCTCCCTCGCGAAACACTATATCCGTTAGTGAAAACCGGAGTAAAATTCGTTCAGTAGTTACTGAGAAAATCGTGTACAGACAGATAGACGCGGTGAAGGACTTTGTTTATACCATGTATAGATAATTACTTCCTCGTAATATCGGAGATACGAGCTTTGTGATTGATTTAAAATGAGATAAAAAAAATTGTTCTCCGATTTCAAAATTTTAAACACTTTTCGTTCCGTGTTTGTCTGTCTGTGTGTCTGTCGAGTGAATCTTTGTCACACGCATAACTCATGAACCACTGAACCGATATTAATGGAACTTGGTTGGATGGTTGAGTCTGGCTTGAGCATTTAATTTACTACAATATAAGTATATGGTTGTAAAAAAATCCCTTGCAAAGATTTATCTCAAAAATATGTCATAATTAGAACTGTATTATTGTTTTGGAATCTGGGTTTTGACTGAGCAGATTTAACGTTTGGAATAAGTGCGATAATTGTGAACCTGTGGGTTAAAATGGGCATCCTTCTTTAAAATAAAATAAATAAACATATGGTAGAGAGTTACGTTTTCGCTGTCGTAATATAAAAACTGCTTCAATGATCAAACATAGCTCTTGTAGCCTAAGGTCAATTTTTTTTTTGATGATGTATACAATATTTGAAGTCAATCGGTCGAACGTTATTTGATTTAGAATGTCCACCGTAACGAAAAATATTGCTTAGAGATTTTTTGAAATTCGACTTTTTTTGTTAAAAAACAAATTTCTGAACTTTAATTACCCTTATTCAACACACAAAAGCCTAGAATCATATTTATTATTTTTGATTATTTTCAACCGATTTATAAAAACATTTAATACGAATCGATTCTCTTTAGTTTTTAACAATTAAATTACAAATTATATAATTTAAAATACATACTCATTTTCAATTTAGAAAAAAATCTCTTATAAAAACTCCAAACCACTTGAATGAAAACGGCTATATTTTGTAAACATCTATCTTTACGTGTTTAAAGTGAAGTATAGCATCTAAAATCCTTACAGTTATGATAAGACACTTCCTATATATTCTGTGCATTATAGTAGTTCATAAGATTACAGTACATAAAGGTTAAATGGCTTGTAAACATGGCATCATGTTTTTGTATGTAAATATCTTAATTCTTAGTATGTTGATCATACTGTTTAACGCTTGTTATAAAGCAATTCATATAAATATACCATAGATAAAAGTTATTCCATAGATTAAGTACACTATATCCATTGTCATAATACACTTGCAGGAAATTGTTAGTTTAAAATTATGAAGTTTTTTTTTAGTTGTAGGTATAATATTAGTATAACACATGTGTCAAATATCGGGTATAATATTATGAAGAAAATAAGTTTATTAAGTTATAAAGTCTACCCGATGTACTAATTTATTTTAAAATTCATATTTTATCATTTTGTTATGTAAGGTGATTTTGTATTGTATATTTATGTGAACTGCTTCTCATTTTTAATCATAGAACAAGAATATGGTCTAAATGAATAGTTGTTGATACTAGAAATCTATAACATTTATTAATACTAAACTGATTATAATCTTTGGATGGCTGTAGCTCCCTCACGAAAAATTTCCGGACATACATATGTTCAAATAAAGTTTTTTGCTTAAAATATTTTTATCAACCAACTGTTAAAGTTTTACTGAATCATCCTGTATTTCAAAAATTGTTTACTGCAGATGGGGTAATTTTATGATCAACGTAAAAAACCAAAAAATATTTAACTTCAAATAGAAAGTACTCTGTATTATTCTATAGATTTTTGCGGTCTGTTTTTATTTATCTAAACTATTTCAACACTGATTTCTTAATAGCAAAAATTATTAAAAATCACTGTAACATATTTGAAATAAATCTACCAAAAAAATAATATATTAAATGCTTGCTACATTAAAATAAATTCCTGATTGGAATAGATACGATCTAATGTGTGAAACATAAATTATCACAAATTAATAAATTAATCGTTATTTGTTATGTATAATGCGACGTATTAAATTTTCTAGATTGAGAATGTGCAGCTTGGAAAATAGCGTCACGCGAGATGTATCGGGTTTTCAGTTTTCAAGAAATTTAAGAGTTACAAAACTGGGTTATCAGAATCATCTATTGCAAAACTTTTCTAACTCGTTGTTAATCCAAGGCTATTGAATAAAAATGTTTATCAGATACATATTTTTATACTGATTGTTTCTGACAGTGGCGAGGCGTGAAATTTTTAATAAGGGAAACATATTTTGTCAATCCTCCTCCTCCTATTACCAAAAAAACTAGTTATGAAACACCTTAAGTTCAAGCTTTTATATATTTATATAGTAACTTAATAATTTTATGTCTGATTTTCTTGTATTTTAGTCGATATTTGTATGACGAATTGAAGTTCCCTGCAGGAAATTTCACTAAAAAATTTCGAATTTTTGATTTCGTTAAAAGTATATTAATAGAAAATGACGTGAAAAGTTGAAATTTTCAAACCGCAGGTCTGTATCTCAAACCGTTCTCGAGATATAGCTTCTCAAAGTTTTAGTTTTTTCAAATTTTTAGAGAAAAAAGGCCATAACTTTTGAACGGGTGGTCGGAATTGATTTTAGTTGACGGATTTGAAATCAGCGTGTCAAAATCTATATAATGACATGTATAATACTTTAAAATCCAACAAAAAAATTTTGGTCAAAAATCGACATTTTTTTAAGGTATACCCCTTTGAATTTTTTCGATTTTTCACGAAATTTTTTTTTTCGAGTTTTAAGGTATCATACATGTCATTATATAGATTTTGATACACTGATTCCAAATCCGTCAACTAAAATCAATTCCGACCACCCGTTCAAAAGTTATGGCTCTTTTTCTCCAAAAATTTGAAAAAACTAAAACTTTGAAAGGCTATATCTCGAGAACGGTTTGAGATACAGACCTGCGGTTTGAATATTTCAACTTTTCGCGTCATTTTCTATACAATAAACATACTTTTAACGATATAAAAAAATCGAAATTTTTTAGTGAAATTTCCTGCAGGGAACTTCAATTCGTCATACAAATATCGACTAAAATACAAGAAAATAAGACGTAGAGGTATTATAGTTTTATAATTGAACGTGTAAATCAATATTAAATGCTATTTTTGATTTTTGGTTAAAATGTTTGAGTTGCGCATAAAGATGAATATTCTAATAATACATTATTTATTACATGGAATGGATAAAAAACTGCCTAATTCATGAAAATTGCAAGAATGAATTAAGCAAGTGAGTGAATTGGGCAGTGTATGAAATTCTTCAACTGTCAACATGACCGTTGAAAAAATAATTTTAATATTGATGTCAAAATTAGCACTTGAGATTAGAAACAAGAATTTACTATTCGATATTAATTTATAAAAAAAATAATTTTTAGCGCGCCAAATTTGAATAAAATCGCTTCTCTACGAATAGGGAATTAAAAACTATCATAAATGAAAGTTTAAATATTTATTTTCTGTAAAGATGTTTTAAAATTTGAGCAAAATTAAATGATTGACAAAAAATGTTATTATTACTGTCCTATAAATATTACACTAATGCTTAACTGGTTAAATTATAGATCCTTCCTATCACCTCTCCGCAATTTGCTGAACATATAGTGTATGTAATTCAGACTAACACGTGCAATAATTTAAATTCCATATTTAGTAAATAGAGCTCATATTTTCGCATATAAACAATAGTTAACATTTGTACGAGCAGTTCCACTATTTGCAATAAATGTTTTGATGGTAAAACTTTAATAATGCAGAATTTGTTGCACGTAAACACGGTGTGTAATAAACTATAATAATTAAATAAAACGCTTTGTAGTACTGCATTTGTTATCGGTGTGGTATCCATTCTATTGACCCGGTCGATAATGCAGTTACCGACACCAGTACTTATAACACCTGCTGTACCGATCCGACGATATTTTTTTTTCAGATTTGAATTGATATCGTGGCATTTTGTCTTTTTTAATGAATTTCTCTGTTTGGTATTCATTGTGCGATTACTTTCGGAGCATTCCATGTTTTTATCTTTTATTTGCGTAAAAAGCTATTTTTATTTGTGATTGATAAATTCAGAGAATGGTTTTCCCTACGGATATTTTGGTTTGTGATTTATTTTATGAATTTTGTAAAATAATGAGTTTTTAGTATCAAAAGTTTGTAAATTAAAAAAAACATAATTTTATATCAATTTTAAATTTTGAAGATGTATATGTTACGGGCAAAGCCCGCGGAGTATGCAAAGTCGACACTGTCCAGGCAATGTCAGTATTGCACATCGCTACTGGGCAAAGTTAGTAGAAATGGATAATTAACGGACTTGACCTGATTTTAAGCAAGCAATGTCGACAATTCTAAATCGTTTTGGGCAGTACTATAGTGTTATGCTGTTAACTATTATTAATTTTCGTTGATTCATTGTAATTAGTATATTTTAAAACTTGTATCAAACAATTTTATTAGATAAATTAATATCAGTTAAAAATTATAATACAGTACTACCCACGATGATTTAGCATTGTCGACAATGCCCGCTTAAAATCGGGTTAGTCGTTAATTAACCATTTCTGCAAAATTTGCCCACCAGTGATGTGCGATGCTTACATTGCCTGGACAGTGTCGACTGTGCCCACCCCGCGAGCTTGTATATAATCAAAATTTTTATACATTTATTGATTTCTATATTTAAGTGACTATATCACAGAATATTCAAAATTATATATTTAAAATAAAGAACATCTGTCTATTAAATTCACAATGCTTCCTCGTGCTAAATTCACTCCAAAGGTAGTTAATTATTGAACAATTTAAATAAACACTGATAAAATATTCAGATAAATTGCCTGCCATCGGTTAACCATTTAATTAATCATTGTAGTAGTATTAGTATAAATATAACGACGTGTTATTGGTGCATTTTGTTTAGTGTTTTGTTCCAATAAAGAAAAAAAAGTGTATTTACTAACCTTGAGTAAAAACCAACAACATTTTTGCCGTGAGAACCTTTTAGACGTACAATTCAACAAATAAATCATTTTGAATGCCTGTAACTTTTGATACGTTGAATTGAGAGACATGACTTTGTAGACACTTTTGTAGAGAATTTTATCTTCTACAAAATGGTGTCCTTAAATTTTTTTTATCAGTTATCATGAATCAGTAATACTAACTTTAGTACTAAAGAATCATTTTCCCATGTTATTTAAATGGGAAACGGGACCCCCCTTTGCGGCGAGGATTTATTTTAGATCAAAAACTAACGTATTTTGTAACAAGAGCAAAATATTTTTTTTGACACACCCTAATGTATATATTAATATCTATAAAAATGTATGTTTGTAAGTATATATAATATGTATGAGAATTATACAGTAGAAAACAAAATTGAAATCGAATTTCATCGGTAGTAAATTTTTTATTTCTTATTCCGTATTTGTAAAATTTTAATACAACACAATACCATCTTTGGCTGTTCGAATTCCCTGAACAAAATTCCAATTCGTTCCTGACTTTACGATATTGACGGTTTTTCTCCTATTTTAAAATTCTGAATATAAAATACACTTAAACTTTAATACTTTTCTATATTTGTTTTAAAAACGACACAATACAAATATTGTTTTGTCTGTTACCTGTAAAAGTCACAAAATAGCCTACAAAAACTCAGTATATCTAAAAAATAGGCTATTTAAGAATGACTAAAAAACAAATCCAGCCAATATATTTGATAAACAATTGCAATACTTCAATGATTTTTTTTTTGGAATGGATATTCTAGCAATTTCAGCTTCAGTATAATCTTTTTATTCACAAATGCAAATAAAGCTATACGAAAGTTAAATGTATATATAGCAAGGTATATAAAGACAAGGTAGTCTCAACAATTCCTTGACCAATCAGCGTTGGCGCGGGAATTGACGTCACCTGGGGGATATATTCAAATGTCATAAATTTTTAATAGAATATTAATTACAAAAAATTCCTTTATTTATTCTTGTTTTCGTATTTTTTGATATTTTAACAACACATGCAATCAAATAAGTACAAATTCGACATAGCAAAGCCATAAAGTGTTGTCAGAATCATATAAGGTATTGCCAACTTAAGAATAGTAAAAATGATGCTTCCCGAATTGACCAAATTGTCTTTGACAGCTTTTTTATGATTTTTCAATGTCGAATTTGTACTTATTTGATTGTATGTGTTGTTAAAATATCAAAAAATACGAAAACAAGAATAAATAAATGAATTTTTTGTAATTAATATTCTATTAAAAATTTATGACATTTGAATATATCCCCCAGGTGACGTCAATTCCCGCGCCAACGCTGATTGGTCAAGGAATTGTTGAGACTACCTTGTCTTTATATACCTTGTATATATAGTATATAAATAAATAATGCTAATAAATATAATATATAATAAGTTCTATGTAAGTTATAAACTTGGTATTTTTATCTAGCCCCAAGAAATTAAAGCTAATATTGTTAAATAATACATACACAATTGGCTTAGGTGTAAAACTGTTATATTTTATAAAAGGCATCATACAAGAAATTCTAAAGCCCAATCAATCTTTCATTATCTGACAGATTCATCAATACATAATCCTTTTGTGAATTTATTGCTTCCAATCATTTTATATGTGCTGGCATTTATTCCACTTGGCTCTTAAGTGGGTGAAGGTTAGAAAGAAAGGAAAACACTACAGGAGATATTCTCTCTTAACGTCTACATTTTTCTTTGTGTATCTCTAAATCCAATTTTTCATTATATTGAATTGAATTACATAAATCGTTTTTTTAACATACATACATATATGCTTTTATGTATAAGTATATGTAATACTCAACAATCAGAAGAATTTAACGAAGTTACTTATAGAAAACAAATTTTATATCCGTTATTGTAGAAACAAAGTAACATCCCTTATTAGAACTACATTTAATTTCCGGATTGACAATTTTCAAAATATTAATTTAATATTTAGGGACCATCGCATTTTTGTACCTAATAATACGTCACAAGACCTGCCCCCCCCACAACGAATGATTATTTTTATGAACGAAAAAAATTGTCAAATTTGATATATAATTTTTAAAAATTGGAATAAAATTGCTGTTCCTAGGTAATTCAAACGTCGGGTTACGTCACGTTTATTTGGACCCTCCCCCCTCCTCGTCACATATCATTGCGCTAAGTAATGGCCGCATCCCCCCCTTTGCATTCGTATTTTATGGACAGCCCCTAAGAATACTCGTTGATTCATGTAAAACTTTGTCTAGGAAAATGTATTAAAAAAAATCTCTAAATATGTACTGTATATATATTTAACGATGTTGCTTTATAGTTCTAAACCTTCTCGGGAAAATACCGTATATTGTTTTTAAAATCTCAACCAAATCGGTTCAGTAGTTCGCTTCCTATAAACGGTAGATAGATAAACTTTCTGTTATATGTGTTGATCTATTGTGTAACGTTAAAGAAAAACTGTACTGTAAATTAAAAATAGTAATTTTCCAAAAAGTTTAAAGTAGTTACACCATAGTATTTCATTTGTCATTTTACAAACAAATATTATACATTTAATCATGAGAAACATGCTACCTACCACGCCTATTATTAAGTTTTAAAAGTCAAAGGGTGTATTTAAAAGTTAATTTATGAAGTGATTTGATTTTTACACCCCTATATGTATATTATATTGATCATACCGCTTGAGAAGGCTCAACATAAATCTAAATGTAAATAACAAAAAACACCCCTTTGATAAAATGTAATCGAACCGACAATCTGTTGTATGGTAGTCGAACACGCTATCTACCAAGTCAACAGGCTAACTTGGTATATCTTTTGTGTGCGATATTAGCATATGATAAATTAAATCGAACTATTTTCAATACTTTATATAAATCAGCATATTAATTATGATGATACGTCTTGACTTAAGCATTTTACTACAAGTGAACCGAACGTGCTGAACAATTTTTTTATGTTCTTCACGTTCGTTGTGCTCGTCCTAATTCCAAAATTTTCTTATGTTTAAAAATGAATTTGAGTGTGTCTTTGGACTCTATATAAATAAAAATATTTGTTTACTTACAATTATACTATAATAGCAGTTGCTTAAAATAAGTAAGTATTTTAATTATAGTTTTCCAACATTTGCTAGTTAGCATTAGCAAACATTTTTTTCACCCCAATTCTATCGCTAAAAATAAATGTTTTTTTTATCTTACAGCAGTTGCTTTTGCTAATATTGAATAGGGGAAGCAATATTATCAAATCAAAATTCCAATATTATATTTATACTTTATAATAAAGCAAAATTGTAAACCTATAGAGTGTATAAAGAGGAAGCGAAAAATTTAAAAAACAAATATATTTATATTATGTAAATATCGGAATAATAAAAAAACGTATTGCAATATTTATGTTTAATATAAATTCAAAATAAACTGCAAATTTAAAAATACCTACCGTTGCGAATAGTCATAAAAAAGATGATAAATATACTTCGCCGTTAATAAAACTTTTTAATACGCGTAGGTTTCAATATTTGTATACAAAGAAATGCAATTTTTATGTTCGTTTTTATCTCTGTAGATAATTTCGAATATAAATTGTGAATAATGATGAGTATAATTCGTTCAATTATACACAGAATCTTCCGGGTTTTAAAAGGAATACAAATTTATGGAAATGAAAATACATCAAAATCTAAACAATTTTGAAGAAAACAAAGAGAAGCTTATTTTCATTATAATTGTTCGTTATTAAGACAATTATTACAATGGAATTCAACAAAAGGCAACTCTTATTACTTTGTATTTAGTTTCCTGGTTTTTATTTCAAATTATTTTCTTCATGACCTATTTTATCATGAATTTATTATTCAATAAACAAATTGGCTGAATATAAAACATACTTTTCGATTACATCTTTATATAATGTTTCATCACATATTACAGTGAATGTTTTAATTGATATTACAGCCAGTGTCGGCCTTAGCAAATCTGGCGCCCTAAAAAAATGTTAAAAAATCGCCGAAAATGTCAATTAAAATTGATAAATTAACAAATAAGTTGAATAATTCATATCTCAGCTTGGCGCAATCCTACAGACTCAAACTTTTTTTTAAATATAGCTTACATCATTAACATTAAGACTATCAAATGCCCTAAGACCGTCGAGACCTCCTTCATCTATTATAAACAAATTAAAATTAATAAATCAACAAATAAGTATATTAATTAGTATCTCAGCTAATACCTTATTAAAGATTTTCTGGGTTGCTGAATAAGTATTTGTTAGGTAGGAGCTATCAAATAATCGATTTTTTTTACAAATTAACATTGTTTATATTTAGCTATATTTTTTGCTTAAAAGTTTACTCAAAAATAATTGTATCATTGAATTTGCTTTAAGTTTATATCTTTTAATTTTTTTGGCCTCCAAGATGACGGCGCGAGGGCAAGGTTAGCTCGTCAGGATTAAGAACTCAGAAAATCATTATGGACTTGAAACTACGTGACCTTTTTAAATATCAAAACTTAGAAATTCCAATTTAAATAACAAAAGATGGTAAGTGACTTTAGCTTTATCCCTTATGTAATGTATATATTGCGAGTAACAAAGAACTATGTTCCTGAATCGATTTATTATGAAGCAAACTAGAAAGTTAGTATCCTAAATCATATCTAAGATCATATCTCAGCCAAATAATCAGGACCAAGAACACAAATTATTAAACTAACTCCATCATTTACAAGACCTACTGGCTAGGTCTTGTATCACTGTTTAGCATCTCACCACTAATTTGTCATTAACAGAATCTAGAGATGTATACGTGTTGTGGGAACTATGTAGTTCAAGTCAAGATAACATTTCATGGTACAGGTTTGGTTTAAGAATTGATTCGATTTCTCCGCTTCGGTAGAATATTATTAATTACATGCGATAACAAATTTTAGTTTTAAATTTCAATGACTTTGATAAAATTGTAAATTTAGTTTAACTTATCAATTTTCAATCAATATATATATCATAAAGATCGGTAATACCTTGAGCCTTGGAAATACAGTGGATGACATAATCAATTGTTTTCCTGATTTTTATGAAAAGACAAATTATTCAGGGCCAGGCTATTAATATATTATCAATTATATAGTATTGTAAATAATACCAAAATATTGCTATGAAATATTGTCATTTACTATAAAAAAATACAATATTAATGAAAATTATTGAAATTTATATGTTCAATACTATAAAAACTAATAAAATTAAAAATAGAAAAAATTAATAATCAGTACAACTTCAATTCCGTTTAATAACTTTGAATAAACGTTGTGGTATTGATTGTACCAATTTAATTAATAAATTTTCTGGTAAGTTAGTCCTGATTTTATTTATTCAGGTTTTTAACTCTAAAACAGTGGAAAATTGTTTACCATTTTCGTAAACTTTTTTTTAACCATGTAGCCCCAAAGATTCTCAATTGGATTAAGATCCGGGCTGTGATTTAACAAAATCGCGTAGTTTTTTTAAATTGATATTTACTTTGATATATTAACTGTCATTTTGACGTTTGCATAAATTTAGATTTAGATTGAAATTGTCAAAAAATTAAAAACATACGAAAAAATATTCAGGTGCGTCTTAAGAAAAGTTTCGAACTAATATTTTTTCGTAAAATTGTATAAAAATTAAATGGTGAACCAATTCTAAGCAATTTATCTGATTGTGAGCATCGGTTTTTATTTAAATTATTCTATAATTAATTATCTTTGGTGAATTTAGCACGAGGAAGCACTGTGCATTTACTTGGCAGATGTTTTTTTATTATCTCCCCGTGTTTAGATAATTTTGCCTATTTTTTCGTCGATATATCTTAAATTTATGAACTTATATTTTCTTTTACTTCTTAAATACTTAAAAAATCGTAAATGAAATAAAAATGGGTTGTCTAGTATGTCTTTTTGTCCCGACGTATATTTGATCTTAAAAATTTATTGTTATATCAACTTTTCTGCTAGAGAATCTCCACAGTACATTTAAAATTAGTAAAGTACTTTCTAGAAAACCGCAAAAAATTCTTCAATATTTTAAGCATTTATATTATATTCTTGGCCATCATATACTTAATTTATTAAAAAGTAGTATTAATTTCTTTTACTTATGATATAATTTAGAAAACCATATATTTTGAAACAACGCTTTAGAAATTAACAACGATAAATCATAACCTCTTACAGTTATTAAGAACCCCTAAAAACTAATCAGTGTATTTTTATTCATCTAGTAATTTATTTCAAGTTTACCTAATTACGATTTCTATTATCCTCGTTACTGAATGCGAAATGTGCGACGAGATGAAGGACAAGACAGGTCGACAGAAAGGGCATTATCGTCTTCTTCGGCCATCCTTGCTAAGGTGATTGTATTAAAGACACCCCCATTAATTATGTTATGACATGAATAGTGTGTTCGCTATTAACGTGTAAGACAGAGACACCGCCATCAGTTTACATGCACTGGGAGATAATCTATCCTTGTCGTGTGGGTGATAATTATCTTCAGGAAATGTTGAATGTAGTATAAAGCGGTACATCCAGGCTTCGTCATTTATGATTTTGTCTTTGTTATTAATTAAAATTAAAAAAAAATAATGATAATAAATATATATATAAAGAAATTTTTCATCTATTTTGTTGATGACATGGGAAAATGAAGGATTAAATTTTAATTAATTTTTTAAATTTAATTTGTGGTCACAGTAATTAGGCCATGAAACTGATTTGTAATTAGTTGAAGTTACAGATCAGTGGTTCTCAATTTTTTAATGTGCCTGTTCTGTTGGAAATTGACTGCATATAAAATGTGTAAATTTTGCACATTGGTTAAAATTTTGTGGCGAACCTTTGGCCAGTACGCGGTTTACCATTTTACCGCAGCACGCAAGTTGAAAACAAATGATGTTTCACCGGGCCTTCTAAACGTTTTTAAAAGAAATATTTTGAAATAACATTAAAAAAACGATTTGGGAAAAATAATCACGCTATACAATGTAAAATATTTATTTAACAACTGTTTTCATTATCTCGATCGGAAACAACAAAATATAACCGAAAACAAATAAAAAAACACACAAGTTCCTGTATTTCGAAAATTAAACAAACAATTCCGTACAGATAAGGAAATGAATTTATATAATTGTTATCAGACATAATTTCATCAGAACACGAATAATCTATTAAAATCAATTAACTTACACCACGCGAATAAAACAACACAACGATAAAAAATCACTACTTACATGCCCTCGAATCAATTACTCTGGAGAGAAAAAAAATTAACCTCTTGAACGCATCGGAAAAGCAGCACGCGACGAAAAAGATCCGAGAGTGTTTCAACGACATCACATAAATCCAAATTAGTATGAAAAAACAAGTCGGCCATGGAGGGGAGGGAAGAGGCTACAGTGTTATTCCAACAACCCTTCCGTTGCGTGACCACTACCACCTCTGTGCAACCCTGTAGAGAGATAGCCCTACTGACATTTCGATAAATATACTGCTCGCCAGAGCTGGAACTAGAGAATTTAATTATTAAATAAATATTATTCTACTAAAATGTTAATATTCGTAAAAAATATCTAACACATTCATATAGATAAGTTATGTTTGTATATGAAATTTTTAAAACTACTAAACCGATTTTGATGTGATTTTTACTGTTATAAACATAAGAAACTGGGATTAGTCTCGCAATAAGTAAGATATTATCATATTACTCCATAAAACCATAAAACACATACATAGAGTGATTAAATAACTATTGAACTGATTTTATTGAGATTTTCATTGTTTTGCTATGTTGAATTAATGGCAAAAATAAAACAGAGCAAAAACATAAATATAGAAATACACACAGGTGAATCTAACGGTACATAAAAGTGATGCATTATTGGGGCTATATAAAAATTAAAATAAGTAAGTAGAAAAGGGTATAAAATATAACATTTTATAACTCTCGATTTATATTCTTGGGTAATATATTGCGTCATAATTCGATTATGACAATATTTGTTACAGGCCAGGGCTGTCTTAAAGGAAAGAAAGAAGAAAGAAGACTTGAGATTGAATTCAGAGGTGTATATTTATTTTTGTATCTAGTGAAAAAGTTGTGAAGACAAGATTTACAATATGTATGTTGTAAATTGTAATGTAATGTTTAAAAATAGTATATATTTTATTTTGCATTAAACGAAATTATTCTAGCCGGATCTGTATACGGAAGAACTTCTGTAATTCTCAGTTCGACCAAAAAAACAACGGACTGCTCATTGGAACAATGCTCTAGCAGTTTTTCTTCGTTTCATCAGATTAGCCTATAAATCTGATACGTCGTACAAGAAATTATTATTTTTTACTGTTTAATCATGACTGCTATCATGGTAAGCTATATTTTACTTTCTCTACTGTTTATCTTTTAATTTAATTGATATATCTTTCTTAACGGATGTTGTTTATGATTAGGTCAAATGATTTACGTAAGTGAATGTTTTTTTTTTATAAAATAAACAAACTGAGATCGAATAAAAACGTTTTTTAACTTAAAATTTTTATTTTTATTTCCTAAGATTTATCGATTTCTTACAAAGTTATAGGATATAGAGCAGGGATAATTTTTTTTTTTTTTTTGAAAGATAGTATGCAAGGAGTTTAAAATTTTTGTCACTGTTTTTGACTGGAAATAAGTAAGTGAAAAAGTTTTCCACCCCACATTTACATTATTTATCTGATTATTGATCTGAACATAATTTTTGTATAATATATTTATTACAAAATTTTATTTAATTTGCAAAAAAATTATTTAAGTAATTTATGTTCTTGAACATATTATATTATATAGTATGTTATTAATATTTTTTTATTAATTTTAATGTGTGTATATTGTTAATAAGTACATTTGAGCAAGGAAAAAATCTTCATTTTTTAGATTATAGATATTATCATTTCAATGTCGATATAAAACAAAAAAATGAGAGAACATTTTTCAAACTATCAGCATTAAAAATATTATTAATAAAAAGATCAGGATATAACACATCGATTCACACTGTTTTTATCACAAACAAAAAACACAGACACACACACGATCTATAAAACCTTTTTCCCCAAACGCACGTTGTAGCTTGTGCTGCAAAGGTCGAAGGCGGCGATGGAACAGTGTTGACCTTGTGATATCACAGACAATGTTGACATTATGTTTGATCAAGTTGAGTGTGCTCTGGTTTGTGAGATAAACCAACTAGTATGATCAAATTAACTGGACATCGCAATAATCTACACCGGCAGCAGTCAGGTAACCAGGCCTCAATTATTGGCTGTTTTGTTTATTAAACAGCCAATTGTTGGGTAAGGTTTACATGGTTTGTGGATAAGGTGTGGTTTTTAATACAAAATATGTTTTCATGACAATGGGATTAACTTCATGATGTATTGAATTTTTTACGTACTAGATGGACCATTAAATATATTATTTTAAATCCCCCGGACCACTAATAAGGTATTGGTACCAGTCTTGGCCACTTTAAAAGCAAGGTATACTGTTTTTTTTGGATTGATGAGCTTCTTTTTGTAATTCTCATGAACTCATTTTAATAATAAAATAAGTACCTCTTTATTAAATCAATTTAATTACCAATTCGCAAATATAGTTTTTTTCAAAATTAAAGCATTTCTCTCCAGTAATGGATAAAATAAAACCAGTAATGGGCAATGAGAAGTAGGTACTACGACAAAATTTGAAACAATGTAAAGCAGATGCTATGATAATATAATAATAAATAATTAAATTACATTAATAATTACTTTGAATGTTCGATTGTCATCAAATTAAGCTGGTTTACTGTTAAGTGTCTATAGAGTATAGATTATGATTCAATAATGGCAGTAATCAAATATCAACAAATATATCTAATTTAGTACATTTAGTACAAGAATCCAACACTGAGGTGTTGTACCTTACATGATTTTTTTAAAGATAAATATATTTGTAAATTAATGATCTTCAGAGAACTTTCATTTTATAAATATGAAATGTATCTACATATTTAATATAATAAAATTATAACTGCTTATTTAATCAAAACAAAATTTTAAAGGTTTATTATTGTAACAAAATTATTAAAATTAGTATACCTAAGTTTCATATTTATATACTTCAATTTTAGTTAGTCAATGTCCGAATGACACATTAAACTCACCTACTGTAAACAAGGTACAAAATATTTATTAGATGTAATTTAAAGGATACACCAAGGGGATAAAACACATCTCCTTTTTGGAGATTACATTGAAACTATAAATCATACAAACTTCGGATTAATCTTGAAATGTTTTGTTATAGCCTAGTTTTACTGTCTCAATTTTCAAACCATTTTGATAAATTGTTTAATAGTTATAGCCATTTAAGTAAGGTATATCAAAAACATCTGTCTAATTAATAAATACTTTCATTTTAAAATTATAATTTTGACAGCAATTATAACAGTTATAATTCATTAATTTATGTTTAATTCTGTAAGCAATTCGTCCTTTTATTTCTCCTTCCACTGTAAACATCAGATATTTACTTTATTTAATTAAAACTCAAACGTTCTAATATGTTATTTACTTTTAGTCATTTTTGAATGGATAAATGAATGAGACGCTAATCTTTCTATTTTGTGGTTTCGGAAACAAATGCAATATTAACATCGATCTAAAGATATGGCAATAAGGGAAAAACCCTAAATTAATTATGAATAAAAAAACATTGACCTACTAAATTGATTAATTTGCTTTTGGGGTATCGGTGTTTTTGATGTATTTTTAATGGTTTATAAGTAATAAATTGCTTATTTGAATGATTTTAAATTTCAACACGTAGTATTCTATTATTTATTATGTAATTTAAACATTATTACAGTATTCTATAAAGAAAATTACAAAGGGGTCACATTTGACCCAGGCTTGCGTCATGCTAGCCAACACTGGGCTAAGATACAAATGATAACTTCGTTGAAGACTCGACTAAGGCTTATTGCACCAAGGTTAGCCCAGGTGACCAAAGCTCGGTATCTGAAGGTTGGTCTAGATTGAAACCAATTTCGAATAAGCAACACTGGTAACCCAATATTAGGCCAAGCTTGGGCCCATCATCCATGGAATTACGCCGAGTTCGAGTGAGCATTATTTTTTTGCCACCGTTATAAATATGTCTATTATTGTCCATTCTAAAATTCTCAGGGATGATAGAGAATATTATTATATAAGCGATATTTCAAATTTTTTTAGATAAAAACCGACCACCGGTTTATAAAACCGTCTAATAAGATTGTTCTTTTACCAACAAAACTAAAAAAATATCTATTTGCTACGATAGGTATATCCGGAGATAAGAATTATTATTTAAATGTAAAAAAATGCAAAATGTTGAATGAAAATAACATATCTTTAATATCGTGAAAATCTGTAAAGGTAGCGTTTTTCCCTGATAAATGACCCAAAAAATAAAAATAATTGGTAAATATGTATATGATTCTTCAGTGTGCTTGCCCTGGTACATCAAGGCAAATTCTACAATTCTACAAATTAATCTTGTATATGCAAAGTGTATAATACTTAAAACTGAATTAATGTAAAAACAAAATTGTTAGATATAAAGAAAACCACTCACACCAAACTTACTTTTTTCTCCATGACGTCCATTACTCAAGGTATTTACAAATTCTGTATTTGATGTAATATAAAATGGAAATGGAAGTAGCAAGTGTTCACTTAAAGTTAATTTATGTATATCTATTTTTTTGTTATGATCTACGTAAAGCAGCAAAAAAAGTATTAATATTATTACAAACTGAAAAACGTAGATTTGCAAGGTTGTCATAAAAAAGGGTCTACTAAATTTATCAATTCACATAAACTTTTTATATATATTATATAAAAATATATACCCGTAGGTATAGAAAATATAAGAACGAATTCTTGTAAAGAATATTTCATGAGGACAAAAAAATCACCACTTGGATTTTTTGAACAATGAGATTATTTATCTCAATTCTTTAGAATGTGTCTTAAATATTAATATAATATTTTAATTAATGTTAGTAAATAAAACTGAGAATATTTTTACAATTATATAAGGAAGCGTCTATTAAATCAAACCTAATGAACCATTACGTGGGGGAGAAGGAATCTAAAGCATTAGTTACGTAAGATTTGTTTCTAATTTAAAAAAAATGTACAATATTCAATGAACATTCCTACTACTATATTTACGAATCTCTACTAGGGAGGGGGTCGAAAATTTCAAAAATGTAATTAATGGCTGCTTTCTAAATGAATTCGTAAAAGAATCATTTGAAATAATGTAAAGCAGTTGCTATGATAATATAATAATAATTAATAAATAAATTATACTAATAATTAGTTTAAATGTCCACCATTTTGACACCTATTAGCCGATTGTCATCAAACACGCAGTAAGACAGTTAAATATACATATGTATATAGATTAATATTCAGAAACGGTAGTAATCAAATAGTAACAAATATTTCTAATTCAGTACATTTAATTAAAAAATAGCCATTACTGGGGTCATATCCAAGACCTTATTTCCATTTTATTTTATTTGTCTCTTGTATAATTTACGCGTGTAACTCCACTATAATTCATTATTAATATGAACCCTTTTCTGATAAGCTAATCGATAAAGTGGCATAATTTAATAAAACAAAATATTAAAACCAATATCGATAATTTATTACAACCTATATCTAATTCAATAGGTAGCAAAACAAATACCAGTAAAGATATGTTAAATTTATGTTAAGCATACAATTACTATCTAGTACAATTAATAACACATAGTTCTAAGAATGATTTAGCGCCGGGAAAAGCAAAGCATAGTGTTAGTTGTTGTGGGGAAGAATCTTGTAAAGAAACTGCGGAGGGTAGAAATGAGAATTTATGGCCTCGGTTTGAGGATTATATTCCAAGCTAGATGTTTTCTTTTAATTATAAGGATTTCAAAGAAACCGTTGATTTTTATTGCTTAGTATGTCTAGATTTTTGATTGATTTTTTTTGTAATTGATAATCAGAGTTATGATTTATATATATATATTATTTATTTAGAACCTAGAATTAATTTAGGAAAAACAATTATGATATAAAAAATAAATAAAATAAAAAGTATATAATAATAATTAAATTTGAGTTTTTGAAGTCGGTTTTTTTTTTAATAGTTTTTTTATTCGCTTAGCACCGACCTTAAAAACTGTTAAATTTAATTAATATATACTTTTCAGAGTTTTTTTAAGTTTTTTATTTTTCCCTTTTATTTATTTTATCCAAATTTTTTGAAGTCGGTTAAAAAAGCAATGGAAGTATTTATGTAGTTAAACCAAAAATTTATATCGGATAATAAGGTCAGGCACGTATTAAAAAACATGTAGAACTCATATGTTATAATAAAGTTGGGAAATTCTATTCTACTATAGAATAAAATTGCATTTAAAAATACCGATATTTTAAATTCTATTCGATAATAAGTTAGCATACGACAAACTATTAGACAGAATTGCATGCGAGTCGTTTATTAAGCGAACGATTTAAATGCCAAAACCGTTTTCTTTTTATAAAACAATTTGTGTCGACATTTTCCGGAAGACAATGCACACATTATAGTGTATCATGCTCGCTAGTTTTCCTAGACGTATATTTTCCACTACAGATATATAAAACATGTTACTGACATCGCAGACACATAGGTGCATGCTTTATTGCTTGTACTATATTATACATACATGTCGGCATATGTGCCGACATTTCATTTTACTCATGAGGGAGAGATTTTCATAACCAGTGTTGAATTTAGGACGGTACTGAGGGGCAAGGAAAATTAATTTTTTTTTTCAATATAAATTAAAAAAATGTTATAATAAAATTAGTTGTATAATAACACTTTTAAACCATAACTGTAATCGTGGGGGCCAGCTGACCCACACAGGCCATGTTTTGATGTTTTTATAAAAATATACGCATCATGCGCACCCGCCATTTTAAGTAATCTCATTACGTCGCGACTCGTGGCGATTTCCAGACATTCGGCGCTTTAATACCTTCAGGAACCATTCGATATTTTTTAACTGGTTTTTGGGATCATCCTTAAATTACGCTATACAAATTTCATGGTTTTTAACCCCTCCCCTCGGCCTTGTCACAGGTTGTCATATTTGTGTGACACTCCCCTGTTGTGACGTCACACAAATTTCGAAACAATTATTAGGTACTCAAAATCATTTTTTTTCATTGTTTTTTATATCATTTTTATTCATATGAAATTTTTCCATGTACGTTTGAAATTTTCCCAATAATTCTTCACGTAGGTCTAGAGTTATTAACAACATATTAATTTTTCCTCACATTTTTGCTCTTAGAATTCATATAAAATTCATTGTTTTGATTTAGATGTGACGTCACGAAGCTGGGACTCCTCTCCCCTTGTCACACTTTGTAGCCCCCTCCTAACCCCTTAACGTGTGACGTAATTTATGGAAGACTCCTTAGAGGCATATAAATATGTTTTTGCTTAATTATTTCATATTTGATAAGAAAGAAAAAATATTTTTGTTAAAACTTTTCTCAAGTAAATTTTTTTGTAGGTGCCTTGTAACTTTATTGGTCTTTCTCGAAGAAGATAATTTACTAAAATATAATGGTAATAAAAGCTAGTTGATTACATAAAATGAGTGTGTTATTTACCATTTATTAAGTGTTATCCAGTCTGCTTGCCAAAAGCTAATCTTCAGTAGGGGGTTGCAAATATCCCACGATACCAATTACGTTTGTAAAATTTAAAGGTTAAAGTACATAGTAGTTCGTAAAATTCCAATCTAAAATTACTTTTCTCGGAATTTTCACCCTCTTCCCAATAGGAGTAACTTTAGGGTTCAAAACTGGGCATATCAAAGTATTCAATAAAATAATAATAAGAACAGCTGTTTAAATTTAAAATTGTTAACTGTTACCTACAATGTTTTGTTTAAAAGAAACTAATAGAGTGTAGAATCAAGTTTAGTGGGGCGGTTGCCCCACAGCGTCGGCGCCTATGTATGTCAGTATTCATACATGTACAATTTGTGTAGAGTTTATAAGACTGGATAAATTACAAATACAAGAATTAAATTTTGTTAGTTTATAGTACCTAATTGAAAAATTGAAGGGCTATTTGTCTAATAATATCTACTATAAAAAATTATATAATGCAAAAAATAAATATACAAAAAGCAATTTTTTTAGATATTTGTTTCTGTATGATGATAAATAAAAATTCTTACGCAGTATATTATTTATCTAAATGAGTATTTTTTGTCAAATATAATTAAATATAAAAAATGAAAAAAAAAACATTAATTTACATGTTACTCTTGGAACAAAACTTTTAAATATTATACATGAATAAATAATTAATAATTTGATATTTAAACACAGCATAACAAATTATGAATTAACTGTTATTATTAAACTAACCTATAGGTATTTCATGTGATATTATTGGAAATATGTATTAATATAGAAGTATTTATTCAACTGTTATGTTTGATGAAAGCTGTATAAAAAAGGTTACTAAATATACGTTTAAATTATATAATAATATTTTATAACATGCATGAGTATGTAGTTCATATACACATTTGAATCACATATGAATATTTACATCACGTTTATTATTGACACATTAATGGAAGTTTTCAGTATAACGCTTTGCCGCAATAGGCATGATGCCTAATTTTTAAAAACTATTTTATGAAGATCTTACGTGTCTCTTATTTCCAAAAAAATGTTTATTTCTGCAGAAAATAAAGGTTTAATCATAAAAATTGACCCTTTTAAAACTAATTTTGAATTTGACGCCTATGTAAACACTACTTGTAAGCTATAATAAATCCTTGTTCCATCGCTAATTTTCCTCGGATTTACTTTTAGTAATACAAAACTGAGCAAATTGACAATTTAAAACCACAAAATAATTTATAAACAGTGCAGATATTAATGAAATAAAAATGACGTTTACGTAAAATTTTTATTCAAATATTTATTAATATGTAGTTATTTGAACTCATCTGATTACTTTAAATAATTTTAAGATTTCTTAATAATATCTAGTGTATCTCTTTAATTCTTGGGGAGGGGTTATGACCCCTAGAACCCCCCTCTCTTATATACGCGCCTGCGACTAAGGTAAAATAAGGGTTATTAGAGTATAATTAGAAAAAAAAATTCATTAATAGACTATTGTAAAAAATACATAATAATAACATAATAACAGACATTTTTGTTACTTACATTTACTACAAGTAATGAATTGCTGTATTTATTATGTAAAATAATTTTATATAGACAACAACAAAAATTAACATGAACACAAAATATGCCATTCAGTGCATAAAACTTGAGTTGTACTGAAAATTTAAATACAACCATATGTCTAGTCCTCCAATTGTCGTTCAGGGTCCTATTTACTTTTTTATGGTGTGTTTAACTAAATTATTCATATTTCGCAAATTTTTTATGCATGCATGCAATATTTTTTAACGCGGACATTTTACAGTAAATATATATTTATCGTTTAAGAGAGGTACTAAAATAAAATATATTACCTCTTTTTTCTGTATCTGATAAAACTCAAGAAAACAACATTGGCGGGCGTTAAGAAGGAAATTAGTTATGTTAAAAAAGAGATATAATACTGGCACCAGTTATGGTCGCTGTAAGAGTAAGGTTTACTGTTTTTGTGATTGATGGGCTTTTTTTTTGTAATTCTCATGTATGAACTCATGTTACTAATAAAACAAGTAAATCTTTATTTAATCAATTAAGTCCGCAAATATAGTTTTTTTTTTCATTTAAATATAGCCTTTTAATTTATTTGTTTATGTTTTTTCTCTAGTAATGGATAAAGTAAAACTAGTAATAAGCACGCAGTGATGTACACTTATTAATATGATAAGTACTACGACACAAAAGATATAAAAGAAAGAATCGTCAAATTTGAAAAAAATGTAAAGCAGTTGCTATGATAATATAATAATTAATAAATAAATTATACTAATAATTAGTTTAAATGTCCACCATTTTGACACCTATTGGCCGATTGTCATCAAATCACGCTGTATGACAGTTAAATGTATATAGATTAATATTCAGAAATGGTAGTAATCAAATATCAACAAATATTTCTAATTCAGTACATTTAATTAAAAAATAGCCATTACTGGGGTCATATCAAAGACTGGATATGATATGAGATGGTTCTGAGATAAAAATCTGTAACATTTTAAATGTCTCACCCTGTATATAGTTTACTTATCCCTAGTTCAATACTATAACCTAAACCACGTATTTCACTTATTTGTTTTGAGTTTGGGAATGTTTGAAAACTGTTTAGAGCTTTTTCTTTGCATATTCCTCTGAACACCGACCCTGTTTTAAAAAAGTCCGTACGCGCAATAGTTTTGCTACATCGCGTACATACCCATTGACCCGAATAAGGGTGCGGTGAAGAGACGCGCCGTTTTGAATATTTTAATAGAGTCCGTGGAGTGAATTCTCAAAGTTTTCACAAAGAAAACGTATATTTGGATTTCCATTTTACTTCTATTCGATTTTAGATTATGTCAAATTGTTGTGCCCTTTGGAATGGGTGTTTGTGTAAACTTTAATTTTTTTTTCGCCCTTCGGAAAAGATTTGTGTGTATGGGGGTTGTTAAAAAACGTTTTAGATGAGATAGTTTCTTATTCAATAAAATGTTGTCGAGAAGAAGCGAAATAAGGTGATTGTATTTTTTAAATTGAATATAACGTATTCTGTTCATGTCATTTTTAACAAGTTAATTTTTTCTTCTAAAAATAAGTTAACGGGTGCATTAAAAATTGGATAAATTGATTATAATGGAAATGTATATCAATAATAATATTATAAATGCGAAATAACTCTATTACGGCTAAATCACTGAACCGATTTTGATGAAATTTGGCAATTCCTGAGGAAGGATATAGGCAACTTTGTAACCCGGAAAATTTATTAAATAAAATAAAATAAAAATTCCGTAGTCATTACGATTTATAAAATTTTTCATAAACTATTTTTGCTACAGTGTTCGTTATAATTTTCAGCGAAAGTACTTATTAAAAGCTATATTCTTAATTTCTTAAAGATTTTTTGAATCTATAGTTTAGAAATTAGAGGGGGGGGGGCGATCTGATAACGAGATTTAATAGCAAATAAATCATGACTGAAGGGTTAAAATCAAAAGGTCATATAACATTTTTTGATGAATTTTATGAGACCTTGATGCATTAAGTGAATTTTTTATTAATATACATACTTTACAATCTATGAAAAGGGGGTTCAAAATTTTTGTTTTCTGTTTTTGCGTTATCAATCCACGTTCGTATACCAATATATAACAGTGGGAAACTATAAGGGTTCCTAGTTTTCTATGGAACTCTAAAAATGAGTGTGTGACATTTGAACGCGCCTGTTTTTATTGACTATTATAACAGAAATCTGTATTACCTAACCTTTTTCTTATTCTTCATGGGTTGTATGACTTGTACGTCAAGTAGATTTTCTGCCAGCTTCTACCTAATCTTTATTCCACGCGAACAAAGTCACGGCTAGCAGCTAGTTTCTAATAATACCATAAACATACATAACATGCTTCGTCATAATGTTTGTACGGAAAATAGTGTAATTACTGCCATTTAATAAATGAAACATAAGCGGTTCACTATATGTTAGTTATAACATGCTGATTAGCTATTAAACAGTTAATTTGTTATTGACATCACCACAACATGTATTCAAATTAAACTGTATTGAGATTCTGAACGAAGATCAGTTAATTTAATAAGTATTTTATTTTATTTATATGCATACATTATTATTTTTTAATATTGATGTGATATTTTGAATTTTCTATGACGTGAAAAGATAGGAAAAGGATTTTATCTTAAATATCACTAATATGATATTTTAAAATATTTTTTTAATAGCAGCTAGAGTAATGTATATTTATTTCTTTCCAATTACAACTCTAGCGTATATCTAGTAGGCAGATTTAATTGGTTTCGGACCTAGCGGATGTAAGGCCCCCACATCCACGCTGGACTTTTTTAAATTGATTTTTCTAATAAATGTTTTAGATAAAAAAGAAGAAAAAAACAATAGAAAACACGCGTTGGTTTTCTTTAATTTTTTTCTTAGGATTTTGTAAATTTTTTACCTATTTTTTTCATACTGAAAGATGGCACGTGATAAGGTTTCCTAACAGTTTCTCTCTCCAATATTAGTGACGGTAATCATTTAGTCCCGATAAATCTAAATTTGTCTCTGCGTGCATTGCCATTTAGACGTTTTGTCCCCTTCACCGCTATATAATATAAATCTTCCTCGAACTACTAAAACTCTTTATTTATACGTGCATGAATCTTTAAATTATCAAACTTGATCAAATTCTAAGAATACTCATTGTTTATTTTACATTATCCATAAACAGACAACCACGCTTCTGAATTCCCTAAATATCTTGTGTAATTTAACCCAAGGGTTGTTAAACCCTTGTACGTAAGATACTCTTGTGGTTACTATAATTAACTACTCTTCCCAAACTAGCAACAGAACTATCGGTGATGTTAATGCTTTCACATCAACTTCTACATACACGGTTAATTCGAATCAAACTATTAAAAAAATTGTTATATAAATTTGTTACCCCTAGTAGCGTAACAAAGGAAGCGAGGGGGTAGTTCTCTCCGGGCTCCTGGGCATGGTAAGGGTCAATTTTATTTGAATACCTTTTTTGCCCCTCAAATAAGAATAAAAAAGATTTTCAAATATTAATTTTGCATTTTTTAATTAATTTTTTCTAATTTCACAAAAAAATACAATATTTCATAACATGCTACCGGGGGAGAGGGTGACCCATAACTAGCATTCAATCTTGGGCCACAATCTTCATTAGTTCGTTACTGGTTACCCTAAAAATTTCAGTAGCATCATAAGAAAATCAAAAATATAATACCTTAAATTTTGTATACATTTATTATTGTAATGTAAATTAAAAAATGAGTCAGAATCATAATAATACATGTAGGTAGTAGATAAATTAATTATTCTTTAAAAAATAACCATTATTCAAAAATCCATAAATTCTCTACATGATCATTTTTATGTTAGTTCAGTTATGTACCTTACAATCCTTATAAAAGAAATGAAAAGAAAGAAAAAAAAATGAAATACATACATTGTCGCTATATTTATCTCTTTTATTTGTGTATCCTTACAATGGAATTGTAGTACGTCACGTAATCGCAATAAAAAGAATAAAGAGGAAAAAGGCATGGCTAGTAAAATGTAATCGCTTTATCTTTGTTATATAATGGCCATTGAGATAAATGAATTCTGAAAGTATTATATCATGAAATCATAATCTTCGGTGTCACTTCTAACAAAAAGAAGATACCACGTATATATGAAAATATTTTGCATTTGAAGTATAATTTATTATTGAATTATTTTTGCAATATATTTTCATATATTTTGTGTGAAATTTATTTTACACATTATACTTCCGGTAGATTTATTATTTTTCTTGGTAAAAATAGTTTTACTGTTTTGTTAGATATAAATTTTATCGTATTTATATATCTTATCTATTTTTATATGATTTTTATATTCACTATTTGATATATAGATTACATGTGACAGGTTATTTCAAGGGGTTAGAAAACACATCAGAGCATTTTAATTTTTGTACTCGATAAAACTTATTTATTTGACAATTATATTCTGATACAACTTTTTATCGACGATGTACAGTTATTTTAGCAACCCATTCTAGTAAATCATGTAAGACAATTATGCAATTTAAATTGGTCTTATAATAAAAATTTCGAGCGTAAAAGTATATCGAGAAATAATATTGAAAAAATGGCTTGGCACGCTGAGAGTTTGGTCTGCTAGGATTGAAGACATCCCGGAAAATAAAAGACACGTTCTAAGATTCTAAAATGCTGCGTCGGTCATTGTTTGGGGCGCCAGCAACCCAATCATGCCAAATCCCAACAAATTATTTAGAGATGATAATTGTTGATTTCAACAAAATAAAGCTCCTCCCATTGCAATCCTCCGATTGTATGGTCATATGTGTTGTCTAAGCTCCCAGATTACAAATTCTCAAATTTGCAGTAATTTAAGAATGTTATTCTCAAAATTTGGAACAAAATGCCAATGGAAACAGTTCGTGCTGCTTGCACTTTTAACTTTGAAAGAAGATTGAAGTTAGTTATCAAAGTTAAAGGAAAAGTTATTTTCAAACACTTATTATAAATTTTCAATACATATGTCTACTTTAAGAATTGAATAAAAACTTAACTGAAATTTTATTGTAAATTTAATATTTTAGCGTTTTCATTTGTATCAAAATATAATTGTCATGGTGTAAAATGAACTTTTTGCATTTTGTATTATTGATATTTATAAAGGATGGGTAATCTGTTGGTTTCTTCCCACTTAATAATTAAATATGACAATTCAAATGAGACCAAGAACTTTTCAATACTGACGAAACGAGATTAACCTAAACCCGAAACTACAAACAAGCTTACAGTTCAGATACATAACCATATTACAAACATAACATAGTTCGTTATTTATAATCTACTTTTTAAATATACAGTTTTAATATTATTTTATGCATATTTTTGTCACATAAAACTATTATTATTTTTTCTTGATTTTTAAATGTCATATTTACATTTTATTCATAATACCTAACAGTAAGCTTTAATTCAACATTCATAATTTTTTACATACTAATTCAAACGCGCATATAATATATGTATGTTTTACATATATATATATATTTATGTATATATACATTTAAAGAAGACAGAATTTCAAACGGATCGCTCAAATTAGAAGCGATGATTAAAAAGAACGCGGCGATTCATCTGTAACTAATGAAAAATAAAACGCGTTTGGCAGAGTTCTTTTTTATCAGCGCAAATTCATTATGAATGTAAACAATACCAGACAAAGGGCTTGCGTAAAGTTTTTTTTGTCTTAAATTTATCATTTAAATATGTACATTTTTTGGTTTAATCTAAACAAATTTTTAGACATAATTAGTATGATATTGATTTTAATTAAAATATATATTTAAGGATGGTTTCACAAATTAATAAAAAAACACTATTAGTTTTATCGATCGAAGTATTCAACCAGTAGAATTAAATGATAAATGATGGATTTAAATAGTAACATTTAATTATGTTATCAAACTCAAGTTAGAAATAGAATTTGCAAGAAAACTCTCATAAAGTTATTAACAAAAAAGAAACGTAATAAAAAATTTATTTTTATTTAAAAAAAACATCTGCCAAGTAAATGCACAGTGCTTCCTCGTGTTAAATTCACCAAATTGAATAATGTGAAATTCGGGGCCCCATGCGGTCGCTTAGTCCGCTTACCGTTAAATTCGCCATTGTCGAAATGAATCGGGAAATAATTTTGATTTTGAATCAAGTATCAAAATTAGAAAATTTACAAATATGAAAACGTTTTTTTATACCACAAAGCCTACACGATCCAAAACAATATTTAAAAAATCCAGCGTTAAATTCATTTAGGAATTTTAAGTGTAAATAACAAGAGATAGAAATGATAATAATTGTACACATGCGCTCTATTGTATATATTACGTATTATCAACAGCGCCGCTTTGAGATGTACCCATTATTTAGCTAAACGCGCCGGCCTGGCCGGTCACAGCTGTCGTGACATGGTGGTCTAAGTTACACAATCGGTCGCTCACTGTCCACTTTTTATTTTTATTTCCAGCGCAATTTTATTACAGCGAAAGACTGGATTGAATACGATGCGGTGTCAGAGAAATGCATGCTGGATGATCTAAACATAAAAAGGGGTGGATAAATGCTGATGAAAGGATCGACGAATAAAGGTTTGTGGGTTCGCTGTCGTTTAAAAAAATTTAAGTACCGCTTATCCGCATTTTAAATAAATATATTGAAATATAAAGTACCTTTTACATTTGACATTTGTGCTGAAATGCATTTAGAAAAAAAATTGTCAAATGCCAGTCGAGCTTCCCGTACTAGTGTACCGTTTCGTACTTTTAATTTTATTTTATTTTAGCAAAGTAAAGAATCATTAATTGATAGTTCATTTAATTAGAAACAGATGACTCCAAATGTAATTATTTTTGAAAAAATACATAATATGTATATTTTTGTGTATTTTGTGTCATATAATTTTAAGTAAGTAGCCAAATTTAAGAACAAAAACGGTTGTAGAAAAAAATGTATTTAATCTTGCTATTAGATATAGAACATATGCAAAGTTTTATCATTTAAACGTTTAATGGGTTGAAAAAGTAAATAGGAGAGTGAATATACTATTCTTGGGATAATTTTCATAAACTACAACTACTTAGTTTTCAAATGGGACCAACTACATTTAAACTGGTTGAAACTGGCTTGAAGCAAAATTTCGCATAAAATTTTGTCATTTAAACCCACTGTGCGCCAGTGCTGAATCAACCTATATATTAAATGTGCAGCAAAACTATAGATACATAGAAATGTATAATTCACTTTATTCAAATAGCGTAAAGCAACAACAAAAACAAATGGTTGGTAACAAATTTAAACCACATACACACATGGTAATGTAAAAAACATGTCAGTACCTTCAAACCGCATCTATTTGCAATAAAAAAAAATCTACTTGAGCTATAAAAAACAAAAAAACAAACAAAACAACGGCAGCATCGGCATCGACATTGAACATAATAAAATCCCGATCGGAGAAATAAACAATGATTTTGAAAAGAGCGACACACCACGGCAGAACAACAAAGCTCCGGTTCCCGCCCTCTATTGTCCAGCACCAGGAGTTGTCTACCATTGCCCGCTACGATCACTCTATTAACTATCTGTATATATTGGACGTGTGTGCAAATTACACTGAATTACTGAACAATGGACGCAAATCAGAGGCTGGCCACAAAACTGGACAGTAGTGGACACCTATCTCTCTCTATGTTCAATTGTTAACCCCGGAGTTTTATATGATTGTGGTGTCATAATATCATGCTACCATCAATCGTTTGTAATTTTTTTGTTGTGTTGGTAGTACGCAGTATTTGCTACTGTTGGCGAGGACAGTAGGCGTTGGAAGGTTCGTATGGATTGATGAGGGGTCTTTAGCTCTCATTTGTTAAAGGATTATTTGGAAATTGTTTCAGTGGTTTAGTTGTATAAACTTGTATTGTTGTTTGTGTTTATTATATTAGAATCAATCTGAATAGCGATTATACAACGCTAAATCGGTGATGACTTCACCTCACCATTAGCGATTTTGATTATTTTTAGTTTCTTATACCCATGTACCATATATGAAATATAGTACTTATAGTATAAGTAAGTATTGTGAGGTCGATTTTTTTCGAAATCCGGATTTTGATGGAATTATCTATTTAAACCTTCCCTGAATCCATTCTGACTATTCTCACCATGATGTCTGTCTGTCGGTCTGTCTGTAAGCGCTGCAATTCAAATATGACAAATCGTAGAAGGGTGAAATTTTATATTTAAAATTAATTTTTGTGTTGGAAGAAAATCTCCTATTAAAAAAAAATGTATTATAATTCAGAGAAGAAATCTATAGTTTATGTCCAATTCATTTTATTTTATTTTTATTAATTTGTCAGAAATATGTTTTAATAAAGTAAGAATCACGTATACTGTTCTCTGTCATAATTACGTATAAGAAAAATCCAAATAAGTTATAGGAAATCAAAAATTCTAGTATTGTACCTGGTTCAAGACTTATGTTTAAGATATCTTGAGAACAAGATATTAAATTTTGAATATTCCAAAAAATATATACATCGAAATATATAATTCCACCAAAAACCATTTCTTTATTAGAATAGTTGATTTCGAGCAAATATACATATTGACTGGACTAAATATTAAAATCCAATTTTCAATATAACTTTTATCGACGCTTTTATTATGCCTATATGATATATTTACATGAACGTAAAGAGAATAAAAGCACTAAAGAATATGTTACAAAATATAAGATGTCAATAAAGTATTGGCACCAGTCTTGGATATGACCCCAGTAATGGCTAAATGTACTGAATTAGAAATATTTGTTCATATTTGATTACTAAAATTTTTGAATATTAATCTATATACATTTACCTATCTTACAGCGTGATTTGATGACAATCGACCAATAGGTGTCAAAATGGTGGAAATTTGAACTAATTATTAATATAATTTATTTATTAATTATTATATTATCATAGAAATTGCTTTACATTGTTTCAAATTTGACGATTCTTTCTTTTATATCTTTTGTGTTGTAGTACTTATCATTTTTTAATCATTAGCAAGTGTCCATCACTGCGTGCTCATTACTGATTTTACTTTATCCATTACTGAGGAAAAAACATAACCAAAATAAAAGGCTATAATTTTAAAAAACAAACTATATTTGCGGACTTTGATAATTAAATTGATTAAATAAAGATCTACTTATTTTATTAGTAACATGAGTTCATGAGAATTACAAAAAATAAGCCCGTAAATCACAAAAACAGTAAACCTTGCTCGTATAGCAGCCATAACTGGTGCCAGTACCTTATTTTATTATATAATTAGCAAAAATGATTTTTTAAATACATTTTTTTTTACATTAGTATCAATATTCCTGAATAATTTTTATTTGACGTGCATATCAATAAAACAGAAAGAAATCTAAAATAACTAGTCATATGACAGTAATACTAAATCGAAAAGATATATCCAGTACCAAAGCCATTATTTTATTTTCTATCACATCCAAAACAAATATAGCAGATTGCACCAACGATAGAGAGTGTTAATACATAAACGAATCGGAAAGATTGTTTAAGCTCGAGATTTACAACGCTGTAAAATATGATTTGTAAAAACATGTATAAAAATACAAAATGAACAGTCACATCCTCATGTGTGGACAACAATACACTGGGCGTTAATTTTTCATTGTCATATTTGTCACTTCGAAAAATGGTTTTGAAATGGGTTTTTCACGAGGGAAAATTTGTTGTTTAATTGGTGCTTTTCAGTGTTGTACAGTCCATTTCACTAAAGGATTTCAAGCATGAAATAGCTATTGTTATATTCTCATGTTCGGAATTATTCATTTATAAACGATAAAAATAACAATTAGTATTTAAACAGATGGTTGCTATCAAAATCGTTGATAGATTGTTATTATACATAAGTTATGTACTAGAAATCTGTAATAAATAATAAATATATCTTACCAATAATATCCAATAGAATTGACATGACACTTACCTAGAACAAAAAGAAAATTATGTTAATGTTTAAATACTCGTAAACTGGCTATCTACACATATATGTGCCAACTTTTCACATTACCAAAGGGGGACAAGATTTTCATAACCAGTTTTGAATCCGTGTGGAAATTTTGTGTAAATTTCATAAAGTCGGGAAAAAAAACAAATCGCGGTGAACCGTGCGTTGTGAGCACGTTGGATGAGCATGTTGGGTGGGCATGTCGTATGGGCATGTTGGGTGAACATATTGGGTGAGCTTGTTGGATGGGCATGTTGGGTGAGCATGTTGGATGAACATGTTGAGTGAGCATGTTGGGTCGGCGTGTTTGTTTAATTAAATTAATACTCCTGGGTTACACCGGGTTCAATGTGCTAACTTGTAATAAATCATTAAATTATACGCCAATTCAAGGAATTATTATTATATTGAATAAAATAACAATAATTTGTATAAATAAATTAGGCTATTTGGAACAAACAGGTTCCTATAAAAAACTGGGTTATTGGACGTTACGTCAATTAATTATTTAGTTCAAGTAAAATTTTCTTGCTTTCAGTAAATATGATATGATTTGTATCCATTATTTTTTTTTCAAATTGGTACTGGCCTAGTAAATAGTTTTTAGGCAATTCTTTTTCACGAGCAGATGTTATGAACCAATTAATTCATAAAGAAGAGAAAAACCTACAGTTCGTATATTTTAAATAAAATCTACGTCGAACGTTCAACAAAAATAACGCATCATTTTGCTTCAAAAATAAAATAAAAATCTAACTGCAGTTAAAACACACCCTCCGTTCATAAGATCATGAACATTAGGGTTGATAAATCGACAAAACAATAACAGTTATATTGAAGATGATTTGCACCAGATCGAACACATAAAATTTATCACATAAACTGTTGGACCAGATAAAATTAATAATGGTTTTTTATTCTCCTCCCAAATGCAACAGTGAGGCAAAGAGTTCGAGCTCCCTGTGATAAATAACTCAACTGTGTCATTACTGCTGCAGAATTACTTTGTGGACTTTTAGAGCCGTTTCAGACGTGCCGTTTTTTCATTCCTGTGGATACGAAAGTTTAGAATTTATTGGAATTTTTAAATGCACATTTATATATTATGATCTGCAGCAGGATCGTCTGTTTTATTATATTTGTCTTACTGATGCAGTAAAAACATAAATTTAATTTTTATGAATGTAATTAAATATATTATAATTTTTTAAAGAGCTTAATAATAGAAAAAAATGTAATGCTTGTTTTAGTTACCTGATGTAAGTTAATATCTCGATACTCTTATATCTAAACTAGCTGTGCCCGCGGTTTCGCTCGCGTAGACTACGGAATTATTGTTTAGGATTTAAAAAAAAATATAGTTTAATAAGTACAAACAAAAACGAATCAGTAAAAAAAAGTACAAATAATTATCCTTCTGTTTAAATTTAAAAATTAATTATTGAAAACAAAATAAAAAATTGACGATGTCAACGTCCTTTATTTATGAAGAATTTAGCCCATTTTTTCGGCATTTCGTTTTAAAAAATGATAAAATAAAAATAATCGGTGATTCGAAATCTAGAACGTTCAAGCTTTAAAACCCTTTTTAAATTGTTCTATACGACCAATTTGTGCGAAGGTATATCCATTTTTACAGGGAAAACGATTTTGTATTTATATATTTTCCACAGAAAATATTATATTGGTGCCGAAGGATTTATACTTAAAAAAAGTCACATAAAATTTTTTTCACGACCCAATAAAAATCGGCCTGTGACTCATAGTTTGGGAAACACTGTCCTTCATCATATTCTGTTTAAACGAGTCATTCTAAAAAAATAACTGAGGAACAAATATCCATTGGTGTAATGAAATAAATAATTAAATAATTTAATTTCAATCTTGAAGTAATTAAAACATTTTTCAATAATTGTGAAAAAATCGATTGTCTGTTTAAAGCAACCCTTCTTGTAAAACATTACAATGTTGACGTACCGCATTCGTACAATTCGACCATGTCATTACTAGCTTACTTTTGAGTTTTACAGTCCAGCGAACGGAAATGACGGACGATAACAGGGGAGCAGGAAATAAACAAAGCTCGATAACACGATAATGGTTCACACACACACACTCACACACATACAAAATAGACATGTTTATGGGAATATGTCGTGATTGTGCCACGTGTGGATCTCGTGCGTGAATCCAACGGCTATCATTACGCTATCTCTTCAGTTGTCTTTCTTTGGTTTATTTATTTTTTTCCGAATGGTTTACGGTCGTTTAAAGACCTTGATGTGTATAGAAGATATTTCTGAATCGCAAGTGGTGGTGCTTCCTTTTTAATCAACGCGATGTCTTAAATTAAATAGGGTGTGGGTTACGTTGAAAGAGGGTGAATTCTAGTTGAAAATATGTTAAGAATTATTTTATTACGAATTTTACAATTTGTATATAAAACTTGCACTAGAATTATTATAAAATAAATAATAATAATATTTTGCGAAATCGATCAACGTTATCTATATTTATTAAGGTAATTTATGCATATTATAGTATATGGAATATAAAATTTGCAAATATATGGTTGTTTTATGAGTTTACTTCCTGAATATTTCTTTCAAATCGCGTGTTCAACAATTGATTTTCTTAAGTTATATTTTTAAAATTGTTCCAGATTCAGACCTGAAGTTTAAAAATATTTTTCTACATAACTAATAAGTTATCATTAAAAAAATGATTATGTACAAATTTTGATAATTTCATATATATGTACCAGCGTCTATTAATAGCATAGGTACGACTTTGAGGAGTGAGGGTTCATAAAACTTTACGAATTCGTATATGGGAGAAGGAAAGGGTTAAAATATTTACTTACGTAAGGTTTCTTTCTAATTGATTATTAAAAAAAAAACGTTAATTGAAACAAGTTTCGGCTGTTTTAATTGCTTTTTCGTATATTTAATCAATTCATTTTTTTAATCAAGGTACTATTATATATATATTAAAAAAATTTACTTACAAGGGGAGAAAGAGGGTCGAAAATTTCTAAAATTTAATGAACGCTCCTTAATATATTCAAAACTTTTCGTACAAAATATAAAATTATAACTTAATTCCAAACTTTCTTTCAATTGAGCCCAGACAATCTGCATATCTCCCGACCATTTGAAGGGGAGATTACATAACCTATTATCATTACTGATACAAGCTTAGATATCCCTTATTTGTGCTTTCTTTAAGGGAAATAAGACAGAAGATATCCTTTCCTCAATATTCTATACAAGGATCTTTATTCGCCAAATACATTTGACCACAAGTGGTCAACTTTAAATGTGGCTATAATAAAAACAGACGGGAGAATATGTTGTTCAGTGGTTTATCTATACGTGTCCTTATTTAGTGGATACGTTTGATAAATAAGCTTAATGAAAACCAATTGAAATTCTGAACATAGGAAGTCCTTGTCAAAATGGAATATGTTCGTTATAATACATACATTATTGAAATTGCACCTTTGATTTTAGTGGATGTTCATAAATGTAAATTAAATTAAGAGATATGATAACAGCTCAGTAATGGAGATATCATGTTTATATTAATATGCGATATAATGGAGTTAATAGCACTGGTTTCTACTTTAGAATGAATATATATATTTTTATTTTACTGCGAAGTTTCCTTAGTATGCAAGTGTATTTTAGTTTTGAGTAAAATTAATAATTATTTTTAAAATAATTATATCACAAAATTTGTTGTATATTTTCATATTATTACAGTAATTATAAAAATTATAAAATGAAGAAAACGTGAAGGAATGGTAATTGCAACATCAACAAACTTTTTGTTTTCTCGCCATATCTAAAGGATAAGGGAAGTTATGTGATAATTTCTCAAAACTGAAAAATGTTATTCTCCGATTTCAAAATTTCGAATTGATCTTTCCGTTTCAGGTCAAGACAAATATTTCTTTTTCGTGTCTGTCTGTCTGTACTCTTAATCTTTATCACTCACATAACTCATGAACCACTGAACAGATATTAATGAAACTTGGTTGGGTCTGGCTAGTATAGATGGTTTCATATAAAAATCATTCAATCATGTGGAAGTTTTTTGTTCTTTTTTTCAAAATATCTCAAGAACAGCGTATGCTGCATGAAAATTTTATAGAATTTTTTTTGTAGAGAATTCAATTTTCTATAAGAAAGATATATATAAGAAAGATATATCAGAGACATAAGCTGAAAATGAATAATATGCAAATATGTTTTAAAGATGATAGATCCAAATAGACGTTTCTCTGTTAATCAATTATCACTGAATTACTTTTAAAAACAATATAAAACATTTATTATCAATTAATTTTATAATTAAAAACAATTGATTTTAATTTTAAAATCTGAATGATACGCCAATGACTCGTGGAGCGATATGGTAACAACTCTAGGTAAAGCGTTATTTGTACTTTATATTTCCTTGTCTACGATATGATAACTCAAAACAAAATCAAAAAACAATCATACCAATATTAAAAAACAATAAATTGCAAACAAATTAAATCAATACAGAAAACGGTAATCAAAATGTTAAAGATGTCAGATAATAAAACGAATGTACCAATTAACGCATGACAAGAACCGACTTTGCGTTTATTCGTCAACGGAGCTGTGTTAAAAGTTTTGACAGATAATTAACGAAAGTTTACTCAATTAAAATTTTTGCAAAAAATATATCGTTTGACCTATGTAAAACTCAGAGGGGAATAATTCAATGATTTGTGATATTCTCTATCTTTTTCTTTTACATATATTTTTATTATAACATTAATTAAATTGTAACATATTTGTTAGAAAGTTTTTTATTTTGTTTTTAATTTTCTTTGTTCCCATGTAATTATGATTGAATTTTAATATTTATTTTGGAAACTTTGTTAATTAATTAATAATTTCAGTTTTCAGTATAATTTAATGGTTATCAAAATGTAAATATCATTTGCCATTTGTCAATTGAAAATTAATCAAGGAATTTCAGTAGTATTTTATAATTAAATAAATATTTATTAGTAGGTAATTCTAGTTAAAATATGAATTGAAGTGGTTTAAATTGAAACGTATGAAAAACAGGTGCCAATAAAAATCTAATTAAAAATTAAAATCTCTTATATTAATTGACAGATTAAATTAACAATATTTTATAATGCGGTACACTATTTCTAAAAAACATCATAGGTAACATCCTTTAAATACGTACACCTTTGGTGGTAAAGGGGGGGGGGTCAGTTAAACCAAAGATATAAAGAGATTAGAGAAAGAGATATAACCCAACGAATGCTCTATATTTTTTAAACTCATATTTAAATAAAGACAAGCATAAACCCAATAAACGTTTTATCTTTTTTTGTGAATCAGAAGAACAGTGCATGCAGTGGCGGACTAAGGAAGGTTGTGGCCCGGGACGTAATATCAGATATGGAATATTAGTTATGAAGACCTTTTTTTGCTTTTCACCATGCCTCCTAGGGCCCCCTTAGCACTTGGGACAAACTTCCACCTTAAATTTAAAACAAGGACTCAATTTCCACCGATAATTTAGGTGAGTTCTAAAACTCGTTCGTTCCATTTAAAAAAAATCGAGATGTCAGTGGATTTTGAAAGAATTTTTGGCATTGTTCATTATTGAGCAAATTTTGCACAGAACTGAATCACCATATGAAATAATGCCGAAAATTCTTTCAAAATTCACTGACATCTCGATTTTTTTTAAATAGAACGAACGAGTTTTGAAACTCACCTCCTCATATGTATATTTTAAAATTAATTATATTAATATTATATCTCTTTGATGCTAACTTTAATTAACTCAATCATTTCTCAACAACAAAAATAAACTAATACTTCTTCTTCTTCTATGTGTTTTTTGTCAGTTGGATCTTCTCCTTTTCTGACAGCTCCTTCGTATGATCGATATACTAATTAATCTCTTCAAAGTAAATATAATTCACAACACAATTTAATATTACTTCACGTGTTCTTTTGTGAAAAAAACTAGCTGTTAGTTTGTTTGACATAAACTTGTCTACATCACAACCAAGCAGTCTGTAGAAATGGAATATGAAATGGCAAATTCAAAGTTCTCTGTATAACATGACGTTGCATTTTCATGTCTATCTCGTGCAATATGAACGTTATACTTAAAATGTCAGATTTTTGTTACTTTATTTTCAACTATAATTTAAGGATCGATCGCAATTTTCATTCACAGCAATTATGTACGAGAATGTATTGTATACACTATACAGGTAATTTTCTTCTATTTGTTGCATTTTTCATACAGATATGTTCAACGTAACTAAGTACACATTATTTGTTAACTTCAGTACAAATACAAGTACCTTTTGTAATTGGGGAACCTTTGTAACAGGGACATAAATATTCTAAAAGAAAATAATAATTTAAATTACATTTGTATTTATAAAAGTGCTTGATACATTATTTATCTAAGTATGTAATTAACTAATATTTTAAGTATTTAAGTACCTTCATAATCACAATTACTTTTTAATAAATTTAAACACAAGTACTTGAAGAATTTTCGAAACTATTCTGACCTCCGAAACTGAAATCATATCCAAAATAATTATTTCGTTGCTCGAACCCCAAGATACTAATAGCGGACAAAAACGAAAACAAAATAGTAAAAATCAGTTTATATAACTTTATAAAGTAATAACCCTATATTGTCGTTAAATTTAATTTATAGCTTTAAAAAATTAGAACTTCAAAATATTTTTTTATAAACAAGTTTAAAATATACTTTATGAAGTCAATATACAAAACATATGTACTTTTCCAACATATACATAAATAAAATCAATAAAAAATAATGTACACTTTTCTAATTGAAATGAATGCTTTAAATAATTTAGATAATTAATCCTGGCAGTAAGCATAATATATGTACATAATAAATTCTAGCATGAAACTAGTTAATAATACAGTTAACAAAATTAAATAAATTATAAAAAATAGGAGATAATATAAATAGTACATATTTGTCAATTTATAATTCCGTGGTATCATTTAAATATAAACAACATTTTTTTAAAGATTATCGTACACACTTTACAGCTAAAATTAACTACATTCAGTAAACCGATACAAAGCAGATAAATAACAATTTCAAAACGATTATAAAGTATATAATTTCCTTAACGTTCGATAGTTTTTAAAGTGATGAAAAAAGTGAATTATTACAGCTAATGATGATTTAAAAATTATTATAAATTGCTGTTATTTTCATTTATATTACCTTACTATAAATCTTTCGATTGTATTCGAAAATTATTTCTCTGTTATAACCAACACAGTAAGTTGCTTGGTTTAATTTTTAAATCACGTCTTAAATATTTCATAAATACCTAATACGATAACAATAGTTTTTGTTAGATTTGTAAATTGACTTGATTTATTATAATTTACATTAAAATATTTCATGTCCATAACCGCTGAAACCTCAATTATAAAGAATAATAGTTACATATGTATATTATACAATAAAAAAGTGTGTTTTAATAAAAGAAATTAACTTTTTATTTGATCAAAATAGAAAATATAATTTAATACATTCATATATAGACCACAAAAGTTCCAACCATTATAAGTTACATATTTCAAAAAAGCGAATGAAAGAAAATTTATAGGGTAAATAAAAGAAAGTATTACCAGTGTAATACAGAACAAAAAGGCGTACAAGTAAGTTATTTCTTTGTAAAAGGGGCTAGAAATGAAATTCATTCAGTAGCGCAACATAATATCAAATTACACGAATAAAAATATAAACTTTTAGCAAATGTTCAGATGTAGGTACATTACAATAGATATTTACAGATTTTTTCGAAATTAGTTTTAATACATCTGTGAAACCATTAATGAATCAATAATAATTGTAGATGAAATTAATCTAAAAACATCTGCCAAGGAAATGCACAGTGTTCAGATAAATTACCCGGCATTGGTTAACCATTTAAATTTTATACAATTTTATTTAGAAAAATATTAGTTCGAAATTTTTCTTAAGACGCACCTGATTATTATTTTTTGATCATTTCAATCTAAGTCTAAATTTATGCAAACGTCAAAATGACACTTATTATGTCAAAGTAAATATCAATTTAAAAAACAAGGGAATATTTTACAACAAACGTTGTAGACTTGTATTATAAGAAATTGAATGCTCTAAAAAAAGATTCTATACACTTTTCACGTAACATGTGTCGTTCTTGAGATATCTTGAAAAAATAAATAAATTGGGATGTCACCTCCCCCGCTTACACACGATTTTGAAGATTTTCAAATGGTACTGTCCTCAAGCCATACTCAATCATTCAACCAAGTTTCATTAATATCGGTTCAGTGGTTCATGAGTTATGCGTGGGACAAGGATTCAGGGGACAGACAGAAAGAAACAGAACGAAAAGTGTTTGTCTTGACCTGAAACGGAAAGATCAATTTAAAATTTTGAAATCGGAAAACATTTTTTTGTCTCATTCTAAAACGATCAAACAATTTCTCGTATCTTCGATATTGCGAGGAAACAACAAACTTTTTGCAGAATATTAAAGTTATATTTGCTTTTTCTTCTTAAAATTCAAACCATCGGCAATTGTTTCGTTTTTAGTTTGTCATTTAGTTAAAAAAATTAGATTTTGATTGAAATTGTTGAAAAACTAAGTGGAAAAATAATAACTTGGCATGTATTAAGAAAAATATTGAATTAATATTTTCTAATAAAATTATATAGATGTGAAAAGGTTAACTAATAGTAGTTCATCAGAATAGTTTATGTATTGGTATTTGTAAAAAAATGTTCGATGGTTAACTCCTTTAGTGATTTTTACACGGGAAAGTACTGTGTAATCACTTGGCAGATGTTTTTTCTATAGGTAATTTGTATCACTTGAATAAACATTTTTTAGAAACCTACAACATAAAGTAAAATATTCTTACAGTGGATCATAGCAAAACTATTTTTGTTCACATTTGGTATGTGGCGCCAATGAAAACAAGTAATTTCGCCCACAAGTATGAATGAAGTGTACCACTATACAATAATGAGGTTAGAACGTTATAATTCACTGCTAAAAATACACAAGGAAGAGGAGAAAGAAAAAACTTCTACTGCTGGTTCAAATCATCCGACTCATTAAGCAAACTTTAAATCATTTGATGGCGTGGGGGAAAATTATTCCCATATTTCATTACGTTGAACAACCTTAGCGAGAGAAAAATATACGTCATTATTAATAATATGTCTCGGCGGACTACTTTTCAGTTGGGATTTTCGAGAATTAACAAAAGATCAAGCAGGTTATGAAGAAGAATATAATCTTTATGTTTAATATGTATTTTAAAATTTAAACTCTTATATACTCATTGAAATAATTTCTTTACGAATTAAACAATTCCAGTCTGGGGGTCCGTGATAGGATGTAAGGGCTATGAGAATTTTGGATATAAACCACATTTTTATAGGCAAAGAACCGTAAAAAGTTAGTAAAAAAATTTGATGTATATTCAAAGACCTTCTGCGTTTTGTGTTTTTCTGCCGCCACGCCTGAATAATCGTGTACGTGGAAAAATATTAGATTGTAACTAATTAATTCAAATATGTATTATCACAGATTTAATCGAAATTGCTAGCATTTGTCATGAAACATAATTATTATTTATAATGAATAAAACGACGCAGAATCATTTGTTTTTATTTTTAGCGTACTTTACATCGTTTTATATAATATTTCTAAAAAAATATTGTAAATATAATATGATAAATTAAAGTCAATTTAAGGGGGAATATACGAGTAGACGGTGGAAAAAATAAGTGAGGTTTTGGAATTATTATCTCAAAAACTATTTGTTAAATTTCATCCAGGTTTGTTTTATTCTAAAGTATTTATATTAAGGTATCTTCACAATTTTTCAATGAATATATATCAACTGGAAAGACATGTTTTACGCCGGCCACGACAGCAATGCCCCCAATTGATGTATATTAATAAAAAAAATTGTATACCTCAATATATTATAGGTGCTTTAGAATAAAATATATTCGAATAAATAATTTTTGAGATAATGATCATATGTTCCCTCTTATGAGAGTGCCTTGATATTTTTGTTTAATGTCCGGTATTATAAAGGAGCTAGCAAAATTTGTTAGCTAGCAAGCACTTTCAAATGGGGTATCAAACAGTTCTATTGGAGTTTTTGACAGATAATTTCATGCATGGAAAGTAAAATTAAAGATTTGTAAAGTATATTTACTAAAGTGCATTTACTAACCTTGAGTAAAAATGGTAAAAACTAACTTACTGCGCTTGTAAATATCTGTTAAAAACTCAGTGAACTGTCATATAAGTTTGATACCTCATTTGAGAGTGCTTGCTAGCTAGCAAAGCTATCTCCTTTATAATACCGAACATAAATCGTGCAGAATGAGTGTACAAGTTTAAATAACTATTATTATTTTTTCATATTATAATTGTAAATGACAAGTATAATTTTTTCCTTGGTTAGGATAAATATGCATATATGTATATAAATATAATTTCAATAAAAAAAGCTTTTAAAGGTTTTCAGTTAATTCGTTCGCTATTAAAAAGTAATAGTTTTCGCAAATATAACCGTGTGCATCATTTTAATTGATGCGATTATTTGATTGCATTTGCGCGTTAATAGAGAATATAGAAAATAATTTAATCCACATATTATTGCAATAGGAAATCATATATAATATGTGACAATATCCAATTTATTAGTAAATAATCGTATCATGTAGGATGTATATACTATAGTATACATTGTATTAATATCTATTTTGCAACAATTTATAATATTCATATATTAGAATATATCAAACAAATTGCAATAAAAAATAAAATTGATATGAACGTAATTATTTTCAAAGAACAATAATATTATAATAGGTATATTTACATCCATAGTATTCGATCCATACAATTGTTTGATATATTAAACAACGAAATAAACTAAATAATTAATAAAACATGGCTGATAATAAAATTAATTGTATAGACCGTTCACGATATAAATTTGATTATTAATTGTCCAGTTTTGTTATGGCCATCCATTATTCCGTTTTCAATTAGGATGCATTGACAGAAGATAATGCCGTAACGAATCAGTTCTGTTTACAAAGCATATGTAGATGGCTATGCGTGCATTAGTTTTTAATTCATTCAAATGCCCACGCGATGAGTTCTGTAATTGTTGATTGTTTGGTAAAGTGAACAGAACAGCTACCTACTTTTAAATATTAGTATGCTAAAGCTTTTGGTGCAAATATTGAACTAGAAGTAAAAACTATACGCTTATAACTTAAATATATCTTGTCGTACATTATATTATATGTAATTACAATGAAGGTGAAACAAAGCTAAAACATTTTTTTCGCTTTTTATTCTTAAAAATTTAATTCTGAGCATTATACTAAACATAAAGTATGACATGAAAAATAATATTTTTGAGCAATAACATTTTCCGTTTTTAGGATTAAAATTTTGTTTTGTGCAATAATATTTGCGTTCGTTATTATTGTGGAATTTAATTTGCTTGAATTTTTTTTGGAGGAGGGGATGTTCCATTACCCCCCCCCCCTCCTCCTCCAAAGCAAATAAGGTTAATCTGAAGAATATTTTGTTACCGACGTCACAACTATCAAATATCACGTATTGATGTGTTAGAATAGACCTAACTTAACCTAAAGAAAACTAACCAACCCAAAACTAATCTACTCGATTTCGTCCCAATAGATTGCCCTACAAGAATAGTTTACTTGTATTAAATTAGAACATCAACTCTGTACGATTTACAAAATATTATATACATAAATACATGATATTTCTCATTTAGTACAAATATCACCAACTTGATACTGATTTAGCAATTTTAAGGAGCATTTTTATTATTTTTTTAACGCTAGTTTGTATTAACTATTGCTAAAACACAAAAAATACAATTCAATATTGTTTACAAATGCTATAATAGTTTATTTAAAACTCTTCGTTATTTTTCATTTTAAATAGTGCGTGTTTAATTTGTTCTCTATAATAATATTTAGAATAAGCAATGTTTACTATGTCAACATTTTAACCTGAAAACAACAAACATCGTCATTTAATTGTTGATCTCTTCACTTCTATTTGTTAGATATATAAAAGAAAACTAGGTATTAGTAAAGTATCATTAGATGGTTATAAATAAATTCAGTACGATACCAAAATACATTACGAACATTACTTTAAACGTTCATTATAAATTCAGATTTATTCCTGAAAAGTTAGAACTTTTTTTAGAATATTAAATGAGTCGATGTACGTAGGTGAACCATGCTTGAAGTAACCTATACCTTCTTGATCTAAACTCCGATGGCTTCGTGGTAAGCAATGAATAGATTACATAACTTTATACATAGTTCACTTAGAATGTTCAGTAGAATAATTTGCAATTTTCTTTCTACAATGGCAATTATGGTAATTCATGCAAATTACAATAAATATGGAAATTGTAATGCAGGAATTGATTAGTTAGATGTACATATAATATTGTTAGAGATGGTATACAACAGAGGTCACAAACATTTCTATAATTAATAATTTACTAGCGATCATACATTTTCATTTATTTTTTCTTCAAATTAATTTTTAAAACTTTGTAGTTTGAACTAATAACTTATTTTATAAGTAGACTGAATCAGGGGGGGGGCAGGGCGACCGCCCGAGGTGCCAAGCCAGGTGGGGCGGCGCACAATGGAGCATAAGTTACTTTTTTGGTTCAAATCAGTGTACAGGCTGTAATTTCTGAGTAAACTTTTTTTTTATTTTTCAATTTTCTGTCGATCAGTAGAACCTGATTAAGCAAAATGTATATGTAGCTAAATATAAACAATGTTAATTTGTAAAAAAAATCGATTATTTGATAGCTGCTAACTAACAAATACTGATTTTGCAACCCAGAAAACCTTTAATAAGGTATTAGTTGAGATACTAAATAATCAACTTATTTGTTGATTTATCAATTTTAATTTGTTCATAATAAAGGAAGGAGGTCTCGACGGTCTTAGGGCATTTAATAGTCTTAAAGTTAATGATGTAAGCTATAGTTTAAAAAAAGTTTGAGTTTTGTTAATTTATCAATTTTAATTGTCATTTTTGGTGATTTTTAGCATTTTTTAGGGGGAGAGAGGGCGGAAAAATAAATCTCGCCCAGGGCGCCAGATTTGCTAAGGCCGGTACTGGTTGTAGGGGAAAATCACGAACACATAGGTTTTTGTTTTTGTCTTTAATTATAATTTTGTTTTTATATTTTATTAAAATTGATACTGAAAATGTATAACTAATAGATTATTTAATACTAATAATAATACACATATATTGGTTTCTTACACAGCTTTTATTCATTTGTTCGTTACTACCCTACTCTCCCCTATTACTTATTTTTGTAAGGCTGTCTTTTTGTTTTTACAAAATAATATTTACTAAAATCCACGAGATGTTTTTAGTTTGTAGAAAAATTCACACTAGCGTTCGCAAGAAAGATTTTAACGTAAATGAAATCCCACAATCCTTTTAGTAGGCTGACACGGATATATAATGTAAAAGTTTGAAAATTGTTCCCACATTTAAACTGATCCATTACGCGCATGTACCTACGTAGGTGTGTAAAAACATTCGAGTCTACATGAGTATGAGTAAGTATAAAATAATGAATCCAGGATTATGTTATAGCAAATTCAAGTATGCGAAGGAATAACTTTATTAACAGTGGATATTAGAGTTGGGCCGTGAGTTTTTCGGGTTACGTGGACCGTTTTAAATTTAATGCGTGAGTGAAATTTTGCTGAGCGTGAGTTAGATTTCGAGTGAGAGACAAAGAAAAATGGAGTCGAAATTTATATTATCATGGAAGATGTTTTCGACTAATTTATAAACATTCAAATGTCTCCACAGTGCAGTGGCGAGGCGTGAAATTTTTAATAAGGGAAGCATATTTTGTCAATCCTCTCCCTCCTATCAACAAAAAAACTAGTTATGAAACACCTTAAGTTTGAGCTTTTACTTTTTTAAATAAATTCTTATATATTTATATAGTAACTAAATGATTCTACGTCTTATTTTCTTGTATTTCAGTCGATATTTGTATGACGAGTTGTTCACTGCAGGAAATTTCACTAAAAAATTTCGAATTTTTGATTTCGTTAAAAGTATGTTTATTGTATAGAAAATGACGTGAAAAGTTGTTTGTTTCAAACCGCAGATCTGTATCTCAAACCGTTCTCGAGATATAGCCTCTCAAAGTTTTAGATTTTTCAAATTTTTGGAGAAAAAAGGCCATAAATTCAAAGGGGTATACCTTAAAAAATGTCGATTTTTGACAAAAATTTTTTTGTCGAATTTTAAAGTATTATACATGCCATTATATAGATTTTGATACACTGATTTCAAATCCGTAAACTAAAATCGATTCCGACCACCCGTTCAAAAGTTATGGCCTTTTTTCTCCAAAAATTTGAAAAAACTAAAACATCGAAAGGCTATATCTCGAGAACGGTTTGAGATACAGACCTGCGGTTTGAACATTTCAACTTTTCACGTCATTTTCTTTACAATAAACATACTTTTAATGAAATAAAAAATTCGAAATTTTTTAGTGAAATTTTTTGCAAAGAACTTCAACTCGTCATACAAATATCGACTAAAATACAAGAAAATAAGACGTAGAGGTATTATAGTTTTATAATTGAGCGTGTAAATTAATATTAAATGTTATTTTTGGTTAAAATGTTTGAGTTGCGCATAAAGATGAATATTATAATAATATATTTAAATTATTTATCAACTGAAAATACAGATTTGTATTAATATACCCATAAAGTAAGGGAAGCACTGCTTCCCCTGCTTCCATGGACGCTTCGCTACTGTGTCTCCAGTCGGAAAAGTATTCAATTTTATAGCATCGAGCCCATATTGACTTTTAATTAACAACTTCAGAACTACAACATACTTTAATTTCAGAAAATTTAACCAAGGTCCACTTCCCATAAGATTAGTATGGGGTCCTTTAGATTCGAATTCTTACGAGTACATTTATATTCGAGTGTGTACGAGATGAATACAAACATTCACGAATGTATTCTTACAAAATATAAATGCGTGCGAGTGTATTCTAGTGTAAACGTGTGTTCACACGTGCATATTTATATCCCATAAAATATGCAAGAATTGATTCGCAAGTCAAACTGAAGGTATTGTCAATTATATATCATTTTCCATATACTTTATTCATAATACACACACATCACCGAAGATTCGCGTCATAAAACTTGCATATAAAGTGAAACGACAATATCTAAATGCTGGGACCTAAAATTCTCTGAATCGAAGCATTTGTTCACGTATCCCTGAGGCTACCGTTTTATGCCCTCACCACAAAACTCTGTGCAAGAAGTAAGGACAGAAGATATACACACTCTCTCAGAACATTGTCTGTTTACAAGTCGCGACAAAGTTTGATGTGGCATGCGATATACGTATATCTATAATTTAGTTGTGAGCTCAGACCACGGCATTGCAAAATTGGTGCAAACGGGACTCACTGATTATTTATTTAAAATACTTGATGCACTTTGTTTACCTACGTATGGAGATCATGTCAATTTGGTGCATTGGTAGAGGTTGCAAGGTAATTGAATTAAAGTTAGAAAGATGCTGTATACACATTAGGGTGATTCATTTCCGCAAAGTTTTTTTATTTTTGAAGTGCTCAAGCACAGTGTTAATCTACATGTAGAAAAAAAAATTCTCACCAAATTTGAGCTCTTAATTCCGATTTTAAGTACTTACTATTTAAATTTGAATTTTTCCCATTTAAAATGCATGTAAAAAGTAAATTTTTCTTTCAAAGTTATAATGCTTAGCCGCTTTTTACGATATCGCAAAACGCTTTATCAGGTTTTGTAGAGGATTCCTTGCTCTTCAAAATTGCTCATGGGTTTTTCGATATTGGTCGTACTAGTTCACCTGCCAGAACTATCAAAGTAAAATTTTTGAAAAAAGTACCGTTTTTTTCATTTTTCAGAGCGAACCGCTACTAGTAGGGAGAAAAAAAATACCTATTTTTAAAGGAAATTTTATTCTCTTTAAAAAAAGTCCTTAGGTTCAAATTGCTCTGACCAATATCTCATGAGTTACAGCCATTTTTATAGCTGGAAGTGTAAAAAAACGATAGTTCTGGCAGGTGAACTAGTACGACCAATATCGAAAAACCCATGAGCAATTTTGAAGAGCAAGGAATCCTCTACAAGACCTGATAAAGCGTTTTGCGATATCGTAAAAAGCGGCTAAGCATTATAACTTTGAAAGAAAAATTTACTTTTTACATGCATTTTAAATGGGAAAAATTCAAATTTAAATAGTAAGTACTTAAAATCGGAATTAAGAGCTCAAATTTGGTGAGAATTTTTTTTTCTACATGTAGATTAACACTGTGCTTGAGCACTTCAAAAATAAAAAACTTTGCGGAAATGAATCACCCTAATACACATGTATGAGGTGTTCATGAACATTTTGTATTAATGATTCTAATGAAGTAATTTAAAAAATAGACTGTTTTAAAAATAGTTGCATTACCCATAATACCCATACTGTAGCTCTACTAAGCACAAATGTGGTATCTGACAATTTTGTCAAAATTGAGTTAAGCACAAAATCTCATTATTTATATATATGTATCTGTGTCTTACTAGTGTTAGATATGGTATAAGGTACTGGCACCAGTTATGGCCGCAAGGTTACTATTTTTATGATTGACGGGCTTTTTCATAATTCTCTTGTTACTAACAAAACAAGTAACTCTTTATTTAATCAATTTAATTACCAAAATCCGCAAATATAATTTGTTGTTTAAATTATAACCTGTTATTTTGTTTATGTTTTTTCTCCAATAATGGATAAAGTAAAACCAATAATGAGCACGCAGTGATTAACACTTGCTAATGATAACTACTACAACACAAAATATATAAAAGAAATAATCGTCAAATTTGAAGCAATGTAAAGCAGTTGCTATAATAATATAATAATTAATATATAAATTATACTAATAATTAGTTTAAATGTCCACCATTTTGACATCTATTGGCCGATTGTCATCAAATCACGCTGTAAGACAGTTAAATGTATGTATAATGTATATAGATTAATATTCAAAAATAGCCATCATTGGGGTCATATCGAAGAGTGGTGCCAATACCTTATTCACTTTATGTAATAAATAAATATAAACTTTATGTACACACTGAAGGTAAGTTTATAAAGATGACTTTACTTTTATTGCTGGAACGAACTATAGCAATAAGATTATTTGTGTTTCTGTGTAAATAGAAAACAGAAGCAATTGTTGACCGAGTACCTCCACTGATTTGACTATATTTTCATCTATAAAATGATTTGCTTTGCTTTTATTTATTTTATTTGATGCTAACCGCTTCAAATGGAAACAAGGAACAGAGTGCAATTTTTTTTTCTGTTATCATCAGTAAGTAGAAACATAGTGAAACTTTTAACAAATATGCAAGTATAGAATAATACCTATATACAAAATATTGCTGAACGTTCCTTTAGTGGATTTGCTCATTATATATGAGGAGGTTAAATCTAACGTATTGTAAGTCACGTTTTCATCATTTCAAGGATTTATTTGACTTACTTTAAAGCTGTTGCAGTATAAGCCGAAATAAAAATAATATTTACCACATTTTATACACTCAAGTCAATTTTTAAGGAAATATACTTTACATCAGTGGTGTCAAACTTATATTTTAGCACGGGCCACCAAATTCAATCTAAAAAAATTGAGTAAAAAACAACAAACGTTGTTCTGCCCAAAAATAATAAAAAAAATAAATACACATCTACCAGCCCAAAGAAAAGATAAATTTTTCGGAGAACCAAACAAACATATGGTGTGAATATGACTTCGATACGATTCGTATATTTTTTAAATTCCATTTTATTATTTTAATAAAATCAACCCCAAGCTTTGTGTTACGAGTTGCATAAGTTTAATTATCAATTGCTTTACTTAAGTATAATGTCTGTACTAACCACCTTCTTAATCAAAAATGCACATATTTTAAATATTCAGTGAACTTAAATATAAATCTATAAAAATAAATATAGGGATGATCTGAAAAAGAAAGACAGTAATATTGTGCGACGATTCACCTTCTACTAAATATCGACACGAGTAAAGCTACAACTCCGTGCGAGCACAAAGCATTATATAAAGTGTTCGATAGTATTGTCTTAATCTTTCAGCTTTGTGAGCAAATATGCAGCTTTTGTAGTACGGCGTTGTTGGAAGAGCTTGATAGAAGTTCTCGTTGCAAGACGTATTGTTGTTCTTGTTTGAATTAATGAAGCTATCGTTTTGTTCTACGAACGCCCGATTTCTCTTATATAAATTAAATTTATTCACATAATTTTATCTTCATATATCATTTACACACCTTTTCATATTTTGTATACAAAATATGTGGATGGAATTTATAATATATATATGTAATAGAATCAATTTACGACTATCTAAAGTAATAGTTGTTGTGGATGTTGCCGGAGCTATATTTATTTAAAACCATACATATTTACAATACCCTATACCTATACGTCATTGTTTACCAGCAGTAAATAACGACGGCAAATCAATAGAAAGATATATGTATTGGCATATCTATTGTTGATAAATCTGTTTTTGTTGTAATATGTGACAATAATTTATATGAAGAAAAAAAAGACTTAAACTTACGATAGCAGTTCAGATATCTGGAGTATACTTACGTAAAATATATTAATATGTGATTTTATAATTATTTTATCTATATAAATTTATTTATATTAAAAAAAAAAGTAATAAACATTTTTTTTACTAAACAATTATAAGAATTATTTATAATACAAAACTCTGTTCAATGGAAATACGAAAAAGTTAAAAATACAAATAACAGATAAAAAGCTCAATAAATATATTTCAAATAAAAAAAAACATTCCCGTAGCTATATGAATACTATTGAGATTACGACATCTGTTCTCAAGTTTTTATTCCATTTAATGCCTGACGATGACTCTATGAATCGAAAGCTCGTATTTACTTATTTCTTAAATAAATTCTGACGTTAACGCAATTAAGCTGTTATTTCTACGCGCTAGTTATTTATATTTTAACGTCACTACTATTATATTAAAGAAAAAAAATAAATACAGTTTAGAATATGGAGATACAAATATTGCTTCCTCGCAATATCGAAGATACGAGAAGCTATGTGATCGTTTCAGATTGAGACAAAAAAAAAGTTCTCCAATTTCAAAATTTTAAATTTATTTATCCGTTTCACGTCAAGACACTTTTCGTTCCGTGTCTGTCTGTCTGTCTGTCTGTCCGTGTGTCCGTGTGTCCGTGTGTCCGTGTGTCCGTGTGTTCGTGTATCCGTCCGTCTGTCCCCTGAATCCTTGTCACACGCATAACTCATGAACCACTGAACCGATATTATTGAAACTTGGTCGGATGGTTGGGTTTGGTTTGAGGACGGTCCCATTTCAAAATCATCAAAATCGTGTGTAAGGTGGAGGGGTGACACCCCAAAATATTTATTTTTTCAAGATATCTCAAGAACGACACATGTAACGAGAAAATTTTATAGAATATTTTTTGTAGAGAATTAAATTTCCTATAATATGGGTCTACTACGTTTGTTGTAAAATATTCCCTTACAAAGATTTATCTCAATTTATTTTAAAAATTCGTGTTTTGTTTTTCTAAATTGATATTTGATTGGATATATTAAGTGTCATTTTGACGTTTTAAATGTCACATTGGCGTTTTAAATGTCACTTTGACGTTTTAAATGTCATTTTGACATTTGCATAAATTTAGATTTAGATTGAAATTGTCAAAAAATTAAAAATATATGAAAAAATATTCAGGTGCGTTTTAAGAAAAAATTCGAACTAAGATTTTTTAGTAAAATTTGTAAAAAAATTAAATGGTTAACCAATGCCAGGCAATTTATCTGAACACTATCGGTTTTAGTGAATTTAGCACGAGGAAGCACTGTGCATTTACTTGGCAGATGTTTTTTTTAGATATGATTTAAAAAAAATCTTGTCCCTATGAAACATCACTAAAATTGAACGAAATTAACAAAATATACGTATAAATTTAACGCGAATTTGACACGAGAATGGATTGTTTTGAAAGATGCCGATGTTGTTTACCTAACCAGTATCGAGTGATGACTGGTGATTTTATAAAATCCCCAGCACCGAGCACTTGTGTTTTGTTTGGAGAGGATGACAATGCAAGATGTTGAAAAATTGTGTCATCTCGGTGATGTATTGGTCGCTCGAATAAGTTCTCTAAGCACATTGTTGATTGAAGTTGATTGATGAAAGTGCGAGAATATTTTTAAGGAATATTTTGTGAGTGCAATTTTCCATATCTTCAAGGATGTGGTTTTATTATTGAAATTAAAAATAAAGTTTTTGAGATTTTATTATTGTGATTGATCAAGTACGTACAAAATTGTGGATTGATTATAAATGAAGAGCAGATAACTAGACTTTATAATAGGTAGTGCTCTATTGAAATTCATTGGATAACGGATCATCACGTGACTAGTGAAGTTAATGGAACTTGGATAGTTTCCAAGGTATATAAAGACAAGGTAGTCTCAACAATTCCTTGACCAATCAGAGTTGGTGCGGGAATTGACGTCATCTAGGGGATGTATGCTATAAATGTATAATAGAATATCAATTACAAAAAATTTATTCTTGTTTCTGTATTTTTTGATATTTTAACAACACATAATAATAATAATATTTATTTTATAAATTGTGGTACAGTGTAAAATAAGTCGAGAAAAAAAGAAGTACAAATTCGACATTGCAAAATCATACAAAAGCTATCACAGGCAATTTGGTCTATTCGGGAAGCGTTATTTTTACTATTCTTAAGTTGGTAATACGTTATGTGATTCTGACAGCTCTTTATGATTTTGTTATGTCGAATTTGTACTTCTTTGATTGTATGTGTTGTTAAAATATAAAAAAAAACGAAAACAAGAATAAATAAAGGAATTTTTTGTAATTGATATTCTATTTAAAAATTTATAACATTTGAAGAGATCCCCCGGGTGACGTCAATTCCCGTGCCAACGCTGATTGGTCTAGGAGCTCTTGAGATTACCTTGTCTATATACCTTGGATAGTTCCTAAAATGGCTCTTGTTTGTCTACATAATACTCTAATCAGTGACGTAGTCAGGTGTTTTGAAAGGAGTGTGATATCTTAAGAAAATTGTAAATTGGAATAATTTTTTCTTTTATATAAAATAATTTTTGAAATGAAAAAAACTGTAATATAAATATAAAAATAATTATTATTTGCAATCGTATATGCAAAATAATTGACGTCGATTTTTGCTACTAGCTAATTGATGTAAAACTTGGTTATAATCAACTCCTCAAGGATATTAATCATATTATTCTTGTTAAGTTCCTAAAATTTATTTGTCACCCTTTTTAATGTAGAAAAAGAACGTTCGTAACTGTTCAGTTTTTGTGATTTAAAAGTCATCAAACTTAAGACGTTTTTAAAAAGAAATGTATACAATACATAAATATAAAAAAATACATTTTATTTCTTTTTTTCTACAACATTGACAGCTCATAGGTAAATGAAAATCGTAATAAACAAATTCAAGTTTAAACTAAAATGCAAATGAACATTTAACACCACTTCCGCAATATGACTTAATAATTTCGGTTCGTTTATTAGAGGCATAAAATTCACGAGCGCACTCATTAAAAGGTGTTATAAAATACGTATACCAATTTTCAAATAAAAAGTTAAAACCTAACAACAGAGCATATCTTTAATAATTTCTTCCCCTTTAGAGGCACGTTTATACCAGCCGTTCCATCTTCTTTTCGGCAATCAACTGCCAAGATACTTCCTTCTCCAGTTAAGTATCCTTTCCACTTCACCTCCTTGGCTTTATTAGCCTCTCAAAGACGCTCATATAATACCCCATTAAACATTAAAGTAAAAGTGGACTAAAGTTTACATTGTTTACACATAAACCTGTATTGTGCGGTGTTATCTCCTTCGTACAGATGATGCATGTAGTTTTTTTTATTTCAAATTGAATGTTATTAATACTAGCACATTAATAATTTATAAATAAAATTTCCGATGGATTATTATCATTATATAGGTACTTATTCTATTGAAAAGTTTAATAAGAAATGTACGTTTCCAATTCTCCGATGTAATCTAGTTTGAAATTAATTTTCGCTTTCTCGCAAATTTTTCCTCGATTTCAAAATTTTAAATTGATCTTTTCGTTTTAGGTCAAGACAAACACTTTTCGTTCCGTGTCTGTTTGTCTGTCTGTCTGTCTCCTGAATCCTTCTCACACACATAACTCATGAACCACTGAACCGATATTTTAAAATCATTAAAGTCGTGTGTAAGACATGATGATATCCAAAAATATTTATTTTTTCAAGATATCTCAAGAACAACACATGTTACGTGAAAATTTTATAGAATCTTTTTTGTAGAGCATTCAATTTACTATAATATACGTCCACAAAGTTTGTTGTAAAATATTCCGTTATAAAGATTTATCTCAATTTCATTTAAAAAATCGTTTTTAGTTTCTTTAAATTGATATTTATTTTGACGTTTGCATAAATTTAGATTTAGATTGAAATTGACAAAAAATTAAAAATATATGAAAAAATAATCAGGTGCGTTTTAAGAAAAATTTCTTTAGAGAACTAATATTTTTTAGTAAAATTGTATAAATATGAAATAGTTAACCAATGCCTGGCAATTTATTATAACACTTCATCGGTTTGTATTTAAATTGTTAAATAATTAACTACCTTTGGTAAATTTAGCACGAGGAAGCATTGTAGGTACGTACATTTATTTAGCAGATAAATATAAGAATGTGTAATGTAATTTTTCACCATGATGTCTTTTTCTCTGTCAACGATTTAACTCAAAAACAACAAATATGTATAATTTTCTGAGAGAATAAGTGAGAATGGATGTTTACTTTAGTCAATTTTTAATTTTTTCGATTATTTTTAAAAATTAGAAAAAATGGTTTAAGTAAAAGTTATAGGGTATATAATTATCTAAAACTAACATAAAGATTATTTTTATATAAGTAGATACGTACTTTATAACCAAAAAGAATGTTCGTGGGATCCATAGCAGATAATTTATTAATTATTAAAAACTGACGTACCAACATTTCACAGTGCCATGTACCTACTTTTTTTTATATTCCCTTTAATTTTCTCTCTTGAAACTTGATTGCGATCTGTGCATCGCATAAAAAATATTGCACCAGTAATCAGTGTTTCATAAGCTCGTTAAAGCACACCGCTACCTATTCATAAAAGTGCACTAAACGTTAAAATACATTGTATTATGGATCGAATACAATCGTATATCATTTAAAACATAAATCATTTGAGTGCAATTTTCTAAATGACGTAGGTCCAGAGTCGCACTTACACAAAACCCATCTCTCTCTCTCGCTTTCATACTCATTACAATCAACATAAATGTGTGTAGTAGAGGTTGGGTCAAGCGCAGGGACGTGGTAGAATATTTTATTTTGGTTTTGATGTTGAATATTAATAATAACAAAATGAATCATACTCACTTCAGAATTATTTTTAAATGTTTTTTATATATTATATCTAGACAGGGGTGGGCAAATACTAGGGCTTTAACACCAGATGAGAATTAACAGTTTCGTTTCGGTAAAGCTCTAGAAGAAACTAATTACTAAATTTAATATCGTTTTGTCAAAATTTAAGACGATTTATCTCGGTTTTGTTTCGTTCGAATTTAAGCAAATGTCGTCTTGAAATGCAGCTCTTTCAATTACATTTGATGAAAGACCGGATTTAGTATTATAACTTTTACGCAAGCCAGTTATTTTTCAAAGATTGAGATCGCAAGTCTATTAAGGGGTTACATCTAATCGTTACTTCGGATTCACTTTTAGGATTTTTTTAGAATAATAAAAAATTCAATCAAATGTAAATTGGAAATTTTTTTTTTTTTTATGAAATATAAATCAAAATGGTGACTTTAGCGTTGCTATCTATACTGAGTGCTTTTTTGCGGGGAAAACAGAACTTCCATGAATTAACACCCAGAACAAAAAAATTATTTTGAGTTTTTAAATTGTAATACTTGATTATACATTAGGTATATTGAACATTTTAAGATCATTCCGGAATTTCTATGAATTCCAGAGTACTATGTCGCCAAACAGAATAGGTGTTTTTATATCCATTTATGTACGTTACATGGAATATGTTTATATTAGCTACGTACAGTGTAGTATATGTAGTCATGTTCATACATAATTTATAAGTATATTATTATGTGTTATTTTGTATTTTATATTAAAATACGCTTTCTATGACGACACCTTCTAACAGGAATGGTGGTCTGTCAAACTAAAGCAAAAAATAATAAGGATTAGGAAATTATCCCATTATTAACCTTGATTACATTTTGTTTTACTTTCTTTTACCTCATAGTGCTGACAATTTTTTTTTACGATTTTTATGGAAATATTTATTTTGAATTTTTCATAATCCAGGCCTACAGCACATTGTATATTTATGTAGAAAATGGTTTATTATTATAAAAATTATAATGTAAAGTATTCTAAAAATTTTGAAATTATAATTAAATAAGAAACAAGATAAGTACCTACATATTATTTAAAATATAATAATTATTTAAAATCATAGTTAATTTTAATATTTCCCTTACGAAAACGAAAAGGTACGCATCTGACTGTACACTCACATACACATGCACATAATAACACACATGTGCGTCACTTTATATTAATCACTGGGGTCTGATAAATTAACTTCCCAAAGTTTTGACTCTATTTATATAAAGTTATTCTCAGCACTGTATTTGTGACGTGTACAAATGTTTTATTTAGGTGGGGGTTAAAAATTGGTATGGGAAATGGAATAGCAAATATTAAACCTTTTAATACTACAGGCTTTATGTCTGTGCGTATGTATGTATGAAGATTAAATATGGCGTATAATTATGATTTAACATTGGTGTCTGAATTTCTATAAAAAATATTATTGTTATTAAAAATATTATTTTTCTGAGTAAATATTAATTATCTTTATATTTTACATTGTTTGCAAATTAAAAAAAATGTGTTTTTCAATTATGAGTATTAAATATGTGAACATTTGTTTTTGTGTTATAAATATACATAAGTACATATTATGCCATGTTTCATCAGAAAGACAAAACAGCAACAGGGTTTTTTTTTTTGGAAAAATGACAATACTTTAAATACGAATTGTTTTTACTATTTCGAAATATTTAGAATAATTAAAACATAATAAATCTTAGTTGTAAATTTTTTATTAAGAGAATTTTTTTTTTTAAAGTAAAAGCTTATTTTAATTTTTATTAATTACGAAATATGCGAGTATTAAATATAAAAATAAGAATATAGCTTAATATATAATTATACTACTTTAAAAAAATGTAATTAAATCAAATGTCAATTAATTTTAAAAAATACTCTGATATAAATCTTAAAAATCAATAATTAAAGTAAAATATACATGATGTAAGATTCATTATATTTCAAATTATCTATTGGCTGTCATCTAAATGATTCATTCGATTCAATAGACAAATTGACTTAATTAAGAACAAATGCTTTTACATAAAAATAAATGGAAAAAAATATTTTAGAAAAAATTCACGCGGGACTCACCTTGGGTTGCACAAAGCAAAATTAATCACAATTAGTTAATCAGTTGTTTTAAAACCATTATTACGTCAATTTTAAAAAACAATCACGGTTATGATATATTTTATAAGATAAAAAAGAATCATATTTAGTGAATTGTTCATTTACAAATTGAGATTAAGTTTAGAATTAACATTAATCATGGTTTGAAAACAACTGATTAACTAATTGTGGTTAATTTTGCTTTATGCAAACCGAGGTCATTGTTTTTTTCTTGGTCACGGTCTCGGTAACATGCACGAGACGAGACCAAAACGAGATAGCTTCGATTTTTACGGGACGAAATAGTTAGTTAAAAAAGTTTTAAATTTAATAAAAATAGTAAAACTCAACACCGAGATGAGACTTTAGTTTCAAAAACCCAGAAGAGACGAGTGCATCTCTAGTTAGCTGTATTACTTTTAATATATTCATATATAATATAACAAGGGGTCTGGGGATATATCACTTTAAAAAAATAACAGCTTATATGTAGGTAATTTTTCGATTAAAAAATATATTATTAGTTTTTGGCGATTCACTTCAGAAGATTTAAAAAATACTTACTATACATAAATAAGGTTCTGGCACCAGTCTTGGATATGACCCCAGTAATGGCTATTCCTTAATTAAATATATTGAATTAGAAATATTTGTTGATATTTGATTACTACTATTTCTGAATATTGATCTATATACATTTAACTGTCTTACAGCGTAATTTGATGACAATCGGCCAATGGGTGTTAAAATCGTTGACGACATTTAAACTAATTAATAGTATAATTTATTTATTAATTTTTATATTATCATAGCAACTGCTTTATATTGTTTCAAATTTGATGATTCTTTCTTTTATATCTTTTGTGTCGTAGTACTTATCATTTTGTAATCATTTCCATCACTGCGTGCTCATTACTTTATCCATTACTGGAGAAAAAATATAAACAAAATAAAAGGCTATAATTTAAAAAAGAATTTTGCAGACTTTGATAATAAAATTGATAAAATTGAAGAGTTACTTGTTTTATTAGTAACATGAATTCATGAGAATTGCCAAAAAGAAGCCCGTCAATCATAAAAACAGTAAACCTTGCTCTTATAGCGGCCATAACTGGTCCTATTTTGTTCTACACATGTCAAAAATAAAAAAACAGCCTTGAAATGCTAACATTAAAAAATAAGCAAACAAATATAAATTAAAACAAACTCATGACGAAATAAAAAAAGTGACGAGGAATTTAATAGTACCAATTAATATAAAACAAAATAAAACATGTATTAACTCAATCAAAGTAAATATCAAACAAATGAAAAAAGCAATAAAATCGATAGAAAAATGTTACACTGATACTTAGTACATTTTGTAGTTGCAATAAACATTAATCAAACTTAATGACCCTTCATTGTGAACCGGTGCGCCGCCTATGGACACAATAATGTACAACAGTCAATTACACCTTTACTAAAGAGAACAGCGAGCATATATGAAGTGTGTACACAATTGGCACTAGTCAATATTTCAGCCAATGTTCGCACAGATTTTATTGTTTTGCTGACCAGTTGTGACAAATTTTTAGGAGGCTGTGTTTTTTTTATATTGTTTTATAAGAATATGTAGGATGTTAAGAAATGTAATAACAAGCATAAGAAGATTGTTTTGAGTAAAAAATATCTGCCTTGGGAACCACGAGACTTTCTTATACCTAACCTAACCTAACAGTGAATTGTATACGTGATTCTTTGTTTATTAAAACATTTCTGACAAAATAAAACAAAATGAATAATATAGGTAATATTATTCTCTCCATTATATAACAAGTGATTTTTTTTAACGTAATAACTGAAAACGGATGTTTACTCTTGTAAATTTTTGGATTTTTGAAATATTTTTGAAATAAGAAAAAAATGTTTTAGATAAAAAATGTCGAGTATATTATTATCGATAATTTATTCCCCATACATTTTTTTTCAACATTTATGATTTAGCCAGAAAGAATTTTTTTATGTAATTATTTAGATTCACCTACACAGTTCACTCTCAGTATTACGTATAAGAAAGTCCCATGTTACCTACGGCAAATACACACACTGTTCAATCTCTGTAATACGTATAAGAAAGTCCCATGACACTTATGGCAGATATTTCTCCTCTGTTATGAACCATTTGAATTATAATATTTTTTTTTCTTTCAAAAATTCGTTTTTACAAAAAAATGAATAGAACATAAATTATGGATATATAGATATTACCTACATTTTTTAACTGGACCATTTTTCTCTATTTTGCACTGTTTCAGAGTAATTCGAAAAATTAAAAAATCGACGTAGGTAAATATCCGTATCCGGTTGAAAGATCGTTTTCAAAAATAGGACGTTTTCTTCCCAGCCAAAAATTAATCTTAAATATAAAATATCAGCCTTCTACGATTTGTCGTATTTGAGTTACAGCGCTTACAGACAGACAGACAGACAGACCGACAGACAGACAGATGGACACACAGACATCATGGCGAAAATAGTCAGAATGGATTCAGGGAAGGTCAAAATAGATAATTCCGTCAAAATCCGGAGTTCGAAAAAAATCGGCTTCACTATACTTACTTATACTAATGTATATTTCATATACATGGTATAAGAAAGTAAAAACACTTTTAGGTAGATTTTGTAAAAAATATATGTATATATTTTTTATATTTTGTAATAATTGAGAAAGAAATATCTCTTCAAACAGCATTTTTCGTTATAAGAATTGAAAGGGGAAATCGATAGATGTACCATACTTACATACATATGTATATCGCCTACTGGCCTTTATTGTACCAACGGTTTTTCTTTACCTGTATATACTGCACTCTAGCGGTGATTGTAAAAAATATTAATATTCGAGGAAGAATCGGGTTTTAAAAACTGTTTTATAACAGAAGTGATGCTGTAAATTTATAACATTTTAAAAGTTTGATGTTAATTAACTTAATTTTTTAAAAGGTAAAAATGAAGGCATCAAAATATTTTTAGAGAAAAAATTAGCAATATATAACTCTATCTTAATACGGTAAAAATGGTCGTACATGGATAATTTCAGTTTTTTAGAAGGGAATCGAACATTTTTTTTTATTTTCGGCACTAAACGAAAAAAAAATTAAAACAAAATGTAATTTTTGTAAAGGTACAAGTAGAAACATTATCAATTTCTGTGAACTAAAACATATTTTTTTAATAACATTCAAACTGCCTCTTTTTGATTTGATTTATGTTTTTTTTTCCACAGTTATCTGAAACTATGACATTAATGTGACAATGTGTGTGTGTGTGTGGGTAATGGGCGTTCACAATTCGCTTGATTAACTAATCAAAGATACTTTAGCTTCAAATTAAATACGATGTCAATAATAATTATTATTATTGTTGTTAATATTATGTGTGTAATAATGCTAGAGCGAGATAACCTTAGATTATAACAGTTTATGGAATTATAACAATTTTACGAAACCTTTACCAAGAAGATAGCAACCATCTTTAACCAAATGTCAAATTCACGTCGATAGAAAATTTATATGCTTAAAAATGTATTTAAATTTGATTTGTAAGAGCGGTGGTTCTAAAATATACATTTCTCTGTTAATGAATTATCACTGAAATACTTTTAATGGCAAATTAATACATTTATTACTAATTAGTTCTATAATTCCAAACAACTAATAAACTAATTGATTAGTTAATTAAGATAATTGCCAAAGCCCATTATATGCGCCCACACTAACGTCATAATATGTCATTACACCTTCTATAAAGATATCAACATTTTAAATGTAATTAATTATTTATTTATTTATTTATGTACCATAGTTAACAGATTTTACAATATATTTTTTCTAGTAAATATGCCAAATATTATACTCACCACTAAAAAACTTAATAAGATTTTAAAGGAATACAAAAAATTAAAATGTTAAATTGAAAACGCAAAAGGTAATATAAAATTCAATCTAAAATTTAGTCATGTAATTCAAGTAAGAGAGTAAATCAAATATCTTTCAAAATCGTATTACAGAAGATGTATACATGCATTATTATTCATTTTTATGTATGGCCTTAAAAACCACTTTGGGATGAAATGGCATCATAAAAACATTTTAGCGTTCAGTTAGTTTACGCATTAAAAAATACCACTGTACTTTACGGTTGGCTTGTTTTAGTGACTTGCTGAATATGTAATATGTGTATATTATGGAAATATATAGATACGTTCTTTTTATATTTAAGCGTTGTAGGAATTCACATATATCGAATACTTATTTCCTCATTTATTTGTTGAGTAAAATATTAATAAATAATATCTCAGGCTTCTTTAAATATTTGTCATCAACCGGAAGTCGGGTTTTCAGTAATTTAATTGTTGAAATTAAATATAATTAAATAAAAACAATAATTAAAAACTAAATTACCTAATCAATCTTATTTTTTGTCATTTATCCAATCAACCATATTATTTTAAATTTAAATTATTCGTAAAAAATAAACATATAACATGACTTATATATCAACACATTCCATTAACAACCAATTATTTTATATAATATATAAGACATACCTATATTCGTTTCTTCGCAAAATGTGTAGGAGTTTTTAAATGACAGCTATTTAATATTTATGACTAGATTGACACCTATTGCTTTCAAGAGTTTGCGCAAAAAATACACACTCATCGTGTGAGGTATATTAATAAAAACTTGTCCGTAATGCATCCATATTTATTAACACGTTCATCGTCATAACGATTATTTACATATATATAAAATACATATACCACACGCATGTTAATTGAAGATGTGAAGTTTAATGACAAAAATGGCGTTATAGATATCGATATTTCTTAGTAGATTTATTGCTATACAGTTATTAACACGTTAAGCCCCATACTGTAAAATCGTATTTCATATATACAAATCCGACAATTTTTTTTTTTTTTTTTTTTTATATATTTTATTTTTGTCTTCTAGCTCCTCTTGAACTTTTTAGACAGCTTTTATACTTTATTGTCATTTTTAATCCGACAATTTAGATTTCTAATTTCTTTTTAAAATAGGTGACCAGATTTCAGTTTTTGTAAGCCATGACATGTAAATTAAAACCCCTTTTTAGGGTTCCGTAGAAAACTAGGAACCCTTATAGTTTCGCTCTGTCCGTCCGTCTGTCTATATAAATTTTATACCGATTAGGATGAAATTTGGTATACGGGCGTAGATTGATAACCCAAAAACAGAAATTATTTTTTTGGAACTCCCTCTCATAGGCTGAAAAGTGTACTAAAATTTTTTTTTCATTTACCCCATTGAGTGGGGTGTCTTTAGATAGGTCTCTTAAAATGTTTTATAACCTTTTGATTTTAACTCTTCAGTCACGATATAATTTGCTTTTAAATGTCGTTATCAGAGATTTCCCACTCTAATTTCTAAATTATGAATTCAAAAAATCTAAAAAAATTCCAGAATGTAGCTTTTATTAAGTACTTTCAAAGAAAATTATAATAAACACTGTAGGAAAAATAGTTTATGAAAAATTATTTTTTTATAAATCGTAGTAAGAATGACTACGAAACCCTATCATGTGCGTTCCCAACACGCACTTTACTGTTTTATTAATTTTATTTTATCCTTTTTATTTTTTAAAAATTTCTAATTCTTCTAGTCGTCATTATTACAAAAACTGGAGAAATTACACCGAAACCTGGAGCCCGGAGAAACAGTATACAAGCCCTGAGACTCCGGATGAAAACCTGAGACCTGGTCACCTTAGTTCTATGTCAAACCTGCCCAGACTGACGAATCGACTACTGTACATATATTGTATTAAAATCAATCTCGCGTGCCCACCTGTGAGTACGCGAGCTAGTAGAGTAGCACAGGAGTAACCGGTGGACATGCGGGGCACAATGTGTTAATGATAAAATGCAAATGATATTTATTAAAAAAATTGCGATGGGACATTCTTAACGCATGTCGCATCAGAATTTATGAATATTTGTAAATTGGGTCGTATGTGAAGATAAAATTTTACTAAAATTAATCAAAAAATAATTAAAGTGTTAATGTTCAATATAGTACAGTCGTTAATGTGTTATTATATAATTTATGATGGGGATATTAAATTGTAATTAATTTATACATATGATTTATTTGTCTTTTCAGCAGTATAACAATAATTATTGTAATTAAATGTTATGTACATACGTCAAATTTATTGAATTAACATATTAGCTTATGTGTTACTAATTTATTACTATTGCTTTTATTTATAGACAAGAGAAAATTAATTTTAATATTGAACAATAAATAATCATGAAAAAATATATATTTTTTAAATGTCGTATTATCTAATTTTTGAAGTGTAAAAGCAAAAATATCTTCAATTTAAGTTGTAGAAAATATCATTATCTACTATTTACATTCTTTTCATTTCAGTTTTAAAAATATTTTCCGTTTAATATAATCTATTGTAAATAGTACCTAATTAACTATATTTTAAATAGGTCAAAAATCACTGATTTAAATTAATCTTTTACTAAAGTAATCCTCGGTATCATAATGCTACATCGTCATGAATGATGGAAACAAGTTTAAATCATACGCCTGACTAAACTGCAAGATATATATGTATATAAATTCAAATCATGTCGAGTTTAATTAGTTTTACATAAAAATCCACGGAAGCATATCTTATAGTCAGGTGTGGCGACACTCCGACATCCGCTTAAGTTACGCTGGGTAACACAGATATTTTAAATAAACGTATGGTCTCTTTTCTCTTTTTTGGTGTAGATTAAATTATTATTGGCATCAACACTGTCTGTCACAGCCTTCTAGTTACTGAACCGTTTGACCTATATACTCTATTTCATTTAAATATGCAGTGGTTGTCAGGGTTTTGTCGGTACGAATCGTGTATTTTACCGTCAAAAAACACGGCAACCATTCTCAAATGAAATAGAAAGATTTTAGTAAACCGTGTTTCAGTTTTAAAAATTATTTTTTTGATGAGGGAAAATGGGTAACTATTTAAAAAAATTTAATCCCGATAAGTGAAGTATCAATATAAAGCTGAAATTCAAAAAAATTATGTTATTATTAAAATCTTCTTTTAACAAATTTAAAAATTATATTGTAAAAATATTTCCCCCCTTCCGAAAATGATAAAAAACCGCATTCACTATGCATAGTGTATCAAAAATAATTCAAAATTAAAATTCATTAAACATCTTAAATACATTGTATTGTCCTCTTTTCGACAATTAAACTACATTTTCTGCATAAATTAGTTCTTAACTTTAATATCGATTTATATATCGAATTATAACTCGCGCTTTATAATTTATATCAAACACTGCAATTTCTTACTACGCTACTGCACATAATACTTCGTTGTATATTTACAAATCATTTTCCACACCACAACAATAAAAAGTTCAACTGTAGAGAAACAATGACACTCGATATCACCGAGATTGTAGCATGTTCAGTACGTTCACTGTGTTCCGATCATATCGACAATTAGTGGGAACATGCGAACGGGCGGGGGTGGCTTTTCCTAAAATAATTTTATCACCGGCTGTATCGCGGGTGTTGCGTTTTAATCAAGTGTCGTAGGCTAATGGGGCATTCTCATGCCCGGCCAAAGCCAATCGCTGCATGGGCGGAAGTGAGCAGGACCGGCATTACCTAATTATATTCAGTGATTTTTGTGCAAGTGGTAAATTTTAATAATGGATGAAATATGGCTTGAAAGAATCGAATTGAACATTACGGTTACTAGTTTTAATAGGCAATTTGACTAAATTTTATAATATATTGTAAATTATACGTATGTTTGTAAAATATACTAGCTTTTTTCAGTTTTCCAATGCGTGACGTCAGATCTTAGTAAATAAGCGAATAGCGATTGAGTGTTTTGACCAGGGCTTCGAACAGTTATTTTTTTCCTTTCGGTTTTTGTTCCGGTTCGAGTAAAAAAATATTTTTTGGTTCGATTCCGGTTTTCGTTCCGAAAAAGAAAGGTTTTCGGTTCAGTTCCAGTTCGAAGCCCTAGTTTTAACTATGTGTAGTATAGCATGTATTCTAACGGTATATCAAACGCCAAACAGGTAGAAAAATGTAATTTTTAATTAGGTTTGTTATTAAAATACTGACTTTTTCACGTAAAATTCATGAATTTTCAACGTTTCAATCTTCATCACAATTTATAACGATCTTCAGAGATCTTTGTAGATCATTGTAGATCTTTGTAGTTCTCCACAGATCAAAAACCAGTAAAAAATATGATTCTGTCTCAAAATGCAGATCTATCAAGATATGATTTGATCACTCATCTTTAGAGACGTTAGCCCTAAATCTCAATTTTATTATTTTTGTCTGTTAGGCAATATTTACTAACAATAAATTGCGCTATCTACGACGAAATATTATAACAACAATATTTAAAATTTCAATATTAAAAATAATTTATAAATAATATACGTTGATCTAGTACAACAATTTACTTAAACAATGAAATTTACCTCGAAATAATGATTTCTCCTTTTTAAATTATTCAATAGTTCACCCCTACATTCTTCAATAAATTATTGAACCGATTTAATCTGGGAATATATTAATTAAAACGTTTTCACTTCAAAAATCACAATTAGATAATTTTTAAAGATTGAATCAGTCCACCCCTGTAGCTTACAACCAATCACCTAAGAGATTTAATATAGTCTGGGGGTACATTCAACCCCCTCTTTGTTCAGCTGTTACCGCCGAATTTAAAATAACCTAACGTTAGCGGTCCGTGCAAAAATTTAAGTGTCGCGTAAAATTAGAAGGTGAACTTACATTTCCCATGAAAGATACCTCAGATATCGTCTTCATTTTTATGATTTATCTACCAGATGTTATATAATGATGTACTTTAAAGAACCTTTGAAGCACCCAGATGATATTTAAATTGGCTGCATGGAATTCACTTTTTTAATTACAAGTATTTTTTAGTTAATTATTCGATGTAGATGTAAAATTAACGAATAAATATTGTTTTTATTTTATGAGCGATATTAAATTTTAGACTGTGAATGATTTTTGAAATAAATACTGTTTAGGTAATAAAATCAATAACGAAAGCCAGCCAAGACTCCCCCGATGAAAAGGGGCCCCGCATCGTCGCTGGAATTTTTTAAATTTGTGGTTTTGTTTTTTAATAAAAAAGAAAAAAAACAATAGAGAAAACACGCGTTCCTTTTTCAGTTTTTTTTTCATATGGTTTCATATAAATCCTTTTAATCCCACATTGTCGTCCGTCTATACAATATATATGGCTGTCTATCCACAGCAAATATCTAATAAACTATATTAGCTAAATATTATATTATATTAGCTAAATAAAAATTTTAACAACATATAAAATTATGATCCATAAACATGCATGTATAAATTTGTAAAAAATGTTTTTCAGGAGAACACTAAAAGTTAGATAAAAAATATTATACCAAGGCAAGTGGGGTCTGAATTAGTTTTAAATAATAATTAATTTTGATCCCCCCCCCCCTCTCCATAATATAATAAATATGGTAACCATTTAGTTCTACAAAAAAAAACTTTTTCTTTTTACCTGACATATTTTTTATCACAAATTAATAAAGTGTGAGGAGGGGGGCTCCATAAGTTTAACGCCAATTATATAATTATTTATCTAAAAACGTGCAAATTATTTATTGTATAGAAAAATGTACGTATAATAATAACATTATTATCTATAAAACTATGTAAATGATTTTATTTTTATTATGGGTATCATTACCTTTTTAAAAATATTCGGTACCTATCTAAAATACAATCTATCATAATGCGAACATATAATTTATGTCTGAACGAACTTAAAAATAAATTTAATATCATATAAGAAATTTGAAATCATTCATTTTTCTTATAAGAAAATTTATATGACAATTTTTAACAAAATGGATATTAATAAAAATAATAATAAAATCATATAAAACCTTTCCGAACAAAAAAAGTGCAAAAAGGTGATGTTTTCTTTGACCTCATTCGCTTTCCACCCTTCTCTCATTTGTCATTTCGCTTCCAATGCTTAGTTTAGCGTGCGAAGCTGATATTCCAATCGGAATATTATGTAAAAAAACTTTAACGACTAGCTACATTTTATACCTTCAGGAAAGAAAAATATGTAAGGATACACATAACATATTTACTATTTTAAACCAGAGTTTGTTAAACTGTTTTTGAAAAGAGTTTCTTTAAATAAATCTTGTTTGCCATTTTTTTAAATGTTTGTTTTGATATACGGAGATATAAATATTTATATTTGAAGATGAGAGTTACTTTTTCATATGTTAAACGTACTATTTATAATATTAGATATATTTAAAACATATATAATTCCAATAAATAAACAAACAATTATAGAAAATAAGTTTATTATAAGAATATATAATATAAATTGCCGTGGCCCACACAAGACTTTTTTTTACATTCTAAACTTGGTCTTATAGTGGCCATAACTGGTGCCTTTAACTTAGTACATATTTACATGTAGTTAAATTCGAATACTAAAATGTGTTTAAAATTAACAAATAAATATTACGTTCTACTTTGGTATCAAAATCGACGATATAATATGTATAGTATCTACCTACATATGTAATATGTATGTCTGTATACGTTGTATTAGCAATTTAATCTATTGTAAAATCAATTGTACATGTGAATAATTCCCCAACAGTTTTTTGTTTATAAACGTAACAAATAATTAATCTGGTAGACAAATCTAGACACATAAATAAATAAAATGATCGCTGTACACTTATTTGCTTTTAGCAGTCAGAAACTAACACAACATACTAATGCAAACGTCTGCTGGGCATTGCTAATACGTGTAGTGTACCGATAATAATTGTTTTTATCCATGTTTGAACTGGGGTTTGCGATAGATAGATACAGACCAGGTGATTTTTTGTTGCAATAAATTCTATTGTGTTTTTATTTTGCTTCAAGTGCAAATTTTGTAAATGTAATAATAAATTAAAAACATGTGTACATTTGATATATCGAATGTTTTTTTTGTGAAGGATAGATTATAGGATACGTGTTGGTTATTAAAAAATTAAGGACGTTCACAAGTCAAAATTAATATTTTTACAAATTTCTCATCTCGATATAGGTACCTATCTTTATGTTACTTGAATGTACTGAATTAGAATTATTTGTTGATATTTGATTACTACCATTTCTGAATATTAATCTACATACATTTAACTGCCTTACAGCTTGATTTGATGATAATTGGCAAATAAGTGTCAAAATGATGGAAATTTAAACTAATTATTGGTATAATTTATTTATTAATTATTCTATTATCATAGCAACTGCTTTACATTGTTTCAAAGACGATTATTTTGTGTCGTAGCACTTGTCATTTTATAATCATTAGCAAGTGTCCATCACTATGTGCTCATTACTGGTTTTACTTTATCCATTACAGGAGAAAAAACATAAACAAAATAAAAAGCTATACTTTAAAAAAACAAAGTGTATGTGGTAATTAAATTGATTAAATAAAGAGTTACTTGTTTTATTAGTAAAATGAGTTCATGAGAATTGCAAAAAAGAATCCTTTAAATCACAAACACAGTAAACCTTGCTCTTATAGCGGCAATAATTGGTGCCAGTACCTTATTTGTTTATTTTTATTTTATTTTGAAAAGTAATCAATTATATTCAGGTGATAATATTGAATGCTATGTTGTGATATATTACCTATAAACATAGTTATTTGTTTTCACTTTCACTTCTTGTCGTACAATAAACATCTTAATTTATATATGTATCCCACGTCAAGTCGTGACATTGAATGGTAATTGAATAAGAATCATTTATACTAGAGATACTCATAGTAAGAATTTCGACATCGTCGTCATTTTTAGCCAAACCGGCGGTGAAAAATTAAATAGTATTGAATGATAAAAACAGAAAATACAGCTGTGAGTAGAACTGAACGCGGGTCGTGAATTTTTCGGGTCACGTTGGATCATGGCCGTAGCTATTTCACACAGATTCAAATAAAGTTTTTTATATCCTCGATCTACTGTTAATTTTTTTACACTAGTTGTAAATCATCCTGTATAATTTCAAATAAAATAAATAAAATTATTTTTGAAAAAACCTGCAACTTTATTTTATTTGTTGTACAGTTTCATTTTGTTGGTTTAAAATCTAAATTTTCATGTGTTTGGAGTTACTATAAAAATGATAATAAAAAAATGTGTAAAAAAGCGTTGAACAAATTGTTTTCTTTTCGATTTTAAAGAGTTCTGTAGATTCAAAATCCACATATTTGAACTACATACATTGTATAACTGTATACAACAACTTTATGCATATAACACAACAAATCCCAACTCGACACAATAATCCCCAGCTTCGACACTGGAGATTGTGTGTAGCAGAGATTGCCCTGACCAAGAACTGTTCGACTTTTTATCTATACAATTTGGCAGTGAAGATTATCTGTTTGTCGCTTGAAATAAAAATGGTTTATTTTATATAAAAAAAACTCCATCCAATTCGTAAAATATTGTATGCTGTCATAAAAAAAACATTTGCAATATTCAAGATCATTAGTAAATAATTATACAGGATGTACATAAAAAAGTATCTTATTTTGTGACACACAACTATAAATCACTGAAACTTTGGAATAGTTTTAAAATGTATATTATTTAATCTTGAATTACATACGCACTAACATTTCAAATCATTTTAATGACTCGTTTAATAATTCACCCCTTGAAGTAAATAACATCAAAAATACCGGTATTCGAATAACAAGTGAGCTAATTTATTGGGTCGATGTTATTTCAATTGTTTTATATCCACAAAATCAAAAGAGTAGCTACCCTATCATTTAAAAATCGATCCATTACATTATAAATTTAAAACGTATGTTATACCAAATGACAGTTGTTTATAATGATATAAATAATTGAAAGAAAATTGCTTACAAATTCAAATAAAAATTTTACTTCAATAATTATAACTGACATCTAAATTAAAATTGTAAAAAAATTGTTTATTGACAAAAAGTAATAATAATTTACAATTGTGTTATTTGATGATATTGCGCATCTATTTCTTCATGTAGGGTAAATGCGGGGAAATGGGTGATATGTTTTTGAAATTCAATCCTGCAAACTAAAGTTTTCTTAAAAATTGAAAAGTTAGTACTTATTAATTACGATCTATTACATTTTTTGTCTTGCGTTTAAAAAATAAAATAAAAACAGTTTACCTCTGTAACTCATTAAGAATACAAGAAACTTTAATAAATATCTTTTCAACTAGATGTAAAGTTAATTTCTAACTCCCTTTTTGAAATAGGGGTGTGAAGAAATAAATCCATGTTACATTAAGATATTATCATGTTTTTGCGAATTTAAAAATTACCACCCAATTTCCCATAATGGAGGAATTGGGTGGTAAAATTTTCTACCGCTTATCACCCCATACTCGGTATTTATAAAAAAATAAGGGTATTAATATAGCTTCATACATATATGTACTATAATAAAATGTTGCTTAATTTGAAAAATTCAACACACATTGTAATACTTTATGAAAAACTTGTGCGGGCCGAAAGAAAATAAGACAGGGGGGAAAGCTATTTAGAAAACAATAATATTATTTAATTATTTTATATTATTTATAATTATTTTTATGTATATAAATATACCTTTGGTAATATTATAAATCAATAAATTTTTTGCGGGCCGCAATGTGGGTGCTGGCGGGCCGTATGTTGTGCAAGCCTGTTCTGTATCACCGAACAGGATACGTTTTTTTATAAAATCCATACGTTATCTTTTTAGACATATGTATACAAATATTGTAGCGTATATATGTAGTACATACAGCCGAAATATATTAACTAATTTACATACGACGATTTGTGAGAGCGATTCGTGTGTGAAACGTTCAATCAGTATCGGCAAACAGCCTTTACACCTGGACTGTTTGTGTACAAACGGTATAAATAACGATGGTTCCAGATAATTATACACATCAAAACGTGGTGTAGGCGGCTCTGACGCCAACGAATAAATACTTCATTATTCAATACGATACAGAATTTGTGTTCGGTGATTATTGTTTGTGTGATTGCAAGAGTTTAACTTATCTCTGTTATTTGGTACGCGAATATAAATTTTTAACGAAGTTCAGTTATCTGGAAAAGCGATTATAGGGAAGTATTGAAATAATGCATAATGTTGAAAATGCTAAAATACATTTCTTGTTAACCGGTATTTTTATTTTTTAAATATGAATAGGTACATAATTCTAAATATTTTCCTTGTATTTATATTTTTACTTATACACTCACGGAAAAAATTAAAGGACCACTTTTTATCGAAAAAATTTCTCATTTTCAAAGTAGTGCCAATAGGTCAAATATGATCTTTTTTTATTTATAGGGTATGAAAATTGAAGTAAATTTCATCTTCTTTTCGAATTCAAGGGTATTTTTATGTTCTTAAAAAAATTGTATTTAACTAAACAAATAAAAGAGAACTAACTCATCAACTCAAAACTGATTTAAATTAAAGTATTTTTAAGTAGATTTATTGGAAAACCCCTATGTAAGTAACTCTTTTAACCCCTTCCTCTCCCTTACGTAAGGATTTGTAAGGTTTTACATACTCGTCTCTTAAAAGCCAACAGAAACATCTTGAACCTTTCGAATGGTAGAATATAAATTTTTCATAAAATTATTATCTACAACTTTTAAAAAATTTTAAATTTAATTAATTAACAAAACTTTCTGAAAAAAATCCCAAAATAAATAATAAATAATAATATTCTCTTCGACTTTTATTTAATATTTTATACAGTTTTAATAATGATAATTAAGTCATTGATAATATAATGGTCGTACGTGATTCAGGGATTCTCAAAACATGTAATTTCATTAAGATCTCAAGTTGGATTTTTTTCATGATTATAATAGGTACTTTATTAAGCCGGCATTTCATATGGTAATACGTATTGGTGATGTAAATGTTTGTTATGTTTGTGAATATCTCAAATTGGTCATCCACACATGGCGTTCGAACTTTATTTGACAAGTAATGCAGATAGACCAGTACAATTACGAAAATCACTTGCATTATTTCCAATAGTAAAATAATTTTTTTTTATTAACGCAAATTTGTTAATGAGGTGATAAAGAACATTTGAGTATATAAACAACAATACGCAAATTCTTTAAATAATTTAGACATATATATACTCTTTATTTTTAAAATTATTATTATTCAAATCTGCATTAATTAAATCAACTTTTTATTATTTAAATAACCCCCCCCTCTCCCAAAAAAAACAACTTAGCATCCCCAAAGAAAGTTTATTTACAGGGGGTAAATAAACTTTCTTTGGGGATGCTAAGTTGTTTAGCGGGGCCCCCGAAAAAGTCCGTCCTATTAGAAACCAAAGATCATAATAACGATATGTTTTATATTTATAAGAATTGGACTAAATGAGAAGCCAGGTGTGGAGTGTGGAGGGCAAAGATAAATATTTGCATACTGAAACCCTTTGATGGGCGCTCAAAAACCGACTTACGACGGATTGATATTTACGTATTGGCAATACATAGCAAACTAAGCGAATATGACCAACTACATATTGGCTTAGTTGTACAAATATGGGAAATATTTGTGTGCTTTATTACCAAGTGAAATACCAACTTTAGACAGTACGTTTAATGTATGTATCCATGTATGTATGTATACAAAAAAAAGTAAAAAACGAGTGAACATTTTATATTACTGACTGAATGGAAATTGTATATCCAATTCATTCGCACACCTCGTCGAACAACGCCTTTCGCGTGGGTGTGCGTTGAGAAGGTTAAGGCTAAAGTAATTACATAGTTAATTGATTGTTTTGTTTCTACACTTATAATTTTTCATATACGAAACACGGACGTTGTTTATTTTATGTTATTTATACGTACGGATTTCAAATAATATACCACTCGAAGGTTAAAGAACTAATATAGCGCATTAAGAGAAATTGCTATTTTATCTACATGTTATATACCGTTGATTGTTGTTTTGATATTTATTTGCTATTTAGGTTTGTAGGACGTGATGTATGTATAACAATTTATTATAAATTATACGTTCGTATAATGTTAAGCTATACTAAATACCGAAATACTATAAATGAATTTTCAACATTTATTGTCCAAGAGGTAAGCGCCAAAAATTGCAACTACTTTATAAAGGCTGATTTTTTGATATTACGTCACATTTATGGTGTAGAGATACAGCCTGCCGTCAGTGATCAATCAGCTAGTTTCATTAGCGTTTGGCGCAGGGGCGGCTTTATTTTTGTAAAAATGTTGCAACTACTTTATAAAATCTGAAAATTTATTTGTAAGCAGTATACTAAGTAAGAACTCCTTTTATCATAATCAACCTTCAAAATCTTGCAACCGGGCGCGTCAGCAGCGCGTTTAACTTAACGAGTTTAACGCGCTGCTAACGAAACTAGCTGACTGACAGCAGGCTGTATCTCTACACCACAAATGTGACGTAATATCAAAAAATCAGCCTCTATAAAGTAGTTGCAATTTTTGGCGCTCACCTCCCCGACTATTAGGGTCGATACAGATTATCGAGCCGGTAACGGGTTGGTCTCACTCCGATCTCGCTCCAGTCAAATCTTATGATATTTACATTAATGAGCAAGTATCGGTCCGGTTTCAGTACAATCCATGCCAGGTTCGATCACACTCCAGTAAAATATTCTTTACACTATACTGTATCGGAGCAAGATTGGACCGAGATCTGACCGATATCTATAGTGTGAATGATTTCATTGTTTATTGTTTATTTATATTTGATTGGGGCGAGACCGGACCAAGACCCTTAAAATGCTGATCTTTGGTAATATTAACAAATTAGATATAATATTATTTAAGTAATTCAGGAGTTAAAGCTACTGATTATGGACGCTTTAAAACAGTGGTGTCAATATCATATAATAACAAAGACCACCAATTTCACCCAAACCCCTCCAAATGGTGTCCTTTTTTTATGTTGGTGAATTCGTAAATAACTAATTTAAATATTTTTATAATTTCTATTATGATTACAAAAACAAAATTTAGAGAAATTAAAGTATGTTTATGTATATACATTTAGTCGCATTCTAGAGTCTTATAAACCCCATGCGATCAGTGACTCTCACGTTTGACACCACTGCCTTAAAACATACATGGTTCGAAACGAGCTTATTAGATGCAACATTTTTTTTAATAATTCATTTGATTTTCTGAAACGTAAAGTACTAATTAAGTAGAGAAGCAAAAAAATACTTATCTCTTTCATTTATACATTATTATACAAAATCTTGAATGCAAACCAGAATACAAATAGATATTTTTAAATTGAGATCCATTTCCTGTTTAAAATAGGAAATGCCCGTTCACTCTATCCAAGAACTTTAATTTGAAAATTGCAGGGTTGTTAGTTCTACCGATCTGTTTGTTGAGCGTTCACAGACAGACATCATTGAGAAAAATAGTCGTACTCGATTCAAGATCTCTCAAACGTGTAATTCCATTAAACTATTTTTTTGTTTTACATTTTCTTACACCAGTAGGTTTAAGCTAATATAAAAAGTAATCTTCATAAATAAAGTTTGAAATATATTATACATATATTGTTACACCAGCTAACCTGACATGAGATTCCATAATCATACACATCTATACATCGTCAAAGCAGATATGCCCCCCTTTCTCCCTCCATATATAACATAAAACCGTATTTGTACCGTACGACGCTGATATAATCTCAAATAGCATTACTTAATTAATCCCCAGACTCCATCTAATGACGTGTCCCACTATTCAGAGAGGAATATCTACTCTAATGGAGCAGAGACCTCCGTCTGCCCTTTGTTCAGATCTAGCCACTTTATCTCCAGAACTCAATTTTCCGTTTTATTTTGCACAAACGCGCTTTGCCTAATGACGAAATGCGTTTATCTTAGCGCCGATTCCTTGTAACACATAAAGGATTACAGCTTGAGATCTAGATTAATCGTTAGATCAATTGAACAATAATTGTTGTTCTATTACTCAAAATTTGTTTATTGAAAAAAATTACCGGTTTAGTTTATTTAATTCCGGTTCATTTTTCAGTTGCCATATCAATTCGATAACTGGTTCAGATTTGCTCTATAACAATAAATATTTAAAATATATATTATAATATTATAACCATTAATTTTCCATTCCAGTTCAGTAATTGGTTCAGAATTGGAATATTTTTCTATTTAAAAAATCAATATACAGAAAAGCTTTAAAAAAATATTTTTATAATATTTTTGCTGTTCAGTTTTCATCCCTGTTCAGTAACCGGTTCAGATTAGGATAATCTTTTTATAAGCTATTCAAAATATTTCAGTGTATGTACTTCTTCCATAAGAAATTGAAGTTAATATCCAGTCCATAATCCAGTTTAATTTTGTTGTTCAGTTCAACAACCGATTCAAATTTAGGACATATTTCTATAAATTGTTTAAATCATATTTATGCAGGTATTTAATTCATTAGTTTCTTGTACAAATATTGGTTTATGTTTTGTCGGTTCAATTATATATAAAATAAAGTTGCTTCTTATTGATATATGGAAAGCAGTTTAATGTGAATCCATTTTCTGAACCGATATTTGATTTAATTGGATAATTATTGCTCTTGCGTAGTAGAAAGGTGTTAGTCTAGGAATAATGGTTCCAGGAAATATATTTAGTGTTCGTAGAGACTAAGCTCCTGCAATGCGATTGTGGTTGCTTGTATGTTTGCAACAATTAGAATATTTAATGTAGCATATCTACGTTAGAAAATGATATATGAGTTTGCTATTTGATTTGAAAACGAAAATATTATTTTAGAAAATTAATTAATGTAAATATTTCTTAACCATATTTGTATTGCTTCAATTAGTTATACCAAATCATTGTTGTTAAAGTAATGTTTTTTTTTACTGCATGTACATAAATAATACTTTTCTACATTTAACAAACCGTTTACATAATCTAAAATATTGTAAATAAATCAATATATTAGACACTTTTAATTTAAATATAATCGGACCGTATAATTGCAAATATATAAAAAAGACTATACAAAATTTAAAAGCACTCTAACAAGTTTTGTCAACACATTCTTTAACAATATTACTCGATACTCATATATATATATATATTCACATTCATACACTATCTGTTACCAACGTAAAAAAAATAAAAAAGTTGCATCTCTAGTGCTTATCCTATTGAAGAAAGAATAACCGCATGTAAACCAGTTACCACTACAGTAGACTTTAACAAATGGACGACCTTACGCGGGAATACCAACATGACACTCACTAACACACACACACACACACACACACACACACACACACACACACAGATGTTTGGATTTGAAATAATATATTATATACATGCATAAGTTCATATATATCATATGTACATATGTATGTACAATATTGTATATACACATATGCATGTACAGTATGATACATACATATGTACTAGTTGTTCTCTGAAACTATAAATCACATAAACTTTAGAATGGCCTTATAACTTTGTTATAATATGGTCTAGCATTACGTCTTAAATTTAAAATCATTTCGATTAATCGTTTACTAGTTACATTTTAAGGAAAGTACATAGAAAACATAATTATCTCTGCAAAGAGCAAGTGGGTCAATGTTAATATTGTTCTTGAGTCTACAAAATGAAAATAACAGCTTCCCAATCATTAAACACTTGACTTATAGTTTCAGAAGATTGAGCTAGAAAAAATACCTGAGTACATTTTTTTCAAGAAATTGATAGATTGATAGCAAAATTTTTCCCCCTCCTTTTATTTTGAAAAAATATCGGAACTGTTAGTTTTAGGATAACTCGAAGGGTGGAAAAGTTATCGTCATGTTCTATACAACAAAATCTAGGTACTTAATTTTAGCGTCACCTAGGGCAAGTCCTTCAATTTATCGGTCGCAACGTGAGCCTTGTGAGATAGTGCACTGTCTTGGAGGAACAGCATTTTTTTCTTCGCCATTTATGAAGGATATGACTAGCACGTTCATTTGAAATGCCTATGGTGTTAGCTAGCTCACTCACTTTCACGTTGCGGTCATTCAACACAATTTTACGAATTTTTCTAATGTTTTCTGGAGTAATTGCATTATTTGGTCATCCTGAACGCGGTGCATCATTTGTGCTAGTAATGTCCGACAAAACTCAGCAAATCAATATTTTTCGGTTGAATTAGTTGGGGCAGATGTGCCGTAACACTTATTAAGCCATTCCTTTGTTTGGACGGTATTTTTCCCCATCAAAAAACAATGTTCAATCAAAACACGAAATTCATTTTTTCCATGAAAAAGTAGCGTCACTTCGAAGGCTGTAACTTGAACAAGAGTACATGAAATGTCATGAAATTTTAAGAGTATTCTAGTTATGGTTTATGTTGCCATCTGTATGTCAGGCCAAATACTTTTCAGCCCATGTAGTAAATATCCTACATTTATTTTATTTTATAAAATTTCTTGACGCATGTAACATGACCTCATTAATTTCGCATAAAACAAGATGTTCTCTGTTGATCCGTCTCTGAATTGAAGCTTGCTAACAGACAAAGAACGAGCTCAAATTGGACACATTCAAAACTAACATGTTTTCTAAAAATAACGATCCGTATGACCTAATTCCGCGTACCCCGGGCGACACACGCACATACATACACAATATATCTGAAAACGCCCCAACCCGCGTTGTGGTTGGGTGACATATTTAACGGTTTCTCGCGTTCCGAATTCATTTATCAAAAAGTTGTTGATCCCCCTGTTTGCATCATGTGAATAATTTGTTATCGGAAAGCATTTATTTCCGGTTAGTGCGGCATTTAATCCGGTGAAGACGGACCCCGGATTGATCCTTTAACTAGGATGATGATTGAATGTGCAAGGACTTGAAAGGATCGTTGCTGTGAATTGATATTTTGTGTAGATCAGATGTTTGTGCAGCCTAATGGTTTTACAGATTGATGTTTTGTTGAGGGTTTCCTTAAATTTACCACACAGTGGCGTATCTAGTAAAATTTCTACGGTATTTAGGTAATGGGGGTTGCTTTCAACAAATAAGTATCCAGAATTTTCCGTTGATTGAAATCGAAGAATGTAAATAAAAGAATAGATTTAAAAGAAACCAAAAAATTAAAAAAATTATTTTTTGCTTACGAAATTCTTGAATTTCTATGAAGATAATTTAATTTATTTTTGTGTGTTCCTTAACTAATACCTTTTCGAAATACCGTAGTCAAATCTTTGTCTTTAATTTGCATATCGCTTAACCTATACCATTCCTAAAGGCTCAGTAATATTTGAGCGATAGTTAAACTACTTTAAAAAATTTTATAAATAAAAACAAATATCAATATTAAAAAATATTATGGAAAAAGAGGATAATCTATAATATTATAATTCATTTGGTCAATTATCAACGGTATAAAAACTGTACTTACAAAATGCAGAATCTTAAGTTGATACATAATTGTTTGCACTTACCTGAAACAAAAAAAGATATTTAGTAAAATAATATAAATATGTAGATAGGTACATTGTACATACAGGCTGTTTCTTAATTGAATGTCAATGTGTGCATGATTTTAAGGCCATACATGCCGATTTTTTTTTAACTTTTTCGGTTTTTTTTTGAAAAAAATAAAACAAAATATTGTATACATTTTAAATTTTAATCAACACTTTTGATAATAATTGCATCCCTTCATACCTTATGTTCAGATTCAGAATTCATAAAAAATATAGTAGGTAGTATATAGTACATACTTGTATTTAAAAAGAAATGAATTTATTATAATGAACGCAGTTTCATTTCGAGTCCTTGTTAAATCTATACAACACCGTGGAAGTCATAACAAAATACATATGAGCCTCTCACATTATATTTATATCTTTTTAACTGTAACGTACAATTTTGATATACCCGTACTTTATGTCACATACAAAGTACTAAAAAGTAAATACACACAAGCATGAACGATGTTAAGATAGGGTACGTCTCTATACTAACTTTTATATATTTTATCACAGGATATATTAAGAAAATTATGAACGTAACATTATTTTTTATGAAATATAAAATTTATGTGAACAAATTTATATGCATATAAGGGCCGTATTTTAGAGAAAAATACACACAAAATGGTAACGATCTCATGCATATATCATGTTATCTACGACCGCATCGATATAGAAGAATCCGGAGTTATCGACCAATGTTCATATGCTGTTGTTTTGTAATTATAAATGTTTGATTTCGATATTAAAATAATCTTATTTTCTATTTTTATAATTAATTATTATTAATTAATATTTATTTCTCATTTTAAATTTAAAATAAGCTAATATTTATCAATTGATAAACAGTTATTTAAGCTTTTCAGTGGTATATTTTTTTCCTTTGTCAAAAACGATAGAGTAGCTTCAAGGTATATAAAGACAAGGTAGTCTCATCAGCTCCATCACCAATCAGCGTTGGCGCGGGAATTACGTCACCACGAAGAAATATTCAAATGTTAGAAATGTATAATAGAATATCAATAACAAAAAATTCCTTTATTTATTCTTGTTTTCGTATTTTTAATATTTTAACAACACACACAATCAAAGAAGTACAAATTCGATATTGCAAAACTTTTGGTCAGCACACTTTGAACTATCATTTTTCTAAATAACAAAAAATATTGTTTTTCTGCGAGGTTCTTTATAAGAATAAGTGTATTTATGAGTATACCGACCTTAAAATAACGAGAGAGCAAATATTTGCATGCATCTGAAATAACTTTGATTTCCCTATGTACCGTAGTTAAATTCTACACCCTGTACATGTACGAGTTTCCGTGCACAACTATTCTGCAAACACAAAACAAAAACTGTTCCCTGGTGGCGCCACCTCCACGCACTAAACATGTGTCAAAACTCTGCTCTCCTGGTACATCACCTTGCGTCACAACCGTCAGCTGTTTATTTAATATAATCATTATCAGATCATATTTTCTCAAACTTGAGATTGACTTAAATTTACTCACAGTATGTATTCGTGGTACCACTAATTATCAATTAAAAATTTTGAAGGTGTTAACAATATAAAAATATTTTAACGGAATACCGTGTAAAATTATAAAATTTAATATCTACCCTACCTGTGTCTTGGATCATTTCCCAGTTTTGAATTCTTGTTTAATTGAATGTACTAAAGTAGAAATATTTGTTGATATTTGATTACTGTCATTAGTAAATCATAATCTATAGACACTTGACAGTAAAACAGCTTAATTTGATGACAATTAGCCAAAGGGTGTCAAAATGGTGGACATTTAAACTAATTATTAATGTAATCTATTTATTAATTATTATATTATCATAGCATATGCTTTACGTTATTTCAAATTTTACGATTCTTTATTTTATAACTGTTATAATCGTGTTTTTTTGTAATTGATATTTACTTTGACGTATCAAATGTCATTTTGACGTTTGCATAAATTTAGATTTAAATTGAAATTGTCAAAAAATAAAAGATACACAAAAAAATAATCAGGTGCGTTTTTTGAAAAATTTCGAACTAATATTTTTTAGTAAAATTGTATAAATATTAAATGGTTAACCAATTTATATGAATGATTGGTTTTTATTTATATTGTTCAATAATTAACTACCTTTGGTGAATTTAGCACGAGGAAGTACTGTGCATTTACTTGGCAGATATTTTTTTCAATAAGAGCACTTTTATAAATACATATATTTTTTTAATTATATTTTAAATTGTTTGAGCTCCATTAGCGGTTAATGAGCATCACAAAAAAAAACTAAATTATGTGCCATTAGTTGTGTAGAATCTGTAACGTAATCATCTGGACTGTTGAATTTTTTATACAACTGGCGAGGACGGAGACAAGAAAATAAGATTAATAATTAAATTTAAAATTGTGATGAACTGCAATCAGATTATGATCAAGGAAAAAAATTAACCCTTTCAGACGTCGCTTTTGATAATTAATAGAATTTGCATTCATAATGGCGTGCTAGTTTTTTTGTTATATTTAACTAAGAGCGTCTTTTTGGAATCAGTTTTAATTATTTCACAAGACTTTATTAAAATTATCATAGTATTTTTTCTGCAGTTAAAATGTTTTAAGTCATTTATTAAATCATTAAATATTTTTTTCTTAACGTTAATGGTTATGAATTCGCAACTTTTATAAAAACATAAATAAAGTTATTAGAATATAATTCAAACATTTGCACACTACTTTCTGACTTAATCTATCAACATTTTAATAATTATTTACAAATGAACATTGTAGTTATTAATTACACATTATACTTAATGTAAATTTACGTGCTAGTGATTTTATTAAGTAACATTCTGTTTACTCGACTGACAGCGTTTACACAGCGTTGTTTATTTTTTAGTTTTCTCGAATACTAAAGAAGACGTTAGCAATTACTTAACTCCAGATACTTAAGTGTTCTTTACGCTCAGTCATCAGCTTCGGGCAATTTTTTAATACATAAGAACTGTTATACTAATTGAAGTAGGAATTTTTTCGAACATTGTTTGGATATCTTATTATGTTCTGAAATTTAATATAAACTTTTGTATTATGATGTAGAATGAAATTTAATTGTTATTGACTTTAGAGATGATGGTGAAATGTATTTGGTACAGAGAATGTATAATGTAAGATTAAAATAAACATACATTTTCAACTGTTATTGATATGTATTTTTTTGGTATCGGTGAAATATGCATTTTTTGTCTGAAATTTAAAATCCACGTTTCTTCTTTTTCGTGAATAATATAAATAACGAAAAAATGTTTTTACAAAAATATTATTTGCTACAATTTGGCTATCTCGTTTTTTTATTTGACGTCATACTTCAAAGTAATGACGTCATCGACCTGTCATAACATCTTGTATTTTTTTACTATACCATTAGCACTTTTTATTATCTTTACATCTATGAAAAAATATCATACAACACCACAGTAAAAACATCGCGAAAAATATTGTTGAAAAGGGGATTTTAAAACCGATAATATTTCAACAAGCTTCTAGGCTTCAGCTTTGATCTTGATTTGTATTTTGGTTTCTGGGTATAAGTTACGTTAGACATGGTTATAATAGTAAATATAGGGTGCTATTAAAAAAACATAAATAAATAAAAGACACGAAAATTCCAAAAAATAAGTATCCAAGCATTATTTATAATAAAAAAAAACCACATTTTTCTAAAATTAATATTTTAAGCTGTAAAACGTTTGTTATTTTTATTTCACCTGAATATCAGAGTTGTCAAAAATACTTTAAATATAAAATACAAAAAAACTTTTACATATATTTTATGCATTTAAATACTTGCACGTCTAATCTTGCTCTGTCAGGCATAGCAGCAACAAAAAACCTCCCTTCTTGTGCCCCAGTCTGATATGATGGATGTCATAATAAATAAAGAATAAAAAATAAAAATAAAGTTATATACTAGCTAAAATGAGTGTAAAAAAATAATAAAAAAAGTATATAGGTAAATAGTTATAATTTAGCTTGTATTTTTGGGTGTAGATCAATTAATTAAATAAAAATATCTGCCATTAGAGCCACAGGACTTTCTTATATACCTATATACAGTGTAAGAAAGTAAAAAACACTTTAGTTTTTAAAATTAATTATTTTTATTCAAGTAATTAATTTTCGAATACTTGGAAGTTTTGACTTATTCTTACTTTTTTAATTAAGATAAAATAGGTGACATCTTCTTCAGCTTAAAAAAAAAATCAGCACGTAGTTAATACCCACATTTTAAAATTTAATACGGGAGCACAACACTTACAATATTATCTTTACTGCAACCGCAGAATTTTTCAAAAAAATCAACATTAGGTATTCCATTTGCAAATAGCTTTTAAGTAGATTGGTTTTCGCTATAAAAGAACTACATTTCAATTGTTAAGTTATTATGAACGATTTGAAGAAGAGCATTTAGTGTAGGGAATAAAAACTATTATGTGCAAGTTATTACTGTATTTACAAAAATGTACTTATTGTTAAAACTGTTTTTAAAATGATATGTAGGAAAGAATTGCCTATTGTGTATACAAAAATTAATAAGAACGTATTGTGTGTTTTTCTTTATACGTTGTATTTTAATTGTTATATTATTCTCTAATATCTTTGTTAGAATAATTGATAATAATGAACCTACTTATGAGTTTTAATTGATTTAATTATGAGTTTTAATTGACACAGGAATAATATTTCAAAATCAATCGATAATAGAGAAAAATGTTACGAACAAAAGATCAAGGGTTTTAAAGGGTACGTTAAATTTTTCCAAGATAATTTAACAAAATATTTAGAGATTCTAGATTTTCGAGAATTTTTTCCTGGAAAAACTAACTTTAGAGAATTTCGAACTAATAAAACTTTTTTATTTATTTTTTTAATTTTGTTGTATATTTTATTTAGAACTAAATAAGTAAAAAAATTAAACAGCAAAGCTAAAAAAGTTTTAATAGATCAATGTTTTTTCTCTCTCAAAGGTGTTAATTTCCGAATAAAAAAATCATGAAAGTTCTAAAATCTCTAATATTTTATTAAACGTTTTTGGAAAATGAAGTAATTTTTTTTCAGCTGAAAACACGATTTTGAAATAAAAATAAGTCTAAGGTAATTATAATGCATCAATATTAATTTTATATGGAACTAGCGGACTAGCCCGCGGTTTTGCTCTCGTTGCATATTTTTTTATGTACGAGGTGGGATTATTAGAGGGTGAATATCGAAATTTTTATTTTTATTGAATATTATTTTGTTCGAATTTATCTTAATATTATAAACAGTTATGTAGATAAATATATCCAATTTTTAAAAACTTAACTTAGGGCTTGAATTTTGGGGAATGCTAAAATACGTGTTTCATTATTTGTATTGTAGAGTATTTATTTTAAGATATTTTTAAGTTTCAAGTAAATCCGAGCAAAAAATATTTTTCCCATACAAAACTTTACACTCCCTTTTACCCCCGTAGAAGTGCAATTTCGAAAAATCCTTTCCTAATGGGTGCTAACATCATAAAATAAAGACACCCCTGAAATTTCACGTTTCTAGGTTCAGGGGTTTTGGCTCGGCGATGATAAATCAGTCAGAACATGTTATATGTATTTAAATGAGTTTTTATTGTATCGCGAGATTAAGAATGGGGGAATAGAAAGAGAGGAAATATTTTGAGAGGTTTAATTTTATCTTTTAAATAAATTACGATAAAATATTACAAACTGAGCAAAACATCCAACATATGTTAAAATAGAAAATAAGCACATACAAATAACTTTACATAAAAACATGTACAAGAAAAATAAACATAAATCGAACATCTGTTCTGTTGGACATCGAACAAGATGGTCTGTCGTTTGTCGGGACGATCTCAACAATGACGCTTTCGCAGAAAGGATCGGCAAAGACTGCGGCTATTCACAAACGATCATAGTCTATTGGGATTTACAAAGATCCGCTCACATAGTATCACATTATTTTGGTTTTAACTTAAATTCGAAGGTGATGTTCACTTCTTCAATTGCTGCATGGGCGATGCATAAATATTCAATTGAACTAGAAGTTTATCAAGTTTTGTCAAAATTGATGAGATATGATATAGTTTTTAAATTTATTTCTAGTAAAAAGTGTTTCTTTTCGAGAAAAAATCAAAGTTTTCTAACTTTTAAATATAAACACTGTAGGTATAAAAATTATTATATTTGTGAAATAAAAAGTACTATCAATATTTTTTCCGGCAAAGTAATCAATCATTTTCACCGTTCCATCAATTTAAAATTTAAATAATTGCATTATCTTGCTATTTTTATTACTTTAATTTCTTAGGCAAGTTACGTTGAAAATACATCTGTTTCGAATATACCTAAAATTATTGTTATTGTTATTCTGCATAGCATCCTATTTTTCGATATTTTCTATTAATTTTATACTTGTTTTCTATCTATTTTACCACTATGCATATATTACACTTTTATAAAAAGAACATCAGCTATAAAATCCATTAATAATATACAGATTATTCCATTTAAAAAAAAAGTTATATTTCAATGAATCTAGGAAATTCGACATTCAATTGTTTTCTTGAGACCGCCATTATTCATCCCGGAAGAACTGATACTTTGCCCATTTATCCAATAATAACAAAGTTCAAAATGATCACTCGGTTCTGGCATATATATTAGAGAAAAAATTTAAAATTGTTTTAGAATTTACATAGTTTCCAACCAAAGTATATAGTATACCTTTTCACATATATTTAAACATTTGGTCTTAAAATTTTCGGGCTATAAATCTAGCTTTAGTTTTATGGTTCATATCATGAAGGTTTTATATGATATTCAAATCAGATAATATATTTAACGGTTAATTTAATTTTGGGAGGCTACTGTAAATGACCCATTTCCATCCATATCGTGTTAACACGGTTATAGACTTATGAGTAGTTGTCCAAACGGACTAGATATCACTATAACCAATGGTAATGTAGCAGGGTATTACTCAGGGAATTGGCTTAGAAATGTCTCGGAGAACTTCATCTATTAGTGATAAAGTGATAATAAACAAATTAATATTCAATGAAGATCGCAAAAATAATTCATTTTCTTTCCTTCCTATAAAAATTCTGATCAGATATAATGTGCATATACTTAGTATAATCAGGGCCGTACTTACACATCTTATAATTTTTCAAATAAAAGTTTTTGCTTCAACTATTAATTTTAGTCATAAACATTATGATACATTTTTTCTCTTAATCTCTTCGAGTCCCCTCCACCTACCACGAGGTCTCTTACTTTACCTCAGATATTCTACATAATTGTCTAATTTATCTAGTACTAGCGCATTGGCCCGGTGTTACCCGGGGATATTAATTTAATTAAACATAAAGTAATCATGCCCACCCGATATGCCCACCCAACATGCTCACATGCTAACAACACACAGTTCACCACGAATTGTTTTTTTCCGACTTCATAAAATTTACCCAAAATATCCACAAATTATACACCTAAACTTAACCTATCCATTAGTAAAAACCGGAATAAAATCCATTCAGTAGTTATTGAAAAAATCGTGTAAAATTATATTTTCTCCCAGGAAACACCAGGTCTTATCTTAGAATTTGTATGAAAATCAAAAATAAATAAATAGGTTACCTTTCTTGGAAGTTCTTTATTGTAATTTATAAAAATCCGTTTATTTATATTGTAAAATGCATATTTTTTCATTCAAACTCATGGTGGAAAGATAATTATTTGTAGGTATCATGATTCTAACTGACATTCACATATAGTAATTGTTTTCAGCGTCTTATATTCCATAGCTACTGTGTTTTTCTATAAATGACAGTTCTATGCTCTGACATCATAGAAACAAAAGACGCTGTGCAAAAGATTCCTTTTCATCTTTTGATGTTAAATTTTAGATTTTCATAAAATATTATTAGCCACGATACTGCTCGTAAAAATTATCTGACTATTGCTGAAAACCGCATTGAAATCGGTTCAGTAATTTCGGAGTCTATAAGCCACACACAAACGAACATTCATTTTTATATATATATATAGATATAACGCCCCACTTTCCTCCACGACGCACTAAGCTAGCGCCAGTGGCGTAGATAGCTTTTTGTGATGGGGGGGGGGGATATAACTTAGTATTTAATCTCATATTTGTGATTCAGGGACACTCAATACGTGTCATTCCGTTAAAATCTCGAGTTCGATTTTTTTCATGATTACTATAATATACTTTATTATTCAGTACATTTCATGTATGTATAATAAAAAATGTAAAAAAACGTTTAAAAAAATTAATTTGCCTTTTTAAAACCGACTAAGAAGCTGAAAATAAAATTCTATTACACTCTTTTCGTATTAACTATTGCATTTTAAAAAAAGTTGATTCTGTTCATACTAGAAGAGTTAAAAAAAATGTCTTTGAGTTTTTAGTTATATAGTAGATACATATGCAAAGAAAAAATTGAAAATACTAATATATAATTTGTAAATATACCTCCTTGTTCTGTCCTGAATCTTTACCAACAAATAACCATTTTTAATTTCGTTTTTATGTCAAGTTAGTAATGATCATTAGAAATATATTATTTGCTGTAAATTATCACTGAAACACATCACGTATATAAATATTATAACTAATATTTATAAACTTTAATAGATTTCATTCTATTAAATAAATTTATATAGAACAGTGGCGAGGTGTGAAATTTTTAATAAGGGAAGCATATTTTGTCAATCCTCCCCCTCCTATTAACAAAAAAAACTAGTTATGAAGCAATTTTAATTCAAGCTTTTACTTTTTTAAATTCTTATATTAATATTTATATTGTGACTAAATGATTCTACGTCTTATTTTCTTGTATTTTAGTCGATATTTGTATGACGAGTTGAAGTTCACTACAAGAAATTTCACTAAAAAATTTCGAATTTTTTTTTTCGTTAAAAGTATGTTTATTGTATAGAAAATGACGTTAAAAGTTTTTTGTTTCAAACCGCAGGTCGGTATCTCAAACCGTTTTTGAGATATAGCCTCTCAAAGTTTTAGTTTTTTCAAATTTTTGGAGAAATAAGGCCATAACTTTTGAACGCGTGGTTGGAATTGATTTTAGTTGACGGATTTGGAATCAGCGTGTGAAAATCTATATAATGACATGTATAATACCTTAAAATCCGACAAAAAAAATTTTAGTCAAAAATCGACATTTTTTTAAGGTATACCCCTTTGAATTTTTTCGATTTTTCGCGAAATTTTTTTTTCCGAGTTTTAAGGTATTATACATGTCATTATATAGATTTTGACACGCTGATTTCAAATCCGCCAACTAAAATCAATTCCGACTATGCGTTCAAAAGTTAGAGCCATTTTTCTTCAAAATTTTGGAAAAATTGAAACTATGTAAAATATAATGGCAAATAATTAGATAAAAGGATATTCGAGAAATATTATTCCGGAAGTTGTCAATTGCAATCTGTAACAAGACATGGGGATTGTACTTTGATTTCTAATAGAAACCATGGAAGTTTTGAAAATAAAAAAAAATCCAGATTTAACTTTTATCTAAGACTTTATAAATCTAATTAATTTTAAAACGTTATCTATCAGATGAAGATCGGAAAACGTCAACTGTATTCTATTAAAATTTCAGGAGAACATGGTTTTGTCATTTCATTAATTTTGTATTCACCTTGATTTTGCTTATTAAAGAACAGACAATTAAAAATATGTCCATTTCAATTAGCAATCAGTTCGACTGAATTACGTTTTCTAATGATTAATTTAATATACCAGTTTTTATAAACCAATTATATTTATTTCGTTTCTAATTTGCGATCATTATATACGGTGTAAAAGAATTTCACTATTGTTCTTGTTTGAAAACTTGATCTATGTATATTTATTAGATCGAAACTTTATCCTCGAGTTTTATTATAATTAGTTTGTAAATAACGAAAAACATCATTTTAAATAAAATTAATTCAATTTTACTATTTCTGAAATTTATTAATTATTACTAAGAACTTTTCTTTTATGTTCGAACCCGAAGACAAAATTTTCATCAAAAGTTTCTAATTTACAAGTTTGTCGTTACATTAACAACAAAGAAAAGAATATATACCTACCACAGTGAGGTCGAAGTACAGTTGAACTTTTTTTATCCGAATTCCAGTTTATCCGAACTGCTAAATATCCGAATCGATCCAGATAATATTTAATTAATTGGTCATATTTTTCATTAAATTGCCTTTTAATTATTATGTAGGTATAATATATTTTGTAAATTAATTATATTTTTCTTTGGAAATAAAGTAAAGAGATTGACGACAATTCCAATTATCCGGATTTCCGCTTATCTCGATTGGGTCCAGCATTCATTATTCCAATTATTTCAAATAATTTATATTACTATTTAAAATTGGTTATATTGATTTCATGTTATTTCCCTAGAACTATATAACATAACCTGACTTATTAATAACTAGTTAGGTATAGTGTATAGCTTTTAAAACAACATTGTTACAAACTATAGGGTTAATTGGTATCATTTGTACCCAAAATAGATTCCTTCACTCGTGTTGAGTTCAGTCAAGTAATTAGGATGGAAGAGGACTCAAATACAACTATGATTTGCAATGACCGATTGCCAGCTTACAAATGTTGCAAACTATATCAGAGGAGCAACTATTAACAAGTTCACAGAATATCATTGATGAGTATCATTTGTTGTTTGAATAAATGAAATTATACTGATTTTTCTGTACTAAATCAATACCTATATTGTAAATGCAAAAGTAATTCTGTCTATCTGTTACCTTTTCATGATTGATGAAATTTGGCAGGGAAATAGCGTGATCCTGAGGAAGACATATGTATTTGAAACATTTATTAGATAAATATGAACATACATTAACATCTCTACAAGTGGGAAGTTAAAATAATTGAACTCAATTAATAGAGAACTAACAGTAAAACAAACTTATTATATATGTATGTCCGATAGCATTTATTTATTACAGCTTCTACAACTAATTTATTTAATATTTTTTGGCCCCATATTACAACTAATTTACCCGTTTGAATTTAATAATTGGGGAATACCCGTGCAATCTACTGGTTATAATACTGTACCAACAAATCATGTTACATGATAGTGTAGCTTGAAGATATCTTAGCCTTTAAGAAATATATCAACTAAATCGGTTAAGTAGTTTTACAGAGACAAATAAAAATTAAAAAAACTATAAATGAAGTTTTTTATTCCATCTGTAAAACGATGCAAATACTGAAAAATCAAAAAATCTGTGTGCAGTATGCAGAAAGTTGTAGAACTGATGAACATTTTTTTTCAAACAATTATTATTTATAATTAAATAATTTAACATTATGTCCTCGATAATTTATACGACTATTTATTATATACACTACTAAAAAAACAAAACTAAATTAAATAAATACAACAAAACGACAGAGAATATAATTTTGTTTCCCAATAATAAATAACACAAATGAATTGTTTGTATTGCATTTCAATCAACAAATTCGTAAACACGTAATTATTTAACAGACTGAAAAACACACACGTATTTAATGAGGTCAGTAATTAAATAAAACTATTTAGTTTTGCATCCATTCTCTTCAAAACAACATGTTTTTGTAATGAAATTTTTATTAAATATAACTAATTGCAGTCATTTTCAACGACGGTAAAATCATGTGTCTGAATTATTGTAAGTTTTAAGCTACGGAAAAAATTAATGATCGCCATTAAATAAAATTGCAGTGTAATACGATTGTAAAAACGTCGTTATCTTGTAGTGCTTCATTTCATTAAAATGCCAGGTGATTTTTATTTATTAAATACTTTTTATGAAAATTTGTTTTTTAGAATGAATGATTACATATTTCAGTGAAAAATTACCTAAAAATTATAAATGTGCTATCAATTTTGAGAGCCTGCAGAGTCTATGATAAATAATTTTCGTTCCGTGTCTGTCTGTCTGTCTGTCCGTCCGTCTGTACCCTGAATCCTTGTCACACACATAACTCATGAACCACTGAACCGATATTATTGAAACTTGGTCGGATGGTTGGTTCTGGCTTGAGGAAGGTCCCATTTAGAAAATCATCAAAATCGTATGTAAGGAGGAGGGGTGACATTCCAAAATATGTATTTTTTCAAAATATCTCAAGAACGACGCATGTTACGTAAAATTTGTATAGAATTTTGTATATGGGTCTACAAAGTTTGTTGTAAAATATTCCCTTACAAAGATTAATGTCATTTTGACGTTTGCATAACTTTAGATTTAGATTGAAATTATCAAAAAATTAAAAATATACGAAAAAATAATCAGGTGCGTCTTAAGAAAAATTTCGAACTAATATTTTTTAGTAAAATTGTATAAAAATTAAATGGTTAACCAATTCTAAGCAATTTATCTGAGCATCAGTTTTTATTTAAATTGTTCAATAGTTAATTATCTTTGGTGAATTTATCACGAGGAAGCACTGTGCATTTACTTGGCAGATATTTTTTTTGTATTGCTGTACGACCTCGCTTCTCTGAGTTATTTGCGATCAAAGCAAAATTCTACACTTTTAACTTTGAACGCCTATAACTCGAGAATAGAGAACAAATGACCGTAACAAAATCCAAAAGATTTGGTAAGCTGGAAGTCTTTTCTTTATAACTCGGTTAAAAATAGTCGTATAGCGATAGAAAAAAAGCATATTGGAGAAGAAAGTCTGATCTATAAATGTCATTCATTAGATTTAGTCAAAAAAATTTATTATGGCCCTTGGAAGCTCTCAAAATTGATAATTGTGTTTGATATTTTTGACAACAAAAAAAATTCCGATAAAGAATATAACACCATTATTTGTGGGGCTGTGTTATTATAGTAAATCGTATCATAATAAATTATAATGTTTGAAAAGTAGCGATGCATATTTTAAAATGATTTACTGAAGATTCAACCGCTTTGTGAACAAAACTAGAAACTGGTTATATTTATCAATGATTTAATGTCTATATTAGGGTGCTTTTTTTTTTGCGACTATTTTTTTTTTTCACTCCCACCTCAAAATTTTCTTGGAAATACCTCAAAAAAAATTCCCTGAAAATTTGAGCCCTTAATTTTAATATTAAGTACTCGCTTTCAGCGTTTAAAGATTTCCCATTGAAAATACACGTAAACTTGAACTTTTTTTTTTTACTTTTTATAGCTCAGAGGCATTTTATCCTATTTGAACGTTTAAAAAACCAAATTACGCAGAATTAAATGTTCTATAAAAGTATTTATTGCAACGAAACTGTAACTTACAAGAGTGAGACAGTACAGGTGATTAAAGTCAAATTATTCATGAATTTCTTGTTTTTTCATTGTTATTTCATAAATGGCTGAAAATACAGAAAAAGTTTAAATAAAAAAGTTGTAGCAAATTCAATTTTCTTCAAAAAAGATCCTGAGCATCAAATCTCTATTATTGATATTTTTCAAGATAATAAGCTTTTTGTTTTTTATGATTTACGATTTTCATGAACATAAAGAACATCTATTTGAGGTTATTTACCTCTTCTTTTCTTCTTGACTTTGAAAAAGTAGATAATAACTTTAAAAAAAATTTTTTTTTTAATAATTAGAGTCGCGAATTCATGAAAATCGTAAATCATAAAAAACAAAAAGCTTATTATCTTGAAAAATATCAATAATAGAGATTTGATGCTCAGGATCTTTTTTGAAGAAAATTGAATTTGCTACAACTTTTTTATTTAAACTTTTTCTGTATTTTCAGCCATTTATGAAATAACAATGAAAAAACAAGAAATTCATGAAAAATTTGACTTTAATCACCTGTACTGTCTCACCCTTGTAAGTTACAGTTTCGTTGCAATAAATACTTTTATAGAACATTTAATTCTGCGTAATTTGGTTTTTTAAACGTTCAAATAGGATAAAATGCCTCTGAGCTATAAAAAGTAAAAAAAAAAAGTTCAAGTTTATTGTATTTTCAATGGGAAATCTTTAAACGCTGAAAGCGAGTACTTAATATTAAAATTAAGGGCTCAAATTTTCAGGGAATTTTTTTTGAGGTATTTCCAAGAAAATTTTGAGGTGGGAGTGAAAAAAAAAATAGTCGCAAAAAAAAAAGCACCCTAGTCTATATGGATCAATTCAGCTTTAGGATTAGTTTAATTCTTCTGTATATATTTATATGTATATTATACAATTACAATTCAGCCACCACAATGTAAGCCTAAGATGTTTCATAATTGTATCCTAAGCACAAACTTGTAATCCAATTCTCCTGGAGATTAGACATGTTACATCTGCATTTGGAAAATCAATGAAAAACACAATTAATTAAAGTTCTGTACAGTACCCAGACATTAACAATGCGCCATTAACGAAGAACAAGAAATAATCTTGTAATCTTCTCTGTAAAGTAGCTCTACGGTACGAAATCAACCAGACAGTGGCATTATATATACGGGCTTAAAGGGAATTATCATTTTTTTTTTAAATTTTTATCGCCTTATTTTTGATGAATTATTAAATTAAACATTGTTATCTGTCCATCGATCAGAGTAATCTAAAAAAAATTGTTATTGGTTTCTTACTTCGAAAAAAATATACTAAATATGATTTCAATTTGATTATATTTTGAGTATGTTCTCTTTTTTGACTTCTCGGTGTTACATACAACAAAAAAGATACCGTGGAACTACTGTACTGAGTGTATAGTGTACGTTTCTCTACAAATTTTCTCTGAAACATTTTTTTCTAATTTCCATCGTTTCAAAAATAATTTAAAAAATTAAAAATTTGACAAGAGTAAACATTCATTTCCGTTTTTAAAAATATGAGATTTTTCCAGGCAAAAATTAATCCAAAATATAAAATTTTACAGTTCTTAGATTTGTCGTTTTTGAGTTACAGTGTCTACAGATACACAGACATCATGGCGAAAATAGTCAGAACGGATTCAGAGAAAGTCAATTTCTGGAATTCGAAAAATCGGCTTTACAATACTTATTTATACATTTCGTACATATAGTATAAGAAAAAATTGAAGGCTTATAAAAATATTTTGCCGTTGTATTTAAATGTAGGTACTTGTACACTGTACAATGTTACATAAATGCAACGTGTGATAGTCAATTGGAACTGGTTAGTTTCTATACAGTATATAATACCAAAAGTGCATTGTCAGATATTGGTGCAACTAAACTTTGAACACAATAAAATTTTAATCAATTTCAGTGGTTAACATTATGTAAGTAATGCTGAAGCAGTGGTGTCTACAAGGTAGTTGTAAAATTAAATCAGTGGCGGAGTATTAAAAGCAAGCTGATAATTTTTAATGTATGTAATATGTAAAGTAATTATATGTAAGTATTTAAAAAATATATGTATATAAATGATTATCTCTACACAAAAAAATATACTTCAGAACTGTATTCACAATTATAAGAAATTTATATATATTAGTATGCATATTCTGATGTTGAAAGTTTTGGTAAAAACTTTAAAATCTTGTTATAAGACACGTACGTTTTTAAAGCAGAAGTTTATAGTTTTTTTGTTGTTATTTAAAATTTGTATTTATTTATTTATAAACTAAACAAATATACAGTGTGTCCCCAGAGAATGCATCAGTTCTTGCTAAAAAAAGTTTGATTTTTCAAAATCAAGTAGGCCTTATTAATTAATTAATAAATAATTCTCTACTTATTAAAGTGGTTATCATAAATTTCTGGAAATTTTTTATTGAGATATTAGAAAAATGTTAGATTGTTTTAAAACAATCAATTTCAACAAATTCCAATCGATATTAATAAAATTTTGTATACAAAAATAATTTCTTTTAAAACATATTTGTTTTAAATAAGTTGGGTAGTAAATAAAACGTGAAAAATAGATTGAAATATGAAAAATGAAAATTGCTTAAAATAATTAATTTAATGATATTAAAAATTGTTTTAAGTTACATTTATTAAACAACAATTGTTGTAACAAACAACAAAATGGAAGAAATGAAATTCTGTTGAACGTAATTTAAAGTAATCATGCATTTCAAGCCAAAGGACCTATATAAACTATTCTGGCGCAAAAAGTGATATAGCTACGGTATATATTTTAATAGCATCTTATTAACACTGAACAAGCAACTATGCCATTGGCCCGACGTACTTCAAGAGCAAGTTGGGACATACAATGTCTGACAAGAACGAATATTACTCTCTATATACATTATATATGTAAGTAGAGTTGTGAGTTATACTTAACTCTCAACTCAAGTTTGAGAAGATAGTGAATAATAATAATTATTATTTATTTTGAGTCTCATCTGCTGACGTATATTTTAACCATCTTATAATAATTATCACTTTATTAGTTTCTTTTATGAATGTAAAAGAATGTAATAATTGAAATATCTATAAAATATATTTTCATAATTAATACAACCATTATTAAAAAAAAGTTATATGAGATCGAGATTTTTTTCGAAAAAATTTACGTAACTGTCAAATGTAAAATTCGAGATTGAAACGAGATGAATCTTAACTGACTCTCGGTGCGTCTCGTGTATAGCAATAGTTATATAAAGCTTAATTCTGCAAGATTAAAAGAAGTACCTATATAATTATTAATCATTTAGTCTGTAAATTTTCAACTCGATATATAACAAATTTTAATAAAATTACTACGCTTTATAAAATGTTGAGCCATGGTGTATTATTGATGAAATTAATAACAGTAGGCTTTTAGTACAGGTACACATTTATTTTTCAAATATGACATTTCATTTATAAAATTAAATTGTAAAATGTCAATGCAAAGCCGTATTATAATTTTCAAACGTGGGTTGAATTACGTTTATTTTTAACATTAATTTGTAATAATTTCCTTTTTATTCAAATTCAAAGAAAAAATAATCTTCTCACACAATTCTGAGGTATTGTATTGTTCTAGATTCTATTATTGTCTCTTATCTCTAATCCATGTCTTTATTAATACATACGCCATAGGATATTTAACATTAAAAATGTAGTAGTCTTTGACAAATATAACAGTAATGTGTATTGGTGCATTTTGAAATGTCTCCATGAAACTAAATGATAAATTTTAAATAAGTGTGAAGAAATAAAATATAGACATCAAGCCATTTAAAATATTATTTTTTATAGTATTTTATTATATTACTTACTGATATTAAATTATAAAAATATTATTTCTCATTGGATCAATGTTGACTTTTTAACCACAATAATCCTTTGAACTAACCTGACAGTCCCCCTCCCCCCCAATAAAAAATGTAGTTCAAAGAAAGATATATGTATAATTAAAGTCAGAGTAAAATTTCGTTCAGATAAAATATGGTGAACTTTGTACGAGTATCAGATATATTTATAAAAATATATAAAGTTAGGTGAGGTGACATTCCAACATCCACCCAAGTTATGCCGGATAATCCAGTTAGTAGGTAGAGATACAATATAATATATACAATAATTAAAAATGTTTTTATTAAAATTACCAATATTTTTGAATTCTTTGTAGCATTTTAAAAGCAGGAATGTATTCATATACAACATCTCCAATAATAACATGTAGTAAATAATAAATTAAAAACCCATACCGTATTATTAAATACGATACACCAAGTATTCCATACATCTGAATAAATTTTCGTGTCGACAGCCTAACCAAATAAAAATATTCTACAATAATTAGAATAATTATTTCTTTCCCTACCCATAAATAATATGCGGCTAATTTTTGGTATGGTAATAATGCGGATAACAAGAAATAAGATGGCGCCAACATCTTGTTATTAAAGGCATCGTGTAACAAAAACTGTATTCCCTCTAGGATATTCCGTGTGCATTCTTTATCTATGTCGGCTCAGTGGCGGCTGTCATTTTAATTTAATTTATTTTAATTTTTTATTAGTTTTTTTTAGGTTCTTTATCATACTTTTCTTTTGTATAACAAGTAATCAACTCGATATTTTAATTATTAACACACTCCCTAACTATTTTTGTTTGACATATTTTTTTTATGTAAGTCAGCGCATTCAGAAATGTATAATTAACAAAATTTGATTTTGAAAATTAGCCATTCTTTATAACCTATAAGTGACATAATTAGTTCCCGCTCTACAGTTTACACATGTGTATGTGTTTAATCACACACGTGTTTGTTTATGTGTTATTCCACCTTGCTTAGGGTTGTCAGACGTCCCGATTAATCGGGATTGTCACCGTTTTTTAGTCTCATGTCTCGGTGTCCCAAACAAACCTTTCTGGACGCCCAAAAGTCCCGTTTTTCAAATTTTGCATATGGTTTGTTTATTCAATTGTTGAATTCAAATTTGACAGTTAACATCATTTTTGACTTACAATCAGTCCATCTATGTCAATAATCGATTCATTGAAATTTTTCTAATAAACACACTATAACTTCAGCGATTTTCAACGAGTTGGTGAGTTATTGGTTGTTATTAAAATTATAATTAATAAATGATTAGTATTAAAATTTATAAATTTTATTTTATTATTTAATAGAAATTAAAAATAAAATGGTTGAATATTGTTGATTTTTTTCGACGGGGAGGAGGGGGGGGAGTCCCGATTTGACTCACAAGAAATCTGACAACTCTAACCTTGCTATATATTTTCCTGTATGAGTTTTTTTTACAGTTACACGTATATTAAGATCGTAAACCCGATTTCGTCATCCACTTGCAATATCTCGAAAACCATTGCTTTTTTAACCTTGTGTCAATTGAGACTTTTGATCAGGAGGTCATAATGAATATAAACATATATACTATAGTTTCAGCAGAGAATTAAATTCCATTGTTGGGTGCGGGGTCCTTTATATGATTGACTATATATTATTGTCTATTGTTTATGATGTATAAATGTAATAATAGATGAATTTAATCCTATATATAACCCGATAAATGTGTTTTTAAATGATTGCAAACAAAGAGTGAATTGATACATATACATATATACGAATACATATGTGTAAAATATGAAACGATAGGGATTTTAAACTAGTCATTATAATACCTTTAATGACCTACATAATATAATAGCTCAATGTCTGTAATCGTTGAATAATAAATATTATATTTTCGCACCTGTTTTACTAATTAGTGAAATGAATACAAATAATATACAAATCATTAGTTTATCATTAATCAAAAAAAAAATAAGTAAAATATAAATCTTCAAACGAAAAAATAGAAAAACAAATAATCATTTATAATTTACATTAGATGTAATTTATAATTTATGAAATCATGTATTTTAATTTTATTGACACAGGTATTTAAAAAATCGTTAGTGTATAATACATACCTATATATCATGATTCAGTTATATCTAATATAATATTAATGATGACAAAAGTACATTTTCGATATAATAACATTTGTAGAGGTGAAAGTTAAATATAATCATGCGTTCTCAAATATTGACATTGTTTAAGTGCAAAAAATGATTTGATATCTGAAATTATGATTATTGTATAAAGCCATGGTTTCAAAACATAAACCAAAAAGGCTAATGCAGTTATTATAGTTAAAATAAAAACCACCCCTACGATCTCATGCAGATGCGACAATACAAGTATAGCTTATGCTGAACATTTAATTCTAAAATGTCCCATTTGGAAAAGTGAAAGAGATGTTACTCTCATAAATGATCCAGACTCTATCCTAGAGTTATTACAAAACACAAAATACTACAATAAATTAATAATAATAATAATAATAATGATTTTTATTCATAAATGAACATTACAAAAATGCTATCGAATAAGTCATATAAACAGAGAAGAAATTAACAATATAATTCTGTTATAACACATATTTTGATTGACTTAAAAAAATATGTGGAGTATCGTACAGACTATAAAGTAAACCAAATAAATATAAAATAAAGAAATTATAAACAAATGTATGTACATCACATTAATACCTATAACTGGTACTGCATTATTTGAATTCATCAACAAAACTAGAATAATCATATAACAACAACAACAAATAGAAGATAAATGTCAATATGGCCAACATGTATATATGTATATAAACTAAAAAACACACCAATTGTGAAATTATCTTTATAATTTATACTGAAATAAAATAGGTCATGATTTCCTGGATTTAAATTTCAGACATTTGTAATGCACACATTTAAATTATTTATTTCTACAGTCCCTATAACAAGACAATTAGAATGCATTCTCTAACTTACAACGTAATAAATTTCATACAGTATATTAAGTAAATTTCTTAGGAATTAAATCCGAAATCAACATACAAACCTTTAACGGGCTAACGCGCTATAACTCATTTCAATTTTTCCACGAAACTAAACCCGAGAGCCACTGATTAGAAACCGCTGCACGCAACAAGGATCAAGGACAATGTTGTAATCCCGTAAATCACTTAAATAGCTACGTAAAAGGAAAAAGGGTAGCGCTATCCCTGGTCGCTCGGAGAGTTACTGACTTGTTTCTTGTTATGAACTTCTTCTTCATCTATTGCTTCATCCACTGTGAGAGATGGACTGTGACAATTAGCCCAGTAATTGCGTGCGAGATGCGAGTTATGTGTGAAAGTGAAATAGAAACACAGGTGGTGCCTGGACCGGACTCAAAACAATACTTCTTAATTATAAATGTTTACTGTTCTTTAATTTACTAATGTATTGTTCTGGGTGTAAGCCGCGTCGGTTTGGTCGTGTTATCGGCCACTTTTAGAAGAGCCCTGAAGATGTCCACTGCAATGTGTGACGAAACGTTGGCCGATAACACGACCAAACCGACGCGGCTTACACCCAGAAGCCAAGATCCTTACTAATGTATTGTTTATCATATGACAGTGTTTCTCAAAATCAATCAAGTTAATGCAGCGTTTCTCAACCTGTAGTATTTGCGACCCAATTTTCAATCACAATTCTCATCCTACCCCCCCCCCCCCCCCTTTACTCTGCAAGACAGGCCCAAGGGAGTCACTAATAATTAAAAGTCTTGTTTTTAATTTAATATTGATAAGTTAATTATTAAATACATTGTGCAGTATAAATACAAACCTATTTATAAGTGTATTATATCAGTGTAATAGTAAACGTGTATTTTATTTTTTATTATGTTAGAATGTATTTTATTGCTTTTCTTTCAGTATATTAAATACATTTTTTAATAATTTTTTTTCAGGTAGAGAATCGCTGAGTTAATGCTTTACGGCAAAACTATAAATATCAAAAAATATATAAATAGGTTGGTTCAAGAAGTATTACAAAGGAGATAACAAAATTTGTTAGCTAACAAGCACTTACAACGGGATATTCATTCTGTTATAGTATCTACGGATTTGTTTTGGAATAGAGAGCAGTGATACTTCAACTTATTATAACACAGTTGGCAACTCTGACTGTAAAAATTAATTTTTATAATGTCACCACTGTTTTAATACCGTTGGTGTGTGCGAAACTTGTCAAATACTTCAAACTTCAAAGGAACTGTCATATTGGTGTGATACCCCATTAGAAAGTGTTTATTAGCTAACAAATTTTGTAAGCTCCTTTATAATACCGGACATAATTGTATTATAATATATTTGAGATATAGATATCATTGGATAGAGAATTTATTTGAGTAAATAGGGAATTTTTATTCCAGAAACAAAAACACCACGTAAATTACTACTTTAATTATAGTCAAAAATATCTAAAAGAGTAATTTTTAATCTCATTGTAAAGTGGTCTATTTTAAATCTATAGAATGAAATATTATTTTTACACATTTATACAACCAAGATGACATAGTTTGTATCGAGAAGCCAAGAGGAGTTGAAATAATGAAATATATTTATTAGAATTATATCGAACATTTTATTCTTACATTTAGTACGCCCCTGCTTATTAGAAGTGAGAAAATAAAATATGGAGTAGGCACCTATTATAGACATCAATTCAGATGAAATATTACTTTATAGATATTTTTTATAAACTCATAACTTTGATATAATTATAAAGGTTCTTTATTTTTTAATTTTATAACTATGCAGGGTTACACAAATCTGTTTTTTTTGTTGCATATAACACATTTCCCTTAAAAAAGGCTCAACTAATTAACAAAATCCTAACTAAATAGTAAAGTGGCTCAGGTAAGTTGTTTCATGTTATTGTGTATTTATTGTATTTACTTCACCAATACATCGTTATTTACAATGTTGCTAAATTACATTTCCGTTGAAACTAATATTAGTTAAATGCAGTAATTAGTTAATAGAACAATTATTTGTTCTTTATACAAACCATAATTAATCTGTGTTCTAATTAATGTAAAGAGATATTAATCAATAAATAACAAAAAAACATCCAAATAAAATGTATTTATATATATGTATATATAGTATATAGTAAATTAACTAATTCCATATTCTCATCAAAAAATAAGTTAATACAAATATGACAGGAAAGCATGAATAATTCCTTTTGATTCTAAAACAGACGTACATACAGACACACAGAGATACTCATCTTTACGAAAATAGAGATGTAAATTCATGAATGTCCATAAGTTAAGTTGGCGTACGTCTTGCGAGAGTTCCCTGGGGAAACAGGGACCAGCCAAACGCACACGGGACACAGGTGTGTGTGCTGATTGTGGAAGCCGTTGAGAGAGGTACTTTATAGAGTTGTTTAGCTACGTTTGATGTTTGTTGCCAGGTAATTAGGTTTATGGTTATTACACCTCAGGAGTGAATAGAGGAAAAATGGGTCTTAATGTAGTTTTTATTTTACTGTGCACGTGTGAGGTAGGATTTGTGAGAGCTGAGTTCTGCAATCGTGTTCGAGGATTACGGAAAAGCCTGCGACAGTATAATTTTTTGTGTATTTCCTATAGAGTCAGGTAAGTCTCGTCTCGGTTTTAGAAATTATGTGTCGTTTTGAAAAATATTAAGCCAGTCTCATCTTGTACAGGGAGACCATTTTTCTCATGAGTAATAAATAAATTTTGAAATATAACGAATATAGTATATTTTATTTTCATGAATTATTTATTTGAAATTTTTTTTATTTAAAAGTCTCGACGAAACTTATAAATAAAATTTATTTAGTCTCGTCTCGGCAAAATTTCAGACGGTATCGTCTCGTTCGAGTTTCAGTCGATTTCGTCTTGGACGGCAGAGGTGACCAATAAGCAGATTACGATCTAAAATACATATCCATTATATTTATAAGAATTTATAGGTTTGTTTAATAATATACAACAAAATATCATAAATGCATATGCAATATCATATATACACCCCAATTATATGACATTGGTATGTATGAGGAAAGTATCGACAATAACTATAAAAAGGTAAATATGTTCAATAATATTTCACCCACGAAATAATCAAGATTTGATTTGAAGACAATGTAAACTTACTATGAAAAAATAAAATATTAATATCATGAAAAAAATTTGTATTTGATACTTCGAGATATCAGAGGTCCAAATAATTATTTTTTTTAATGAATCTATATAAATATAAATTATAAATTGCCAATTTTTTGTGGCTTTCTCTAATAAATTTTAAATTATTTAACTATATAAGTAAAATTAGATATGCCTAGTTAAACAAGAAAAATTCCAATTCGAAGTAACTGTTTTCAAATCATTATTTATTCAATATCTGTAATATTAAGAATATAAAAATAACTTTTAATTCCGAAGAACAACGTATGTATCAACCTACAATATATTTCCCCCAATTCCTTATAGAGTAAAATTTGATACAACTATACAAATATTTCGACATAATGTTGAACGAGTGTATCAAACCAAAAATAAATAAAAACGACAAAGTTTAGTAAACAAAAACCAAAATCGCATTCGAGAAAAAACAAACTCAATATTGGCTTCGCTTTCCTTGACGATGTCATTTCTAATATTAACAAGGAAAGATCATCTCCTTACAAAGTCAACAATGTAACGGGCTTTAATCAACCTACAGGACAACACAAAAACTAACATAGCGTGTAATGAATACAGTGGCGGTTCAAGCACAAAAATATTTTTAACCTTCCAAGCATTGTTCTATCATCTATCTATTCGATTTAATCAACACGAATTTAAGAAATAACTTATAAAAATTTGTGTTTTAGTATTTTGTTCAAATTTCAAATCTATATATTCGCTATGGTCACTGAAGTTACCAAACAGTCATTTGAATTTTTTAAATATAATGTAAATAAGCAATTAAAATTATTAAAATACAATCAATAATAAAATAATAACTATAACCTTGTGCTGTACCAAATTGTGACAGTAATTCTTCCAATAAAACATTAATTTTTCATCTGTCACAAAAAATGCAATAAACTTTAACTCCATTAATTGTAAATATATTTATGTTTACTTCCAATTACGTTTTTAATTGTACATTTACATTGAAATGTAAATAATATTATTAATAAAAATCTTAATTTGAATTCAAATCGCTGTTTGGGAACTTCAGAAGGGTTCAAGTTTTATCCGATAGGTGGCAGAGTGGTCACGACTATAGCGAATACAATATAACAAAATCCGGTATCCTGAAGTTAAATTCTGGTTTGGATTTTACTAAGTTAGTTGATTTGTAGATGTATATTGTAAAAAAAAAATATTCTCCTAATTTTATATTAAAATCTATGAACGTAGGTAATAGTTAAAATATTTTACTTCAAAAACACTTACAATTAGATTACAAATTCCCGCTAAATGTATATTTCTCGTTAGTTGAATTGCTGACATTCCAACGCCACTGACACAATTCCTCTTGGTTCTCCAACGGACGTTCGTATACTACTACATAAGAAGCAATAAAATAAATGGTCAAACATACGTACTAGGATAAACTTGTTAAGGTCTTTGTCTTCTTCTTCTTCTCCTTACGATATGAGATACCCCGATGTTTGTTTTCCTATACACTATACACTAGATCCGTTATCAAAGTCGAAGAATATTTCATAAAAATTTTCCACTAGAGTCGTGTTTTGTTTTTGTCTAGAACACGCACTCTAGATTCCAAATTGAGAAACTAAAATCCTGATATGAAATGTAAAATCTGTTGTGGCCTACACATGATTATTTGTTCATCACTGTATGGAAAATTTTACTTATTAATTAAAATAATAAGATTTTGATTTCGAAATAAGCGTGGGCGAAAACTAATAATGTCAGTAGTTTTTGAGTATGTCATGATCGATAGTTTCAAGAATTGTTTTTTTCGACTTAATTTGAAAACGACTGAACCGATTTTGACGGAACTTTCATTGTTAGAAAGCCTAGTACGCTACTCCATCACTGAGGAATGATATTAAATATATGTATACAAGAAATTCGTGAGTTACTACAAAACCGATTTTAATGAGTTTTTCATTGTTACAGAGTGACAAATCAATAAAATACAAAACACGTGTTTAGAAACCGCAGGGAGCATAAAATTTTAATTTCATGAATCGATTTTGTTTTAAATTATAACAATTAATAATACTGCAAACTTTTTCAAATTATATTATAGAGCGGAAGCGAAGTAAAATGAAATTAGAATACTTCAACTCCTTGATAAAAAAGTTAAAAAAACTCATACATATATGTACATATGTTTAATTTGAAAACACTTAAGTAAATATTGCATGTGTACAAATAGAGTAAAACTAGTAACTAAACTCTACATTTCAATTGTCACATGTTAGACATTCAAGTATTGTTGAAACTATTTTATTTCCCTTCGTTTTGCTCAAGTAGTTCACGTCACATGATCTTCCGCGTGCTGTTTTCATTTGAGCCAATGAATTCTGCTGTGGAAATGTCCCTTCATATCCGTTTATATACGACACATATCCTCTAGAGTTAAAATTCGATTTACAATAAATTATAGTTTAATGGTTATATACCGATTCTATTTAGTTTTTTTGTCAGTTTTTTTGTAACGGAAAATGTAAATTGATTTTAGTGTATACTAATTATTGATTTTCTATTCATAAATGAAGCTTATAAAAGTTGTTTTAAGAAATTATACTGAATTTGTAGTTGTTTGACGTAATAAAACCGAATCCAACGCCCAAATTGCTCTATCGCGTTAGGTTTTCGAAATATCCTGACCTAAACCTACCAACAATTTATGAATATATTTTTATTTTTTGGGGTTGTATTTGTGATTAGTATATTCTATTATTATATTCTTCTATATCATTACTTCAGACAAATAAATATGTTATGGTCAAATTCATAAAATTGATTTAAAAGAATATTATAAAACAATATTGATGATAAAAAAAATATTTATCGTCTTTAAGGTATAAAAAAACTTGTTCAATTAAAAAATATACTGCGAAAAATACTATACCTATAATATAATTATTAATATAAGATATTTACACACTTCTTTAGATGAAATAAAAGATAAAGTTGATATATAGGATATGCTATTACACATACAACGATCAAATAAATTGATAAGTCACGGTAATTCCATTAAAAATAATATGCAATTCATAATTTGCCTAAAAAAAGTGTACAGGATATTCTTGTTCGGTGACTTTTTAACATTTCATAAAACCAATAACACTGAATCATGAAATATAAAAGTTTTTTTCTGGTACTCTTTAAATAATAAATGTCAATTACAGGTAATAAAAGTATTTTTACAGTAAAGTTGAACGATATAATTGATATGGTAGGAATAAATTACCAACTGTCAATGTATTAAATGACATTTACAACTATTAATAAATATTAGCCTTTGTCTGTTGTGAGTGTCATATAGCTAGGGCTGCACACGAGGCGAGAGTCAGGTAAGACTCGTCTCTATCTCGTGTCATATACGTGACCGAGACCGAAAAAATATTGATCTCCCAGGGCTGTAACTAAATTTTCATTTATCTGTCATTGATTCTCTATAAAAGCACCCAGAGGCAGAGTCCCTAGTAATTAATTTAATTTGAGGAAAAAAAATTACATTCATTTATTTCAGTAAAATTAATTAATCTCGAACCATATTTTTGAGAATGTGAAATATAAATTTACCAGAAATATACTGAAAAAATTCGAGAACAAAAACGACTGCACTAAAACAATGAGCATTTTTTAACATTCAAGTCTTTGTTTTAAAAGTCTGGTTTCTTTTTTATTTTAATCACGTTTTGTATCCTGGACGTTATTAAGGATGAAAGGTGCACAAGGTTTAAAGTTATGAAAAGGTTTTTAGAGTATAATGTACATATGTATACGAATATGACGTAAACATTTTTTAATGTGTGTTTTGTATGAGAAAAATGTGTTAAAAAAAACTATACCAAAAGATTTTAGTTACGAGTAGAAATAATTGTTGTGTTTATATTAATGCTGTTTTTCTAGGAAAAAACTAAGTGTTGGTAAAATTGTTTTCAAAGTACGTATTATTTATTTTATGAAATATTTATGTTTTAATCATAAAATATTTTTTATTAAAGAAGAGAAAGAATATTAAAGATTGAAAAAAATAGAGTTAAAAATGAACATTAAAAAAATTTTCATTAACTAGCAAGGATCCATTAATATGGGTTACGGTCTTTGAGCAAAATCCAAAAAATAAATCCAAAATACCATGATTTAAGCCTACCATAGACTAACCCCATTGCATGTTCTATTTTGGCTAATGGGAGGGAATGTTTTATGTAATTTCGATTTGAATATTCCCAGAATAGAAAAATTTAAGTATAGTAAACATTTTTGTATGAGAAGTGTATTACAATTTCATTATATCACAAAATAAACGTGGGATTCGGTTATTATTAAGAAATTTAAATTGAAAATTTAACAAATAAGTTGAATAGTTAATATGTCAGCTTGGCGCGATCGAGGAGACTCCAGTTTTTTTTTAAATATAGCTTACACCATTATCTTTAAGACTATCTAATGCCCGAAGACCTTCGTAACCGCCTTCGGCTATTATTAAGAAATTTAAATTGAAAATTTAACAAATAAGTTGAATAGTTAATATGTCAGCTTGGAGCGATCGAGGAGACTCCAGTTTTTTTAAATATAGCTTACACCATTATCTTTAAGACTATCTAATGCCCGAAGACCTTCGTAACCGCCTTCGGCTATTATTAAGAAATTTAAATTGAAAATTTAACAAATAAGTTGAATAGTTAATATGTCAGCTTGGCGCGATCGAGGAGACTCCAGTTTTTTTTTTTTAAATATAGCTTACACCATTATCTTTAAGACTATCTAATGCCCAAAGACCTTCGTAACCTCCTTCGGCTATTATTAAGAAATTTAAATTGAAAATTTAACAAATAAGTTGAATAGTTAATATGTCAGCTTGGCGCGATCGAGGAGACTCCAGTTTTTTTTTTAAATATAGCTCCTATCCTAGTCCTATTTCAAAATCATGTGTAAGGGAGAGGGGTGACATGCCAAATTATTTATTTTTTCAAGATATCTCAAGAACGACACGTTACGTGAAAATTTTATAGAATATTTTTTGTAGAGCATTAAATTTCCTATAATATGGGTCTACAACGTTTGTTGTAAAATATTCCCTTACAAAGATTTATCTCAATTTATTTAAAAAATTCGTGTTTTGTTTTTCTTAATTGATATTGCTTTGATATATAGTATTAAATGTCATTTTGACGTTTTAAATGTCATTTTGACATTTGCATAAATTTAGATTTAGATTGAAATTTCCAAAAAATTAAAAATTATGAAAAAATAATCAGGTGCGTTTTAAAAAAAAATTCGAACTAATATTTTTTAGTAAAATTGTATAAAAATTAAATGGTTAACCAATTCCAGGCAATTTATATTTAAACACTATCGTTTTTTTTTTTAAATTATTGAATAATTAACTACCTTTGGTGAATTTAGCACGAGGAAGCACTGTGCATTTACTTGGCAGATGTTTTTAAATATTTAATCCATAATGTATACGAAATTGACAGATTACAAATAGAATAGAATGATTTTTTTTTTAAATATTCATGGCAGATATACTTTTATACATTGCTAATAAATAAATTAACTACGCAATTAATTGACTAGTGTCTAAAATACGCGTACGAAACAGTAAAAGTTAATCGATATCATAAATTTTTCTGATAACGTCGCGATTTTTAATTATTCACGATTACTTTCACGTTCTGTATAATATTTTATGCATGAGAAGATCGAGGGAGGCTGGGGGCAAGTAATAAAGCTGTGACGTCGCCAGGGGATTACATTTGAATCATCCTTCGTCGTGTAAGTGTTGAATCCCATGAATACGTTGTAAAAAATTTTATCCTTGTACTTACGTATTGCTAAAATGTCTTTTTACAACGATTTGAACGAAAAGCTGATGTGAAATATTTATGTTTTATAAGTTATATGTTTTTAGTTGACATCTCAATTAGGCATTCGAAGTAACCTATGAAATAATAAAGTTGCACGAAATATTTATTCTTTATGAATTTTATTTTGTTGGTTTCGGTATCGTCTCATACACGTGAAAAATCTCGATCTCGAGTGAATTTTTTTTTTTTTAATATTTAATTATTTATCCTTGCGTAATAAAGAAATTTTGAAATATAATGAATCTTATATATTTTTCTTTGATTATCCATTTAAAAATTAATACCAAATAAAATTTTTACTCATTGTTAATAAAATTTTTAACCGATACTCTCGACGATATTTATAAAAGTTTATATCGTCTCAGCAGAACTTTAGACGGTCTCGACTTGGCGTGCAGCCCTAATATCTCCTAACTGATTAATTCAAAATAAAAATAATAAAGTTATACATAATTAAATACAGTAATTATCCATCCGTTATAAAATAGATATCCTAATCAGATTTCAGATTTATTATCACATTAAAAATTAAATTAAAAGATACCTTAATCGATTAACATTTTCATTTTAAAAATTTATATTAATGTCTTTTGTAATTAACTGAGATTGCTAATATGTATCTAGATAAATTTTTATTTAATATCATTAAACTATAAAAAAAAATATATTTATTTTGCTGGCGCTCACATATCATTAAACAGGTATACAGGGTGGGGCAATAGTGTGTGGAAGTTCGATAACTCATAGACCATAACAGATAAAAAAATATTTCTAATACAGATGTAAACTGTGGGTAAATGCGCATACATAGAAATTATTTTCAAATATACAGGGTGCTACAAAAAAGTGTGGCACGCTTAAGGTAATTTTTTTTAAATGGAATGCCCTGATTATTTTTGCATATTTAAAACTTCTCTTGGGATGTTTATACATATCAAAAATATTAGCCCCATCTGATGTCCGGTTTAGACGTAATAGTATTTTTTTCAAAAAAATTGATGTTTACATTACTCCACTTAAAAATTCACCACTTCCGCGTCAGCATCTTTAAAGACGAAATTAAATATGGACCTTATTGTAGGAGGTTGGTGGGTGCTTTTGTTAAAATATCTTAGAGCCACCATGTAAAGGGTGTTCAAAATTAATTTTCAAATTTTGAGAACTTCAAAGTTATTTTTATCAACTATTTCAAATGGAACACCCTATATATTTTTTAACGATGTTATGTAAAATTACATAACGAACATTTTTCGTTTATACATCTTTATGGTTATTTGTTACCATTTTTGATTTATTGAGCAAAAAGAACAAAATTCAACAATATTTACTTCAAAAAATGATTTTTTTTTCAAATAAAATAAAACAACATGTACAGAGTGTTCATGTTGCCCATAAAAACAGCATTTTATGTTTCTGTCGCGATTTCACACTGCGTATTAGTGAATTTATATGGTTGTAAATTATTTTGGTTATTTGTGTTTGATAAAATAATAAAGCATCTGTTTGCTAACTGAAAAAAATTCATGCTGTTTTAATGGGCAACATGAACATCCTTTACATGGTGTTTTATTTTATTTTTAAAAAAATTCATTTTTTTTAGTAAATATTGTTGATTTTTGTACTTTTTGCTCAATAAATCAAAAATGGTTACAAATAACCATAAGGATGTACAACAAAAAATGTTCGAAATGTAATTCTACATAACATCGTTAAAAAATATATAGGGTGTTCCATTTGAAATAGTTGAGAAAAATAACTTCGAAGTTCTCAAAATTTGAAAATTAATTTTGAACACCCTGTACATGGTGGCTCTAAGATATTTTAACAAAAGCACCCACCAACCTCCTACAATAAGGTCCATATTTAATTTCGTCTTTAAAGATGTTGACGCGGAAGTGGTGAATTTTTAAGTGGAGTAATGTAAACATCAATTTTTTTGAAAAAAATACTATTACGGTTAAACCGGACATCGGATGGGGCTAATATTTTCGATATGAATAAACATCCCAAGAGAAGTGTTAAATATGCAAAAATATTCGGGGCATTCCATTTAAAAAAAATTACCTTAAGCATGCCACACTTTTTTGTAGCACCCTGTATATTTGAAAATAATTTCTATGTATGTGCATTTACTCATAGTTTACATCTGCATTAGAAAGATTTTTTTATCTTTTATGGTCTACGAGCTATCGAACTTCCACACACTATTGCCCCACCCTGTATATTTTATACATATATCAGATGATCACCTGACTTTATAAATAATTATGGTAATGAAAAACCTTGTATCAATTTGCATGCAGTGCTGCATACTTCAGAAAACAAGGAGTAATATAACACGTTATGAAATCGATATACACAATATTTTTTTTGCTCTTTAAGGTAAAACTTGTTTTGAAAAATATCAATATTTTAAAACAAAATATAATTAACATTGTAAATATCCTTAGGTTACTTTTATAAATTACTAGCGGACCCGGCAAACGTTGTTCTGCCCAAAATTATAAAAATTTTCGTAAATAGCCACCTACCGGGTCCAAAAAAAGAGATGAACTTATCGGAGATCGGTATTGTAAAAATTTGCTCACAACCCAAGACAATCTCTTAAACATGGGCGTTATAATTTGGTTGGATTTTAGAGCAGTGCTAATAAATTTATAATAATATAAAACTGCAGCTTTACTTTATTAAAATTATTAAGGTCGTTCTTTTTTTCGTCAAAAACGTTTTGTTCAAAGTGACATAAAATTTGCAAAAATCAATATTTTTTAATAATCGTTTGTACTTTGATGGGAAAACTCATGTTAATAACGAGATTTTTTTTGGAAGTTCCGTTTTCCGCAGTGGAGCACATAACAAAAAAGATGCAATCAGTGTAACAACGCTAAAGTCACTATTTTGTATTATATTTCATAAAAAAAATTTTTTGTTGTATATTTTGAGACATGTACAATAGGGTGGAGTGAAAAAATGTTTTTTTGAAATCTTCGAAACGCTATATGCGCAAAATGTACATTTGTATATCCTTAAAATACCTACCGAAGGAATTTTTAATTGGATATCATCCTGAGGTTCCTAAATGATTTTCTTTATTAGAAAAAAAAAAAAATTTGATTGCGCAATAGTTTAAATTAAAGAGACATTCAGTACCTTTAAAATGATATATAACAGTCAAACATTTATTATAGTTAATCGTTTGAAAAATGCTCTCAAAATAAAATTATTTTTATTAAAAAACCAAAAAATAAACTTAATTTAAAAAAAAAAAGATTAACTATAAAAAAAATTACAGTTACATATTATTTTAAAGACACTGGATTGCTCTTTAAGTTAAATTATTGCGCATTCAAATATCTTTCCCCGTTACCGAGATATTATACTCTAAATTCTGTTAATTTAATGAAATTAAGGTGTTATATCTCGGTAACGGGGAAAGATATTTGAATGCGCAATAATTTAAATTAAAGAGCAGTCCAGTGTCTTTAAAATAATATGTAACTGTAATTTTTTTTTATAGTTAATCATTTTTTTTTTAAATGAAGTTTATTTTTTGGTTTTTTAATAAAAATAATATTATTTTGAGAGCATTTTTCAAACGATTAACTATAATAAATGTTTGACTGTTATATATCATTTTAAAGGTACTGAATGTCTCTTTAATTTAAACTATTGCGCATTCAAATATCTTACCCCGTTACCGAGATATAATGCCCAAAAATTTATGTTTTTTTCTAATAAAGAAAATCATTCAGGATGATATCCAATTACAAATTCCTTCGGTAGGTGTTTTAAAAAAACATTTTTTCACTCCACCCTAATGTACAATAAACCTTCAAAATTTCATTTGATTGCTTTTAATATTATTAAAACAAATTTCTAAATAGAGTTCAATTTTCCGAAGTGGCGATTGGATGTAACCCATTAAGCGATATACTCTTGCCTGTATTATATGAGTTAATGAAGTGTACCTGATGTACAATACCGTGAATATTGATTGCGTATTGGACATAATAACTGTGAGCAAGCTTTCGGACGGTTGTGATTAATTAAAGGTATCAAATCAGATGATTGCCCAGCTTCTAGTCAACTATTAAATTGTTATTATCTGAAAATCTGGGTCGATATTATATTTCGCACATATTATAAGCTAGTTGAGATATTCAGAAATATAAACTTAATTATTGAAGTAAGAATTGGGCATAACATAATTGATAATTTGATTATTTTTTTAATAATAATTATTAACTATTCCAATTGTGTTTTCTTTCGTTTGAATAATTCATGTCTGTCTGTCCGTCACAGTCTTCTAACTGATAAATTGTTTGACCTAGAAAACTAAGATTTGGCATAATTGTAGTAAATAGTAGACTAATAATAGATCCGAATAAAAAACAGTATTTTTTCAAATTATCGGTGCCTTTAATGAGTTACCAAAATATATTTTTATTAAATTCAGGCGAATAGGATATGAAAATTATGAATATTAGTGTATAAATATTACTGTGCTGCCCCCTTTCGATAGTATTCAAACTGCAATAACATCATGATCTATATAATTGGTTCTTAACTTATTTAAAACATTTATAATTATTCAGAGCTAATAGTAGAATTACAATTAAATTATAAAGTTTCTGTCGTTTGTGTTATCTATAGTGTGATTTATGCTAATGTACAGGTGCACAGAAAAAAATATACTGCAAGAATTCATTAAATTTTCGATAATAATTATACAGTTTTATCTTGTCTATCTCAGATAGTAAGTAAAAACCTGCAATTATTGATTATGACCAAACAATAATTCCCTTTAGTTTAAGTTGGACGCGAAAGTCAACTAAAGTCGATTGTAGTTTTTTATCTTCAACGCGAAAATCTACTATAGTACACGATTCGAAAAAAACACCGTCGCTCCCTAAAAATCGATTTTTATTTTAGAAAAAAGTGAAATATTCAGTAAAATCCTTCACCAAACCCTTTGTTTATTCATTTTTGTAAAAATTATAAAAAAAAATTTGTTTTACTAAAATATGAATGCTCAATATACTACACACGAATATCAACTTCCTTATTTGCAATTTCATGCAAAATTGTCATCATGAAAAGAAAATTTAAATAAAATAAAAATTATACAACTTTTATTTTTATCGAAAAATATTCACATTATTATATTAAGTACTTCGCGACATGATCGCGTCCAAAGTGTTAAAATAAAATAAAATATAAAATAATAAACAGCATAAAAACATGTAAATTAAAAACATCGTTCACGTAATAGAGTCATGAACGCGGCACCTATATTAAAATTTAATATACTATACTATAATACCATAAACTACCATTCAAAATATGGCACTAGTATTACCAACTAACTAACTAACCCTACAATATTGTAATTTATTATTTAATAAATGCGCGATGAGCAAGCTCTGACATAAATCAGGATGTTCATGGCCCACTGGATATTTATGGTCGAATAGATGTGGGAGTTGGAATTCATTAGCATATCCAGATAAATAAATATTTAGACTACCTGTTTTTGTTTGAGTCCAATGTTGTTTTTTTTATGGAATCTCGATACGTTGTTATTATACAGATTCTGTTCCAAGATACATTCGATATTAAAATATTGTTGTTTATATATAAACATTGTAAACACTGAGTAGTCACTTAATGTCTATTTTTATGATACTTTATAAATATAAAATTTTACATAGGCGGGTTTGTGTTAGATTTAAATAATTGTTTTGGTAAAAACTAAAACTGAAATTTTATATCATTTCGATAAACATTTGAATAGTTACATAATTTTATGTAAATTATAAACAAGCTAGCAAAATTTGTTGGCTTGCAAGCACTCTCAAATGGGGTATTAATTCTGTACTAGTATCTATGGATTAGCTATAGAATTTAGAGCAGTGATACTTCAACTAACTGTAACAGTTGGTGACTTTGACCGTTGGTGTTTACTTAACACGCGTGCGCGAAAATTGTCAAACATTTAATAAAACTTAAAGAGATCTGTCAGAACGTTTGAAACCTCATTTGGAAGTGCTTGCAAGCTAGCAAATTTTGTTAGCTCGTTTATAATACCGGACATTAGACTTCAGTAGAGTATTAAGTGATATGTATTATTTTATTTGAAAATTTGGATATTACCTTAATTATTGCCAAGATATAACTTTTTGTTTAATATAAAAGAAACCTTTAAAACTAAACAATTTATAAATACATCCATACTAATATTATAAATACGAAAGTGTGTCTGTTTCTCTGTTTGTTATCTAAATCGCTGAACCGATCTTGATGAAATTTGGCAGAGAGATAGCTTACATTCTGAGGTAGGACATAAGTTACTTTGTATCCTGAAAAATTTATTAGATAAAAAAACATTTTTACGCGCGAATGTTTTAATTTTTCGACTAACATAAAGCAATATGTATTTTCTGTCTGTATTATTTACCTATGTTAATTTCATGTTGTTGTTTTTCATGCGAACGATGTCGCGGATATTTTTTTATTTTGGATATAATGTAATCATTTTATCAATCACTGAACAAATGAGAATCGTTAAATAAAGTTTAAAAAATGCTAACAGAATATATATATTCATCGTTCCGCCACTGGTATCCAGATGTTTGTAGTAAAACATGATAGAAATTATCTTATACCAACATTTTAAATATGCTGAATATTCTCAGATTCTATATTATGTTTTTGTTTGTATACATGAAATTGCTAATTCGAATAAAAATAAAAGAGATAGAGGTAAATGTTTAAAAACACGATATATTATGTACAACTCTCTATCATTTATAAATACCTTATAGTTTTTTTTTGTATTTTATAAAAGAATGTACATAGATAGAAGGGAAACGCAGGAATCTTCAATGTTAAGGTACTGGCACTATTCTTAGACGCTTTAGGAGCAAGGTGTACTGTTTTTGGGATTGATGGGCTTCTTTTTCGTAATTTTCATGAACTCATTTTACGAATAAAACAAGTACCTCTTTACTAAATCAATTTAATTACCAAATTCTGCAAATATAGTTTTTTATTTTTTTAAAACAGTAATGGGGATCCAGTGATGGACATTTGCTAATGATTACAAAATGATAAGTACAAAGACATAAAATTTATAAAATAAAGAATCGTAAAATTTGAAACAATGTAAAGCGGATGCTATGATAATAAAATAATTAAAAGTAGATTACACTAATAATTAATTATAGTTTAAATGTGCATCATTTTGACACCCTTTGGTCAGATTGTCATAAAATTAAGCTGTTTAAGAGTTAAATGTCTATAGTAATGGCAGTTATCAAATATCAACAAATATATCTAATTTAGTACATTTAATTAAACACTGGGGTATGATCCAAGACTGGTGCCAGTACCTTATTTAATTTTATACTAACGCTTGTATACTTTTGGAATTTAAGTATCTGACAGACAATGGGATTTCTAAGAAAAGTATCTCTTAAAGTTTATAGTTCTTACAAACATTGAAACAAAAATTAATATTATTTAAAATCAATACAAACAATTTCATGCATGTAGTGTTTTAATTTTTAACTGACAAAACTTTGGGCGTTTAATTTTTAATTTTATACATTTTGAAGTCGTTATTTTATCCTTTTATCCCGTATTTTTACCTAATTCTAAAAACTTCAGCACATGTGGAACAACAACTAACGAAAATTTATCTATTTGAACCAGCCAACCTAAAATTTATAAGTTACACTTAATAACAAAAGCTAGAAAATACATTTTTTTAGATAAATAAAGTCACTTTTTATAACTGGTTATATTCACTAATAAAAACTGTTTAATGACCATTATCCAGCAATAATTCTTTGAGAATTATTACAGCAACATTTAAAATTTAATATGAGTTTGAGATAAAATTCCAGATGTGCTAAACTGTAAGGTAAACAAATCTAAGTAAGTAATCTTGGCAATAACTTCACGTAAGAATTTTAATGGTCTTCGCAATTAACACTTCACGAAGACTAATATAATTAAGTTAAAACAATTGCTGGGTAATTATACACATGTCGTTTGTGTTTAACTTAACCATTTAGCTGTCGTTATTACACCTATGTGTTTAACTTTCCATATACAGAAAAGTGGACTTTAATTAATATTAGTGTAAGATGTAAGCTAATGTAGTTATAATTTAATCTTATGTTCTGAAAGTAAGAATTCTAAATAAAAAACATCTGCCAAGTAAATGCTTAATGTGCTAAATTCACCAAAGGTAGTTAATTATTGAACAATTTATATAAAAACCGATAGTGTTTAGATATATTGCCTGGAATTGATTAACTGTTTAATTTTTATACAATTTTACTAAAAAATATTAGTTCGAATTTTTTCTTAAAACGCACCTGGTTATTTTATCGTATATTTTTAATTTTTTGACAATTTCAATCTAAATCTAAATTTATGCAAACGTCAAAATGACATTTAATATGTCCAAGCAAATATCAATTTAGAAAAACAAAACACGAATTTATAAAATAAATTGAGATAAATCTTTGTAAGGGAAACTTTATAACAAACGTTGTAGACCCGTATTATAGGAAATTTAATGCTCTGCAAAAAATATTCTATAAAATTTTCACGTAACATGTGTCGTTCTTGAAATATCTTGAATAAATTAATATTTTGGGATGTCACCCGTCCCCCTTACACACGATTTTGATGATTTTGAAATGGGACTGTCCTCAAGCCAGGATTCAGAGGACAGACACACGGACGGACAGACAGACAGACACGGAATGAAAAGTGTTTGTCTTGACGTGAAACGGAAAGATCAATTTAAAATTTTGAAATCGGACAACATTTTTTTTGTCTCAATCTGAAACGATCACAAAGCTTCTCATATCTTCGATATTGCGAGGAAGCAAAATGAGTTACAGAATATTTTTATAATTATAACTAAACAAAACAAAATCAATAAAAATATTTTGAAGCATAAATAAAGCTTTTGAAATAATTAAATTTCATTTTGATAAAATATCCAAATTACTAATTTAGAAAATCGTATTCAACAATTTAACCCGAACCGATTCCAAGTATCCGAGGTAAATGTTTTGACAAGCTTGATACATACCAACAAAAGCTTCAAAGGTCAGCAGGTCAGATTACTCAGAAGTAGAAAAGGGTGTGGACTAACTCACACGGACAAAAATTACGAAATATAAAATTAAATACTACTTTTTTCTAGCCTGTATTTTTTTTACCGATTGTAATGTATTTGGCTAGTGTTTCATCACAAATTGCAGTAGATTTTTTCAGGGTTCTTCAGAGAATGCACTGATGATGTCAATTGTAATATATAACGATATCATAATAACATAAGTACAGTAGTATCCATAACATGTAAAAATCAATTTTGTATTTTATAATTAAACAGTAATTATTTAAGACAATACCAGTTGAGTACATAATATATGATGTTGACCGTTTGAAATGATCCTAAATGTAAGAAAGCCCGAAGCAATGAGGACAAGAGGAACGCAATTTTAACCAGAACAGACATAAGCATAAGACGATATGATATCAGTGAAATTATCTTGACAATTTCGGTAGTTTAATATTCAGCATTGCTTTATTTAATGTTGATGAATACGTGCAGCTACGTTTTAGAGCGAATTCATTTATCATGATACCGGTTAATTTAGATAAGTCTACAATGTTTCCAAAGTGTCTATAATAATTATTATTTCAGATAATGGTATTGTGATTGGGCAAAGATATATGTATACATGTTAGAATATTGTTATGGGTTTCAAATGATATATATGCAAGTCATGCTTTACTGTAGATGCAGGGACGTAACTACAGGAATAAATGGGAATTTCCATTTTTGACCCTAAAAAGAATTGGGATTAAATATTCTATACTATTTAAATAGACCCTTGTAAAATCGAATATAATTTCTATTTTACTAACTACTATTTCACTAATTAAAAGACACACGATAGACCTCTTTATTGCCAATAACTTAGGTATTGTGTGCTGGCAACATAAACAATGGATTACTGATAACAATAAAGACATAGCTAACAAGGTCGAGAGAGAGATGCGATCAAAATGGGCTACGTTATTGTATACATGTATATCATAATTACGGCCATGTGACTGCAATTATAACGTACTGGACATCTGCGCCCCTCGACTCAATAGCGCCCCTACACAAATTTGAATTGCTGTGCTACACACCGTATGCATGTAGTATAATTGCTTTTACTGGTCATGGTTTAAATTATTTGGCAGTTGTTTTATGAAAAATGAAGCCGATTTAAGATGTTCCGAAATTTAATCTTTTATTCTTAACATTCGAAAATGGAATACTGATTTAAATAAAAGATACGGGTAATTTATCAGTGAATATTTGTTTTTATCTCTATATATAAAAATTAATATTCGTTTGTATGAGACTTATATACTCGGGAATTACTGAGCTGATTTCAATACAGTTTTCACCAATTGTTAGATAATTTTTCTGTGCATGTTTGTAACTATTAATATTTTATGAAAACCTAAGATTTAAAATCAAAAGGCTAAAAAAATCTTTATAAAGTCGTGTTTTGTTTCTATGTTGTCACAGCATTTATATAAAAAGGAAGTAGCCATGGTGATTTTTGACACATGTTAACAGTTAAATATTTTGAAATATATTGATTAAAAATTGAAATATAAAGAAACATTTCACTTCCAAGAAAGGTAAAATATTCGTAATTGATTATGATTGTTACTAACCTACTTTTTTAATACAAATTCTAAGACGGGACTAGCTGTTTTATGGGAAGTTGAAATATATTTTGCAGAATTCCGCTGTGATTGTAACTATAGATACACATAAAAGTCTTATTCCTAGACTAATTGTAAGTACACGTTTTTTCGATTGAGTACTTCTCAAAAAATTTTCACAATATTATATAATAATAACAATACACATATATAATGATAACGGTCAATAACGAGGTTTAAACATTATGAAAATGAAGCGTTAAAAACGTTTAACTCAAACCAACCACTAAACAACATAAATTTAAATAATATCCAGTGATAATTAAATGCAAATATATTTTAGTAGAACATCAACGGGTGTTTGAGATCACATAATGATAATTGAAGTAAGAGTAAATTTCTATACGCACACTTAGTAGTACCTCTAGGGAAGTTCTGAGCTATCTGCGGTGAGTTGGCGTAAAGCATTGAGCCGAAGCCAAGTTCAAAGTGAATATTTGATATAATTGATGTATGTTAAGCGTAAATAATGAATGTGGAGGTGAAAATCCTTAATAGATATCTATATATGTATGTATGCCGGGTTCCCACCGAAGCTGGCGCGGTTGTTCAGTTTAATATTGAAGGAATGCAATTTAGAACTTGTTCCGCTAACAAATTTATTAAGAGTAGGTACATTTATACCTATCTATGTATATGAAAACGATGAAACAAGTGTTATTTTACAAACATGTTAATAGGAATTCTTTGAAGAGGCTTGAACAGACCCATTGTTATGTGTAACAAAACATTCATTGGTAAAACAATTAAATCCAGAAACTAATAGCTTTAAAGAGTTATATGTTAAATGTCATTTTCATAAAAATTTTCAAAAAAATAAATATATTTTTTTACTTTGATGAGCAATAACTCTGAACTGGAAATACAGCTAGCAATAACGCTAATACTGAAAAATATGGTAATTAATTAGCTATGAAACTGACTCATTGTGGTTGTTCTTTGGAAGCTATTAGATAATCTTTGTTTGTAAGTACTACTCTGAAGGAATTTTTTCAACACCCTGTTGCTCAGGTTACGAAATAAGGTAGTTTATGACCCAAAATAAATCCTTCCACAAGAATTACCCTGTACTTCAATTTTAATGCGGTGTTCACACCAAAGAAAACAAAACAGCAACATGGTGTTTGAAAATATGTCGTATTTAAAAATGCATAGGCTTTATTGCACTTTTGTCAAAAAGACACGATGTTGCTGTTTTGTTTTTTCGGTCTGAACACGGCATAAGAGATGCCACAAGGGTAGGTATTGTTTTCCATTTAAATAACAGAAAAATTATTCTGCAAAATATTTTTTTGACTCATCCTAGAGCACGAGTTTTTCATGATAACTACATATTATTATATAATAAATTTTATGAATATGTATGTAAAAAATAAAAAAACCTGATAATAAAAAATGTGTCGTAAATAATAAATTATAAAACATTTTACATTCTTATATCAAAGCACATTTTTCATAAATATGAACAGAACATAAAACCCATCATTATTGCTACACGTTATAAGCATCTTATGATAATAGTTAATGGAGTATCACATTCTAACAATAATTACATGTATTGATTGACAGTATATAACATGATATCGAAATTATGCGTGATATGCAGAATTTAGCCTCTCAGATTAGATTCACCGATATACATTGTAGTAGTTGTATAATCTGAAATTGATCAGAGGTGCCTGCGATCGACCAATTTGCAACTCAGTAGATGGCGTTGGTAATGTGTCATTTTTATTGATTTTACACGATTTTATTGCCCTTGTTTAATGATTTGTATCGAATTGGCGTGTATTTGTGTAGATTAAGTTTTTTTTTGCTTTTAATTTTTATTTAACTGTATTGGATTGCTTAGTGATTCTCAAACATTTTCAGATGATGATACCCTAATATAAATTAAATTTTTTTTTTATATTTTGTATTCTTTTACGAGAATAAAGTCGTGTATGCCTCACCCACATAAGCGTACGATTGAAGTGAAACTTCTTTTGTTTTCATTAACCATGTAACTTAATAAATAAAGCTACATGTATACATATAAAAAATGCTGTCTCTCCAAGACAATGCATCATCTCACAATGTTCACGTTACGATCGATAAATTGAAAGAATTACGCTGACCTGGTCTCCAGTGACTACTTCCTTTTTCCTGAATTGAAAATGTGGCTCTCTGGCAAAAGATTTTACTCTAATGAAGAGGTCGAGTTGGAAACAAACGCCAATTTTGAGGGACTTGACGCAAACCACTATAAGACCGATATCGAAATGTTACAGGACCGTTTGAACAAGTGCATTACTTTAAATGGAGATTATGTCGAAGAGTATTTTCATTAAAAAAATCATTTTTCCATTGTTAGGCTAAAGACTTTTCAACCCATGTAGTAAATTAATAACCAAACGTATTATTTTAACGTGCAAACTACTCATTCATCTTTTTTCTATACATTTACTCATCACTCTCTTCCTTAACGAATTTTTGAATAGCATATCGTATTTAATTATTATTGAGGTCATTCCAATTCACTAGTTTCGCTAAAGAAGATTCACTTCAAAAATATATTTTTGAGTTTGTCGTAATAACAGGAGAGTAAATATTAGCAAATTCCTGAATTAACATTGAAATCCCTATGTACTGTACTTAATTTTTACACCCTGTATGTACATACTTACACAACACCACACACATGCATACATACATACATACACAGTGTTTTAGATTTGGAAAGCAGAGACAAACAGAAACGTAATTATCATCACAAACGAACTGAAATTAACTTTTTTATAGTACAATATGTACATACAATAATTTTGTTTGCTCGCGGAAAAACCACCGAAGCTCGACTACAGACAGAAAGATGAATAGTACAGTCAACTGATTGTAGATTTTTAGATGGAGATAAAAATTAAATTATAATCTAATGTCATTCTCTACTTGCTATATTCATATAAACCTCTTATTAGCTAGTTTTTGCTACCTCGTCATATCATACACAGGGTAGGAGAAGCCATGTGATCATTTCTGAATCAGACAAAATTTCCACTTGATCTTTCCCTTGGTTTTTTACAATTAGTTGGATCTGACAAGTATTTGGTTCCATATAAAAATTATCAAAATCGTAGGAAGGTTTTTTTGTTTTTGTTTTTAATATTTCAAGAAGGACGCATGTCACAAATAATCAGGTAATTGAAAAATATTTAAGAATTTATATTTTTTTTAAAATAATAATTTATCTGTATTTATTAAAATTATTTGGTGAATTTAGCACGAAGAAGCATTGTACACTCACTTGGCAGATTTTTTTAATTTTGTATTTTTTAAAGTAATCACATATTTTGATTTAAATTATAGCCGAACTTATCTTTAAAAAAATAATAAAAATGATATATAACTTTTAATTTAATATTTTATAATGAGATTTTAAAATAATTTTTCTTAAAAGTATCAAAAGCAGTTTCGTTTTAACAACAAAAATTCAATTAAAGTCTTAAAAACTAGTACATTAATGCCCGCAAACTTTGTAATACTAATTAAACATTTTAGTTTTAATATAATTATAGAAAATTTAATGATACTTATTTTAACTTAAGAAAAATATTTTTTTATATTAAATCAAATTAAAATCTTATTATTTCATCCAAATTCAAACCAACCACATCTAAGAATTATTAAGACCAAATAAAAATATGTTTAATCAAAACAAACTCCCCTCACCCCATGAAAACACATTCCCTCTACCTTTGATCAATTAGTATCACATAAGTTCCCCCATTCTTAGAGTTAAGAAAACAAAACCAGAACAATCAGTTATCTCTCATTGACATGTCCGTACAGATGTGCTGTACACCATACAATGATTTGATATGCGGCCCAACACGCATCGAGCGCCTGCGAATAACAATCTAATTATTTAATCATTGCACGCGCCCTACATTAATCTCTTGCATGGTTGAACTCGAGAGGTTGCGGCAACGATTAAGGCGCCCGGTGGTAGAAAAGGGGGCGGGGAAAGCACCGGCGAGTTGCCGCGGTAGTGGGGAGAGACAGTAGAGAGGACACGCTGATTCCAAACCGTCTAGATTGGTTTGTGTGTAGTGCAGGCTTAGCAAAGGTGGGGAGGTACTACAAGAGAGCTGCTGCCGTGGTGGGGAGAGACAGTAGAGAGGACACGCCGATTTCAAGCTGACTAGATTGGTTTGTGTGTGTGTGTGTATGCTCCAGTTGTTTGAATGTGTTTTGTTTTGGTTGTTTATATGATTTAGTAGAGCGTGTTTGATGTTTCATTGTTGTTATTACTGTACGACTTAAGAGAACATTGAATGGGGTATGATTTAATTTATATTAAGCAGTTTATATAAGGACATAGAGCATTCAGTGGATAAATATTCAATTCATATTGCTTTCATAGTAACATACATGATAATTCAAAATTACTGGAACACATATATCGTCGGGTTAGTGCAAAAACCAGATAACTCCACTATTTACATTTTTTTAGTTAAGTACATTTCTTTTACCTACGTCTACTGTAAAAACATGATAAATCTCTTACAGATATAAAGGATCAGTACGCATGTGCACAAATAAGGTAAGTCCACTTTGATCAAAATTTAACCAATTAGAACCAGATATCTTAGAAACTATAAAATGTGACTTATCTGGTTTTTGCAGTATGAAATAAATTAAAAAATACTAGCTGTTTTATTAAAAAAGTTAATTTAATATATTCCCATAGTAAAACGAAGAGCCTGTATATTAAAGAAATGTTTTAGTTATAGCTTTAGTTTAAAAAATATTGAAGTCTTTTTAGTAAAAAATCAACTTTTAGTGAATAATTAAATTCCTAATTATAATTTATATAATTGTACACATAACAATATAGAAGTTTAAACAAGTAAGTAAAACCTCCCTTTCAACTTCTAAGAATAAAGGTGTGGATGATAAACGGTAATAGGGGAAGACGGCACAAATGAGACTTGGGTATAGTTACTGTGATCTTTCCCTCCAAATCGAGAAATAATTAGTGGTCGCGATGGAATGGAGGTAATTGCTTTTTTATGACATCAACTTCAAAGTTTCAAGAATACTTTATAAAGGAAGAAGAGATTATTTGTAACAAAATTCTACAGCGATCGATAACTTCCTCTTCCTGTTTATATAAAAGATAAAATTAAATTTGTGTCATAATACAACATGCGCTTGTTTTATTAAAAATTATAAAATAAAATTTTGTCGGCTCGAAAATCAATATTAAAAAACATCATTATAATACAAGAGAAGTGTTTTAAAATATTGAATATTGTTTTTTTTATTTTTGACTTATTTCCTGAATTTATTAACATTTTATATTCGATATGAGATATCAATATTAGAGCTGGGCGCGTGAGTAATTTTTGCTCAACGCACGCTCACGAAAGAAACAAATTTTAGTCACGCCCGCTCACTCACTATTACAAAAAAAAGTATTCACGATCACGCACGCTCACGACGTTGTAAATTAAATTTTGAAATTATAAAAAATGTTTTTTACGTGCATTATATCATGTGTATATTTTATATTTTATATTATTTCTTCTAAATTGCATTTCTAGTACAAGTAATAGCAAATATAAGAGAAAAAAAATAAAAATAAAATAAGAAAAAAAAGCTACAATGCATTTTTAAATCTTTTTTGGTGTCCCGATAGAGTTGGCATTACTGACCATGTGAAAGTGCTTCTAAAAATGACATTTATTTTTTATACTGTATTTTTTAATATAAAAATTCGTTTTAAAACGGATTCACGCATGAGAAAAATGTACTCACGCACGGTTGTTTTAATTTGATACCCGTGACCAGACGTGACCCGAAAAATTCACGGCCCGCGCCCAGCTCTAATCAATATTATGTACTTGGTAAAAATTCACAGTTGTTTTATATAATTTTGTTGTACACTTTCTATCACCCCTTTTGTGTCTCATCTTATAATATATAAGGTTTATTGTTTTTGTGATTGACGGGCTTCTTTTTTGTAATTCTCATAAATTCATGTTACTAATAAAACAAGTTATTCTTTATTTAATCAATTTAATTACCAAAGTCCGCAAATATAGTTTTTTTTTTTAAATTATAGCCTTTTATTTTGTTTAGGTTTTTAGATAAATATTCAGAAATGGTAGTAATCAAATATCAACAAATATTTTTAATTTAGTACATTTAATTAGAAAAAAACCCATTACTGGAGTAATATCCAAGACTGCTGCCAGTACCTTATACGTTCTTGTGAATCTTAGTTGCGCCCACAGAGTTTGATCATTTTTAACTCTGTCGTCTGATATGTTTAAACCTTTCAAAGATAAAACGCTTTAGAAATTGCACATATACATTAGCAGTGACATCTACACAAACAGAAGTCATTCGTCTGTTTACACAGAATCAACCTTTACCTGCTTTATTTGACCACCAGAGGCACTACTACAGCCATCGGCGCTTTTATCGATTCGACCATATTGGCTACACACTCACACACCTATACATTTGGTGAATGTGCGAGAGAAACACCCTACCCGAATTTTATTTAATCCGATATACACATCTCGTTTTATTTCTTTCATAAGGATTGATTATAGCAATCAAAGTTGTTAGAAAGAGAGGGTACGATACAAGTGTATGTTAGTTCGATATTTTCATCTCTGTTTTGTCTGATTGCCATCTGACTACTTTTTACTTCCTGCTCTATGCATTGGCCATAGCGGTAAATTGGAAATAGGACGTTTATAGATTGATGTACTGACCTGCGGTCGGACTCTATTGTCGAATCACAATGAAAATATTTTTCGAACATCTGAGAAAATAGATATAATTTAGACGATACGATTGGTTCGTGAGAAACATATTTTTCTTGCTGAAATATTTTTTTATTATTCTAAAAAAGTTTCATCATATAATTTTGTAACTATTAATTATTACTGTGTGACAATACTATTGACTTTATTGATCACCAATGGATGTGCTATAGGCAATTACTTTAAATATATAAGTAGTTATTTATACCTAATATTAAGAATCCTCTTATAATACAAATAAAACGAAATTTAAGAATATGACCTAAGATACGAGGTGTCGAGAATATTTTTTTGGTGATTTTGTGGCGGTCATTTTATGGGAGGGGGTGGGGGTCTTGGGAACGTCCATTCCGCCTAAATGGAAAGATAATATTATTTGTCTCCCTGAAAAAAAATATAATAATATAATAAATAACCTGGCCAGAGAATGTACCTATAAATTAAAAAAGAAACCACGTAAATCGGATAAGTGGTTCTTGAGTGATAAGCGCACTAACGGACAGACAGACAGACGTTGAGCTTTATATATATTAAGGATGATAGACCTGTGTTAGTCGAAACGACTAACATTAGCCATCTAAGGTTTAAAAGTGTCTTAATAAAGTAAACAAATTAAAATTAAATACGATATACATAGAACTAAAACTGCTATTGCAATATTACGTATAATAGCATACCTATCATATATCATTTTTTTAGCTAAAATGGCGAAATGTTTTTATAAAGCTGTATAAATATTTTCAATGATCTTATTGGTTTTCTTTTCAATTCTTGGAAAAATAATGAAGTCTCACAATTTTCGTGAAAATAAAATATCACTTTTCATTGACTTTATATTTCTCTCATTTTATTTTCTATGGTTATTATAATTAATTTTAATATTTCATCAAAATTTATATTAAATAATTAAAAATTCAGACAGTATTATTATTATTAGGTACTATTATTGTGGTTATGTAACGTATGTTCGTATGAAAATACCTTAATTATCAAAATCTAAAATTAAATTATTTAAATCAGCGAAATAAAAAGATATTTCTTCATTTCTGTGACATTTAAAATTCCAATTAAAAATAAGTCCAAGATGAATTTCTCGATTCAGCATTCCAAGTAAAAAAGGGTATAAAATAAACATACAACTTTGAAAAAGAAAACTTAAAAAGGAAAACTTTTTTCGTGTTTAATTAAATTTATGTGCAACAAAAATACACCTCAGAGTGAAAAGAGTTGGAATAAAAATAACAAAAAGAATGGAAATTATCCAGATCAATTAGAATGTTCTAGTATCTATTTAAATTCTTTTGTTTTAAAACTCGTCGAATTCATCTGGCCGGAAGTTTAAACTGAGTGTAACGTGTTTTTAAATTTTCCTTCTACTTCGGTGGCCATTTGGGAAATTTAAAAAAGAAATACTACTGATGAACTTTCACGTATATAGAATTTGTTTGACACTAGACAAATTCGTTGCGGTAAAAACCTAACGGTGTAGTACTTTAGGTAGTTGGAAAAAGAATATATAAAATATACTTCCTTACTCTAGAATTTTAGTTATATACAAGCTATTCAAAAGTCACGAATAATGTACGAAACTTATAATTTAAGTAGACTTGCATATATTGAGATAATGTAAGTGCGTCTTTGCTGTCCTTATATAATCAATTCTTATTATTTTTGACAGAAAAGAGATACAGATTCGGTTTAATGAAATGAATTATTTGTAAGGAAGGGGTAGTTTTACTACATCAAAAAATATTAATAATTTTATGTGGTTTAGGCGGTATACCCAAAAATAAATAGGTACTTTTTGTTTGCGGTTTCTTAAATCAATTTTTGTGTAGAATCGATTGGTGTATTTAGAAATTTTATATCACTTTTAGTTACCGAGTTACAAGCCCTAACATTAGTTTTTCTTATGGGTCACTATTTTGGCTATAGCATATTTGAACGTTTTTTTTACTCTACTTTACAACGATATGTCACTTATCATATTTATTTACGAAAATAAGTCCAAGTACTAAATAATAGTAATATTTGTAAAGTATTTTAATACAAAATTTTCAAGTAGGCCATGAAAAACAAAAAATGTTTTAAAAAAATCACAATAATAAATGAATATTTGAAAAAAATAAACTATTACAAAAAAAATGTTCTTACTTTTATTAAAAAAATCTGAAAAAAATTTGGTAACGGCTTTGGTTGGACTACCAACAACAAATACTAAAGTCAACAATATCAATTCAAATTCTGGAGAAATAGAGAGGGGCGTCATAGAATTTTTTATTTTTATATTTAGGCAAGTAGGGTGTCAAAATGTAGATCTCAATTAGTAAAACACGACACTTTTTTATATTTTTTTCTATCTCAAAAATGTACCTGTAAGTGACTCCAAACAGTCTACGAAGTACGTACTTCGGAACCCTTATGACATACACCCATGTATGTCTTGACGTTTTATTATAAAAAAATACAGATATTTTTTAAATAGCCAAATCTATCATACACAATTAGTTAATTATAAAAATTAGTTGTATGTTTTTATTTTGATACTATAATTAATATAAATATAGCTATCATTTTTACTGTAAATGATCCATATGAAACATGGACTCTAATAAATCGGCCAGCCCACAATTTCAGTACATAGATATTAATTTTTGAGGACCACTGAGATAAAGCAGCGTGCAGCATGTATCCATGTCGGTTTTTGAATACATAAATGAATGATGAACCTTTTTGTTTGCTATTTGTTTTATGTTTCTGGGATATTTTTATGTTGTTTTTGTTGTGCCATTTGTTCAACGTGACCCTTCACTGTTTACTTGTTTATTTTTTGTTTGAACTGCCGTTAATTTTATTCCTGGATAAAATCTGAAAACTTTTTTGTTACCCTGTACGGTGTATTCCACGTTGTAGTTATAGTGTTTAAAATACGCTAATATATGTAATGTAGGAACTGAGGTAAGATAAAATTGTTTGTTTTGTAATCAATTTGAATGTGGTTATATATAGCTGACGTTTAGAATTTTAACTACATATAGAGGGAAATTTAAATTTTACACAGTCGATGTAAATGTATGGCTTGTTATAAAATATAAGCAATGGTTAATATATTAGGTTATTAAATTTATTTTATATTGCCTGGTAATATATTTTAATATACATATGTCTATAAAAATATTCCGTTGCATTCGCCTATCCTAGTTTAAATTGTTATAAATACATTTTAATTATAGAAAATACGTAATGTGTTACCAATATGGCTTCAAATTTCTTTAGGGAACGACATAAAATTATATTATATTTGGTAAAATAATATTTCTCAAAAATTTCTTCCGGGAACCTCCATAGAATATTAACCACTATTAAAATACAAATAATAATAAACAGGTAATAGTAATAAATAGTTGAAGAATTATCAATAATTTTCGTCAAAAAATTGTAAAAAATATATTTTAAAAAGTATGTTGCAAGTAACTTAATTATAAAAAAAAAACATAATTTTGCTGACACACAAAAACGGGAGAAAAAATAGCTTCTGTTCTGTAGGCCGAAAGTTACCAGACTGACACTAAAAGGGGCCCATAAAACTTGTGACCTAGGGCTCGTAAAGACGACACTGGAACCAATCGACAAACGCACACACACACAGGATTGTAGAAATAAATTATGCAACTCTTTCTCGTCGTCCATAAATCCATTAAAGTAACCCAAGTATGTTAAACAGCTCCACTTAGCGGCAAAAAACAAACCCGGTTGTATGAAAAGCGCGGACCGCAATTACACTAAAATGGCAAATGTAGTTTTTGTTAACTGATCCTCGCTTTTTTTTCATCACGCTACCGCGCTGCACGCTGAGATACAAGGTGAGTGTGTATACGTGTGTGTGTGCGGGTATACACGTCAAGTTGGACGTGTGCTGTACAGGATTTATTATGTATGTTTGATTTATGATTTTCTGAGTGTTGGACAATGGGATGAAGTGAAAAATGGTGGAGAAATTTGCTTAAAGTAAGATGAATTCTACGAAACAATACTATGTATTTTACATTCTATTCTTGGTTTCTGTATATAAGCCGTGTCTATTACTAAAAATTTTAATAAACAATTGATTTATATAGTTATTACAATGGATATTAATAATTAAAACACCAACAACTGGAGTAATTGTTCGCTATATAGATTTCGTGCTGTATTGTACTGTAATGTTTCGAACATGTAATAATAGATTGCATTAACGTAAAAGGGTATTAAAAGCCTGTCCAGGATTCAGTAACCCTACTGGCGCCATGGAAAATGATATCATAGATATGATATCGTTAATTTGCGTTATATCCAGAGCATGAACCTGATTTCAATAAAACCTTAATGATATCTATACTACAATATGCGGGGAAACGTTAGCCGATAGAACGACCAAATCGACGCGGTTTATACCCAGAAGCCAAGATTAAAAAATGACCTATTTTCTTCTTTCAACTATCATGTTGGAGTCTCTTTAGAAGAGTTCCTGAAAATTAGTTTTTGAAGAAAACACCGAAATGAAAGTCAAATCGTTAAGTAATAAAATACGACAACGTGGATAAATAAAAAAGTTAGTACAATTTTATAATCACCAATTGTTAAATTTTTGGTACAACGATTTAAATATCAAATATTATTTCTTGAACCTTTTAAAAATAGATTATTAGTGGTTACCATTTTTTTTTGAGTTAAAAATAAATTCGCAGTAATCGTAGGGAGTATTCTAAACCGAAAACTTTTATATTAAAACAAATAGATAATAATGAAACATGTTTAAACTTTTAATAGATTTTAATCACGTATAAGTTGTTTTTAAAACATTGTTAATACCTACGCATTAAATTTTTAATACAAATGACATAAAGCATAATTAAAACCATTCCACCAACTTGTCAGACAAAACTATTCGACGAATTAAGGTTCTCTGGCAGACGCGGACAAGTGCATCGTAGTGTTGACTAACGAAGTTATTACCAGCGCTGTTTAATCTCAAAAACACACCACCTACATACATTATCCCTCACGAGAGTCGCGTAATCTGGATGCTAATTCACCCCTTACGTTACACCCCCGGCCGTCCCGCCCAACAACCCTCAACCCTCACACTAGTTCTGCTCATTTGCTCTGGCCACTACCATTGGGTGTTGGTCATTTAAGATTATGACATGCCGTGTTTTAACACATACATGTCGGATGAGTTTCGCTAAATCTTTATCAAACAGTACAAGATATACACGTTTAATATGAATATGTGCCCGTGTTATTTTTGGTCGGTTTAGGATGGTGAGATGTAAGGCGAGAATCATCCGGCTTGTGTGTGTTAATGATGTGTGTTTTCTCGGACCTCGTCCGTCTTTTTTGCTGCCTCAATTAATAGGATTAGATTCAGCTAATTTTGCACGATTGTTTTAATAGCTTTGCCTAATAGATTTTTTTATAGAAGCGGAAGGATTTTATTCAAATTAGGATAATGCATGTGATATTAATTTTAATAATGAATTGCGTATAGGAAGTTTCATGTAAAAAGTTGTTCCTTTTTTATAGTTATATGTATAGTTGGACCAGGTTATAACGACATAACGGAAGACAAAGGTTTTAACACATTTAAAACACATATACATGATAAAGAATTTAACTACGGTACAAAAGGATTTTAATATTATTTTAGATATATGCAAATGTTTACTCTCTCTTTTCTACTTTGACGTACTCAAAAACGCACTTTTGAAACTATACACTTTATTATTAGTTTCACGTTTCGTCCTCGGCTATGAACATTTGACATTTGAGTATTTTTTAACCGACTTCAAAAAAAGAGGAGGTTCTCAATTCGGCTGTGGATATTTTTTATATATGTTCTGGTATAATAATTGCATGGTTTTTCGTTTCTTTGAAAGAATATACTTCTGAGATGGTCCCATATAAACTTTATCAGAATCTGACCATGTAGTTCAAAGATACGCGAAAAATAAAAAAACTTTTTATGAAAAAAAAATAAAACCAACTCAAAAAAATATATATATTAAACAGTTTTTAAGAAGGAATACAAACTTCAATAAATGTTAAATTTATTTATTATATACTTTTCAGTGTTTTTAGATCGTTTTAGAATTTTTGTTTCATGTTTTTCTCACATGTTGTACATATAATTTTCAATAGAATCAAGAAATATCAGATTCTGTCATTTTTTTAGATTAATAACCTAGAACTGCAAGTAGTGTTATCAGCTGACATTTCTACTTTGTATAAATTGTCCAAAGGGCGCCATGGTACCCAAGAGCATATGGTTGGGAACCCCTAAGCTTAAGTATCATATTTTCAGCTATTTATTGATAATTTACATTTAAGAACTTTATTTTGGTGTTAATTACTGTTAATGAACAAATTCGAGGACGAAATCTAAAACTAATGGTAAAGGATCAAGTTTCTTTACAAGAAATTACATATTTCCGAGAGTTTATCGTAATATTAAAATAAGAAAGCAAACATTTACATAGAATGTTTGTAATAAATTAAATTCTACAGCCTGTATATGAATCTAATGTAAATAAACTAAAGATAGTTATTACCCAGTCGTTAAAATAAATAATAAATAATATTCAGACAATTGACATTCAAATATTGTTCATAAAATCAACATTCACTTACAGATACGTGTATTTATAAGGAAGAATTATCATATGATTTCTTATTAAACTAACTGAAAGCATAAAAAATATTTAAAATAAAATTTGTTCATTTTTGAAGGGGAAACAAAATTATATTATTATTTTTTGAATTTTTTTTAATAGAAACTTATATTTTTTATTCTATGAGGGAAAAAATGTATGTCTGTATGTCTTAAATAATACCAAATTCTTTAAAAGAAAGGTGTACATTTTCCCCTGCGGTAATACATTACGAATATATTCCATTAAAAAAAAAAATGATATTGAAAACTTCCACTAATTGAAAAATAAAACATACTTACCTTTTTGTTCCCCTTTCAAACCAAAAAACTTTTATCTGAAACATTTTTTTAAAATATTCAGCTATACAAATGTATGTGTACATGTCATTACATCCTGAATTTACCCTTTTGTTATACCAAGTTAATTACAGTTTAAAATAAACACATTTCCCTTATAAATATCATTAACGCAATATACCAAATTAAAAGAATACATTATTTATACCTGCGGTTATAAAAAATCGAATATTCATTTATTATAACAATATAAATATTGATTATTCTTGGTATCACAAAAATACGAACGGTAAAATATTTTTTCTAGATAATTATTCAAATAAACTATAGCGGTATCTACGTACTTAAATAAAAGTACACAGAAAATAAAAATCTATATTAAATATTCCACAGAATAATTACAGACCGGAGTAGTTTTCTACGTAAATATTTTGTATGTTTTTGCATACAGAATATTATTAAATCATATAGTGTTCCTGTTATTAATTTTGACTTAAATTGCTGGTTTACATTTACAAATGAACGTTTTAAATGTTTCTACTTTTTTATCGCGATGAAGGAAAAAACGTATTACGGTTTTTATATAAGTTGACTTTTCATTAAATCTTTAACATGTTACATGTATTTTAGGACTTACAATAACACATTACTTTGTTTATATTTACCGATGTTTCGGCATAATTACAGTTAATGTTTTGAAAATGAAATAAATAGTTTGCAAGGAAAATAAAAATATATTTAAAAGGGAATTCAGCGTGTACTTACATTGATGTAGAACGTAGAATAAAAATCATTATGTTGCACTTACCTGAAAAAAAAAATTATTAATTTACAAAATTAAATAAAATATTAACAATAAAATATAGAGGTACTATTCTGAGTTGATTTAATAGAAAATTTAACATTGGGTGAATTTTAAAATTTGACCATCTTTGGTTTTTAGATCTCAGTACATCTTTGTAGATCTGCACAAATCTACGTAGATGTGTGTAGATCTATGTTGATCTAAGAAGATTTAAATAGATCTGTCTCGAAATGCAGATCTCTCTATTTTTTTCTACTAGATTTAATAAAGTCTATCTCCTTAGACTCTGTAGATCTATTCCAAAATTTAAATCTACGTAGATCTAATCTATCTGTTTCCAGGAAAATGTTTTTATACTGTGTCAATATATCGCAGTTCGGTTATATTAGTGATAAATATTTTGTCTATTGAAAAAAAATAACAGACTGTTTAAATATTTTTAATCCTTTAGAAACGATGGAAAGTTGAAATTTAGCTAATTAATTTTTACATATTTGCATATAATTATAATTGGCATTCCTGTTGTAAATAAATTACGAATCCAATTCAGTATAGGAAAACATAAATATTATAGAATTTTATTAAAAAGCTGTGTTGCAAATTAAAAATATATCCAACTTTGTTACATTTTACAAGTTCTAACAAACTTTTTTTCGCTGTTGCTGTTTTCAAATTAAAAAATATCACCCTAACAACTCTGTGTCATCTGGTGCAACAGTAAAAGGGGAAAAAACGATGTGGTGTAAAAAAAACCTACACCATTTGTGTCATTTATAAACATTTTATTGTTGATTTAATGAACATGGCACACTTTTCTATTTATTATTATTGCAAATAATAATTTTTCTACCTTATGAATTTTGATTTTACTTCCATCTTCCGAAGGAACTAACTAACTTCAAAATGTAAAGAAAAGTTGTTTTCCGCATGGGGCTGTGCGTGTGTCTCTGTGTCTGGATGTAGAATTTTCTTTCGTTTACGATAACTACTGTAAAAATGCACCGATTTGAATTATTTTTGGAGAATATATTTGTCTCAGTGAGTACTCCAGACTTATTGATTTTGGTGCCAATTTGGTGCTTAATGATACATTTGTAGTTCAATAGAGCTTAATGGATGTTTATTTTTTGTACATACTTAAACAGCTATTGATGGGGGAAAACCACTCTCAAAATTTGAATTTTAAATACTAATTAATACATTACTAATTCATGTTGCATTGGAAACAAATGCAACGAAATTCAATTTGTCAAATTAGTTATTTGCTTATTGTTAGTCATGTACCGATATTTTAAAGTGAAACAAGGTAGAAATTTTGTATTTAATTTAAATATAAAACATAAATTTTTATATAGCAAATTCTATAAAATCATTTTATGTTTTATAAAAAAAATATTTTTCATATATTCGGTGACAACCGAAAAATATACATTATCATTTTCGCCAATTATAAAACATTTTCATGGATTACATAACATACATATTTTCAGCAACACCTGGTGGTAACATTTTTTCTCATAATTATACAAACAACCTCATATGCAACATATGCGATGAGAAGTACAGTTTTTTCATGGAAGGGGTAAAATAGTAGAAAGAGGTAGGTGGTTTAGATAAATTTTACACTGTTAATTCCTAACGTAACCTCATATGCAACACTGTGTAAGCGGTGAAAGATACAGTTTTTTCGGGGAAGAGTTTAAGGGAGAAGTAGGCGGATGAGGTAGAAAGTAAAGGAAGGGGGTATATCTACCCCATTACTTCCCGTTGTAATAAAAATGCAGAACACTAATGGACCTAGCTTGTCAGAGCAATTAATGGTAGAGTTTCTTTTTATAAAAAAAACCTAACTTAATTATAAAGTAAAATTTGTTTCATTTTAGAATTTTTTAATTTTTACTATGTAATTACTTTCTACTCGGAGACTTTTCCTTTACGACAAGACGTTTATTATTTACATGACTGCAATATTGTTTAGATGGTTTTCATTGGCGCAACGTTTAACTTTTTTTAAAATTAGCAAAGAAAAAATGCAATAAATAACCCTATGTAATCGTAATTTGTGCAATGTACATATTTAAAAATATTTTATAACGCAGTAAATGGATTTTAAAGACATATATTTTATTAACTACTAGACCGATTTAGATGACAGCTGCACAAACGTGTGTCTTGATTCAGATGTGCTATTAAGCTACATGTACAAAACAGTACTCTGGTATAAACTATAAGATATACACTAAAATTATGATTGGACGCAGAACCGGCCTTAGCAAGTCTATCGCCCTGGGCGAGGTTTATTTTTCAACCCTCTCTCTCCTTAACAAATGTTCAAAAATCACCGAAAATGCCAATTAAAATTGATAAATTAACAAATAAGTTGAATAGTTAATATCTCAGCTTGGCGCAATCCTACAGACTCCAACTTTTTTTTTTAAATATAGCTTATATAATTAACTTTAAGACTACCAAATTCCCTAAGACCGTCGAGACCCCCTTCCATTATTATTAACAAATTAAAAGTGATAAATTAACAAATAAATTGAATAGTTAATATCTCAGCTTGGTGCAATCCTACTGATTCCGTTTTGACTGTAGAGCGTTCACAGACAGACGCACGGACACACATACGTCATTGAGATAATGGTCGTACGTGATTCAGAGATCTTCGAAACGTGTAATTCCGTTGAAATCTCGAGTTCGATTTTTTTCATCATCACTATACTTTATTATAAAGTACATCAAAAACACCGGTAGCTGAAGTGGGCCAATTTACTAGGTCGATGTTAATGTTGCAATTATTTTTGAGTAGCATCTTAATCGTTTGAACCTAAGGCTCCTCGATTATTGCATTTAGAATGAATTTAAAGTTTAGTGTACCAAAAATGATTAACTTATTGTTAATCATGTTTTTTGTCATAAAATAAAATATGAGAGTATTAATAAGTAATACTTAAAGGAAAAATCACTTACAAACGTAATATGTGATTTCAAATATTATAAAAAATAAGACTAGATTATACAGGACCAGGGGCTATGATTCAAATAATGTAATAATATATTTATATACCAATAAATTGCATCTTAAATATTTTTTTTTGATATCAACTCTTAAATATATTTAATTTTTAGTATAAAATATTTCAATGTAATTAGTTTAAATAGTGATAAATATTTTTTAAATTAATTAGTTTAGTTATTCGATACACTGGAACGTAAATACTTTAATTATTTATATAATATAGAGTCACAGAATGGAAATTAAAACAATAATTCAAATAGTTATAATCTTTGAGGCTTCCACGGTCATTTTGATATGAATCTTAGCTCATACCCAGAAGTCAAGATTCATATCTACTATTATAATTTATTATATTTAATATAAATACAAAATTCCTTTTTACGCTATGACGAATAATACAGTTTTATCAAAAATGCCAATAAATCAACTATATTACTTACATTTACTTTATGGAACTGGCAATGAAATTTCACATCACTTAAATACGCGAGATTATAAAACAAAACATATTATAAACTTTGAAGAATTAAGTCATTACAAATGCACATGCTAATTAAAGTAAACAATATATACTTTACAAAATTTTGTTTATAATAAGACCCTAAAAATACACGTCACTTTAAAATACATAATAAAGTTAAAATAGTCTACTAGTTTTTTAATAACGTCTATTAAGATCGACATTTTAATCACTACAAATCAATTTTTATCCTGTCATTACTACGCAATACAAACTACATTATATTTAGGTGCACATGCACTTAGAATTTGGTACATTATGTAACTAATTTATTTCTGAAAAATAAATTACATTTTTAAACATATGTTTTTTTATATTTATGTTTTATATTTTAATAATATTTTTTTATGTTCCCAATAACCCCCTCCCCTTCTAGGTTGTTGTTTATTTTATTATCTATATTAATACATAAAATGAGAAAGTCTGTCTGTATTTTTGTTTGACCGAAGTAATCTTCGAAATACAGTACCGATTTTAGTGAAACCTCTGGTGTAGTGTTCTTTGAAATCTCAGAAGTGCTATAGATTACATATTATCACGCTATCACCCAAAACAGCTGAGCAGTGAATATTTATAATTTAAATTTCCGGGTAGCAGATAGTATGAAATTAAACTATTAAATTTCAAAATAAAGGGTTTTGGGAAAAAATTACAACTCAACAACAGGAATAAGGGTAAAGCTACATAACAAAAAAAAACTATGAAAATCAATTCGGTAAAAGCAGAGTCCATTAAAAGAACTATGGCCCCCTCCCCTTAAAAATTGATTAGGTATAAGATAAAGTTAAGAAATTTGATAATTATAATTATTTAGGACAGGGGTGTATGGGTTAAATAAATAATAAAAATTTACAAGATAATAATTGAAGGGCCCAGTTACCCCATACACCCCTGGGATAAATAATTTTTAGTTGATTCTTAAAATAGATAACTCATAAATATTATACAGACTATCAAATTTCGTAACTGTATCAAAGTTCTCCAGATATTAAATAAAAACCTATCAATTTTGAGGAACTGTAGTTCCCTCTAAAAGAATTTCCGGACAAATGTTCATATGAACTTTTTTGCTTAAAAATATCATTATCGATCCACTGTAAAAGTTTTTTTTAAATCGTTGTAAATCATTCTGTATAACAAACATTTTAAGACTAATTTTAAATGTGTGAGTTTGAATGTATTATGTCCCCAAATAGGGGATGTTTTTATTATATCAACTTCTGAGTAAGATTTTAATTTTAATTTTAAAATACACAAAATTCATATCAGTGATCATAAAAGCCATAGATATAGATATCAAAAAAATTCATTACAAATTATAATTGCAAACAACGTTTTATATATACAGTATGAAGATAGGTACTATTTGCTATGCATAGATTTTATTACGTGCAGTTAAAATTATAAAATCTAGCATTGCAGTGATAAAATATTTTACTACAACGAAGTCAAAATGAAAATAAAAAGAATAAATTTTACAGAATATTTCCTGAAATTAACCTTAGTTCATTGTCACAGCACTGCCTTGTTAAAAAGAAATTTCTACAGTTTATTATCTACCTATAAAAATGTGTAAGAGCAAAAAATGTTAAAGGAATATCTCCATAATTATGTGAATAAAATTACAAAAAAAAAAACTCTATGAATACCGTAGTTTTCTTTTAATTCTTTTTTTAAGTTTTATTAATTATAGTTTCAAAGATTAATATTAATTTAGTCAAATGAAATTGTATTCCTTTAACTCATAGTTTAAAAATAATACTTTATAAATATAAGGAATTCTGTATTAAATAATATTTTACATAATATATTAATTTATAATAAGAAAAAAACTGTCATGGGTGCCACAGGACTTTTTTAACGCTGTACTGATTGTGAGTTTACGTGTTTCTAATTAAATAAAAAAAATAAATAGGACAAACTGCAGATAATAATATTATTTACACAATACATTTTTTTTTACGCACAGTTTTATAAATAATTCGAAAAATTAAAAAAAGTGAAAAATAAATAGGAAGTATTCTTCCCAGATAAAAATTAATCCTTAATATTTAAAATACCACCCTTCTTTTGTTTGCCGTATCTGGTATAGCATTTATAGACCGACAGACAGACACAGAGACATTATGGTGAAAATAGTCAAAATAGATTCAGGTTAAAATGAATATTTCCATCAAAATCTCGCATTCGTAAAGTTTAAATTTAATTATTATAAAGTAACTGGCGAATCGCAACTTAACATTTTTAATTTTATTTTGAATTATTATTTAATGACCATCACAATTTCGTCTGGTAGAGAATAGTTCTTAGTTCGACGATTGAATAAATTAAATAAATTTCTTAAAATTACTGATAAAAAATTTGAAACAAAATTTTGATAATTTTAACACGTTGTGCTACTGTACATCTTTCGACGATGATTTGTCAAACAATACTGAAACTAAATGTCAAAATAAATTTCAAATATAGCCGCTAACAGCCGTCAAAATCATATTGAAAAACCCTGTATATGAAAACATTAAGTTCAAAGTTTAAAAACCTCTGTTTCAATTAATTTTCACTTTAATGTTATAAAATATCATATGGTCCATAACATATTACATTTACATGATATAAAATGATTAAGTTTTTAATACAGTATTTTATGTTTAAAACAAACATAATTTTGTCATAAAGAATTCATAATTGCTTTAGGCTTTATATGTTAAAATTATATTAAAGTTGAATACAAAGTTTCATTTCGGTATTTTAATGAGAATTATACACATCACAAAATCGGTTTTAGAACAGAATTACTAAATAATTTAATAATCTGAAATATAAGCCTACATTTCAAAGATCACGATGTCAGAGACGGTTCATGACATGTTTTTAAAAATTCAAAAGTGTACTCATTTTACATTTAACATCGTATTATTCTTCTTTAGACGCAAAACATGCCATGTGTGGAATATGTATGAAAATAAATTCATCTTAAATTAAAATTCACTTATATCACATAATTTTAAATAATTATAATAAATAAAAAGAGAGAGAAAGAACCCCGCACAAAATCAATGAAAATTAGGTATAGTCAAATTGGTCGAAGACATAGACAAGGCATAGAGTATGGACCGTGCATTCTGTATTAATATAATGGTGTACCATTTCCCCAAAACAGTGAGAAAGATGCGGTGTCGTATGGGATATATCTATCACTTTTTTTTAATAAGGTTGAAGTAGACACTCCTGTTTAAATAAGGACAAGTATATCCCAAAACAGTTTCTATCTCTTTCTTTGACACGGCTCTGTTTTCGAGTCAAATGCGTGGTCCGTGCTGTATGTCTAAAGTCGAAAATGATCTATGTTGTAGCTGGTATGGGCCCAAAATTTATTTAGGTTTTATTCAGGAGCAAAGGTTAGATATTCAAATACCTGAAAAAAATTACAGTTATATTCTGTAATTCCCGAGACTATATAAGCCTCATACAAACGAACATTCATTTTCATATAGATATTAAGAGGGCCCCATTAAAGCTTTCTAAGGGCCTAGTCAAAATCTACATAATATATACTTTAGTTTCAGCCAATTTTTTTTACTGTGCCCTGATCTTGTGCAGGGTACTTTTAACATATGTTTTACAATACGCCTCTGTATATATTATAATATGATATTGTATAAACCTACATGTGAAATATTCTGTTATTTTAGGATAAAATAAAGTCACCCTTATTGCTGCCATAGTAAAGGATAATCAAATATAACTATGAATATAGCTATGCTATGAAAACATATTAAACGTTACCCTATTAGCTATTGACACAAAAAATACAACTAATGTATTCTATAGGGGTTGCATTTTAATAGAAATGTAATCAGTTAGCGAAAATATAATTTTATTCTCTTGTTTTATTACTGTAAGCTGAATGTGTTCTCGTGATAAAATAAGACATATCTAATTTTGTATTAAACTTAATTTGACAGTCAAAATTTTGTTACATTGTAGGGCAAGTTTTCAGTAATACCTTAAATTGCAATGTGTGTCAAAATGTTGGTTAGGTTATATCTTTATACAGTGTATTCCAAGTTGATTAAAATTTGCACGCAGATAGTATAATTATTCCTAAGTAAAGAGTAGTTACAGTAAAGTATTTTAGTAAAATCAAGTGGGTTTTAAATCTGTAAAATTTTAACTGCTTTTTGAATAGGAAATATTCATTCTGTCACATTTAAAATTTAAAAAATGAATTCATCTAAAGAAAATACTTATGCAGATACCACATTTGGTTTAGCAGGGCAGTATAATACAGATCCAGTGGCGAAGCGTTCATGGAAGCAGGGGAAGCAGTGCTTCCCTTACTTTATGGGGAAATTAATACAAATCTGTGTTTTCAGTTAATAAATGTTCTAAATATGGTATTATACCTCTACGTCTTATTTTCTTGTATTTTAGTCGATATTTTTATGACGAGTTGAACTTCACTGCAGGAAATTTCACTAAAAAATTTAGAATTTTTGATTTCGTTAAAAGTATGTTTATTGTATAGAAAATGACGTGAAAAGTTGTTTGTTTCAAACCGCAGGTCTGTATCTCAAACCGTTCTCGAGATATAGCCTCTCAAAGTTTCAGTTTTTTCAAAATTTTGAAGAAAAATGGTCCTAACTTTTGAATGCGTGGTTAGAATTGATTTTAGTTGACGGATTTGGAATCAGCGTGTCAAAATCTATATAATGACATGTATAATACCTTAAAAGTCGAAAAAAAAAATTTCGCGAAAAATCGAAAAAATTCAAAGGGGTATACCTTAAAAAAATGTCGATTTTTGACCAAATTTTTTTTATCGGATTTTAAAGTATTATATATGTCATTATATAGATTTTGACACGCTGATTCCAAATCCGTCAACTAAAATCAATTCTGACCATTCGTTCAAAAGTTATGGCCTTTTTTCTCCAAAAATTTGAAAAAACTAAAACTTCGAGAGGCTATATCTCGAGAACGGTTTGAAATACAGACCTGCGGTTTGAAACAAACAACTTTTCACGTCATTTTCTATACAATAAACATACTTTTATCAAAATCAAAAATTCGAAATTTTTTAGTGAAATTTCCTGCAGTGAACTTCAACTCATCATACAAATATCGACTAAAATACAAGAAAATAAGACGTAGAATCATTTAGTTACTTTCATAACTAGTTTTTTTGTTAATAGAAGGGGGAGGATTGGCAAAATCGCCATTTTACAGATCATTAAAGATGAAAACAAAATACTATTTATAACTAAACATTTATCTGTTTAATTCCAGACGGCATTTAAAAATGCACTAGCCACACTACTTTACATTTGTACATGCATACAAAGGCTACTACAATACTTCTAATTCATCTATTTTCCAATGGATTAATCAACTTGGAATACACTGTATTTGAATAATTTATAAAAAAATTGGTTCAAACTGTGTATATTCAATAAATTGTCATCATGCTGTTGACCAAAACTATAAACATTATTGACTACTATTTTATGACTAATCGGCATAAATTTGAATTATACAGAGTAAATTTAACATTAATGATATTTACGTCAAAATTTATTGCTTCAATAGTTTTGTGACTTCCATATATGTATGTGTTTATGTATAATTAATTACTAATTAATATATGAGTTAATATTTAATATTATTATATTTAATTAAACGTTCAGTATTTTTTTATGTTCGTGTTAAATATATTTGTTTACGGACAGAAACATAAAGGTTAATTACAATTTATGTTAATTGTGATAATCAAATTTATTTTACAATTAGATCATATAATAAAGGGGAACAAATAGATATTATCTATCAAATAATTTTGGCAATGCATGCATTTTTAATCATTCTGAAACAAACTTTTTTTTTTCAAAAATCTTATCATTTCTGTTTTTGGGTTATCAATCTTCGTCCTTATACTAAATTTCATCTTAATCAGTATAAAATATATATAGACAGGCAGATGGCTGAACTAGTTCCTAGTTTTCTACGGAACCTTAAAAATATAAAACTACATAATTCTAAAAAAAACTTCTGTTTTCAGCATTCTCATATACTTGAAGCGTCCCACATGACTATATACCTAGAGAACATATTACTAGAGTGGTTTCAAAGATATATAGTCTGGGATGATGTTGAGGAATTTGTGGTCGGGGATCAACCCCACACCTTCCCGCGTATCCCAAGGGATGAACCGATTAACCCAGGGGATGGATTAGCCCTCTATTAGATGCAGCACCGGAAGTTATTTTAATGCGATGCTCTTCCCAATTACTAGAGGTCGCCTTCATAAGTCATCATTATACTAATTTCTATTCTACGTTGTTTATCACTGCTTAACTTCTAAGGTAGTAATCAAATAGATAATATTATTGCAACTGGGTGGTTTAGACCGTTAAATAAATGATTCAATACTTGTTAATTTTGTAGTTTTCAAACCTTAATTTATATTCTATAATTTCTCAAAATTCTATGGAATAAAATAAATGTGCTATATTATAATTTTGCCACCAGTCTTGAACGCCTTAAGAGCAAAGTATATTGTGTTTTGGGATTGATGGTTACTTTTTTTATAATTCTCATGAACACATGTTACTAATAAAAATACTACCTCTTTATTAAATCAATTTAATTACTAAAATCCACAAATAAAATTTGTTTTTTAAATTATAGCTTTTTATAATATCAATATTTTTCTCCAGTAATGAACAATGTAAAACCAGTAATGAACACTTAAAAATTAAAAAATGATAAGTACTACTACAGAAACATTAAAAAATAAAGAGTAATCAAATTTAAAATGATATAAAGCATTTAAATGTATAAGAAAATACATTGTTCTTGATAGTGTGCCGAACCGCGATGTCTATTTCTCCACTGTTTTTAAACAAAACGATCAATTATTATTATCAAATCACACTGTAAGAGAGTTAAATGTATATAGATTAATATCCAGTAACGTCAGTAATCAAGTATTAACAAATATTTTTAATTCAGTACATTAAATTTTTAAAAATTCAACACTGGGGTTTTATTCAAGACTGGTACCAGTACCTTATGTTCACACTTCTCTGCTTAGTTTATTACTAACACAATACCTGTCATAAGCACTATCTAAAGCCCATTCTTGTCTCGAGACGTTATAAACTATCTTAAATTATCAATCTACTTGAATTTAAAATTAATTAAATCTTCAGATTTAATCAATTACATTAGCATAGTTCTTGTTTAAATTGATTACACGATTCTTTAACTTTATTTATATATATATTTATAACCAATAATTAAAAAGTTAGCTGTCTAAGCCAATGTAATTAGCAACATTCATAACATAATAAAATAAAATTATCAACCGCTAATTTTTGTTGTTGATCTATGTATAAGCTATAACTTCCCAAACCATTAACTTTTTCTACATAACCTCATCCACGACCAGTATTTGATAATTTTTAAATTTCAATAATTTTTATATATTATATTGGGCCCGACACGACCACCCAACTTTCCCACCTAACATGCTCATTGAACATGCCCACCCAACATACCCACAACACACAGTTCACCACGAATTGTTTTTTCCGACTTCGTGAAATTTACATAAAATATCCAAAAATTATATATACCTAAACCTAACCTATCTATTAGTGAAAAGCGGAATAAAATCAGTTCAGTAAAAATTATGTAAACTCCCAGGAAAATGTTTCTTTATATTTCAATTTTCAATCAATATAGGTATTTATTTAATTGTTAAAATAATAATATGTCAAAAATCATCCAATTGTTCGACAAAATATTTTAAAGAAACGTGATCATAGTAACCTAAATTAATAAAATAAAATACTGAAACTATAAATTATAGAATTCTGTATCCCATGGCTAGGTACTATGTTTTAATATACCTAAATGACAGTTATATGCTGTGAGATCAAAGAAACGAAACACGACTTGATAAAGATTTTTTTAGTCTATTCATGTTAAATTTTAGGTTTTCATACAATATTAATAGCCACGATACTGCACAGAAAAATTATCGAAAACCGCATTGAAATCGGTTCAGTAATTCACTTCATACAAACGAACATTCATTTTTATATATAGAGATTTTCTATAATGGCCTGTTTTTTTAAATAAGTTTAGTGAAGTTTCACTGTACATACTTGAGTATTTTGTTGTCAAATATCCTAATGAAACTTTTGATTGAAGTAGTGATTTGATTAATAATTTCATCTATACTCTCTTGATGCCCAGTTCAACCACCAGTAAAGCTCTATATATATATATGGCTCTGTAATTGATCAAACCCAAGATCCTAGTCGATAAACACCAGGCATATTGCCTAACTAATCAATACAAATAATTTATTACCAATAATATTAGTTCGTAACACAGAGAATGCACAATTTGAATACTGCCACAAATGTTTCAGCGGAACAACGATATTATCGCAATTATATAAGTAAAGCTTTCGATTAGAAAGTACAGGAAACAGGATGTATTTCCAGTCAATTAGTAAATTAATATTATTCTCTTGATAAAGGGTAGGTAATATTTAGATGCTGTTAGTTCACAGAACTACGATGTACTTTGAAAAATTTAATTTATATTATTCATAATATTTTTTAAGAATAAATATGTACTTTGATAATTAAAATAATATATAAAATATATTAATTAAAATAAATAAAACAAATTCGTAGTACACTGAAATTTGGTACCGATGTAGTACCCAAAATAGTACGTCTAATTATTGAATAACTTCCAGACAAATAAAGATACTGAAACAAAAAATTTGCTTGACAATAATATTTCAGGTTTTTTCCAACGCTTCTATCTAAATTGTGAAAATCACAGCGAATCCGGAAATTAAGTGCGTTTAAAAAAAGAAATACGTTTAAATTAATATTTGAGCTTTTAAAACTGATAATCGGAATTAGTATCCTAAATAAAAGTTATAAGTGATAAAATTTTATAAATTTCAATGTAAGACACACGCACATTCGCCATGCGGAAATCAACTTTTCTTTAAGTTTTGAAGGTAGTACAATCAGAATCTGCTCTTACCTCGGACACGATTTTTCGACGGTATTACAATACTTCCTTTTCTTTCAAAACATAGAAGAAAAAAATAAGATAAGTGCAAGTTATTATAAAATTATTAAAAATTTTGAAAAAATGTGAAAGGACAAAAGTTTTTCCTTACATCATAAGAAATATTTTTTGTCGAGAAAGTTTTTCTCTAAAACCAAAGGTACAGCATGTTATAATGTAATAAACAATTAATTAAATTATTTGTAACAATTGAATTTTTTAAACCTAATTCTCAATGTTGATGATTTTTTTCAGGATTTTTCTGAGTGATCCTTTTGATGATAAGGGTGGGGAACAGCAATTTTTAATCTTTTTTCTCGAAAAATGTTTTAAAAAATGTATAAAAAAAGATATTATATATATTGTTGAATTCGTGCTTCAACAAACTTTCATTTGACACCCTACATGATGCTTTTGAAATTTGTTTTTTCCATTTCCCAATTTACCCCCTGAAATTATCCCACAGAATCAAAATTAATTTTTTCACTTTACGTCTATAATTGGGTCACTTTTCAAATTTTAACGTTGAATAATTTCAGAGAAAATCGCCTATGACAGACGGACGGACACTGAAGTGTTTCGTTTTTACGCAACACTAAATATTGGGATATATTAAAAAAAACAGAGTGTCAATTTTTCCTTTTGTTACCGTTAACAATTTTCGTAAATAATTTTCGTAAACATACAAACATCTGTATTAAGCAACCATTTACCCAAAAAAAGATACGAATTCGTAAATTCATTCGTCGGACAACTTAATCGATTATACACTTGATAAAACTTAACACCAATCAAACATCAGTGTGCAACAAAAGCGTGTGTGTACGTATGTTTGTGTGCGTGTGTGTGTGTGTGTTTGTGTCCGACAGACCGAAAACAAATGTAACAATGATACAAGAGGTTTACTCCAAAAACCGCAAAACCTCTTCGCAGTGATCTATCAAGCAGAACATAGAGGAAAAAAACATATTCAACATCGGATACATCTATTGTTGTTCAGGAGCGTAACTGTGTTCGAATTAATGGGGCTAGATACACAATAATTTTCTAAGTTTTGATAAAGTTTATGATATGTACTTCCTCTTATTTATTTTTGTACTTTGTTATAAAGAGAAGTTGATCGGATATCGTTTCGAAATGTTTTTCTATATTTTAGTTTTATCCTCATTTTATTTCGTTTAAAAAAATATATTGTTAAAAAACGAATGGAAAATTAAAATAGGTTCTACTACATATGGGCTGTTATTTTTTTAAGTAGTGCAAGTCCAATTATTACAGTGTAAATTATCTTTAAAATTGTATGCCATGAACAGAGTAATTAAAAAGATATTGCATTTATTCAGAAACAAATATTGATTTATATTATTATAAATAAAAGTAAACATATTAATTACATGCTTTAGCTTTATTTTAACTAAATAAATAGTTGATAATTTATTTACAGAACTAATAAAATAATTAACTTCGTTCAATTACTGTTTCCTAAACAAATTTCGTATCTCTGTGAAGTTAGTTACTAACTTGTTTCGGAATTGAAAATGAACTATTTGGATTGTTTGGCAACCATTTGTACCAACGACTATTTCATTAGTGATAAAGATTTCACATAAACTATTGCAAAAGTAATTTAAGTTTGAATATTTTCCTTCAATTAATTGATTAAAATTCTGTAAATAAATTTAATTACTTAAATAGTTTACACAAGTTTTAAAATTTTATTTAGATACTTTCTAATTGAAATTTTACTCTACAAAAATATACTGTCTCTTCAAATAAACGAAAGAATGGGTGTGACTGTGACAGACTGTGTCGGGATACACAGTCGAAGGATTGACGTAAATACGTTCAAAGTCTAAGGTCGCATCGTTTGTGAGAGCGGGGTTAAATAAAACGCATGATGGGCTTGCGTGCTATGTATACCTTCTGACCCTTTCAAATATTGGTAATGGTATATTTTTCGATAGCTGCTGAGATGAACTTTTCAATGCTACTTTGCGGGTGTTTTTACTGACATTCCGAAAAAAAATTTCACTCACCAAAATTGATTTAATTTTTTTATTTGTACTTGTAGATCTAATCGAGATATATAACTTGGGACGCTTGCGTGCAAAATGATGGTTGCGCGTTTGTTTGTCTATAAAATCTCTTAATAAATAAAAAATTTGTTAATATGTATCAATGAAATTAATAAGCCTGTCCATTAATTTATTAAATAACGCGTTTACTATTTACAATTTGCTTTTTGTTTTATATTATTTCTTACGATTTGCACGAATATAAAAACAAATGAATATTCACACATTTTTTTATTCATATTTAAAAAACTTAAATCAAAAAATTAAAACTGTCATTGCCTAGCAATATATTGTTATATTTGTTTCAATTTAATTAATTAATATTTACAGTTGAAATCGTGGAAATACGAAATATACTTTTGTTATTATATGAAGTTTTTCACTCATTAAAACTGGTTAAATGTTTTAATTTGTACTTATACATTATAGATCTAATCGAGATCTATAACTTAAAATCAAAACCAAATTGAGTGTTGAACTATACTGATTATAATTTACACTAGCGCGCAAAATGATCGCTGCACGTTTAGCCCCTCTTCGCTTGTATCGCATTTCCGCAGGGGTGGCTCAGTGTTTAATTGATATGGACCAATACGCCGGTTAGAATGATATCAAAATCATCCCAGAAGGACTTTTAGTTTCGGAGTTATTCTTTGGTTTTAGATCATGTTACATCAAGTTTTTGAAATACCCCTTCCAGTATTATTCAAGTCAAAAAATATTATTAATTACATTTTAAATATATGTATATAAGCTTACAATATATATTAAAGCATTATGCGGATCGAGAAAATAAAATAGAAACTGATCAAAATTCTAATATAAATAAAAAAAAAATCATAACTCATTATAAACACATTATCCTGACACTATACCCTGATGTAACGCTCCTGCCACAAGCAGAGGAAACAACTGGAGATGACGGGGACAGCTCATTCCACGCGCGATCAGCGCGCTGATTGACACTAACGATCTCATTGTTCTACGTCGACACGGGTCCTGTCTACCCTACACCTTCTGTACCCAACAAACAATATATATGTATGTGTCCTTTCTCACAGCAGCTCTGTGAAATATACGTAAGATGCTTACTTAAATGTTGCCCACTCTATACTCTCTATCAATCCTGATTTTCAGTCTATTTTTCCATCGACATCTTGTAGAATGTATCAAACAAATATATATAGTCTCTGCGGTATCTTAACATGTCCCATACTGCACTATCCATCTAACGATGCTCACCCAACAATGTTTAGAAGCTGTCTGATTTCTTGTCGTATTTAAGTATATAGATACTCCCCATGGGATACATGTGAATTGTTTAAGCTAGTTTCTTGAATGTGGGTTTTTAAGATGTGATTTTCACAAGGAAGAAAGATTATATTTATGTGACCTTGAGATGGCCTTGGAAGTGATCCTTAAGGGCATGTTATAATATAATTATAATATATAACTCCATTTTTTCAACATATTTAACAAAATAGACAGATTTTTGAGAATGTTAATTCGGAAACAATCAACTTTTCGAATTCTTTTAGATGTAGGTATTTTAATTCACTTTTTTATAATATATGAAAGTATGTAAGATTGTTAGAGCATTTAACTGTTCAACATAATATATTTATTTCATTGACAATTTGTATTTATTACATCGGTTATAGTTAAACCGGAATAAAAGCGTTGTGTAAACGTAGGTACTCATAGATGTAGATACCTAAAATGTACGTTACATACATAATATTTTTAAAATAAATTTATCTTTTTGAAATTATACATTTTATCGCAGTAAAAATCATTTTGAGTGGGTACACGTTTTCAAATTCCATAAAACATTTGCCATTTAAAGTAAAATTAACAACTACAGTATAAACGAAAAATCGTATGTTTTTCAATTTGAATATGAATAAAAGGACACAGAAAATACTCTAAAAATATTACAATTTAAAGCACCTGTAAAAAATTTACTACACGTGTTCACTTCAAATTAAAAGCGGCTTATTTACGTCAACGAAAAAAAAGTAAATGAAATAAAAAAAATACGTGAAATAAATATATACCTACCTACGCGTGTATACGTATATATAAAATCCATAAAATTATTGAAAATAAAAAGTAACCTGGATGTAAATAAATCATAACATAAATGTGTAGGAAAGGAAGGGGGTAGGACAAAGCAGTGGTGCTTCAACGCGTCCAGTTTTTTCCTGATTTATTGGTAGTAGAATACCCGCATGTTTCATTTGAAATTTTACATCTGTCAAGCAAACAAGTGATTTGCCTCCTATAACTTCTGTTCTCGGGCTGGCAGTGGGAGGGGGTGGATTCTAAACAATACAATAGAAAGTGGATTTGTGCGTGAGAGACAGAGAGGGTAGATCCGTTTTGTTTGTGTTTGCTTTAATATTATGTAATTAATTGTGAATGATATTATACAATTCAGATGAAATTTTCCTATCTTGTTTTATTATTTTTTATTTTGTGTGTATTTTTTACGCATTATTATGTCGATTATTTATTTTTTGTGAAATAAATTATTTAATAAAAATACCTATTATATTGATAAGATTTATTACCTAATATTTTTTATTAATCAGACCTATAAGTTAAGATAAAAATTTCGTTACTTTGTTGGTTAGATATATATTGTTAAGACTTTGAATATATTAATGTTTTTAAGATTTAACTGCAATTCGTGTCATATATTTTTCAGGAATAGCGACATATAGCTAAAGACAATTTGTTTTGATACTTACAATTAGGCATGTAAGATATATTAATGTAAATGCTTAATAATCAGTATAACTTGACTATATTTTTTAACAACACAATAAATACTAGGGTTGTGTAAAATTCATTATATTAATAGTACATTTTGTACTGGTATAACAAATTAAACTATACCAATAATATATATTTCGACCCTGTACGCAAAAATTACTATATTGGCCTGTAATGTATAGGTATAAACGCAAGTTAACTCTCGTCAGTACTGTGTTTTCAGTTTCTGTCTACAAGTAGAAGAACTAAAGAAACGGTAAGTTACAATACATTAAAAATGTATGTTAAAGTATTCATATATGTATTTACTTAGTGGGTCCCATCAGTGCAACGATATATAGAAAGCAGTGAGGAGAGAGAGGGTATGTGTGTGTGTGTGAGAGAGAGAAATGTGTCCATTGCTGAATAAAGATGGGTAGACTGGTCTCAACAATTTTTTTTATATTTTATACAATACAACGTTTAATTCTTACGATGCAGCATAGTAAATTTCAGCAGATCCTTTACAATCTATGAAAGAATAACAAAATTGTCTCCCGTTTTAAAAATACTGAGTCAAATAGAAATATTTCTTTAAAAATTGAGTGATATGAAATATTTTTCTCCGTGTAGTTCCCTCCATCTTTTGGTTATGGCGAGAAAGCAAAATACAATAGATAAGAATACAAGTAAAATAAAATAAATGATATTCCACAATCACAAATAGAAAACTTGCTGCAATTTGTGCAGCATCTTCTCCGTCACAGATTGTCGTTGACGCGTGTGCATCACGACGATAAATATAAAAACGTTTTTATTTCATTTATGTTTGTATTTGAATACTATGCATACTCTATGTAAGTGTCAATACGTAAGGAATCTGTTGTACTGCGCTAACGGCGAAGTGTCGACAGCGGATTTGTGGATTCTCGGCGAAGACGGTTTTCCACATTAATCTCTTTTCAATCCGTTTTACTTCGTTAAGGATGTGGCTGTTATTTGAGCGGATTAGTTTGGTGATGATTTGAGATTTTAATGTTTGAGTTTATGGTTTTGATGAAAATTTCGTGATATCGTAAACAAGGTATATAATGCGCAGTGGAGGGCAAATCAAAAATTAAGGTCATGTATAAAATATATAAAAATATTTTCAACTCAATATTTTTCATATTTAAGATTTTGATTGAAATATCCATCTATTTTCGCCATATATGTATGTATGTATATGTGTAGACGCTGTAATTAAGTAAAAAATGATATAACACACAACTTTTAAATCTTCGAATTAAAGTTTAAAATAATATTTTATCTATAATTTATGTCTCATTCATTTCTTATGGATCTTGACTTCGTCGATTTGGTCGTGTTATCGGCCAACGTTTCTTCAGAAGAACCCTGAGGATGTACACTGCAATGTGTAACGAAACATTGGCCGATAACACGACCAAATCGACGCGACTTACACCCAGAAGCCAAGATCTATATCAAGATCACCGCGGAAGCCTTGTCGTTCATTTCTTCTATCTTTTGTCAGTTAGCCAAAAGACTGTTTTAATATAATTAGAAACATGTACACTGCATGTACACACTATACAACGTATTTGAAAGTCACATGGAAGATATTGCATGGAAACGTTTTGGTGGGCATAAATATATGGTAAATAAATTATTTGTCTTTCTTTTTTGTTCCCAATTCCTTTACTATTTCAAAATGTACTTGTGATGTGTGCATTATTTTGCTCTTTAAACTTCAAGTACCGGTCGTTTTTTATTTTATTTACTTTATAAAAATATCCTTCTTGATAGATAAATATAAAAATATATAAACGCATTAGTAAGGATTTAGAACCTTAGATATAAGCAATATTTTACAAAACGTTGGTTAAAAACAACTTGTTTACACACTAACAATTTTTAGCAGCGCGATATTCGCGCTGTTAAATCTCATGGCATGATACTGTAAAACACAAAAGAGTCGCTAGTACGTAAGGGGTCTAAGTGTGTAATTTCTGTTAATATTGTTTTGAAATTTTTTAATATTTTTTATAAAGATTAATAAAATCAAAAACGTTGAATTGTGAAAATAAAAAAAAATTGACTAGTACTAAATTAAGCTACCGTTTTTCAGTTAAAATGCTGTTTTCGGACTGGAAGACATAGAAAATTGTGTGGGTATTTTTTTAAGAGCTAGTTAGCTGAAAATGGTGGTACTTTAGATTAATTTAGGTTGTTTATTTTTGTATTTTTATTTTAAGTTAAATGGCGGTTTAAGATCCATAAAAAGTTGAAAATAGTATAATTATTGTTATTAATGAATTCTGATCTCCGGTCCTGAACGGGCAATACTCATCCAGGAAAGATGATTTATGCCAGTTATTAGAATTCATGTAATGAACGAAATTATAATTCACCGTATTTTTATTTATCTCCTCATTTAGTGGAAATATAATTAAGTAGTGAATTTTTAACTAGCCGTAAAACACTCATAATTCATTTGATGAAAAATTTTCCACAAAGTTTTGATAATTTTTAATGGAGAATAAGAATATGTAATATAATTTAAGAGTTGCTTTTTAAAAAACTCACTTTCGGTCAGAATAGGCCACTTCTTAAAAAATGAATCTGATACCCAAAAGATTTTTTTTAAATTGGACACGTATTTCAGCGTTTTTCGATTCTTTGATCTTTATACATAGAGAGGGCTTCCAAATATAATCAACTCCCTGTATATTTTACACTCGAAATATCTATTTATGATTTTTTTTATATTTTTAAAAGGAAAGAATGAGTTCGTATTTTTAGAATACTTGCATAAAATTGACATCTTAACAAATGTCTATTTTAAATAATACCCTTTTCAGAATAAAACGTCATATTTAGATATACACGTCGAAAATATTTTTGCTTTATCATTTTATGTCAAAACCTAACATTGACTACAAAAGAATATTTTAACAACAATTTAAAATTTATGTTTTTTTTTTGATATAAAAATACTGTCAATACAAAACTTTTGTTAGATATAAATACAATAATCAATTCTCACCGATTCTTTAAATTTAGCATTACCTATGTTTAACCCTTGTATTAATGGATAGGTACTCGTGTACCTTTTTCGATTACATTTGACAAGTTTTGTAATTAATTATTTTTTCGATTTTATGGGCATTCTTGAAAAAAAAGTTAAAAAAGTATTTAGAAGTAACAGATTTTTGGGCCTAGCTTTCCAAAAACAGAAATTATGAGATTTTTGAAAACAATTTTTTTTGGACTCCAAAAAAAAATGTTTTTACTTACCCCATTGAGTGAGGTGTCTTTAAATAGGTCTCCTAAAATGCAATAAAAAATATTCTAGGAACATTTGATTTTAACCCTTCAGTCACGAGAACAGAAAAGAAATATAACTAAGAAATGTATATCTATTTTTTAAAAGATTGAAACGTAATTTTGCAGAGCAATAATAATAAAATTTCAATGTTCTTGCCACAATAAAAACACAATCATTTGTAAGATCGAAGATTTTACAAATGATGTAAATAACATTTGCTTTATTTCTTTTTTCATTGATTTTAAATGAGTGTTGTAAAATAAAAAGTAACGTCACTAACAATAACATTAAATTTGACAACAATAATATTAAACAAAAGTTGTATAAAGTAAATAACATAAGTACCCAGGTACCTTATTAGTTCTCAATACGTCGACCCTTTTGTTTATTTATTACCATACTTCTGAATATTCGTGATTGGCTTCTTTTCGACGAGTCTAACAACTTTTTTATTTGCGAAAATTCTTAAAAATGGGGCATTTTCGAACGTGCAACCGTGGAATTTTCTGGACGGTGGACTAGAAAAACAGCCCCAGATATTTGTCGGACAAAATGATCAATGGATTGTTACTAAGATAATATAGTGAGAAAAACGAAAAAAAAATTGTTGGACAAAAATAGTGTGGTATCACCTAGTCTTCCACCTCCAACATGTCAAAATAACGAGGTTACTATAGTTTGTACCAGCTGCCTGAAATTTGTAGGATTATTAAATAATTATATTTACAATCCATTAGTCATTTTGTCCGATATATATCTTAGTCCATTTTTCCAGTTTGCCGCCCGAAAAATTCCGCGGCTGCACGTTCGAAAATGCCCCATTTTTAAGAATTCTTACAATTAAAAAAATTGTTAAACTCGTCAAAAAGAAGCCAATCAAGAAGTTTCAGAAGTATGGTAATAAATTTACAAAAGGATCGAAGTACTGAGGACTATAACCTCTAAGCAATGAATAAAAATGTATCCATTAACACAAGGGTTAACTATGCAATACGTCTAATTTAAAAACATTTTATACAGACCTATAAGTAATTATATTGAACATCGAATGTCAGATTATTAATAGCAATAATAAAATATGACATATTCACACAATCGGTTACGATAATAATTTATTGATGACTAAACTAGTGACAAAGTGTATTAACTGTAAGTACATCGGCAGCGCTGTCAGAACCAGTTTATTAAAATTCATGACTTTAATTGTCACTAATTGAATTACTACTAACAGCAATTTCTTTGTATTGTTAATTGGCACAATGATTAATTATCTACATTGTCGCATACTTTAAATTTATAAAAAATAAAACATCTGCGTTCGATATGAATAAGTTTTTATTTTGATATTATCACTTGTAATAAATTGTAAATTTTATGAATAAATAATGCCTATGATTCCACTTTGCAGTGAATTAATATGCAAAATGCATTTACAAGTCACAATTATTATCTTTTTGAAGTCACAAGTACTCACAATCAGTAAAAAGTATCAAGTAATTTGTGCTATTTTCAAATGTACTTAAAGAAATAATGTAATAAAGAAGATGCAAATAATATGTAGAAGAAAATATTAAAAATATATTATGAGAAGACAAAATTTTAGATCTAAAAAGATCAAATAAGATCTGGGATAGGTCTTTATTTTGAGACGAAATCATATTTGTTCACTGGTTTTTGATCTGTGGAGACTTACAAAGATCTACAACGATTTAAAAAGATCTCTATAGATCGTTGTAACGTTGAAAATTCATGAATCTCTATCACGATCTACAACGATAGATTTAGAGATCTTTGTAGATTTTTGTAGGTCGTTGTAGATCTTTGCAGGTCTCCACAGATCAAAACCCAGTAAAAAAATATGATTTTGTCTCAAAATGCAGATCTATCTCAGGTCGGATTTGAACCCATTAGATCTAAATTTTTTTCCGGGTGGTAACAGTATTTTCTACAGAATTTATCCCACGTACTAATATACGTAATAAAAATGATACAGAGCAAAATTTACGAGACAGAAAAACTCATACTCGCATATAGTATATATATGTGTAATATCTGAAATGTACATAAAGTGATTTAAGGCAAAACTTCGATAACCTAATTCAAGGTAGTAAACTTCAGAAGAATTCCACAGCTCTGCTTTTCATCTTACAACTTGCCTACTATAAGTTGTACCACTTAAACTACAAAATTTAACAGGTGTACACCCCAAAGGTAAACTTCGTGTCTTACGCAATAAATCAGCGGTTCACAAACTTTGGCCAACTTTTATAGTTGCAACTTTTGAAATAGTTTCCTCCCTTTCGTTGAATATTATTTAATAATGCATGGAGTGCCTCGTAATGGGAATAGTTTTTCTCCAGTTTAAACATGATATGAATTTATTATTTTTAAACGAACATCCCAACTTCCTACGCACGCTTCATACATTGGTGTATTCAAAAATAATATTATTTCAGTGCAAACTTAATAAATGTCAAATTAACACAGCCTGCTATGTTAATGAAATCACATACATAATATTATGATTGTGTATTAATTGTAATTTTGTAGTTAAAATAAAAAATAATAATTTGCCTTATAAAACCAACTAAAAAGCATAATATAAAAATCAGTGAGACTTTCGTACTAAATATGGCATTTTAACAAAAGATAATTAAGAAGAGTTTAAAAAATGTCTTTTAGTATGAAAAAGGCATTTTTTTTAAATGCAATATTAAGTACGAAAAGAGTCTAACCGAATTTTATTTTCTGTTTTTTAGTCGGTTTTAATAGGCAAACTATTAAAAAAAAAGTTTTTTTAATATTTTTTATTTTTGAGTTTTTAGTTATACCTACATAAAAAGATTTTTTTTAAAGTTCATGTAAATATTCCTCCTGAATTCGTACCAACAAATAACCAAAAAATATATTTTATTGACATTAATGACACAAGATATTTACAATTAGTAAAATCTGTAGGTATGGAAATGAAATTATATATGAGTTAAATAAGGCAAATTTAATAATAATATGATAAATACTGTATTATTAACAACACATACACAATATTAATTACTGAACTATTTCAATAAAGATTACGACATATGTATGGACATTGACTATCACTTCAAATATAGATATTTGTAATAAATCAAGTAATTTTTTTTATCCTGAAAATTTCTAATTTATCATGAGCAAAAGGGCATGGTCTTCCCATTTCCGTTGTGATTAGTGAGAGGCTAAAAAAATAGAGCCGCCCTAAAAAAAACCTTGGCTACGCCACTGATCAAAGCTCTTATTTTTTACAAAAGTAAATATGTCATCTTTTGTACTAATATTTAAAAAAATATATAATATTTACTAGACATATAAAGTGACCTGATTCTTAGCATCCCGTCAATGAGGTCCCATCCCCTCTAAACCGAACAGTCGGGCAAGGTTTCTATACTAAATATGATAGAGGTAAAACATGCAAAATCATAATTCATGAATGATAATATGTGGTAAAATGTCTAATCTAGGACGATTTGTGAAGCGGAATAGACTACTCAAATCCAGGACTGTCCCGCGTAATCCAGGACGTCTGGTAATTTGAGACAAATGTGTTAACTATTGTTAAATACATCTAGCGTTCATTTGCTGCAACAACGTCATAACTCAAAAATTGGGATTTTTCAGGAGACACGTTTAAAGTTTTGAATTGATATAACTTTATATGATAGTTTATGCTCTACCGTAGTTAATTAAAAAAATCTTAGATAAAATATGTCGTTTTTGCTGTATAAAGTATATATACGAACGGTTTTTCCTGTATAAACAGCTCAAAAATAGCAATCGTTGTTGCAGCAAATGAGCGATATTATAAAATATACAATATACAAGCATCTTAAGCTACTGCAACAATTGTTTCAGACAAAAAAATATCTCCAAACAATTTAAATTTAAATACTTGATTGTTATCCTTCTGTCAGTCAACAATAAACCTTAATTTAAAAAGTCCTACCCAACTCTTACTGTTTGCAGGCACTGAAACGTCTTGGGTGGAATAGAGAGAGAGAGAGACAGAGTGCTAGTGTCCCCAACCCTGGGTCTATTCATTCGCTTTAGACTGTGCACAAACCCCTTGGGCTACTCTTGTATAAATGGTATTCATGCAAGTTTTAAATTACATAAGTTTTCGTGTGTTAACATAAGACCTCGTGGGGTTAGAATTTTGTAACCGATCTAACGAGCTGAGGCGTCTTGAGGAATAGCTTTTGGATGATGATGAATTTAACTCAAAATACAATATGATTATCTACACTTTGTGAGGGATATGTGTTTAAGATTTCGAGTATTAACTCTGTAGAATGAGTTTTTAACAAAAGTTTCATCTTTCATTAGTTCAGAAGCGAGTTCTAACCAAAAATTATTATGTTTTTTATCACTCTATTGTTTTGCAACAGTGGCGCCAAGTCTTATAAACCCAACAGATTTTATTTTTAAAATATGTCTGTGTGGTAGTGCTAGATACGTGTTCTTCTCAGATGTTGTTTATTTTCATGGTAAGGTTTCATTGTGAAATTTGTTGTATATGTTACTTTTAGTATCAATGAAAATGTTGGACAAGTCTACCAGATTTGACATGTCCATGCAGTTAGCAGAGCAAAGTCAGCAAAACAAAATTTCACTTGACTAATAATTAAATGCTAATTAAATGCGCAAAAAGAAAATTTAATGCTCTTTTAGAAAAAAAAATATTGCATGTTTTGCTAGCTTCAGATGAACTCAGCAGAACAAAGTGTCGAATAACAGTTAAAATCGTATGTAACTACACGAAATGCTTCAGAAAATTAAATGCTAATTAAATGCGCAAAAAGAAAATTTAATGCTCTTTTAGAAAAAAAAATATTGCATGTTTTGCTGGTTTCAGATGAACTCAGCAGAACAAAGTGTCGAATAACAGTTAAAATCGTATGTAACTACACGAAATGCATCAGAAAATTAAATGCTAATTAAATGCGCAAAAAGAAAATTTAATGCTTTTTAAAAAAAAATATTGCATGTTTTGCTAGCTTCAGATGAACTAAGCAGAACAAAGTGTCGAATAACAGTTAAAGTCGTATGTAACTACACGAAATGCTTCAGAAAATTAAATGCTAATTAAATGCGCAAAAAGAAAATTTAATGCTCTTTTAGAAAAAAAAATATTGCATGTTTTGCTAGTTTCAGATGAACTCAGCAGAACAAAGTGTCGAATAACAGTTAAAGTCGTATGTAACTATACGAAATTCTTCAAAAAATTAAATGCTAATTAAATGCTCATTGTGATACAGTTGAAATATATGAAATTTGATAACCGGTTTATTATTAGGTTGAACTGCAGTTTACGGTAACTATTTCTAACGAATCTGAGAAAATAACAGTGTAATCATAGATAACATAAATACATAAAGTGTGCGGGGCGAATTTCATTTGGAGAATGGCGCGATTTTTAAAATTCATACTATTAAACATTTCTTAATTTACGTGTTTTTAAAATTTTATTTCTATTTCATAGACTATATATTTTGTAAGTACGTTATGTATTTTATTATGCAAACATTTCACATTTTTATGTTTAATTATAATAAATTAATGTATTTTTATTATTTGATGCATATAGACTTGTACTGGGTGAATTATGAAGGTACTTGTTAATTATTTCCCAATTTAAATTTAGTTTAAGTTAGAGTAGTCCAGGTAAGGCTCAATTTTTTTTTTAAAATGTAGCTTACACTCTTATCTTTAAGAGGATCACGCACTTAAAGACCTTCGCGTACTCCTTCTCCTTTAAAAACAAATTAAAACTCATAAGCTAACAAATAAACTCATAAGCTAACAAAGAAGTAAATTGAATAGTTAATATTTCAGCTTGGCGCGATCGAAGAGACTCAAATTTTTTTTTAAAATGTAGCTTACACTCTTATCTTTAAGAGGATCACGCACTTAAAGACCTTCGCGTACTCTTTCTCCTTTAAAAACAAATTAAAACTCATAAGCTAACAAATAAACTCATAAGCTAACAAAGAAGTAAATTGAATAGTTAATATCTCAGCTTGGAGCGATCGAGGAGACTCAATTTTTTTTTTAAAATGTAGCTTACACTCTTATCTTTAAGAGGATCACGCACTTAAAGACCTTCGCGTACTCTTTCTCCTTTAAAAACAAATTAAAACTCATAAGCTAACAAATAAACTCATAAGCTAACAAAGAAGTAAATTGAATAGTTAATATCTCAGCTTGGAGCGATCGAGGAGACTCAATTTTTTTTTTAAAATGTAGCTTACACTCTTATCTTTAAGAGGATCACGCACTTAAAGACCTTCGCGACCTCCTTCTCCTTTAAAAACAAATTAAAACTCATAAGCTAACAAATAAACTCATAAGCTAACAAAGAAGTAAATCGAATAGTTAATATCTCAGCTTGGAGTGATCGAGGAGACTCAAATTTTTTTTTAAAATGTAGCTTACACTCTTATCTTTAAGAGGATCACGCACTTAAAGACCTTCGCGTACTCCTTCTACTTTAAAAACAAATTAAAACTCATAAGCTAACAAATAAACTCATAAGCTAACAAAGAAGTAAATTGAATAGTTAATATTTCAGCTTGGCGCGATCGAAGAGACTCAAATTTTTTTTTTAAATGTAGCTTACACTCTTATCTTTAAGAGGATCACGCACTTAAAGACCTTCGCGACCTCCTTCTCCTTTAAAAACAAATTAAAACTCATAAGCTAACAAATAAACTCATAAGCTAACAAAGAAGTAAATTGAATAGTTAATATCTCAGCTTGGAGCGATCGAGGAGACTCAAATTTTTTTTTAAAATGTAGCTTACACTCTTATCTTTAAGAGGATCACGCACTTAAAGACCTTCGCGTACTCTTTCTCCTTTAAAAACAAATTAAAACTCATAAGCTAACAAATAAACTCATAAGCTAACAAAGAAGTAAATTGAATAGTTAATATCTCAGCTTGGAGCGATCGAGGAGACTCAATTTTTTTTTTAAAATGTAGCTTACACTCTTATCTTTAAGAGGATCACGCACTTAAAGACCTTCGCGTACTCCTTCTCCTTTAAAAACAAATTAAAACTCATAAGCTAACAAATAAACTCATAAGCTAACAAAGAAGTAAATTGAATAGTTAATATTTCAGCTTGGCGCGATCGAAGAGACTCAAATTTTTTTTTAAAATGTAGCTTACACTCTTATCTTTAAGAGGATCACGCACTTAAAGACCTTCGCGTACTCCTTCTCCTTTAAAACAAATTAAATCTCATAAGATAACAAATAAACTCATAAGCTAACAAAGAAGTAAATTGAATAGTTAATATCTCATTTTGTATTTTAAGTTTTCTTCCACTTATTATAATAAATGAAATATTGAACTTTGACAAAATAAGGCAAATAGCGTCCTATCAAAACATTACATACATATAAAGACTTTGATAAACAACCATAGATGCATGTTAACTGTCAAATCTGAGTTCAACAGTTACAGTTTTTTAGAAGAGCAAATTTTCTTTTTGCGCATTTAATTAACATTTAATTTTCTGTAGCATTTCGTGTAGTTACATACGACTTTAACTGTTATTCGACACTTTGTTCTGCTAAGTTCATCTGAAACTAGCAAAACATGTAATACTTTTTTTTTTAAAAAGCATTAAATTTTCTTTTTGCGCATTTAATCAGCATTTAATTTTCTGTAGCATTTCGTGTAGTTACATACGACTTTAACTGTTATTCGACACTTTGTTCTGCTAAGTTCATCTGAAACTAGCAAAACATGTTATACTTTTTTTTAAAAAAAGCATTAAATTTTCTTTTTGCGCATTTAATTAGCATTTAATTTTCTGTAGCATTTCGTGTAGTTACATACGACTTTAACTGTTTTTCGACACTTTGTTCTGCTTAGTTCATCTGAAACTAGCAAAACATGTAATACTTTTTTTTTTAAAAAAGCATTAAATTTTCTTTTTGCGCATTTAATTAGCATTTAATTTTCTGAAGCATTTCGTGTAGTTACATACGATTTTAACTGTTTTTCGACACTTTGTTCTGCTGAGTTCATCTGAAGCTAGCAAAACATGCAATATTTTTTTTTCTAAAAGAGCATTAAATTTTCTTTTTGAGCATTTAATTAGCATTTAATTTTCTGAAGCATCTCGTGTAGTTACATACGATTTTAACTGTTTTTCGATACTTTGTTCTGCTGAGTTCATCTGAAGCTAGCAAAACATGCAATATTTTTTTTTCTAAAAGAGCATTAAATTTTCTTTTTGCGCATTTAATTAGCATTTAATTAGCACTTAATTATTAGTCAAGTGAACTTTTGTTTTGCTGACTTTGATCTGCTAACTTCATGGACATAGATTTGACTTCACCGTTAGTGTTTGTTAAAGTATAAAGACTTGTGATTGGTAAATTTTGAAAAAATTAAATTAGTCAATAGTAAATGTATAGTGCTTCCTCGTGATAAATTCATTAGAGAGTTAATTATCAAACAATTTAAATATTTGACAATTTTAATCTAAATCTAAATTTTATAGTTTGCAAACGTCAAAATGACATTTAAAATTAGTTAATATGTCAAAGTAAATAGCAATTAAAAAAACAAATGAATATTTTTTAAGCAAATTGAGATAAATCTTTGCAAGGGAATATTTTACAATAAACCTTGTGGTAACCCACAAATATATTATAGGAAATTGAATGCTCTACAAAAAATAAGATTACATACGATTTTAATAATTTTAAAATGGGACCGTCCTCAAGCCAGATCCAACCAACCATCCAAGTTTCATTAATATCGGTTCAGTGTTTCTTGTGTGACAATAATTCAGACAGATTAATCACAAAGTTTCTCGTATCTTCCATATAAAGCAAAAGTATTATTAATATTTTATCAACAACGTTTTAAATTTAATTTTATTAAATATACTGTTGACTTATTTAAAATGTATCAATTTATTTCGAGGTGGCATTTAAAAACGCACAAATCACACGTTCTTATATTTACAAATATATTTATAATATTACAAACCACCCAATGTTTTTCCTATGGCTTAATCAACTTAGAATACACTATGTATAAGTGTGCCATGATGGGATCATCAACAGCACATCAATTAGAATAAACAATAAAAACTTCTCAAGAAATCAAATATCATCGAGATAATAAATATGATCAAAAAATTCGAATGAAAATTAATGAGTGTCATATATACAAAGTGAAAAGAACATGCCCAAATAAATATCAAATTAAAAAAGTAATAAATTTTAAAAACAGCAGGACTGTTTCTTGTTGTACATGTAATGGTTTCAATAAATCTTTTATATAAAAACTTTTAAATGTCTTACTAATCCAGTTTAAAGTTATGATGTTATAAATATAGAACTGCTTGAAAATTCTATTATTGGTTCTTTGAATATATCCTAATTAAAAAAATGTCCACTGTAAACAAATTATATATTCACATTGAAAATTAAATGTTGAATACATAATGTTAAACAAAGAAATATTATCAAAAGGAAATATAGTATGTAGGTTTGGTAATTAGCACACAGTTTTATACAAAAAAGAAAAGCATCTAAGTGGGATGGATATAAACTCACAAATCTGTATGTGTATTCAACATTTCGATTTCAACTTAGAAATTTAATCTCAGCTTGCAAGTATAAAAGCTTCAATGCCTTACATACCTACACACACTTACATATTATATTTAGGTATTCTTGTATGCGATAGTAATGTGTAGTTATTCATAGGCGTTCACTTAAAGAAATACATGAATTAATAATCAGGGGTTATTTTAAGAAAATTTTACAACTGCACATTTTCTCTTTTTTTCTGCTCGACATTTACGGTTACATTTATAATTTTCAACTACACAAATTGACTTTTATAACTGCACATTTTAGTCATACGTGATTTAGAGACCCTCAAAACATTGTTATTTCGTTAAAATCTCTGTTGTAATTTGTTTATGATCAATGAATACTATATTTTATTATACAGTACTATGCATGTAAGTATTAAAAAAGTAAAAAGTTAGTGTGGGGGACATTGTGAGCCCAAGTGATATATTTTAATTGTATTTAATTCATGTTGGAAGATCATCATCTAAGAAGATGATAACATGATAACTACAAAAATGTGATTTTTCAGGAGAGCAATTTGAAAGTTTGATGCGTATTCCTATATTTTTATAACCATATATTACTTCTTAGCTTTTAAACCAGGACCAAACATAACCAAAAGATGCTGTCTTATCATCAAATTTTGTTTATATTTTGTATTTAACTAGTTTTTTGTTACTGTAAATGGTTTTCTACCATAAACTCTTTACATGGCTTCGCAAATTGAAGTTAAAATGTCGAAATATAATACTATAGACCAAAACAATAAGATCGATTAATTTTTGTTCTTCATAGAAGTAGGTATAATGCAAAAGAAAAAAATTATACTTTTTACAAATCACGTATGGCTTCAAATGCAGTCAAAGTTTATACGAAAAATAATTCTCTAAATACGTAATATGATACCACAATTAACTTTGGATGAAACGTACTTTTTGGTAATTGGGAGTCGAAATATTTTAAAATTGTTTATTTTGTTGTGGTTATATTTTTGACTAAACGAAGGTACATTAGATACATTATCATATAAATATATCTATGTATTTTAGTTTTAATGAGTTCATTAAACACCGAAGTGTGTGTTAACTTACATTGCTCCTCATTTTTGTTTAAAAAGAGCGCCACTGTACATATAATAACTTACATTGCTCCCCATTTTTGTTTTATAAGAGCGTCACTGTATATACATACGATATATAATACATTTGAAGATACCCATTTCATGAAAGCTCTTTGCGATCGTATAAGTGAAATAATATTCATAGACAGTTTGATATTTTCATATTATTGTATTACGTTAAGCCAAGCAGAAATAATCGCTAGAGATATAGATGTAGCATGAATGCTTGGGTATTATTATTATTATCGTTTATTTATTATTCCGTTCGAAATTCCGTAATCGTCGATGTGCGCATATGAGACACTAGTTACTCGAATAAAATACTGATTTTATAATTAATTAGTGACGAATCTGAATAGATCGTCTGTCTTTCGCTTCAATTGATTTATCTTTAATGAACTCTGACATATTACATATTAGTTGTATTTATGAATATTAATTCAAAAATATTTAATTTTATTTAAGCGTCAATATTTTTTAAATTATTACAAATGTTTTTTTTAAATATTCGAAATAATTTCAAGGCTTTATAAAAAAAAGTTAGCGCCCTTCTGTAAAATAGTTTGATACCTAATTTTGTATATTATTAATGTTATTGGTCTAGCATTCCTTTAGTTGTGAACTATTTGTATTTTTTTCAATAAAAAAAAAAGATTTGATTTAGAAAAATGTTGTTTTTAATTTAATGTGGAACATATTTACATACATTAAATTGATTTTTATTTATTTTGTTTTAATAGTTGAAAAAAAAAATAATAATTTGGCGATCGCAGCATATAGAATACATATTATGGCTTATGCCGAAATACAAAAATGTTTCGACAGTCAAACCATGTGTCGGGCATTAACTATTACATATATGTATACATGCATTTATACATACCTACTTATATTTATAATGTACGACTTAATTATTTTTTAATTAACCCAAAAATGTTCTTAAACTGCAAAAAGGTTTCTCGCCCTTGGATTAAAGCTTTACATGGTTTTATTTTTTTATGAAATTTGTGTTATAAAAAAATCTTTTTTTCAAATGTAATCCTTCCTTTATTATAAAAATAAGAATAACATTTTGTTTCGAGAGAAATATTATGAATTAATCAAAGAAAAAGGAGATGTTTTTGCTTTATTTACCTGTATTCATAAAAATATATATTTTTATTTTATATTATTAAATAATTCCATCCGATTCAAATTTGGAGATTCACGAAGCACAGAATTTTAAAATATACAATATAGATATATTTAATGTACATTTGTATATACATATATAAAATAAAGGCGCAATTGAGAAAGCGTTGAATTATTTTAAACTGAATTTGTGAAAGTTTTCAAATTGTTAAGATAATGGTTCGGATCTTGTTATTATCGAATACAATTACCAAACTTTGTAATTGATATTGCTTTAGTGTAGGTACGTACGAACTAAAACCAATAAAGCTCTTGTTAAATATTGCCCAAACTTGTTATATACTGCATTATATGTACATATATATTGGTAAATATTTATAGTCCTCAACAATTTAATCTTAGGGTTAGGGAAGTAGAGTATCTATTAACTTTGAAATTGATTAAAAATGTATTCCAGTAGTTAAGCTACATATATGTATATTCAGCGGTTTTTAGCTTTATTTGTCTGCGGTCACTCACTTCATTAAAAAAATTAAATGAATATGATGAACTATTTTTTATTAGAAAACAAACTAATTACAATAAATTCTTACAAGTTCAAATCAAAATATGTTATAAAAACTATCATTTAAATGACCAAAATTCTTTTCAATACTGGGCATTATTAGCATACTATTAAAAATTTTATTAAAATGTTTAATTTAATGTTAAAGTTTGGTTAACAAAAAACATATCGATAAATAATTAAAAGGAGATTCAGTGACCAAATATATTTTAAAATATATAATTAAAAATTATGATATTTAACAATTCACTCATTTTTTTATCGAGAACGCATCAAAAATTTTTAATTGTGTACCTATAGGCACTTCTTAAGAAAATTAAATTTTACAATGTTTTGAAGAAAAATAAAACAAAGGGTAAAATTTAAAAAAAATCTTTTTTTTTACTGGATAATATTTCTGAGAATTACAAAAATAGATATAAATACATATAATACAGTTACATTTTATTTTATATTTTCTACAAACAAAATATATCAAATGTTATTTTTGAGAGAAAAACGTTCACAAAAATTCATTCTGGCAACAGCCTAATTTTAAATAATTATTTAATTAGGCATATGTATATGAAACAAAAACAATAATATTATTCTATTTTCTTTCATTATTTAATGATTCATTGAATAATAACGTCAAATACATAAGACCTCTTTACAAATATCCCTAGCGTTAAGTTTACTCTTTTATTCTTTCAATACCCTTTCTGTTTTCATTGTCTTTACAAACAAAAAAAAAAAGTTGGTTAATTATTGTTGTTCACTTTCAATAAGTATCGTTTAAAGCCAATTAATATTTTAAAAAATTCAATCAAAGTAATTAATCGAGAGGAAAGCGAAGCTGATACGCCGTTATTTATAATTTATATAATTTTTACAAACAAATATCTCAATTTTATTCATTAATTTTTATTACGAGTTTATCAAATGATTTTCAAAAATTAAAAATATTGTAGTTACAATTTAAACATTGTATATAATCTAGTATCAATCTTTATTTATAACTAGTTGTTATCCGCGACTTCATCCGCGAGGAATTTGTATTTTTTTAATCAAAAAATTTTTTACAACCACATTTATAATATTTTTTTTGAAAACAAAGGAAGAGTAAATATATTTTTAAATACTCTAATTATGTTTGAATTATAATTAGTCTGAAGGATTTCTGTTTGCACTTACAATTAGACATTGAAAAGGATGTATTTTCAGCGATTTGCTAATTGAAAGGGTCCTGGAATTGTTTTAAGATTGTGGATGACTGGGGAAGCGAAAGTGGTTAAACATAAATGTAGGATTACATTCATCTTATTTCAATCAATACTATAATATATAAATCTTTAGGCTCTATTTTCACATACAGTCTGTTCCACAAGAAAGGAGGTGAGATTTTTAATAGTGAAATGTAAGCTATTGCTATCTCTATTTTCCGGGCTACGATTTGAATATAACTCGAAACTTTTCATTGAGCAGAAGTTTTTTTTAAAATGAGGCTGTTTTCTTGTACACTCATTAAAAAAACTAAATTATCATATGCTGCTACAGCAAAAGTGATTAAAAAGTCCAAAAATATTGTTGAGAAGTGGATGAAACAGTGCAAAGAATAAAAAACGTCGATGATCTTCCTGAACACGGAAAAACGAGAGTGACGTCCAGCAAGTGATATTGTTTAGGAGAAACCCCACTCTATGTCTACGCAAAGCTAGGGTCAAACTTGCCTAAAAGGAAATTCATACCGGTCTAAACACGATCAGGTGATTTTTACACGAGGCAAAGTTATACGAGCTCTAAACTCCTGCTCAGCGCAATCCACATACACAAACGCCTGAGCTGGGCAAGCGAAAACAAAGATCTCGATTAGTCGAAGGTATAGTTTTTTCGCATGAAGTGACTTTATGGGCATGGATTCGGGTGAATACTGGTTAGTGAGTAATACTGGATTCATTCAGCGCACCGTCAACCACCCCGTAAAAATTAATGTCTGGGGGTGCTGAAAATTTTGTTGAAAGTATGCCTCGGAGGTGCTATATAGGCCATTCTCGACGGTGGAGGGGATTATACTGTATATTAACCGATTGCGTCTTAGCATTTTGAATGTACTTCCACGCAAAAAAGTTTGGTATAAATACCTGGAAAACTTTCGAAAAATTCTCGCCTCCTTTCTTGTGGAACAGACTGTACAATGTACAGTAAGGAACAAAATTGTAGGCGCGATGCATAATTTATTTAGCATTTGACCAATTAATTTATACGCAACTTTGAAATTTATTTCAGTCGATAGTTAAAAAATGATATCAACAAAACTGTGGTACGCTCAAAAAATTATTTTTTTGTAACATGTATCACAAATTTTGGTAAAAAATCTGGCAATTTCCAGATCTTGTACCATAGTAACTTTTGATTGGTTTTATACGGAGTCCTTTAAAAAAAACTTTTTATTCAGTTTCTACACTCAAAAATATAAATTATTTTTGTAAATAATTTTAATTCGAAAGTTAAAAAATGTCTTCATATTCATATTAAAACTTTAGTTTTACATTTTAATTAGAACACATTAAAACATTGCTTCGTTTTCAAGTGGAAATTAAATTTTAATTTTGTTGTAGCATCCCATAATAGTAAAGAAAATAAATTATTTTATAATTAGTGTATAAGTGGTGATCACAACTGACGCATATTTCAGTAAAACAAATTCAAAAACATGAAAAAATTAGATTAAATTCTTAATTACGGATGCCGAAATGTTATTAAAACAATTAACAAGGAAAAGTATATCAGGAAATTAAATTAAAAAAGGGTAAAATTTGAAAATCTGTGAACGGTATAAAACGTTAATAAATTGTGACTCGCTTTTTACATCAAGCGACCTAAAAAGTCAATAATCATAATCAACAAATAAAAAGAAACTGCATTATTGAATACTAAATTATAGGTACAACGCATTAACAATGATATATTATAGTTCATGCACGCATTTTCTAATAGGGTAAATAAAAAAGTAGAAAACAATGTGTATAATATTTGAGAATATGGGTATATGAAATAAACTGTCGAAATTCGTATAAAAAAATCTCATTTTTTTCGCGATTTATTTCAGGGCTGGCTCCCCACTAGGCAACTAAAAAAAAACACGTGGGTTTTTTGGGCAAAATAACTTTTATTTAAATAAATAATTGTAATACAATCATTCTCCTGATTTATTTGTATAATTTCATATTTTCCGTAAAATTTTCAAACGGTTTCGTCTCGGCAACGGTTCGTTACAATTTAAGAGATTATCGTTACGATACCGAATCTCTTCTCAGCGTGCAGTCCTACCCATGAGCAAAAACATTTTCATAATCACTAATTAGTAAATAATAGAATGTCGAAAATAGCCGCTAGGAAGTTAAGCCATTCAATACTTACTCACTGAAAAGTGACTAAACACAATTCACACATCCCAATGAATAAGCCAGCTAATTCGCTACTGTTAACAAATTTGACGGCTACACTAGACTACTAGACATGACGAATATATACGTCAGAGCCTGTTTTCATGTATGTACATAAATTCCGACTTGAAATAAATACAACATGATTAAACCAGCCAACTCACTACTGTATACGAACCTGACGGGAACAATAGAGTACTGAGCATGACGAATATAGCCGTCAGAATCTGTTAGCATGTAAATAAATAAAATGTAGACTTAAATAAATATAGTAAACATATCCCCAAAGCATAAACCAGCCAGAGCGCCACTGTATATTAATAAATAACACCGGACCACCAGGTCGATAATTATTTGTATCTATTAACATACAACATGTGGCGGGGAGAACAATAATGTCTTTTTAGAGGGTACAGCACATCAATCAATGTGCGCTACACAGGCACACATACACTTGTACGCGCGCGCTCCTTTGTTGGGGAAAATCAAAACGCGGTAACCTTAGCACGCAACTCTACCGAAACTAAATAAATCACATCATAATCGTGTCTGTGTTTCACCTATGTATGTATGTTTGTATTTTGTATCTTGTATCAGTGGTCGTCAAACATTGCATGCATGTAATTTTCTAATCAAATTATAAATTGTAGAAAATTTACATTGTTGTTCCTTATTTTCTTGTTGTGAATTTGTAAATAGAGCTGTCAAAACTTCAAGTAAAATACTTGAAAAAGTATTTTTGTTTTTACACGATTTTGAAATAGCACGGTCGATAACAAGAAAATATTATTTACATGATTCATTTTTAGGGATATAAAAAATTAAAATAATGTTTTATTTGTCAAAATTTATTTTTACGTTTTTGGAGCCTCCCACTTTTTTAGGGTTCTGAAGAAACCCTATTAATCTCACTTTGACGTCCGTTCTTTCCAGTCAAAGTAAAATATCTCGTAAACTATGTATGTAGAAATATAGAGGGGCGTCATAGAATTTTTTGATTTTTATTTTCATATCTAGGCATGTGGGGTGTCAAAATGTAGATTTCAATTAGTAGAATATGACCCTATTTTTATATTATTTTCTCATTCAAAAATGCACCTGTGGCTCCAAACAGTCCACGTAGTACGTACTTCGGAATCCTTATGGCATATATTCCTGTATGTCTTGACCGAATTAATTATGTATATCATATATTTTTTTTCATGATTTTTTTTAGACGGTGATAGACTGTACGTATCTACCATGAAAAAAAAGAATTGTTTGTACTTTATTTCAGGTAAATTTAATTAGTAAAAATTACTTGATACATCAAGTACTTTAGGAACGTAATACTTGAATTTAACTAATAAAATATCTACTTGAAGTACTCGACATTTAAATGCTTTTTCATATTACTTGAATTTGATATTTGATTTTAAAAATTTGTAATAATTTTTTTTAAATACGCTTTCTTAAACAGCCAGTGAAGAACTGATTGGACAATATAATATAATATATAATATAATGCATTCAAAACCAAGAATCGTATAAATAATGAAATATTGTTTGAGATCCACTGGTATCCGCCAAGCCAAAGATTTATTCAAGTGGTTTTAATTGAAACATCGATATGCATCTGTAGGTTATTGGGGAATGGAACAACAGAGTGTCCTTTTCATTGTTACCGCCTCATGTGGATTGCATGATGAAAGTTTTATTGTTCTAAAGGCGGTAAGGGTAAATTACACATACGCATGTACGTGAGATATGTAAATTTTCAACAATTAAAACTGAATTTTTTCAAGACAATAAAATAGTCATTTATCATCATGATTTGTATTTAAAAAAATCATGGTAATTAAGGTTGGTTGGGTTGAGGGATTCAGAGATTTCATATATTTGTTGATAAATTAGACAAATTTGATCATTTTTTTTAACTTTAGGAAATTATTGTAATCGATCCGAAAATCAAAATCAAAAAATTCAACATATTTTTATGTTTCAAGGTTACTATAGTATATTTACACTATTTTCAGAAGTATGTGTGTGTGTATGTACGTACGAACGTGTCATTTTTTTACGTGCACGAAATCTAGCAAATAAAAAATTCTATTGACTTCATTGGGGTGCCAATTGATGCGTCTTGACGTAAATATGATGGTACGTATCAAACCAGTATAAAAATATTATTTCCTATGTTAGGACACGCCATAATCTATAGTTATAACAATTAGTACAACAATAAAATACATATTAAGATAAATGTATATTCAGAAAATAATAACAAAAGTAAATAATAATTTTTAGATGATAATTTTATTTTAAATTGTGACATCTGGACTAAATGTTTTTAAATTTTATTCATTTACTAATTAGTACGTTGAAAATTTAATTATGGGACGATAAAGTTTCCAGTCAGATCTGAAAATAACAGTAATTTTATTTTAATGACGTTATATATACTTCCTATTTTGGTTTAATAAAATTTATAACCTTTTATTATTCTTGTATTAAGAGTGCCGTGTTATAAAATATTATTCAAGGGTTGGCCAGTTTCATGGCGTGACCACTAAAAAATGAGAATAAATACATATTAACCTGAAAATATGTGTATACATCCTTCTACCACACGCGCCAAAGTTTGTACATAGATATGAAGTATTTTGTAATCAGTATAGAATACAGATAATAAAAACTGAAAAAAAAAATGTATATACAAGAAATGTAATTTAAATAATAATATAACCTATAGTTACTGATTTGAATAGATGACCTGCCCCCTAGATAAAAAAATGTTTAATCTTTTTTTTCCTAACCAAACTCGAACGGCAAATAATTTTGTCAATACACAAAAAAAACGTACAACGTATGATTGATTGCTAAATTTTGTAAATACTTATTGTCCACGTATAATTTTTTGCCCGCATTTTATTTTTTGCTGAATGAGCGATTATCCATTTACGTAGCTAGCGTGTAGTTGTGTATTCATAGAGATTTTGTCAAAAGCCGGTCGTGCGGTCGCACACGCTCTCGCAGAAACAAATATTATTTATTAGCTACACACATAAAACTATAAGCAGCAATATGATATGTCAATAAATATTCATTTGTGATATATGTAGATAGTAGCTCTATATTTAGATTTGTATAGATATGGTTATAGAATATGAGAGTTTTAAAGGGATGTAAGGGAGAAATTTGAGCTTTATTAGTGTATTTGTATGCAAGTGTTGGTAGTAGGAATTTAAGGTACTGGCACCAGTTATGGCCGCTATAAGAGCAAGGTTTACTGTTTTTGTAATTGACGGGCTTCTTTTTTGTGATTCTCATAAACTCATGTTACTAATAAAACAAGTAACTCTATTTAATCAATTTAATTACCAAAGTCCGCAAATATAGTTTGTTTTTTAAATTATAGTATTTTATTTTCTTTATATCTTTTCTCCAGTAATGGACAAAGTAAAGCCAGTAATGAGCTGCTAATGATTACAAAATGATAATTACTATGACACAAAAGATATACAAGAAAGAAACGTCAAATTTGAAACAATCTAAAACAGTTGCTATGATAATTTAATAATTAATAAATAAATTATACTAATTATTAGTTTAAATGTTCACCATTTTGACACCTATTGGCCGATTGTCATCAAATCACGCTGTAAGTATATGGATTTATATTCAGAAATGGTAGTAATCAAATATCAACAAATATGTATAATTCAGTACATTTAATTAAATAATAGCCATTATTGGGCTCATATCCAAGACTGGTGCCAGTACCTTATAAATACAACAGTTTTATGGATGTTTTTTGTAAGAATATGCATGTAAAAATTTGTTAATTTTATATTTTCTGTATTTGCGAATATATAATAAACATGAAAATTCAATGTACCTATTTATAATTAATTAATTAAAAATTAATTAAATTATTATTTGTAATGTTTTTCCTAATTATATAATACGAACTATGTAACGCACTAATGTATCAACCCACACAAATATCATTTGAGCTATGAATGCCGTTTCAATCAAAATAAAGATAACAATATAACAGAAAATTGCTCACAGCTATAAAAAAAAATTAAAAAAAGTTTTTCCGGTTTGGTTGACGAGAGAATGTTTATTAAAAAAAAAAACAACAATGTTTTTCAGATTTTATTGGAAAATGTATGTAATTAACCAACCAAAATTACTTTTTTTCAATAAAAATAAATGTAACACAAAATAGGCTTTTTGTGTGAGTTGATACATTTTTGAAACACATAGTTCATATCTTTATATACATATGAAAACATCATAATGCCTAAACCACTGGACGTATCGAAGCCATATTCATACCATATGTTCGTTTATAGTTTCTTATCTATCATTGAAACAAGAATTGGGATATCACCCCTCCCTCTTACACACGATTTTGATGATTTTGAAATGGGACCGTCCTCAAACCTGACCCAACCGTCCAACCAAGTTTCATTAATATCGGTTCAGTGGTTCATGAGTTATGCGTGTGACAAAGATTCAGATGACAGACAGATAGACAATTACAAATGCTTTATTACATTTACCTCATTTCATCCTATTTAAAATAAAAATGAAGTGACATAAATATACAGAAACTTAGGATACAAAATAACCAACTTCAATACATGTTAAGTTGAGATAAAAAGAAACCTACACTAAATATAGAATCCTAAATTAAATAAAGAATCACTATAGATAATATTCGACAAGAAGAAAAAAACTTTCAAGCAGCAATAAAGTTAGTATTTCTTCCGCACGATTCCTTGTATTCAAAGAGCGACAACGACATAACTTTCAAAAAAATATGTATATACATACAATATACATTTTCTTAGGCAATCAAATAAGGCAACGAGATGTACATCGACAACAGTGTTATCGATGATAAACAAGACATAATGGTTTCCCTTTTGTGAAATGTGTATCTTTGTTAAGAGATGTCGCTACTGAGACATCAAACAGATGGGTATTACCTGATAGCTTCTGGCAATTTGCTCTACTTAAATGCTCGCAAGGAAAGGTGTAGTAATGAAGGAAATAACGATTCTCTATGAACGGGGTACGTAAACCAGACGTTTCTAAACTGCTGCTCGTAAAGTAACTGTTATTAAAACAATCACGAACTACTGTAAAATTTAACTACGGTACATGGAAAAATCAATGTTATTGATGTGTTAACATTTATGAACGCGGCAAGGCAAAATCATAGACTGGAGTGAAATTAGTCAAAAGAAACGCAAGACGCTGTTCTTGTCTCATTATTATTAACTAGGGTTGAGCGGGGTAAATATGAAACACCAAAAAAATGGGGTAAAAGGGAAATAAGCTTCAAAATCGCATATTATCCCAGAGGCGTCAGTTGAATTTAGTATGTATGAGAGATGATAGTTCCAAATAGACATTTCTCTGTTAATCAATTATCAGTGAAATACTTTTTAAGACAATATAAAACATTTATTATTAATTAATTTTATAATTCAAAACAATTGATATTTATTTTAAAATCTGAATGATACGCCAATGACTCGTGGAGCGATTTTTCGTGGTGCGATATGGTAACAACGCTAGGTAATGTGTTATTTGTCCTTTATCTTTCCTTGTCTAAGGTATGGACGTTTTGTAGAGTTCAACTCATTGTACAGGAAATTATGTGAGTGTAAAATTTAAACTTTGGTTTGTTAATTGAGATTCTGTCGATTTTCTTCAGATGTTTGAGAAACGCAGAAAACCATGTTATTGACGGAATTTCTCGGTTGTTATTTTATAGTGTTACGCCGGGAAATTGTTATTCTAATGAATGTTTGGATTTAATATCATTTTATTATGACTTGTTTAATGCGATTTTATATTGAAATGTTTTCAGGTGTTCTGGTTTATAAAATGGGAAACGAAAATAACCTCATAATATTGTTTTATTCGAATATATTATACTTGTATATTCTGCGATAAATTTTAATTTATCAGTAATGATTTTAATTCTACTTAAATAAACTTTCAAATAGGAACAAACTAAACGCTCACTATTTTAAATGAAATAAAAATAGCATTAAATAAACTATTCTAACACTTAATAAACTATTATAGCATTTGTAAACAATATTGAACAGTATTTTTTGTGTTTTCTTTTATTTTTTTTCCCACCCGATAATGTTTTACACTAGCTGTTGTATTTAAGTAACCTTGTCCTTCAAATTGTTTACGATTCTTTTATTTGTCGCTAGGTGTAGCGCTGCGGATAAAAAGCTTTCGGAGCTTTGTAAGCTGTCGTTCATTTCAGCAGCCAGCTGTCAATTAACCAATTACTTTCTCTCGCAACTTTTATTCTGATTGCAATAGATTTTGCCGCATGCAGTATTTGCTATGGTATTATTAGCTTATATTCACGTATACTCTATGATACAAACAGTCGGTTAAATTGATGTTTTTATAAATACTCTATCGGTCAAAGTCAGTAGGGTATATTTTTAAAGATAATAGATCCGGAGTTGAATACTAAAGAGTAAAAAAGTGTTGAAATCAGTAAGATTTTATTTAAATCGTAAAATAATCATCGTTTTTGTTTTTAACACTCTACACCAGCGTTACTCAACCTTTTAGTATTTGCGACCCAATTTTTAATCACAATTCTCATCGCCCCCCCCCCCCCTCCCATACAATAATTTTCTAATATTAAACCTTCATTCGAAAAACTTTGCTCTGTAAGACAGGCCCAAGGGAGTCATTAATAATTATTAATCTTATTTTGAGAATCGCTGCTCTACACAGATTTTGAAGTTTAGGGATGTTACCAAAGAATAAATACGTTGATAAATACAGTAAAAGTACCAATAAATACAAATTTTGGCAAATATTATTAATTCATTATAATCTTTATTTATTTGTTTGTTCATTACACAAAATAGTTTATTATTTGTTTTCATTATTTTGTGCAACCCATATCGATAATTGTACTTTGAAACAAAACCATCCAAATTTAACATATTTTTATCGATAGTGTATATATTTTAGTTATAGAGGAATATTTTACCTATCCATAAATAATATACATATATATTTATTAGAAATAGGAACGTGTCACGAGCGTGACCCGTCGTACTTAAATAACATAATATCTTAGACAAGGAAAGATAAAGGACAAATAACACATTTCTTAGCGTTGTTACCATATCGCTCCACGAGTTAGATTTTAAAATAAATATCAATTGTTTTGAATTATATAATTAATTAATAATACATGTTTTATATTGTCTTTAAAATTATTTCAGTGATAATTGCTTAGCAAAGAAACGTCTAGTTGGAACTATCATCTCTCATACATACCAAATTCAATTGTAATTTAAAGCATATTTGCATATTATAAATTTTCAACTGACGCCTCTAGGATAATATGCATGGAAATGGTGAGATTGACATTTAAGAAAAGATGGCCGCCGTATAATTTTGGTAACAATTTCATATAAGGACTAGCATTGATTGTTATGTATCCATAGTCTTTCCTAATCTAATTGTAAACATAATAAAGTTCATGAGCGCGCGTAATAATATCATTTTTTACTGCCGTGCTTGATTGGAACTTTAGTAAAAAAAAAAAATGAATCCGTGATCGTGAGTGATAATCACTCACGTTCCCAACTCTAGTCTGTTGGACTTATACATGAGTAAACTCACATTCTATATTAATTAAATGGAAATGTTTGTACATGTTTGACAAAATTTGTGAAACAAAAACGATTTAAAATAATTGCTGAAATTAATTCCAGTAAAATGGTGATGGTGTATTTGTAATTTGGTCAATTAAATATTAAACTTGATTATTTTATTGTAATACGTGCTTGTATTTATATTATTTTCGGTTTAATTATTATCACCTAGGGCTAGGTCTCTAATGCCGGTTAATATGTATTTATCAATAATAAATCGAACAATTGAATCTACGTTTTATAGATTTTTTTATATTATAAGTCATTTATTTATTTTCTGAAGAAGTTATTTTTAATAGAATGCACTTTATACTTTATATACATATATATTTTATAGAAATAAACAAGTTTATTTGAAGAATATATTTTCTTTTTGCAAAAAAAGGAATAAACAACATTAAAAATGTTTTACAAGAAATTCAACAAAATATCACATTGAAATAAAATGTTGTATCTAAGAGACTACAATCGAATAACATCAAACAGAACAGTTAAATCTGAGAGAGAATATCTAGGAGAAGAAAAATAACAGCGACAAAGATATTTTAATAATATTGAACATCAAAGAAGGATCGTATGTCTATCTTTGTCGACATAAGGACACAGATATGATGCATTAATATTAACTTGAAAAACTTTTTAGATAATTGGATAAAAAAAAAACTTTTTTAAGGCGATACATTTTATTGTATTTTATTTTGGTTCACACTTTGAAAAAAAGTTATAAGACAGTTTTGATTTTTCGAATGGAGTTTTTTCAATCTTATATTTTTTAAATATACAACTGTTCTCTTATTAGTTATGTAATTTTTTATAATAGTCATAGAAGCAAGATTTTTAAAAATATTACTGAATGCTGACTTATTTTTTCATCGGTCAAAAACACCAAAGATTTTATTTAAAAATGTATCCATATTGAAGCATAAGGGTTGATTCAGAGGATCTAGACTATCGTACGAAGCTGTCAACACAAACAAACTGGTAATATATGTATAAGTCTGTCTAAAAGTTGGCATTATTATAGTAAATCATGGACCAATAAGAAACCTGAAAAATAAAAATAAAGTTTTAAATTTTTAGCACTTTTCGAGGGGGCAAATCGGTTACCACGTTTTTTTTAAATTCAATCCAGGTAAGTAGAATATTAAATGAGCGCTGATAAATTAGATAAATTAAATATGCCAGCGTGTTATTATCAAAATGTCAATTTATCAAATTAAAAAAAAAAATAGTAAAAATGTATCTCCAAAATTAGTAGTAACAAAAATTAGTTTATTAAACATTTAAAAGCTAATTGTAATGTTTGTGGTACCAATCCAAAATAAATTTATCGAATAAATTGTAAAACTTTACGATACGAATAATAAATAATGTTTTTTATGTTTATCTCATTTCGATTTATAAAAAAATGTCGAAGTTGCTAATAACCAATATAATTACAAATTCCTTTACGATGTTAATTGAGTGGCCCATACATAGTACCTACTTTCTATTTCACTCTTACATAATATTCTCTTATGCAAAACCAATCCACCCTAATTCATTCCTAATTATCTCTCGCATACCTACCCTGTAACTTTCATTTTACATATGTATAATATTACATATACTCGTACTTTTTCTCTCTCTGTCTTTCCACATTCAAATAACTTTTATTACACTCACCTATCGTTCCATCTCTCTTCAGCACGCACATGCGAACACTTACATACTTACCCATCCCCTCTCTGTCTAATATACGCATACACATATCTGGTACGCACACATCCGCCAGGGTAAATGGAATGATCGTTATTGTGACTCCGGAGTAATTATCGGTGCCCTTTGGCCCGATTTCTTAACCGGAAACGTGGTATCAAACCGAACATCCGGCGCTGTCATCACGCTCCGGTTGGTCGAAACTATTTCATTTGCGGTCCGGGAGCTGATATCGTTTGTTTACTTTCCGGATCCCCCGGAACATGTGTTTGTGTCGTCGCATATTTAAAGTTAACACTTGCGATTCCAATGATAACCATGCGGTATCATCCGTCCATTTAAACAGCCTAATCTAACCTAAGCCAGGCAAACTAAAACGTGCAATCTTTCATACCGGATTCGGTAAAGTTTAAAGGTCAATACTATGGGATACATTAAACATATAATGTTATATTTGACTTGTTTTTACTTGTTCCTAGCCGCTCGTTTGTTTGTTTGTTTGTTTGTACTGTTCGAAACTACAGAAATAAACTATCAGATAGTACGGAGATGTGTTGTTCTGATTTGGTAATGTTTACACTGTACCCTTTTTAAGTTTGTTAATTGTTAATTAACCCGGGCTACTCCAGAGTGTATTACGTTAATTTATATTAAATAAATGGCTTGCCTTTAGTTTATAATATACTGCAAACTAATTTATACGATGAAAATTAGGATAGATTTGGTACACTTAAGAGAAAATAGTTTACTGAAGTAAATATCTAAATATACAATGTACATCACTCACAGTAATCCAAGAAAAAAACCACCTAAAAAGCTTTAAAGTAAATTTATTATTCTGATGAAGAGGTAAGAACGAAAACATTTATAAATCAAATAAATATAATTAATTAAAGTAATTAAATACAACTAATTAGAAAATTGAATTCTTAATTTTGAAATTAACATAACATTTATATTAAGTACGTTATATCTATAGCTGAAAAATGTTATTAGCGTTTTTGCTGCATCTGTAGGTATAATTAATAAAAAAAAAATACATAACAGTAATTTTAACACTGTTAATTTGCACACAGAAAAATATGCATATTTTCTAGATACAAAAAGTAACGAATAAAATATATAGATTGAATTTATAAAAACGTTTATATCGAAACAAAATATCGTGGCGTATTTTAAATAAACATAGATTAAGATCACTTTCATCTAAAAATAGTTAGCAGAGAGTTTAATGATTCTCGTGTCTATAAATGGACTTCTACATATTATGGTATACTTCTGCAAGAATTAATTGAGGGGGTGTCTCATTAGTGAAATTCCCGCACGCGACAATATATGTACATTTTATACAGAAATAAGCAAGTATACAAAGCATTCTTCGTTCAATATTATACACTAATTAGTTCAATATAACCCATCTGTAATACAACTGCCACGAGCTAACAGCTCCTTAACTATAAATGTGTAGGTGTATATGTGTATGTACAGGATGTTTCTTAAATTATCGTTGTATAGAGTTGAATCATGAGAATATTTGTATAATAAGACAAAATTCTTAATGTGATCACTTTGAACCATAGACCTAGAGTGGCCACAGAGATAGAACTTGTTTAAACCAGCTTTTGTCTCCTTCTAAGCTCATAACGGCACTGTGTAAGAGAGAGATAGAGGAGTTTAAACACGATCCATCTCTCTCACTATCGACTACCATCTTAAAATTCGGATCACGCTGTCTATGCTTTAAACGTATACGTATACATATATGTATAAAATATAAAAGAATCAAATTAATTTTGTTCTTGAAGAGGAATGGTAAGTAATTATGTACTTTTTAACCCTGCAGTAGAAGTGTCACATTCTATAAACCCAAAGATTTAAAAAAAATAATTTAGTTTATTTTTAAAGTAAGTTTCATTCTGATATTTGTATTCTGTATTTATGAAAATATTTCTGAATAGAAGACTAAAAATATTTTCAAAATTGAATTTGTAAAATATTTGAATGTAATTACAATAGTAATGCAATAATAATTAAAAAGTAATTTACATTTTTTTAATAGTAAAGTTAAACATTAGTCGATTCGTAACTTTATAAGCTAATATTTCCAACCCCTAAAATTTCACATAACCTCTTAAAATAGGTATAAATATATGCACACTTGGAACTACTTATGGGGCGCCATCACTGAAGGGTTAATTAAATATATTTTTTTGTTCTCACAGAAAAACTTTTATTTTATAATGTTATTTAGTGTTCACAGACAGACAGATAGACACTTATTTAACAACAATCATACACGATTTAGGAATCTTGCGAAATTCTGTTGAAATCTCGTGTTTGAAAATTTTATGATTATAATACTTTATCATTTACATATCATGTAGGGGAGATTGGGGTCAATTGTAGCATGCTAAATATCTCGGCTATCGTGTATTTAATATTTTATCCAAAATCTGATAAAATGTTGCAAATTCTTTACTTAACGCAAAGTAGAAATAATATATTTGAAGTTTAACAAATATGTGCTTTTATTACTAAAATGAAAAATTCTTGTAAAGTCTATTTTTCTTTCTTCTGCTATAAAGAAGCATATATAGTGTTGTTTTCACATAAAAATGTATTGTTTATTATTGTAATAACTGACCTGGTATCATATCTTTAGTTTTATAACTACCATTTCTTCTAAATGACTGCGTGGGGACAATTGTAACGGTTATTGTTATGTATAAATATATTTTGTTATTATTTTATTATAATTTTTGTTTTTTTGTTATAGGCAATTTCATCCTTGAAATTATTTTTGATAACAAATTAAATAATATATTTGTAACAATGACGCATACAAAAAAACCGTGTGTGTGTATAGTATACTTACATATGTACATGCGTTAGAAGTTGTACTTCTTTGCTAAACTAGTAGTTATACTAGTAAGAGTGACCTTAAGCGAGCAAATGCAAAACTAATAACTGTTTTAACGACTATTATACATAAATTTGTATAATCTACACAAGTGAATATACAGTGAGTTCCAAAACTCGTTCGTTCCATTTAAAAAAAATCGAGATGTCAGTGAATTTTGGCATTAGTTAGTTTTAAGCAAAACTTGCTCAGTCATATTATGATATATTATGATAAAGCGAGTTTTGCTCAAAAGTGACATTAAAATATGAAAGAATACCAAAAATTCTTACAAAAACCACTGACATCTTGATTTTTTTTAAATGGAACGAACGAGTTTTGAAACTCACCCCATGTATATTAAGATATATGTATACCTTCATCATGTTATCTTCGTTGAATTATTAAAATATCACCCTGAACGCACCTAAAGAAGTATAACTTCAAAAATATACTTAAAGTACCTTTTTTATGTACCTAGATAAAATATATTAAAATTTATAACCAATAAAAGTTATTAGTACGACTTTCAATTCGGTAAAAAAATTGTCAAAATTGACCCCAGTCTCCCCTATGTATAAAAATGTAAATGACAGAATTAGTAAATGAAAATAACTTATATTGGTTCATTTGAACCATATTCCCTACGTTCCCTGTATACATATATGGATAGTATATACAGTACACATCTTACCAATTTCAAAGCATGATTTCCCTAGCTTACATAGCATAACAAGCGCTAATGAATATACCTAAAATCGTCATTTATAAACATGACTTCACTTATACTAGCTTTATCCAGTACGCGCGTTTCTCTCCATAGTTATCCTAAGAGCAGCCAAAGGCAAGACGCCGATTAACAATAGTCTAAGAGAAACAATGTGTATAAACGTCATCTTATGTTGTTTTTATTGTTTTGTTTATAAAAGACATGAAATGATAACACAGTATTTTTGCGTTAGAATGGAAAGATAGATAAAATTGTTTTTTTAATATTAAAACATAGTTTTTATTTACGAGGAAAACGAATCTCATTTTAGATATGGTTGTATATTTATTAAGAAAAGAAATAAGATGGTAAAAATCGATTTTACTTTGAAAGATTCCATGTTCGTGGAAATATTACAATTTTTTTTTAAGTGGAACTTTTTTGACTGACAGTGAGTTGGTTTCGAGATAAAACGAAATCATTGGTACCAAAGTGGTGGGAGAGAATTGCAATGTAATTTACAATAGGTCTAGGCTCTTCCTGTTTGTTTATTTATATAAAAGAAGGTTGTTACACCCCCCCCCCCCTCCTACTTTATTCATAATGCAATGAAACAAAGCGCGACCGTTTTTTAAATAACCATTGCTGGTTGATTTGGAGCATTTATACCAAGGCATGTGGCACATCAAAATGTATAACCAAACCAGTGGAATTTGACCCTATTTTTTATTTTTTTCTAAATCAAAAATGACACATGAAGGAGGTTTTAAAGTAAATCCAAAAATAAACAAAAAATTTTATACCAAAACGTGTGCGGTATCAACCACTACAAACGACAAATACTAAAGTCAACAATATCATTTAAAATTTTGAAGAAATAAAGATGGGCGTCATAGAATTTTGTATTTTTATTTTCATATCTAGGCATGTAGGGTGTCAAAATGTAGATCTCAATTAGTAGAATACAACCTTATTCCTTATTTATATATTTTTTCTAACTCAAAAATGCACCTGTTGTTCTAAACAGTCCACGTAGTTCATACTTCGGAACCCTTATGGCATACACCCGAATAATATTTATAATTAATCAATCTACTTACTTGGTTTATCCAGCTCAACGATACGCTCCTCCTCGGTTATCCTTGAAGCGACCAAAGGCAAGGACCCAGCAAACAACAGTACAAGAGAAACAACATACAGAAGCCATCTTGTTGCACTTTCACTACCACACCAAGTCCTTACTCTCCTACTTTCAAACTGTTTACAGTGTTCTGAAAACCTTCTCCTACAATCGTCACTTTTATTCGATAACACTTCACCATGTTCTTGTAAACTATTTTGGCTGAGATATTTCATTGGTTTGTTTATATAAATAGTATCCAATACAGTTCGAGGATCATTTACACAATCAGACTTAAGAATGAGTAGTTGTTCTTCTTTGGATGAAATATTACATTTCCTTTTGGCGCAATAAGGTGGTTTCTTCATTGGTACTTCTGACGATATGCTTTTAAGCAAATCGCTGATTAATTCTAGTATCTTCATTTTGTGGTTTCAATTTATATTATCTTAGTTTTTGCAGCTTTGTTTTGTATTTGGAATCAGTAAAATTTTGATTGGCATATTTTATAATGATCATAAGGTATTTGGACGTATCTTTGGTTAAATGTATTTATTCTACTTTTTTTCTATTGTGAGTTGGTTGGAAATGGATTAGTATAATCTGAAACAAAATAAAATACCGTTAAATATGCTCTTCAATGTAATTAACAGATATAGAAATCGCTTCAAAAGAAGTCTTTATCAGGAGCCTTATAGTTCCAGACTGGGATTACTAGCTTATTTATTTAGTTTATGTTACAAGGAAATAACAGTTTCTCCGTTTTCCAGTATATAAAGAACTGTGAAAAAGGTAAAAATTTTATTTTATCTACAATATTTTAATTCCATGTACCCGGACAAATACTTATAATTAATATTATGTGATGATTATATTAATACTATATACATAACATAAATGAAATAACTATATTAGTTTTAATAAAAAAATTATTAACAAAACTAGATAAATTATTAATAATGCATTTTTCCTCTTGCAGCATTCATGAAATTTATTGTACACATGTTTTCATTTATCAATTTAAATTTTACAGATAGTAAAAAAAAAATTACAGATACCTTTGGCAGTATACAATTAAGATTTTATTCGCTATGTCAACCTTTATCCTTCTTATAATAATATACTTTAATAAAATAAGAAACGCATTTTAATTAAAATAATTATTATCATTAACGATTCTTTTTTAATATTGGGTTATAGAAAAAATAACGTGTATAAAATATGTATGTTTTTCGCATTTCAATTTTACCCCATTTTTTTGGTGTTTCATATTTACCCTGGTCGACCCTATTTTGAATTATCATAGAATATACCATCGTAAATGCATTACCTACATAATAACAGTTGACAATGACATATCTACACAATAGTTACCCTTAATTGAATAATTTAATTCATTCACTTTCATGATAAAAATATCCAAATCCATACAGAACAGAATATATCGTGAAAACAAATCTACTATGCAAGAGCTATCAATAATGTCATATCTCCTTAATGGTTGCCTATAATATATACAATTAAAATAAAATTAAAACAAATGGTAATTTACGAGTGATCGTATATTACGAAAACCTTAATTACAAATGGACTATTCAAACAGCGCATTATTACAACTAATAAGTATTCATTTAGGAATATAATTTAGTGATGTTAAACATGAGAAAGCCGTATTCATCACACCAGTCATCCTGTTAATTTAGTTTCCAAAGTATACGTATGTACAATTCTTGTATTTTGTATATTTCTCAAGTGGAGTTACGTGAAGTTTTATAAAAAGGAAAAATAATTTAAAACATTCCTGAAATGAACTTCCGAATTTGTGTTTGTTTTTGTTAGTGGATTATTTTTAAGAATGAGGCTTTTGCGGTTATGTATGCAATGATTTTGTATGTAATATGTATATTGTAAATGTATTTATATTTTATAAACAGTAAATTGAAAGTAATATTGAGAACTCATTGTGTTACAGTTGTAAAATTTGATACTGGGTTTATTGTTAATAAGTGTCCAACATAGGAAAAAATTAAAGGACAAAAAAAATTGACGTGTTGGTTGATACTGGAAATCAATAACAATTATTAATACTCAACTCTTTACCAAATTTCATAACTGTTGCACAATGGGTTCTCAAGATATTAAATAAAAACTTATTTTGGGTAAAATATTTCGAGGGCTGTAGCTCCCTCACAAAAATTTTAAAGACACTTGTTCATATAAAGTTTTTTGCTTAAAATATTTTTCTCAATTTACTGTTAAAGTTTGGAACGACAGTGCTGAATCATCCAGTATTTATAAACATGTATACATACTTTATAGTGGAACCTCCTTATCTTAGAACAAGAAAACCTCTTTAAAATTACATATATTTCTCTTGAACCTCTACATACAAGTATTAACTGATTACAAACTTATGATATGATTTTTTCATTTAAAAAAATATGTATGTGACAATTACAAACACAATTCATAACAGTTAAATATACATAACTTTAAACTAGCGTCTAATGGTGGGAAAAGTGACCAAGAGAGTATAATTTGTGTTTGTACTGTAATTATTTTTAATTGACCTATGTATGGAACTAATATTTAATTCGACTCAGAGCTGTGCACAAGTAAAATTGTACAAGTACAAATACATTGCCAATAAAATGTATTTAAGTACAAATACAATAATTTACTTAAGTAATAAAAACCTTAATTATGAAACTAAGTACACTTACATATAAGTATCAAAGTATGTTTCTAAGCACATGTACAAGTACAACTACTCCAAAAGTACTTAAGTACATGTACAGGTCTGAATTTGACTAAATAAAAGCCGTAAATTAAGTATCAATAATCTGAAATAACTTGATATTGTCTACGAATCAAGGGAACGTTTTCGTTTATATTATACAATTTGATGAAATTCGAAAACAATATTGTTTAAAATGAAGAAAACTTTTACATTTTCTATAGTTTTCTTTCACGAAAACGTGAAAACTTTTATAAATATAAAATGGAATAGAACAGAAACAGAGTTTGTGTGTGATTTTTTTACGTTTTGAATATGTTATTGCAAGTTGGATTTTTTGAGCACTTTATGAAGTTTTTTTTTTATACTAAAACAACTTCTATAAAGGAATTTTGCATGCATTACAAACAAGTAGATGCCGAAAATTGCGGTGCCCCCACTGTTTCCGCATTAGATGCTAATAGGTTTTTATCAACACAGAACTATGACTTTTTTCAAGAAACTTTCATATTTTAGTAAATAATGGAATTAAGAATTCTTTGAGGATGTGCTTAAATAAATATGAGTTTAAAAGTTTTGGAATTGTTCTACTTGGATTTCTTTATTCTGTAAATCCTCTCTTTTTGTTTTTAATAAGTTTAAGAAAAACATATGTTAAGGATAATGCATTTTGTTTAGATACAACATTATTTATTTTAAAATAGCAGCCTACCTGCATTTTCATTCGCGTTATTTTCATGTTTATGAACATTTTCATATAATTTATAAAATACCATTTGTACTGTTGATAAAGAACATTGTTTACCCCTTTTTTAAATTGAAAATTACGATACACATGTATTTTGATTTTAATGTAAAAATAATTTGACGGAAAACCTTTATAATATGTAATGGAATAAGAGGTATAATTTATTAATGGTTGAATTTCGAGATGCTTACGCCTTAAAAGAAATACACCTTTAACATATCACCTTTCTAATTCCAAGGATTTGGGCTTCTTCTTTATATATGTAGATATTCAATTATGGAGTTACATCTAATTTTTTATTGGCTTAAATGATGTTTAAAATCTTAAAAATGATATTCAAAAGGAATTATAGGCGATTTTTTTTTTCAATTTTTAGAGCTCACTCTCTGAACGAACGAAACAACGTCCTAGAATGTGAAAGTGGTAAAAAATAAGTAAAGGGGCACTGTAATTTGGTCTCAAGCCAAAACAAAAGCAAAATAAGCAAACCGACATAGTATCGAAAAAAAGTCAGAACTAACGTCGACGTTGACATGTAGTGAAACAGTTTTCAAACTTTAAACTCATTTTTATCGGAACCACGTTTTTAAAGACTGTGGAAAACGTATCTTGGTCATTTTTCCATTCGATCGACATGAAATTTTAACTGTAACTTCTTAGATAGATTTTACATCGAAATACTCACGATTTTTACGATTGGTTAACAATTACGATTTTTATAAGCAATTTAACGCGATTTTTTGTAATATAAAATTTGCAAAAATCGATATTTTTTTAATAATCGTGTGTACTTCGATGGGAAAACTTATGTAAATAACGAAAAAACCATGGAAGTTATATTTTCTGCAGTGGAACACATAACAAAAAAGATGCACTCATTTCATTATAAAAACTATGACAGAAACTTTGCAAAATGTAATCAAATATTGAACCAAAAAACTTCAAGTTAATATCCTCTTTGCTGTAGTAATTTTGTAGTATTTATTTTATACTATGCTCATTGTGTAATGTTTTTTTCTCAATATTTTTACCTTTTTATAGCCGTTACTAACCTCTACAAATTTTTATGAACCGTAAATGTATTAAAATATTTTATACTACAATCAAATTCAAATATACAAAACCAAAAAAGCTTGCACTGTAATAAATTTGGTTAGTACGTTATAAAATGCAGCTCTTGCGGACTACACAAAGACTTGTTTAAAGTCAATGAAACTTAACAACAAAAACAGTTTATTGTAATTGGACTTCATGTCTATTTATCACCGTATAATTTACAAAGTAAAGAGACAATCAGCCTCATCCATTTACAAAATGGGATCGTTATCCTTTGAAATGAGATTTTTGAGGTAATTTGCGACGTAATAAAGCAAAAAACGGTCGAGTTCAGTATTATCGAATTACTGTTCTTAAGTAACACTCAATTAACTATGTTTATTACTTATTATCCATGTATTCTTTATTATATTGTTTTATTGATTTTTGTCAAGTTAAAGAACATCTTTTGTTTGGTGAGTGGTGACATAGAACTTTGGAATTACAAAGCATAGAAAACTAATGTGAAAATATTGAGTTATAAAATTAAAATTCACATGCAGAAAATTATAGAATATACATATATTAGAAATTTATATTCCCGTTGCACTAAACCAAACCTTAATTCCTGAAAGACTGGCCCTTAATTTGTTTGGTTCAACAGCAAACTCCCGTTCCATAAAAATTAATTTAAAAAAAAATAGGAAAAATAATAAAAATAATCTAAAAAAAATAAATAAAGATTTATTTAACAAAAACGAATAAGGATTTAAATAATAATAACTATTCAAAACCTTGAATCCGAAAGAAATCAGTTTTATTAAAAAACATCTGCCAAGTAAATGCACAGTGCTTCCTCGTGCTAAATTCACTAAAACCGATAGTGTTCAGATAAATTGCCTGGCATTGGTTAACCATTTAATTTTTATACAAATTTTACTAAAAAATCTTAGTTCGAATTTTTTCTTAAAACGCACCTGAATATTTTTTCATATATTTTTAATTTTTTTACAATTTCAATTTAAATCTAAATTTATGCAAATGTCAAAATGACATTTAAAACGTCAAAGTGACATTTAAAACGCCAAAGTGACATTTAAAACGTCAAAATGACACTTAATATATCCAATCAAATATCAATTTAGAAAAGTAAGGGAATATTTTACAACAAACGTAGTAGACCCATATTATAGGAAATTTAATTCTCTACAAAAAATATTCTATAAAATTTTCTCGTAACATGTGTCGTTCTTGAGATATCTTGAAAAAAGAAATATTTTGGGGTGTCACCCCTCCCCCTTACACACGATTTTGATGATTTTGAAATGGGACCGTCCTCAAACCAAACCCAACCATCCGACCAAGTTTCAATAATATCGGTGCAGTGGTTCATGAGTTATGCGTATGACAAGGATTCAGGGGACAGACGGACGGACGGACACACGGACACACGGACAGACAGACAGACACGGAACGAAAAGTGTTTGTCTTGACGTGAAACGGATAAATAAATTTAAAATTTTGAAATTGGAGAACTTTTTTTTTGTCTCAATCTGAAACGATCACATAGCTTCTCGTATCTTCGATATTGCAAGGAAGCAAAAACTATAATAAATAATGTTTGAATTACAATATAAAAGCATTATTCTGATATTTAGAATTACATAGTAGGTACTATGCCGCCAAATGAATGAATAACATAATAATTCTAATTTAAAAAAAGTTTTCCAAATTCTAAACAGTTGATTTTTATAAATAAATAAATTATTAACTTTAACATTTAAAAATAACATTCATAAATATCAACGTCGACTTTACCGCAATATAAGGAAAATATATACACATTGCTAAATAAAAATATTTTCGCGATATTTTCACGGCTTCACTGACATCTAAACATCAGCCTTTGCCGGAAATTAAATGATGAAAATATTCCACCTCCTTTTTACGTCCGTCTTCTATGCTTTTGTTCATTCCGCGCGAGGAAATAGTGCCATGTTAAATGTATCGTAAGAGTTCCACCGATACGTTATCGATATTGATATAAATAGTTTGACCCAGAACGTAACAGAGGTGTTATTTTTGTAGAAAAAAGGAGTTGAGAACAATGCTGCAATCAGTAGCGGCCCTATATTTAAAAAGGTAGGCATTAAGGAATTAATCGTTCTGTTACAAACTTCGTACAGAATAAGATTATAATAAAATGTTTATATCACAGTTATTTTATATGGATTTGATAATACTTTTACTTTCTTATACCATGTATATGAAATATACATTAGTATAAGTAAGTATAGTGAAGCCGATTTTTCTCGAACTCCGGATTTTTTCGTAAAAACGAATTTTTAAAGAAAAAAATTATTATAATTCAAATGGTTCATAACAGAGGAGAAATATCTGCCATGAGTGTCATGGGACTTTCTTATACGTATTACAGAGATTGAACAGTGTGTGTATTTGCCGTAGGTAACATGGGACTTTCTTTAACGTAATACTGAGAGTGAACTGTGTAGGTGAATCTAAATAATTACATAAAAAAATTCTTTCTGGCTAAATCATAAATGTTGGAAAAAAATGTATGGGGAATAAATTATAGATAATAACATACTCGACATTTTTTATCTAAAACATTTTTTTTTTTTTCAAAAATAATTCAAAAATCCAAAAATTTACAAGAGTAAACATCCGTTTTCAGTTATTACGCTAAAAAAAATCGCTTGTTATATAAATATAAAATTATTCATTTTGTTATTTCTTGTTAGTTTGTTAGAAATGTTTTAATAAACAAAGAATCACGTATACAATTCACTGTTAGGTTAGGTTACGTTAGGTATAAGAAAGCCCCGTGGTTCCCAAGGCAGATATTTTGGATTAAAAATATATTGAAAGTTTTACAGTTATAAAATATGTCAGGTCTGTAGTAGAGCTGGATGCCGTGACCCGAGAATTCACGATCCGCTCCTAGCTCTATATAGAAGTTTTTCAATTTTTATGAATACGTAAGTAAAATGTAAATAAAAGTTGTCTAATTTTAAATGTTCTAATTAAACATTTGTTTTTTTATTTCTTTAATTAATTAATGATCAGTCGATGTTTTCCAAGAAAAATGCTATTGTTACATTATGCCCTGTTTACACCAAAAAGACAAAACAGTAACAGTAACGTAATTGCTGGCACCAATTTTTTTGAAGCTTAGCTAGGAAATAATTTCTCTATAAACTTTTTTTAAATAATGAATATTTTAGAAAATATGAACATTATTTCATATTTTTTATTAACCCTACGTACATTTCTGCAGGAGGAATTTAAAATTTGTGGACTTTCTCATCATTAAAGTAAACAAAGATAATATACTCTATAAAAATAAATATTAGTATAGTAGTTTTCATTATTTATAAAGTTGAATTCGTATAAAGATAAACACTTCAAGTAATATTAAATTTAAAGAAACTTTAACTATGAATACTTCAATTAATTTTTTTAAACTAGTACCAAGAAAAATAAACTAACCATAACAATCTTAAGTAAATTTTCCAACATAATTTCACCGGTAGAGCAAAAACAATTTTCATTATAGTAAAGAATATCTTTAAAAAAATGGAAAGAAAGAACTTTTTTTGCATAACAATAACTAGGAGTAAATTTGCTCTAACTTTTTATGATATTTTACTTTTACAAGTTCATTAAAACAAGAATGGCGTATCTCCAAACAAATCTTTCAAGTATATAATTAAAAAATATTTATTTATATTCTCTAGACAGATCTACCTTTAACATGATATATCTGCACGCAATTTAACAGGTCAACAGGTTAATGAATTAATTTAAATATATGGTTTTAACATATAGTGGTGCTATATAATAATTAATTAGTTATTTTAAATTAATTTAACTTTACAGATTATTGATTGATTAAAAATAGAATCGATTTTTTATGTAAAATTTTATATAACTGGAACACAATTCGACTACGCGAAATCAAAGAGAATTTATGATTTTGACAGTCTAGGAGTATGTTTGTTTTTTTATGTGAATGTTAAAGAAAGTTTGGTTAGGAGTATGTATTTATTTATTTATAAAATTAACTGTTGTAGCTACATAAGGGATTCTTAATATCATATTTCAAATTATAGATTATAATATTCTTTAGAACATATTTAAAACATTATTGTTGTTTATACTGTTTCAAAAATAAATATTAAAATCTAATTTTATACTTTTAAATTTAACTAGCTGACCCCGGAAAAGTCGTTCTGTCCAAAAATAATTTGTTTCAAAATCATACCATAAATATACATTTTCGTAAATATCTCGACCACTTAATGGGTCCATTTTTTGTAAAATATTTCTTTCCACGTAATTAACATTATATTCTGAATATGAGCCAAATCGAACCATAAATACAATTTATCGAAATATCTCGACTCCAGCACTACCTACCGAGTCAAAAAAAAAAACACCATATGCACATATTGGGTGAATATAGCTTCGATACGTCCAGTGGTTTAGGCGTGATTTTATAATATTTAAAAGAGTTGACGTTTAGAATAATATTAATAATAATATTAGTATTTAAAACATCTCTGTATAGATTTTTTATGTAGAGTTTCAATAAATAGAGCACTTCCATGTATTTAAAATTCAATTTTTAATATCCAATTACTTATTCAAAAATCATATGTTCAATATTAAAAAAAATTTGTAAAATATATGACCTATCCATAAATAACATTTTTTTACTTTTATCTATATATTACATACATTAAGAGAATACATTAAGCATAGTTAATTTCATGTGTATAAAAAAGGTTAAAATATCGTATTTTCAGAAGATTTACTAGTAAATAAGGCACATTAAAAATCAATAAACAATTAAATCCACTACATTTCCTTCGCAATACTTTAAACTCTATAACAAAAAAATCCAAAGAAACACAAAAACCTATTAGCTCTTATGTAAAAAAAATTATATTAAAAAAGTCCGTGATTTCGCGATAAGTCCCTCATTTGTAATTCGCACACGCAACCAAACTCGATATACGTATTCTTCATCGGCAATTTCTTTTTTCCCGATTTTAAAATTGCGGTTTAAAGATCGCGAAGACGCAGCGGTAGACGCAATTTGATGTATTGTTGATGATTTTTTAATTTTCAAATTCATATCATTCAAGAGTATACTTTATCCCCCTCGAAGCACAAGTGGTTTTGACATACCCTTGCAAAAAGGGGAGGCCGTCTTAGTATATATTATACATTTTTGTTTACATATAAGTTTAACAGAGCTGGATTTCGATTGCATCAAAATGAACATTAATCATTGGTTTATTTTATAATCATTTGGGTTTATAATATTGCTAATTATATTTATACTGAATACATATTTCAATACAAATTCATACATATGTATGTATTTCGATTTGATATTATTTAAATTATGATATAGATTCATATAAAACTTTATGCCCGGTTTCAATAACAGTAGTTATCTATTACATATGCATGGTTATGGATAGCGAACGGTTATAAGACTGCACGTTACTTAGACAAGGAAAGATAAAGGACAAATAACACATTACCTAGCGTTGTTACAATATCGCTTCACGAGTTATTGGTGTGTCATTCAGATTTTAAATTAACCTTATCTTAATAAAAATGTTCAAATGTCCATAACTCTTCGAAAAAAAATTGTAGAGACCTCGGCGACCCAGTGTTGTTTTTATCTTGGAAAGCCCTTTCAAACGAGCCCCTTCTCCCCGTCCCCCGGGGGTGTGCAGGTGGGTGTTTTTGTGGTTAAATAATAGACTTTGTGATCTCATTGTATCCCTATAAATTTCAACCCTATATTTTAAACCATTCAAAAGTTATTTCGGTGGCCTAGAACTTTTGGAAAGCACTGTACGCACGTAATGAATGCAAATTTTTATGACAGATGTGTCAAGAAATCACAATTAGTTACTTGTTAATGTATCAATCATTATCAATTATTATTATTAATATGTCTACATATTATACAAATACGTGTATCATGGACGGTATAGAACAAGCGTAAATTTTATAATTGCATTTATTGCTGATAAACCATTTGTTTCTAATTATACTAAAAGCTTTTTCGAATCCCTATTTTGATAATTCAAATCCCATTGTAAAAGCATATAGGTACCTACTTTCATTTAGTTATTTCATGAAAAATACAATATATAAAAATTCTAATTCTGGCTCTGTTTTTTTAAATCCCCGTGTGTTTTCTTTACCTTATCTTTTCAATCGGGAATACATTCTCAAGTACTGGTTTTTGTATAAAATTTAATTTCATAATAATAAAGTCCCGTCTCGCATTTAAATGAAAATGACGAGAAAAATAATATATTACAGTTGATTTTGATGAATTTGGATTTCTATTCTTTTTTTGCGTAGTTATTAATCCATTGGAAGATACTTTTTAAAGTTGATCTTTAAACCACACTAAACTTTATATATACATATATGAGAATTATTGGAATATATATAAATATTACAATCTTATCGCGTTTGCGATAAGGTTATGATATGTACGATTTCATTTGCTATATCTGGGAATGTGTTGTCATTTATATTTAATACCTAGCAGATAGCGTAAGCTGGAAACTAATTTGCATTTGCACTCTTATATTATAATCGCGTCACCGCAGTTTTGGCTAAAAATGACGACGCTGTCGAAACTCTTACTATGATCTATAGACTGCCCTTGTGAAATAATCCATTGTTAGTTGTTTTCATTTGAACATGTATTTTTAGTGCAATCAGAATAACAAATCTTTTCAATCACACAATATTTTTTTTCTGTGAAAATGTACACAGAAAGTACATTATAATAAATATAATGTTTTCATTTTATATCAATAATGTGTAGTTATGTTTTATGTACAACGTATAACGAAAACCTTACACTATAAATCATACATTTTCGTTTTGTTTTCAACAATTTAAACAAACCTCATTAAGCCAAATAAATATAACTATGTATATAATTTTAATACATTTTTGAAAATCATCTCCCTACATTGAATACTGGGAAATAATGCAATTAAGAATATGATATAAAAAATAAGATTGGAGGTAAATCACGTACATAATTTATCTCACTACTCATGCAACTGATGGAGTAATGTATCTATAACCAAAACTATAGTGAAAATCAAATGAAATTCCGTTCAGTAGTTCTTTAGTTTACTCTAAACAGAAAAACATTTTTTTTACTTTATAATACATACCCTATTGTATAATACATATCCAAATGAGTGAATCGATTCAATAGACAAATCAATTTAAATTAAAAATATATATATTACTTATTAAATGAACGTACCAAAGCTTATAAAATAGAATGTTACAAAATACATGAATTATAACATTCAATTCCACGGTATGAAATTATTTTCACTAAATTAAACATGTAACAATTGGTACTGCAGTTATATTAAAATTTGATTTATATTAATCTGAATTTGCTCGAAAATATATTAATAATATGGAATTAATTTGTGTTATTATAATATGGAAGTAGACAATTAATATAGATACGAGTTTTTGTTATAAGAAAGAATATCACTATTTACATTGCCTTAAAAACTGTATTGCAAAATATATAATATAATTTATTTAAAAATATATTATGTTTCAAAATTTATCTAGAAAAACATAAAAAAGTGAAAAAAATGTATAATTAATTAATTAATGTACACGTTGTAAAAAAATAAAATACGTATATGTACAAAATTCCATTTTTTAACTATAAAATACTGTCACAAATCCTTCTTATGCGACACAAAAAGGTAAATATTTTCGGAATGTTCATTTACCCACAATCATTTTGCTCATAAAGGATAAAATATTTGCGCCACAATTGGGACAGTAATGAGAATAGAGATTCCATTAAATGGATGCAAATGTAAAAAGGCCTTTGAGTTTTGTCGACAACGAAAGATGAAATTAAATATAAAAAAAACGTTTTATTAAAATGTTATAGTCGCATCTTTTAAGTGGTTAGTTTTATAAACATTAATTATAAATTATTTAAATTTTAAATATACAGGATGTACTTGCATACTATGAAGGTAATAACAGTCCGCTGGCAGAACGATAGATTTGCGTTAATTAATATTTTTAACTAACTTTTGAAGTCCCTGATAAAAAGGGTTACTTATCCCGCATGACTATTCTATATCAGTGCTTCTTAAACTTTTTTATGTCGCGGCTCCCCTGCAACTCAAATTGATAACCCACGGCCCCCTTAATTTTTTTTTTGGAACCCAAGTTGATTAAAAAAAATTATTTGTTTAATGTTCACTCCTGTGCAACTGTAGTACTATCTAGCCGCAAAGGAAGTATTTAGGATTCTCGCCAAAAGTTTAAAATTTTTGATTTAAAAAAAACAGTTGTAAAAATATAATCATTTTAACATTTCAGCATTTTAACAAAATTTTATATAATCATAATTTAAGCAAGTATGTACATCAGTGGCGAGGCGTGAAATTTTTAATAAGGGAAGCATATTTTGTCAATCCTCCCCCTCCTATTAACAAAAAAACTAGTTATGAAACACTTTATGTTCAAGCTTTTACTTTTTTAAATAAATTCTATATATTTATATAGTAACTAAATGATTCTACGTTTTATTCTCTTGTATTTCAGTCGATATTTGAATGACGAGTTGCAGGAAATATCACCAAAAAATTTTGAATTTTTGATTTCGTTAAAAGTATGTTTATTGTATAGAAAATGACGTGAAAAGTTAAAATTTTTAAACCGCAGGTCTGTATCTCAAACCGTTCTCGAGATATAGCCTCTCAAAGTTTCAGTTTTTTCAAAATTTTGAAGAAAAATGACCCTAACTTTTGAACGCGTGGTCGGAATTGATTTTAGTTGACGGATTTGGAATCAGCGTGTCAAAATCTAAATAGTGACATGTATTATACCTTAAAACTCGGAAAAAAAAATTTCGCGAAAAATCGAAAAAATTATAAGGGGTATACCTTAAAAAAATGTCGATTTTTGACCAAAAATTTTTTGTCGGATTTTAAAGTATTATACATGTCATTATATAGATTTTGACACGCTGATTTCAAATCCGTCAACTAAAATCAATTCCGACCACGCATTCAAAAGTTAGGGTCATTTTTCTTCAAAATTTTGAAAAAACTGAAACTTTGAGAGGCTATATCTCGAGAACGGTTTGAGATACAGACCTGCGGTTTGAAAATTTCAACTTTTCACGTCATTTTCTATACAATAAATATACTTTTAACGAAATCAAAAATTCAAAATTTTTTAGTGAAATTTCCTGCAGTGAACTTCAACTAGTCGTACAAATATCGACTAAAATATAAGAAAATAATATAGCGTGTAATAACTGAGCATGTAAATTAATATTAAATGCTATTTTTAATTAAAATGTTTGAGTTGCGCATAAAGACGAATATTCTAATAATATTTTTAAATTATTTATAACTGAAAACACAGATTTGTATTAATTTACCAATGAAGTAAGGGAAGCACTGCTCCCCTTGCTTCCATGGACGCTTCGCCACTGATGTACAATTCATAATATATATAGTATTTAACAATAATATATTTATTTGTTATATTTGCAGCTCTTTGTGACCCCCTTGTGGGAAGGCCACGGCTCCCTAGGGGGTCGCGGCCCACTACTTTAAGAAGCACTGTTCTATATGACAAAATTTGTCTGCCTCGATAATTATTATTAAGTTTTCACACATTTTTCAAAAATCTTCTCGATATCATATTTCATTTTAAGTTATTGTAACTCTGATTTGGTTAATTAAGCAAATTTTCAACGTCCATTATACGCAAACATTCGTCATTTATCATTTCACCCTGTACCTATGTTTCTTACTATTAAAGTTATGTTTCTACTCAAATCGAATTTCCCAATGTTTTCTACATCAATAAGAGGTAAAAAAATAAATAATTCAAAATACATTTCCAGCTACCGAAATGCAGGTGAATATTGTAATTTTTTTTTACCCCTGCTATTATTCATGCACATGTACACATTCTAATATAATATTTAAATCGGTATAAGACCCGTCGCCGAAGAAAACTCCGGTAGGATAGGAATATACTCGAAGGCAAATAATTCGTTCGTCTTAAAAAGCAATATTACAACACATCCCTATACATTATCCTCAATCCAATATATCCAATGGTATCCATAAATTCCGCCATCTGTCGCCCCCACAATAAAACATTTGTCGGGAAAATATTTAAATCTGAGGCACCATCTTTTTTAATGGATTTACTACGGTAGTGATGCTCATACCATTTTTTTATCTACTCCATCGGTTTCTATATGTGCGCATTTTTTTCTCTGTCGAAGATTATCTTCAATCAGATATGCCCTAAAATATACATCACTTTTCTTTTGTTTCACTAAAGTTCCTTCTGTCACAAAATCTCGATGTAGTTATAAAGTACCTCGTTGTTTTAACTTTTCCTGAACGGAAAAAAGGGAGAAAATGCTGTGTTTTATGCTAATCTATATTCCCATATATTATAGGGTTTATTTAGCCTTTTATTTCCGACTTCTTTAGTGTATTTTCTAAAGATATCACTTGGAATACCGATAAAAGTAAATTGTATTCAAGATTTTGGACTTATTAAACGATTTTTTGCTTCTGTGGACAATACTATAGATACTATAATAAAGGAAAATACAATAGTAGAAAAATACTCAATATGTAGTCAGATTTGTTACACATATTCATATTAGTAAAGTACAAAAGTCAGAGCCAGAGAGATGGAGGAAGGGCTAGGAGGGCCATATGACTCGGACCCTTGAAGACTCAGGGGTCCCGGGACACCGAAAACTATTTATATTTTATATAAATATATGTGACTATGCACGAAAAGTTGATTTAAAAAAATCATTATAGAATTTGTTAATTCTAAAGTACGCAAATCATTTTTAAATATACGTATCTGTATATTACGAACATTGAACTGTTCAAGAATAAATCAAAGATTTTTGAAATTTTCGGATTGTTATGATGTAAAATGAAGACATTTTCTGCATTTTTTAATAATACTCTAGCCCTAGATGTGTTTTCTTCAAATACATTTCCCGCCACCGAAAATAATAGACTCTACTGTACTAATCTAACAGTATTGTTTATGTGAAAGCATCGTATGTACCTACTATAGTAATGCATTAGTGCTTTAATTTCAAATAGTAGGCATTCTTTTATCTATACAAATTTATACCATCTTATCTTTTGCGAATTTGTCTAAATACTGTTTGTGATTTATTACATTTATATTATAATTTGACGCTAGAAATTCAATTTCATTCGATTGAAAAGAACGTATGATATACACACAATTTAAAAGAATCGATCTTACGAAGCTGTAAAAAGTACAAGATATGTAAAAAATACTATTACTTGTTTGTTATTATAAATGATAAAATGAATTATTTTGTATAAAAAACTTATAAAATCACTTCAAATACCGAAGTTGTTAAAATCGAATATTAAACTCGAGTACCTTTAGGATCAAATACTTCTTGTTAATTTAAAATGTACTTGATGTGAAGAACATTTTACTTCAAATATTGTTGAAGCTCTGATAAAGACAAAATGATTTATTTTATTTTATATTCCAGTAATATGAAATGGCATATTTTTGATTGACTTTCTGGTCTACCATTGTATCGTTTATTTATTAAAAGTAAAAAAATCACTCTGTAATATGGTACTGGCACCAGACTTGGATATGACCCCTGTAATGGTTATTTTTAAATTAAATGTACTGAATTAGAAATATTTGTTGATATTTGATTACAACCACTTCTGAATATTAATCTATATACATTTAACTGTCTGACAGAGTGATTTGATGACAATCGGCCAATAGGTGTCAAAATGGTGGACATTTAAACTAATTATTAGTATAATTTATTTATTAATTATTATATTATCATAGCAACTGCTTTACATTGTTTAAAATTTGACGATTCATGCCAATACCTTAAATTTTGATTTTATATCAAATTGCTCGTTAAACAACATTATTTTTAAAACCTACTTGTACTGTAAGCCATGCATACGTTCTCAACTAACTAAAAAAAAATTAACTGTGCCATTAATTTTAATTTATAAGTGAAAAAAGAAGTGACAAAGTAAATAAAAACGTTTTTAAAACTTAACAGAAATGGGAGTGTAAGTGTGAGTATATAAATATAAATGATCTTATAAATTATACGTATTCTACACACCCTCCAGAAAAACATACAAGATTCTAAAGAACAAAGTTATTTTGATGTTAGGACAGTTTTTTTAAGTATGAACATTAATAGGTCATTTCATGTTGAAAGTGTACTCATAATCTTATTAATATATGAAAGGTATTTGTAATAAAATCTTATATTATAAAATATTGAAGGAGAATCTACATTTATAGTCGTTTTAAAATATAACGATTAAAAGGTTTATTGATATACTTTATATATGTTTCTATGTGTTTCATGCTTAACACTGGCATAAAAAATAGTTACCAGACAAGTGGAAATAATAAAAATCCAAAATATTAAAAAATACTGTAAAAAAACTTCCTTGAAATGCAGGATTTTATAGCCAAGAGGAATTTTAAAATTACAAATATTGATTATTTTTATTTTGTATATTGTCTTTGTATATAAGGTACTGAATTATAAATATTTATTGATATTTGATTACTACCATTTCTGAATATTAATCTATGTATATACATTTAACTGTCTTACAGCGTGATTTGATGATAATCGGCCAATAGATGTCGAAATGGTGGATATTCAAACTAATTATTAGTATAATTTATTTGTTAATTATTATATTATCATAGCAACTGTTTTACATTGTTTCAAATTTGACGATTCTTTATTTTATATCTTTTGTGTCGTAGTACTTATCATTTTATAATTATTAGCAAGTGTCCGTCATTACGTGCGCATTATTGGTTTTACTTTATCCATTACTGGAGAAAAAACATAAACATATTAAATGTATTAAATAAAGAGTTACTTGTTTTATTAGCAACATGAGTTCATGCGAATTACAAAAAGAACCCCGTCAATTACAAAAACAGTTAACCTTGCTCTCATTTTTTAACTTTTCTGTAACTACAGAACAATAAACTTTGATTTGAATTGATTATGTATGTACGTAAGTAAGTACAATATATGTTAAAATAAAATCGTTTTATGAACAATAACTTTATTTTATTTTAGAAGATATTTTAACAAAATATATGTATGTATTTTTCAATTTAATCTATATAAATTATAAACATTTAATTGAAAATTAAAGTATTTAAATAAATATCTTGATACTGCTGCTACATTTTTCAATAATTTTAAATTCAGAACGGACTTTATGCCTTACCCATCTTAACTGTAAATTTTCGATTAAACGTATTTGTTAATTTTAAGAAATTGTTTTTCAGTGTTTATATTTTACTTTAACGAAGCAAAATGCATTATTTTGAATCTTCAATATCGAAATATGTTTCAGTCAAATCAAACAAAAAATGTGTGTATGTATAAAAATACTTAACTCAATTTATTGTCTATTTACTATTCAATAAAACAATATGAGGCACAGATCGTTATAATAACAGGTATAACATCTTGTTCGGTACAGATATAATAACATATAAATTGCCTCTAGTAGCGCGTACACTTTGAGTTAAAACTTGTTTTCTAAAAATAAATTAATTCTCGGGTACATAACAAATAATGATTCTCTCGTTAACGTATATATATATTTACTTTATCTATGAAGTCTTCACAAGGAAATATTGTTCAGTTTTTTTTGTTTATATGGTAATAGACAATGCATCTTTTACAGGGTTGAATTGAGTTAACATTATTTGTCTACTGTTTTTTAATAAAATGATCAATTATCATCAAATCACGCTATAAGACATTTGAGTATAGATTAAAATACAGTAATGACAGTAATAAAATATTAACAAATATTTCTAATTTAGTATATTTAATTTAAAGATGTTGGGGTATTGTTCAAGACTGGTGCCAATTAACTAATGTCACTTACTAAACAAATATTTATCATTCTAAATTATAACAATTGAACGCAATTCAAAAATGTTAAAATGTTAGAATACTTTCTATTCTTTTCTACATAAAATGAATTAAGTATAGGCATAAAAAGTTGCTTACATTTAAAAGATATTTAAATTGTTAATCATTAATACTTAAATAAATTACCTTATTAACTTAAAATTATATAAAACTGCAAAAACTCAAGTGCATCTATGTACAAGATAAGGAAAATAATACGTCGGCATATAAGATACAAAAAAAGACTAGTTATTAAAAATATTTGACCTCTAACATTTTATATAAAAATCTTCAAAATTATTAGTTGTTTAGATATAAGTAGTATTTTGTTGAATAATTTATCTAAAATAAAAGTCTCTGAAATCGATTTTAAGAATTTAGAAGTATGTTCCATCAAAAGTTGAAAAAAAAACATTTAGAGGTTTGAAATTTCATAAAGCCATATTTACTGTGAAGTGAGAATCTTTAGATTAACCAACCGTACAATAAATTTATTTAATTTATTGTATATTTATTCAGAGATAAACAGAAAATACTTTGGATAAATTTAGTATTTCATTTATAAAATTGTTGAGTTCATAAATTCTGTGGATACGATTTTTTCATCCTACTTTTTTTGAAATACTGGTTTTTTTATATTCAATTTGCACGGTTGTAAATTTTTTATTAATAATGTTATTTAACAGTTGTCATTTTTTATAGGTTTTGAATTATTTATTAACACTTATTTGTTGAATATATTAAGTATAATTTAAGGTAAGATTTTTTTTATTAACTTAGAGTAACTTAGACAGTATAAAATGAAACCAATCAAACTTTACATACAGTCAAGTTCAGATTAATAATAAAACATTTTTTAGCCCATATTACGAATATGTAATATATATAAAATACAATGTCCTATTTAAAAAAATATATACAATTTTCAATTAATCCAGCCCTGTGCTAATTCACATTTCAAATTTACACCTAGGCGCATCTCTATTACTACTTTAATGCACCTGAAGTGTAACATGTAAACCTACACAAAAAAATTTCATCACGTATGGAAATGTCTATCTATAAAAAAATGTACATAGATAACTAGATGTAGGTAGAATAACATGTCATAAATAGAGACAAAAGGTGCTTATAATATATTATCATACAATGACGTTATCTTTTTCTATTAAGCACCTTTACGATCCAATGATTTCATTTTAGTTATACCAATGTACAGTAAGTATGATGTTAAATTATTACCTACAAAATTTAAAAAAAATTGAAATTGTGTAAAAATATATAGATACATATAAAAATATAGTTTTGGTAGTGAATTTTATACTTTTTTGTACGGCCATATGCATTAAATACAATATATCTATATTATAAAACGCAACGTCTATCTGTCTGTCCAGTAGTGAGCTTATCACTATATAGAGAACCACTTATCCGATTTTTTTTATTCATATATATTATGTTCTTTGCCCAGGTTTTAGTATATATTTTGTTACGTTAGGTAACATAAGGAATAAGCAGTAATGATAATAATAAATCAAGTCGGAAAAAAGTTTACCACCAACGCGCTCTTTTGCAATACGTTGCTTAAACCGTTAAATATTGAGCAATAAGATGTAGTAAAGAATTGTGTAGAATAGAAAGATCTAAAATAATTCAACTATATTTATCAAAAATCCTAAACAGTAATTTCGTAGTCCATACGAGCGAAACCGTGGACACAGCTAGCATAGTATAGAATTATTTATATTAAAATTTCGTATTTTGATGGAAATATCCACATGAATTCATTTTGACTTTTTTCGATTTGACATCTGTATGTTAACACTGCAACTTCAAAACGATAAAACAAAGAAGGATGAAATTTTATATTTATGTTTAAATTTATCTCGGAAGAAAACTATTTTTGAAAACGATCTAACAACCGGAAACTCTTGTCAGTTTTTGAATTTTTTTAAATAATGCGAATTAGAGAAAAATGATTTAGATAGAAGTTGTACAGAATACATATTATTATCTTTGTATGTTCTATTCATTTATACGACAAATTTTATGTAGATATCATAGAAATATGACTGGAATTTGTAAATATTTTAATTATATAATTTTTTTAATGTTCCAAAAATTAGCATAATTTATCACTTTAAATATAAGAGAGAAAAAATACCTACATTATAAAATAATCGGTACTAAAACTCTAATTACAGAGTAACACAAAACATTTTATGAATATATAAAAGTGTCTGTAAATGGAAAGAAGCGAGGTCGAAAAACATTTAACAGAGTGTTTATTACAATAATTTTGTTCATATACATGTAATTTTAAAACACACTCAAATTGCTCGTAGAATTATTGTACGTTGGTACCTACCAATTTCATACAGAAATAAAACAATGTATTACCAATCAATTTATGACAGATAGTGTTTTATGTGTTCACGATATTTTCAATTGAATATAATAATATAGTATTTTATAAGTACATAAACAAATAATCAATAAACAAAATGTAATAATAAAAACTGTTTTATATTTTATCTAACACTTTTACTACTGAATTCAATTAAGTGTAGTATGTATAATAATCGATTTCTGCTGTGAAAACATGAGATATAATACGTTTATATATTTATTAAATAAAAATGGGTCAAAGCATACACCTAGCATGTACCTATCGTATTAGAGTAGAAAACTTCCTCTATTTTGCTTGAAAAAAAAGTCTCAAAAATTTAAATTAAATTGTATTATATACTAGCGCATTGGACCCGAAGCTACCCGAGTAATATCCACAAAATCAAAGTGACTTAAAATATTCAATATGCCCAGTGCCCACCCAACACGCTCAATAACTAGGGAATTAATTATCAGATCGAAGATATAAAATACATATGTTTTAGAATCATCTCAAAAATCAGAATAATATATGTATCTCTTGTGTTTTTTTTTTTTTGATATTCGTCATAAAGTACCATTTGGTTGATATTTTCAAAAAGATATTATGTTTTGTATTTTATTTTTTATTACGTAAAGTGTATGTATGAGATTGCACGAACAAATTATTTATTTAAAAAAAATATTGTCAAGTTTGATACTTCATGTGCGTAAGTACCTATATACAAAAAGTTTTACCCTTGCTTTGGATTTATACCCCCCTCCTCATGATATTAAAAAAAGACATCTGTCTAAGAGTAATGACAATGTTTAATTAAAATTTCACCATTCTAGATTATATATAATTTAAGAGATAATTTGCCGTGGTATGAAAAAAATAGATTGACGACAAAGGGAGATTAATAGGATTCTGGTCTAGACATACGTTACTCTAAAAAGAGTTAGTAATTAAATATTAGGCATTTGTAACATGAATCAACTTTTATAATCACAGATGTCGTTTGCAATTTCAACCAATCAAATTAAACCTAACCGGCCACACCAACTGCTTAGATTTGATTTGATTGGTTGTAGTTTCCAACTTGCAGTAAATGCTGTAACCTGAGACCACAGCCTTCCTCATATATGCAATTGAATTTACATAATATAAATAAATATATACGGTAGACATCTGTATATTAATACGGGAACATCGAAAATTGTCGTACGTTTTTTTAATATTTATTAAAAAGTGGGGTGAATGAAACTTATATCATTTGAAAGGTACTGTACCACAGATGTGCACAGAAAATCATGTGTATATGTTACCATTAAGGCAGGCAAAATAAAGTTAACATTCACACAATGATTTCCCCTCTCGCTGTTTGTTTATTTTCTCTCAAATCGTTCAACAACCTAGCGCCACCAAGCAGCAAAAAAAAAATAGTTTTGGGTTTCTGTCAAACATAGAATATGCCAAATCAATTGAAGTGTTTTTATTTGGATTTGTTTTTGTAAATAATAGTTTAGGTTTAATAAAAAAATGAAAGGTGAAATTTTTATAAAATTTTATGTTTTGAAAAGAATGGAAATATAGAAAAACGAAATCAACAAATAAATTTAACTGTTATACGTATAAAATAACACAAATCCATTCAAAATAACAAAATTTGTTACTCTTTTTAAAATATTTTCGACAACGCACCAAAATTACTTACACGCATTGAAAATGAAAAATACCATGAAGGTGACAATTTAAAGATTTCAAATATTGATGGTGATCAGTACCATATTTTCGTAATTACGTTAGTACACTTAATAATCCATCTGTATTATCGCTCCCAGTGTATGAATCCTCCCCATCTCCCCCTACGTGCCCCAATCAATTAACAGTATGGAACGTCTACTGGAATATTATATTTCATTATTTTTTTTTACAACACTACACATAAATCATATTATATTAAATAGACTTAGATATCTGAAGTAATCATCGACAGACTATAAAAGAAAACCTGAAATCAACAAAAAATAGCATATACATTTGACAAAGATTCATTATTAACAACTTTCGGCTATACACACAAAAAAACAACATATACAAAAAATCTTCTTATTTCTTTACATTCCAAGAAGAGATAAGATATGTATTGAAAACTATTTGTCGTTGATGCTATTTGTACCAGTTTTATATAGGTATGTGTATACATATAGTGTACAAGTTTTTCTTGCTAGAAACTAAACACGTATGGGACAAGAAAAAAAAACACACACGGTTCGTCAAAAAACTAGACACTTTCCGTTTTTGTACAGCCGAATTCAATTTATGTTTTATCAGCTCACACGAAATTTTTGTTGGCTAAAAAGGTTTTCTATAAGTACTTTAGTAATTCATTTTGGGGTTTTTATTTATTAATTTAATTTACCTGAACCTTTTTTTAAGGGGCTTATTATAATATACTGTATAAGGTTTTATTTAAATTCATGTTTCAGACAATATGTGTTCGGAAGTTTTTTAAGCCTTCCATCTTCGATGATTTAACCAGGACTTTATTCGGAAAATTATGTTGAATAAAACTTTATAAAAATAATTATAAATCTAACTACATGAAACTTGAAAGTAAACATTACAAGTATAGAATAAATATTGTATATGTATACGAACTTTTAGAACAATAACTAAATTATATACGGCTCTTACTTTAAAGTATACAATACATAAAACACTGTAAAGAAACGTTCGTATTTTTTAGTTTAAAAATAACCTTAATGTCAATACAAAATTCAACAGCTTTATACAATATTTAAAAATAAATAAATAAATAAAACAATTGTTCTTTCTTTTTATTACCTTCAGGCTAAACATCAAACTGTATTGAAAAACTTTGTGTAGAAACATTTATATGTAAATATGAACATCTAAAAATATCTTCAGCGGATATACTTTAAAAAAAACACACACTCACAAAAATATTCTGCGGTTTTGGAACTTAAATGGACAATAAACAGTGAAATACAATGTTTTGGGATTTTGTTTCATAACAAGTACTTAAAAACAATACAACATGATCAATGGCTTTGAAATCTCTTTAACTCATTAAATGAACAACTATAAAATGTTTATCTATTCATTTTCCACATATACCATACGTGGTTGTGTATTTTGCAAACAAAACGACTTCTCATTCAAGAATTACTATATTTCAAAAAAAAAAAATGAATGTTTCGATTAATCAATTAAAAAGAAACGCATCGTTTTTGTGTGCTTATAATATAACCCCCTCCTCCCTCAACTCCCTCTTTTATTATAAACAATATAAATGAGTTTTTTTTTTACTAATATGTAACACTAATCATTCATATTATCATTAATAAATGACAAAAATGTATATCAGTTAACAACCCTCTTGAAATATTATAAAGTATAATCCCTAAGATAACGAATAGTTTGAAAAGGATCATCTAGAGGGGCAGATTCAATAGATCATTATAAAATTTAAAATATTTTAATTATTAGGTACTTATTTGCAATAATGAGAATACATTAATCACCAACGTTTTAATTAATATTTTGAACTTTTGTAAAATCGCAAAACGCTTATTTTTTTTATCAATTGTTAAATAATAGTTGGTAGTAAAGTACGCTACAGTACCTACATCCTTTTTATCATATATTAAGACCAATATATGTTATTATATATATTTATATGTATGCGAATGATTCAAACTTGTTTTATAATCCCATACCATTGTGTATATATTGCACTCATTTTATCAATATATATAATAATTTACAATGTTGCCAAACTGCATTTTAATCGAAAGAAACATGAACTATTGCTCCGTTATTTTTTCTTTATGAAATCCAGCAACAGGCTACGATAACCGGAAGTAGGGGTGAGGAGAATCTAGGACAGTGGATAACATACGGCGATGTTATCTTATTAAAAATAATACAAGATATTATAGAATGTTTGTTATATTCAGATAAAGAATAAGCTCGAGTAATAAATTAAATTATATTCAATTTTGTACTCTCTAAAATTATATTATTGAGAAAACACTGATTCATAGTGAATATTTACTAATTGAAATAGTTAAAAGTATAACCTACCCCCCCTACCCCCCCCCCCCCCCCGGAATATTCAATGTTTAAAAAAACTTGTTTTGAAATAACATCAGTTCAAAACACTTTCAAAAAATTTAACTCATATGTATTTATCCCCCCCTCCTCCGAATTTTTTTCTTACTACGCCACTGAACTCAATTTATTCGCATGCGTTGACAAATCGAAGTAAGAATACATGTCCTAATGGCACCACTTTCGATTAGAAATTACTATACTTTTCGTGAAATTTAAAATTATATTGAATGAGTGAAATAACTACAAATTCAGTTTTAAAGAGTACAAGGCAAATTGAATTAAAAAGTTTGTTTTAATACATTAATAAACGTGCGCCAAGAATTTTTAATCAGGAAACCAATACAATGTGATAGTACAGTAAAATTAGGTTTTAATATGGAAAAAATGGAAAGATAGAAGAAATACTTAATCTTTAAGAAACCGAAAAGTCCCTAGTCGGGACTGAGGAGCTTGAGTCGATCCACACTATCATGCCGATCCCGGTCTGGTCTCGCTCCAATCAAATATAAATAAACAATAAATAATGAAAGCATCCACACTATAGGTATCGTACCGGTCTCGCTATACTAAATATTTTACTGGAGCGAGACCGGCACGATAGTGTGGATCGGCCCTCAGCCGGTATTTTGATTTAAAGTGAGGAACGTCAAATAGTCTTGATTTTGATTTCTTCCCGGCTTTTATGCAAATCGGATAGTATATGTCTCATAGAATGTAATCAATTTTTTTTTATTAATAAGGAAGGGAATCTCTTCATAAACAGCTTTGAATGAGCGTGTATTTATTTTTGTTCATATGGGGACATGTTTAGGTGATAGTGTTGCACGCATAATAAAATTATTTTGGTTATAACAATCAAAGGTTCTCTAAAGAGAGTTTTTGAGCTTTATAAATTGTGTATCTCAGTATATTTGTTAATATTATTCAAAAAATTTTATATGAAAATTGTAGCAGATTGATATACAACGTGATATAACTCAAAAGACAAAACGACTAACTCCATGACAAAAATCGCGAATATTTAAGTTTTTATAAAATAATAAGTATTTCTAATCTTCCCATTTTACCTTACTGCGGGAATTTTATTGCTAATTTTACTGTACTATAACTGAAACGCCAATACTCGTCTAATCAGTATTAATAAAACGTACCGCTCTTTTTATTCATTTAAGTTTTCCAAACTTACGGCCGACACGTTTCATAAAATTTGCCGCGCGATATTAATTACAAATTCATCTAAACGCTTAAGTATGCATAACATTGTGCACTGTAGTGCCGACAAGAAACGGTGATTAAAACTATTACATAACAACCACTGTGGTGACAGCCTACAACCCTTGACAGGGGGGAGGGGGTGACATAGATTAACATTATCATTTGAGCTCTGGTGTCTTCGGGATTGTTATTGATTGAGAGTATAGTCTAGAATCTAGAACTCTAGAACGCTATGTGTTTTTATTTGTTCTGCGAATATTTTCAAATTATTATGAGTGGTAAAATGTACCACCAGTATTAAAATTGGATTGCTTCCTCGCAATATCGATGATACGAGAAGCTTTGTGACGGTTTTAAAATGGGACAAACAATTGTTCTCCCATTTCAAAATTTTAAATTGATCTTTCCGTTTCAGGTCAAGACAAACACTTTTCGTTCCCTGAATCCTTGTCACGCTTAACTCATGAACCACTGAATTGATATTAATGAAACTTAGTTGGATAGTTAGATCTAGCTTGAGGACGGCCCCATTCCAAAATCATCAAAATCGTATGTAAAAGGGAGGGGTGACATCACAAAATATTTATTTTTTCAAGATATCTCAAAAACGACACATATTACGTGAAAATTTTATAGAATCTTTAGATTTAGATTTAAATTGTAAAAAATCAAAAATATAATAAAAAAAATAATCAGGTACGTCTTAAGAAAAAATTCAAACTAATATTTTTTAGTAAAATTGTATAAAAATTAAATGGTTAATCAATACCAAGCAATATTTAATTTAAATTGTTCAATAATAAACTACCTTTGGTGAATTTAGGACGAGGAAGCACTGTGCATTTACTTGTAAAATGTTTTTTTTTATAAATGCGAGCTGGGCGTAGCGCGGAAAGTGTTCCGTACAGCTGTTGAAATGGGCGTGTCTCATATCTCTCATTCTACTCCGCGTTACTCCCACCACGTCAGAGCGTAATGCACAAAGAATGATATACAATTTTTAACTTTATTCGATTATGTTTAGGTATAAAATTAATTTCTCAAGTCACTAGCTTACATTTGATGTCTTATTTGTGTAAGATTTTTTTTATTAAACACCTTTCCCAATTTTGTTTATAAACTTTTGCAATCTCTATTTGTAGAGTTTTATATGAAATGCAAAAATAAAATAAACGAAAGAAACTGGTCGTTTAATATATTCAGTCCGGCCCTGGCATCATCTACGTCTATCGTTGTGACGTGATACATATAAAACGACTTAAATGTATATCTGATGATAAAGAGATCATACAAACTGTAACATTAATTATAAGCGGGAGACACAAAAACGTGTTAAAATATACATAATACATACACACACTCATTCATTAGTTGAACGATATTAATTAATTATATAGCGGATCCCAGAATAAAAAATTCTTCGTAATTTACGCGGTCACATTTTTGCAATAGATTGGTTGTTCCATCGTTTCAGTGGTAATCAAACATTCGTGTACAAAATGCTAGAATGTTTTTGAATTAATAGAATTTTATTTCGTTTAAATTTTGTTTTTATTGGATAGTCAGATTAGATAAAAAGTCAATAAAAAATAAATAATTAGTTAATACTTAACCAAACAATACAACTACTACATTGTTTTTTAACTGACTTCAAAGAAGGATCGATTCGACTGTATATATTTTTTATGTATGTATATTTGGATATAACTCACAAATATTCACCGATTTGGTCGATTTTTGATTGTTTGAGAAACTATACTCTCGTGATGGTCCCATATAAATTTTATCAGAATTTGACCATAGACTTAAAAAAACGGGGGGGGGGGGGTTCAATTCGGCTGTATATATTTTGTTATGTATTACACAGGTCCACAAAAAAAAGTGGTCTGTACTGAGGTACAGACTCAACTTTTCTTTTGTATTTTTTCCCGCTGAACACGAAATCGTCGTCATAATTGGGGGTTGATGAACAAAATCATGAGAAAACCCAAAAAAACGATAAAAACCATAACATAGGTCTAAACCTGTGTTATTTTTAGGCATTATTCCAACAAATATGCACATTCGGTTGATGGGCTTCGAAGATATGCCACCTAAAAACACTGAGAAATATACCTAATGAAATTTTACAGTTTTAAGCCATTAAAAATAAAAACGAGTTCCAAAACTGTAAAATATCAATTATTAAATATACTTTACAATATTTCTAGTTTTTTTATCGTTTTTATTTATTTTTTTAAGTTTTTTTTAGGCTTATAGTGTGAATTACAGCGCTAAGGGCAAATATGAAAATTGAATAAATGGTTAACCTTGCGCATTTTAAATAAAAATATTGTGGTCTTCAAGACACCATAATATCGACTATTTTACTATCTCTCGGCTGTCTATAAGTGATTATTATATAATGAAAATTTTGGCATTGTAATCAGATAAAAATGATAATTACAATGATTATATACTTAATAAAAGGTTGCTATCGCTACAATACCTACACATAATATGTATAATTTATATTTCTCTTATAATTATACTATTTTTACTATTCCGTACCGAAATCGGAAAAAGAAGACTGTCTGGCTATTTATTTGTCACAGCCTTCTAGCCACTGAACCTTTTGACCTAGAATGCTGAAATTTGGCATAATTATTGTAAATGGTGGATCAATAATAGACCTGAGTTATAACATTTTTTTTTAAATTACTAATTTTTCCAATCCCGGCGAATGGGGTATCAAATAAAAATTGACAATCTAACTGTAAAAAACTGTATATTTCTGTTCATAAACACTTCTCTAAAATATTGTCACAAATCTGTTCGAAAAACGCTACAACAACTTTATACAGGTCGGCAAAAAATGTTTCTGCAGTGTGATATGAGAAAATGTTATGAAATCTAGGCAGCCTTGACGTCAAAAAGTTAATTGCTGTTTATTGTTTTTAGGTTTTTTTTTCTGCAGGTTGGCATTTTGTATGTGTATTTGATGAATACTCGTGTTATATGTTTGTAATTATTTGTCGTAAAAGTATATTACATTCATATATTATACGTTACCAGGCCCGGTATATTAAAACTGATAACACCTTGTTTGGCAGATTTTATATAATGTAGTTTGTATTTTTTTAAATAATTAACATGACATCAAGTTTATTAACATATTTGGTTTCATTTTTTTGTACTTACTAATTAGTAAGAGCGAACATAACTGTATAGGTATTTTTATTTAACAATAACAATCATTACCTACTTGTAGTTTGGGACTATAAAGTTCCTGATGAGGACTTCTTGTGAAGTCGACTCACGTGACATTGTTTTATTATGATTAAGATGTATGTATATATAGGCCTTTCCCTTGCAAGGGAAAATATTTTGTATTTTACGAATTTGTACGTCGTTTTTTTAGGCATTTTGTTTTAGGAACTCTTGTTTTTGTTTTTGTTTATTTCAGCTTGCCACGAAAACTACTGAACCAATTTTGATGGGAATTTCAATGTTCAAAAGCTTAATATTCTATAAATAGTTAGGTGGGTTCGTTTAAGGGAAATTTACAATTAATATTTTACAATAATAACATCGACTTGAATCGATTTTAATATGATTTTCATTTTTCGAATGTTTAAAACCCTATAATTTATTTGATCGTTAATTAATAGTAGGCCCGTTTATGAAAAATTATAGTTGATTTTTTATAAAAAAGAAAAATATATTACAATAAAAAGATGAATTTTTAGTTTTCAACAAAAATAAAAATTCTCTACATCTCTATCTCTTGTATATCGTTATTATCAAAGTCAATAATATTACAATTAATAATTTAGGATAGAAGATGACAAAAATACTGCAACAAAAAGTTTAAATAATATCAGGCAAATATTTTATATAAAACATCATAGTTCCAAAGTCATGAAGAACTTAAAGTTGAATAATCAAGCTGGATTACTTAACGGTGATCGAAAGCAAAACTTTACCGAGCAGAAGAGAACTACAATAACTTGTTATATAACTTGTAACATATTAGAGTGTACATGTGTTCCACATAACAACATATTGTTGCAGCTCGGGAGGTTTTGATTTATCGCATTTTTAAATTAAATCAAACAAATTATATCGGGAAAATAAATATCTGTCGTATGAAAAATCTATTGGTATTTCAGTCACGACATTTTCTCATTAAAATATAAACGCTATGTTTAAAAATAATATTCTTAAATGTATCACGAAGTTAAGGAAATGGATTTAAATATAATTCGATTATGAAATATGTCTACCAAAATTAGAAATTAAAAACCTATCATATATATTTTTAAGACAAAGTATAGCAAATAAATATAATAGTAAAAACTTATATCACTTTTTATTGATTTTTTAATTGAATTGCATATTTTAGAGAACATATATTTTTGAAATATAAATTTTTAGTGTTTTGTATCGAAATCGGAAAAAGGAAAAAAAAATCATTTTAAACTAAGTATACGCTCAAAATAAGCCTAACTTAGTGCATGATAATGCGTTAATAAGTACAATAATACATAATTAGTAAAACACACGAAATGATTGAAATATTTTAATTAAAAATTTAAACATAAGCCCAATATGCCTTTGTTCTAACCCTACAAACTAATGTAAATTTAATTTTGTTTCAAAAATAGAATTTTCAATTAACATGTTTGTAAAATGTAACTGTTTGTAGTAAATCAGAACAACCCTTTGTAGCGCTTCAGAATCAATTTTAAAAATAATTTGAAATATTACAGACAAGGGCACGGGGTCTCATTTTTCAGCGTTCTGATTAAAATGACATTAAATACGATGACGCATCTCGTGATTTGTTTTAACCCCGTAGTAACCGTGCTTTGTTAACAAAAGCATTTCCGCGAAATGATTGACATTTTCCATTAAGTAAATAGCATTGTTATTTATTAAAAAAATTTTTTTAATAAATACAAGTTTATGAATAAAATTGAAATCCAATCGAAAATAATACAAATAACTATTGTAAAAATAAAAGTACTGATATCAAAAATAACATATCAGTGGAGTGCTTTAGATCAGACGCGCCTACTGCTGGGTTATAAACAATGATGTAGCCCATGATTTGTTTTAAGGTTAAGTAGGGAAGGGGAGTGGAGTCGCGAAAGCCATGTCAAAATTACATATCGAAAAATATGGTGTGACAGGGAAAATTATCACTAATCGTATTTTGTTTTTGTCCGAGCTAAATATTTAACACCGGGCATTAATTACTGTTTATGATGCATTATTGTTTTTCCTCTAAAATTATGTCCATTTTGTTGTCCGATGTCATGTTCGACCATTTTGAATTGCGCCCGTTCGATTATACCAGTAATGAGAATATCAGGGAAATAATGAATGTAAATGATAAAACAATTATTCCATAATTGATGTAGAACTGTTTTTGTGAATTTTAGAGTGGATACACTACAAACTATTTCAATTTGTACTAGTTTTTTATTGCAGTTTTATAGTTCAGTACATTTCAAAGTAATGATTGTCTGTTGCATCAAAACAATTACTTGAATTTATGTATAAGGAACTGGCACCAGTCTTGAACAATACACCAGTGTTGAACTTTTTTAAATTAAATGTACTGAATTAAAAATATTTGTTGATATTTGATTACTGCCATTACTAGATATTAATCTATATAGGTACATAAATTTAACTGTCTTTTAGCGTGATTTAATGATAATTGATCATTTTGATTAAAAACAACGGACAAATAATTATCGCGGTTCGGCACACTATCAGGAAAAGTGTATTTTCTTGTGTAAATGCTTTATATTATTTTAAATTTTAGAATTCTTTATTTTACGTTTGTGTAGCAGTACATATCATTTCGTAATCATTACCAAGTGTTCATTACTGGTTTTACTTTGTTCATTACCGGAGAAAAAACATGTACAAAATAAACGGCTATAATTTAAAAAACTACATTTGCAGATTTTAGTAATTAAATTGATTTAATATATATTAAGTTGTTTTATTAGTAACATGAGTTCATGAGAATTACAATAAAGTAATCCATGAATCCCAAAAAATAATAAACTGTGTTCTTAAAGCATTCAAGACTGGTGCCAGTACCTTATTTTGATGAACTTTGATTATTATTTTTACAAAGAAGAAAATGTGACTGTTAAAACTTAAGTTGAGGGGAGGTAATTTAAGTAATTTTTTGTATGTAGAAAGATACCAGCTTTCGACGAATAATGATTTTTACAAGATTATATTGATTTTCTTTCTGATTGATTAAAGGTATAGGTCATAAAAAGAATTAATGGTATAAAAAAATATAGGTGCTCTAATAAAAAAATAGTTTTGTAATTTTAAATTTATTCAAAGTGCAGTTTTTTAATGGGCAACCTGTATAAAACAATTACATTCTACATTAACTGTGACTGTGCATATTTTAAGGTATTACTGCATTACAATACAAGAATAGATTTTTAAAATTTAGCCGAAAATGGTAGAACTAAAGAATTCGAGAAAAAATATTTAAAACATTGTACATATAGATAAATCAACTAATTTAATATACAAGGTGCTCAACGGGTTAAATCCACATATTTTATATAGGTTCATGTTTACAGAAAAACACATCAAGCGTGAGTTTGTAAAAACTGATAAAATAATACATAAAATTTAAAGATTATATACATTTTTACATATAAATGAACGAGAGTTTGGAATTTTTATATCAGTTCATATTTTGTTAATTAATTCTAATTTACCGTAAATTCTTTTAACTACACTATAAAGAACTGATTCGCATTTGCATTTATAATCTGTGTAAAAACTCTGTCCCACTTTACGTTTAAAACATGTCCGCAAAGTAATACAATTTAAAATAATAATTTGTATAAAACATTTTGACATACGGAGCAATTGTTTAGAATGAGTTTTAGACGTGGTAAATATTCGATGTTATATTTTTTGTGCGGACATACATTTGCATATATAATGAGAGAGAAAAATGTAACAGATGTTTATGTTTATATATGTTTTGATATAAAACATTCTACCTAATAAAATTATAGATTGTGAGAGTGTTTTGATCGCAATTATTCTATATTTAGATGTTAAAAGGGAATTAATCATTTAATGGAATTATTTTGGACTAGAAATTCCCCGCGGCTTCGCTCGCATTTATAACGAAATCAAAACCTGTTCATTTTCATACAGATAATCAAGTTTAATTTTTATTTCCATGTTCTGAAAGAAATGGAAGTATTGAAGTACCGTCGAAAATTGTGTCCGAGATAAAAGCAGATTCTGATTGTACTTCATTCAAAAACGTAAAGAAAAGTTGATTTCCGCATGGCGGCTGTGCGTGTGTCTAGATGTAGAATTTTCTTTCGTTTACGATAACTACTGTAAAAATATATTGATCTGAATTATTTTTGGGGAAAATATTTATCTCAGTGAGTACTAAAACTCATTGATTTTGGTGCAATCGGATTAGAGATTTTAGAAATAATCGAAATCTTGTAGAAAGTGAACGTTGCGAATATTATCTCACTAATTTTGATACGACTCGATACATTTGCAGTTCAATTGAATCTAAGGGACATTATTTTTTGTATGTACCTAAACAGCTATTGAAGGAGTAAAAACAACCCTCAAAATTCATGTGGCCTTGGAAACAAATGCAACTAAATCCAAAATGTTAAATTAGCTATTCTACGAATGTGTATTATGTTTTTGAAATTTGACATTAGAAAACTAATATTTATAATACAAAGGTGAGTTTTATTTCTGACATATCCCATTGAAATTTTTCATATATTAAAAATTATTTGAGAAGATAGTAAGAACATGGAAGTCATGTATGGTTCTCTATACCGATATTTTATTAATAATTCAATATTTATATATATTATGGAAATTTTCCTAAATACGGACCTGTATAACAGTTTAATTATTATATAACCTAAACTAATTCTGGGGTATTAGGTTTTATAACAGTAAAAATCCCATCAATATCGGATCAGTAGTTTACGTGTCCAGTCGGAACGAGCAAATAAACCCAGAAAAAATTCTAAAAATATATAAATATATTGCCTGTGAAACGACGTATTCACAAACAATTAATATTTAAATTGTACAGATATGTACATTAGTATTAATTAAAAACACCTTTCCTACAATTCTAAAAATTATAAATTATTTTATGAAAATGAACATAAAATTTTAACAAACTGACATTTCAAATAGAATGTTTATTTAATTAAATATCCTTTATGTACTTACAATAAAAAAAACTTAATCCGGTTGAAATTATTTATCTAAATAAATATTAATATGTACATTGTAAATAAAACAAATATGAATATACGGAGTTGATAGAATAGTATTATGTTTGACAAATTGAAAATAATAAAAACGTCGCAATAGTCTAAAAATATTCATCCGTCAAATATCTTTTTCTAAACTAACAGCTTGCTGTTATCAGCCCATCAGCAACCTCCTAATTCAACTTGTGTCCCTGTCTGATATCCCAAACACACTCACAAATACTTAATCAGCACAAAATTCAACATTAAGTGTCAAAGAAACAATAATAATAATTACAGCTCATTAAGTAAAGTTCATCAAAAACACTTCGTTATTGTTGAATCAATAAAATCAAAAGAAATACTTATTAATAATTTAAACCATAATACACTCGCTATTTATGAATTAATAAATAGTACACAGAAAACAACTTCTACATTAATGATCAATATTAGTGTTATGTATCTATACATAACGAATTTAAACCGGTTAAGCTTTAAAGATTCTGCCTGAAAAATAAAAGTTAATTCGTATGTTTGCAGTAATATAATAAGTAACTACTATATATATCTATATGTTATTCTTCTACAATGATTCGCCAGAGTTATTATTGCTATCTTTGTTATTATTGGAGCTAGAAGATCGCGGTTAAATGGACAAAGTATCAGAATCTTTTTCCGAAATGAATAATTGCGGTTTCAAAAAAACAATTGAATGTCTAATTTCAGAGATATATTGAAAAATAACGTTTTTTTTTTAATGGAATAACCTGTATATTATTATTGGATTTTATAGCTAAGAATGTTCTCTTTATAAAAATCTTATATAAGTATGGTGGTCAAATTGTTATAAAATAAGATGTAACAAGTATAAAATTAATAGAAAATATCGAAAAATAGTTTATTATGTATGCAAATTGCAAATTTAACTAATTATCAAATTACTAATTAAAAACTACATTCTGGATTTTTTTCAGATTTTTGCATCGAAAGTTTAGAAATCAGAGGGGGGGGCTCATATTACCACTTTAAAAAGCAAATATATCGTGACTGAAGAGTTAAAAGCAAAAGGTAATTTTGGGGACCAAATTTTTTTTTTTAAATCTCATCATTTCGGTTTTTGGATTATTTCATAATAGATACATATAAAATTTATATAGACAGACAGACGGACGGACAGATCGAAACTATAAAGGTTAATAGTTTTCTACGGAACTCTAAAAATGAATGTACGTATATTTATATTTATGAAAATATTCGGATTAACTTATTTAAAGAAAAGAAGTACTTATTAATATTTGTTAAATATAGAAATTCCACAATTTCAAACACTCTAAATAATAACGCCACAATATTTGCTCAAGCAGTTCACAAAACAGTGGATGTAAGAGACAACAATTTACCGACATCTGTTTCAAATTTTCATTTCAATGTAAATATTGGATTATAAACCTTTAAATTTAAGGGGAATTCTACATTCATTTGAATATCAAAATAGCGTCTTTTCTGAAAATTCCCACTCGTAATTTTAGGGTAATTATATCAAGAATTTAATATTATAAAAAATGCACGTATCTCGTTTGCATTTTTATTACAATCGTTAAGGGTTTATATATTTTTTTATTTTATATTAGCTCATAAAATTAACAAATGTATTATATTGTGCTAATAATTATTTCTTGTGAAATGTTTAAACGTGTTTTCCACTTTTGTTACGTATAATTAGAGAGGGAGTAGAGAGGGTTAATTTATTTATAACAGTAAAGTGATTACTAAACAGAATTTCAAACAGTTTAAGAAAAAATATTTTTTAATTGAAATATTTAAATAAAAACTGGTATATTGGTTTATAAATATGCGTTGGAGTTTTCATTATTTAATTAATGAATATATAAAAGGAGAGAAAAATCTTGCTCAAAAAGACAAAAAGTTTTCGTGATTGCACTCAAAATCAATAAAACGAAAACTGATAAATTGATATTGTAAAAAATAAATGAAATTATTGAAACATAAATAACATAATTCATTCATAAATAAACTATTGGATTTACCTTCAAAAAACAAATATTTTCTACACTTTTAAAAAAATGCAATGTATAAATAATTGGTAGTAGTATTAATCTATGTGTAAAATTAAAATGAAAGGTAAAAAAAGTTTTTAATGAAAAAATTGCAATGACCATCGGAAGCTTTTGAGCTACATACAGTACTTAAAGGTGTCACATAAATCCACCAATTTGCAAATTTAAATATCTTTATTTTTCAAACACGTGTCTTTTTATTTTTAATCAAGTTTTATCTGTTCAAAGCTGTCTGATATTCCAAAAAAATCAGCTCCACCTTCCCCTTGTCAGTATAATCATTGATAAAGATTTACTAAAAAGTATATCTAGAAAAATACGCAGTCTTTAAAAACATAATTCAGCTTTATATATTACCTTTAAATGAACAATAAAAATTAATTCACCATATCTCCGCAATACATTTACAATTCGTGTTTTCTTTAAAAAAAGTGTCAAATAAAAAACGTTCTTTATAGGAATGATACATATGAATTACTACTGTTACAGGTTATACAACAAAGTTACAACATTTTTTTTTAATTTATGCTCAAATACGTTATAATGTGTACATCTTCAGTGGAAATAAATGAAGAAAATTATGTTAATTAATATGGAAATGAAGAATGGAATGTTTTATATGTTTGAGTTATAATAAATCGTAAAAATATATGGGGAAATATTTGAGTATTTAGTACATGCTTGGCATTTATAATCACGTTCTATTATGAATTCAGAAAATTTAATTATTTATTCAATAACAGCAAATGTTTACTTTAAAAAATTGGTTAGAAGAGAATTTATATATAGAGTATTAAAATAAACAATATTGAAATAAAAAAACCAAAGGTAGTTAATTATTGAACAATTTAAATAAAAACCGATAAATTGCCTGAAATTGGTTAACCATTTAATTTTTATACAATACTACTAAAAAATATTAGTTCGATATTTTTCTTAAGACGCACCTGATTATTTTTTCGTATATTTTTAATTTTTTTGACAATTTCAATCTAAATCTAAAGTTATGCAAACGTCAAAATGACATTTAACATATCCAAGCAAATATCAATTTAGAAAAACAAAACAAAAAAATATTTTACAACAAACGTTGTAGACCCATATTATAGGAAATTTAATGCTCTACAAAAAATATTCTATAAAATGTTCACGTAATATGTGTCGTTTTTAGATATCTTAAATGATTTTGAAATGAAACTGTCCTCAAGCTAGACCCAACCATCTGACCAAGTTTTATTGATATCGGTTCAGTGGTTCATGAGTTATGCGTGTGACAAGGATTCAGGGGACAGACAGACGGATACACGGACACACGGACGGACAGACAGACACGGAACGAAAAGTGTTTGTCTTGACGTGAAACTCTCAATCTAAAACGATCACAAAGTTTCTCGTATCTTCGATATTGAGAAGAAGCAAAATAAAAAAATTATAATTTCAACAAAGACACTTATGTTACAGTTATTAACACAATCTTACAAAAAAAATCCATAAGTACGCCATATCTTTTATCTATCAACACATAAATTTTTTATTACAATGAATACATTTGAAACTTGCGATGAAAGAAGTTAAACATTGTTCTAAAATTTTCATTAAAGATTTACCGGATGTTGAAACTAACTTTAAAAAGAGAACTAATCAAAATTGAAGTCAGGAGCGTAATAAGAAGATAATTCTGTTGGTTTCGTTTATCTACGTATTATCTTACACTAGCGGAACTTAAATAAAATTTGTTAAATAAATTAAAAATGTGTTTTTTTTTTTTAATTTACTAAAATAGGTTAAGAAATAATATTCGATCAAAATTTTTTAGCAACACCTAAATTTTTGATATTATAAGGATCCACGTATGCATAAAATTTTAATATTTTTGTACTTTTTAGGTCGTGAATACACACATTTTTGTTCTTTTCACCCTCACAAAATTCCGTTATAGTGATGGCTATAAATAAAAATAAAAGTACTCGCCCACGAATAAACTATAAATATTTTGTTAAATATATTTGCTTACCCCTGCCTTAGATATATTAAAATATATTAAGTAGGTAACTACACGAAAGTTCATGTATTTATATTTCATATTATGTAATACAGTAATTTTGATTAGAAAACCGCCCCCTGAATTTATTATAAGTTGGGTAGACTGGTTTGAAATTCAGAAGTTCTATCATGAAATTTGATAATACTCCATTCACAAATAAGCTTTTTTTTTACTTTATGTTACACCTCCAGCTTGAAACTAACTTATAAAAAGTATGAACTAATAAAGATTTATATCAGTTCTGTTCAAGAGAGAAATTACTTCAAATATAATATCCCAGATAGTTAATTACTACGCGTTTATTTATGTACGTGATTGTCATAATTAATTTTTTACATGAAAAGTGAAAAAATAATAATTTATATCTTTTCTATCGATTTTATATTAAATCAAAAATAGTCTAAACTCTAATAGATACGCCTTAACTTTTTTTGTGCATAAATGTCAATTCGTATCGTAATAAACATCTCTGTAAATTCGATATTAATAATAAATAATATAATAGATGTATTCGCTTCATAGATTAATGCGCATTTATAAAATATGCACACTTAAACACATTTAATATACAACATAAATACAGATATAGTAATAAAACATGAATTACTAACTAACTTACTTTATTATCCTGAATGTATTAATGCAGACCCATCATCATAATTAAAAAGCAATTTTCAATTATGAACTGACACAATCACTGTTAAATTCTATTTGTATTATATTCCCAACACTTTTAATCCACACACTACTAAATTGTAATATTATCCTTTAATGTGTATATAATCATGAAATTTTTTATTTTTTCACACTATAACTTTCTATTGTTTTATTTTTTATCATTCAGAGTCAACGTACCGATATAAATTAACTAAAATTTACTTATAAATGTAATGGAAGACAAAACAACAATATAATTCAAACAAAAATTCATGTTTCCAAATTTTTTAACTCCCATCGCACATTTTCTGCTAACCGAAATTTATGGGTATTGAAATTAATAATATGACCATTAATTACGAAAGCATTAAAATCTGTCAATTAACACTGATTAAAACGGATTTTACAGTTAATAGAGTTTTATATAACACTAAAATCCTGTAGGCATCACAGTTTTAACATTTAGAATACGTGTAGTTATATATTTTTTTCTTTTTACACAAGAAAGCAACACTTTTTTACTAAAATCTCTATAATAATATATTATATTTTATATATAACAAATAAACTGTACAATCTTCTACAATGAACAATTTAACACGTAAATATAAACAACAATTTTATGATTTTCATTTCAACAATGATTGGAAACAATTTTACACACAATTTTTGTTGACAGTTTTAATTGGGATTTGATCCATAATTAATCTTGTTAGTCAATCAATTGGTTGTACTTTATATCCGATATAACTAAACATTTAACAATTGAAATAGATATACAGTTCAGATCTCCAATCATATTATACCTTATGAATAAAACTTTTCAAAGCTATCTTCAACTGTCCAAGAAATAACAATGTCATGATTAACTGTTTTAAACTGTTCGCTGTCAAATTTAAATCGGTGACACGAAATTTCTCATGGGTGTTTTAAAATTCACACCGTGGAAATAGTTCTTCCGTAATGATTTTTATTAAATGTTCCTATGTTTCTTCTCTCTTAAATCTTCAACTTGCTCTTATAACATCTTCTATATTCTCTATTTAATTGCTGTCGCAAATATTATTGTTTCTTCATTGTCATATCAACATTTTTAATCTACCGCAACAAGTATATTTTTTAACAATTTATAAGCTTTCTATCTATTAAAATTTATATCAGAATCATTCAAACATTATATACACTTCTTCACTTCTTACTGAAGTTCCGTAACAATTCAATTGTTTCTAATTTTCCTTAACAAATCGCTTGATTTAACACTAATTTTTAATTATAATTCAATGCCAAGATCGACACAAACTCCAAACTAATATCCTCACATATTATTCAAATTTGGATCTAATTTTCAAAATTTATTTTTTAATAGTCCTTGAACCAAATTCGAATGAGTGAACATTCTTAAAAACACCATTCCGATATCTCACGGTTAAATATTCAAACTATGTATGTTGTATAGCGCACCGCTGTCACTCAAAGAACAGGCAGTGAGACACGCGCGCGTGAGGGCGATGTGTTGGATACCGCGAGTACCGCGAGACTGACTGACGACGGCGTCGAACACGGCAGCAACGCCATGAGCCGGTGCGCAGAGGTGGTAGCGCGCGGCCTGAGGTGCGGGTAGGAAACGAGTACGCAGGGTGTCAGTAGTATAGCAGTTGTGAGTGCGGATTAGGGTAAGATTGTAAGGTCACAAACTTGGATCTGATAGGAATTTGTCCATCGATTGATATTTTTTTAAAGGGAGATTTCTGTTTCGATTTTTAAATAAGGTACTGGCACCAGTTATGGCCGCTATAAGAGCAAGGTTTACTGTTTTTGTGATTGACGGGCTTCTTTTTTGTCATTAAACTCATATTACTAATAAAACAAGTAACTCTTTATTTAATCAATTTAATTACCATGATATTTTTTTAAAGGGAGATTTCTGTTTCGATTTTTAAATAAGGTACTGGCACCAGATATGGCCGCTATAAGAGCAAGGTTTACTGTTTTTGTGATTGACGGGTTTCTTTTTTGTCATTGAACTCATGTTACTAATAAAACATGTAACTCTTTATTTAATTACCAAAGTCCGCAAATATAATTTTTTTCTTCTTAAATTATAGCCTTTTATTTTGTTTATGTTTTTTCTCCAGTAATGAATAAAGTAAAACCAGTAATGAGCACGCAGTGATGGACACTTGCTAATGATTGCAAATAATATAATATAAGTATAATAATATAAGACATTATAAGATACAATATAAGATAAGTACTACGACTTAAAAGTATCGTCTAATTTGAAACAATGTAAAGCAATTGCTATGATAAAATAATAATTAAAAAATAAATTATACTAATAATTAGATTAAATGTCCATCATTTTGATGATTTGGCCTATTGTCATCAAATCACGTTGTAAGACAGTTAAATGTATATAGATTAATATTCATTAATGGTAGTAATCTAATATCAACAAATATTTCTAATTCAGTACACTTAATTAAAAATAGCCATTACTGGAGTCAAATCCAAGACTGGTGTCAGTACCTTATTTAAAAGTGTCTTATTTCAGAAAATGTTGTAGATTAATTATAAAGGTAAGTTTAGAAAATCAGAAACTAGGATCTGATAGATTGATATTTTTTGTAAATTAGGTAATCCCTGTTTAAATTTTTATATAATTCATTTTTTTGTACGAGGTCTTATAATGTTGCAGATTCTTCATGCAACTCTACATCTTACTTTTATTTTTTTATTTTTCGTATTTGACTTTTTACATCAAAAACAGCTTTAAAAATGCTATGTGTAATATATTTTTCCAAAAATTTACCGAAACCCCGAACCCACTCCTAAGGATACACCAGTAACTAACTTTAGTAAGCACTGCTTTTATGTGTTTTTCATTTATTGTTATAAAGTTTACAGTCGTCTAACTTCAAAGGAAGATAATGGTTTCCATCTTTCCATGCTAGATGCAGCCGTTTCTCTAGAAGCTGTTTGTAAATAACTTATTGATTAACTGATCTCAATACTTATTTCAACTCTTCGTATGTTTTTGAGTGTACAGAGTTTTCATACTCGTATTTATTTTATGGGGTTATAATTTTGGAAGAATGTTTTTGTATTCCAATTTACTTTTTGGTTATGATACATATATTACATTTTTACTCTTGCTTTTGAATGTAAAAAAATAAATAAAAACAATAACTCTATAACACATAAAAAACACATGTTAAAATTAATAGGCAAATGGATGTTAAAAAACAACTTTAAAATATTTCTCTATTCTGGTTTTTATTTCAACAATTTTTTTCACATAAACGGTATATGTAAAAATTGTATTTCTAGAAACTTTCTCGGTTTTAAAAAAAGGGTTGCGAGGAATTAACTTAAGTTATGTGGTTTTCAGCACTAATTTGTAACTAAATATACAGTGGAAAACAACCTAACTTGTATTTTTATCTTCATTATAAACCCCTTTTATAAAGCTTTATAAAAATCAGCAATTTTCGCAACTTGTCAAAGCAATGATAATTTAAAATATCACGAATAGGTCCTTATACTGTCATGTAAATATAAATGGTTATATTAATAAATGTTTTAAAGCTATACGCATAAATTACAAATTAAATAAACAAATTGACATGTTTTGACCTTATAAAAAAAAATACACAAGCCTATGGGTAATTGGGTAGTAACTAAAAACTTTTAAAGTGTAAATGTTTCCGAATTAATATGTTTATAACCTTTATACATAAAGATAATATCATGTTTTTTTATGATGAATTGGGTAGTAAAATTTTCTAGCCCCCACCACCCTACCATCGGTATTTGTAAAAAAGTAAGGGTGTTAACATAGCTTCATACAAATAAAAACTATAATAAAACGTTACTGAATTTTAAAAATTCAAACCCATTTTATTTTTGTTGAATATTATTGTAAAGCCAAAGTGAAAAACGCGTTTAAAAAGGTTATGTCGATAAAAAAATGTATTGTATTTTGTTTAGATGCAACAAAATTGGCAAATATATTTTTACCATAAAGTTTAAGAGCCAATAATACAAGTCTTGAGGCTTCCGCGGTGATCTTGATATGGATCTTGGCTTCTGGGTGTTAGCCGCACCGGTTTGGTCGTTTCGTCACATATTGCAGTGGATATCATCATGGCTCTTCTAAAAGTGCACTTTTAGAAAAGCAATGTGTGACGAAACGTTGGCCGATAACACGACCAAACCGGCTTACACTCAGAAGCCAAGATCCAACCAATACACACATTTTTGTATTTATTTCAGCTCTTAATTGTATATCAAGCAAATAGAAAAATTTCTAAAATACCACCGAATTACCCCTTACACCCATTTCCCCTCACTTACCCTAGGTATATAATAATAAATAAAATTATTTATTTTAAGAATGTAAAGAGCAAATGATAATAAAGTATCTATCTAGAGCAAATGTAATATTATACGGTACAAGTATTTGATTTCAACAAATAAAATTAAATAAAAATCATACAATTTTCTTCGTAATATTATCTGAATATGACTCAATAACTATATTTCATATTAAAGAATAATAATGAAGAAGGATAAAAAAACTCGGTAAAAAGTTGAGAACAATTACCTCTACCTTCTATTCAAAGATCAAAGCAAGGTATACGCAAATATTGGAAGTTCTTCTAAATGGAAGTTAGATCGAAACTTATTTACGTATTGTAAATAAAGAAGGAACATACAATTTGCGGACTTTTATATTGCTTTGTCATTGTCTAAAGGTGTGTGTTTTAACATACGTAAAGTTTATTCTTTTGTTATTTGTTCAAGATCAGATGTGTTTTATAAGGGAATATTATATTTTATTATAAATGGTACATAATAAGAAATAAACTCCTTTGTGAAAAAATGAAGTATGGAGTATATATATTATATAAATTAAAATGATCAGAAAAAGCTCAAAGACATGGATTTTCGATAACCTTTCAATAATTTAAAAGAGTGGTATCAAACATGCGGACCGCGGACCAAAGCTTACAATTGATTTTATTAAAATGATAAAATGAAATTTCAAAATATATTGAACACATTTTTAAAACATTTAGAATTATCAAATATAATAAATAATTTCTCCCAAAAGTTACCAAATTCCTTATAAAATATTATATTGCTTCCTCGCAATATCGAAGATACGAAAAGCTTTGTGATCTTTTAGAATGAGACAAAAAAATGTTCTCCGATTTCAAAATTTTAAATTGATATTTCCGTTTCACGTCAAGATAAACACTTTTCGTTCCGTGTTTGTCTGTCTGTCCGTCCGTCCATCCGTGTGTCCATTGTCACACGCATAATTCATGAACCACTGAACCGATATTATTGAAATTTGATTAGTTGGTTTGGTCTAGCTTGAGTACGGTCCCATTTCAAAATCATCAAAATCGTGTGTAAAGGGAAGGAGTGACATCCCAAAATATTTATTTTTTCAAGATATCTCAAGAACGGTACATGTTACGTAAAAATTGTACAGAATCTATTTTGTACAGCATTAAATTTCCTATAATATAGGTCTACAACTTTTGTTGTAAAATATTACCTTACAAAGATTTATCTCAATTTGCTTTTAAAAATCGTATTTTGTTTTTGAAACACCATTTTTGAGGAGACTTTCTAGACTGAATTTGATGGCCCGTGTTTAAATATGAGTTTGATACCACTGATTTATAATATTAAAATATTAGAAAAATTAATACAACCATTAAAAATTAATAATTATTTTCAGTAGACAAGAATCGTACAAATAAATAAAACTCTCGAAAGTTCACATACATTATGACAACATTTATTTAATGTGTTCGAAATCAAATATACAAAATCATATGAAACAGATTTCACAATAATTAGTATGATGTAAAAAGTTGTTTATCTGTAAACAGACGCAGAAACGCATTTCCTTGAAGATGCCGTGACAAAGTGTATTTCATTCAGAACACGTTACATCATGTCAAAAGAACCTCAAATTATCCAATTTTCGATAAAATTACAGAGTAGCAACATTTTTATGTTTCGTTTCTAATCTTTCACAAATTACACTTTAAAATGAAAGTATAATTTACGTTTTTGAATTCATAAAAATAATTGTGTTTACCTTTTTGTTATTTGCTAATTATGACACCTGAGAAATTGATTATATAGTGTCAGGAAACAAAACACATTTCTCAATGCTTTACCTTCTATGCTAAATTGTTTGAGGAATTAGTTGCTTTGGTTACGGGACGGTTCTTTATGTATATTTGTATTATCTAAAACAAATATTAGTTTATTTTTGTTAAATTGGAGAAAAGAATAAGATGGAAGCCACATTTCATACAGAAATTGTAAAGAAGTATAAATAAAATGGTTTATTTGTTCAATGCTACGATTCTTTTGTTCCTTTTAATGGCTTTTAACTTAATGATTACACGTTATTTAGAAAGGAAATATTTGTTTTATATTTTTATATAAATATTTTACTTGAAATTGCAAAATCTTAATTGAACCTCACTAACCTAGTACATATAAAATTAGAACAACGCCAAAAGTGAAATTAGTTCTTTCATTTCTAAACGAACTATTATATTTAAACAATATAAAACCAGTCCTAGAACTAGATCTTTTAAATAATTCGATCAAATGATTATTGACAATAATTACTCTTAACTCAAATAATAAAATATTTTATCCGAATTGTAATTTTTTCGAAACTATTATCCATAGATTAGGAAAGACTAAAAAAATTTCGGATTAGAATTGTTGAGTCTATCTATTATTAGATATCTATAATTTAAAATCCATTCTTTTTTTTCATCATTTATGATTAGCCAGAAAGAATTTCTTTACGTAGGTAATTATGGTATTACGTATAAGAAAATCCCATGGTACCTATGGCAAACTCGTACACTGTTCAATCTTTGTAATACGTATAAGAAAATCCCATGATACTCACGGCAGATATTTCTTCTCTGTTATGAACCATTTTAAATATAATTCAATTTTTTTTTAATGAATAGAAAATAAATTATAGATAATGATATTACCTTCAATGCTTAACTTGGCCATTTTTTTCTAATTCGCACCACTTAAAAAATAATTCGAAAAATTCAAAAATTGACAACTGTAAACATCCGTTTCTGGTTGACAAATCGTTTTCAAAAATAAGAGGTTTTCTTCCCAGACAAAAATTAATCTTCAAATAAAATTTTAGCCTTATACGATTTATCGTATTTGAGTTACAGCATCTACCTACAGATAGACTATTATACATATAGTCGATATATATAATAGAAGATTAAAATGGATAGGAAATTCGAAAAAAATCTACTTTCATATACATGGGTATAAGTTTTAATCAGTGAGAATTCCACTGATTTCTTTAGTGAACGTCAAAGTGACTGGCCATACAAGAAAGTAAAAAATCAATAGAAAAATGTTTCAGCATCGTTTCATGTTTTTGTAAATATCTTATGGATTTATCAAAAGCCATATAGAGGGCTGCTATAAATGGCTCACTAATTCCAGCATGTCTTATAAAGATATAAATATTTAATGTTGCAGTACTTAGTTAAATCGAGTTATTTGTAAGATAATTAGATTCTTTAGAGTGTTGTAAACGTGGTTTTCTCATTAGTTTGAACTTACGTTGTGGTCTCTGTATGCTAATGACGTCTTTACCAATTAGTAGTTTTTAATAGAAAGCTTAATGAATTAATGATGGATATTTATGTCTGGATCACACGTAAATTACCTGCGTTGCCGTAAATTATAATAGTAGGAAATCTGTTTATGCATATACCATAATGTATAATTTTTCACATCCGTAAAATTTAAATAAAATTGTCGTGATCGATAAAGTTAGGAAAATATATCAGTATACTGTTTTTATAAAACAATTTTAAAGCATCAATTTCAAAGTAAAAGTCGAAAATATATTTGAATAGATTTTTTTATGAGGGGTGTTTAGATATTAAAATTAGAAAATCGAGAAGTAGCTTCGACTTATTATTTATTTTAAATTATTCAATGTAAAATTATGTCTTATTCATAAGAAATTCCTAAAAAAAAATCCTAAAAATTTGTTTCAAAATGTTAATTTTTATAATTTCGTTTTAGAAAATAGATCAATTTATTTTTTTGGTGATAATGAGCAATTTCATATATTTTTTAAGAAACGCAAATATATTTTTATGCTATTCAAAGGATTTCTTTAAAATGTTTTCTTTTAGTTTTATTCTGAAGAAATTAAGTAGGTACAGTAAGTTATACTGACGCTATTTAACATAATGACAAAGAAGGATGTATTTTTAAACTAATTAATATAACAAAATCTCGTCAAAGAAAATAATTTCATTCTCGGAAATCTTAATTCAAAGAAAAATTATTCTTGCACAAAATATATTCAAATGTAATTTCAACTAAGACTTGAAAAGTCTTTTATTTATTATCTTTTCGTCATATTATGCCTTTTCTATGTGTTAAAATAAAAAATACTTAAAATAGTAAATTACAATAAAACATTATTTTTACGAGGATATTTGTAATTTATTGCTTCCTCGCAATATCGAAGATACAAGAAGCTTTGTGATCGTTTTAGAATAAGACAAAAAAATTGTTCTCCGATTTCAAAATTTTAAATTTATCTTTCCGTTTCAGTCTGTCTGTCCCTCGTATCCTTGTTACACGCATAACTCATGAACCACTAAACCGATATTAATGAAATTTGATTGGTTGATTGAGTCTGGCTTGAGAACTGTCCCATTTCAAAAATGTGTTTAAGGGGGAGGGGTGACACCCCAAAATATTTATTTTCTAGACTTCCTAGTACAACTAAAAATGTCCATGGTGAATTTCTTTGGTGCTGGTTTCATCAAAATCGGTCCAGTAGTTATCGAGATTACTTCGGTCAAGCACACAAACGCACACACACTTTCTCTCTTTATATAATACATATATTAGTAATAAATAAAAGCGATAAAATGCATTAATGAATAAATAAAACAAATATATTATGTACTTACAATAAATTATTTTTCTATTAATATTTCATCCTATTTTTACGATAAAACGATTCCAAATATAATGAAAACAAATCATAACTGAGTAAATTCAATAACTATTCGATATACAACACAAAATATATGTCTATTACGTCAGTCAAATGAACACGAGCTGTCACAGCTATTTAATGACATGTATAATCAAACTCTATTAACATAATCTTATAGATTAATATTGGATATAAAGGTTAAAATAGTGACCTTGAAAAAACAAATGGAAGATGGTATTATATTTGTAGTTTCATTTATTGTACATACCTCAATAAACTTTATAACAACATTGGTAAACAACATTTTTTTACCTATTTTTCTTTTTGTTAACTTTTCCCATAACCCGGCAGTTTTATTCGGAGTTTTTGTAATTATATGTAAATATATTTTTTATTTATCAAAATTGTTTACTTAAATAATTTATGTTGAAAAATTCGGAGGAGGGGATGTCTGATTTTTATAAGAATATCTATACCTATTTAAATTGATTTACTGTAAATATGAGTTTGTCTTTTATATTTTATTCCGGGGTACAAATCTTGGGTTATCTTGTTAGTGGTCTAAAATAAATGGATTGATGCCGCAATGACATTAAATACCTGTAGACCGCATACGACCAAAATACCCTATTTTATTTTAGTAATTTTCATATCTTCTAGTAATCACGCAATTGTAATAAAACACGATAATATATATAATAAATTAAAGAACTTAATATCTATTACTTTAATTTTTCTAATAACATTAATAATCACAGAACAATTTCAATTCTTTCCCAAATCGATACTACTGATAAGCGAATCATTAAATTATCTGTCTGAACATAAAAAATTACTAACCGAAAAAAATATCCGTTGGTTTCCGACAGTCGGATTGGTTGATATTTATAAAAGTAAATTTATTGTAGTGTACTATCGGTACAATCAAGCATTTTATATGGATGCTCAAGTTTTTATTACAGCTATTAGATATGCGAAAACGCAAATTCTTCTTCGACCTTACCTTAGGCTAAAGAGGAACTTGTTTTCTTAAAGATATCAGAGACGGACAAGAGAGAAAGACAAATATTTTAATAAATACATGTAATATCTATCATAAACTAATCATTTTCCCTTAAAATATAGCTCAATCTATTAGTCTAATCTGTAATCGGTCTATCAGCAAACTCTTAACCCATTTTGTAACCAGGTGTCAGACAAACAAGAAATAAAAAAGAAGAAAAAACGTTATCAATAATTAACAACTTTTGACGTCTACATTGACTGTTACAACGCACTTTTTCGGTACAGAAGTGTTTTGACACCTACAGTAATTAATTTAGTTTTGCTCGAAATGTAACATGTAAGGTTAAGAATCTGTACATGGCAGATGTGATTTTTTTTTCAGTTTTGTCAGCTGTTGTTTTATTATATTATGTTATTGCTATCGCAATTTAAATTTTATACGCTGTTGAAATTTTAATAATTTGATGTTTTATTATACATAATTATCCTAATTTTGTGTAATAAATTATGAATGTAGTGGAATTATTATTATATAAAGAATCTAATTACGGTTCATAGAGAAATCAATGTTATTTCAAATACAAACAAATATTTGTTTTCCTGTTAATCAATAAAATAGATTCAATATTTATAAAGAAATAATTCCTGAGTACCCCAGTTCAAACCCCTGAACACAGAAACGTGACATTTTAGGGTAGCTTCATTTTGTGATGTCAGCATTCATAAAGAAGGGATTTTCCTAAATTTAATTAATTTCTTGCTATTAAAAAACTAAATTAAAAATTAATATAATATGTATTTAAACTATTTACTGTAATATACAATAAAAACAAAACAAAAAAATACATACCTACATGTTTGTCTAACTTAAAAATAATATATATGTACATAAAGTACATTATAGTACATATATACCTATTTATGTACTTATTAATAATTTATAACTAAACAAAAATTTCGTCTTTACAAAAATTTAGTACGAATTTTGTTTATAAAAAGAGTTTAATAAAAAATGAACAAGAATTTGTCATACCTTTTTAGTTCTTTAGAACTTTTTGACAAGAACGAGTAGATAAAACTAAGAAACTATAAAACTGAATTCCACCTCTGAATTCCTATCGGTTTCATATGTCCTAAAGTTTATATGACATTTATAGGCTCTATAGATATAGTATAACGTGTTTTTGCTAAATTATGTTCATTAATTTTTTGTACGTTTTAGAAAATATATATTGATTTAATGTAAACTATGGATTTTTGAATATATAATTTTGTAATTATAATTTTGATAACATTTTTTTATATCTAATACATACTTCTGTATATATACCTACTATTTTTTACGTATAAATTATATGTAAATGCATGTAAATTTTTTTTAAGTTGACGATTTAAGCAGAATAATGATTAAAGTTGTTTTCGATTATATTTTTTAACTTATTTTTATTATTGATTATGGCAATAAATAATTAACTTTTCAATTTGTTGTGTAAGAAGGGGTTAAACGAATGCAAAGTTTCATTCTATTTACTTTTAAATTAACCCATAACCTTGGATATTCAATCATTTAACGATTCAATACATTCAATACGTGAGTATATAATAACAGTTAGTTGTTGGCCCAATATACAACTTGCTCAATCAAAAGAATGTTATTTGTGTACTAGATTTTTCAATTCTTATTATGTTTTTTATTTATTGGTACAAATAATTTATATCACGTCAAGCCTAAGGAGAAAATTATTCTGAATTAGTTTTTAATAAGGTGTAGGATGAATAATATAAATGATAATTTTTTTAACTGCTACTTATCTACAAGTTAGGCATTGACATAATAATTTATGTTGGGTTGTATGAATATTTTTAATATTAACGATATAGTTAATCGAATAAAACGTATATTTTTTAAATATACCTATTAAATTATTTTAACCATTGAAAAATCGCTAATGATAGTACCTACAATTTTTAACTTGACCATTTTTCTCAATTTTGCACTATTTTAGAGTAATTCGAAAAATTCAAAAATCGAAAAGAAAGTTCGTTTTCAAAAATAGGACGTTTTCTTCACAGACAAAAATTAATCTTAAATATAAAATTTCACCCTTCTACGATTTGTCGTATTTGAGTTACAGCGCTTACAGACAGACCGACCGGCAGACGGACACACATGCATCATGGCGAAAATAGTCAGAATGGATTAAGGGAAGGTCAAAATGAATAATTCCATCAAAATCCGGATTTCGAAAAAATCGGCTTCACTATACTTACTTATACTATATGTATATTTCATATACATGCTATAAGAAAGTAAAAATTATCTTCAATAGTTGCGCCACAAAAAAATTCCTTTTTGGATAATTTTTTCTGGTTTTAAAAGGTCACACAATAAAAAAAATCAGTTTAGCGCTAGTTGACCTATATAATCTCTAACTCAATTCAATGTATCTATACATAGTAGGTCCACTCACACACACACACAGAGAACATACTTAATAAACACCTATGCAAATAAACAGTACGTGATAGAACTTAACCCGAACCTAGAAACAATACTAACATAGCTATTAAACTATCAAACAAGTTTAAACCAAACAGTGTACAACATCCAGACTGTTTGTTGTTCAATGATTGTAGCCCAACGGGATGCTGGCAAGGAGACTGACAGTGCATCCCAAACGCTCCCTTATTGACGTGACGGGACTGGACAACAAGGATATTACAACAGCTGATGACAAAGTTGTTGAAAATAAGTTAGACCGTTTGCACGTTTTCAAGGTTTTTTAACCGTTCCAGAATTTATTTTTCTATAAAAGAGATAAAATGATGTTTAATTTTTTATATTCCTGGTATACTTTTAATGATTTTTAAATCTTATTATTAGTATGTTGTATATATTTTTTGCATTAACATTCAAGGTACCAGTTATGGCCGCTATGAGAGCAAGACTGTTTTTATAATTGACGGGCTAATTTTTTTGTAATTATCATGTTACTAATAAAACAAGTAACTCTTTATTTATTTAAATTATAGTCTTTTTATTTGTTTATGTTTTTTCTCCAGTAATGGATAAAGTAAAACCAGTTATGAGCACGCAGTGATGGACACTTGTTAATGATTACAAAATGATAAGTACTACTACACAAAAGATATAAAAGAAAGAATCGTCAAATTTGAAACATAGTAGAGTAGTAGCTATGATAATATAATAATTAATAAATAAATTATAGGTACTAATAATTAGTTTAAATGTCCACCATTTTAACACCTATTGACCGATTGTCTTCAAATCACGCTATAAGACAGTTAAATATATATAGATTAATATTCAGGAATGGTAGTAATTAAATATCAACAAATATTTCTAATTCAGTACATTTAATTAAAAAATAGCCTGTACTGGGGTCATATCCAAGGTTGGTGCCTATACGTTATTTTTTTATATTTTTTTGTTTGCCTCATTTTTTATATACAGCCAGTTACACCACACCCTTCACCGAACAGGGATTACTGTTAGGAAGGGGAAATCTTATTTTTACAAATCAAGTGCCTACTCATAAATCTTTATGATTAAAATTCCAATAATTAAATATTCTAAAAATAATGCTTTTAATTAAATAATATTCCAGATGAAAATAAGAAATGAAATTTGAATAATTTCTTGAATTAATAATTACAATTAGCGTTCTATATAAAGTTATTTATAAGTTTTTTTAATCAGAACCAATAAACGTTTAAATTCCATGATTCTAATGGCTTACTGAATGTTAAAATCAATCAGATATCAATTAATAGCCTTGTTTTAAATTCTTTCTAGTTTAATTAGTCAGGCGACCATTTACTGGTACCCAATATATATCTTAAATATTCAAAAATGTCTCCCAGTAAACATTAAATGAAAATAATTATATCAAATGTTTATCAAGATCTATAAATTAAACCTGATGATATTTTAATAAGAATATATATGAAGAAATAATTAAATATCACTGTCTATAAAAATATTTAGGTAGTCCATTTGGTGATACAAATAAATTATATAAGATACTATAACGTATCTACTTCCATTAGACTAAAATACATAAGCAGGTGGATTTCTTAAGAGATATGATCTTCAAACTAGAAGTTTAAGTAAACCAACGCATAAATATTGAATAAAATATTTATGTACTTTGATCTATGAATCAGAGGTTGTCAAACTTTTTACTCATAACTTCACAGAGCGTTCCTTCAGAAATAAATAGTTTCTAGACATAAGTTAAATCATGCAAAAAGTGACAAAACAATTGTTTAAAAAAGAAAATATTATTTTATCATTGTGACTCCTTTCGGAAAACATAACTATAATTTTTCAACAGAGGATATTTCCAAGATAAATATTAATATTTATTTATTTAGTAATTATTATACAATTTGTTTTAAAGAAAGATATTATTTTGTTATTTTTCTAAAGAGAATAGTTCCAAGAAGATAAATATTAATATTTATTTATTTAGTAAATATTATACAATTTGCTTTAAAGAAATAAGTATATTATTTTGTTATCTTTATAACAAAAAGAGAGTTCTCAATGTTTTGTAAATAAGTTTTTTTATTTTTTTTAAATTACTAAAATACTTAATTTTAAAATTATTTTATTTGAATTTAACACGTTCACTGTCTGAGCCACGCGTTTAGCTTTGTTAGTCTTATACTGTAGCTTGTATTATTATTAGATACACTTATCTATCTCGACAATAAAATATTTTTAGTAACGAAACTGGAATAAACAAAAACTATATATGTCTGTCTGTCTGTCTGTTAGCAGTCACAGCCTTCTAGCTTCTGAACTGCATAACCTAGAAAACTGAGATTTGACATAATTATAGTAAATGGTGGATCAATAATAAACCTGAGTAAAAAAATACAATTCAAAGAATTTAAATATGTAAACGTTTTGTTATTGTTAAAACCTTCTTAAATTCTAAAAAATCGTAAAATAATAATAATTTATACAAATGTATGTACAAAAATATAGTACATTCAGTAATACTAGTAATTCTTAACTGTGTTTCATAATAAATAAATTGAAAAACTACACGGTACGGGACACTTGTACTCAAAGCTCGACTTGCACTTGACATATTATGCTTAATAGACACTTCACATTAATACAATATAAAAATAGATAAGCCTGTTACAGTTAAAAATGTATTACTCATATTTACTATTATTTAATTCAAGTTTGGATTATAGATTATACAGTAAATCATTCCAAATTACTCTTACGATATAATTACACATAGTTCATCAATTGTTATCGAAAATTCATTTACCATCAACAAGATTTAATCTAAAATACGCTTTAACCGCAGAAACCTCAAATTATAATTTAATGTATTGATTTAAATAATTTACGTTTGTACTATAGTATATTCTATTTAAATGAAAGTTATTATTATATTTAACTCCACCATTATTACTCTCATTAGGTCCACTCTAGTGCAATAAAATATGAAAATGTTATCTTGTAAAACATAGATCAACATGTTCTGTCCATGGAAATATTTATGGCTAAAAATCCAATAATATCATATCTAGAAAAATAAAAAACTTTTATTTATTTACCACTGAATTACCATACCTCCATACACACTCAGACCTCGTTGACAATTGTTTTATGAAAATCAGGAGCGTATACAATTTTTTTTGATCTATTATAAAAAAATAAATATTTTTTTATTTTCTAACCCGCCGATATTTTTATAACCAAATTAAGGAAATGTGAAATATTCAATTAATTTGAGATATAGGTTATCAGCATGGAAAGAAAAATCGATATATAAAATCATTGTGTTTATTTAATGCCAAAAAATTTAAAATTTCAATTTAATAACAAAAATATTTTTTAATTTGTTTTATTGTGGTCCATACCTGGTGGTCTCCTCAGTATATGCGGCCGTGTATAAGCTATTCCAGTAGCAGTCTATCTATAATAACTCAAATGCTTCTTAGCATATTCCATTAAAATGTTATTTTTCTTAAACTCGTTTCTTTTAAATTTTCCTCTTGGGCATGAGATAAATCGTATGCCACACCCACGTTTATGGTGGAGGAGGGGGTCGAGTTCTACCCCTACCCCCCCTCCCACACAAGATCTCTGCCAGAATGGCTGTTTATATTTCACTCGCTTTTGATTTAAATTACAAATTTTTATATTAAGGTTACTTTTTTTGATGCGAGGTTTTCTATGATATATACAAAATGTGTATGCAAAGAAAAAACTTTATGTACTTTATGTTGAGTATTTACTTTATTATCGTCGTTAGAGTAAGTGCGTATTATATATGTGAACGCTAATACATACCATCATTTTTTTAAAGTTTATATAGTTTGGGTTATACATTTTTGCATTCATATTGTTAGATGTATGTTTTATAATTTGAGAAAAAAGTCTTGAAAAAACAAACCAATAACTTGATAACTGATATTTTTCTCATTTTCAGTTTCGTTTTGTGTAATGTTTCATTTAGTCTTTACGAGAAAGTTATTAATTCACTTTTGATCAAAATAAAGTTATTATAGAAAATAGTTCATGATTATAAAAAATTATTTAAATTATAATTTACAAAAACATATTCCGCAAAACACTGTTTGTGGTTTAGTTGAAGAGAGAATGATTATACAAAAATATTTATACAAATAACCAACAAACCGTCAAGTTAATTTTTCTCAATAATAAGAAACGTAACAAAATCGTAAATATATTTTTCTCATTCATAAAAAACGTTGATATCTCAAAATTAGCTTTGTGTGGATTGATGTTGATACATTAGTGTATAATACAGTCCCAGTAATAAATGATAACTTAATGTATCTGAACCGAACCAGTACACAAATTTTCGTTCTCTTGAGAAATCAATTTTGTCATTATCATATTATGATCTAAGGCTATCGAAATATAAGCTTTGAATTAGGTTGTTTGCAATTACTGATAATGTAGATATAGACTCGAATGTATTCATTTGTAATCTTAACACGCTAAACACGTAGAAACTTTTTATCACACTATTTTGTTTTCGAAAATTTGGTACTTAATACCCCAATCTTGGATTCTTGTTTAATTAAATGAACTTACTTATAAATATTTGTTGATATTTGATTACTGCCATTACTGAATCATAATCTATAGAAACTTGACTCAAAAACAGCTTAATTTGATGACAATCGAACAATAGGTGGGGTGACATTGTTTCAAATTTTAAGATTCTTTATTTTATAACTTTCGTATCGTAGTACTTATCATTTTGTAATCATTATCAAGTGTTCATCTCTGGGTGCCCATTACTGGTCCATTATTGGAGAAAAAACATAAAAAAAATAAAAGGTTATAATTTAAAAAAAACTATATTTCCGGACTTTGGTAATTAGATTGATTTATGTTCGGACCTAACAAATTTGTTAGCTAACAAGCACTTTCAACTGAGATATCAAACTTATATGACAGTTCTTTTGGAGTTTGTTGATGACTTTGACAAGTTTCGCGCACGCGTTGTAGGTAAATACAAACGATATTAAAACAGTGGTAATGTTATAAAAATTTTTTTGTACGGTCAAAGATGCCAACTGTGTTACAATTAGTTGCTTTAAATTCCATAACTAATCCATATATACTAGTACAGAATTAATACCCCATTTGAAAGTAATTGCTAGCTAGCAAATTTTGTTAGCTCCTTTATAATACCGGACATTAATAAAAAGGTATTTGTTTTATTAATAACAAAAGTTGATGAGAATTACAATGAAGCCAATACCTTTTTAATTCAACGAGACAGGCTTAATTAACGAGACGATCCTTAATTAACCCTCGTCTCGTGTACCGTGCAGCCCTATAGTTTATTAAAACCAATACCTTCAAAAGCATAAAACCCCAAAACATATCTACGAGCACTTTAAAACGAAAAAAAAGAACGCGAAATATATTCTTAAGAAAATGAGACCGCGGAAGGTCACGATCCACCTAAATAAATAATGAAAGGTTGGTGAAACAGTTCTATATTCTCACTTCACAAAAAACAAACAGATCTCATAGAAAGGGGTCGAACTGGAGGCGTCTGGAATGGCAGCCTGTGGTTGTACTTGCGTGTATTCGTGCGTGTTTACAACTTTAAATGAAACACGCAAAAATATATTCATTCAAATTTGTTGTTCGCTGGCTAAAAAGTTTCTACATACGTAGGCAAAGGTTAAGTGATATTTGACGATTTTGAGGTGAGTTTATAGATGTAATTGGGGTTAATTGTAAGGGCGGGTGTAGTATCTCAAATAAATGTGGTTGTAGATTTTATAATTATATTTATGTCTTTTTTATTACGATTACTATAGAATTTAGGATTAAATTTGAATTAATGATGCTCTCTTTAATATACAGATGTATTTCAAGTTGATTAAGCCATAGGAAATTTAAGTTTGGGTGAATTAGACGTGTTGTAGTCTTTGTATAAATATATCGACATGACCTTGGTGCATTTTGAAATGACCATACTCATTACCCATGTCTCCTCTAAAGAAACTGATATAATTTAAATAAGTCAATAGTATTTTGTTTTTAACATTTCAAAAAATATTATTATTATTTCATCTAGGATGTTTAATTAAAAACAAAACAGTATTGACTAATTTAAAATTTATCAGTTATAGTATGTTTCATTTAAGATTGCAGTGGTGGGCGGAGATTAGACGGTACGATTCACACAGGCACTATTCTCGTACAAGGCTAGTCTACATAATAAAGATAGTAAGAAGCGATACTCCACGTTAAAAAAAACTGGCAATCGTTTTTACATACACTGTAAAATTCGTAAGAAATAAAACTCACCTTTGTATTATGAATATTAGTTATCTAATATCCTAATTAATTAAAGGTTTGTTAAAGCAACCTGAAAATATGAATCACCTAATAAGTGATGTGTCATCCGTACAGATTTCCTTGTTAGTCGATGTCAAAACGTGTGAATTAAATTTTAATTCTTTGCACATAACTTTCTGTATAGCTCAGATATTAATTAAAGTTATAATTTCACATTGATATGCCACAAAGAAGATAAATCAAAGTTGCCATTGTAGCTTTTCTTTTAATTTATCGATAAATATTTTCCATTAGACGCCTGTTTCACTTTTTCCCAAATTAGAGGTTAAAAATGAAACACACTTTTTTTCATTTTTAAAGTCCGTGTTGTATCGTACAGTTCAAATGACGTATAAGTATTTAAAATGGTTATTCATAAGCGCATCTAGTAGAAAAAATTAAAGTACGAATTTGTATCGTTAACTGTCAAAAAACATGAAAGATTTGTATTTTGTTTCACTTTTACCCCAGTTGACCCTATATATGTATATATCCGAAAAGAACTTCTAACCCAAACCTTTCAATTTCTGTACAGTTCCACTGGACTATCCGTACAATACAATATTTAATTATGCACGCCACGTTGTATTTTTTATCAACATTATCCCACGATCCCTTATTTTCTGTATTTTCATGTGTGTAGGTATGTTAGAGTCCGTTTCGTGCGAGCTGGTAAATTCATATGTTTTCCTTCTAAATGCATGTAGTGATTTTCTGTACTCCCATATACACATCTACGTGTGTATAAAACATATATGTATATGTACATATAATACATGTTTTTCACATTTGTGTGTTTGTTCAAGTTCATTTTCCAGTACGGACTTCTCATTTGTTGAAAATAGGTAATTTTCAACAGTTGGGATATGTTTTTTTGTACACAGTATTAGCAAATGAATGTATGAATGTTATTAAAGTTAAAATAATTTTATTGTACCAGAAAACAAATGTTTACTAACTGAAATATTTTCTATGCATACATAAATTCAACGTCAGACTGAATATTTACCCTTTGTATTAATTATGATGATTGGGTTAGGTGTGTTTTTATGAATTAGAAAGTTCATATATACACTTTTTTTAAATTAAATCTCTGCTTTTGAACTCCACCAACAGATTTTGCCTATAAAAATGTTTAAACCCGTGCATCCTAAAAAAATGAAATTTTTGTTTTATTCATTGATTTAAAAAATGGCCATTTTAATCATAATAATAGAGCCTTAAATTTTTTTTCTTTTCTAGAAACACTAAAGATTCCTTATTTAATTTTATGAGTACATAGGTATATAATATGTATGCACGTGACCGAATTTAAAACAATACTACATTTTTTATCAACATTATTTCTATGGAAAGTTTCAATCGAACCACAAGAATTTTCTTGGAAGTAATTATAAACAAAATATGAAGGTCATTCTTATTCAAGAAAGATTTAAACATTAATCTTCTGTGAATTATCTTTTTCAAGTAAATATTATAAAAAAGTTAAATATATATCTATATATCATATTCAATACTTATACGATATTATAGCAGATTTAGTACTCAATGTTTTCGCTAACAAATCAATTAAAATTGCAGTATTTTTTTCGCACATTCACCATAAACTACAAAAAAGTAATAGCGCCAAAATATCACTTGTCAAAACACACCATAGGCTAAGACATTTTTCACCGTAGACTAAACAGCAAATATATTTTCAATACCTTAGTTATTGATATCAAAAGTTTAAAGTGGCCAAAACCGGGGTAATGGCCAAAACCGGATCATCTACCCTATATAAGATTTACAAGTTAAATCTGATACGTTTAATATAAATGTTTGTTCAAATATTACTTAACAAATGTATGGACCAATCATCAAAATACTTTTTTAAGTGTTGTTAAACAAATTAATCATTTTAATGATATTTCATCGATTTTTTTCAAAATTTTCGTCGGCTATTGTACAATGGACAACAAGTATTGTATTTAAAACTCTATCATAAAATATTAAGATTGTTTTAAAAAAATACTGTCATGAACAATGCACATTTATGAATTATTACGTAAATAATTATTGTCCTTCGTCTGTTCCGTTAGAAAATAATAATTACATTTTTTTTTAGTAAATCAGTTGTATTAGAAATGTAGACATACACAAGCCAAGAAGTTAGGCAACACTGCATAGCTTCTACAAATAAGATTTGTGAGTGTGTGATTCCACTGTGTTACCGTTCACCTTGTTTATTAACTGTATATATTACAAAAATGTTTTGGAACCCACGTGATGGTGTTATCTATTATTATTTATGATACAAAAAATAAAAACAATATTTTTATGCAAGTTAAAATTGACTAATACTATTTTTCCAATTTGTTTCTCAATAGTTGGTAATGATCACTGAATTGCATGTTTTAGCATAAGCGACCCCCCTTTCCGCTCCAGGGTTGCCAGATTTCTCAAATGCTCTGGCGGGACATAATCTCCGGGGGGGGGGGGGGGGGTAGTAATTTTAGATTGCAGAAAAATTTATTTTTTTGTTTTTTTACAATACAAATAAATTCATACATAATATATAAACATATTATCACAGTTATAAACACATTAACATAATAATAAAACATAAATATTGTGGTAAGTTAATTTCATCAAGATAAATTTAAAAAAATCACAATGAGTTAGTAAACGCAAATATTTAATGTTTAATACGCATGCTGTTCATTATTGTAGAAAATTTTGGAAACAGATAATTACCGATACTACAATTGTTAAATTGTACTTTTTATGAGATTTTTTGAAATTATACTGTACGTTTTGTTAGAAGGATTTATTGTACCCAATTTTATGACTGGGCAGTGCAAATTTATGATTCTACCTAATATATCATAGAATGTTTGCCAAATGTATATTTCGTTTGATAATTTTAAGATGTAAAAAACATCTGTGTTTTATGGACGCCTGAGTTATGACAAACAATTCAAATAATGCACTGAAGTAGCGCTCGCTCAGTTGGTCAAACGCATGCGTACTAGAATCATTACGGTGTCGAATGATGTTTAAGCGGGACATTTGAATTTTTGAGCGGGACGCGGGACAAGCTATCCTGTAGCGGGACTGTCCCGCTCCAGGCGGGACGTCTGGCAACCCTGTTCCGCTCTTCTCTATAACCAACCAGCATTTCCTGAAAAGTACTTCACAATAATCATGCAGCTGAAACAAAACTGACTTAAACTACCTTGGTTTTCCCCAGGTACAATTTACATATCCTCGTAGATATCCTCTTCGAATCGATTTTAATAGCAGTCAACATTTATATTTTAAATGACATAGACATTGCAAAAGCAAAAGGTAAATACCATATCGCTCGTAAACACAGAAATGTCTTCTCTCTTTCAGAAAGCACTCGTCATTATCTGGTAGCGCATCTCGGTGCAGCCATCAGTAATGGTAAAGACTGTCCAATCTCAAACAACTGTGTAACCAGCGACGGTCCCATATGTTTCTAAATTTACGAAAAATATGTGTATACATAGTTATGTATTGTTTTTTAGGTTATTTTCCATTTATTTTCTAATTGCCATGAAGGGAAGATACACAGTGGTTACATATACACAACGTTTTTTATTGAAACTACAAACATTATAAAAAAAACAACTACGTTATACGTATTTCTAATTAATTGAGTTTATTTTAAAATAAAAATAAGTTATTAAAATAAATACAATCTACCAAATGATTTTTTTATAAAACAAATATAACTTGAATACTTTCATTCAGTCTGTACTTATTGAACTCGATCAAAGAAATATAATTAATTATAAGTCATATAGTTTAAAATATAATATGTTCGTGACGAGCCGCCACTGACCGCTACAACACGAAACTACAAACAGAATTCTTACTGCGGACAATCTCGCGGAGTTTACAACAACATGCAGTTCCGGAATTTACATACGTACATACATACATACGTACGTATATGGTGACACTTAACGTCATTCTATTTCAACGTTGACAATTTCAAATTAAAACTAACTATACTTACTACTTACTGACTTATTTAAGTACAGAAGTATACTTCTTGTTTGAAATGTACACATTTCCGTAGCTTCTATTCTATGTGGTTTCGGCTGTCACATACATAGATATGTATATGATTCGTTTACAATTAGTTAAGAAAGCAGCTAAGGTATTTTCATACAAATATGTTTTAATCGCGTCAGGTCTCGCAGATTCAACGTTTATAATTGAGTGGCAAGAGTGTTAGATACGAGTTTTTCGCATTGTCAGTAGTTAGTACATGGACTGAAAAACAATGAAAAAACGATTTTTTTAATGAAAAAACTCTTTTATTTTTAAACATAATCTCCATCTAGAGTAATTCACTTGTTCCAATGGTCCTATTACATTTCGATACCGATCTTATAGTGGTTTGCGTCAAGTCCCTTCAAAATAGGCGTTTTTTTCCAACTCGACCTCTTAATTAGAGTGAAATCTTTTGCTAAAGAGCCACATTTTCAATTTCGTAATTAATGGGGGCCAGGTCAGGAGAATACGGTGGATGCGGAACCAATTCATAGCGCAATTCCTTCAATTTATCGGTCGTAACGTGAGCCTTGTTAGATGGTGCATTGTCTTGGTGAAACAGCATTTTTGATACCCATCGCACGCAAAGTTTTTTTTAATGTAAATGTTCATGAAGGATATGACCAGCACGTTCCTTTGAGATGCCAATGGTGTTAGCTAGCTCACTCACTTTCACTTTGCAGTCATTTAACACAATTTTACGAATGTTTCCAATATTTTCTGGAATAACTGCCTCATTTGGCTTTCCTGAACGTAGTGCATCATTTGTGCTCATACGGTCACGACGAAACTCAGCAAATCAATATTTTACCATTGAATTAGTTGGGGCAAATATGCCGTAACACTTATAAAGCCATTCCTTTGTTTGGACGGATTTTTTCCATCAAAAAACAATGTTTAATCAAAACACCAAATTCACCTTTTCCATGATTATAAAAATAACAAAAGTAGCGTCACTTCGAAGGCTGTAACTTAAACAAGAGTACATGGAATGACATGAAATTTTGACAGTATTTTAGTTAAGGTTGGTACTTTATGGGAAACATAAGGATTTTTTCTTTATGTCGCCATCTGTATGTCAGGCCAAAGACTTTTCAGCCCATCTAGTAGTTTTCTAACAGAGAGGTGAATTTAAATTCTGTCAACATTATTATTTTAGTATAAAATTATCCATTCATTAGATTAGTGTTTTTGATGTATTGTACTGAAAGGGTTGTATACTAAATGATTTCGTGTAACTAATTCCTACTAATGGAAGTCAATAAAGTAAACATACACATTTTTTATTTTGAAAAAATACTGCCTTATGATATAAATTTATCAAGAAAACTAAAGTGCCTTAATACAGCAGTTATTAAAAAACAGGTACTTCAAAAAAGCAAGACAATGTACTAATCTGTTATCCTATAATTTATCACCCGATTCACGTTCTCTTTCTATCCCACAGGGACTTTCACAATCATTTGACCTAATTAATTTTACTGTCACAAATAAAAAAGATAGGACATTTCATCTGTAAGGTGTTACACTCGAGTTGTCCTTTTCTAACGGTATGCTTAATATTGTGCGTGGGAGAAGAAGACAAAGAAACACGGTATTGTCTGTTGGTTTTGGAAAATATTCAACTTGTTATTATGAAATTTTGATGAAGATTTATATAGAAATAAGTATTTTATTAATATCAAATTTTGATTCACATTTCTGTAGAAAGAACAAACTGAAAGATAGATATATATATTTTAAGATATGTACTAGCAGTTTCTCTCGTCTTCCCTCGCCAATATTTTAAAATCAGTTAATGTACTTCATAGTTACCATATAGCATATTCGTTTTCAAAGTACATTTTCTGCAGGTTTCATAAAAATCGGTCCAGTAGTTTTTGGGATCACCTCGGTCTTATTATGGTCTTCCTATGTGGGCTAAATCAGTTCAGTGGCGATGGTGATCTTACTTTAGAAGAGGCAAGTGAATTTCTCGTTTCGTTTCATCTTATTTACAACTTATTTATAACATTATTAAATTATTTATTTAATTATTTTCATCAAAATATTCAGATTTGTTGCAAAGTAATTGAGAAAAAATTAAAATCTGTTTCAAGCGCAGTTTGTCATTTTTTTTTGAGGTTAGAAATTAAGTTATAATATTCCGCCTCCCACAGATTGATAGAGGGGTTCCTTAAGAGTGACTTTTTTTTTGGTCAATATTGATTAAGTAAAACCCGAGATATTCGCAAAACACCGAACCGCAAACAGGAAAAATTGGTGATTTTCCGGAAAAGTCGTGAAAAAAGTACCGCGCGAAAAACTCAGTTATGCACTTCTCTTGATCTTTAGAACATTTTAAAACCATAAAATCGCTGTAGGGAGAGATTGTTTTATTCAATAAAAAATTTCATTTTTTAAATTTAAACATACGATTACTGTTAATTATTATTTTGAAATAATAAAAAAAATTAAACGGTGTTATTTCAATGGGAAACCCTCGATCAGAAACATTAAATGAATCAGAAGGAATATTGTTTTTAATTTAATCCAGTAAATTGTTCACTCCTGATTTAACAATTTTATCTAAAGTTAAAACTAATTTCCAAAAGTAAACATCTGCAAGCGCATCTGCTATAATAAATTAATTACCGCATTATAGTTCCTAATTGTATCAACATTGTAATTGTCTAAGTTTAATCAGCAGACCGTCGCGAGGTTTAAATTTTTTATTACCTGCGAATGAGTTCCACATACTACCCCTTCCCCTCCTACTATCCACACACACACACACATGATGTCCGTTGTACGGCTGCTCTTTGATCGAGACCGCACGAGAGTGTGGCGGCGGTGGTGTTTTGACAGCGCTTTCAGCGAGCTGGAAAATTACATTTATTAGCAGACATTATTCTACCGTGTGCGTGCGCAACTACCATGGATGAGTCTGGGACACATCTATCTTAAGTTAAGCATGAAATACATAAATTTACACGATTCTCTTAAGTGTGAAACATGTGACTTTTAGCCAAATTATATTATTATATTTAAAGTTTACTTTTCTAACGCCGATAAGTAAAGGAATTATGGCTTATATTAAGCACACAAAAATTGCAGATATTAAAAAATTTCCCAACTCACCCGCTATAAATTTAAATATTATAATTATTTTACGCCTCAGGTCTCAAAATGTCTAACAATAAGTACAGCTTTAAAATAATTAATGTCATAAATTGAACCTGAATCATATAGACCAGCGGTTCTTAAACTTTTGTAGTCTAGGGACCATCTTTTGAACAATTATTTTTCAGGGACCCCCTCCTGACAGAAAAACAAAGAAGATCGTTAAATACTAATTAATCATTGGTAAATAGAAATGTAAAAGTAATTTTATTTATGCTAGATATGTTTCACAGGAGTCCGCCTACCCTACTTTAAGAACCGCTGATATAGACTGATGTCTCCCAACATGGATAGGTATATTCATATAGGGTACGTATGTATTTGATTTTATTTTATTAAAAAAAATATTAAAATACGCTTATAAAATCTCAATGTCGACAAAATGATACCTATAAAATTTTAGATTTATTGTCTCCAATTCTTGAGATAAAACTATTTTGTTAACCTATGATAATTATAGTGCCATTGTTAAAGGTATGATAAGATGTATATGATTAGACCGAGAAAATATTTCTAATTTTCTAATCAGTTACAGTATAATAACATTTATCTTAAGAATTTGAAAAAATGATTTTGAATTTGAAATATATTTCTAGTTGTATTAAGCATAAAATCAGCTTTCTAATGTGTGTTAAACGTGATTAAAAAAAACGCAATAGATTCTTTTGCTGTCTCAACACTAAAAAATATTCTTCGTTCTCTTTTAAATAATGATATCTTGTAGATGAATCTAGATACATTATATTTATAAAAAAAACTTCTTCAAGTACCATCAATATCCTTTGAAAATATTGATGTAACAGAACTTAATCGAAAAGTTATAACTAAATAATTATTTTAGTAGTTTATTATATATCCAAAAGTAAGTCCCGATAACTTCTATGTTACAGTCATATACAAACACTTATGAGCAAAGCAAAACACGAAATGGTTTGAACTCAATCGAATTCAAATGTGGAAACAAACATCTAGAATCTAAAGTAAACACTAAAATAGTTTGATTCTGTTTGATTTAACATTAATGTCTTGATGTCTTCAATATTGAATTATACGTATTCCATTTAAAATGTATTAGTAGAGTCCATATTTACTGACCTATATAATTTTTCTTACTACGAAAAATACAATCTTAAATTAAATACAACCATTTAACGATAAAATATATAGGCAAAAATGTTCGTTTTATTTTTCGTAGGAAAGTACTAATTAAAAGCTACATTTTTTTTTGATAACATTTCACTATAAAAATTTATCAGAAGTGTGCACTTAAAATGGGTCATCCTGTATAATAAATATTATATATTACTCGTTATTATCAACCAATTTAAAGCTCCTTTAGTGCTAAATGCTCCTTTAACCTAAATTTTGTTTATTACAAACGTGATTTAAATCTATATTTTTGGTCTCAATGAAAATTGTACATTATATATGTTGTAAAAACAACGCAGAAAATTAAAAAAACATTTAATTAAATATATTATGCTTGATTCTGATAATAATATGACAGTTGGTTAATGGAACATTTAGTTAATCTTGATAATACCTGGCACATATATTTTAACTTTACTTTTTGGAATCTCTGACCTAAAATGAAATGTATAAAAATAAACTACAATATCTTTGTTCAATTACCAAGATACGTGGGCTTGTTAAAATCTACACAAATACAAGAAAATTCTAGTCATATACAGGCTCCGCTCGTTATACAAAGGGAAACAAAGATTATGAGAGTTTTCTCCCCTTTATATACGTTTTAAATAGCCCAATATTGCAAGTATTTGTTTAGCAATTTACATCCCCTACTGTAATAATATCGTTTCTTTATTTTAGGCCTAGAATACTAATAAGAATGTTTATAAATTGTATTTCCTTTTATGTCATTTAACAGATTTTTTTAACATTTATATATTTTTTTAAATTTACTATGGCTTCCCACAAAAAGAGACGAGAATTAGGAGTGGGTTTTATAACAAACATTCTCAATTCTCGTCTCGTACACGAGACTAAATCGAGAACGAGAATTCTCGAATTCGATTTTTTGTATATAAGTAAAACAATTTTTACTCAACCAATTTTTAATTCAAACATAATATTTATATTAACAATGCACCTGTTGAAATAAATTAACCCTAAAATGGTGGCGCCAAATCAGACTCGCATGTATTTATATCATTTGTTAATGCGTAATTAGTAAATTATAATAAGTAATATTCACTAATAATGTTGCGAACCAATTAAAAAAAATGACATGAAAACAAAAAAATTTTTTTTTAATTATTATTATAATTGCATAAAATTTTATAATCAGAAAAAAAATCTTTTACATGTTATAACGTCATATAGAACACTAGCATGACACCAGTAGTGGCGTTAAGTCTAACATAAATTTTCAGATTTTTTTTTTATAAATACTAAAAATAACACAGAAAACAAATATCATAATAAAAGTAGCTATAAAAATTAACAGCTACTAACTTGTAAGAAGTACACGTGCATGTATATAAAGCATCCTGCACCATATTAAATCATTTAACTTAAAAAAAATTCGTTAGGGTTGTTAGACTTGACGCCACCATTACAGACTTAACAATTTCCCTTCAATTCGAGATTTTGAATAAAATTGATATCGTATCTAGTGGCGTCGCTAAGTAGGTAACACCTCCTCCTCCTAAAAAAAAGTCAGTAGTTTTTATTTTTGTTATCACCTCAGGACTTTTAACAACAGAAGAAATATCAGTGGGCTCTATTTTTTCTATAAATTGGACAATTTTAAGGACCAAAAAAAGTCAATTTAATTTTTAACACGTTTTAAATAAATTTTAAATAACCAAAAAGAGTTAAATAGCTTTTATTTTTTAAGCAAACAATAGGGGTGTTGCCCCCTTGAGGGTTTGACCCAAGCGGACCGTAATGAACGTTTACCTTCTTTGCATATTTAAATTAATTTAATTGTCAGCTTTCATTTGATACCTCACTCGCCGGGATTGAAAAAAAAGTTTTTTGGTAACCTATTGTTCCCCTCAAAATGCGCCAAACATTAAATATTTATTTTTTTACTCAGATCTATATCTATGCCAAATCTTACCTTGGGATGCATAAAGCAAAATTAATCACAATTAGTTAATCAGTTGTTTTAAAACCATTATTACGTCAATTCTAAAAAACAATCATGGTTATGATATATTTTATATAGTAAAAAAATATCATATTTAGTGAATTGTTCATTTACAAATTGAGATTACGTTTAGAATTAATATCGTTTTGAAAACAACTGATTAACTAATTGTGGTTAATTTTACTTTATGCAATCCGAGGTTAGCTTTATAGGTCAAACAGATAAACAGACAAATTAATTGTTTTCCAATTTTGGTGCAGAACACAAAAAATGTTTAATAATAGCAATAAATTATAATAATACCCAATTACCAATCGACAAAGTGTTAATGGAAATGTATAAATAGAAGAAAAAAACATTGATTGTAATAGGTACAATAACCAATATACTACAAATAATTATTATTATTCGCATGCACAGAGCTGTTAAAATTCCTCTCCATTGAAACATGTGTTTCCTTTTTAATAAAGCGCCGTGAGCCTTTTCACAGAATCAATGAAACCAATAATAAATACAACGAGTTTGTTCTTTCTTGGAAATACATTTAGCTATGCGGATCTTAAAGAAACGTCGGTGGAGTATGAAATATCAATAGTTACGGAAGCATGCGTGTTTAGTACTCGGGAATAGTGACTAATTACTAATTAGTCAGACAATGGGAATTGTATTTAATCGTTACAAGTTTTAAATGTCATTAATAATATGACGGATTTTATTTTCTGACAGGTGCTATTGTAAGGAAGTTAATATAGTTTTATTGCATTCTAACTTATATAAAGTACTAATCATGCCATCTTTCTTTTTTAACGCTGATGACTCGTCTCTTTAGATATTAGTGAAGACTAAAACGAAGCAATATTTTTATAATCAGAGGTCACCTCAATATTTAAATGGAGTTCTACAAATAATAAAAATACATTTAACAAAATCCTTAAGGGAAATTTATATATATAACATAAAGTCATTATTTTTTCTTGGTATTACTTTATTTTTTTACATACCATATTAACTTTTCTGTACTTGTCAGCTTCTTTCATTTTTTTTGTCTTGTTTTGTGCGTATGATGTGAGAAATAATATTTACTACCAGGAATTTATTTATTTATACTTACATGTAGTATGTAGTACAAAAAAAAATAAATACACATGATTTAATGTTTCCGAAATAATTTCTTTACTTATTATTTTTCTGACAATTTCTTTTTATTATGTATTCATTTAGAAGTCAAAACGATTATATCTAGTGTAGAGATTCCCAACCGATGCCGCCAAACTTATAATTTAAATCATTATGTATATCTACATAACAGAGCAGTTAAAAACCATACTTAAAAATTGTTATAGCTTTATTTGTAGTTTTTCATTACCTTTCTTATAAAACAATTTGATCAAAAATTCAGAAAAATAGCATATGAACTTATATTTATAATGTATGTTATAAAGGACGTACGTCCAGTATTATAAAGGAACTCGAAAATTTGCAAACATGCAAGCACTTTCAAATGGGGTATCAAACTTATATGACAGTTATATTGGAGTTTTTGACAGATAGTTTCATACATAGGAAGTAAAAACAAAGGTATGTAAAGTATATTTACTAATCTTGAGTAAAAACGGTAAAAATCATTACAGCTCATGTTTGATACCTCGTTTGAAAGTGTTTGCAAGCTTACAAATTTTGCGAGCTGCTTTATAATACCGGACGAAATCAAATTGATTCAATGTATTTAATCCATCAATTGAGAATTTTTGTTTAAAAATTAATAAATAAAAAAGTGACTACTTGATTTAATAGATTTTTATTCTAATATACCTACTAACAGTTAATTAAGGGAAGCCGTAAATAAGTTTCATTTTATATATTAAATAGTATAAGTACATAGTTTCTTTCATAGTTTTTTATAATGAGCCTATTTAATAGAAAATAAAAGAAATGTTAATAAATTCTACCCACGTTTTTCTTCCAATCAAAAGATTTTAATGACGATATTCGTTATGTCAGTTTATTATGATTATTTCCATATGTTATAACATTTTCTATAAACTTAATTTATAGCTTTTCTTCATTATTTAGTTTTATGAACATGTTATTATATATGAAAGTCAATAATTTTAAAGTAAAATTAAACAGAGAAAAAAAATAACGACATAAAAACAACTTTATAATTACGACAAGAACAAATCTAGAAAATATGAGAATATTTACACCCCCAAAGAAAGATTTGTTACAGAAAATAATCTCAAAAAGTTTTGTTATTGAAATCATCTATTCGAGATTTTTATGAAATACTTCTACCCAAATAAGAGTGCTTCATCTTCATTCAACAAAATATTACTCTTAATTGTATATATCAAATTAATTAGAATATACCTTTTTAAGAGGAAAAAAATATTTTTTGCGTCTTATAACAAATAATTTCCTGTATTTTTAACTATACATTAACATGTTTATTTAAAAAAAGGAAAAATAAAAGAAAGAAAAAAGTTCAATGTTTTTTTTTGCCATACCAGGATGTTTTTGTTGGCTTTTAAAAAAATGTTCAAGGTGTATTTTTTCAATTTAAACATTTTATTTGACTTGTGTGTATTTCAAAATGTCAATTTTCAAACGTTATTATTCCGAAAGCCGCTGATTTTAGAGATATGGTATGTTGTACAAAAAGTGTTCAGAATACATCGTAGAATTCAAAAATGGCATAATATATAGGATGTTCCATTTAAAAAAATCAATGATGACTGTATATATGTTCTTCTTGAGACACCCTGTATACAATTTTCTTATGTCAAAAAATCTGCAACTAAAAATACTAATCGACGTGTCCGAGCGTTTTTGCACAAAATAATTATCTGAATTTTAAACGAATTTGTTCCTTTCATCATTTATTGATTATATTTCCAAAATCCACCCCTGGAGTCAACCAATCCCCAATTAAAATAAAGTTAATGATTATCAATACCAGACATACTTCATTAAATCTCCCAGATACAAAAAATATAATATAAATCTAGTTTAACCCGTTTATCTGCTAGTTATAAGAAGATTTAACTTACAAATGATGGGGCTTTGTCATAAGAAATGTTACATATAACATATGCATATATCTGTATGTGTGTGTGTGTGTGTGTGTGTTTGTGTGTATGCGTGTGTTGTGATTGTATCTAAACATGAATGAGCTGTGGTAAGTAAGTTTGATTGGTGTATTGTTGTTGATCGTAGTGGGCGGTATAGATTTCATCAACGTGATTTCAGAGTAATGCAGAAGGTGTGATAAATGTATTTCTGGGTCGTGGGCAGTGGCGGGGCGACAGGTGAAATCCATAGATTAAGTCCAGGGAAGAATTTATATCATCCCACCTGTATATTTATCAAATTTAAGTGAAATAAGTTGAATGATTGTATTACATTGCATATAAATTATAGCCTTAGTGTGTTTGTCATAGAACACATGAAGTTGATTACAAATCTAAAAAAAAAACTATTGAAATTTTTGGCGCGTCAAAAATTTGTAATTATATATTTAACGACATAATAATAAATGCTTAATATGGATAATTATTCTTGTCAGAAAAAATACTTTTGTTATGTACTTAAAAACTTTCAAAAATCGTACAGTAAAAAGTTAAAATTCATTTAAAAACTAAAACTTTAGAAAAAAATTGTCTGCTTGGTAATAAAAACGTTAAAATTACCAAAATCGTTATATTGATCTTTAAGTTAGGATATCACGAAAACTTGACGTTATGGATTTAAAATAATATCAGTTATGAATTAAGCGCCTCAAAATTCTTTACGAAAAATGGTTTTAATCTCTGGGACAAAAACTTTGCAAACTGATGTTTGTGACAATAGATCAATATAAATTGATCAACTGTTATTAAAAATCTAAAAACATTATCATAGTTATTGGGGTCCGAGTGCGAAGCTTCTAGTATTTTTATATTTACATATATTTCGAAATATTTAACTAAATAAAATTTTATTTATTACATAGTTAAGTAAAAAAGCAGTCAGTTCAAGAGTAGCAAGAATATAAAAATAAATTAATTAAAAAAATAATAATAACATCCAAAACAATATTTTTCAGAACCAACTTTTTTCTTTACTATAGACACGACAACCATTTAGTTGAAAAAGTATTATTGTATGTTGTAAACTACATAATTACTACAATTTTCGTATATTATATAATTATATATAATACTGATGTATATTAAACATAAATTGTATTGTACAATAATTTCATCATAAAAACGTCTACTTAAAATTTGTTACGCGCCTGAGTAAAAAAACTATTTCATGCTTCTAATGATTCGCTACTAACAAAATGACCCAAGGTTAAATTACACAAAGATGTGAGAAAAAAAATACTAGAAAAAGCAAATCATTGTACAATTTAAATCGTATAGAAAGAAGAATTTTTTGTCGTAAGTACAATTGCCATATTTTATCGCTAATGAAATAATTTGGAACCTTTCTGACCTTACGATTGAACATATTATATAGATCTAAGGTGTGACAAAATATTAACATATATTGATTTGATTTATATCGATGAATGTCAATAAAAATTTTAATTTGAGGTTTCAGCTGTTATCAATTATTGTATTCGAAATAATCCAGTATAAAGCTGGACGCGTGACCCGACAACTCACGACCCTTTTATTATTCCTAAACGGTGAGAGAATTAAAAAAAATGTAATAACAAAAATTACTTCACTCATTTAGATCTATCATTTGGCACTCTTTACAAATCAATTGTTTGAATAATTAAAAAAAAGTATGTATAATTTTAATTGATGCCTCAAATAGTTCTAATAGATTTTTAAATATTAAATTAAGTCACTACCAGCTTGTTAAAATAGATTTTATTTTTAATATTGAAATTTGTAAATAACTTTTTTTAATTGTACAAACAATTGATTTGTTGGAGGTGCTAAATGATAGATTAAAATTAAAATCTCTTACCATTTTGGAATAATAAAATAATCACACTATGCGTGAGTCGTGAGTCACGCTCCCAGCTCTAATCCAGTATGACTAAAATAAAAATAGTTTTTGATTGAGTAACTGATAAAATGTAAATTACTTTTTTACTTCTTGTTTTTATGAGAAGATGAGTTCTTAGAAAAATACCAAAAATAATTATGTCTCATTATATAGTACTTATACAAAAATACGTAATCTTGTTAGAGTATGGAAAAAAATCTGCTATTTTGACTTATATGCAAAGCTGTCAATATTTCAAGTAAAATACTTGAAAAAGTACTTTTTGGTATACATACTTTACTTCAATTCAAAAAAAGTCAAATTTGATAGTTCAAGTACTTTTTGAACGTAATACTTGAATTTAACAAGTAAAGTAATTACCTCAAGTATACATTTGAAAATAGCAAAAATTACATACTTAATTCAAATATTTTCACTTAGTACTTTCACTAACATAAGTACAGTTCATAAAAAATGACTTAAAAAGTATATGTTATTATTTTTCACACAATCGGAGGAAAGTTAACATCTTACTTCACAAATTACATACATTCTACTGTAAATAAACGAACAATTATAGAAATATTGTTTTTGGACAGTTCAGCTTGACAGATCAGATTTAAGTATGTAACCAAGTGGAAAACATTACAAAACATTAAAATGTTGAAGAAAGACGAGTCTGACATTGGGACACGTACATTTTGTCGGTTTTCCCTCTCTCTTTCTAGCGCTTACTCTGACATTGATCAAACCGTATCCGTGGCTCAACTCACCTGGGTAATTAATTTCGCTCGATTTTTTATCCAACAACAAAAAGGAACCACCACACAATACAACCATTGATTATGAAACAGAATGAGGAAGAAGTGACAGAGCCGGATTGAGTTACCGATGATGTATTGGTTTGTACGTATGTCTTTGCTTTACTACAACTACAGTTTATTACATTCTTATATATTTATCTTTTTCAAGCATCAGTAATAAATTGATTGGAAATAAGAATAATTTATTTTGTACGCTATATTGACCTGTAACGGATATCCGTATCCTTATCCGCAACTGCGGATAACTATGAATTTAAAAAAATCAACGTCCTTATCCATTTTTCTATGAGGATATTATAACTGATATTTTCTACAAAACTACAAACTAATGCAGTTAGAACATATCGAATAACTTGTAACAACAATAAAATTTTTTAATAAAATTGAAATTTGTTGCTAAACCTAATATAAATATTGATATCTCATTGACATTCTTGCAAAATTTTCTATAATCTTGAATATTTAACTGATTTTCAAAAAAGTGATTATTGTAAATATGTTTTTAAAATTATCTATTACAGCGAATTTTAGAATGAGCCATTGGTATGTCATTATTTTCATTTTAGTATATATTTCCATTTTTAATACGGAAAATTATATATTGTCGTACGGAAATTATTATCACCTCCACATACTAGTGTTCCTAGTGAACAATTTTTTAGCAGGTTTATTCTACGACGAGTTGACAAGTCGTTTGAAAGGTGAAAAAGCCTGTAAATTACTTTTCATTAAATATAATTTACCATTGCTTAATTTTAAGTATAATTTTTTCTCTATATTAACATTCACACGAAAAAACAGTTAATCTTATTTATCAAAGAAATTAATACCTTCTCAATATCCGCATCTGCTTCCTCATCCGCTAAAACGACATCCGTTACATCCCTAGACTGTACTTCCGGTCAACATTTTTATTTATTTATCAGGGTCTAAATACGCTTTATAAGCTTGTTTGCAAATTTTAATAAAAATTTAATTGTTAGCGACATGTAAATAAATTTTTTTACAATTAGTATTAACATTGGTTATTACTGTAACGCCTTGATTGAAGAAAAAATTCGTTTGAAAACTTATTCGAAAAAAAATACTGCTCTCTGATTTTGGTAGAATATTTTAGACTCGGTAAATTCAGTTGTGTGTATTTTCTTCAAAAAATAAGTTATTTGCATAAATAAAGTGCAAGAAATGAATTTCTTGCAGCGCGTTAGATTTCACCCCCTTTACACGAACGATAACATTTACAGCAAATATGCATTTGATCTTCCTTATTTAGAATATCATTGTCTACAATTTTGATATGAATAATTTTTTTTGTCAAATGCACCGTTTCTTAGATAATTGAGAAAAATCAAACCTTTATCATTTGGGTGTGTTTTTGACACATTATACGGAATATACATTTTTTGGGTACTTATTTCTTTCTGTAGTATTCATGAGTATGTATCTATATCAAAGTTTTTTAAATTATTTCCATCAATTGACATTTTTCTTGTTAATTTTATCGGACTATTTTTCCAATGCTAGTTTATGTTTTAATTTTTTTAAGTGTTTTAAACTAAGCATGTATAGGACAAAATAATGTAAAGTACTGGAACGAGTGAAATCTAGTTAGAATTGATTTTACTCGGAAAATACATGTGACGTCACACGTGATTCGTGAAAACCGTCAGTTGTGAAAACAATTCAGTCTAGTTTTCCTCGGATTTCCTGGTTCTTTGTTCCTCACTAGTAAATAAAACCGAAAGTGTATGGAGAAAAGAACATTACAGCTTGAATAGTTCAATTTTAACAACCTAGATCAGGGGTCGGTAAACTGCGGCTCTTTAGGTACGCGTGAAATGCATGGAGATTTCCTAAACGATACGAGATACAGATTCGGTTATATGAAATTAATTATTTGTAAGTAAGGAGTGAGTATCAATACATCAAAAAATATTATTAATTCTATGTGGTTTCCGCGGTATACCAAAAAAACTGAAAATTCGAAAATTCTTTAAAGCACTCGAATCTTTTTTGTATGAAATTAAATTCTCCCGTGTTAATCAAATAGGAAAAAGACTTGGTTTGCGCCGTTCACAGGTTTGATCTACATACTTACAAGTCTGAAACTTTGGAAAAATTTTCTTTAGTTCCAAGCTAAAATATGGGACCGAAACAAAACACCATAAATAAACAGTTGTAAAGAATTAAAATTGAAAATGTAATTTTAAAACACAGTACTGTGTGTGATTTTTTCTTTATTCAATAAATAGATTAAAAAATATTATAATTAATTAATACTTGAAAACTATATTTGTAATAATATAATTATTGGTTTCGAAATTATTAATTCGTTGTGAGGGGCATATTTAACTCTTCTGTCACAGAAGTTTTCTGGCCCCTGATAGACAAATGTGTATTGAGAAAAAAATATTAGGATCAAATCGTACAGTTTTAAACTTCACGATTAGAACCGTGCTAAAAAATTGAAAGAATTTTTTAATATTTGTGTATCGACATATACAATATACATATATATATATACAATATACATAATATATATTCATGATGATTCGTCGAATTTCATTTTTTTTATATTATACTTACATATATACTAATCACAAAGGTATAGACATAACATACTTTGGTTTAAAAAATAACAGTCTACTAAAACATTGATAAAAAACAAATTAAAATGACAACAAAATTTTCCAGACAAAACTCCTTCAGATTTTTATTTCTAGAGCTATTTGAAAGAAAAAGTGTATTCTGTTGTAACCCGATATCGGTCGTTTAATAAAAATCGAAATCAAGAAGCCGTTGCAGAAATTCGTCGAAGGCCGGAATAAATACATACGAGAATTGGACATGGGCACCTACATTGCTATTTTTTTACACCAAGTTGCATTATTAATCAACCCCTAATGTTATGCCTACGTATTTTCAAATAGAGATTATTGAAGTGATACTTCTTTAGCGTGACTAGTGAATTAGAATAACCTCGACAGATTTTAACGACACGTATTAATGATGAAACGATAAGAGAAAGATGGATTACAAGTCACTGTATACGAATTTTGTGTTAAAATAATACATTTAATTATTAATTTAATAATCGTTTGTTGTGAGATACACACAACTTTTTTTATACATTACCACGTTGAACAATTTGAAATAATTAATAAATAATTAGGTTTAATTTTTACCAACACAGACTTATAGAATGGACTGAGCATTCATTATCCAGCTGTGCAGTAAATACTGGCGAAAAAGTGTGAGAGAGACAAATGGACTGTTCGGCCAATACCTTGTCTCTTTCTAGAATTCTAATTGACCTACAGAAAAGAGACAGTCACATTGTCTCTTTCAAGAGAGAGGTAAATTTTGTGAGGTTATTGCTCAGTTCATTCTATAAGTCTATGTTCAACAAGCACTTTATTTTCATGAAATTTTTTTTAAGATTGTGATTTTTTTAAATGTGTATTTTAATTACAAACTACTAGAAAACGGAGAAACTGTGTTTTTTAGTCACTTAAAACTGAATATGTACACCTTAATCACAATAAAACTATGTCAGGAGTCCGTATGAGGACTTCTTGACGTGATGAGTGTCATTGTTTAATTGTAGCTAAGGTTTACATATTTAGTTTTAAATAACTTACATATACAAAATATTAATACCTGGTATAAAATTACTTAAATAGGTTAACATACATATAAAACTAGAAAATTCAAAAATAGTATTTATTATAGGGTTATATATAATTGCATTAAAAAATTGATAGTATGCACTTTGTACACTCGAACATATATAATACTCTACACTAAATTTTAACTCGTATTGAAGAATATGCCGATATGACGTCATAATTGTCAAAAATCACGTATTCAGAATAAAGTTGATGTTTTAATAAAATACACATTAAAAGGGAGGTTGGTTAGTTCTGGTTATAATAAATAATCATCAAAAAATCACATTAAAAATATCAAAACATTAGTGGGATTAATTAGTGAAAAGTATTAATTTTTAGTGTAGAACAGCGGTCCTTAAACTAGGGTTCGCGGAACTTTTGCCGGGGGTCCGTGAAACATGTTTGGCATAAATTAAAATACTTTTACATTTCTATTTACCAATGACTATATACTACCTAACGACCTTTGTTTTTCTTTGTGGAAAAAACGTCATTGCAGTTGTAAAAGCAAAAAACGTAAGAAATGTAGAGCAAAAAATAGGTCATTGCAGTTGTAAAAACAAAAAATGTAAGAAATGTAAAGCAAAAAACAAAGGTCATTGCAGTTAAAAAACAAAAAATGTAAGTATGGAGTAAAAAAATGAGGTTGTAAAATTTTATTAAATAACCCTGCAGGAAGGAGGTCCCTGAAAAAAAAAGTTCAAAAGGGGGTCCCTAGACCACATAAGTTTAAGAACCGCTGGTGTAGAGGATTAATGTTTAGTACAAAGTATTAAAATTTATGTTTGAGTGTACAAAGTGCGCATGTTATCAAATTTTTAGGTAAATTATTTAAAAAAATGAATTTATATACAAGTATTTATTATATCACACTTTTTATTATTTTTCATAAAACTAACTCCATTATATTTTGATTACCAAAATAAAAATAAAAATAGAAACCGACTTTCTAGAAAATGACCAGATTTTTTCCAAATGTCACCCTAAGCCGATTCTGCAGTAACAAGGGAAGCTGAGAGTGCTCCATCTATTGGACATTTTATAAATGATGGGGGTTCCATGATGATGATGATGATGATAAGTCGAGATGAATGTAGTTATTTATTTCTGGCGGACAATCTTCTCGTAAAAAAGTTTTTATACCCATATAGAGATTATAATTAGAGATAACCGTCATGCGGTTAATTCTTTTAATGCAATGTTACTGTTGCTGACGGATTAACACGTTTTTATTGATGTTCGGAATTTTAATAAATGTAATTCTTTCATTTATAGAGTTATTTAAATCACTTGTGATTTTTAGATTTGTTTATCCTTGCTTGTCATATTATTTAAAATATTTGTAATCATACTAATATATAAATCTGTCAGTGGTGAGGCGTGAAATTTTTAAAAGGGAAGCATATTTTGTCAATCCTCCCCCTCCTATTAACAAAAAAAAACGTTATGAAACATCTTTAGTTCAAGCTTTCACTTTTTTAAATAAATTTTTATATGTTTTTATAGTAATTAAATAATTCTACGTCTTATTTTCTTGTATTTTAGTCGATATTTGTATGACGAGTTGAAGTTCACTGCAGGAAAATTCACTAAAAAATTTATAATTTTTGATTTCGTTAAAAGTATGTTTATTGTATAGAAAATGACGTGAAAAGTTGTTTGTTTCAAACCGCAGGTCTGTATCTCAAACCGTTCTCGAGATATAGTCTCTCAAAGTTTTACTTTTTTCAAATTTTTGAAGAAAAAAGGCCATAACTTTTGAACGGGAGGTCGGAATTGATTTTAGTTGACGGATTTGAAATCAGCGTGTCAAAATCTATATAATGACATGTATAATACTTTAAGATTCGACAAAAAAAATTTGGTCAAAAATCGACATTTTTTTAAGGTATACCCCTTTGAATTTTTTCGATTTTTCGCGAAATTTTTTTTCTCGAGTTTTAAGGTATTATACATGTCATTATATAGATTTTGACACGCTGATTTCAAATCCGTCAACTAAAATCAATTCTGATCACCCTTTCAAAAGTTATGGCCTTTTTTCTCCAAAAATTTAAAAAAAACTAAAACTTTGAGAGGCTATATCTCGAGAACGGTTTGAGATACAGACCTGCGGTTTGAACAGTTCAACTTTTCACGTCATTTTCTGTGTTATAATTGAACGTGTAAATTAATATTAAATGTTATTTTTGACTTTTGGTTAAAATGTTTGAGTTGTACGTAAAGACGAATATTCTAATAATATTTTTAAATTATTTATTAACAACTGAAATTTTATAAAATTTTATTATAAACTGTATTAATTTACCCATAAAGAAAGTGAAGCACTGCTTCCATGGACGTTTCGCCACTGAAATTTATATAGATTCTTGACTTGTAAGTGTTGTTTACCTTTTCTTAATTTTGTATTTTGTCATAAATATTTTATGTATACATATGTATTAAAATTTGATATCATTTAGTTTCTACTTTTGAATAAATAATTTATAAATTGTATCTAATTAATTATAATTTAATATTTAATATATTAAATGTGTATATATAAGATAGTGTAGGTGTTCGAACTGAAATATCAAAGACTTTATGTTGTTTTTGATTTATTTATATCCGATTTTGCTTTGTGTTGGGTGTGTCAGTGTTAATTATTTTCATTAGTATTTTTGTATAGCAGGTAGTTATTTTTATAGCATTGTTAACAATGTTTTAATACGTGTTAAGGTGTGGTTTGGTTCTTAATTTAATAAATTACATTCTATTTTATTTTCTATTAATTTTTTATAGAGTGAAATGTACAAGTTTTTTAAAGACAATTTAAGTTATGTATTATTTATATCCAATTAATACATTTGAATTCGATTGTTTTACAAATATGTATTAATTTACAAACATTGAATGTTAATTGAATATATAGATAGTTTAGTAAGTAAGCCAGAAATATGTTTCTAAAATTTAATTACAAATATTTCACTGTATACTAATTTCAGGTATGCCTTTCCTAAAACCCATATTGCATTTAAATATAATACGTTTATAATAGATTGTAGATAATACAATTGAATTAAAAATTATTCAGCGAATATTACAATGCCTTTAGGTATAAATATTTGATTATCAAAATATTTAGAACACGTGTATTTCTAATGAGATGAACCAGTGGTATTTAACCAACAAAAAAATTAAATGATATAAGTTATCACAATCTAAGGTGTATAAAGACAAGGTAGTCTCAATAGCTCCTTGACCAATCAGCGTTTGCGCGAGAATGACGTCACCGCGGGGATATATTCAAATGTTATAAATAATTCCTTTATCAACGAAAATTGGTAAAAAGATAGTTTGGTACCTACACTTTAAGAAACTTATGAGTGCTGTTGCCATTTTGAAGTTATTTGCGTAAAAACAGGTTTTCGCCCCTTTCACCCCTTGGTTGACTACACTCATTGGTTTCTTAAAGTGTAGGTATCAAACTATCTTAATGCCAATTTTCATTGATAAAAGAATTATTTTGTTCGAAAAATGTATTTTTGTACATTTATAATATTTGAATATATCCCCTGGGTGACGTAACTCCCACGTAAACCTTCATTGATCAAGGAGCTATTGAGACTACCTTGTCTTTATACACCTTGACCACAACCATTTTAAGATAGTCGTCAAGAGTGATAGAAATGGAGCACGTGACAACCAAGTTCTATCTCTCTTTATACAGTGCGATTACGAGCTTAGAAGAAGACAGAAACTAGTTGTCACAAGCTCTGCTTCACTTTTATGGCAACTTTATTACACTGATAAGAATCTGATTGCGTTATCTAGTTCTATGGCCACAACCAAACTTCTTATTGAAAAATCATGAACTGTTCAAAATCTAAGACGCTTAACTCAACAAATGTGAATTAATCAAGAAATATGAACTTACATACGTATGAAATAGAAAAAGTTATAAATATGTAGGGGGAGGGGTGACACCCTGAGCGGAAATCAAGAGTGTCACCTCCCTTCCCCCCCCCCCGCCAAAAAAGTCAATAGGTTTTATTTTTTACACATTAGACGGGTGTCACCCCTGTTATTTTTTAACGATAGAAAAAATATCAATTTTTTAAAATAAATTGGATTTTATTGACTTTTAATGACCAAAAATTTTTTTTTACACATTTTACACCCTGGGAGCTTAAAATAACTAAAAAATAAGAAAAATAAGCTTTATTTTTTAACGGTCCGCCCCCATTTTAGAGACGCCTCTATAAATACGTTCATCAAGATCTTAAGTATGTCTGTGAACAGCTGACGATACGAAACTCATATCAAAAGTTAAACATCACTGAATACATCTAATGAAATACATACTAATAACAATAACACAATACTAATTTCTAATATATCATCATGCAGAACATACATGCAGTATCGCGGCGATGTTAAAGCAGATTATATCTGAACACGTTTTAAAATCAAACACGATGAATTCCTTTGATTGAAATCATACATTTACATACCACAAGTCATTCGCAAACAGGGCTCGCTTTGGCTTTACCATCTATACACATTCATACATTTATGTATTTGTACGCACGCAGTGGCGGAGAATTTTGTCCACGCCCGGAGACCATCAGAGTCTTGCTCAGTAGTTCTCAACCTTTACGAAGTCACGGAACAGTTTTGTTTGTAAAAAAAATTGCGGAGCACTATGTTACTGAATCATTAAACAAAAAATAAAAATATACAGAAGATTTGTTTTTATTAAAAACTATGTACATCTAAGACATTAATTTCCAGTCAAAGATACATTCATAAAAGCTTAATTAACATAAAGATACATTTTGTGCATCTGTGGTGATAAATTATATCGTATTTACAAGGCAATATTTTATGCTTAAATTTTAACGAAGAACTAAAATTTACTGTCAGGGGCCTCAAGAAACAGATTTTTTCGCCCCCCCCCCTTTTTTAAAATGTAATCGAAATTTTCAAAATATTTAAATAGATTTAGTGAAATCGTTCCCATATAATACATGAAGAAATTTTTGTATCTTTTTAAATAATTTTCATGACCATATCAAAACCTAAAAAATACCTCACATTTTTTTCTGAACAACTCAAGGCCCTAGGCTAGTGCCTAAAGTGCCTACTAAATATGAGACGTATGTAACAACTGACATATACTCCTCTCGATTTTGTCTTGTGAGAGTTGAAGTCATCTCTTTTCGGTCTCGTCTCAAACATGTGGTCGAACCCGAGATTGTGTTTTTTATTGAACATTAATTTTTCGATAGAAAATACAAATAAAATCGTGACTTCGTCATTTGGCATTGACATTTACCAATTGTTTAAAAAAAAGTTTCACTGTTAAAAATCAATTAAAATTTAAATAATTACCTATTATCTTTATGAATATTCGCATAAAAAGTAAGTACATGAGTTAGTTATCTCATTTTTCTCTAAACAAATAAAAAGCTATCGTATTAAAAATTATATATACCTAATATTAAAATGAGAATTTAAAGAGTAATAAATTCTCACAACTCACTGTTAATTATAACTGTTTTTGATACTTCACTAAGTTTTCTTTTTCGTTCGAAAAAGTGGTTAATTTTTAAAGAAATTTAACATCTTTTGCATCTTAATATCTCAAAAGTTTCGAAGAAAACTGATTTTAAAGTCATTATATTATTATATAATGTTATAATTACATTTCTGTACGGTCTACCAATTTCTCTACCGCCAAGTAGCTAAAATGTTTATGTGTCAAGTGCCAAACAGTCATTCGTTTTAACGAAATATTTTATTTACACAAGACGCCACTGTGCTGTACATCGATAGGAAGAATGAATTATTCAGGAATATTGTTCAAGTCCACTTAGATCTATGACTGCATAGAAGTCGTAAATTTGTACCATTTCTCTGCCGTTTGAATTTATAACCTTATGGTGTTTACGATTTTCATATTTATGACGATCTAAGTCGACTTATATGCCATATAAACACATATATACACACATACACATACACAATTTCGACCACAACTTAAAACATCTAGAATCAACAAAATCATTAAAGTAATTTTTAAATTTCGAGGACCTGGAGCGAACCCTCGCTACCCTTTTTTTTACTTCGATATCGGGTCATACAATGGCACAAAAAATTCATTCCTCACGGTCCGCCTTGAAATAACTAATGAAACTAAAATAAAAATTATATTAAAATCCTTTAATACATTTAATTTTCACAAATGACAAAAATTTAAACCTGTCAAAAACAAATAATTTTTCTGGAAGCATATTAATATTGTTATTATTATCAAAAAAATTCGATTGACATGATAATATATTAATACTAAACCTACGTAATATGTTTATCAAAAATGTCAATATTTGAAATGCTGGAACAGATATTTTTTGTACGAGCGAATCTGACATTGATAAAATGTTTGTGTACTGTTTTTGCGTGGATGAATCGATGATCGTATTAAAAAAATTAAAGCTATAAATTATCTTCTGTATTCACGTTATATTTCCAAACCAGAAGTTAGAGCGGTTTTTTAACATTGTGTACTTATAATATATAAATTCTGTTTTTGAAACATATTTGCGGTTCGTTCTACACTAATTATTATGAAGTATTGAGTATTAACAAAATACTGTCATTTTATCACTTATGGGAATTTAAATATGTATTTCAAATAAAATACTAGAAAATAAGGATTTCATATCAACTGATAATAACTTGCTGCCGGTATTTAATTTCCCTAAAGACAATTGTTTATTTTCCGGTAATTTTTAGTATTCAGTACTGAAATCGGAAAAAGGAACACTTGTGGATAGTTAGGCAGATACAGTGTCTATCTGTCTGTCACTGCTTTCTAGCTACGAAACCGTTTGACTAAGGAAAACCTGAGTTATTTTTTAGTTTTTAGTGCTTTTTAAGAGGGATGAGTGAATTACTAAAAATGTTTTTATTCAATCCCAGGAAGTAGAATATCAAATGAAAGCTTACTATTCAAAGATTTTAAATATATAAAGGTTTTGTTATTTTACTTATGTATTTTAATTTACAGTACTATTAGGTGGATTCTCACATATGTATATCTGTGTTTCAAAAACAATATTACTATTATATTTTAATATGTATGTAAATGAGAATTTTCTAAATACCTTCATTTTAACTTTCTTGTCACATCGTCAAATGACTAATAAGATTAAATTATTTAAATATATTTTTTTCTAATTCTTACACGAGTAGATAGAAATCTATGGCATAAATCTTGATTAATCATAATATATTTCAAGGGTACAGGTGTCCCCCATAAGTATGTGAAGACGTCTTCACTATCATTTCAATTTTATAGAAACTAATAAATGTGAACAAACCAGTTTTATTACTACGTTTGAATTAGGTTTATTGTGAGAAATATTTTAGGAATTGTACACTGATTAATTAATATTATTTTTTCATCAAGATTTTTTTCGAATTTCAAGGATATTTTTAAAACATGCTTTTTTGACACTTTTTAATTTGTTATTTAGAATAATGTGTTACCACTATTAAAAAAATACTTGATAGATTTAGCAAAATAATTTTGAAGTGTAAATAAATAATATTTTTTTAACAAATAATTTTTTTTAAATAGTATCTAAGTATCATCATACTAAATCTGTATTAGGGTCTGTTTGTACAATGTTAATATTTTGAATTTACGTTTTTTATAAGCAATATTCGATTGATAGTTTTTTTTTTAATTTTGCTTGTTTACTTCTTCCGATCGACTTGATACGAAAACGACTAAACTGATTTTGATGGGACTTTCACTGATCGAAAGCTAAATACCAATTTTAGTTTTATTAGAATTCAATTATGTCTATCCTGTATTAAAGATAATACATGTACAATTGATATTTTATAAATAAATAAATAAAAATGGTATATAGTTCCGATATACACATTTTAAATTAATAATTTAAAGTATTAATCAAATAGTAACTGTAATGAATTCAAATATTTGGATTATGCAGTAATGTTTCAACCAACACAAATATAAATTTTGAGTTATGAATGCAATTTCATACAAAATAAAGTTTACAACATTAGAGAAAATAGCTCGTGGCTGTTAAAATTTTATTTAAATTATAATTTAACAAAAACACATGCAAAAAAAACTCGGCGGTTTAGTTGCATAGAAAATGATTATACTTTTTTTTAATTAGAAAATGCATCTAATTAACCAACCAAACGCCAAATTACTTTTTCCCAATAAAAAGAAATGTATCAAAATCACAAATCTATTTTTCGTAATAAGCTCTGTGTGGGTTGATAACTATAAAACAGTATTTATTTATACTAAATAATTGGGTCAGGCACGTATAAAAAATACACAATTGATATTTTTTAATAAAATGTATAAAAATGACAAAGATTTGATTTCGAAAAAAAACCCGCTTGCGTAGCCGCGGGGACTTATTTTATTTAATATAAAATATAAGGAATTTTTATTAAGTAAGAAATGTGATTTTTTTTTACAAAACCCTTACTTTCAATTCGCTGAAAATTATATGAAACACTACAAGTAAATTTTCATATTGCATAATTCGACAATAACAATAAAATATAACGTCAATATCGCATGTATATCACCACGCCTAAAAATAAAATTATGAAACCAAAATAATTAAATATGAATAACATGATTGACATAAACTTGTTAAGATTGACAGGTGCTTACATATTAAAGATCAGGAATGATCTTTAAAAATCATGATGACTGGTGTTTCTTGGGTTAGCGAAATATATGCAAAAAATTCAACTGTCAAGGTTTTTTGATTTGATTTGCGAAGGTGTCTTTATTGTTATATTTTTTATCTAAAAAATTAAATGGCAGTACAATCTTAGAAAAATTGTTATAGATATTTCATTCAAACAATTACTTTGTATGAAGAATAATGTCCGGTATTATAAAGCGGCTGACAAATTTGCTAGCTAACATGCACTTTCAAATATATAATAATATAATAATTAATAAATAAATTATACTAATAATTAGTTTAAATGTCCACTATTTTGACACCTATTCGCCGATTGTCATCAGATCACGCTGTAAGACAGTAAAATATATATAGATTAATATTCAGAAATGGTAGTAATCAAATATCAACAAATATTTATAATTCAGATCATTTTATTAAAAAATAGCCTGTACTGGGGTCATATCCAAGATTGGTGCCAGTACCTTATTTTTTTGTTGGCCTCATTTTTTATATACAGCCAGTTACACCACACCCTTCACCGAACAGGGATTACTGTTAGGAAGGGGAACCTTATTTTTACAAATCAAGTGCCTACTCATAAATCTTAATGATTAAAATACCCATAATTAAATATTCTAAAAATAATGCTTTTAATTAAATAATATTCCAGATGAAAATAAGAAATGAAATTTGAATAATTTCTTGAATTAATAATTACAATTAGCGTTCTATATCATTTTATTAAAAAATAACCATTACTGGGGTCATATCCAAGACTGGTACCACTACCTTATATGAAAAAATTGTGAACAATAAAAAATACTTGCACTACATATATGACATTTTTATACAGCTCAATTACAAATTCAAAATATCCGGTATGATGTCTACCCCATGTCCGATTTAATGAATATTTATAAAATATAAATAAATAACGAACACCAGACTAATATCCACTGTTGAATTATTTGTTTTTAAGCTCTGTGACGAATATTTCTACATATTTTATGTACATCTAAATTAAGTACTGTTTGAATGCCTCCGAGCAATTGTTTAGATTTGCAAATAATAATCAAAATGTGAATTTGGAAAAGCCATTTTGTGAAAATGTTCATGATAGTGTAATGTTTTAATGTTAATTCGCGTTTCTCGGTATTTTTGAAAAATTTATGTGCGTGATGGATATGATGGATTTTCGGGATAATTATGTATATTTTGATAAACCTTTTTTTATATTTCTGTATTTAGAGTAGAGTAAGTCTGGGGGAAATGACCATATTTTGTTACTTTTATAATTGGCTTAAGATGGTAGTTTTGTTGCATGGTCTTAGTGTCATTGTTGTTAAACATTTACTTGAAAATATTTGGATATCCAAAAATATTGATAAAGTCAAAAAAATCAAACTTAAATCATTTCACTGTAGAGTCGCATGCAGAAGTGTTTATGTAACTAAGAAACCACAGTTTCTCCGTTTTTCCAGTAGAAAGTTCTTTATGTTTTTTTTAAACTTGATTGGTTCATAGCTCTTTTATTGAAATAAAATTAATCACTTCACATTTTTCAGTGTTTTATTGAAAAAAGTAAAAACTATTACCATCTACCCCGGATTTACCCTATACAAATATGCACATATTCATATAGTTTGAAGATACCAACTGTATCTTTTAGGCTCAATTTTCAAATATCATAATACAAATTAAAACTTTTCGACTGTTATCTTTCAATTTAACATTAAATATATTCACCTATTAAATACCAACTACCAACCCTATCATAATCTATTTCAATCAAATGATTTCACCAAAACAACTAAACGTTACCCTTATATATCTTTTTACTGAATTTAATCATACAAACACCTGCATTCCAACCTAATTTACTCAACCACATCAACAACAATATTCAAAATGCACCCGTTTTAACATAGCACATATTTTAACTGATATCAACCACACAAATGTGTACAAACCAACGTAAATTACGCACATCTATACATACCAACGTCCTAGATGCATCCATTTGAATATAGCGTTGATCAATGGGATACCCTCAACCCTTACCTTCTTAATGACTTCATATTTTGTGGTGGGTGATTCGTGCAGTAAGTATTTCCACACCTATGAATTATTTGATTTTTGGATTAGATTATGTGTCGGAACAATTTTAATGCGGTTGTACTAGCAGCGGCATACTTCCCGCGGTTTTGCTGCAGATCTGTATCGCGCTATTGATTCATTGCAAAGTTATAAACGGACATGCAGTAATGTTTTTCCGACATGAGACTTGTTCATGGTTAATATTGGACCTTGTTCCTTGATTAAGGTTAATTGTTTACGGTAATTGTTGTAAGGATATTGGATTTGGGCATAGACCTTGTCTTAAAGTTTTGTGGATGTTGCTATGTAAATTTATACAGGACATTCACAGTTGTAATGACGGAACACTAAAAAAGCTTTACAAATTTAGTGCTTAGCTGACTTATAATCAGTTTACAGTTTTCTATACTTTATTAAGTAATCATTGAAAATGCTCTTCGACAGAGTTTCTATTTTGTGACTGAACATGTTTTAGGAACGAGCGAACTCCCCAATTTATGATACTAAATATGATACTATAAATTGCAGTTGTATCGAAAATAAATCCAATATGTGAAGAAGAGAACATATTTTTCAACTAACAATAAAGAGTAAGGTGCAGTGGGGTAAGTGCAGATCGGTTTTTGCATAGTTGGACTTTGAACCGATATATTTTCAATCTGTTCTATAAATACTTAATATTTTCAGTATCAAATGATTGTGCAGTTATTACTGACTAGTTTAAATTGAATAGGACGCCAATTTTCTTTGTATATTTGCATTATGACAGGAAATTGTCAAAAATGTCAACTACAGTGCACTTTCCCCATTTTCGGGGCAAGTGCATTACCGGTAGTTAAAAACGCTTTGAAGCATTATTTCATATGCTATGGGGCAAGAGCAGAATTGTGAATACGCCTAGTATAAAATGCTTTTTACCGCATCAAGATACGTTGTTTAGTTTTGGAGTAGTGAACTTTTTAAACAAGTTGGTATTAACTTTTAGTAGTTCACTACATATTAGCTATTACAATTTCACTCGTATTATAATAAAAAGAACCCGTTAATGCATTTGCCCCGTTTCTGCATTTACCCCACTGCACCTTATATAAAGATTTGCACGGTTCTGGTACCAGCTTAAAAACACACCCTTATTATCATAAAGTAACTTATAATACCTAATAATTTATCACATATGTATATTATGAAATGTAATTTAAATGTTAATACTTCCGAATCATTACTCTGAAAGTAATCGAATGTAAAAACTACCTCCTTGGCATATAAAAATAATCATAAATGTAAGTATTGTTATGCAAAAGTAAGTTCGTATATAAAGTTTTTTTATAACTCGTTATTATTCAGTAATTTATAGCTCATAACCCTAACTATATAAAAGTTTACTATGGAATTAACATGAATAAAAATACGTGATTATACGAAGTGTGCAAATAATAGCTTCAACGTAAATCCAGAACACTTATGAAACAGATTTAATCTCTAATTACATACACACATTTACGTATGATTGTGTAAAGTAATAATTGAGAACAATACTATTACATTAAATTCATAAAAATGTAAAAATGGTGTCTATTTTTTATTAAAGCAAATTTTAGAATTATACCAGTTTAATTGTCACCTATGCGTAGTAATAAAAAAATTGTCAAGTGCGAGTAATACCTCATGTGTAACTGCCTCGTACCATAGATTAAAACCGTTAGATAGTTAAAAAGTAATTGCAGTATACAGGGTGTCCAAGATAAGCGTGAAATGCATGGGGATTTCCTAAATGGTAAGAGATACAGATTTGGTTAAATGAGGTGAATTATTTGTAAGGAAGGGGTGAGTATTACTACATCAAAAAATATTAATAATTCTATGTGGTTTAGGCGGTATATCCAAAAAATCGTAAATTATTTAAATTGTTATAACTTTATTGTCAAAGTAGATAGGTACTTTTTGTGTACGGTTTCTTGAAGCACTTTTTCTTTAGAATTGATTGGTGCATTTAAAATTTTTATATAACTTTTAGTTTCCGAGTTACAGGCTCTAACTTTAGTTTTTCTTATAGGCCACTAAGTTGGCTATAGTATATTTGAACGTGTTTTTTAATCTATTTTACAACGAAATGTCACTTGTCATATTTATTTTCGAAAAGTTTTTTATGTCAAACCGTTCAGTAGTTAAATGTTAACACACAGATAATGTTTTTTCGATTTCGGTACGGAATACTAAAAAATAAATAAATATAAATACTAAGGTAATTTCTAGATTGTTTTGTTTTAACGTTTATTCTTACCAGAGAATGTTCATTAATTTAATAAACCCTAACCACAAAATAAAATTTCATATCTACATCAAGGTATAATATTTTTATGAATAATTACCAAATAACTTCCATATTATCCCACGTAAAATAACGGGAATAAAATATAAACAAATAAAATTTCTTCTATAAAACTTAATCGTAGCTTATCTGAGAGGTATATATTTTGAAATACCTTGTGCATATTTACAAACATAACGGGTTTTTAAATAGTGTAATTAAACCAATTAGCATTCGTTAACTAGTTATTAAATCATTTACACATAAAACTATTCACCTACGAGCAAGCTTGGATTTAGATAATAAATGCTTATCTTTTATTAACATTTTTAGTTACAAGTGTATCAATAAATCACAATCTTAATATAGCATTTCAGTTACAAATAATGTCTCACTTTTCTTATTTACATATTTCAAAATATTGCTCTAGGCCTTTCACTGAATTCGACTCATTATTGTCGGTTGAATTTATTTCAGAAAAAGTTTACAAGTAAATTGCTGGGGTAAGATAAGATAGAAATAGACCAATTATCTGATAGACATTTTATTGTTTTATTAAGGAAATATATTTTTTAAATACCATAATTATTTAATTAAATCTATATACATCGCTTCTATTAATGCTTGAGCTACTTCTCTCAATCAAATGTATTAAACGATCCATGTATTATTATAGAGATCAGTGGTCAATAATTTAATTAAAATTAAAATTAATAATAATTTAAAATTGATTAAATATTGCGGATGTCCAAGAGCTGTTGACATTTTAACACATGCTACAGGATTGTTCTACTATTTATTTATCTATATCAGTGACTGCTAAACTATGTACCACGGCACAGTAGTGCGCCGCGAAAAATGTCAGGTGTGCCGTAAAATTTTTAAAAGTTTGGCAGACACTGGTCTAACTCTATTTAAGCTGTCAAAGAGAGATAGACGTCATCAATACCATCACGAGAGGAGTACAGTAGAACCTCATTATTGTCAACCGGTCGGGGCAACCATGCTTCAATACAGTCTTCTTGTATTTTTTTCCACCCCGAGTTTTTTTCCCTCGCGCGCATAGAGTGCCTACGAATACATATGCGCGTTTACATCCACAGTATATAGTAATATATAGAAATGAGACACGTGTGCTTTTACAAGAGTTTTTAATATTGTGTGGGTATTACGCAGATTACAAACTGTCACTTATTCACAAAGTAGAACGCGCAGGCGCGGGTGCGGCAAACATAACTTATGATTGGTCGACAAAAATTAGGAGAAGAAGGTTAATAATTGAACATTGACGAGGACAGAAACGATAAAATGGTAACAAAGATGAGGTTATACTGTAACTAGCAAAAATCTTGTTTTAAAGCAAAAATATAAAAGCCAAAAAGAAAAGAAAAAAACAAAGATAGAGATTAAATTAGATAAAGAGGCATTTGTAGTGTATCATGTTATTGTGTATATATTAGACTCATTTTTCCAATACATTGTTCTATTTACAAGTTCATGGACTAACAATAAAATAATATTCCGGTATTTTCTTCTTTATGTGATCTAGCACAAGAATTGAATATAGATCACCTTTGAATGTCTAAAATTATTTTTAAAGATTAATTTCTGTATAAATATCCACTATGAAAGTCATTAATAATATACATATAAAGGAAATGAGTTTGTGGTTTTTTTTAAAAAACAAGTTAGATTTGAATAGAATTTATGTTTTCTGTAACTTTACGTAAAAACATTCTTTCATTAGCTACATCAGTGTCAACATTATAAATGATGTGCCCAGTTGTTGTACAGGAAAACCACAAAACTCATGGTGAATAAACGGGATAATTTCAATTAGGCCTATGTAGTTTTTTTTATCAAATTATAAGTTGTTTTCTTTTGAATTTATTTTTGTTTTTAACACGCGGTTTTAAATTTTCTGTATCATTTATAATTTTATCAATTTTAATTTGTTAATAATAGAGGAAGGGGGTCTCGATGGTTTTAGGGCATTTGATAGTCTTAAAGATAATGGTGTAAGCTATATTTAAAAAAAAGTTGGAGTCTGTAGGATTGCGCCAAGCTGAGATATTTACTATTAAACTTATTTGTTAATTTATCAATTTTAATTGACATTTTCGGTGATTTTTTAGGGGGAGAGAAGGTGGAAAAATAAATCTCGCGCAGGGCGCCAAACTTTGCCGGCTCTGTACTAAATCAATATTTAACAAACAACTATAGTGATAAACTGTAGGCAACAATCGTTTGTGAAACCGGGCATTAGTGTGCCGCGCAAATGTTATAATTAGATTATTGTGGCGTGAGTCAAAAAAGGTTGGAGTACACAATAAGTATATATATTCTATAAATTCAATTACACTTCACCTCCTATCAAATTAAAATTCTTGGAAAATACTGTAATTCGATATTTATTACAATCCAATATCCAAATTTTGCCGAAACATTTTTTCAATACAAATATACCTCAATACATATGAACACATGCAAAGATGAGGAAGTATTGATAAATTGATATTACCTAATAATCAGATTACAATTTCCAATATCGAATATGTAAATCCGTATAGGTATCATAAAAGATCTTTCCTGCTATAGTGAAAAATTAATTTCAACACGTTCAGCAAACATCTAAAGTATAAATTACCTGAAATTTACCGTCGAACCGGTACGCTGGATATAAATTATACAGTATGTATATTGGGTACTGTTTAAAAATGTGTTGTACATGATTTAAATCCTGTTAAGTGACTCTAGCTAGTCGATTAGATTGGAATATAAATTTAAGTGTGATATAGTGGCTTTAATTTGATATAATTAATTAACATTAATAGGATCGTTAGTGGTGTTGAAAACTATAATTGTTTTCAAGATTAAAATATTATGTGGATAGTAAAAATTGAAGTATATTATTGCTTCCTCGCAATATCGAAGATACGAGAAGCTTTGTGATCGTTTCAGATTGAGACAAAAAAATGTTCTCCGATTTCAAAATTTTAAATTGGTCTTTCCGTTTCACTTCAAGACAAACACTTTTCGTTCCGTGTCTGTCTGTCTGTCCGTCCGTCCGTCTGTCCCCTGAATCCTTGTCACACGCATAACTCATAAACCACTGAACTGATATTGTTGAAACTTGATCGGATGGTTGGGTCTGGCTTGAGGACGGTCCCATTTCAAAATCGTGTGTAAAAGGGAGGGGTGAAATCCCAAAATATTTATCTTTTCAAGATATCTCAAGAACGACACATGTTGAAAATTTTATAGAGCATTAAATTTCCTATAATATGGGTCTACAACGTTTGTTGTAAAATATTCCCTTTCAATGTTTTGTATATCTCAATTTATTTTAAAAATTCGTGTTTTGTTTTTCTAAACTGATATTTGCTTGAACATATTAAATGTCATTTTGACTTTTGCTTAAATTTAGATTTAGATTGAAATTATCAAAAAATTAAAAATATACGAAAACATAATCGTGTGTTTAAAGAAAAAATTCAATATATAATATAAATTTCAATAAAAAAGATCAATATTTTGTAGGCTTAATCCTCAAAATACAATACGAAAAATCTTAATCGCCGGTAATCAAAATGACGACAGCCAACAAAAAGAAAAAAATAATCATAGATAGGGATTTTGACAAAAATCGAATAGCGTAATCCACGTAATATCGACAATGCAAATAGTCAATATTTGAGGTAAATATTGGATTTGTATTCTCAAACCAGGTATAATTCATGAAATGTGTCGATTCGTGTATCAGAAAGCATCTGTTGACATTTTGTCGATTGAAAAATGTGCTTATACGCGATCGTCAATATTTATTGTTTGAATTTCTACACAGAACTTTGATTGGAATTTGCTGTATGGAATAAAAAAATCAAGCATATTTGCGTTAATTTAAACTTATGTTGTTAAAATAAATTCGGTTTTACGTATACCGGACATAATAATAATTACTATTTGAAGTAGATACCTAAAAAAAACAATCTAGAAACCTAGATTAACGTTCAACATGATTTTATTCGTTGAATAGTATAAATTTTATTATCCTTAATATATATAAAGCTCAACGTCTCTCTGTCTGTCTGTCTGTCTGTCCGTTAGTTACCTTATCACTCGAGAACCACTTATCCGATTTACGTGTTTTTTTTTTTTTTAATTCATAGGTACGTTCTCTGGCCAGGTTATAGGCTATATTTTTTTACGTTAGGTAACATAACAACTAAGCAGTGACGATAATAGTAAATCAAGTCGGAAAAAATTTTGCCGTCGGCGCGCTGTTTTGTAATACGCTGCCTAAACCGTTCAATATAGAACAAAATAATGTATTAAAGAATTGTGCAGAATCAAAAGTTCTACAATTAAGTCCGCGACACCATATGTCTAACTTTTATATTTAAGCCACAATTACTGCTTTTATGTTACTAAGAAAACATAAAATATTTGGGTTCTGTTTACGTGGACTTATGACATGCAAAACATTAATCCTTATCGAAATAAATGATTTCATCGTCATAAGTACTTAATGTAGATAAAATTTGCCATTTACAGCATCCAATTTGGTCGTATAGTTTAGAAAATATCGAAATATATGTTATACGGGAAAATATTATTCGTGCGATGGTGACCCGTGTATGGCGATGGAACGTACCAACTAGAAGCGCAGGGTAGAGGGAAGGGAACAGGCCGGTATTCTTTTGATTGTCAATTGTTTATTTTGTTTTCAATAATTAACTTTTAAATTTAAATAGAACAAAAATTATTTATACTTTTTGTTCTGATTCGTTTTTGTTAGGTAGGTAATTTAAGTGTTATTTGGTTTTTATTACATTAATAACTAATCGTGTTTGTAATTACTTCAACTATATATTTTTTAAATCCTAAACAATAACTCAGTAGTCCACGCGAGCGAAGCCGCGTGGGCCCAGCTAGTATAAAATAAATAAATGTTTTCTAAATTGAGACAAGAGCTTTTTCCATAGTTGCTTTTGAAGATAAATAAATAAATGTAGGTTTGTAGAATATGTATTATTTATTTAACTCAATATTATAATATTAATCACAATTGCAACACATTAATTACACTATATTTCCTAATATCATTCAATTTGTATTTCTTCATAAACAATATTCGTATTTTCGTTTCTTCGCTTTTCACTTTATATACTTTATTTCTTCGTTCTTTTCTTCGTTAACATTCGTATAATTCAACTTCGTCATGCACGTTTTAATTCTATTCACACACGTCACTCGTATTTCGTTTATATATGAAAAAACGTTATTCCAATGTTATTGTTATTAATACGACAACGCACTCTATTAATCCTACAACTCGGCCCTTCTGACATAAATTTGGACTCCAAATTTTAAACAAAATATTTAACTCGTATTTACTAAAACTAAAATATGTTATATTTCATCTTCCGATGAATCTTCCTTTTTGTCATCGTCACTTATATTATCTGCAATAATATTAGCCCATGGTTTCATGTGATCGGCAGCAGTTGATGTGCGAAACGGACCACTTATATGCACATCTACTTTTTCCACGTCATAACGATCATTTCTTTTTATGTTAATAATTCGATACGGGCCTAAATACTTTGGGAATAACTTCAATCCACTCCCGAATTGTGTTCTCTTGATAGCTACTAGCGACCCCAATTCGTATTTAATTGGTTCTCGCCTATTTTTATTATAAGTATTTCTATTTTCTTCTTGCACTTTCCGTATTTGTATCTTGGACTCCGCACGTAGTTGTTCTCTAGTTTCGTCATACGTATTCATTATTTCTTCATGTATCAATGTGTCATTTATTAACTCAGCCGTTTTTGTTATACTAAAATGTCCATTGTTGTGCATTTCTTTGATGATTTCGTACTGCATAGGTGTAGGCACGACTAACAATTCTTGTCCATGAACTACTTTAAATAACACGTCGTTTTTCAACAAATAATTTTCATAACTTTCTCTATTATTTTTTAATAAAACAATTATTGGTTTTAATGCCACGTCTTCTTGTTGTGCTTTTCTGAAACGATGTAACAGCGTATCATCAATTGTAATAACTAAAATCGGATTCCTCGATAAAGCATCCACGTGTTTCATCTTCGTCCCAGCTCGATGTTCTATCTGATAATCGAACTCTTGTAAATCTAAAACCCATCTGGCAACTCGAGCATTTAAATCTTTTTTATTCACCGCATAACTAAATGCTGAACAGTCAGTTATTATTTTAAATTTGACTCCTCTTAAATAAACACGAAATTTCTTCAAACTTTTGATTATCGCCAATACTTCTAAATCATAACTATGATATTTCTCCTCGGCTGGTGAAGTCTTTCTACTAAAATAATAAACTGGGTGTAGTTTATCATCTTCACTATCTCGTTGCATTAAGATTGATGCATAAGCCAATTTACTTGCATCACAATGTAATTCGGTATATGCATTTTGTTGATATATCTTTAAAATTGGTCGTTCACATAATTTTTCTTTCAACACATCAAATGATTGTTGTTCTGGAATTTCCCATTTAAACATATTGTCTTTTCTTAATAAATTCGTTAACGGTCTTGCAATCATAGCAAAATTATGAATATATTTTCTAAAATAACTACAAAGTCCTATAAAACTCTGCACACTTTTAACATTGTTTGGTTTCGGAAACTTTCTAACGGCATTCACTTTATGTTCTGTTGGACGAATAATTCCATTTTCGATTTCATGACCCAAATATTCAATATTTTCCACTAAAAGTTTACATTTTTTCCAGTTGAAACTCAAACCATATTCCGCTGCGTTTGATAGTACCATTTTCAATCTATGTAATGCTTCATCTATGTCATTTGCTGGTATCGCTAAATCATCAAAATAATTTAACATAATACCTGACGTTATTTGTTCACGAAATACATCGTTAATATACATTGCAAATACTGCCGGGTTGTTACATAATCCAAACGGAGTCACTAAAAATTCATATTGAGCTCGATTGGTAATGAAAGAAGTGTATTTTCTACTATTTTCTTCCATAGGTACATGAAAATATCCATTTTTTAAATCTAACACAGAAAAAACTTTTGCTGCTTGTAATTTATCAATTTGATCTTCAATTAATGGTAACGGATATCGACTAGGAATACATTGTTTGTTAATACGTCGATAATCACAACAAATACGCGTAGCTCCATCTTTCTTCTTCACTAATACTAATGGACTGCAAAATTCAGATGTACTTGTTTGAATATAACCTTTCTTGAGCCATTCCTTAATTTGTTTCTCAACTTCTTCGTTTTCCACACTTGATATTCGTCTTGGTTTTGAATATACTGGTGTTTCGTCTTTTAATATAATTTTATTTTGTACTAGTGATTTTTTGTTATTAAGTGTCTTATAACTTGTCACTAAGTTTCGAACTTCTGTTGCTGTTTTTACTGTCAAATGATTTAAATTCAACTCATGTTCGTTTTTATCATAATTTTCATCTTGATCACTCTGGATGGACATTATGAAGTTTGGTTCTTCTATTTTGCAAATCTTGATTTCATCAGGCGTCACAATGAGTTTACAGTTACGTAATAATTCATTTCCAATAACACATTCTACTGGTAATACGTTATCAGGCACTACATGTATCGTTGTTTTAAAAAGTTCACCGTCAATGTCTAATATTGTTTCAAATTTACCATATGTCCGCACTTCTTTATTTCCCAATCCTGTCAGTTTTATCGTTTCACTTATCACTTTCGGAGCCGCTAATTTAAAATATGCTGTGGTATGAATTAAATTTACACTACTTCCGGTGTCAACTAAGCATTCGATTAACATCCCATCAATTTTAATACTTTTTAACATCTTGTGAAATTTGTTTTCATACTTAATAATGGAAACGTTGGGACTTGGCGTGTATTGTGTTCTACGCGGACATTTCGCACTAATATGGTCTCCCACTTCATTGCAATTAAAACATTTTATACCCTGTCCTTTCAGTTTACACTGATCCGCTTTATGGTTTTTCTCCCCACAAATATAACACCTAATTATTTTCGGAAACTGAATATTTTTAACATCAGTCGGTTTCACTATTACATTCTGATTGTTAAATTTGTTTTGTTTATAACTTGCAGCTTGACCCATTGTATTCTTCAATCGTTCGTAAATTTCAATTTTATTTGACAACTGTTCATACGTTTTTGCTTCATATAACATAATTTTATTTATTTCGATGTCTGGAATACCCGAAATTATATATTGGATGACAGATTCTTCATCTACATTTCCTTGTTGACCTAGCGCTTTCATAATTAAAATGTATTCTTGTAATGATTCGGTACTTCTCTTCCTTCTTTTTGTTAACTCTTGATGTATTTTCACACTCGATATTTTTTTTCCAAATTCTTGAGCCAGCTCTCGATAAAATTGTTCCCATGTTTTTATAATTGGTCTGGACTCAATCCATAGTTTTGCCAAATCCTTCAACAACCTTCTGGCACAAACTAACTTTTCTAACGAAGACCACTCAAATAATTTCCCGTATTCATCCATCTCGTTTAACCATTTTTCCACTGGATATGTATTAACACCAGTGAAATGAGGTAAACTTTCCTCAACGTCTCTGATGTTCATTTTTGACTTTCGTGTTTCTTGTTTTTCCATTTGAGCACTTAATCTTAAATTTTCTACTTGTTGTTTTAACATGGCGATTTCTAAATCTTTGATTTTACTCGCTAAATCGTTTTCTGATTCTGCAAACCCACGCAAATCTGAACTTGACGAATCGGTTTCAGTCATTGTTATTCTTGAAACAAATGTGTTGCTATTCAAAATTATCTCGTACTCACTTTTACACGTTCAATTTTACACTTAGTCCTTTACGCACACTATTGTTTTTCGGCGTTCATCCCGGTTGAGCCCCCAAAATGTAGGTTTGTAGAATATGTATTATTTATTTAACTCAATATTATAATATTAATCACAATTGCAACACATTAATTACACTATATTTCCTAATATCATTCAATTTGTATTTCTTCATAAACAATATTCGTATTTTCGTTTCTTCGCTTTTCACTTTATATACTTTATTTCTTCGTTCTTTTCTTCGTTAACGTTCGTATAATTCAACTTCGTCATGCACGTTTTAATTCTATTCACACACGTCACTCGTATTTCGTTTATATATGAAAAAACGTTATTCCAATGTTATTGTTATTAATACGACAACGCACTCTATTAATCCTACATAAATATGGACATTTTCAATTATTAACTACCTTTGGTGAATTCAGCAAGAGGAAGCTATAATACACTTGCTGTTTTTTACCGCTGAATTTTAATAATTTAAATCAAGCTTTTCAAATTGGAGATATTTTAACTCCAACCTTACCGAGATTAATAAATGAGGACGGTATCATCTCGGTTTCGATCCAGAAAAGGTACTGTCTCTTCAAGCAGCCATAATGATTTAACCCTTAACTGGTATTGTAAATTTTACAAACGTAACCGTGGGTATTTGCGGCCCCCACTGAAGATTAACTATTGGTAAGATAATTTCAGTAATGAGAGCTGGATAACAGTTTATAAATTGTAAATAACACTCTCATTTTATGTAATTAAGTAGCTTTAATTACCATTATTTTACTAAATTATCTTTTAAAAGGGATCACAATAAAGTTACATTTTTTTGGATATTTTTAGGTACCTACAAAAACTTTCTCTTTTTTATCTAATATGAAAAATAACAAACAACAGCCAAAAACTATGGTTATGACTTATCAATTACAAATCCCCTTATCTAACCTAACCTAACCTAACCAGAACTTATCCTGGAACGGTAATCGTTGACCGAGTTGGTCTGAGTTATTACTTTTATAAGGTGAAAAGGTTGGACCATAGGGATCCATTGTCGGAAATAAATACTTTACCCTTATTTTTGAAAATCTCCATACTTTCATAGCAATCTAAATCTTTACTGTTAGAAACTGGTTCAGTAGTTTCTAAGGTATATAAATAGTCGTAGTTATTTAGATTTATGTTAGTGTCTTTAGGACTCCGATGATGATAGCATTGCTATTGAAACACGTGTAAGTCTAAACTCTTACAATTTTTATGGTTAGGGGATTTGTATTTGAAAAAAATGTTTATATGCGACTAATCTACAATTAAAAAAAAATCAACTGGTAACGTGGGGGCCGGCTGGCCGCCAATACGCACATACCTCCGTCCCTGAAGGTGATAGTGTCGAACGTCCGACACCCGCCGCGAGCCGCGACGTAATGAGATTACTTAATTGGCGTGTGCGCACTATGCTTAGATTTTTAGAAAAACATTAAAACATGACTTGCGAGGGCCGGTTGGGCCCCACGATACCAGTTGAGATTTTAAATAAATATTTATCAATGAAAGTAAATAAATTCTAAATACTACATAGAAATATAATGTCTTTTTAAAGAATGTACAGCTGGTAAGTAAATTTCTTTTAAATTGTTTACAAAATTGTAACAACATCTTGTTAAGAAAGTTAACATATGCGTCTCTTGAACTTAAACTCTAAAAGACAAAAATAGATTCCAGATTATATTCTGTTTATGTTTTAACGGTTTCGATGTTTCTTTAGAGAAAATGTTTCTGTTGAACATATCGAATTTAAAATTTATTTCTACTATCCAACGATATAACGTTTCTTTTGAAAACTATTTATTTCACATCATATAACGTTTTGTTTTTATTATTTGCTGCTTTCAGATAGATGCAGTTTTGATAATAAACAGAACACGTTACTACTTATATATTTCTTTATATATATTTATAGAAAAGTAAGGTAAATATACCTATACCGTAGTCTGGAAATAAAATGATTGTGTCTAAAAAAAATGTAAAGATTAGGAAGGGAAAATTGAAATTGTACTATATACTAGTTCTTACATAAGATACTTACTAGCTTACATATTACAAACTAAAACTTGAAAAATTAACGTTATTTAGTTGCAAGTGCTCCCTCGTGTATTATCGAAGAATTTTAATAAATAGGTACATATAAACTTGCAAGCACTTTCAAATGGGGTATTAATTCTATGATAGTATCTATGGATTAGCTATGGAATTTAGCAGTGATACATCAACTTACTATAACACATTTGGCGACTCTGATTGTACAAAATAATTTTCATGATATCAACACTGTTTTAATACCGTTGGTGTTTACCTACCACGCGTGCGCAAAACTTGTCAAACACTTCATGAAATTTCAAAGGAACTGTCAAATAAGTTTGAAACCTCATTTGAAAGTGCTTGTAAGTTTGCAAATTTTATAAGCTCGTTTATAATACCGGACAATAAAGTATTTTGATGAACTACCATTAGTTAACTTTTTCTTTTTTATACAATTTTATAATATTACTAAATTTTTCTTAATACGTGCCTGATTATTATTATTTATTTTTTTCTGATCTACATACATCATAGAAGACATATTTAAATGTCAATGAAAAAGTACGAGTATCCAAACAATTGACAATGATTAGAATTTTAGAAAGCAAGATTCTGTAAAGGGAGATAAATATGTACATTTGTACATAAATCTTCGAAGGTTATAAGGTACTAGCACCCAGTGTTGAACATTTTTAAATTAAATGTACTGAATTAGAAACATTTGTTAATATTTACAGCATGATTTGATGATAACACAGCCACACGAAAAAAAGTGTGCGATAACAAAAAATCGACCTATATAGCATTTTTTTGATAGCATTTATTTGTGCTTGAATTTTGGGTTTAGGTTGAATTTTTCCAACTTGGCTGAACCTAAGCCTAAGACCGTATAATTATTTGTGGCTTTATATTACTCGCTACTCCATGTTGGAGCTGAGCTGAACATAAACGGATGGAGTAGTACAAAGAAATGGCATTCACTGATTTCCAAATACATGTGAGTAAAAAATAATCTAATAAAAAATTAGGTAATATGTAACAGCCATATATTTTAAACTTTTCAGCATACATATATCAGTTGGAACCTATAAAGAAATATACATATATATATATATATTTTTTTTTTGTTCTTTTTTTAGCTTTATTTGTTTAAATTAAATAAATCTTAAAATGTAGGTATCAGGAAAAAATAGGCTACTAATTGGCTACAAATTTAAAAGATACCATCAATGGTTTAAATATTGATGTGCATACAATACGTAGATTTTTTTGTAAATCTAAATTCACCGCAGTATACTAATCAACAACAGCTTATGTGATGTTGATAAAAATCAGGTTTGCTCAGTGGCGTTACAAAATCTTGAATGGGTTTTAATTATCAGCGAGTTTTTGTTTTTGATTGGTGATGTGAATGCTTAAAAAATTACAAACTGAATATTTAATTCAAGGACTATTTTAATTTAAGGATTATTTGTGATTTTTGAAGTGTATTTTTATACAACAATACATTAATTGAATGTTTAATCTCGTAAATGGAACAATTTGAATATTTTTTTAATGTATGTATATTGTATATGTCAAATTTCACTTAAGGAGGAACACCACTGTGTATGATTGAAAAACTGCTAATTTTTGTATTTTTTTTTTATGTGATTATTTTTGGATTGAGGGAAGAATATGTTATTAAGGATACATCAAACTAAGTTTAGTCAAATTTTTATTAAAAAATGTTTAAAAAATACATAGTTATAAAATTTAATATAATATAATAAATCATGGAAAAATCTTCTCCGCATGGTACATTGAATTTCATCATAGTGGTTCATTTAAAAAAAAGAAAAACGAACATTTTATTAATCTGTATGAATATAGCTATTGTTATGCGTAGCAGTTTAACAAAAAAAGATTTTTAATAAAATGGCGGCACTTAACAAAAAAAATTCAATTTTTTGATAATTATTGTTCATTTAAGTCACCTAAAAAAATGTTTTTTTAAATAAAAAAAAAACAACAACTAAGCACAGACTTTGCTACTTCGATTACAACAATTTTCGTTAAAAAAAATTAGAAATCGGACTATGATTGCTCGAGTTATCGCATGCACCAGTTTGAAAAATGTCGTTTCGAAAACATACATATTTAATTTATCAAAAATAAGGATTTTTTTAACGTACTGTATCTTCGTCAATTTTATATATTTTTACTTGAACTTGTTTCCCCTTAATATTTTCTTTAGTATAAAAAGAAACTAAAGTATAGTTTTGTGTTCCTAGAAATCATTTCAACGCAAAGATATATTTTTGTGTATTCTAGGCGCATAAAAAAAAAAAACATATTTATTGATTGTTAAGCAAAGCCGGCTAGATCCAAACAGCTATAAAAAATAACAAAACACTAGTTCTCGGCCGATAAAATCAAACATGCACCGCAACACCGGCATAGAGGTACATCTGTCTGTATCTAGATCCAATCTAGACATGCCGGTCAATTAGGCAGCGCTAGTTTTTAACACGTAGCATTCTAACGGTGATCTATTTATCTTGTTATCAAATGCCTTCTGTTTGCTATGCACCGGCCACCTTCTCGCTAGATCTAAATTTAAATAATTCAAACGCTATTTCGCGGTGACGATTTATGACTGGAGTCTGTAAACTGGACCACACATTGTTACGTACGACGAGATTATGGGATTGGTTTGTAAAAATACTTTTCGATACAGTGGCTGTAAAAATGTTTACTTGTATAAACAAATATTTATCAACAGGTACCTTATTATTTATAGCAGTTTAGGTTACGTAACCCCAAACTGCTGCATATACAGTGTACTCCAAGTTGATTAAGTCATAGGAAATTTAACATGGGGGCAATTAGAAGTGCTGTAGTAACCTTTGGTCAAATTTGGTCAAAATTTAATAAAATAGTAATTAGTATTTTGTTTTAAAATTTATATCTGCCAAAAAATAGTATTATTATGTTATCTAGGATGTTTACTTTAATTTCATTAATGTATTTTATTGTTGAAAACAAAATACTGTTGATTAATTTAAAATTTATCAGTTAGTTTCTGGGCGGTATTTCAAAATGCACCAATCACACATCGTTAAATTTGACCAAAGGTTACTACAACTTCTTTATAATACCGGGTATAAGTAAATTACTTTACAGTACCGCTGGTGTTGAAATCTCTGTAATGGGTGTTATAATGATGTTGAATTTAAAAATACTGCGTCTGTTTACGTTCGAAGAAATAAATGTTGTCGTATTGTTAATTTTAGATTAGACAAAAGTGCTTTCAATTCAGTTATATAACAGAAAATTGATTTCAGTTTCTTTTAGATACACAAAATATTTACATTCCTAAACAACAAAATATTCAAAACATTGGACTTAATTTTATATTTAAATGTAAAATCTGTACTTATGTTTTTAATAATATTATCATACCAGCGGCGCAATAAAAAAAAATACAATTTTGTTGGAGGGGAGAATTATTTTTTGTAATTATATATTTTATAAATTTATTCGTCAATCTTAGTTGTTAAATTAAATAACGTGTACTGGCAAATTCGGATAGGGAAAGGTTCTGATTTCTTAAACTCCCCATGGGTGCGCCACTGTATCATCCTATTTACCGTGTAACTCTATTCTCACAAAGACAAATTTATTTAAGTCAACATTAAAACAAAGACTTATTTGAGTCACTTCAACTGCCCAGCCATGCATTTCTAATTATTTCAAAACATATGTAAAAAGAACCCGCCTAATTATGTATTCTAAATAAATAAATACAAATATTAACGCGATTAATCTTAGGTTTTATGTTTTTATAAGGAAACAAATGAAATCTAACTACGAAAGAATAATAAATCTAAAATAAGGTTGGTACACCTGTATGTAACTAACACTACCATTATGTGTTCGTGTGATATAAAATATAAATTGTTTTATAAAATACTTGTAGGTATATGAATTAAGAAATTTTTATAAAAACCTTTTTGTTCCTATAACATTAAAATTAAAGAAGAAAATAGGTCGCGCCAGTTAGAAATTGATATGGAATGATCTCATTTCATTTTAATTTCAAAAATTTAAATTTCAAGATCAATATTTTCATTACCAGACGTTTTCCTGACAAAATCCAGAAATTATAGGATTTTTTTTTCTTTCGATGAAATGACCCATATAGCTCTCAACGTTGAATCATAAGTTTAATTTATCCATCTAGATATCGAATATGAGTACCAGGAATGCATTCATGAGTATTCTAGATTTTTAGAAAGATTTTAAATGTGAAAATCATCCCCCTCTGGTAATGGTCAATTTTTAAGATAGAGGACTGAAACTTTTTCAAACTTTTTAATAATTATTTGAAGCTGATTTTAGGGGTGGTCCAGTAAAAATTCGTTCCAACCCCATCTAAGGACCACCCTTATATACGAAAGTGTTTATCGAATTGATTTAAAATTGACTATATAAGATCTTTTCGAAAATTGATACTGTTGATATATACATATAATATCTTATTCAATTGTTTTGTCCAATAACGATACAAAACATCTTCTCCTTTAAGAACTATGTATGACTTATATTATTCAATTGATGTTCGAATCTTATAACACAGTGTCTTATAATAAATATCTGTATATATGAAAGAGTTAAGTAATTCAATATGTCGATATACGAGTACATTTGTATCTTTATATTATTTGTTTTCAAAGAAACATTGTGCGCATAGAAGATAATAAAAATATATATATATTTTGTTTCTACGATGCTCATGCCTTCTATTCCTTTGTTTTGTTATTCATATAACTACTATAACAAATGTGAAATTATATAAATATGTTTTGAAATATATTTTTTATTCGTTAGAATTTATGTATAAATAATATATTGTTCTAATGTAGTTTCACAACAAAAAAATAAAATACCAACAGTGTTTTTTTTGGTAAAATGGCAACAAAACATATATATGTATAATAATAATACACATTTTTAAATTCGAGTTGTTTTAAAAACATTGTGTTTGTATTTTTACATACAGGGAGAAAACACGAAATGTTAATCGAGATTTTACAAGCCATTCTTGCCAATAGTCCCTAATCTGCCCCACAGCTCCTCACGCGACTAAAGTATACGAAAGTTTTTCAATCGTGTCAAGTACGCAAAGGCCTAAGTAGTAAAACGCTTTACGTACAATCCTACTTTCAAAAATAGTGGGAAAATTAATATTTTTTTGTAAAAACTATTATTTTCTATAATACCTAAATTAGTATAAAAAAATAACAAACTATATTCGGTAGGTTGAATCTAAATGCTCGGACTGCAAGTAAGGCGCATTACCACTTAGGCTAACGTCTATTTGGCACATTTGATAAACTTTCTCATACGTAAGTTTCGAGAAGGGCTGTTGGCCGTGGTAACTTCTTAACTAGGGTCAACAATGCTGAGATATGTATCTCTTAGTTTCGTGCCCTCTTCTTGAGAATATAATAATATTAATGTATCTACATATGATTTTCTAGAAACATTCATTTTAGATTTCCAACGTACAAAACAAATACACATTTTATTGCTATGTTAAAATGGTAATATTAGAAGAATTTTTTTTAATAATTTATGGTACCTACCTACTCAAACAGATCTTAGTTTACAATCTTAATAAGAGTATAAAGTTTTGTTCAAAAACAAATTCATACTTTGAAATCCTATACGAAAATTTATTTTCCAAAAGTTAACATTGCATGGTGAAAGATTTTCTCAAGAGATTAAATCGACAAAATATACATACAAAGATTTTGAAATCAATGTATGTACATATACAGTGGCGTATCAATTTCTATTATATAGATAAAGTATTAGTAATATATTAATCCTGGACCATAAATTTTTACAACGACTTTTAATTAATTTAATTAATTTATTTAAAGAAAATAATGAAAATTATATTTTTGTTTAGTTGTTAAAATATATTAATCAAGGAATTTAAATTTTAAGATTAATTATAATAAAAAATAATCATTTGGATTTTTTTACCCAAACAGGGATAATCAATTTTAATTGTTTACCAAGCAATAAAACAATATTTTTGAATTTTGAACAAATGACTTGCTTCCTGAAAGATAAGAGTTCCCCCTCACTCCCCCCTCCCTCTAAAGGTTAAATTGTTTTCATTTGTTTCGAATATTTATTTTACTACTGAATTTTTTATTCTTATTAACTTTATTTCTCTGATATGAACCTTTTAATTACGCCACTGTACAAATGCATACAAACCATTTTCCAAAAGTTGTTTGAACAAATACACAGCATCTTAGTTGGCTTTGGATCATTTATGACTGCACGTGTTTGGATAAAATAAGATGCACAAGACAAGGAGCAAGGTAAATAAACTTTGACTTATAAAATATCACAAATGTTTCTCTTTCTTGTCATTGGCGTACGTAATAAATTATCCTAATTTTGACATCTATTAAAAAGATAAATCCTCGGTTAATTTATGTTTTAGAATTATAGTTAACATTAGCGTACATATAGGTAAATTAAGTTATTTAATTGTGGTCGTTCAAGATAGCTTAATCAAAAATAATTTTATTATTGTCTATGTAAATTTTAAATTTTATTTTAAATATGTATTAAGTAATGTAAAGTAATTATAATATAATGTTCCTACAAAGAATTAACCGAAAATAAAAATCAGATTGATTGAACGGCCGCAACTTGAAATACACAAAAGTTGTTTAGAAAGTATATCAAATTGTATTGACTTGAGACAATTTAAAATTAAACGATACCTAATAGAAATAATATCATTTCTTAATACATTATAATCAATAGCGGATTAAGGGGGTGAGACTCGCTTCGGACCCCAGGCGGCAAAGTAATTTTAAATTTTGTATTAATCAAAAAATGTTTTTTTTAAATATTTATTAACATTATTTAACAAGTTGCTTGTTTTCCCATAAAATAAGATACTGTAATTAAAATATACAAATTTCCACGTGAGTTGACTTGGAAAATGTCCAACAAATCCAAAACTAATAACGCCTCCCTCCTCCCCCTAAAAACTTTTATATAAAGAATTTTTAAATACTTTTCAGAAATATTTAGGTAGTAAATTGTAATTAACATATTTTAAAAACATCGTAAATTATTTATAAAATCTGTCACGGGCGCGTGTTTTATTTCTCGTTTTGTTGCTATGTAAAATTAACATGACCACGAAATGTTATATTAAACCCGCGACAATTTCATGTTTATTCAATATAAGTTTTAACCACATGTAGGTATACTTTTCTGCATCCCACTGACAATATTAATAACATTAAGGTCTTTAAGGTTAAACCGAAAACCATGTTATTAAATCTGAAACATCTCTTAATTACCTTCAAAACACGTTTACCTGCCCACATACGGACATAAATTAACATACGACAAAGATGCCCCGCCACTGGTCCACACAGCATCCCTTCGTAACATCCTACAAACAAGATATATAACAAGCCAGGCGGGCAGGGCACTAACATAAATATTTGTATTGCCGATCACTGTTGGGAAGGGGAGGAGGGGGGTAGGTTCAGGTCGCCGCGGCGTGGACTGTCTCAAGTAGTACAGCCTGCTTGATGTTGTTGAAAGGCAGGACTGACATGTTACCCCACCCCCACCCCCCTCTACTCACTACACTTCTTCACAGCGGCACTTTCAGCACGATATATTCTTTTTTATGTATATAGGATGAATGAGACAGTCATTGACAAGATTCAATTGTTAGAATTAAAAGTTATTTAATTCTGCAAGAAAACTTTTAATGTTAATAAGTTCACAAAAATAGGATCAAGCCATTTGGAAGCCTAAACTAATTGACTGATTTCAAATTATATTTTAAAGAGCAGTAAGTAACTATGAAATAATTTATAAATATCCGTATGGAGAACCATACATGACTTTCTATCTGTTTAAATAATTTTTAAATATAAATTTTTTTTAAAATTATTTATATAACCTACTACTATGAATATGAATTTCGTAATACATAAAAAACATATATACTTACGACCGCGACGGTTCCAGCTGTTATTGCCATTTGTATATAAATATTAGTTTTCTAATGTCCTTTCCAAGGCAACATGAATTAATGATGTATTAATTAGTATTTAAAATTCAAATTTTAAAGGTGTTTTTCACCTCTTCAATGGCTGTTTAGACACGTACAAATAATAAATGTCCCTTAGGTTCAATTGAACTACAAATGTACCAAGTCTTATCAAAATTAGTGAGATAATACTCGCAACGTTCACTTTTTAGACAATAAAACTTACAAAATTTCGAATATTTCCAAAACCCCTAATCCGATTAGCACCAAAAGGTCTCACTGAAATAAACATTTTCTCCAAAAATAAGATCGGTGCATTTTTACAGTAGTTACCGTGAACGAAACAAAATTTTACATCCAAACACACAGACACATCTTCAAAATTCATTAATTGGTCAAATAAATTTTTGACAAAATTGATAAAATATATCTATACTTTTTTACAATTTTTTGATGATGGTAAACAATTTTATCAACGAATTTTTTTATTCTGAAATTTATTTTTAGTTTTCAAACATATACGTAAGGAAAACATATTCCTGTTAAGAGTAATTTTTTGTAGGCCTGTGTAATTAATACAGAACTATATAATAAATATTGTAAGATCATTTTGAAGTTTGTGTGATTTATAGTTCCAGAGCTCTGTCGCCAAACAGGAAACGATTCTTTATCCACCCAGTACGTATGTACATTTACATAGATATAGACATAATATCAGATCTAAATTGTGTACTTTATGTATAAATGTATGAACAAGATATAGTATATGACAAGGGGAATTGATATAGTACAATACAAATGTACAAAACCTCAAGATGTATCAAAGTGCGTATAGAATGGAAACCCTTACAATTTCTAATTGTAAGTACAATTTAACTAGGCCTTTGCGAGCATCAAAATAATCGAATTATATCCATCATGCAATATTAAACTTGCGTGCTCTTATCTCGGAGAGATGAGATATGAATATTGAAGAATAGAATATCTAGGATCAGTGGCGCACCCCCCTCCCCCTAATTACTATAATATAAATTTAATTTAACAAATTTGATAGATAAAAATATGAAAAGTATATATAATTACAAAAAATGTACCCCCTCCCCTCGCCCGAATTTTTTTCTGAGTTCGATCAAAATAATTGTGTCATTTTTACAACTCTTTGAGATTTTAGAGTTTGATAAAGGTATCTATATGAAAATTTATTTAAAAAATTAAAAACTATAAATTTATTATTTTCTGATGTTTTTAATATTTTACTTCAAAAATTATTATCTTTTTTCATAAGAAATGTAATGCTCTACAAAAAATATGTTTAAAATGTTTATATAACATGCGTCGTTTTTGAGATATTTTTAAAACAAGAACAATTTTAGATTACACATTTTTATGTCAGACTATCAACAAGTAGACCCAACCAATCTAGTTTCATTAAAATTGGTTTAGTTCAGAAACAAAAGGTGTTCATTTTCACCTGAAACGAAATTTCAAAAATATTCAAATTAAAGACCAAGTTCTTACTTTCAGATATAATCACATAGATTCTTTTTATTTTTCGGATATAACAAAGAAGTAATTCTATTGAAATAATAATTAAAATAAACAAATAAATAACAAAATAAGTTTGAGAACCAGAGTCAACAGATTAAAAAAAGATGGAACCAAAGAAAAAAGTTTTAAAACCGCTGCCGATATTTTTTTATATAAAACGTACAAAACTAAATATTAAATAATAATGGATTACGCAAAACATTGTCCACAATACTACTTATATAGAATCGTAAATATATTGACATATACAAAACGAAAAACAAAAATACATTGACACAATTTTCAAGAAACAAGAACATCAACTGTTGTAACTTTGATACGCGCGTCGTGATAGATGTATACTATATACATATTAGCATATACGTTTAGATTCAGTACGTCATAGTTGACATGTCGTACATTTGACGGGAGAACCACGAAGTGGGATCGCGAGACTCCAGGGAATTCGGTTAAAAGTTCTCCAACTGCGTGCGACCTTGGAATTCAGTTTCTGTCAAGTGGATTTTAATAATATTGATTTTAGGTTCAAGCATCTTAGATAGTTGTTCGTGCTTTGTAGAGAGTAAATAATATATATTATGTATGGGGAAGGCAGATTGTGTTCTACTTGTTATATATATACATAAATGCCATTTGCAACATTTCAAGCAGTCGCATTTTCGGTCACGACTGTTTAAAAATGCATTTGTTTATTTTTGCTTCCTTGCTGTATTCGAAAGATAGGGCGAAGCTATGTATATCTTATATTTTAATGTTTAATCGCATCGCTCAAGAATTACATTTGGAAAGTTCTGATAGTCAAAGCTCTTTATTTTCTGATTATAATTGATTTTTTTAAATTGCTGCACATTGTATACTTGCTATTATTATATGCCGTTTTATTATAATAATAATAATAATATAAACTCATACTTATAGGTATACTTTTTCAATAATTTAACAATTACTGCATGTCGTACGCCACAATGTGACAGCAATCATAATTATAATAAACCAAATAACTAAATAAAATAATGATTATACTATACTATACTATACTTCAATACAGAATAATTAATTAATATCCATAAAGGTTGTAGTACTACGTCAATGTATATCCTTTACAATTAATAAAAAAAATTGGCAAATGTTTGAAAATTTGTTTATTATTTATGTTTTGGAGCTAACTTCATGCATAATACATATTCAGGATTTATTAGAATTTATATTATTAATTTATGAAATGACTATAAATAAGTTATAATTATAATATATATTACATATTATAATATAAATAGGTATATCTCCCTTCTCCTAGATTATTGAAAATAATAAAAATCCTCGAAATAGGACTATCTACCTATATAATATTTATAAATTGAATACTATTTATTTTGTAAAGTTAGTCTTTTTGGCTTATGAATATCTAGTATATAATTATCGTAGTCAGAATTTAGTGTGTATGTAACATATAATGTATATATAATTTAAAACCGAATGCAAGCATGCACGATAAGGGACGTACATTTTTTAAACACAATTTTTGTAATAAGCAAAAACATGCTTATTACAACACGATATGGAAACGATAACAAAAACCAATATTTTTTGATTTATTTATTTGTTCATGAAAACAAACGAAAGATATTTTCATTCAATTAGAAAATGAAAAATTTATGTATACAATTACGCATTTTTTTGTAATATTCAAAATATACTCTTACCACACAATATGAATGATATATATGTATATATCAGCAGTTCCCAAATTATTTTTTATAAAAATAAACAATGCTGCATCAAATGACACGTGTAACCCCTGAATTTATCCCTAAAACCTACATTGTCATTTTTTACTCTTATTAATTGTTAAAATTTTTCAACGGGGAGAGGGTTGATTTGTAAAGAAATACCAAAAAAAAAATTAAAATACCATAATAATGTAAGAATTTTTTTTTTGCTTTCCACAAATTTTAAATTATGTGCAATTGCATAGTTTAAACAAATGGTAATTGAAGTCAATGGAAGTCTAGGGAAATTTAATTTGATTTTTTTTTGTAGGGGGCCCCCAAAAATACTTTGCGGGCAGGCCCTCGTTCTCTTAGCTACGCCATTGTTCATAATCTTTTTTAATTTAAATATTGCGTTCCTATAGAACTAAGGACATACAACTTATACATACTTAAATGTTTAAAATTTCAAAATATATTTGCGTATTTATATGAGACGAACGAATAAATATTTATATTTTTTAAGACTTGATTCGTTCACTGAAAATATTCGTTCAAAAAGAACGAATTATTTGTTGAGATACAATACATTACAATGTAAATACTTTAATACTTGATACCTACATTTTTGTAAAATTATGTATTATTAAAAAATTCTATCATTACTGTCACTTATGAAAGATTTTCAAATACATACAACGTCATTAACATGAATATTTACATTGCAATTATCATAACGAGGTAAACGGTTTAAAAAACGTCCATTTTACAAGTGAGTATTTGCACATGAGTGCAATAATTGTTTTGATAAGATCTTTTGTATGTGAATTAATGGACATACAATTAATTATACATGTGTATTATTAACAATGTGACAATCTCTCCATTATAAAGTAGACTTTAATTATCAATTATTAGCTAATTACAATTACATTTTCGTTTTATAAAGGGCAGGAGCATAATCTTTATACAGTGAGTTTCAAGAAATTCGTTAAGCATAGGAAATTTATTGATTGGGTGAATTAGAAGTGTTGTAACTTTTGTACAAATATAATGTCGTGTGACTGCGGTACATTTTAAATTATTCTAACTCACCCAATATTTTTCCTATGGCTTAATTAACTTAAAATACACTGTATTACGGCAAGGTTAGTAAAGTAATAGGTTGCCTCATAACTCTGGCGGAGAGTGGCATGAGAGGGGAGAACGCGTCATCGTGAGGAACTCTTTGACATTATAAATGGCTGTCAAACTATATTTACTCTTTATTTTAGTTAAGCTGATTTATTGTAAGTTGTTTTTAAATATTTTCATTTGATATTGATAGTGTACTGAGTTTTAAATCTAAATTTTTATTATTTTATTATTATAAATTATAGTTTTAAACAAGTGTTTTTTTATGTGTAACCAAGAAATGTATTTCTTTAAGCATTGATTTCTGACATCATTTTAAAGTTTTTATGAAGAAATATTATATGTAATAATTTGTGCTTCTGTAATAAACAATAATATTTACTTTTTTTAAATACAAATATCCAAAAATTCGAAATAATTTGAAAAAAAACTTAATATATGAAACAACGTTTAAAGGTTCCTCAGGGTGACGTCATCACACGCAGCCGCTGATTGGTCAAAAAGTTATGAGGCAACCTATACATATACTAACCTTGGTATTACGGAATATGGATAAATCAAAAGACAAGGTAGTCTCATCAGCTCCTTGACCAATCAGCGCTGGCGCGGGAATTAACGTCAGCACGAAGACTTATTCAAATGTTATAAATGTATAATAGAATATCAATTACAAAAAAATCCTTTATTTATTATTCTTGTTTTCATATTTTTTAATATTTTAACAAAACATACAATCAAAGAAGTATAAATTCGATATTGCAAAATCATAAGAAAATATAATTTAGTCTATTTGGGGAGCGTCATTTTTACTATTCTTTGTTGGCAATTCGTTCTGTGATTCTGACAGCTTTTTATAATTTTCCAATGTCGAATTTGTACTTCTCTGATTAAATGTTGTTAAAATATTAAATAATCCGAAAATAAGAATAAATAAAGCAATTTTTCGTAATTGATATTCAATTATACATTTATAACATTTGGATATGTCTTTAATTTTCGCACCAACGCTGATTGGTCAAAGAGCTAATGAGGCTACCTTGTTTTTATATACCTCGGTAAAAGTAAACAAAAATATTTCTGCGGAGTACTTGATATCTATGGATTTTTTATACTTATGTATATCTATAAATTCGTAGACAACATAACACAGCTGTCAATTGTACTGGAAATACATCAAAGAAAGACATTTTCGTTTACCATACTTTTGTTTGGGAACGAAATTCTTCATAATAATAAACATATGTCTGTTATGACTATAGGAGAATTATATTGTGAACTATAAAACAGGGATGACAAATAAGTGGCACGCGTGCTATAATAATTCAACGTAATTAAGCATTTGTATTATTTAAATTGACAAAAATATTTTTATAGATCTTGATAACAACAAATAATTTTTAAAATTCAAAACTTGTTCTAGTCCAGAAACATTAGGTTTTCACTGCGGAAAAATTTGCACGGAGCTGAATTTTTAAAAATAAATATCCCCATCGATTTCTTGCGAGCATACTTTTTTTACAGCCCACAAGAGGTGGTAGGTAATTAATTAGTTTTATGTAAATATCTCTATATCTATTGGTTCTGTGACTATAATAGTTATTATCAAATATAAAGACTATAGAAAATAACTTACAACAAAGTTCTAATACCTTTTTTCGTCCAAGTAATCGTTTTAACGTATCACTGGGGTATTCTCGTCTAAAAATTTTAAAAATTCGAAAAAATCGATTTTTTAAAATTAGCTTAGCTTTTACAAATTCTTTATAATGCCCAACACAAAAGTTTCTATATCTACCGGGATTTTCCTTACTTTCAATTGTTTACAAATACACATTTTTTATCATAGAGAGTAACATATTAATTATTTTTATTTTTTTTATTTAACATTTAAATTAAATTTTAGTGAAAAAAGGTATCAAAATTGTGTCTTACCGCCCTGTATTCTGATGCATCTGTGTATTGTAGGTATATACAAGAAGTAATTCCACTCGAATCTGTAGAGGTCGTTTAGGTGTCAAATAACATTGCAATTTGAATTAATGGTAATGTATGTAATAATATCATATGTAGGATATATACATACAACAGTACAATATATGAATTAATGCACTCACTGTAGTATATGGGGCAGAATTATGTGTAGCAATGTTGGCTGCAGTTTGTATGTTTGTAACTTTCTCATCAACTCAATGATATATAGTATTAATAACACTACAGGAATTCCTGTTATCACGGATAAAATCAATGTTGAAATTTAGATACTTACACGTTTGTATATTATCAACTCAACACTATTATTAATTGATATCTTGTTATGAAATAGAGTGGTTGTTATTGATCAAAATAATCAAATTGTAAATGCAATGAAACTACTACCCGATAAGGAAATACAGGGTGTCTACATATCAGAGTACAGTATGTCAATATAGTCCGAAATTTTTCATCGTGAATATTTCTTAAAGCGACTCAAAATTTAAAAAATGTTTTAAATAAATAATAATGAGTTTAGTATTGTCTATTTAATAATATTTTTTTCACAAAAAAGAAAATATATTTCATAAAATTTAAAAAAATTAATATTTCGTAAAGTTTTCATATGCTCATAAATTGTCAAAATGGTATATACTCAGGAATGACTAATCTACGGCATATATTTTTATTATTAAAATTCAGAGTTGACATGTCCCCCAAATTTTCAATTTAAATTTTATAAGTAGGTAAATAATAATTATTTAAACAAAAATTTTGTGCAGCGAAATACTTTTTAAAATAAATTTCATACATTTTTCAACAAAATTGATCTGTTTACCCTATCTTTGATAGTTTTTGAGATATTTCGTTTTCAGAAAAAAGTACATCAAATTTTTAAAAGTCGATATTTTTGGGGGATAATTCTTTTTGTACCGTTAATAATTTTCTCTAAACTAGTACTAAAACATATGTAATAATTCGGGCAAGACATACACGAGTGTATGCCATAAGGGTTCTTTTTGAGTTAGAATGAAAATAAAAATATGGTCATATTCTACTAATTGAGATCTATATTTCAATACATACATACCTAAATATAAATAAAAATAAAAGATTCTATGACACCCCTCCCTATTATTCCCAAATTTAAAATGATATTGCTGACTTTAGTATTTATCGTTGGTAGTTCCACCAAAGCCTCGTTACCAGATTTTTTAAGCCAGTAGTTAGAGGGGGGGAGGGGGGTATATATTACTAAAATAACAACAAGATGAACTTAAGATGTGATACAAGTTATGGTTGAATTTAAAATGAAAAAATGTTACATAACTAACAAAAATTCATAATCTTAAATATTTGTGTAAACTCTTGTTCATACGCTAAGATACAGCAAAACATTAAATATACATTACATACATACACTACGTGCTTTTTACGATTATGCATAGAGAAATATTGTTTTTAAAATATTATACGTACGAATAATGCAATAAATTCAGATGTGTTTCTTCTTGTCACATAAAAGCTTTTAATGCTATATTACAATTGTAGAGAGTAACATAACATAACATAAAGTGACATTTAATATGCAGTTACAAGTTACATTTCTGAACTTATCTACAAGTTTTCAGTGCTACAGTAAAAAGCTATTACCTATTGTAGTGGGTGGTGTAATGCAGTCTTCTATTTTCTCATATATATATATAAATATATACAAAATACACATATGCAACTGGAATACAAGGTTCAATTTCATACGAACTCATTTTCATCTGCTGTAGATGATATCTTGAATTTAATTATTTAAATTACTTTTCTCTATATAATATGGAATGGTTTTAACAGTGCAAATCCACTAAAGGAACAGTTTAGTTTCTGTTGCATATTTCGAAAAATTTTCACTATATACTTCCTTTTTAATGGTACCAGAAACAAAGTTTTTTCGTTTTCTTGTTTCCATCTGAAGCGGTAAGCATCAAAGAAAATAGGAATGTGAAACATTTGTCAAGATAAGTATGTTGCTGTAATGGATACAGTTTGTTCCTGCAACAATAAAAATGGAGACAACCAGAAACAGTATTGAAATGTTCCTCACATACATTTCTTTAGTTTGTAATGTTCATACTTGTTGACATGAGCTTTTTAATATGGATATAAAAGTCAATAGGTTTGTTGTTTCATCAATTTTGCTTCTTATGTCCGGTATTATAAAGGAGCTAACAAAATTTGTTAGCTAAGAAACACTTTCAAATGGGGTATCAAATCTACATGAGAGTTCCCTTGAAGTATAATGAGGTTTCATACTTATCTGACAGTTCCTTTGAAATTTCATGAGGTGTTTAATAAATTTATCGGTATTAAAACAGTTATTTCATACGGTCAGAGTCACCAACTGTGTTATAATAAGTTGAAATATCACTGATCTAAATTCTAAAACAAATATATAGATAATAACAAATAATTAAATGTGCTTGTCAGTTAAAAAAATTTGTTAGCTTATTTATAATAGCGGACATTAAAGATACATTTTCAAGATGACATTTAAGCATTTAAGAAGTCTATGACGTCTCTATCCAGATTCTATAGTGATTGATTTGTTTTTCAATTAACCCATCGAAACGAAGAAATAATGTTTCATAACAATTTTGATTGATATTTACCTCTTCGAGATTAGTGACGTTCATACTCAACCAGCTCAACATAATTAAATTTTTTTTGTTAGAATTCAAAAATCTATCACATGGTCTATGCACGTGACTACTTTTAACACTAGAACGAGCGTCAAACGGAATGGTATCTAAAGAATCTGGCAATTTGGCGTATTTTACAGTTCAAAGAACCGGGAATAAATTTTGTTAATTTAAAAAAAATATTTAAGCTGCACATTTTTAGATCAAAATGAAGATTTTAATTTACAAAAACTGTTAAATACCATAACATGATTTTTATTTGTATACATTTGTGTTACTTTGAATACATATAGACCAGAACACAGTCGTTCGGAAAATTATTCCGATTGAATTTTTGATTTATATCTTATTGGGGAAGTTGGCCCGATTATAAAAGTGCAAGGTGCCAGTCGATACCTCGGTAGGATATTGTTTGAACCGCGAAAAGGCCCTACAAAAATAAAATAAAGTTTTTTGAAATCAATTTTTTTTGTATTATATTTAGGCCTTTTTGCATTAAAAAGATCCTTACACTCATGTATGGAACTCTACTCTTATATTTGTTATAAATTTTTTAAAGTTCGTGAAACCTTAAATTTAGGTATTTTCAATCATGAAAATTTTTACTTTAAAACTAGTGTTTTCATACTTTATAATCTTTTTATAATCTTCAAATGATGTTAACAATTTCGTATACTTCAGTTTCAAGATTTTCACCGGTAACCATAATTATTTAAATTAACAACCAAGCGCGTTTCTCTACTCTGCGCGTTTATATTGTTCTGGTCTAATGTCCGGTATTATAAAGGAGCTCGCAAAATTTGCTAGCTTGCAAGCACTCTTAAATGGGGTATTAATTCTGTACTAGTATCTATGGATTAGCTCTGGAATTTAAAACAGTGACACTTCAACTAATTGTAACACAGTTGGCATCTTTCACCGTACAACATAATTTTCATAATATCACCACTGTTTTAATACCGTTAGTATTTACCTACAACGCGTGCGCCAAAAATGTCGAAGTCATCAACAAACTCCAAAAGAAATATCATATAAGTTTGATATCTCATTTGAGAGTGCTTGCAAGCTTGCAAATTTGCGAACTCCTTTATAATTCCGGACATAATACTACAATTTTTATTAAAAAAATAATCAATCAAAAATATTATTTAAGTACCATCTAAAGTCTACATGCATTCAGTAATTAAAAGTTATAATTTCCAGTAAATATGGCAAGAACATAATAAAGTACACTGTTAAATACACATAATTTCAATTTACAACGGATTTCATGAAGAAAACCACGACACTTCTTATTTATGTAATTTAGAGATTATATCTTAACAATCAGATGCATTTGTTTGTGGAACGAGAGCGCGATATGTTTACATTATCTAATCGGAATAACGCTATCTCACTCTCACATGTCATGTAATCGACCTGGGCTTGATCTGATGGTGAAAACAGTGGCTGGAATTTGTAGGAAAATTTCTAATAAGTTATTTTTTGTATAAATTGTTTTAGAGGATATCAAGCTATTTTTGTATAGTTTTAAATTTATATTTATTTAAAATTTATATTAATATCAAATTTAGTAAATACAGGGTATCCCACGGGAAGGCATTGAAACTAATCAGCAGTCATTTTCAAATAGATACAGTTATTGAAAAAACAAAAATTGCGTTAAAAAGAGGAGAGTCCACAATTTAGGAGCAATTACTTAAAATGAATAATCTAACACAAAAGTGTGTGGCAGTTCTTGTAGGGAGGTTTGTATAAATCTCGACTGCATTTTTGTATATAATAAAAAAAAATTGTAAATATCAAATTTTAAAGGTTATGTTATTAAACAATTAAATTACTCACAAAGCTCTGTATTGGCACCACTGTCTAAAGTATTTAACACATTAGTCACCAAATGTTTATGGTTGAGTTTTAATAACTATTTTCGAGTTTAATTACTGACGTTCCCCCTACACATTAACCGCCACTGTTTTTAGTTGATCTGATGGTAAAACTCGTTCTTTTAAATGTAAAAGCAGCTCTTCCGCCGGATACTTAAAAGCTGCACAGAGGTTGTAAAATAGATAACAGTTTACGGCCGTCTCATTTATAGTAGTCTATTATAAAACTTTCTGCCGAATTAAGTACATATTTCAAACTGGAAGAAAAAACCACCACCTCCGCGGTTTCTTCAGTCGAATGAATACTTCTTGATATAAACTAAGTTTGATTTATTTTATTGATATTCTTTAAAATTGTGCTTAAGATGGGAGGTTATAAAATATGTGTGTTTTTTTCAGTTAGAAAATAAAAATCTCGCTTTTGTTAATAGCTCTCATTTTATGTAGTCTCGACATGTTATATATACGGTATATATAAATTTTATTGACGATTTTAATGAGGTGGCGCTATTGTACTTTAGAGAAGAAAGTTTTATGCTTTCTGTGAAATATCGTTCTTGAATTATTTATTGTAGAGTTTACTAATGTATTTTGTAAAAAGGAAAATTCTTTTTGATCCGTAATAATTATTTTTAAGTATTTTCATAAAAAAGTCACCTAGAAAATGTTATGACATTTTTAATTTCTCGAATGAATAACACAGCTACACAAAAAAAAGTGCGGAGCCAAAAAAGCATTGTAGTATGGACGAGCATATTCGAAATCTAAATTTTTAGAATTTTCTGCTTATCAGTTTTTTTTTATTTGAGCTTGAATTTTGGGTTTAGGTTGAATTTTTCCAAGTTGGTTAAACTCAAAATTCAAACTGGATTTCGACTATGCTTAACCATTACTACAATGCTATATAGGTCGCTTTTTTGACTCCGCACTTTTTTGTGTAGCTGTGTAATTATTGATTATTAAAATAACCTTCTACATATTAAATAAGTTCAACTAGCACATTTGAAAACTCCCAAAAGAACCATAAATATCATTACCATATGTAATATTCGTATCGACTAAAGAAAAATATGTCTTGACATAATTATAAACATGGAATTTCTCTCAAGAATTTTCTTTTCATTGCCATTCACACAACAGAACGTAAGCATCTCATACATAATAACTTATCTCCATAATACACCCCAAAAGATTTTTAAGTAGAAGCCGTGATCTTTGAGAGCCTTTCCTCAAGATCATAACAATAATAATAAAAGCTGTAAAGCACTGCCAGAGTACGAGAGAGAGAGAGAGGCACATAATGAAAGAGAAAGAGCAGAGAAAAGACGTGATTTCGTACTCGTGCAAAACAGTTTATTACATGCAGTTTTCTTTTGCATTTGTATCTTCTATGTAGCTGCTGATCGTAGGTTGTCTTGATTAGGAGTTATATCTGTCTCGTATACATGTTGTAACTTGTTTCTCCACAGACTGCTAGATTTAAGTTTAACTTATTGTTAGGTGGCTAGATGTTTGCATGTATACCTATATACGTATATGTTTTATATGAAATTTTAGTGTAGAGTTTAAAAAGTTTAGTTAACACAAAAAATTTAAAAATGAAGATCATGTTCGGTACTTTTTTCTGCTTAACTTTCCTGAAACAATTTTTAAAATTAAACCTTTCTTCGGAACTGGGAAGTAAAAATAATGTAAATATATTAAACCGTTTTATTCATACAAATATATGCATAATTTTAGCTTGAAAAATATTGCGTAATGCATATATGTAAATTTCAATTATGTAACATACATATATCAGAAAATTATTCTAATATCCATTACCATATTTATTATCACCGTGCAGCCAATAAACACGTGTAAATCAATAAAGAGTCCATAAAGGCGTAATTTGGTTTTAATGTAATGTAAAAACATTCTAAATAATTAGCTTTTTGATTTTACATATATGCATTATATGCACATATACATATAATACAGGATGAGTCATATCAGGTGGAATAAACTTGAACAGTTGATCGAGAAAAATATTTCAAGCAAAAAAGTTCATATGAACATGTGTCAGGAAAATCTTCAGGAGGGGGCTACAGACTCCCAAAGATTTTGCCTAAAATTAGTTTTTATTTAATATCTGGAGAACCCATTGTAATACTTCCAAAGTGGAAAATGAAAAATTTGCCTAAAAAATCATCAGATAATTGTTAATAACTAATGAACTATGCAATATAAAAAAAGTCCTACGTACTTCCATAATTAATTAATACTTAACCGGGCATCAAATTTTATAACTGTATCACGATGGGTTCTCCATACATTAAATAAAAACTAATTTTAGGCAAAATTTTCCCAACACATGCTTTTTGCTTGAAAGATTCTTCTCGATCAATTGTTCATGTTTGTTCCACCTGATATGACTCATCCTGTATAATATTATAAATTCAATTCATTAAATGATAATATTGTTCTATATAGATGTTACATATATGGATATACATAAATTGTTACAGAGAAAAGTATGGTTTGCAGGGAAATAGGGAAATCAATGTTATTTAAAGATATACATACACAAATATTTGCTTTCCTGTTCGTAATACAACAAACTATATATAGTAACTGGATTCATGGAATTTTGACACCAAAATAATAAGAGAAAACAGCACGGCTTCAATAGGGGGGTTGATTCAATTAAATTGTGCTTATGTATGTAACGTATACTTGATTTTTTTTCTAAATAATACCACAAGAATGTTGAAAATAGTTTTTCTATTTAAATGAAAATGTTTCGCTATAACGCTCTTTCAAAATCCCGTTGTATCTCGTGACGTCACTAGACCATAAACAAAAATTATAAAGCTCTCACATTAGTTGACTAGTGTTTATTAACTAAAAAATATAAATATACATTTAGTTATATTTGAAAATTAATGCATTCCTAGAAATTATTAATGTGCATAAAATAGCTATATGTGAGTTTTTCTGCTTTTATATTTTGGGAAGAGGTTCCCCGAAAAAACCTAAGGGTTCAGAGAGTCGAAAATTCGAAAACCACTGATATTAACGATACTGTTGATTAATTATAAGTGTGGGTTATAATTTATATTTAATACTTCGCAGATAGTGTTAGCTTATAGCTAGCTTTGCTTCAAAGCAAATCCTTAATATATCGAAAATTAGTCTATTGACTGTTTTTATTTAAATTTTTCAAATAAATTTGATCAAAAAATGAGTACTAAAAAAACTAGAAGAAAACTTCGAAATTATCTTGTATAAATATGAGATTGATTTAACTATTTTGGTTTCGGGAGCCAACCTTCTAAAGTTAACTTTAAACATAAATTAAATGTGTCAATTATATATTGTTAGTAACTATGGTATTCCTTCACAAATCTGGTACAGGCGCGGATCTAGGTTTACAATTTGGGAGGGGTCATTGTTTGAGATAAGACTGTTGGGGGGGGGGGATCATGGACTGTGACAAGAACAAAAAAGTTATTTTAGTGTATTTAATAAGCATTTTTTTTGCTTTATTTTTTCATGACCCCCCCTGGATCCGCGCTTGATCTTGTAAGTACCAACACTAACATTATATTACAGACATAACAAAAGCCCAAACTCCTACATTTTATTTAGTATTTGTTGACCTTTGACTAAGAAAAATACTTTTAACTTGGAAATAATCTTGTTTTGTGTATTGTTTCGAGAGAACTTTTATCAATACATATTTCTTTCTGACCTATAATGTAAACAGCAAACAAAGCACCTATTTCATGTTATCTCCGTCAAGTAACAGAACACAAACCTATCGCACCATCTGTAGGCAATGTATTGTCCCTCGTCAAAAACCAGTCCTTGAGATGTGTATCTGCGGTGGAAGGATAAAGGTACATATATACAAAACTCTACACTGGCTATGTTTCGTCTGTTAATTATAAATGAATCGATCAACTTTTCTACAATATTTAAAATTTTAGATTATAACATGATTATTTGAAATAGCATTCTTATGTGTATTTGTTTTATTAGATTTGTAGTGTACTTGAAGTTGAATTAAATAAATGTAAAATGTATAATTGATGGTTAGTTTAAGACAGCGATTTCCAGTCTAGGATACGACTTTTTTAATAATCCTAGTATATCCAAAATACAACATTTACAATTTTTCATGTTAAAGGTAATTTTCTAATTATGAATATACCTGAAAGGACAGGTTTACTCAAATTGAAAGTATTAACGAGAAATTGTTTTTTTAACTTTTTTTGCTCTACTAGGGATTTTTATTGACTGAAATCTGTATATTTTAGTGGGTATAAGCATTTTGTTTTCAAAATTATAAATTACCAAGATCACTCTCAAAAGTGAGGTAACGTTTGTTTTAGAACGCGAAATGCTTTCACACACTAGTGTAGATCGAGAAAAAAGACCTGTCATTTCTTCATATCACTTTCTCTACGGAAAATCTCATCGAAACTGAAGATTCCCAAGTCAAAATCATTTGCACGGCAGTGTATACTTAAGTAATAATAATATAAGTATATATTGACAGGATGTATATCATTTGATTAGAAACTTAACACTATCCACTAATTAATATCCTTTGTAATAACGGTTATAATATCATATAATTTTATTAAAACAACTCGAAGTAATAGAACGATGGTGCAATTATTATCCAACACTCGCATGGCTTTTGCAGCAGTAGTTAGTCGGGTTAGTGCATGCACAAAGTTTAGGGTTGCAATGTTGCAATTCTAAACTAAGCGCCCGCGTTAGTTACAGCAGTGGAGTCACACGAACTGCAAACAACTTCTATGAGACTGTTGCGGGTTTTGTTTTTTATTCGTTACATTGCACCGCACATTATATTTATTATATAATTATATAAATGTCGCACGATGAGCTTCTAAACTAATATCTACTAATTTTGTATTTGGTTAAATGGAAATAGATACTATTTAAAGTTTTGTTTTGTGTTTTAAAAAATAACTATTAAGATTTGGTGTGTACAAAAAGAAATTAAATTAATATAAAAAAGAAGGAGCAAGATGAATATACACTGGTGCCTCCCGATAACGAACTCCCGTATAACGAATCCCCCACACAACGAACGCTCGGAACCCTTCTACAACGAATATTCAATGAAGTTTGTCTTTCTATTTATGAATCTGTTGTAAACAATTCTGGCTTTTAGGATGGCAGACGACTTTTGAAGACGATAGTACATATGCGTATCTACTTATCAAAACTCCAATGTGCAAACCATTCACGCATGTCAAAAAGTAGGATATCTCGAACCGTTCGTTGTCGGGAGGTCCAAGTTCTTATATTCCAGTTTGTCTGTAAAAAAATTAAATTAAATCATAAAAATTTTTAATTTACAAAATATAATAATACCTTATCTAAACACCCAAGGTAGTTGTATATTTAGAAAAAATCAAAAAATAATATGTTAGTATAAACATTTTTTTTAAATATCAAATAAATTTTTTTTATAGTGAGATTGTGAAATTTATAACTGAAAAAATAGCGTACGTCATCATTTAAGGGTTACGAGCCTCATCATCCCCCCCCTTCCTAATTATATTTACGTCATACTTCGATGGTGCTTAACATTTATGTGTTATTGTAATCCTATTACTATTTTGTATAACAACATAAGAGAGAGCCCAAGAGAAATAACAAGAAAATAATCACACGGAGAATATAGAACTAATCATACATGAAAGGAGTTTATGTTGAACACATGCGTCTATATAAATAGTAAGTATTTATACTACCTAACCAATAACTGGATTTACTTCCAATACATATAGAGAAATTTCTTAGAATAAGCGAATAATACATACACAGATAAATACAATATGATGTGTTCAATCTCGAGATACAGAATAGTGCGAACGTCTTACAAAAGCAAGTAACACTGTGATCCGCTTAAACTTGTGCGATGGATTTTGCACCAACAATAATGGTAACTGAGTCATGTGTGGAGCAGATATTTAGCGAACGTCGGCAACAGAAATGTGTGCAACGGCGGCAATAGTTTGTGCTGATTAAGCTCACCAACCAACCAACTGATGTCGTATCAGAGGTGTATTGGATTAGAAATGGATTATCTCAACATATAAGTATATTTAAACTAGCGCATTAAACCCGATGTTACCCGGGTTAATATCTACAAATTATACACCTATATAAATCAATAAAATATTGAAACCGTAAATTATAGATTTCTTTATTCAATGTTTTTATATAAATTACATTATTGTTACATCATAGAAAAGATAAAATAATTTTTTAGTCTTTTGATCTTAAATCTTAAGTTTTCATAAAATGTTAATAGCTAAAAACATGCACTGGAAAATTATCTAACTATTATTGAAAACCGCATTAAAGTTGGTTCAGTAGTTTTCTAATTTACCTGTAATTTTCAGAAAAATATAACTTCCTTTTATAGAGGTAAAGATATTCAATCTAGACTTACCAAAATTGCAATTGAATGTAAAAATAGTTAAAATTTGATAGTTTTTTTCCTTTCTTCATATAATTAAACACATCTCCTGAATTTTATAGATTTTATCAATCGAACGATTAGAAAAAGTAAAATCTTATTTGCGATGTACAATGGACAACCTTATTGTAGATGTTTTAAAAACTCTATTATAAAGTAGTGTTTGGAATTCTATAAAATTTCACGTTTAAAATGTCAAATATACATCAATAACTTCCACAGCTTATGCATAATATATAGAAATTTATTTGAAAATTAATAATTTAACATAATATGAAAAATATTCAATATAATAAATAAACTTATTTTAACAAGTATGTTTTTTATTCAATTGTTGGCACAAATAGTACAAAAAATGATAAATATAACTTTTAATGTAGTCGAAGCATTGCACATTGCTACTGGGCAAAATTTGCAGAAATAGTTAATTAACAAACTCAATTTAAATTATATACCCATATAAAAATTTTTAAATAGTTTTTTTGCACATTTATAGGTTGTATAAATTAATATTCGTTGACTCATTATAATACATATATTTTAAAACGTGAACCAAGTAATTTTATTTGATAGTAAATATCAGTTTAACATCATTATACAGTAGATACTACCCTAGACGATTTAATATTGTCGATAATGTCCGCTTAAAATCGGACCAAGTCCATTTTTGTGAACTTTACCAAGCAGCGATGAGCAATGCTGACATTGCCCGGGCAGTGTCGTATTTGTTTTTATCACAATATACGTAGAAATATAACTAACTACCTAATACACGTAATATTTTGACAGAGATATATTTCAAAGTAACATACATAAGTACAACCCTGTGTTTAAGATTTAACACTGTTGAGAAGTGGTGGTAAGAGTGGCTAGCCGTGTGCATTGTCACAAGAACAAGTGAATTGAGATAGTTGTAGACTGTGATTCGGAATTGCATGAGGTATGTGGTTTCTTAAATGTTTCACATTCTGTATTTGATGATTGCATGCTTTGTATTATGTATATAGCTTAGGTATAATACAATTGCATACTGTGGAACTTATAAATCACTAACATTCATTATTTAATGATCTGTATTGAAACAAATTAAAAATTAAAAAATAATTATTATATAATCAACATTGTGTATATCTGTCTGTCTCATATAACTCTCTAATTACTGAATCGTTTGACCTATAAAGCATAATTATAGTAAATTGTGCATCAATAGTCAATCTAAGATATAAAAATAAAATTTTAAGTTTTTGGGGATTTTTGAGGTGAACCAATGGGTTACCATTTTTTATTCAATCCAGGCAAGTATACAATAGGCATGATGCCTAATTTGAATAAAAATATTTTTTGATGATCTTACGTGTCTCTTATTTCCAAAAAAATACTTATTTCTGCAGAAAATAAAGGTTTAATCACAAAAATTGACCCTTTTAAAACTAATTTTGAATTTGACGCCAAAACGCTTGTAGGTGTCATGGCGCATTTTTGACGTCACGCCTATGTAAACACTCTTTGACAACTATAATAAATCCTTGTTCCATCGCTAATGTTTCTCGGTTTTACTTTAGGTAACACAAAACTGAGCAAAATGATAATTTAAAACCACAAAATAATTTATTGCAGATATTAATGAAACAACAATGACGTTTACGTAGCCGTGACGTCTTCCACTCTAACTGGTGTTTTATCAAACATGGCAGATTGCTGTATTTTGCGTTTTTATTTTAACAATAATCATATTAATCTCGCTTTTAATATAAAAATAAATACAGTTTTAAGAATCTTTTTAACTTATTTCATTATTTAAAATCATAATTTCAGTGATACTTAGTTACTGGCATCATGCCTATTCAAGGCATTTAAATATGCAAACGTAAATAAAGAAATAACTTATTTTTTCTTCTGCCTATAACTCCGAAAGTACCTAATAGTGTAGAATAAGTTTTAATATTTTATTTATTCAATATAAATTTAAAACAACAAACTAGACAATTATAACCTGTAAATAATGCTGTTTATAGTGTAATCAAAACCAGACTACTCAAGCTATCGTGAACTCGGATTTCCTTCCTATCGTTAGTTCGGGCCAGCTTATATACCCGCTCAGTGGGTAGTGGGGTAGAGTTCGCTTCTGCGGGGTCCTGACTCAGTCAATGGTAGGGCGACTTGGGTATTTGTAGTATTGGGACGTGTTACAATATTAGTGAAAAAATCTGAAAAAGACCAAAAAATGTTTACGTATTTTTTCATTTTTAATTCAAAAGTATTTAATTATAATCCTTGCATTTGGAGCTTTTAATATAAACAAATAATCGAATATAACTAGCGGTTCTTAACTTGTCTTACATAATAATCGTCAATACAATCGAATAAATTATAAACTAATGGTACAGGGCACTAATACGCAAGACTCGACTTGCACTTACTATTTTTATACTAATTTATACTGAAAATATATAATTAAAAACACGAAACTAGTAATTTCATAATTTCATGTGAAGTAAATACAAAGAAACGCTAATAAATTTTGATTTAATGAAAAACATGAGTTCCTTGAACAAAATATTACAATGACGGTGGTGTCCGAGTCCCATAAACTATACCGGAAACTTTGTTCAAAAAGATCTTGGTGTTGAACACACATAAAACGTAGAAGTATCCTGAACGTTTGACTGAAAAGAATAAAAAATAGTCTGAAATAGAAATTACGCTCGGTTTCACTTCATAGATTCGATAAATATTTTTTTATTGCGAAGTTTGTAAGAATAGATTTTAGTAGCTATGAATTATTATTGAAGACAAAATAAATATATGTATAATGTTTACTAATTGAGTTGCCTGAGGTTGTTGGAAGATAACAAATTTATATTTCAAATGAAAATAAAAAATGTTTATTTCCCAAAGTTTTTTCCAGGTTGACAATTTGTCAAAATTGAATTGATAATTTTCACATCTGGCCATCGTCTTTTGTTAATTTAATAAATATCAAAACAAAAAATATTTTATTATACCCTTGTGGTCCATAGTTCTAGACCTTCTAGGAAAAACTGCAAATATTAAAAACCTTATTCAAATCAGTTCAGCGGTTCTCTTGCTTGAGTAGATTGATACCGAAATTGTTTTTAATACAATGTATAGATTACTATAATAATAGACAGATATGTTTCTAACTATAAGTGAAAGTTGTTACAATAGTTTAAGAACGTTATAAGTAACGTTTTAATTTTTTAAATTTTAGGGTAAATTTGTCTTAATATAGGGAGTCCTCGACTTACGCGATTTGAAAAAAAAACGTTTTTTTTAATTTCGCGGCGCTTTGTATCCCTGCGGCCATTTTGCCATCCGAGATTATCAAACATCTCACCCTTCCCTCGTTCCCCCCTTGTCTATATGCTCAAAATTTAGTTAGCACAACAGGGAATTTTTTTAGGGTTTTTAGTACTGAGTTGATGCATTTTGTTTACAATTTTAAGCATTTTTCTTTGTTGCGTTCAATTGTTTTACAAAACTGATTGTTATATTTTTTGCTACAGTAAGTTCCCGACTTACTTGAAAACCTTTGGAACGAATTAATCGCGTAAATCGAGGACTTACTGTAATACAATATAACTTTTTGAGAACAATTATTGTATCGAATATTTAATATTATTTAAATAATTCAACCGGAGTAACTGTAAACAATTTCATGATTGTGTGGGTAAAATATTCGTGTCGCTAGTTCGGGAAACGGCCGCTAGGCTCATATAATTTAGTTTACACGTCATAAAGCAATACCGCAGCGCCATCTTACCGCGAAAGATACGCCGCTTACAGGAAGTGTGCCGTAGGTCAGAACACATCGGAACTTTATCTCTATTGTAGTACACATTTATCTTATTGTACGAGGCTGTTTTGCAGTTATCTTGTGTCTATCTTTTATAATATCGACGTATGGAATGTGTTATTAAAGGTCTGTTATACATATATGAATATGAGGAAACCCACGTCAATAACCAACTACATACGTACTAGTTTTATTGCTGTTTTTTAATTACAATTCCATATTTGAATTTATTTCAAATATTTTTTGAATAATTTTCGTATAAGCGTGAAATGCATGGGGAAATCCTAAACGGTAAGAGATACAGCTTTGGTTTAATATGATGAATTATTCGTAAGAAGGGAGTGAGTATCACTGTATAAAAAAATATTAATAATTCTATGTGGTTTAGGCGGTATACCCAAAAATCTGAAAATTCGGATTAATAGGTTGGTACTTTTTGGTTGTGTTTTCTTAAAGTACTTTTTATTGGTGTAATTAAAATTCTTATATCTTTTAGTTTGTTAGTTACAAGCCCATACTTTAGTTTTTCTTATGGGGCACGCTATAGTTTATTTGAATGTATTTTTTACTCTACTTTACAACGATATGTAACTTTTCATATTTGCTATCAAAAAAAAGTAAGAACATTTTTTTTAAATAGTTTATTGTTTTTAAATATTCATTTATTATTTTGATTGTTGTTATTGTGATTCTTGTTTAACAATTTTTGTTTTTTATGGCCTACTTAAATTTTAATAAATACCTATGCTTTATTTATTTTATTATTTTATCTATACTTCACTAAAATTGATTCAGTTAATGACATATGCGTGTGATAAGGATTCAAATTCCTTCAAATTTATTATAGAAACCCCCCAAAATTTTAGTTATAATGCGCCACTGTATAATATACTATTTATAATAGATATATAAATATATATACATACATACATTACGTTTATTTTTCATGTAACTAAGAAAAATATGTCTGAATTTGACATGTACACATTTCTCTATGTAATTAATATTAGAAATACGATCCCAGGCCACGTGGGAGAAATTTATTAATACCTTATACATAAAACATTTACATCTAATTTTAATACCCATATAAATATACACGCACAAATTAAATTATAAGAAAATCCAAAATTTTTTTTTTAAATACAGATAGCCCATAAGTCTATACCTATAGACCATTTAATACACAAAAAATCATATTTTATTTTAAAATTCTCATTTATTTTTTTATTTAAAAATAAAATTATTTTTAAGAAGTGTATTTTTGTTTAATAAAGTAAATAATTTGAATTTTTAAAATCTTAAGAATATATGGTAAAATCATCTGGCCCCCTCGCTAGTTACAACATTGCGGGAGAAGGGGGGGGGGGGTGTTTTAGTAAATTCGACCATTGTATTAAATTTTTGAAAAACCCCAGATTTGTACATGTTAATGGCAAAAGTTCAAACGTTAAAAAGCCCATATTTTTCAAACAGGATTTTTATATTACTTAATTAAATATCTATGCTACACTATCAGATTAAAGTAAAATGTATAAATAACAAAAATAAAAAATGGCTGCAGTTTAACATTTAAAAACTTATAAAACTTTGATAAATTATTTCTTTAAAAAATTATTTTAAAAATTCTCTATTTTATACACTTTTGAAAAATCTACCATAATAACTGCATTAACAGGCAATTTTTTTTTTAAAACTTACATTTATCCCTGAATAAGTAAAATTTTTACACTTTTCCAGTGAGTCGATCCTAGTATGCTATTCTTAATAAGTCATTAAAAACGTGATGCGATACTTTCAAACATTTTTTTATACTCATTGGACGGTGTAACACCTACTATGACTATTTTTGGTAAGCGAATATATTGAATAATTGTATAAATCTGGTTTTTTATCAAAAATTTACAAAAATGGCCGATATAAAAAAACTGTTGCACTTTGTATATAGATACATATATTTGCTTAAATCACTTTCAAATTACTCATTTTACCTATTTTCAAAATATTCGTATCGCCGAACCAAACAGCCTGTATTATGTTTATCTTAAATATTTATTTCTTCAATTACAATATATAAGCATACATACTATAAATAACCTAATAATTCTGCTATATTCGATATCAATAAACGAAATCATTGAATGGAAAACAATTTATTAATAACGTGTCCTTTCACAAATATCACAAGCACTTTGAACGAGTGAATGTCTTACACAAATCAAATTCCAAAGCTAATAACGCTGTATTTTTAAAACCGCAATGCAGGCAGAATTCTGAGACGAGTGGCCACCTGAATATATGCTCTCAAATCTGAATAAGCTATCATCTTCAGACGAAAGTGAATTTTCTATACAGAGCTGAACTTAAATTTTTAAAATTCTTCAATCCGAAACTTCTGAATGTACAATACATACATATGTAAATTCTTAGTAGGTACCTCTACCGGAATTTGAATATTAGAACGACTAGAAGTCAAAAATATATTTAAATTAACTTATTTTTATTATTTAAGGATTGTGAATTTAATGTCTATATAATAAACTTAAGTTGATAAAATAGGTATCATCACAAACAGACACTTTATAGAAAAAAAGTTAATACTTTTTTTTACTTTCAATGAATTTTTACTTTAATTACCTACTTTAATATAAAGTATTTCATCATTATCACTATGAATTCATGGTTGTTAAACACCTTTCATAAATATAATGAACGATTTTTTTTCAATTTATTAAATTATGGTAATTTAATTTAATTTTATCAAAGTTAAAAACTATCAGTTATATTAAATTATTCATCTGTCTATTTTTATAACAATAACAATCGTGACTAACGAAAGTACATCGTTTATAAATACTTAAATTTATTGAATATTAAGCTTTTATTTGATACCTGCCGAGATTGAACAAATTTTTTCAATCCATTTAAACATTCCCCCCCCCCCTCCTCTCAAAAAGTGCAAGACATGTATAACTCAGATCTATTATTTGTCCACCATTAACTTTAACTATGCCAAATATCAGCTCTTTGTCAAGTACATAGAAGGCTATGACAGACAGTGTTGATTCCATAATGTCCGGTATTATAAAGGACCTAACAAAATTTGTTAGCTAGCAATTACATTCAAATGGGGTATTAATACTGTACTAGTATCTATGGATTAGTTATGGAATTTAGAGCAGTGACACTTCAACTAATTGTAACACAGTTGGCATCTTTGACCGTACAAAATAATTTTCATAACATCACCACTGTTTTAATACCGTTTGTATTTACCTTCAACGCGTGCGCGAAACTTGTCAAAGTCATCAACAAACTCCAAAAGAACTGTTTTGATATCTCAGTTGAAAGTGCTTGTTAGCTAACAAATTTGTTAGGTCCTTTATGATACCGGACATAAGTGTTCCTTTTTCCGATTTCGGTATGAAACTCTTAAAATAACTTAATAAATAGGCTGTACCTTGTTTTCGTTGCAGTATACAGAGAGAAAGATCTCTCAAAGATAAAAGTTGATCAATTCAAACGGCATTAAGTGTAAATTGAAAGTAACACCGATGCATAAAATTTCTTCACGAACCTAGGCTGAAGATCGCTGACCTTAGATACCACAAAATTTTAAGTTTTATTATTCAGTATGAAAAAAAACAAAATTCAGTGTAATTTAATATTAAAAAAATTGCATAAGAGTGATACGAATTTTTTATATTACTTTTGGATGGCTCACCTAAAAAACATTGAGAGCCACTGACCTAATATAATGCTATATTAATCAAATTAAGTAATTGTCTTATTACAATAAATTTGATGGATATCATACCAGAGTATCAAATTAATAAAATATCTACTTAATGTAATTATTACTTCACGCATATTTACTTACCTAGAATCAATTATAATTTCACATAACACTGTTTACACAACACATTAAATTAAATACATATTTAATCGTTTTTGTTTCTGAACGACTATTTTACCGAACATGAATGCCGCCCCAATTGACAAATCAATACAAAATTAATGAAATTGTAAACGTTATCTTGTAGTTTAATATAACACATCCATATTTTTGTTTGTTTAATATTTCAAAAACCGTTCACATGACATAACGTGTGTGGTCTTGTTGTAATGCCAAAATCAACACACATAAAAAGCATTGATTTGTTGTTTATTGATAATCACTGGTAAATATTTATATAGCTTTGGGTATTTCAGTGCAGAAAACAACGTTGTTTGACGTACGAGAATAAAAATAACTGATAATTGTTCATTAACCTTAACAAAGAATATAATATTTCATTTATGATAATGGATATCTACCTCTACGTTAAAAAACTAACACGATTAACTCCATCACAAATTAAGTAGGACAGGGGTTATTTTAAGAAAAAATTTTAACTGCAAATACTTTTTTTTTGCTTTACACTTACACTTTTAATATTTTTCTTTCTACTTGCAATTTTTCAAGTACACAAATCAGCATTTTCAACTGCAGTTTATATTTTTGGAACTGCAGAAACAAGCTAAAACTACACACTAAAATAACCCCTGAAGTAGGAGTTAAAACATGTGATCATTGTTTTATGAAGAATAGGATTCAGATTGTTTTATTTTTACCTATATTAGTAGCAGGACCGTACTTACACATCTTGAGAATCGAGGCGCTATAAAATGAGGCCCCATTAAAAAAATATTGAAAAAATATCGGATCACTTTGTTGTTCATTTGTCTGCTCATCAAGACCCTTTTCTTAGGAAAGTCATCAAGTTGAAATTAATACCAAATACTAATGTCTACAGTTTCAATCCTTTAAAAAAATCAAGTTTCTAACTCGATGCAATAAAAAGATACGGCCTTATTATGATCCTTGATTATCAAAACCTATAGGGTACTTTCTGTTGATCTAGATTCTTGAAATTTGACACGAAGGAAGGCAGTGGCGAGGCGTGAAATTTTTAAAAGGGAAGCATATTTTGTCAATCCTCCCCCTCCTATTAACAAAAAAAAACGTTATGGAACATCTTTAGTTCAAGCTTTTATTTTTTTTAATAAATTCTTATTTATTTATATAGTAACTTAATGATTCTACGTATTATTTCCTAGTATTTTAGTCGATATTTGTATGACAAGTTGAAGTTCACTGCAGGAAATTTCACTAAAAATTTTTGAATTTTTGATTTCATTAAAAGTATGTTTATTGTATAGAAAATGACGCGAAAAGTTGTTTGTTTCAAACCGCAGGTCTGTATCTCAAACCGTTCTCGAGATATAGCCTCTCAAAGTTTTAGTTTTATCAAATTTTTGGAGAAAAAAGGCCATAACTTTTGAACGCGTGGTCGGAATTGATTTTAGTTGACGGATTTGAAATCAGCGTGTCAAAATCTATAAAATGACATGTATAATACTTTAAAATCCGACAAAAAAAAATTGGTTAAAAATCGACATTTTTTCGATTTTTCGCGAAAATTTTTTTCTCGAGTTTTAAGGTATTATACATGCCATTATATAGATTTTGACACGCTGATTTCAAATCCGTCAACTAAAATCAATTCCGACCACGCGTTCAAAAGTTATGGCCTTTTTTCTCCAAAAATTTGATAAAACTAAAACTTTGAGAGGCTATATCTCGAGAACGGTTTGAGATACAGACCTGCGGTTTGAAACAAACAACTTTTCGCGTCATTTTCTATACAATAAACATACTTTTAATGAAATCAAAAATTCAAAAAATTTTAGTGAAATTTCGTGCAGTGAACTTCAACTCGTCATACAAATATCGACTAAAATACAATAAAATAAGACGTAGAGGTATTAGAGTGTTATAATTGAACGTGTAAATTAATAGTAAATGTTATTTTTTACTTTTGGTTAAAATGTTTGGGTTGCGCATAAAGAATCTAATAATATTTTTAAATTATTTATTAACTGCAAACAAAGACTCGAGTCCATGGTATACGTAACTTACTATTGTCAATAATTGTGTTTTTATACCGGTACAAGACCCTCAGGGCGCGAATTCTATTCGCACTTGTCTGTGTTTTTTTATTAATTAATTTTAATATATTTTATAAAATTCTTACTTATTGGCAGATTTAAATAATCACCATTAGATTTCATGAACAAATCTCAAATTTCATTAAAACTAGATCGTATCTCATTAGCATAATAACCCAAAGACACTCAACGAGTTAAAACTTCAATCAAATTAATCTCTTTACACATATACCCCAAATTTTATTATTTCTAGCCACGGTTAAAGGGTATACCCGTTTATATTGTTTATGTCCTTTCATATAAACATGTGAGAATGTGTGTGAACGCGTTTATTTACAACAGTGGCGGTACACCAAAGGGCCAAACATTATAAATTGTTTTTACTTCCATGTTCCGAAGGAAATGGAAGTATTGTAATACCGTTGAAAAATCGTGTCAAAGATAAGAGCAGATTCTGATGTACTACCTTCAAAACGTTAAGAAAAGTCAATTTTCGCATGGCGGCTGTGAAAATGCACCGATTTGAATTATTTTTAGGGAAAATGTTTCTCTCAGTGAGTACCTACTCCAGACCTATTGATTTTGGTCCTAATCGAATAAGGAATTTTAGAAGTATTAGAAATTTTATAACTATTATAGTCTACAAAGTGAATGTTGCAAGTATTATCTCACTATTTTTGATAAGACTTGGTACATTTATATGTAGTTCAATTGAACCTAAAGAATATTTATTTTTTGAACGTGCCTAGACAGCAACTGCAGGGGTGAAAGTCAACCTCAAAATTTTAATATTTTTTATAAATTAATATATATATCACTAATTCATGTTATCTTGAAAACAAATACAACTAAATTTAAATTGCCAAATTAGTTATTCTATACAAACGTGTATTATGTTTTTAACATTAGGATATTAGAAAACTAATATTTATAATACAAAGGTGAGTTTTATTTCTGACAAATCCCATTGAAATTTTTCATATATGTATTAAAAATTATTTAAAAAGATTAAAGAACATGAAAATCATGTATTGTTCTGCATTCCGATATTTTTTTATTAAGATTACAAATGGGTATTTAAGTCAGTAGCAATGAATCTAGACAGTATATAAAAACTAAAACATTTGTTTTGATTTTAGGTTACTATGCATGCACCACCACTGTCTTAAAGTGTTTATATATGTGCATGTGTGTGTGTGTGTGTGTGTATTGTGTGGGTGGGTATGTGGGGGACGTGTGTGCGTTTGATGGTAGCACTAGTTCCAAATGTGGTACACAGACGGTTCATATTTCACAGACCACTCATAATTCCGCTAATCAAAATTCGCCGAGCTGGCGTGTTTGGCTGCGAAGGGTTTGCGACAGCCTCATCGACCCCTAAACAGGGGGTAGCTATGTTGAAGGGATTGAGACTACATCATCATGTTGGTTCTTACATGTGACGTAAATAGCCGGAGCTTTTCTAAGATGTGGTTTGTTTGAAATTCGATTTGATGCTGTAAATTACGTTTATTAGCTAGGAGAATCCGATCGTTCGTGTAGAAAAGATTGGGCTGATAATTATAACAAACAGTATTTTGGATTCAATTGCTGGGTAATACGTCAATATATTAAAATATATATATATTGATTTTTAGGTGTGTTATCTTTTGATATTACTAGGAATACTTTTTTGATTAAAATGATAATAAAACTTCTATGAAATATTATGTACATATAGTTATTTAAAACTATCATTATTCAAAAGTTAAATTGGAATTGATTTTACTGCAAAACAAAATAAAAACAATCAAATTATCACATTCATATACATTTATTACTAAGAAAACATAAATATTTACAAAGAGTAACAAGAACAACAACAAATATCAACAAGTCTTAAGATAAAATAATAATAATAATAATAATAACTAACTACAATAATATAATATACAGACTTTAAGTGAAGAGGTACAAGAGGATTGTTTAATACTGATTATAAATACAAATTGGATTATTTATGGTGGCCATGTCCGCCAGCTGGAGTATAATCGTAACCGGCAAAGCCACCGCCGCCACCGCCTCCGCTGCCTCCATGTCCTCCTGAGCTGTAGCTATCAATACCACCACTGCTGAAACCACCTCCGTGTCCACCTCCTCCACTGCTGAAACCACCTCCATGTCCACCTCCACCGCTGCTGAATCCGCCTCCGTGTCCACCTCCTCCACTGCTGAATCCGCCTCCGTGTCCGCTGGATTGATAACCACCTCCAATCGATCCTATTCCAACACTGTAACTATCTTGACCACTGAATCCACCTCCATGACCGCCTCCAATATCACCACCGTGATGATGTTCGTCATGACCTCCGCCGATATCTCCACCGAATCCTCCGAAACCACCTCCATGTCCTCCTCCGATGTCGCCACCGAAACTACCCCCATGACCACCTTCGAAACCTCCATGTCCACCTCCAATGTCTCCTCCGAATCCACCTCCGTGTCCACCACCGATGCTTATTCCACCTCCGTGCCCACCACCAATGCTGTGATGTTCATCATGACCGCCTCCAAATCCACCGCCGAAACCACCTCCGTGTCCACCGCCAAAGCTGCTGAATCCACCGCCGTGTCCTCCTCCAATGCTACCTCCATGTCCGCCTCCAATTCCACCTCCATGTCCACCCCCATGTCCACCTCCATGTCCACCTCCATAGCCTCCATGCCCGCCGCTAATACCTCCTAAGATGGCTCCACTAATGGCACCACCTCCATGACCGAATCCACCGATACCACCGCCAAAACCGCCGCCAAAACCACCTCCGTGTCCTCCACCATGGCCATGGTCTTCAAGGATTATGCCACCTCCGCCTCCCCCACCTCCATGGTGATCATGGTGATGATCTTCGTGATGATGGATGATTTCTTTTGAATGATGAACATCTTGAATAAGTTCAGGGATGTGAACTCTTATATGGACACTGAAAAAGAAATTTATAAATTAATACTACACCACTGATTAAAAAAAAATTTATTGTTTTTAAGGTCAATATTTGTAATCGATAATGTCTTCTTCAACAATATTTTACATAAAAGTGCAAACTTTCTAACCAGATTCTTAAACATCTAGAAACTGCATTTACATTTACAAACAAATGGTTTTACAGTAAAAAAAAAAAACAATCTGAAATATCTTTCTATATTATAATTAATTGTAGTTATTAAAGATTTAATTGTCCGAAAAAAACAAACACGAAAATAACTTTTTTATGTAAACTTTCTAAAATTCAAATCTAGAAATAGATTATATTTGCATATACATTACGTACGAAATAAATTTACTTTCATTTTATAGGCCTACTGTGAATTTTAATTTGTACATTTTTAAATTAAATTATATAACATTATAATGTATGAGCCATACGTATTTGTATGTATTTTAAATTAACTTGTATTGAAAATACTTACTGTTCTTTTCCAAATGTTGCGTAGGCTACACTGACTAATGCGAGAAGTGACGACAAAATCTGTAAAAGGAAAAAAGAGAATGTATTTTTTAAATCGTCAAGAAATATTTCACTTCTGGTAAAAGTATTTTGTAGATTGTATTTTATGAATAAAAAAAAATTATAGGTGTGGTATGATTTTTTTAAAGAAACTAAACTTAATAATTAATGCTATTAAAAGTGATATTATTTGAATTTTATTTGGCATACAATTCAATGTAAAAACTGTACTTAAATAAATATCACAACATTTTCACGTACAAAAAACTATATATTTTACAAAAATATATAAACTATTATAATACCTCTACATAATACAACAAAACTGAACATCATGTAAGAGTTACAAAGAGAAATTATGACAGTTTTTTACAGTTATCTTTTTACAAAACTGCATCAGACGTTAAGAGGTTAAAGAAAGTAAAACGTTTATAAAATGAAGGTTATGGTAAGATGCAACAAGAATTACATGTGATAAATTATCTTGTACAGACAGTGAAAGTAACTGCAGTCAGGAAGTGCGGTTTAATAGTCATTTGTTTTTTATTGTCATCGTCTGTTGTACAATTATAGTATTGTGATTAAAAAACATACTGATTTTCCGAAAATATAACTCTCACTTTTTATATTGATCACAATTCTACGTACAAACTTTAAGGCTTCCGCGGTGATCTTGATATGAATATTGTTTTCTGGATAAAAGCAGCATCGATTTGATCATTTGCACATGTCCATTGCTATATGCGACAAAAAGTTATCCGATGGAATGATCAAACCGACGCGGCTTGTACCCAGAAGCCGAGATTCATAATTCTACGTGTTATTTTTAAATTTTTTGCCATACACATAACTGTTCTGCTCACCTTGCTTTGAGCTGTGTAAACGACCGAGACTATAGGATTATATTATTACTTTGTTTACACAAATAGATACAGCGTGAGCTAAACAGATGCGTGTATAACCTTAACCGTACACAGTTATATGTTATTTTTTAATGATAATGATCTTGAACAAATAATTTTTGGTCCCATAAAATTTATATGAATTTTTTTTTACAAAAACAACTATTTTTTATTTATTTTGACATTGAAGTTTCTTTTATCACTAACTAAAAAACTGTTAAATAATATTTATAAAATGACATTGATAATGAATTGATTAAAAAATAAGGGTATATATATAAATTCAATATCAACTGATAGTTATAATTTTTTCCCCAATACTGAGAAGTTCAGTAGTATATTTTTTGTTATTTGTTGATAGCAAAATATTTTGATTTTATAAAAATATTGATTACTTCTGAGATGTTTTTACAGTTCAATTCTTTAGTATTTAAGGAACATTTTAAGACCAAAAAGAAAAAAATTGCCTCGGTGTTTTTTTAATAATTCATAAAATTAGAAACACATAAATCGTGTTATAACGCGATTTTTTTTATTAACTTTTGACTTTTTACAAAAAAAATCGCGTTATAACCTTCAGACGGTTTATGTATTAAGATATTATGAATTATTAAAAAAGGCGATTTTTTTTCTTTTTGGTCTTAAAATGTTCCTTTAATACTAAAGAATTGGCCTATTCAAACAGATCAGAGATAACCAATTTTTTTATTTTTAGAGCACCGTGAATGTGTTGTAGTAATATTTAATAACATTTTCAAAATTCAATAAATATTTTTTCAAGTTTGTTGTAGCAAACTTTTAATTTTGTTAGTATTTTTTTAACTTCCAAAACACCAAAATAATTTTGTTATATCAAAATATTAAAAAAGAGCACTTAACCTTAACGGTACAAAACAGCAATTTTAAGCAATACAATTTTTAATAAATTCAACAATTTTAGCATTCCAAACGAAATAATAATAAACGAATTTAAAAAATGAACTCAAATGTTTATAATTATTAACAACAAATGCGGTAAATATAAAATAAAAAACACTCACGACTAATTTTGACGTCATGATGAATATGTGTATAATATATTTATTAATAAAAAAAACTATACACCAAACTGATCTCCAAACTTCAAGTGTGATGATCAGAAGAAAGGGGTCTGCATTTATACTTACGGCAGCAAAAGGGATCTACATGTGTGGTTTTAAGTGGGAGGGGGAGCAGCACTCACACATACACACTCGATGATATGAAAGGTGAAAGTAGAAATTAGTTAAATTCGCAACCAAAGTGAGTAGGCCTCTTAAAATAACAAGATAAAGGGAATTATTACAGATTACTTACTGTAATTATCGTAAGATGGCACTGTTTTTCAACGTCCTTAAATTGATGCTTTTCCTTTTATCGGCATAATTAAATCGACTAAAACAAAACCGATAATTATGAAAACTTTCAGTTCTTGTAAACTTTTTGTTTTGTTTTTGTGTACTTTCTTGTGGTATCAGAATTAATTATTAATTGAAATTACAAAAAAATTAATTTGTATTTAACGTTTTTATTTGTTAGTAGGACCATGCTTAATGGGCGTGAAAAACGTGCACTATACGAGGGCAGCCTCCTCGATAGATAAATTCGTTTTGTTAAATTTTAATCAATCGTAATAAAGGTGCCTCCAGTTTAAGTAAATTTTTGTATCGAAATAAAAATCCATGGGTGTTTTGATACATTGTTTTTGAACACTGTTTAGAAACAGTTCATATACTCAAGTGATACTATAAGTTGAATACAAATATTTCTTTATGAACAGGTTTCTTGACATATTTATTAACAATTAATAATATTTTTAATGGTTACATGGAAAGCAAGAATTAATTTACAATTACCAATTATTGAATTGATTATAATGTATTTGTATATCAAATTATAAAATTGATTTTTTTAATCAATTTCTAGAAATTGGGCGACCAAATTATAATTGCATACAGGCGATCGAATTCTTAGGTATTTTTTTCGACCAGATTACTTTTTTCGGTCATTCAATTAAATTTTTTTAATTCATTCAATGACTTTTTTGCTCTCCGCGCCGAGTCCCCCTTAGTCCTCGGAGCCCTGTCAGCCTCCCCCATGTGAGGGCCATGAATATTACACAAATTAATAAAATTGAACTATTATAATTATTGATTTTATATTTAAATCATGCATATTAAAAACTTATTTAATAAAGTAAATTCATATAATTCGTTCCCTATATTATTTGTATGTATGTAGGTATATACAAAAAATTAATTAAACTCAATAAACTGTATTATGTATATTTCCTACAATGTTTAAACCAGCTGTCAAAGTTAATAACAATTAAGTCATACTTATTAATTTTATAATTTAAAAAAATGTTCAATATTTGTTTGTGTCTATAAAATATGACATAATTCTCCAAATTTCACATTTTGTTATTCCGCTTTCTGAGAAATAATTTAATACAATGCCCGTTACATAACAAAAATACGATCGTTAAAAATTTCTCTTGGGAATACTAAATTATATTTTATACATTATGTACTACAATCTACAACTTCCAAGATTAATTATTGTGAACTTAATTGCTAAAAACAATACATATCGCTTTTTTATTTCACTTTAATGTTCATAATTTGTAATTATTTCCACGAGGTTCATTTATATATAATTTCTTCATTAGACCATAGATTATATGTTATAATTATTGATAAATGATTTTGTAATGTATTATTCTTTTAAATGGTTATTTGTTATACTGTAAAATCTGCCTAAAACAGAACTCGATTTTTCCAATATTTTTTTCCATTTCACAGGTATTCGTCTTACAAATTTTGCTTCCTCGCCATATCGAAGACACAAGAAGCTTTGTGATCGTTTAAAAATAAAAAAAATAAAATGTTCTCCGATTTAAAAATTTTAACTTGATCTTTCCATTTCAGGGTAAAACAAACACTTTTCGTTCCGTGTCTGTCTGTCTGTCCCCTGAATCCTTGTCACACGTATAACTCATGAACCAAATTAGAGGTTAAAAATAAAACACACTTTTTTAATTTTTAAAGTCCATGTTGTATAGTACAGTTCAAATGACGTAAGTATTTAAAATGGTTATTCATAAGCGCATCTAGTAGAAAAAATTAAAGTATGAATTTGTATCGTTAACTGTCAAAAAAACATTAAAGATTTGTATTTTGTTTCACTTTTACCCCAGTTGACCCTATGTATTACTTTTTAAATAAAGACCACGTTGTACATATGTACGTACTTTTAGTCAAACTCTTGTTTATTTGAATTTTTTCCTAACTTCCTCTTGGTTATTTGAACCCTTATTATTTTGAACTCTCGGTAATTTGAACTTTTTCTCTTGTCCCTTGAGTTTCAAATTATCAAGAGTCTGTATATGAATAATAAGGTATTTAATGATCCTGTAGATTAAGTATTGTAGGTACACATAACCATTGTGGCATTTCTCTTTTAATATAATGTTAATGAGTTTGTTCGTTAGGATCTTAATAAATATTAAATAAACAGTTGCAACTAGTTCTTTTCACTGCAATTATAAATGACAACAATTAAAAAACAGAAAAGTACAAAACGATAAAATAGTTGTATAAAACGAACTTATAGTTTTTAGTTGGCTCATTTAATTTGATAGCTGTTTTATGTTTAATTTAATGATTTGTTTGATTAAACTCGTTCATTTCTAATATTTACGAGTATATTTTCTCGGTTTGATTTTCATAATGATATATTTAATGCTGGTTTCATAGTTTCATCCTTATCCGCAACTTTGATTTTTTTCTATGAGGATATTATAACGGATATTTTCTACAAAATTACAAACTAATGTAGTTAGATCATGTCGAATAACTTGTGACAACAATAAAAATTTTATTTCATAGTAAATTTATATCTCATTAACATTCTTGCAAAATTTTGTGTAATCTTGAATATTTAATTGAGTTGTACTTTAAGATTATCAATTGTAGCGAATTTTAAAATGAGTCATTGGCGTGTCATTATTTTCATTTTCTAATACGAAAAATTATATAATGTCGTACGGTAATTCTTATCACCTCCACCTGCTAGTGTTCCTAACGAATAACTTTTTAGCGGAGTAGGTTTATTCTATGGCGAATTGACAAGTCGTTTGAAAGATGAAAAAGCCTGTAAATTACTTTTCATTAAATTTAATTTACCATTGCTAAATTTTAAGTTTTTTTTCCGCATCTGCATCCTCATCCGCTAAAACGACATTTGTTACATTCCTAATTTATATAGAAAAATGGTATTGTAATTGGTAACGAAACGTTGGATTAAAAATAAATAATTAAAGTATTTAATTAAAAAAAAAAAAAAAAAAAAAACAATTAAAACTATGTATTCTTAGCGGTCTTTTCGTTATGGCTATGACTTGTTAATTAAAACAATTGGCACCTTTAAAATTACAATCATATAGAGCACAACGTTCTAAAATTCCACTCGTTTAAAGCAATTAAAATGTTCTGAGATACGAACAATAACTTAGAATAGTTATTTATTTATATAAAAAGATGAAAGTTTTTTACCTTTCAAAAAAATTTACAAATTTAATCATGTTCCAATTGTATTATGTATTTCGTTGAACTGAATTGCTGTTACATATTCATTTTATTTTAAACGTTTACTGCATTCAGTTATTTGTATTATATAAAGAATATAACACGCGAATACATATTGTATTGATGACATAGCACTTTAATCCATATTACGTTTACATATACATATGTATCTTCATATTATAATATATATAATGTCATAATCTTCGTCAGCGATCCCCAAACCTCGGCCCTCGTACCGGATGTGGCCCTCGAAAATTTAATGCGACTCATAATTATTTTTAACCTCATCTCAATTATTTTACATTTTTGCTATAATCATTTGAGCTCTAGCTAGTAATTATTTTTGTGCTATTGCTAAAACTCCGGAAATATTTTTAAAGTTGTCAACTGCGAATCAAACTTATCAAATGAGTGTCCCGTACCGTAGATTAATGTATTGTAAATTTTACCAAAATTCTAAAAAATATTTTAAAAAAATGATAATTTTATCGTGATCTCGGCATCATTATATACATATATTCCAATGTTATTTCATTATTACTTTTTGAGATAAAGGCAGGCAACAAAATATTATGATGATATGATTTTATAAAAAAAAATGTATTGGATTGAATAAAAATCGGCAATGTTTGGTCCATCATTTACTATAATTATGCAAAATCTCACCTTTCTATAGGTCAAATTATTCAGTAGCTAGAAAGATATGATAGACAGACAGACACAGTATTGAATCTATAAATGTTCCTTTTTTTATATTATATATTATTAATATAATTTTACGATTATAGTTTTTTATTTACTTTTTATAATAAAACATTACCTAATTGATATTTTTTTTTATACAAAAAGAAGTTTATTCTCTCTACAAAATGAAATAATTTTTTATGATCCCTTCACTTGGTGTAAATACTCCTACATTCATGAAATAAAATTGTATAATGCTGGAATATCATATTTCTTAGAATTTATTTAATCAAGAAATGATTAGAAAAAATTAATGTAATGTGAATACTTGTACTTATAAGACTTTAAAGATAATTAAATAAGTGAACTTTAATTAGTACAAGAATTGCAGTGAAAACATACAAAATGAAAAAAAATCAGAACTTCGAATTAAGAAAAATAAACATACCATAATGTTTATTTACCTAGAATACATATTCATCATTTCATTAATACAAAGTTTAAATTTTAATTAATTATGATTTTATAAAATTAAAACATAGACTTGTATAAAGTTCAATAAACGTTTTTAACCTTTAACTATTCGTGTCCGAATAGAAATCTTGAACAGTATTTTAAAATATATAAGTAGTTGCTTTAATATACATAGATACACTTTTAACAATGCAATCCTAATAATTAGTAATTACTTTTAATGATATTTCAGTTCAATGTAGCCAACATGATAAAAATATGGTTGTTGCCGGGTAATTTTAAACAAATATGACCCCCTCCCCACATACTCGCAAACGAACTAATATTTTCGAAGTGACTTTATTTTATGTTGGTTTCGAAATAAGATTATCGAAAAATAAACTGATGTGGCCATCATAAGACTTTTTCTATACATTATTGTACAAAAACGAATATCTAAGGTATACAAAAAATTAATTAAAGTTCCACTGTTTTGGTTGTAGTGTTCACAGACTGACAGACAGGTGATTAATAGAATCACAAAATATGCGATTATAAATTTGATTTTTTATGATTATTATTTCATAATAATTTTTACGATTATTATATGTTATTAACTATTGAACTTAATAGATAATAAATAATAGAGAGCTAATTTCTGAGATTTAGTAAAATCCAATGTGCTTATTTATTTTCACGTTGTTTTTTATCAGAAAGAAAAGAAAAGTCCTTTTTCTGAATGAGATTTAGCACTGGGCAGTTTTATTCACAAACGAGTATAGATTTTTTTCTTTCACATAAACACAGCAAAGAAAGGTCGGAGGTAAAAGAACTGGTCTCCATAAAGTAGGCCTCGGGTACAAGAACCAATGCACATATTTTGTTCTAAAACTTATTTACTGGGTACATGTTACAACATGAATGGCTTTCGTATTTATAAAGTGGGAAAATAATTCTGTCTTTAAACATCCGGTCAGCCAATCTACCGTGAAGAAATTGACGAAAAAATTTATTCTCGTTCACTGTGTTTTAAAGGGGATTTGTATCCGCAATTTAATTGATTATATCATTATTATTTACTCTAAATTATAAACTGATCAATTTAATACGTATTGCAAATAAATAATTAGCAATTCTTTGAGATTTTTATTATTTTTTTATTCATACATGAAATGTACTGTATAATAAAGTAATCATGAAAAACTTACTTATTTTGAGGATCATTAAATCGAATACGGCCATTAATATCTTAATGCCGTCTGTATGTCTGACGGTTTAGCCGCGATCGCTCAAAATAAAAAATAAAATAAGTTCTTTAATACATTATTTTGTTCAATATTAGGCACACGGAGAAAAATGGGACTCGAATTTTAGGATAAATTACAATTCCTAATTATAAATTATAATATTTAATTAAAAATTACAATTCGTCTGTAAATTATTGCAATAAGGATTGTAAATTTTATAAAATAGGAATGTTCACAATTCAAAATTTTATAAAGTACATTTCTAATTTTATTAATTACTTGAAGGCTCAGTAATTTTTCCTATCTCACAATAAACTATAATAACTATTCGTATGCAGTAGTATATACATTTTACTATATAGCAGATAGTAAAAAGTACAAGTATGAGTATAGTAAAAATATGTAATAAATATTGTGATTGAGAAAGCCGCAGCATGGTTCATAAACTGTGCTAGAAATTTTACTAACCGTTTAATAAATTCTTGACTACGGTCAGTAAATATTTTTCAGCACACGAGTAACGTTTTTAAATGTTAATAAGTTGTACTTGTCAAATAGCCAATTTAATAAACATTTGTTATATATTATAGTGATAATTAATGAATCGTTCTTTATCTGTAATATTATTTATAAATATACTCAATTACAAGAGGTTTTTATCATATATATTTCTCCTAAAATGTTAATTTTTGTTGTGGCAGTATTGCAATAAAAAATTATATGAGTATGATTTGTAATTAAAATAATGTTTATAACATATTATATGTATGGATATTATCTATACAATTGGTCTCATCTCATCAATACCCACGCACAGTCTTTGTAATGCAGAATAAAAATATTGTAGAATCTTCATTTGATATTTACAATTAGTTCGACGATGTTATTTTAAAAACACTGTTTTTTTTCGGTTAAATTACTACATCCAAATTATATAATAAATTCTTATATGCGTTAGTACGAAGTGTATGTACTAATGGATTTCTATATTAATACTACATTTATTATTCGCAATTATTTAATAAAATGCATATACTTATTACTATCTAGTTAGTAAAATTGAATTCCTTTGTTCGCGCGCGCCTAAATGCATAGCAACAAACCAGTATCGTTTTGACTGGCATTATAGTGATGTACCTATTTGTTTGTCTTGAAAAAAATACGTTTTTTATAATATTTTATATTTTATTGTCAGTATAGCGTGCTTTAACGGTTAGTTTTACTTTGATGAAAGTGATTTCGAATATTAAATATTAGAACAGTTTCATTGTATATTTATAATATTTTATATTCCTGTTGTCTGTCGGTACCAGGTTCTTCAACGGTCATTTTTTCTTACAATAAGAGTGAAGTGATTTTTACTAATATTACTATGGAAGTCGATATAATAAAGTTACTAAAGTCATGGGATTAAGCACATTTAATTCCATAATTTGAAGGTAATTATTTATCATTAATTATACAGTATTGAAATCAGTGATGAAGCTTTCATATAATCCGAATCAGAGAGAGACGCCGCGTCTAAGTGATTTCGCTCTAGAGAGAGACAGACACACATACTTGCAAACAGTTGTATTGTAATGTTTCTTATCTCTTGAAAATAAATATGATAATTTTTGCTTTATGTTGTATTAATAATAAAATACTTTTTTAGTAACTGAAACGCATAATATATAGTTTATTACAAATAATATTTTTCGGTAATAGAAAAATATTAATAAATGAAAAACCATATTTATAGGTAAGTATTTTGTTTTTCTTGTTTGACTCGTTTGACAAAAAAAATATTTTTCTATACTGCAATGTGTGTTTAATTTAATTTAATAAAATATGCTTCAGTTACAATAAGTAAAAATATCACGCATCACCACTGATTAATATTATTAATACATTATATCTATGTATGTTATGTGTTTAGAAATATAGACACCGCCAGTTGAAACGAAAGTGTATTTTGTTGATCTAATAATTTAATAATAAAAATATTAATTACAAATTTAGTACTTACATTTTATTAATTTATTAATACATAAAACTATAATTAATTTTGTAGGTACTTAGTTTTTTTTTCTTTCGCATTATTATTTATTGTTCTATTTTTTTTTCTATTTGTACAGGGGTACCTTCATGTGACTTATTTGATGATTACGAAGTGGAGAATATTATTACAGACGAGGTAGACCTATAATTGTTTCGTTTTTATTTAAGGGAGTGGCTCGTAAATAAAGAAAATAATTAAATTTAATTAAATTTATTCAAACAATTTTAAAGTTGATTGCGGCGAATTAGAAAATAATAATGCAAAAGAAAATATAGACTCTGATGATGATGACGATGCGGGTGAAAATATCACAGATCAAGATATTTCAGAATTAGTAAGAAATTAAAATTTTTATTTTAATTTAAGATAAAAAAATACAACTTTTGTGCTTAACAGAATTTGGAGCAATTTTTTAAGAAGTACCACTGAAGATCGTGCTTTGCTTCTTAAACAAGATGAGAACAAATGTTTTCAAAAAGAAAAACATTATAAATACACATATTACATACCATACGAATGCAACAGATACGACAGAGTTTTACCTAAAAGGAAACTATGCCAGCATTATAACTATAAAAAAACTTTGCGTAAAGACGGTATCATTCAAGATTCTCAATGATCTTCAAATGATTTGAATTTACCCGTTATTGAAAGTAATTCATCTTCTAATGAAGGTAATAATATTATTAGTTAATTTATTAATCTTTCATTAATTTATCATTCATCAATCTCGATAAAAACCTTTTTCAGATACTGCAAACAGGATGCAGAGGCTGCAAAATAATTTACAACCTACTGAAACACTCAAAAATAAATAAAACCTATGAAACGAGACGTAATTTATTAAGTACACAAAATTAGAGTGTCCAAAAGTACATTAACAAATTTCGATGCTTAAAAAGTCCTGTTGGACACCTACTGGTAAAATATTTTTATATAAAATTATAATGGAACCGTTCTTGAATTTTTACTATTAAATCAATTGTGATCTTTCCAGTTAACATATGATTTTTCAAAGAATTACTGTGAAATAGAAAATACCTTAAAAAGGAGGCCATTTATAAAATACAAATTGATCGAACTACTAAGAAGTAACGAAATAAATGCAAATAACAATGATCGTGAATTGATAGAGTTGTTGGAATTTCTTCAACCAGGTATTCTATATTAGCTTACTTCATAATGTCACTCTTCTTTCACATTTTGCAATTTTCATGAAAATTAATTTTTCAGTTACACAAGATTTTCTTGTTTTATATATTTTACCGACATTGATATTCTACATACATAGATATTCCAAACAATGAACAATCAACCGTTAGCAGCGAAAACAGGGTAAAGAGAAAAATAATCAATAAAAAACGTCGAGCAACAGTACAAGTGGCTAGAGAAGGACTTTTCCTAGTTTTTCCGGTAATTATAACTATAATAATTAAGAAACCACCACAATATATTTATTTCGATGTTTTAAGATATTAATATGCGATTTTAATTTGTTGCAGAACGATGAATTATTGACAATATTATAAAACAAAAGAGAATTGAACTGGATATACTAAGACTACCATTGCAACCATTTCCAATATTTGTTGGTACTCTGAAAGCAATAGAAGATTTATACGTTTCCAGTTATTTTTAATGATTATATTTATTTGGTTAAACTTGTCAAATTAGTACTAATTTTCTAACTATTTCGTTTATTAGTTTGTTTAGCAATAACCATTTGTTATTTTAAAATAAATGTTTGTGTTTTTGAGAAATTAAATTATTATTAATTAAATAAATTAAACGTTTTATAACAAATAAGTACAAAAAGTCTTAATAGATAAAATACTTAATAAAAATTATACTTGCACTTTACAGTAGATCAGCGATTCTCAACCTGTGGGACGCGCCCCTCAAAGGGGGCGCCGGGCGTGATAAAACTAAATGGGGAGCGCGAGCATATCGAGAAAAAATTTAAAAAAATATTATTGAAATAAAAGTAATAAAATTCATTCTGACATAATAAAAAATAAACTGCACGTTTACATTTACACTGATATAATACACTTATAAAAAGGGTTGTATCAGTACTTACTGCACAATATATTTCATAATTAACTTATCAATATTAAATTATTATTATATTTTCAATATTATATTACAATTACAGCACGATTTCAGTGGAAATTATTGTATGATGGGGCGAGGGGGGGGGGGGGGGGGCGATGAGAATTGTGATTGAAAATTGGGTCGTAAATACTAAAAGGTTGAGAAACGCTGCAGTAGATACTTTACATTAAGTTTATTAAAAAGGTTTAGTTTTGTTATTTTATATTTTGTAAATGTTTGATGTAATAATGCAATAATAGAGCATATGCCAAAAATATTTTTAACAGAAAACAATTAACGCCGCTGGTGGGCATTTTGAACAAAGAAATTAACTTTTTTGTACCATTTTGTTTATTTAATTCCTAGATTTTTATGTTTTTAAAGTTTGTTAGTTCTAACGAATTGTTTTATGAATTATAATAAAGTTGTATTGTTTTTATAAAACATGTTAAGATTTTAAAAATCTTCCAAATAATTATTTAAAGGCTAGATTTAGGTATAGTACATAGTTTATAAAATGTGTTTAGAATTGAATAGACAATTCGAAAATGTGAAAATATATAGGCTGTTCTATTTGAAAATTTTGAAAAAAATTAAGTTAAGAGTTTTGATACAACCTGTACAAAGAATACAATTTTGTAAATGTTTGATGTAATATCGCAATAATATAATTGTATATAAAAAAATATAACTTTGATTTGTAACACACTTATGGGACAGCCTATATAAATGTAACTATTTTAAAAATATGCTGCTTGTCTATCATGACTACTTTTGTATTTAAAGTTTTTTTCTATTTGTAATGAAATCTTGAACTTTGACACAGTCTTGGGACATTCTGTATGTAAAAACTTTCATGTTGTATAAGTGAGCACTTTCAATGTTATCAAGTAATAGATTCTTTAACTCAAAAATTTAAGTGCCTATCATGGCCCAAAATTTGTAATGGTTTTATAACATACAAAACACCCCTTGGCAATGGCAATGAATACATAGCCAAAAAATGGTTATAAAACAATAAATTGTACTTCTGTTGTCTGTAGATTAACAGTTGAAACAATATATTTTTTTAAAGGTTGGAAATATAATTTTTATGAAAAATATATTTTCTACAATTTTAATTAAAAAATTACTTTTTTTCATTTTAAAAACATTTAATTTTTATGTTATCTTATTTCATTTTTAAGTCTAACTAAAGTCATTATTATTAAATTTTGTAATTTTTTTTATTTGTTCATTAATTAGGTTTAATAGTCTTAATAAAATATATTTGTATAACCTACATATTATTGTATTTAATTTAACCTTTGTTTAATATTTATTTTAAAATATCATGTACATCACTAATAAATACATAAAGTTGCTCATAAATTATAAAATGTATATCTGTATTTTTTAATTAATTGTAGATTTAGCTTGTAATTTAGTATATAGGTGACAAGAATGTATATTTGCAATATTTTCAATGTTTCAAACAGTATTAACCAATTTGGTTTCATTGACTATAAATTGTTTATTGTTACATACAATAAACTTAGTAGCCAATAATAATAAATTGTTTATTACTATATGAGGCATTAAAAATATTGCAAATATATATTCTTGTCACATATATACTAAATTACAAGCTAAATCTACTATTAATTAATAAATCCAGATATATATACATTATAATAATTATTAAAAAAAATAATCAAAATTAAATTCTAAAATTGAGAAAACTAATATTAAATAATAACTACTGCATATATATTATTATATATATATTTTAATTTGCAATCAGATTAGGTAATTTTATTAGCTACTAAATAATAACATTTACTAAGCAAATAATAAATATTCATAAATGAGTGTTAAAAGATATTATTATACAAAGTATAATCATTTTTACTAACTGAATAGTAGGCTTTCAAACACGGCTAACTTTAATGATTACTATACGTCGGTTAGTAATTTATCTTTTCTGCTTCGGATATTTCGCTGATTCTTAAAGTGTATAATCATTTTTACTAACTGAATAGTAGGCTTTCAAACATGGCTATCTTTAATGATTACTATACATCTGTTAGTAATGTATCTTTCGTGCTTCAGATATTTCACTAAATTTTAAAAGTGTTTTGGAATTACTATATTTTTTAGTAACTTTTGATCATATGGTACAGCTATATTTGTATATATTTCATGCTTCATTTTTCTCCGTGCAGCGTATTGCAAAAGAAAATGCTGGCGGCAAACTTTTTTCCGACTTGTTTTATTATTATCGTCACTGCTTAGTTGTTATGTTACCTAACGCAACAAAATATAGCCTATAACCTGGCCAGAGAACGTACCTATGAATTATAAAACACATTTAAAAAAACACGTAAATCGGATAAGTGGTTCTCGAGTGATAAGCGCACTAACGGATAGACAGACAGACAGAGAGACGTTGAGCTTTATATATATTAAGGATGAGATGGTTATCATGGTATAATCAAGACTTATTTTTGATAAAAAAAAAGATATTTAATATAAATTATAATTGACCAATATACCTATTATTCTGTTTTTCAATAAAAATTTGTTTCTAAACAATTGGTAATGATCACTGAATAGCATACTTTAGCACATGCCGTCCCCTTTTACCACCCACTTCTCACAGATTGTAATTAACCTACTTATTAACAAAAATACTACACATATGAATTATTGTAGATAACTATATGCATATAAACACACATTTGATATCTTCCAAAATGCCAGTTGGAGAATTTGCAGAATGAGCTTTATCATGTGTCTGACACTTAAATTTTAATGCTGTTTTATGTTATAAATATTTATATACACTTCTTTGAGTGCCATAATAACTAAGGTAACATTAAAACCCACAGCAAATATTTAACAAAACAATTTAAATAAGGAATAAATAAAAGTAGATTAATTTATCAAAAACATGACAAGCATGCTATACAATAAACTTTACATATGTAATAATACGTAAACGTAATAGCACATAGAGTTTTCTAAACCACAATATATTTATTTAGTGTTAAACATATACTTAAAGCGTCTAAAAATGTAATACAAATTAAAGCACTTCCTCATACCTACGTGATGGTGCGGAAGTCCGTTTAATTTGTATTACAGAAAATGTGCGTTGGGTTTGACCATCGACACATTCACTTTCGTTTAAACCCAGGCCCGGGCTGACTGCCGATCGGAAAAAAAACATTTATTAGATCATTGGTATCCAATTTTAATAAGTGTTGGCATTTATATTATTTGGTGAGATATACAACTATAACTCTATTTCATTTAAGAATGCAGTAATTAATGGGCTTCTTTTTTGTAATTCTCATGAACTCATGTTACTAATAAAACAACTAACTCTTTATTTGATCAATTTAATTACCAAAGTCTGCAAATATAGTTTGTTTTTTAAATTATAACCTTTTATTTTGTTTATGTTTTTTTTCTCCAGTAATGGATAAAGTAAAATCAGTAATGAGCATAATGAGTATATTTTAGTATAAGTAACTAAGAAACCACATTCTTCGTTTTTCAGTAGTATACATACATATGTATGTAAAAGATTTTTTTATCATCTTACGTATTGAGTAGAAAATTATATTTCTTGTATAAATATTTCTCACACGAGCTACTGATAATTCCGACTCTATCGCTGCATTAGATGATTTTGCTGTTTTTATGTAATTATTGTCTAACAATGAGTCATATGTGAATGATTCAGCGATTATTAGATAATTTTGTAAAGTATATTTTTTATCATTTAGATAATAATTGAACTTTTTATATAACTTTAGAGTAAACACTCATATTCCTGCCATATTTAAAGATATTTTCAAATATTTCTATAATAATTTTTACAATTTAAATGCTTTTTTATACATTTATTAGGATTGTGGATTTAAAAAAAACTCAACAATAAATGACTATAAAGAAAAACATGCCAATATTTAAATAAAATTATATTTAACATAAGTAATAAATAATATAAAAACATGAATATTACCTACTCTATATATATTTACTTACCCCCCCCCCCCCCCCAGAAAATTAAAAATTAATAAAAGAAAAATATTTTCATTAATATAATAATGTAATATGTATATGAATAATCTGACATAGTAACCTTTATAAGAAAACATGTTCCTGTTTGAAAAATATATACATACACGTCATTATAATTAACCTGTTTATTGTAAATACAAATGAGTTCAATAAAGTGAGGTAAGTAATTATTCAATTATAACAAAAATGGTAGATTTATATTATTATTGATATTTAGACCGATACTGAATTCACTGTTGCATAAAAATGTGTATGAATGTAAACCAATATTGTAATTTATTGTAATTATTTTGTATTTTATGTAAATTAAAGTACTAAATCAGCATTTTGTATTATTGGAATTCTGCAATGGATGTGAATAAATATTTAGTTAATAATCAATAGAAGTTTATCTCAAATTCTACTAACAATAAGCAAATTAACCGGTAAGTTAAAATTCTTGGCCAAAAATAGAAATGCAGAAGATAAGTAATTAAATGTTTGTATTTCGATTTTCAAAATCAAAAAAATTCTGTTAGTTTAACTTCAGACACTACTAAAGTATACAATTTATAAGAATTTACCTGACTTAACAATAAGTTAGAACATTGGTCTTAAATTGGGGGAAAACGATGCGATTACATTTGGCTAGTTTGATAGCGGTGAGTAAATTCGATGGCGAGTAGCTAGTACTAAGGTAGTAATCTCGCCCTGTCTTGTTCAGGCTTTACTCTCAGATGGACCCATATCTTTAAGAGTACCGGTTTAATGTATTTTCAATAATTAATATTTTTGAGTTGTTTTACATTTTTTTTTCGTTATTTGGCATAATTATAATAAAAATAAAATGTTTAAGTTATTGGTGCTTTTTAAGAGGGACAAATGGGTTACCAAAAACATTTTTTTATTCAGTCCCGGTAAATAGGGTTATTAATAAACCCTTTGTTTAACAAACTCTCAAAAAAAGATGTAAAAATATTTTATCCCCTGCCCATTTTTCCAAAAGTAATAGTGAGAAAAAAAATGAAAAATGGGAATACGTATAAAAACTACTTCAACTCGCTTCCATTTCTAGTGCCATTGCTATAATAAACATTGAAAAATTATACAGTATGGAACACTAGTATGCGAGGCTCGACTTGCAATTGACAAATTTGGATAACTGATGATACATGATAAATAATATGTATTATGTTTAAAATAAAAGAAAGGTAGAATGTAATTGTCTCTTTCATCTCATTACAAGACTATATAATTTCTGATTCAGTTTTTGCTGTTTGGATTTTAATACAGATACGGTCCTTTAAAGTTCGGAAATCAAACTTGACCGCTGTTACGATTTCGTTTTTATAATAGCATGGTTTTTTGCATCGAGATGAAAGTTCTGATATGTCAGTTCGATGCAAGGTCATATACAACGATACAACTTGTTCTAACATTGTCAGTGAAAGGATTGTGCGAATGTGTGTGTGCGTAATCTGTATACATGTACAATGATGTATGTATGTGTGTGTGTGATATTCACTTTCATCTTTAATTTAAACTTGTTTTACAGTGCTGGTCAACAAACTTCTCACGATTTCAATAAAATTATAATATAATGTACACATGTAAATCTACCGACTTTGATTTTATGTGATTGTAGAACATTCCAGCGGTACTGCATATGTTTCATGGCATATACATTTTTTCCATTACACTTTATATATTTCTCTCTTACAAATTAGACCTTTTTTTGTCCGGTATTATAAAGGAGCTACCAAATTTGCTATGTAGCAAGCACTTTCAAATGGGGTATTAATTCTGTATTAGTATTAGCTATGGACTTTAAAGCAGTGATACTTTAACTTATCATAACACAGTTGGCGTTTCTGACCGTACAAAATAATTTTCAAAATATCGCCACTGTTTTAATATCGTTGGTGTTTACATACAACGCGTGCGCGAAAATTTTCAAACATTTCATAAAACTACAAGAGAACTGTCAGATAGGTTAGAAACCTCATTTAAAATTGTTTGATAGCTTGTTTATAATACCGGACATTACACTTTTTTATATTTTTCTTTCTACTTACAATTTTTTAACTACACAAATTAGCATTTACAACTGCAGTTTTCATTTTTAAACAAGCTACAACTACACACTAAGATAACCCCTGAATATGTTTCCAGTTATTCTTTTCCTCCATATGAAACGTTAGTAGGGTTACACTAGAAATATGAATTCGTTTTTGTAATTGTCTCACCTCGTTTTTGTCTCGTCCATGTGACGAGACAAGAGTCAGGTATGTCTTAGTTTCGAATTTAATAATTTATAATGCTGTACTCTCTTTAAAAAGGATTTTATTTATCTAAATTCGTTATTTTTTTCCAATGTTATTCAATGTAATTCATGTACGCAAAGATCCGTAAAATTTTTCAAAATTTGCAATTTATCACGCATTGGTATAGTATTTCTATGCAAAAGTCGAATTTCAAGATATTATATTTGTCTGTAGATTTTTTTTTCGTATGTACAAGACATTTGATGATATTTTAAATAACCCGTTTATTGGGCCATTAAGGTTATTTTAGGAGATATGTTCCCTAATTCATTTTAATGTAGGTACTTACATAAATCTACCTAATTCTAAAAATTCGCTTATATTGGTTTTATTATGTGCTAGTCTTAATGTATCGATAAAAGTCCGCCGGTTTTGATATAAAAAAATTGACAACCACTGATCTAATGGACACAAGTCAACATCCTCTACACACGGATGCAAACAAAGAGAGTTATACATGGACATGTGGGAAAGACAGACAGAAATATATCAATTAGTGATCTTGTTAAAACACGAATGTTTTTGCTAGATTTAAAATTTCACATATTCGATAGGCAACTCGTTAAAATATCAATGACATTAAATGTTTGACCGTTAAGAATATTTTATTTTGATTTTTTGTTGTTTTATATAACTTCTAGGACAAGTTCAATACAGGTAAATGTGAATCAGTTGGTTTTATGAAGGTTATTTTTAATGAATGAATTTATACATATATAGGGTAGGTACAGAGATACTCATAGTAAGAGTTCTGACAGCCCGAATCGATTTCTGTAGCAGTCAAGTCTAACTCACTACCGTATTTTCTGATTTGATGAATATCTTATGATCAATTTTTATTTTATTTTTTATGCTTGCGAAAGGTAATTCAATGATTTTTTCAATAAATCGCGCCACCGCCGGTTTAGCTAAAAATGGCGACGCTGTCGTAACTCTTAATGGAGTATTGAAAGTTCAACGAACAATTTTCTGTTGCGATCTTTGTTTATAAATTAAAGAAATTCATCTAAATTAGTATATAAGTATTTTTTTATTCTTACTCGAGGGTCATTTGTTTTGTTGCAGAAATAGAACAACAATGTGTATTGTTTATGCACAGATAGAAAACAGAAACAATTGTTAATCGGATGTCTTCTTTAATACAAATGCAGTTACATCTATACACTTTTTGTTTCTTTTTTTATTCTTAAGCCCGGTATTATAAAGATTTTACTAGAGTGCAAATGCAAAATAGCTTCCTGCTAATGTTATCTGCTAGGTGTTAAATATAAATGACAACACACTCATCACTGATTGTCATCAATATATTCAGAATGAAGATTCAATTTTTCTTTCGGGGTATGTTCACGTCAATTTTAATTATCTGAAAACCTAAATATTTTATTGAGGATTTATGTTTATGGATGTTTTAAAATTTAGAATATGTTAAAACTTTTATAATATTCATCAATATATTTTACAATAATTTATAAATAAATAATAATTAATTGGAAACAATAATTCTATACGATATATGTATATTATTCAAAAAGTGAAATACTGTAGTAAAAAATATACATTCAAATAAATTTCACGCCAACTTTCAAACTGTGTCAATGTCTTTTAAATATATTTACTTTCATAATGTCGATGTTCGACTATATTAATCAAAATAATTCATTTAAAGTCAAGGACATTATTTTATAAACAATATAAAATGTAAAATTATACTTTCTATGATATAAAGAATAATTTATTTTGTTTTTGTTTTTTTTATAAACGAAAGAAATATTTTAATCTGTAGACATATTATACATACATATGTGTTACATGCATATTATATATTTTCACATATTAGTCAAGGTTTTTACTGTTAAAATGTAAATGGTAAAGTACGCACAAAATAAATACTTTCTTAATGATTAGTTTTTTTAGGGTTGCAGATTTTAAGTGTCGTTTCGACTCAGTTTTTGTAACTAAAGTCTCGGGTTTGTCTCGTACACATGATCCTGACCGAGGTTAAGAAAATTTTCTAGAAATATATCGATTTTTATGAGTAATATGGTATATTTTTTTTATTACAATTACAGATTAATTTACATAACATACATAAGTACAAAAGTATAATAAGATTAATTGTTGATATTAGATTAAAACCGAGACTTATAAATAAAATAAATATCGTCTCGTCCGAATTTTAGGTTTTTTGGTCGATAAATTCTTATCTTCTTTATCAACATAATATGTACATATGTCAGATACGTTTGTAAAATTAATAAATATAAATTATAATTCTAGAAAACAAAACAAAATATTTAAAATATCGTTATAACGGACATCCGAAAAACTAAAGTATTTTCTAATTGACTTAAGGCCCGACCAGCGCATTCTTATAAATGTTGATAGACGGACAAAAAAAAGAATGAAAGCTATTATTCCATATTAAAAATATTAAAAATTACATATACTTTGTGAAAGCATGCATATATTACTTTCTTTGGTATTTATTAAATGCATTTTTTTTTTTTTTAATAAATGCATATTAAATTTTTCTTAACTGTCTTTTATTAAGAAGGGAATACCTACAGAATTTTTAATAATTTAAAATATTTTGTACATTTAATTTATAAAGCAGGACTGGCCAATCTGCGGCCCGCGGCCACATACGTATAAATTATGTTTTAGTATCGGATATTTCAGAATGTCTGAAACTGGTTTTAATTTCCCGTTGTTTTCTTTAAAATAACATATAAAATATTGTTTTATTTATGTAACTTAACTAACAATTTTAATTGTTGAAACTATTTTTATAATACAAAAAATATGTTTTATTTATTATACAAAATCGTAAATGTAACGGCTCCTATACGAGATAGGGGGTATATTTTTTTTACCCTACACCTGCATATGACTTTTCCCGCAGAATCAAATATTATATTATAACCCTTCATTTGTAACAGGGGGTGAAATATTGATAGTTTAAAAATCCTATGAAAATTAATTTAACTTTTTTGTGCTTTTATATACGTACACATTTAATGCTTGAGGGATGGAAGGTTAATCTCCACATTTATCAAAATCTGTTATTGGTACAAGTCATGTATCTTTCCAAAAGGACCAATCAGAACCCAGCATTGGCTATTTAACAGAAGTATAACAAACTGTCAACACAAACAAACTGGTAACATAGATAGAAGAAATCAGGCTTAAAACTCTTATTACAAATCTATTGGCGTTTTATTTATAGCTCTTATTACGCTTTCAAAAGGTGACATATTTTTTTGCATTCGTGCTCCCAAGGTTACGATCAGAAAAATATTCAATAAGTACGAAATTCGTTATAAACCCAGATATCTAACAAATTTTAAAAAAATTTAGTTCGTGGAGTAATTTGGGTTAGCCAGGCCTGTTATAAAGAAAAACGTTTGTATAATTTTTTTTTAATTATTAATTATGATTTTTGGAAGTATGTTAGAATTTAATCATTATTCACCAATAAAATTTATAGCTAACATAAATTTATGACGCTATTAAAACACATAACAAGCATAATTAAACAAATTTGATATAATTATCTAATAACAATCAATAAAATTTCCACCCAATTATAAAGGCCTATTATAATTAATGATAAAAATAATAAATACATATAACATTATCACTTTTGCAATATAATATAAAATTTAAATTACTAAAACATCAATTAATTTTAAAAACGCCATACTGTGAAGTTTCCTTAAGATAATAATTAATTACTGAATATTAGATGTTAAATAACTAACAGATAAATTTATCACTTTACATAATTATATTCTTCTGTATTAGATCATTATCTGTTAGACCATGATATTATAGTAGTAATATCTGCAATCAGAAAGTTTTTTTGTGTACATATTTCCATATAAATGGTTTTTGAATGTTTGCTCTTCATATATGAGGTACGTAGTTGAGAAGTTAACGTACTGGAACTAAATGTATGTACATTTCACTTATTGTTTTCTTATTACCCAAAATTGGTTTATTGATTTTATTAAATAAAAATATATTCTCTTAGATCTAACCAAATTTTCCACGGTGGAAAGCTGGAGCAAAATAAGCGACATACAGGGTATCCCAACACTATGTCTTCATTTTTTATAACAAATGGAAGAATTTCTCGGAAAAATAAAATTTTTGTAAATAACTTAAGAAATTTATAAGAAGCTCCATTAAAAATGCCTGAAATTTACAAAATACCACGAAAACAAACAAGGACGCTTCATATTTATTTATATTTCCTACAAACAAAAACAAATGCGGTATAAATCATGATATTGAAAAATTCTTGGAAGAATCAGTAATGGCATAGTTACGAGATAATATCGTAGAAGTATTCGCATTAAAAGATGATCCTTCTACTGGACAGTGTCCTTGGGGAATAACGGGAAAGCTGAAAGGATACAAAGGGACAAGGATCACCACCACGTTCGCTTTACTACGTTTGGTACATATATGTATCTACGTTTTGTGACCTTGGGACTAATAAAAAAGGGATCCGGAAGTACGGATATATACTTTGTGTATTTTTTAGTACCGGGGTATGTTTAAATTTGGAATACTTAATTTATGTCTTTGGTGTACAGGATTAATAAAAATTATATTAAAGTTATTGTTTTTATTAAATACTAGCGCATTGGACCCAGTGTTACCCGAGGATATTATTTTAATTAAACATAAAGTCATCAAGCCCCCACGACATGTCCACCCAACATGCTCACAACACACGGTTCACCGCGAATTGTTTTTTTCCGATTTCATGAAATTTACACAAAATATCCACAACCTAACCTATCCATTAGTGAAAACCGGAATAAAATCCGTTCAGTAGTGAGAAAATCGTGTAAAATTAAATTTTCAAGAATTTGTATGAATGAAAAATTAATAATACATAAATAAGTTAGAAACAATCATAAACAATTTGGATTTTTACCTTTCATGGAAGTGAAATGTTTCTTCGTACTTTAATTTTCAATCAATATATTTTAAAATATTTAATTGTTAACATAATATATGTCAAAAATCATCCAATTGTTCGACAAAATATTTGAAAGAGACGTGCTCATAATAACCTAAATTAAATAATATATTTAAACCTTAAATTCTTGCAAATTATAGAATTCATTATTCCATGGCTAATATTACTACATTACTGAAACAAAACACAACTTGATAAAGCTTTTTTTAATCATTTGATGTTAAATCGAGTCTATATAAAGTCTCATACAAACGAACATTCATTTTTATATACAGAGATTGCAAATTATCGTGCATTTATAATTAGATTGCTTTATACTTCTGGGTATCAGTCGCATCTTCTTTATTGTATACTGCATACTGCATTAGATATTCATTAAAGTAGATATTTCCCCTGCTTTTTAATAATTATAGGGCTTATTTCTCTAAATGTATACTAAATACTGTTTATTTTTTTATTGTCTACGTGTATTTCGGAATTAGTAAATCAAATTATTAAAATTACCAAAATGGATTATATTGCCTATAAAACGACAAAGTCGCTTATATAACCCAATTTATTTACATAGTAAGTACATATATACCTATATAATGCTATGTTTACACCACAAAGATAATACACAAATTATTTTTTTTAAATGTATGGATTTTGTAAAGACACAAACAAAAAACACTGTGTTGTTGTTTTATCTTTTTGGTGCAAACACGCCATAAATACAAATAGCTGAACTCTCTATACCACTTAATTGTATATGAAAGAATTCATAAACTTTTATTTAAAAAAACCATACCATTATTAAGTCAAGTATTCTCTTCCTAAAAAATTATCTGTTCAACAACAATATCAATTACCATCACACATGAACTGTTAAATTAGAATATTTTTCGTGCGGAATCATGAGAACATGTAATATAGCCAAGAACATTATCATGTAAATAATTACAGGCACGAATATGTTGTTACTGAAACATATAACGTTTAATGTAAGCTACACACGACCTGTATTAAGTCGTTCTTAAGACGCGACGCTTAAATTATAGCCCATTATATTATAATAGTTAAATACGTACACATCAGCCACTGCTCTTGTACTAAATAGTTCACGCGGCTGAAACTAGATATTGGGTGAGAAAATATTCAAATTAGAGACAACACAAATGTAACGAGTATAGAGAAATTAGGTTCTTGATTAGAGAGAAATTGATACAAGCAGTGATAGACGTGATTATGTCAACATGACAGCAAAAAAATACTTTTATTAGGTTGTTATTTTAGGAACTGATTCCTTGGCTCACTGTAAGTAAAAAAATGACATTTTTCTCCAAAAGTATCTTCAATATGTGGTATTTTTTATCATTATTTTAGTGTGTCATATTGTTACCTACAAAGTCACAATACAGAGTTTGGATCTGGGTCTTACAGTTTTCCAGTTATAAAATCTTTGACTATTTCGCTACATACCTTATTAAATGCAACAGTTATACAATTTTTTTGTTTGTAATTACATAAAACAAATTTATATACCTACTTTTCAGAAAATTATTATTTACTTTCAAATATAAAAATGAAAAAAATTTTGTATTTGAACAGAAAGCAATATCTTGAAGTATGTACAGTTACAGGTGGGTTATCTGTTGATTTATTTTTAAAGTTCGTCCTAATCAAAATGTTATTTGAACTATAAGCTTGTTTGTTTGTTTGTAGATGATATGAAACTATACCTTGGGTTGCATAAAGCAAAATTAATCATGATTAGTTAATCAGTTGTTTTCAAACCATTATTACGTCAATTCTAAAAAATAATCACGTAAAAAATTCATTTACAAACTGAGATTAAGTTAAGAATTAACATTAATCATGGTTTGAAAACAACTGATTTACTAATCGTTGTTAATTTTGCTTTATGCAACCCAAGGTAAGTCTCGTTCGAATTCTATATTTTCTTAATGGAGAGAGGGGACAGATGGTCCACCCTATACATGTAGAAATAAAGTAAAAACATATAGATATCTATTTTTTAAACAATTGAAATTCTATTTAATAGATGAATTTGTTGTGAGTCGGAAAAGTAACTTGCATTTTAGTTAGAATGGTTTAACTTTATAATATAGGTCATATAAAATATATGGATTCAGAAACAAGTTAAAAGTTTTCTATGATTTCTAAAACATAAATTTATAATGTTTTACATTGGATATAAAAATATTACCTATACACATTTTAATGGAATTTAAACATTAACTTCTTTCTATAAAACGTTTTTATTACTACTGTTTTATTTTAAAATCAAATAAGTTGACTTTTAACATCTACAAATTACAATTTTCTTTGTCAGTAAAATTGTATTAATATAATTCTATTTCTAATAGTTTCGTATTACTTTATACTTATAGAATAAATGATGTTTTTTACTTTTTGTTAAACATTTTAGCATTACTTATTTTATTATTATACAAGTGGTGGTAAGGGCCATTATCTGTCCCTTACAATTTTTAATTTTGAAATATGCGATATCGGTTTCAATTTATTTTTTTTCTATTCATTAAAAAATAAATTCTTAACTTGTATCTAACAAACCAAAATTGATAAAAAAAAATTATTTATTTTATTTGATCTCTGTATTTTTCATAGAGCATATTGGTGTACCTTAAATGTTCACATTTGTAATTTATGAGCTGTAATACCTATATCTTTAAATTATTGAGGTACTGTAATACCCACAGGGGGACGCTTACCCCATTATCTCCATTCATCTTTTATTTATTGATATTGTTCATCATATGAACTGTTAAGTACCAATACGTCTAAACAATAATAAAAATAAAATTGAAATACAAATATTTTCTGCAATTTACCAACAAGTGGACAGTTTCAAAATGACTAATAAAAAAAATTCATACAGATAACAAACAAATAAAGAACAATTCGAAGTTTTTTATACGTATAATGTACCTATTCGAACTTTAACGGAATTAAAAGAAATTACATACACGTTTTGAAGGTCCCTGAATCACGTACAACCATTATCTCAATAATGTCCGTGTGTCTGTTTCAAGCCAATCGCTAAATCAGAATTGGATGTTTATTTTTGAACTTTTTAAATTATTTTTTAATTGCTTCCTCGCCATATTAGAGATACGAGAAGCTTTGTGATCGTTTTAAAATGAGAAAAAAAATTGTTCTTCGATTTCAAAATTTCAACTTTATCCTTTCGTTTCAGGTCAAGACAAACACTTTTTGTTCCGTGTCTGTCCGTCTGTCTCTCTGAATCCTTGTCACACACATAACTCAAGAACCACTAAACTGATATTAATGAAATTTGGTTGGTTGGTTGAATGGGTCTGGCTTGAGGACGGTTTCGTTTAAAAATCATTAAAATTGTGTGTAAGGTGGAGGGATGACATCCAAAAACAATTATTTTTTAAAGATATCTCAAGAATGCAAATGTTACGTGAAAATTTTATAGAATATTTTTTGTTGAGCATTCAATTTTTTATAATATAAGTCACCGTAACACAATATTAGTTGTAAAATATTCCCTTACAAAAGATTTATCTCAATTTCATTTTTGTTTTGTTTTTAAATCGGTATTTACTTTGACCTATTAAATGCCATTTTGACGTTTGCATTTGGTGAAATTAGCACGAGGAAGCACTGTGAATTTACTTGGTAGATTTTTTTAATATTATTTTTAAAACGGTTGTTAATAAAAGAAAAAAATTTAAGAATATTATATTTTTCGTTTCTGTATAAAATAAAGTATTTTGGTGACCACAGCAGTTTCTTTATTTCTATTAACTATATTTAAACATACCTAACTAGTGTTAGAAACTTATATAGTGTATTGTATTGTATGTATATATATGTACATAAGTATGTAAACTGAATCGATTTGTTAGTCTAGACAACAAGATACACATCTTCCAAAGTATCTGTCGATTCGCTGTCTGCAAGACGTAAATCCTGATAAATTACTGCCTTTGACTTCATTAAAACATCTGTTTTTCTTGTAAAGTAGACCGAAATTCCAACAAAACTACATAGAAATGTTTAATTTGTATGATAACTTATATTTCGTTACAATTATTTACTCTAGTAAAACGTATGATGTTTATATAATATAAGAAAATGTATTTATATGGATTGCTGTCTGGATTAAGAACAATTGATTATCTTTTATAATTCTACACATCTTGATTTGGCAGTTATTAGGATTCTATTCAGCGCGATACTTAGATTATTTTTGAAGATTTAACAATTGTGAATTGCTAAATTCTATCTAATAAAATAACATTAATTTGTCAATAAATTAGGCTATTTGGAGCAAATTGGTCCTTATAAATAACTGGGTTATTGAACGCAATGTCAATAAATTATTTAGTTCAAGTAAAATTTACTTGCTTGAGTTATTTGTATTAATTTTTTTTAGTGTGATACTAGACTATTTATTAAACATTGTAAAATCATTTCGAAGTTTCTGTGATTTATTGTAGTTCTATAGAACTATGTCGCCAAATATAAGATGTTTTTTTATCCACCTAATACTCTGTGACTTCATGGTTATAGTTGTTCGTACAATATTCCGTTGCTTATTGCAGTAGATAGGGGAACATGGGTAACAGTGCATCAACTTTTTTTATTCCGTAGCATTCCTATTTTACAACAAATGTTGTAGACCTATATTATAGGAAATTAAATGCTCTACAAAAAAGATCCTATAACATTTTTATGTAACATGTTGAGATATTTTGAAAAAATAAATATTTTGGGATGTCACCACGATTTGGATGATACTGAAATGGGACCGTACTCAAGCCAGACCCAACCATCCAACCAAGTTTCATTAATATCGATTTAGTGGTTCATGAGTTATGAGGGTGACAAGGATTCAGAGGACAGATACACACAAAGACGGACAGACAGACAGATACGGAACGAAAAGTGTTTGTTTTGACCTGAAACGGAAAGATCAATTTAAAATTTTGAAATCGGAGAACAATTTTTTTGTCTCATTCTAAGACGATCACAAAACTTCTCGTATCTTCGATATTGCGAGGAAGCAAAAGTATGTAATAAGTATGTGTATGTGGTTAATACAAAAATATTTTCATTATCCACTGTTACCCATGCTTCCTTATATACAAAACAAAAATAAACCACAAATATCCGCGACCTACACAAACCTTTTATCAAATATGTAAAGTATGTATGCCATTTTCTGATATATTATGTATTATTATGTATCTCACATTGTATTAAATTTATCTGCATTAGAATTATGATGCAAGGTTGTGAGAATAATAGCTTGAAGCGTAAAGGGGTTGGTGTCAAAATTTACAATTAAGGAGGTATTACAATGTAATCAAAATCATATACATATGCATAATGTATAACTAAATCTTAATAACAATACATTTATAATACACAAAGTGCCTATAGCAAGTGAAAAACATGACTGTCTAACAATATAGTATAGGATTTGGGAATACCCGGTCTTTTTAGACTCGACGAGTCTACGTTCATTTTTCGGGTTCGAGTTCGTGTACAACACAGCTGTACAAAAAAAGACGCTGAATTCAAATTTGAGATCAAAATAACACCTTATCCAATCCATTTTGACCTCAAATTCGGATTCAGCGCCTCAAAATACATAAAAGTACAATGGACACAGTTCTTTACCTTTTTAGTGTGGCTGTGTTATTACAAAATTAAATTTTTAAAAATATTGCCTACTATGTATATGTAGCTATTTAATTAAGAAAAACAACAAACAAAATATAAAAAATTAAAGCATTTTTATGATAATTTTTAATGTAAAACTCATTCCGTATAGCATAAAATAAAGAATTATATTTACAATTAATAGTACCCACCTGTATTATTTAAAAATGACATTTCTACAATATATTATTTAGGTACAATATTAAGTGAAGATGAATGTAAAAATAAGAAGCAATGTTAAAAATATATAAAAAGAATTCGTACTTTATATCTGCAGATATTAAAATTTCATACCGTACGCATTAGTTACATCGAGATTTGCTTTTAGAGTAAAATCCGCGAATTTTTGTTTTACAATATTACAGAAAATATGGGGTTCCTTCGTTTTTTATGTCATAAAAAGTAAATCACGTGACAGTTTATGGCAGGCTGTCGTTGCTTTGATATAAAAAATAACTTGTTTTTATCTTTTCTTTCTCCAATGCGTAGATCCAGAGCTATATTATATTTTAGTTTTGGTAAATGAGGCATAAGTCTTAAAGAAATGTACTCTCTTTTATAAAGTACCTATATCAGGTTCCCTTTTTTCATATAAATCGTAAAATGGCATTTAAAATATTTATTGTTTTATCAGTGTCTCGCTGGCTCGGCGACTACAAAATTGGTAACTATTTTTGACAAAGTATTATATCTATTCAAAACCGTATTAATTTTTAAGCCAATTTGGTTTTTTATTTGATTATAGTTAGTAGATACAAGAAATCTATAACTTTCAAATTTTTTAACTGTACTATAATGGGTTCTTAAGATATTAAATAAATTTTTGGTTAGATACGTACATAGGTACATAGGTCTTCGGGCATTAGATAGTCTTAAAGATAATAGTGTAAGCTATATTTAAAAAAAAAACTGGAGTCTCCTCGATCGCGCCAAGCTGACATATTAACTATTCAACTTATTTGTTAATTTTTCAATTTAAATTTCTTAATAATAGCCGAAGGCGCACTCGAAGGTCTTCGGGCATTAGATAGTCTTAAAGATAATGGTGTAAGCTATATTTAAAAAAAAAACTGGAGTCTCCTCGATCGCGCCAAGCTGACATATTAACTATTCAACTTATAAGTTAAATTTTCAATTTAAATTTCTTAATAATAACCGAAGGCGCACTCGAAGGTCTTCGGGCATTAGATAGTCTTAAAGATAATGGTGTAAGCTATATTTAAAAAAAAAACTGGAGTCTCCTCGATCGCGCCAAGCTGACATATTAACTATTCAACTTATAAGTTAAATTTTCAATTTAAATTTCTTAATAATAACCGAAGGCGCACTCGAAGGTCTTCGGGCATTAGATAGTCTTAAAGATAATGGTGTAAGCTATATTTAAAAAAAAACTGGAGTCTCCTCGATCGCGCCAAGCTGACATATTAACTATTCAACTTATTTGTCAAAATGACATTTAAAACGTCAAAGTGACATTTAAAACGCCAAAATGACATTTAATATATCAAATATCAATTTAGAAAAACAAAACACGAATTTTTAAAATAAATTGAGATAAATCTTTGTAAGGGAATATTTTATATTACAAATTTAATGCTCTACAAAAAATATTCTATAAAATTTTCTCGTAAAATGTGTCGTTCTTGAGATATCTTGAAAAAAGAAATATTTTGGGGTGTCACCCCTCTCCCTTACACACGATTTTGATGATTTTGAAATAGGACCGTCCTCAAACCAAACCCAACCATCCGACCAAGTTTCAATAATATCGGTTCAGTGGTTCATGAGTTATGCGTGTGACAAGGATTCAGGGGACAGGCGGACGGACGGACGGACGGACACACGGACAGACAGACAGACACGGAACGAAAAGTTTTTGTCTTGACGTGAACGGATAAATCAATTTAAAATTTTTTTTTGTCTCAATCTGAAATGATCACATAGCTTCTCGTATCTTCGATATTGCGAGGAAGCAAAAATATATAATATAATAATGAATATATAACATTGCTCATATGTATAATATTAATATACATTTTATTTAGAGTGATTCATTTTAATTCAATGTTTACATTGCCGATGTTTCTTGAATAATGGTCACTGCAAAACGTTGGAACGTGCTTTGCTTCGTAACTTTTACAATTCAATCACATTATGTACATCTAGTGCATTGGCAATGTTTTGAATATATATTTTTATTTTTATTTATTGTTTGTATTGTAAAAACAAAGTTACTTCCTGGATTTATATTGAATTTGTTAACCAGTCGTTATTAAAGTATTTTCTGTCACTTTAATTAATACGATTGAAATTATTTATGAGATATAACTTTTGTAAGCTGATTTAAACTATTTGAATTAACAATAGGGGTCGGTTATTGTTATCACATTTGTACCACGAGTTTTTGAGTCGAATAAGCGGCGGTTGTATTAACTAATACCCGGTATTACAGCCTACATGCTTTTTGCTGATGATAAACCGCTAATGGGCGAGTCTATGGAATGGATTTTTTATTTTTTATCTTCCATATAAGTTACAATGAACACATATAAAAATAAGAAAACATGCATTATCTTTATTATTACTCAATTTGCACAAAACATATATGTAGATATAAGAAAATAATTCTAACTAAAAATTAATCGACCACTTTATACGTAAGATCATGAAACACCGCCTACACGTGTTAAGAAAACCAATAAGTAACAATACATATTATAAATTATTTATATTCTTACGTGTATGTGTGTTGATTTGATACATACATTACTTTACAAAGAATTGTTGATGTCGTGGCTACTCACAAAGGGCACGCCCTACGACTCAATCACAATTCACACAAAGCTTTGACAGAGTGTCAATCACTACTTCTTATTATCTCTCTCTTTCTCACACACACACACATATTCCCTCTTTATATACATATATCAATATATCTTCTTCTTCCTCTGTTACAAAATGTAATATATTTGTTGTACAAGCATACTTGATTTAATTAACTTTATATAATAGTTAAAACTACAAGAAAAACTGTACTGATATAAATATTTACTAAAGTTAATTCATCATAATAAGTACAGTAGTTTGATAAAGTATACGTTCTATACTGTTAAGGTTATTCGATCATTAAAGCAATGTATTGGTAAAAGTCTAAAATTTTAATATGTTATTTATGGATAGCTCATATGTTTTACTAATTTTTTAAATAATATTGGACGTAATTGGATATTAAAAATAGAGTTTTTAATACATGGTAAATGAGAAAACTCACCGGAAATGCTCTATTTATTGAAATTCTACTCAAAAATTCTATACAGAGACGTTTTAAACACTAATTATTCGAAACTTCAACCTTTTTAAATACTAAAAAATTATAAAATTACATACATTCTCGTGTAGTTTGAGAACCAGGTTTATTCAAAGTAATTTACGATATAGAATGCCTACTGTACACCAGCTTAAAAAACTTATTGCGATTCCATAAATAACATTTCAGAGAGCGAGGATGATTCTATTATTTCACACTGACTAATTAAAAAAAAATTCAATAGGTCCCCACTGAGACATTTTGCAAAAAAGAAATTAAATCCGTGCTTTTTTTACAGAAGTTATCACAAAAACTAAAGAAAATCTACATCCAGAAAAACACACGCGCAATCGCCGTACGGAAAACATATTTTCTTTACATCTTAAAGGTAGTATACAAGCAGAAGATGCTTTCATATGTTAATTAAAATAGTTGAATAATCATGAAAACATACAACCTATTTATAAATTTTAACCTATTTGATAAATTCCCTATCGGTTGAATCGAATCAATGACCGTAAAAATAGGTTTATTATTTTTGACAGCATTATGTTATGCATATACAAGTAGCAAGTAATGATGTATTAATTTTGACAGTATCTTAACTCCATATCGCTCTATACTGATACATCGTTATATTACATACAGAATTGTTCATTTTGGAGTTAATACGTATATAATTGTATGCAATATTACGGACATATGGGTGGTTCATAATTCAACCAATGAATATAGTTTATGAATATTTTAAATGGCTATTTAAATTTGATGTCACATGTATTTATAACTAAAACATAAGTCTAATCATAAACGACAAGAATCAGTTATTAATATGCTTCGGTCAGTAAACTGATAAAAGTGTGGATTCAGGACATTTAGAAATATCGCAGAAAAAAAATTTAGTACTGAATTGATCATATTAGATCTTGATAAAATACCATATTTGTTCACCGGTTTTGATTTGTGGAGACCTGCAAAGATCTACAACAATCTCTGAAAATCATTGTTACGTTGAAAATTCATGAATTTTGAATCTCTATCACGATCTACAACGATCTTTAGATATCTTTGTAGATCCTTGCAGGTCTCCACAGATGAAAAAATATGATTTTGTTTCAAAATGTAGATCTATCCCAAATCTGATTTGATTACTTCAGATCTAAAAAAAATTCCCGATACAATTTCGCTGTGTTAGTCGAAACGACTAACTTTAGCCTTTAGAATTAAGAAATTACAATTAATTAAAATAAATTATTGTATTCGATTTAAATTAGAAATGGAGTAATTTAGAAGCTAAATCTTATAAATTCTTACTAACAGTAGTAATGTATTTTTCTTCTTCAAACTTTCGTAGCTAACTTTTCGGAATGTTGTCGTTTTAGGTTTCTTCATGTTTCGACTTTCATGTCGGAGTCTTCTTCAGAAGTGTTTCTTAAACTGATGTCCTCATCTTGCGTCGATCCTTATATACCTGTGTCGTCTGTGGTCAAATGGTCATGCCTGACATTCGCTAGTTCAATCCCTTTGTCACGGTTAAAGTTATGGGGATGTTTGTGAATCTCGATGTCCTCTTTATAGAGTCTGGGCCAAAATCTTTGTTCTCTAGCGAGTATTTTCGTGACCTCAGTTTCAGAAACACTTCTGAAGAAGACTCCGATATGAGAGTCGAAACGTCAAGAAACATAATACAACAACGTGAATAACAGTCCGAAAAGTTAACTCTAGTAGTAAGTATGTTTTTTGTATTAATATTCGATTTTCGAACGTTGTGTCTACTGAAGGTACGGAATACAATGTAGTTCGATAGTGTATTATTTGCTAATCATCCTGAATATCAACGTGTGTACATGCATTAGGTTACGATTCGATGAACTGTATAATCGTATATGCTCAAGTTATCCATACAAACCTATTGAAGTGAAACATATACATACATACATTACACTAGGGACAACAGTGTGAGTCTCCGAATATTAGCTACTAGATTATATTATATACATGAAATTATCTATGTATAGGGTGGATAGATAAATATATATTAGCAAAAAAAAAATGTTCTCTATAATCTATAGCAATATTTCCAAAAGTGAATTCTGCGGAACTCCGGAGTTCCGTGGAAAAAAAACATCTGCCAAGTAAATGCACAGTGCTTAATCGTGCTAAATTCACCAAAAGTAGTTACTTCATAAACAATTTAAATAAAACCCGAAAAAGTGTCTGGCATTGGTTAACCATTTAATTTTTATAATGTTCATGAGTTATGCGTTTGATAAGGATTCAGGGGTCAGACAAATTAAAATTTTGAAATCAGAGAACATTTTTTTTTCATTTTAAAACGATCACAAAGCTTCTCGTATTTTCGATATGGCGAGGAAGAAATTCAGTGTTTTTTTGGTATTGTTTTTCAATATTTAAACCATATCCCTAAATTAAAGCATATATATACGATAACAACAACAATGGGTTACCTAATAATAAATCAATGTTTGTTTTATTTCTTGTCTTTTTTAAATTGTGGTGGGTGGAAATGAGGGAGATGCTCTCCATGATAAGGGTTCCACAGCTTAAAAAACTCGTGTAAGGGTTCCACGACAAAATAAGTTTGGGAACCTCTGCTCTGTAGTATATTCTAGTGAAGTCTAGTCTATTATATATAAGTAATAATATTTTTAATTTATATAATTAATAGTGATATAATCAGAGTGAGGGAAAAATATTGAATGGAGTCAGAGTCGATACCTTTCTACCTTTTTACTGACTTCGACTCCGTTAATTAAATAATGGCTTCTACACAGTCACTATTATTTTCTTTTAAGGAAAGTACAGTAAAAGAGCTGGAATTAGAGTCGAAATAGGACATTATAAAAATAGAAAAGTCGGAGTCGTAGGTTTTTATACTAAAATACATAATACAAATTATTCATTTAAGAAACACCAATAGGAAACAATTTTATTCGTACATCTTTGAACAAAAATAAATTAACAAGCTTATAAACTCTATATTACTTGGTGACCGTTACCTCTGTATAATATCACAGACGGGTATTACAAAAATGTCCATTCTATAAGGTATGTATGTATCTTTTGATGTATGTACAACAGTATTTGTGGAATTTGATGACAAAACTTTAACTGATAAAGCCTGATAGGGTTGAAGGTAGAATCAAATCTTGTTACTCAATTTGACGCATTCTATAGAGAAAAGACAGTATAGTATCTATATCTATATAGATATCAGAGGTTTATACGGTCGCCAACATATAAAGGTTTACCGAGAAGGTACCGACTTAATTGTCTAAGCTGGTTTATTTCTTTTTTGCTCCAAATTATTTGATTGGGATTGATCGCATTTGGGTTTTTCTTAATTATTAGTAATTATTTATTTATTAATTAATACACATGTACATATTCTGATGCTTCTTAATAAAAAGATACATTTTCCAATTGAATTTAATTAAAAAGTTTATTTTTAAAATATGTTTATTTTAATGTAAAGTAGAAAGAAGGTTAATTATAATAAACATATTTCTTTTCAAAATACTGATCTGCATTAACAAATTTCAAAACACAATCTTTATAAGTATGTATATGTACATTTTTGTATTTGTAATTCCAAAAATAAGATATGAAACTAAAAATTTGTTGACAGCATGAAATATAATATGTAATAAGAAAATTAAAAAAACATCTGTTCTCAATTTACTCCACACCTACGTTCTGTAAATATTGTCATCGATATACTTTTTATTATTTGAATTGAAACGCATGTATATGTGTGTGTGTATGTGCGTGTGTGTCGGTAAATTGGAAATATTTCATATTTGACAGACCATGTTTATTCTGCAATTGTAATAAATCATATGCTGTCGAATTTTGTTCTTTAAATATGGATATGACACATATGTTCATGTGTCCCTCGCACATATAATATAATATCAGGGATCAGGGACGTAGTCAGATATGGGGGAACGGTAGTTGTGACCCCTACCATAAAGCTAATCTACCCCCCTTGCTCCCATAAAAATAAAAATATGGTGATGTCAATTTTAAATAATTAGATTAATTTATTTTATAGTGCCCAATGTATTTAAAATATTGAGATAATTATTTCTGTCCCATAATTATCGAAAGTGAGATACTAGCACCAGTCTTGGATCATACCCCAGTGTTGGACTCTTGTTTAATTAAATGTACTGAATTAGAAATATTTGTTGATATTTGATTACCTACTGTCAATACTGAATCATAATCTTTAGATATTTAGAAATGGCATTATTTGATGACAATCGGCCAATAGGTGTCAAAATGGTGGACATTTAAACTAATTATTAGTATAATCTATTTATTAATTATTATATTATCATTACATCTGCTTTACATTGTTTACAATTTTACGATTCATTATTTTAAAACTTTTGTGTCGTAGCACTTATCATTTTGTAATCAAGTGTCCATCACTGGGTGCTCATTACTGGTTTTACTTTATCCATTACTGGAGAAAAAAAAAATAAACAAAAAAAAAGGCTTTAATTTAAAAAACAAACTATATTTGCGGACGTTGGTAATAAAATTGATTTAATAAAGAGAGACTTGTTTTATTAACATGAGTTCATGATAATTACAAAAAAGAAGCCCGTCAATCCCAAAAACAATATACCTTGCTCTTAAAGTGGCCAAGACTGGTGCCAGTACCTGATATCAGATAAGAATACTCAAAGTACAACTCACAAATACACAGAACAAAACACGAAGAGCTGTCGGAAGTGGAAAAGACCCATAAAAAAAACTCAAAGGTATAAAAATCAGTTAATAAATATAGTATAATAATATTATAATATTTAAATTATTATTTGGTAAAGCTATTAAATTAGAGAAAAATATTGTTGGATAAACGTATAAAATAAATATTTACCTATGAATATTAATTTATTAGATGTGTTTACAAAGTAAATAACTTATTTATTTCACATAAATATTGACTTAAAATTACGTTTTGAATGTTTTCCCTCTATTTAAAATTAAATTAACTTTTTAATGCCGGACACAGTGATTTTAGGTAAAGTCCAAAATATCACCAACGATTTACTTTCGCTTATTATACAATAAAAAGAGTTATCTTGAACTTGCTTGTAATATATGTACTGAAATGTACCTCACAATTAAGTACACTAATAGTTTTTATTAATTTTCGTTTTCTCTTTCTACCGCCCCTCACATTTGTTGCCAATACCGGCTTTAGGGGGGGGGGACCAGGGCGACCGCCCGGAGCGCCAGGCCAGGTGGGGCGGCACACAATGGAGCATTAGTCACTTTTTTGGTTCAAATCAGTGTACAGCTGTAATTTTTGAGTAAACTTTTTTTTTATGATATCTACGTGCAGATACCATAATTATTGCCTAGTAAAGTATAGTTACGTGAAAACGGCTAAACAACTAAACTTTGTTTAGCTCTGCTTATTTAAGTAAAACTGCGTTAAATCTGGTTTATATTAATTCCTAAAATTAAAAGATATGAACCAATTTTTGTCACATTGTCAATAAATAATTAAAAATTGTAGATATAAAACATTTATTTATAATGATTAAAATGAATATATATTATATATGCCTATAGGATTGGCGTGAGTAACCGCATACCACAATATGGCAGCCGGCGCTGCGGTAGAATATTGTAACACCGTTAGTCAAAATTATTCAAAACAAATCAAATAGTGTGTCAACGATATATTTTGCACCACGTTTACAGGTTCCTTCTGTTTCAGGAAGCATTAAATAACAAATTGCGTTTTAGTTAGTACTGATTTATACATGTGTGTAAGATTGTATATTCAGGCGTGCTTGAATCGTTAGTTAGTTAGTTACTTGCATGTGCCTGGTTTCAATAAGCAAACAATCAAGTATTTATAGTTATCTCCTAACTGATAATTTTCTGTCACTATTTAATTTCACTGTTTAAACTGGCAACTTTTTCTTGCATTGGTTTTATGCCTATTTTTGAAATTATGAAGTTTATTGTCGTCAAAAATTTTGTGAAATACAATTATTTTTTTAAATAAATTTTTAATGAATATATTTAATTTAAATAAAATATTTTTTCGAAACTTTAATTAACAGTAAGGGCTGCGATTCATTTGATGTAGAAAATACTGTGGGTAATTGTTTGTAAAACCATAGATTATTCTTTATAAAATTATCTATTTTATGTTTCGAAACTCATGGATTTTATAGTTACATATAATTTAATACAAGTGTCTGATGCACAGGAGGTTTTTCACCAAAAAAACGCTGACCATTACAATTTGTACACACGTGTTCAATTCCGAAAAGCGGAAGTTTCGCCTTTAAAATACGGCTGGTTGCGTTTTTAAAACCGCGTGGAGAAACGACCGCATGTTGGCTCACTTGAATTGAAATACATGTTAGATATAAAAGTGGCAAAAAATCGCGCGGTGTAGAACCTCTCGTGCGTTCCTGGCCTTAAGGATGTATGGCACATACAGTCTATGTAGAAAATAACGTAAATCTAGGTGAGATGGAACGATCTAAATCAAACTTTTAAATATTCATTTTATGTGCATGTAGGAAAGTCATATTTGTTTATAAACTACTTAAACCCTACTTAAACAATATAAATACTTATGTTTAAAGCTTATTTCTCATTCTTAACTATTATTTTAGAATTTTAGCCAATAAATGAATATTTTTGTTGATAATATGAAAACTTTTTACTCTGAATGTCATTTAAATTCATCTGTTAAAAATAAAAAAACCCCAAGTATTTTATTATTATAAATGACTTCAGAAATTAAAATATTATTAAATAACACTATTTAGAACATACATGGAACATATAAATGCAATGAAAATAATAATATTAGTAGTATATATGCTTACAAATATGAAAAAATATTTAAGAAAATAAATAATTACATTTGACAACATCGCATTAGTACCAATTTAATTTACAACAATCATATTTGTGATTGTGATAATATTTGTGAACACATGTGCACGCGTATTCAATTTGTTAACGTAAAACACAGAACAATAATACGAGTATACTCAAATATAGTGTTGTTAGTTTGTGAAGAGAAAAATGTTTCATTGGAAAGGAAAAATTATTAAAGAAACGGTATATAATCAACGACGAGTAAACTCTTTACGATAAAAAAAAATATAGAAGAAGTGCCTGTTACACCCGAGGAGACCAAACAACACAGTTAGTTCTCTAGCACCCCTCCCCCCAAGTATATCTTATTATTTATTTATATACATATGATTTAATTATTTAAATGCCGAGTTTTGTAATAATTGTGACAGAAAAACGTTAACCTTCAATTGTTTAAATTGAATACTTAAAAATCACGCAAATTTTAATAAAAAATAAATGTTAACGTCTAAAAATAATAAAAATGAATCAATTATAAATATATTAATAACAGTAAAATAAAATATTTGGATGTACATATTGTAATAATACAAAAGTTTATACAGCGCGCCCTGGATAATCAGCTGTGCACTGTTGCCAAGTCAAAATATAATTTTTATAGAGTACGCCATTTTTTTATTTTTTTCGACATTTTTCAGCAATAATTATTTTTTTTCTCACAATTTAGTTCTGTATGCATATAATTTTTTTTATGAAACTTGTTGCTAAATATGTAAGTGACGTGTTGTGAAAATTTCGGATTTTTCTCGATGCTTGAACCATGTGTTTTATTGGAATTCAACCGTCAATACACCATTCTCCCATAAGAGCCCATGTTAATTTTTTTAAATAATAACTTTTAAACTATGTTGTAAAACCTTTTGAAATTTTGTGTGGGTACTTTAGATTTATTAAGGAGTAACTTCTCCAAATTTCAACTATTTCTCGTTGAAATTAGATACCTGCCATACATCCTTAAATATTTTTTTTGCTTCCTTGCAATATCGAAGATACGAGAAGCTTTGTGATCGTTTTAGAAAGAGACAATAAAATTGTTCTCCGATTTCTAAATTTTAAATTGATCTTTCCGTTTCAGGTCAAGACAAACATTTTTTGTTCTGTGTTTGTCTGTCTGTCCGTCCGTCTGTGTGTGCGTGTGTGTCTGTCCCCTGAATCCTTGTCACACACAGAACTCAAACTTGGTTGGATGGTTGAGTCTGGATTGAGGACGGTCCCATTTCATAATCATCAAAATCGTGTGTAAGAGGGAGGAGTGACTTCTCAAAATATTAATTTTTTCAAGATATCTCAAGAACGATACATGTTACGTAAAAATTTTAAAGAATTTGTTTTGTAGAGCATTCAATTTCCTAAAATATAGGTCTACAACGTTTGTTGTAAAATATTTATTTACAAAGATTTATCTCAATTTGCTTTAAAAATGTCTTTTTGACGTTTTAAACGTCATTTTGACATTTGCATAAATTTAGATTCAGATTTAAATTGTCAAAAAATTAAAAATATACGAAAAAATAAACAGGTGCGTCTTAAGAAAAATTTCGAACTAATATTTTTTAGTAAAATTGTATAAAAATTAAATGGTTATCCAATTTATCTGAACACTTCATCGGTTTTTATTTAAATTGTTCAATAATCAGATCCGTAACTACCACCGGGGTAGCGGGGTAGGGGGCCCCCGCGGAAGAGTAAAACATTTTTTTATTTTGTTCTAACTTGAAAATGTTACGCTTATTACAAATTTTGATTTTAATTACGTTTTCTTTTTGTTGCCAACTTGAATTTTACACTTATTATTCATTAAAATTAGGAAGAAGTGAGAAGTGTAAAATTCAAACGGCCCTGTCAATAATTCTGTTCAAAGTATGTATAATATCAAACCCAATTGTTTTGCTTATGTATTTGTTGACATCCATAAAAATATAACAGCTCGACGTCATTGAAAACATTAAATCAACTCCAAAACATGCGGTTCTTATTAGGGGTTATTATATACATAAAAAATTAATTCAGGTAGGACTAATAGTGTAAACAGTGTAACCCGTATGTTACCGCTATGCAAATGTTGGCGCGTAATTTAATTTTGCGGAGTATAAATCTGCCATTTTACGCGCCGCTGTCAGTGACGTATTTACAACATGTAGTTTTGACATTTCGCCTATTTTTATTCTCTAAAACTCTAAACGCCATTTGTATGTAATTATATGTATACACTGTTATTGATTCAAATTAAATTACATTTATTTACATAAGTACAATGGTATTACATTTAAAAATTTTACGTTTGTTTTATTATGAAAAACATTTTAATAAATAATTTAACGTCAATATAAAAATTGGATAAGGATTATATTTTAAATTTTAACCGTCGGTTGGTAGATATATATTTTTAAAACATGTATAGTAGATTGGGTTCTCCCTGATTTCACTTATTAAATTTTAAATACAATTTAAATATAAATAAATATTAATTTTAACCTCGTATTATTATCCCCACGAAAAAATATATTCGTCGATAATATGACACTTTTTTAATAAAAAATAGATTTATATATTTTTTAAATATTAAAAAAAATTATTAACGTTAAAAAACATCTCCCAAGTAAATGCTTCCTCGTACTAAATTCGCCGAAATTATAGTTAATTATTGAACAATTTAAATAAAAACCGATAAAGTGTTCAGATAAATTGCTTGACATTGGTTAACCATTTCATTTTTTACTAAAAAAATTAGTTCGCAATTTTTCTTAAAACGCATCTGATTATTTTTTTATATATTTTTAATATTTTGACAATTTCAATCTAAATCTAAATTTATGCAAACGTCAAAAAACGGTTATAAAACCCAATAAAACCCGGTGAGCTGGGCGTTGGCCAACCCTGGATCTTTGTGACCCCAGTCTACCGCCTGAGGGTTAGACGTTTACTTAAAAGAACATCATAACATGTTTAAAATTGGCAGCATATTTAAATACGTACAAATTATTTAATTATTATATCATATTTTAAAGCCTGAGATCTCTTTGAAATTAAAAATGAATGAAAACATTTAATTTATTAATTGAACATCTTTTTACGTTAAAAATCTCTTTAAAATTCATTTAAACGTGCATAAGTATTCTAGTTCTACATTTAAATAAAAATACAACATCAAAAGGACCGCAACTTTGAATAAATTAATTCAATAAGTGTTCTTGATTACTGAACAAGTTCTTAAGAAATCGACAAAGAGACAACCATATAAATTTTGTATAATTTATCAGAGATCCCCAAACCGTATATTCACAAAATTGGGGATAAAATTGTAGACACCATTTTTCCAATATATCAAATTTGTCTTAAATAAACATACTGACAAATTTTCAAGAGTTGTCGAGGTCATTAAAACAATTGCATTTTGTTAATAAACTTATGTCCGCAAATGAGCCGTTTTAGCAGTAGAGCAAAATACATTTTTTGTAACTTGGAGAAATGATAGTTCAAAATATGCTGATCAAAATTAATAAAAAGTGTAACCTACGAAAATCCAGAATTTCTGCTCCAGGAGGCACCCAAACATTCTATGTTTATGTTTATCTCCTAAACGTCCTAAAGGATCAAAGATGGAAAGTTCTAGAATTAGTCAGACAATATAAAAAATATTTTTAAAATATGTATAAAATTATGTTTCTGGTAGTAAAAAGACCATATACAGTTTTCTTAGAGTAGAATAAGCGCCCCTTACTTTTTAGTCATCCTATAGATAAACTTTAATTTGAGAAGTATATAATATTATTAATTTATTTTAGGACCACTGTTTTTCAGCGGGCTTACTAAGTGTGCGTCGTAACAAATTACGAAAATAAATGAATTTTTAAACATCAAAGAAAAACTGCATTCATTTGCTTTGATTGGATATAAATAAGATTAAGTTGACGCCAATAGAGCGCTTGATAAACATTTTTCCACTTAGAGATTCAAGGAACATAGCCTTTTAAATTAACGCCGCCCAAAAATAAACCGTTAATAAATCATTTGTAAACAAAGCTTGAAGCCTAAACTTGTTGATTTTTACTTATTTTTACAAACGAAGGGGGATTTGTTTAGGTTTGTTTATTCGGGGTGGATCGATACCCCACAAAACACAGATTTTTATGGTAAGTGTTTTTTGATCGTATGTTTTGTTTTGAGGGAACCTTAAAGAGTAAATAATACAATTTAGAGGGTTACATTTTCTTTGTTAATTCTATATACATAGCTAGCTGTAAACAATATTAGTCATTTTATAAGTTCTATTTCTCTAAATACATTCCAACTTTTTATGTCTTGTTTTATAGTTAGTCTATACATATATCTACATATGTATATTATAAAATACAATGTCCGTTAGTGCTCTTATCACTCGAAAACGACTTATCCGATTTCCGTTTTTTTAGCTAGTTATAATATAACACGTAAGAAATGTTTTTTTTTCAAAAATTCTTTTAAAAACTGATTATGTTTCACGATCATATTGCATTTTTAATATCATTTTTTGTTTTTATTTATTTTTATATAATTTTGAAATAATAATTAACCAAATTAAATAATTACCGTTTTCCACCTTCATTAGCTAATATAATCTGACACACTTGACGAACTCTACAAATGAATCATAGGGTACAACTACTGGAGGGTTAATATTTCATTTAATTGAATAGATGTATTTCTATGAACAGAATACAACTAATTTCAACATAGGTATTTTTAATAAAATAAAATACGTTAAAATTCAGATTTTCGAAAAAACTTTTCAGATAAAAATTGTTTTGATTTTTTTTAGAATACGAATCTGCAAACATTTAACAAATGAAGATGACCTTAAAATCTCCACTCAAGATAAAATTTTTTACCACCATTGGTTTTCCCTTCCTAACCCTGAATCTTGTATACCCACTAAACATTTTCCCTGAAAATCCTTAGTTTCGAGATATTTGCTTACCTCAATTTAAATAATATAAGAAGTTTAATCATATTAACGTTAATTTAAAAAAAGTTGTTATAATATTACAGTGGGATAACGTTTAAGTATACAGTTGATACTAACAAGTCAAAAGCAGTGCTCTGTAACTTCTGTATACAAAGATCGATCAATTTCCAGGATGTACCAATTTGTCATCAAGGTAACGACCATACACGAACTGTAACAGTCAATTTACTTTGACGGGGATTTGATACAGTTGTCAAGTGGAAACAGCAACTACTACATAAACCCCTGACAAAAGACGTACGCTTTTAATCAACTAGTTATAAATTATAATATAGTTTCTAGAAGTAGGTACTGTATGTTTCAAGGAACACTTACGGGCATAGACGCATGAGTATATATAAGTGGAGGGGGGGGGGGGGGGGGGTATAATGGATTTGAGGTTCTGTACAGAAATTACATAAATATAAGGATTAAGTGTATATATATTTATGTATATAAGGTACAGGCACCAGTCTTGGTTTTTTTAAATGAAATGTACTGAATTAGAAATATTTGTTGATATTTCAATACTACCATTTCTGAATATTAATATTTATACATTTTACTGTCTTACAACGTGATTTTATGACAATCGGCCAATAACTGTCAAAATGGTGGACATTTAAACTAATTATTATTGGTATAATTTATTTATTAATTATTATTTTATCATAGCAACTGCTTTATATTGTTTCAAAGGCGATTCTTTTATTTATATCTTTTATGTAAAATCTTTAAAATATAGTGTTCATAATGAGTTTTTAATTTTAATTTGTTAAATGAGTTTTTAACAGTTCGTTCAATGTTTTAAATATTAGTGTTTGCACTTGATTAATTGTAAACAATGATATGCATTTTATGTATTTACACAAAAAAAAAATTAATCGGGTTACTCTAAATTAGAATTATGACCCCACAAAATTCATATAATATTTTACTCAATTTTGTTAAATGGAATGTTCTAAATAATTTACATTGCTTTCTATTTTTTCACACAATACAAAAGGTGATAATATCGACACAATAAAACCGCTGCTATTTGACCTTTTCGAAATTTTAAATGTTGGTATTCGATGTAACAAACCTACTTTAAATAAAAATCGATATTTTAGATTACTCTTTGTAAATAAGGGATATTTTTAAAACATTAATAAACTACCACCATTTATTTGAACACGATAATTCAATCACTGGTAAAAAGTACATGTACATAATTACTATAGTCGCACTCAGAAAAAGTGCCGTTAATAAATAAGCACGTAAGGTACTGGCACCAGTCTTGGATTAGACTCCAGTAATAGCTATTTTTTAATTAAATGTACTGAATTAGAAATACTTGTTGATATTTAATTACTACCATTTCTGAATATTAATCTATTTATATAGGTACATTTAACTGTCTTACAGCGTGATTTGATGACAATCGGCCAATAGGTGTCAAAATGGTGTACATTTAAACTAATTATTAATATAATTAATTTATTAATTATTATATTATCATAGCAACTGCTTTACATTGTTTCAAATTTGGCGATTCTTTCTTTTATATCTTTTGTGTCGTAGTACTTATCATTTTGTAATCATTAGCAAGTGTCCATCACTGCCTGCTCATTACTGATTTTACTTTATCTATTACTGGAGAAAAAACATAAACAAAATAATTGGCTATAATTTAAAAAAACAAACAGAAATAAAGAGTTACTTGTTTTATTAGTAACATGAGTTCATAAAAATTACAAAAAGAAGCCCGTCAATCACTAAAACAGTAAACCTTGCTCTTATAGTGGCCATAACTGGTGACCTTATTTATTTTTTCTATATATTGTTAAATAATTTCTAATAAATTGTATAAAAATTAGTTCACCTATGGCAGTTCATCTGATTATTAAAACTGTTTAATAATTAACTACCTTTGGTGAATTTAGTACGAGAAAGAACTGTGCATTTACTTGGCAGATGTTTTTTTAAGTAGATATGGGTATGGGTAGGTTTCGAACTGCTGACACCTTTATGAAAACAGACTATACAACCATTTATTTCAACACGGTAACTCAATCATTGGCATGAAAGCATACACACGTATACATTTGTTGACTATTTGAAATTCGGATGAACCTGAAAAATTATATCTGCGTACTTTGTAAGCTCTTTATTTCGAAATTTGAATATTTAATTGATAAAATTTGCGTGCGCCGAATGTTGAATTTTTAATGAAGATTAAAACTGGATACCCGAACCAATGGGTCGTTTCAAACAATTTTTGTTACTACTTTAAATACATTTGCTCCGTATTCCAGTTGTATTGGAACTAAAGCGATGCTAAAAAATACATAACGATGTATTTTTAAATTATATATTCATACCTAAAATTTTTAATAAAATTGTTTTTAGGACATACCTCTTTTGTATGTCTGCCGCTATTATTAAACATCGATTTACCTACTTGGTGTTGGTATAGAAACATGTTTTAAAATTTATTCGCGAATAACGATTTTTTAAAATTTCTAGGGAAAAAAACCGACTTCAACAGATTTACATTTTATTAGGTATTAAATCACATAGGTAACTGAGTGACTCACATTATTTTTATTAATAGATAAATATCAATCAACTCATATTCAGAATCCCAGATTCATCAATTAAAATTAATTAAATAGGTACAAATTACCACACTACACACGCAAATATGTTTAATTAAAAAACGACAACCGAATTGAAAGTGATATTTAAAAGAAAATTTAATTTTAAAACAAACGCATGTTTACCCCCTCCCCGCACCCCACATACGCACGGGTTTCAATAAAAGCTGAAAATCCACAAAAAAGATAGAAAACATACAAAATCAATCACACAAAATTGAAACAGAATCACCTTGTGATATACACAAGTATCGCTTGCGTATTGTCCACCCCCTCCCTTTTTATCGTCGTCCCCACCAGTAATTCCCCACCTCCCGTGTCGTTTGACATTGCACTTGACATGTGCACTCGTCAGATGTGGTGGGGGATTGTAAGTGGAGGGGATGGTGGGGGGATACAATCAGTGAAGAGAAGAGGGGGAAATTGAACAAGTGGTATAGTATACACCACATTCAATTAATAAGAAGAAGTACCGGACATTACAAATTAGATCTTACGTATGTCACGTCTGATTAAATATACTTTATAATTATTGTTAATGCTTATTCTATCAATAAATTAGTTACTGCACCATTTTAGTAAGCTTATTTTTGAGGAGACTAGTCTTTGAAGATAGGATAGGTTTAGACAAATTATTTTTTTATGAAATGAAACAGCAGTTTATAGATTTTGTTTTCATTAAGTATTAATCAACATAATTATTATAAACTCGACAAAAATCAACAAATTGTGAAATCGGAGCTTTGTTTTAATTTAGCCAACCGGTACTGTAAATTGCTAGTTGCTAATTTCGACTTTAACAGAATATTAACTAAATTACACCTGTAAACAAAACATATTATATATTTATGAATTAAAGACTATCAAACAGTTATTTATCATAAGAATTAAAACAAAAAACTATAAGAAATCAGTCTCGTTACATTATTTCATTTAAATTATTCAAGAAAGACAATCATCACATATGTCAGGATTATTGGTATAACTGTCATGATTCTAACAGTGGCAACTACGTGCGGTCCATTTTAACCAACAGTGTGAGAAGTGAACAAAAATATAACCTATCAAAGCCGTCAATCAATTCATGACAGTTAATTGTTGATAAATTGCTGCTGCAAACTATAAATTAATAACGCTATATGCTCACATTTGTACTAACTACACCCTTAGCACGAATCACTCAAAATTACATCGAAAATCATTTATTTACATTTGCGGAAACAAAACACTAACATTCAACATGTCAAGGAAAACAATATAGCCGATATCGCATGGTGTTGCCATTTAAGAAATCAGAAAACTACTTTTCGAGATATAAGGGTGGTTCACTTTCCCCTATATAGATATTTTATTGCATTGTATAAACTAAAAATGTTTAATAACCACTGTTTTAACTAATTGTTAAATTATTGTTGTGGTGACAATTGTAGTGTGTCTAGTATTAAAATTACAAATACTGTACTATTAAAATTATTACTATTCGTGCAATTAATTGTATGTAACCGAAGTTAGCAAATTATTCAATTTCAAATGTTTAATATAAGCCAGAACATGCAATAACCTCTTCAGAACTTTAGCTATCAATCATCATTGTAGCTTTAATATGTTGTTATAATTGTATTGATGTAATATCTCATCAAATCTGATTGAATCAATTGTCACTTCTGCTTCTATTAAATCTTTAACATCTGATAAAAAGAACAAAAAATATGTTCATGTCATTTAATGAAAACATTATTGGATGTTACATTTAATCAAATCATGTTATGTACTTAAAATCAGTTTTAATTTGCTAATTGATATAAAATTGTAAACATCTAATCGACTAATTGTTCCTAATGGATTTGTTTAAATTGTTTCTTGTTTAAATTGCTGCGAGTGTTTTTTTGTAGATGTAATTGTTTTTGTCGTAGAAGAAAAACATTTGATTCATTCATTCAATAAGAATGAATTTATCACCTTTTTTGTTATTTCAATGATTAAAGTTCCCCCGCGGCTTCGTCCACGTGTATTTTAAGATTGGTGGCTGCTCGCGCGACTGAATTTTCGGCAAACTGCATTCCTACTTTAAGGACAATGATGGTGGTATAATTATAATTACATTATTTTTTTTAACATTTTTATTAGAAATGATCAATTATGATTTTTTTTAATATGTACCTGATCTAATTACACAGCTACACAAAAAAAAAGTGCGGAGCCAAAAAAGCGACCTATATTGCATTCTAGTATTGGTCGGGTATAGTCGAAATCAAAATTATTGAAAATTTCTGCTTACCAGTTTTTTTTAGTTTGTGCTTGAATTTTGGGTTTAGGTTGAATTTATCCAAGTTGGCTAAACCCAAAATTCAAGCTCAAATAAAAAAAACTGGTAAGCAGAAAATTCAAAAAATTGGATTTCGACTATACTCGACGAATACTACAAAAAATTAAAAACATTCAACTTTGTATGATCATTGTTGAGAATAATATCTAAAAAAATAAGGAACTATAAAATGCAGCTGTAGAAAAGGCACAAGAAAGAGAACAAATTTCTTATTTTCTGCGGGAAGCTCCGCTCTACAGATTGATGCAACTTCTTTTGTTACACAGCGGAAAAAACCGTCTCTAAAGTGGTTGCCATTTGCTTCAAGAGCACAATCAGCTCACTTGATTGTCGCACTGAATTCCTTTAATACATATTTCTTTTGACTACAACCTTTATACACATGCAGATGTATAACACATAATATACATAATAATAGCATTTGTTTATATCTAGGACACTGTATTTAAATACTAGTCACTTTTGTTTTAACCTCTTTTTGCAAACATTTTTTTAATGTTTACTTTTAACTCGAACTTTGAATTATAACCCGATTTGTTCGAATTTGAGATTTTAATAAAAATATCCATCTTCACCTTTCCTGAATCCGTTCTGATTATTTTCATCATGATGTCTGTGTGTGTGTCTGTCGATTCGAAAACGCTGTAATTATATGTCTTCATACTTTAGAAAACGATGTTTACTCTTACCAATTTTTGAATTTTAAAATTATTTTTGAAACGCTGCTAATAATTAGAAAATAATGCTTTTTTTTATCTTTTATTCTTCAGCCAGAATGCTTGTGTTGTAGTTGACATTAATTAAACAACTGAAATAACTCGATATATCGTAAAGATATTTTGCTTCCTTGCAATATTGAAGATACGAGAAGCTTTTTTCGATTTCAAAATTTTAAATTGATCTTTCCGTTTCAGGTCAAGACAAACACTTTTCGTTCCGTGTCTGTTAATATGTGTGTTTAGATGTCTGTCGAGTGAATCCTTGTCACACGCATAACTCATGAACCACTGAACCGATATTAATGAAACTTGGTTGAATGGTTGGTCTGTAAGGGGGAGGAGTAACATCTCAAAATATTTATTTTTTCAATATATCTCAAGAACGACACATGTTACGTGAAAATTTTATAGAATCTTTTTTGAAGAGCATTCAATTTCCTAAAATATAGGTCGACAACGTTTGTTTTAAAATATTCTCTTATTATGATTTATCTCAATTTACTTTAAAAGAATCGTTTGTTTTTTTTGACGTTTGCATAAATTTAAATTTAGATTGAAGAAAAAATTAAAAATATACGAAAAAATAATCAGGTGCGTCTAAAGAAAAATTTCGAACTATTTTTTTTAGTAAAATTGTATAAAAATTAAATGGTTAACAATGCCATTATCATTATCTTTGGTGAATTTAGCACGAGGAAGCACTGTGCATTTACTTGGCTGATGTTTTTTTATATTATAGCTGGTTGACAATAATATAATAAAATAACTTCTCCACATTTATTTAGTAGTTAGTTTCATCGACTAGTATATACATATAACAAAAATATGTCAAAGTAATTAAAAAAAAACTATCGAAAAATAAAACTAATCTCTTTCCATAATACTAACCCATTGACATTTGACCATCATTGCATTTATTTAATAATCGATGACAACGTTTGAACCATAGATTAAATGTTTTGATGAATTTAAGTGAATGCAATGAATCAATATAATTAGTAACGGATATAAACAGGCTTATAGTGCTTTTAATGTAAATAAGCTGTCGGAAAACAAAACATCAGGATTCCTGCGTCATTCCATTAAAATTATTTGGCCGATATTAAAGCATTTAGTTTTATCTCGGATTATGTGACGAGTTTCTAATTTTGTATTTGATTACTAAAGTTTTTGATAAAATATGTTTTTTTCAACCCTAATTGGTATCGTAAATTTTACAAACGTATATAACTGGTATCGTGGGGTATTTGCAGCCCCCACTGCAGTTTAATTTTTGGCAAGCTAATTTCAATAATGAGTTTATAAACACACTCATTTTATGTAATCAACTAGCTTTTATTACCATTATTTTACTAAACTATCTTCTATGAGATATCACATTAAAGTTACAATTTTTTTGGATATTTTATATATATATAAATTAACTTTAAAAAAGTTTTTAACAGACATATGTTTTTTTTCTTATCTAATATGAACTAATTTAGAAAAAACATGTTTATATGCATCTAATTAACAATTAAAAAAATCAACTGGCATCATAGGGGCCGGTCTCTGAAGGTGCAAAAGCGTCGAACACTCGGCAGATGCGTACGATGTTTAGATTTTTAGAAAAACCTCATTATAAGACCTGTGGGGATTTTGTTTAACTAAACAAACATATTATATCTATTTCTAAATGTTGATGTTATTATCTTTTAGCTGTATCAGTTTTATACTATTTGAAAAATTCTATATTATGTTTATTTACATCAAAAATATATGACTATCAATACAGCTTTGTTTGTAATAGTGGTTTTATGAAATATTACACAGGCATACAAAAAGTCCATGTTTTTCTTTTGTAACATTGAGCGGTCAAAAAGAAAAAGTTCGTTGATCCCAAATTTTTTTTGCCATCTTTAAAAAATTTCAAAAACGTAAATATCAGTTTTAAGATTCTCCGCGGGCCACAATAATTTTTTTTGACCAACTACTTTTATTGATCAGCTTAAAAAGAAAATATTTTTAGTTTTCCGAATCTGCCGTTTTCAATGATTAGTTGTTCCCTAATTACAGGCGTGTTAAAAATGTGGCCTTGATTTCAAATTGAAGAGAACAGTCTGTGAAAGCTAAAAATTGATTTAAATTTTATCTTTTTTTGTAATTTTTTGACGATAACAAAATATTTGGAGGATCACCGTGCTTTTTTATCTTCGAATTCATTTTCAATACTCAAAAATACGTAAGAAAGTTGAGAGTACAAAAACTTTTTTTTAACATAGGTTAAGTTAAGTTCTTGTAACTTTATAAGATTGTCTCGTAGAGCTATCTCGTCTCGTAAAAAATTAAGCCGATCTTGTCTCATACTCGAGATAATTAACGATTTTTGTTTAACAAATGTGTAACCTCATATGAATGTTCAAATATAATAAATCATATATTTTACTTTAATTTTTAATTTAATTAAGTACATTTTTACTAAGTAATTATTAACAATTCATCAAACCTAAGACTCGACGAAATTTCTGTATAATGTTGACATGTTGATATACTATAAACGGTCTCGTATTAGTCGTATCGTCCGAATTTAGGCAAATTTCTTCTCGACAAGAAATTAAGATATGTATGTATTCGGTTTATTTTCTACACGGAGAGAAAAATCTTAGAAAAATTACTGTGCTCTGCACTATAAACGATGTGCGAAAGTCGAATATGGTCAATTTTATACGGTAAAATAAGAAAAATTAAAATTCATAATATAAAAAGTAAAGGACACAATATTATTTTTTTAAATACAGGCCAGCGAAATTTATAAAACAGCACAGTAAAAAGTTCCTATCTCGACAAATTTGTATTTTTTAATTGTTTTTCATAAAAAAAATGCTATTTAAGTTGATGTAAATTATTAGGCGGTCTGATAAATTTTACAATACTGACTTATAAAATTCAATGATATTTCAAAGATATCTGGCAAAAGCAGAAAGAAAGAAAAAGACAGAAGATACCAATTATGTTGAAAACACAAAAACTAAAAATGTGATATCTCATTAACTGTTAATCGTGGAGATGTATGTATGGTTTTATTTTGTTTGTAAAACGATTCTCTAAAAATCATACGCATCATGTCTAGATCTCAGATTTATGGTTTTCGATATATCTTAATAGAAAGTTAGGATATAAAGCAAATTTTACTATCAGCATAAACAAGGTAGTAAGGTTCGAGTACAGTCGGCTATTTTCGATCTTCCGACGGCGTATAAGCTGACAGTTACATACATATTTAGAATGTATATTTGTTTTAAAAGTACATATTGTAATTGTGTAGTGTTTTCTATTTTAAAGATATTTTTCTATGTTATCGTGATTTTAAAGTATTATATTTTAATTTATATTCAAAATTGTTTTTAGTGTGAATAATATTTAAAGCGGGACGTGTAGCATATTTAGATTCAAAATGGCTATGATTGTTTTTATTTTATTAAAATTATTGTTTTGTGCGAATTTTAAATTAAAGTGGGTGATAAATGTTTTACAATAATGTTTTGTTCGGTTTTAATGTGTTATTTTTAGAAGTTTTATTTGTAAAATAAGTTTTGACAGATATAGGTTAGTTTAGATTTTAGATATTGAAAATACGTTATTTCATAGACATAGAGAATGGACCAGGCATCTGACTCGAACACAGAACCGTGTCAAAAGAAAGAGATAGAAACAGGTATGGAATAACTGTGTAACTCTATGTCTATGTTCCAAACTACTCTCTCTCCTTTTTTGAACAGATGTTACACCATTGAGTTAATACAGAATGCACTGTCCATTCCTCTATGTCTATGCGTTATTTGATATTTAATTTGTTCTGTGAATCGGTCTCTTTGCACATGTATTGGTTGTCATATCTTTATGTAAATTGTTCTACAACTATATTTGTAAACTATTATTAATTGTAAAATTCAAAACAATGTATATTATATAAATAAATCGATAACTTTCTTAAAATGAAATTGCTTTTTATTGTTTTTACCTTTCTGTTTGAAAAAAAAAATAATAAGCTATAGAAATTTTACTGAATCGGTAAGGCAGTTTTCTGATACAGCGTTCCAAATATTACCATGCTAGCACCGTAATTTTTACCGTGATAAAAAAGCAATTTATATAATGTAACCACTGATAATTTTTATATGGACGTATAAATATTTTTTACTTGTATCGTCGATTGCGCACGCATTATAAGAGAGCACAGTAATTTTTCTAAGATTTTCTGTATAAAAATTATCATGACTTTTCTCTCTGTGTACGTATTCTAATGAACCAATGCACTTTTGTCTTTTGTGAAAAAGTCAACAAACTAGGAGTATACAAGAGTTTGCAGTAGACGTGGCAAGAATGTCCAATCAGATCTAATAATTAACAAACCTCCATGTATATCATCTAAAACTAATTCCATATTCCATCCAGGTAGGTCTGAAACAGGTTGAAGTGTTCGAGCGACCACCGCGCACGCCGTCTGGTGTGTAACTTGAAAACTTTTAGTGCACAAATGTTTTGTAAACTTCCCTGTGCAGTTACTTTTTTCTCTGATGCAACATTATGAGTTGTTTTTCTTTTTATAGACGACATATTGCAATGTGTTATTAAAAATAATGTGCTTTTTCATTTGATCTTCTCTTTTTAATTTTTAGATTCGAAACATAATTTTTGTTATAAAAAAACATAAAACATGTTTCGTGGAACAGAAGATCAAAAAAGAAACTGTATTAATGGACCCATGCAACCAGTTATACATATACAACATTATACTGCATAAATACCTACAGAATGCGATATAAAAACTTGATTTTTTGCCTAAAGTATGGTAATTTATACTTTAAATTGTTGTTAAAAAGAAGGGCATATTAAAAAATTATATTTTTCACGTTACTCGTTTTCATTTTTTCTGCCTTATTATGTCGACGCTCGATTCGAACGTTAAAAGTAGTCATGTGTTAGATTTTGAGTTCTAACGTCAACTGAAGTGGTAAATATTAATTAAAATTATTAGAAACGTGATTTTTTCGTTTAGATAGGATAATTTCAAAGTAAATCAGTCACTATAAAATCCAGATAGACGTATAAACTTCGTAAAAATTTAAACGTCAAATAAGTGTAGACGCTCGTTTTTTAACGCTAATTCCCCCTTTACTGTCTCCACAAAACGAAAGAATCAGTACATCAAAGTTCGGTCACGTGATAATATTTGACGCTCTTCGAGCGTCAGAATGAAAATGCATCTTTATGCCTTTGAATTGATGATGAAACAAATTTTTAAATTATTTTCAATACTAAAATTTAAAGTCACTGTTTTTCCGAGTTGTAAGTAATTTTTTTCTTCTAAATCTCCGTGATTTAAATAAATAATATATTTCTTTATAATTTTATTTTAAAATAAAACACACCAAGTTTAAAATTAACCTATGCATAAAATATTAATGAACATCGTATTTGTTATTTAAATTTTCTCTGAACTGAGACCTTTATTTAATTTTTTAAATATATTCCTTATAAAAACATTGTATTGTACACTATTATTGTATCATTGTCTTTTTTCATTTTCAGTAGAGAACAAAACTTTTTGTTCGCTTCTTGCTCTTTAATTATTTCGAAGTAATTAAGTCAAGCTAACCTTAATTATTTTTGCTTGCGTCTCTCTTTTGAGAACGTGTTATTTTCGTTTCCTTTCATTATCACCGTGCTGCCATCTCTTAGTTTTATAATGTAGTCAATGGGGTTCTTACGGAAAAGAGCTGACCATAACTGCGGCCTCGGCTGGATTGCCGCCGCTTCTGCTCCTTTCTCGAGAATGGTAAGGGATAATTAGGAAATTTCTAAGAGCTTTGCAATGTTCATTCTAGTCGTAATCATTACTGAGTATTTAATTAAGTAAAATGTACACGATTTGTTTCTCTTCCAGACAATTTGGAACCGGTGTAAATTATTTTAATAACAGTTTAAATATTTCAATGTAAAACACCGACTTTCAACAATGAATAATGTAAAACAAACTTTAATTTATCTCTATCTCACTTTCTTTGTTGATTATAATTTTACGTTCCAAGGAAATTAAAAATTCAGATGTGGAATTATTTGATTATTTTTTAAGCTAAATGCTTTCTTTTCGTGAATTAATACAAGTGAGTTTAATCATGTCCGACAGCTATATCGTATTCTTAAAAATAGGGTTAATAGAATTACTTATATTTTTAAAACATAACAATTGTTAAAATATCAAATTTTTGCATTTGCTGTGAAGTATCTGAAACACATTGAATTCCCACCGAGACTTATCAGAATTACTAGTTATACTATAGATATTAAACAGAAATAAAACCGTATTTTAGTTTTATAGAACGAACAATAAATTTATAAAATGTCTTATGATTCACAATAGATAATATATGTTGTTGTTTTTTTACTAGAACATACATCATGTATTGTAGGTACTATGTATCATTGGTTAGTGAAGAGTAAAGAATAAAATGGATTTCAAATATAATAACACTAAGTAATATAAGATTGAGTATTGAATGATGAAAGGATAAAGTTTTAATCGAATAACATTTAACAATTTATGTCTCGATGAATAAAACGGAATAAGTTAAGTAAGCAAGGATTTATAATTTTTATTTATTTAACCACACAAACTTTTAAAATTCACAAACTTTTTTAAATTCAACCTCTACGGGGGTAAAAAGGGGTTACCCCCGTAGAGGTTGAATTTCGAAAAATCCTATCTTCAAGATCATATTCACGTCAAGATGCTTCGATTGGCATCCCAATGAAGTCAATAGCATATTTTATTTGCGAGATTTTGTGCGCACACATACATACATCTTTCAAAAAAAAAGTGTAAATATACTATAGTGACCTTGAAACATAAAAATATGTTAAAATTTTCGGACAGTTGAGAAGTTGAAAATATCAGAAACAGCTGTACACTTTATTTGAATACATCATCGATGTATTCATAAGGACACATGCACTCAGTAATACAAATACTTTTAATAAAGTTCCACCACAGAAAAATATGTGTAAAAAGTCAGTGACAGTATTGTACGTTTCTGACAGTGTCACGTGTAAAACGAATATAATATCAAAATGGTTTCTTCAAACACAATTACAGATTGAATAAAGGTGGGTTTATAGCGTGTCTATGTGTATCACTTCAGTCAGAGGTGGTTGTGAAAGGTGACGTGCGAGTTCTTCTTCTTTTTCTACATCTGTGTACATATGTTGAACGAAATATCGTACACCGACCGACGTTAGATAAGTAATGTTTGTTTTATAGTTTAAATAAAATTGTACACGAAAATCATAGTATGTTATTTATAATGTCACATGCAAATATGTGCCTGATGAATGATAAATATTTAAGTACTTGGACTTTTTTATATATTTTATTCATTTTACTTCCATGTTCTGAAAGAAATGGAAGTATTGTAATACCATCGAAAAATCGTGTCCGAGAAAATGACAAATTCCGATTGTACTAACTTCAAAACTTAAAGAAAAGTTAATTTCCGCATGGCGGCTGTGCGTGTGTCTGAGTGCCTGTGTGTCCGTGTGTCTGTGTGTCTGTGTGTCTGTGCGGATGTAGAATTTTCTTTCGTTCACGATAACTACTGTCAAAATGCACCGATCTGAATTATTTTTGGGGAAAATGTTTGTCTCAGTGAGTACTCCAGACCTATTGATTTTGGTGCTAATCGGATTAGGGGTTTTGGAAATAGTCGCAATTTTGTAATTTTTTTCGTCTAAAAAGTGAATATTGCGAGTATTATCTCACTAATTTTGATAAGATTTGGTACATTTGCAGTTCAATTGAATCTAAGGGACATTTATTATTTGTACGTGCCTAAACAGCCATTAAAGGGGTGAAAAACACACTTAAAATTTGAATTTTAAATACCAATATGTCATTAATTCATGTTTCCTTGGAAACAAATGCAACTAAATTCAAATTGTCAAATTCGTTTTTCTACGAATGTGTTTTATGTTTTTGACATTAGAAAACTAATATTTATATACAAATGGCAATAACAGTTGTAACCGTTGTAAGTATATATGTTTTTTTAATGTATTACGATATGTATATTCATAGTAGTAGGTTATATAAATAAAATATTTTAAAAAATGTATATTTAAAAATTATTTAAAAAGATAGAAAGAACATGGAAGTCATGTATGGTTTTCCATACCGATATTTTATTATCAATGCTAAAACGTTTAAACGTTCCAAATAGAAAAAACAAAAGATAAAATAAAACAAGCCGTCTTGACATGTTCGATTGGCACCCCAACGAAGTCAATAGAATTTTTTTATTTGCGAGATTTCGTGCACGTAAAAAATGATACGCACGTACGTACATACACACACACACACACACCTTGAAACATAAAAATATGTTGAAACTTTTTATTTTGATTTTCGGACCGATTACAATAACCTAAACCAGCAATTTATATTTTTAGTATTCAATAACGAAATAGAAAAAATAGAACACTAAAGAAAATTCTTAATACTCACTGCACGTATTTTTTTCAAAAATAATTCAAAATTATAATCTAATACAAATGAAAATACATTGTGCTGCCACCTTTAAAATAATATTTATACTACTACTAATTGCACAAGTTTGTGTTAAGTATGTAGTGTCATTGTTAGTGTTCACAAATACAATTCAAAATAAAATAATCGAATAAATTTTTTTTAAGGTACTGTACAGGACACTAATATGCTAATTCAGTTCTGTGATATGAATACTTAAGTTAGTCAATGTGTTCTTTTCAAATCTTGTCTATTCTGTTTTTAATTATTTAATAAAAATACCGACAAAAACAAACAATATATAAAACTTAAAAAATGTTGTAATAATTTGAATATTTAAAGATATATTATTAAAGATTCATAGCATGGTGGTATGTCACGATTTCTTTGTAACTTTCCTCATAGATATTATAAACAAAATGGTTATATAAATGAGCAAAGCATATTAACAACAAATGTTGGCAAAATTAAATAATTAACTTAATTATTATTGCATATAAAAAACATCACTCGCGCTGTCTGGCTACCTACGTCGTAATTAACACATCGCTGAACAGTTTGCAAAGTTTCAAACAAAATTACTTGTCTAGAATATAAACAGGGGTACAGTTTCTGCTATACGACTTTTATCATCAGCTAGAACATACATTATAGATACATACATATATAGGTGACTAAAAATTATGAAATATTGTTTATATTTTCTAAAATACTATTTTATTTTATTTATTATTAAAAAAATGTTTAAGTCAAATTTTTTAGAGAAATTATTTCCTATGTAATCTTCAAAAAAAAAAAATTTGTGCTATCAGTTACGTTGCTATGGCAACCAACTCTATTTTTTTTATTGACAATGTATCTTTTTTATTGATTTCTAATATAGATCTTATTTCTTTGCATACAACCCTGTAAAATTTTATGATTTTGCATACGAAAATTTACTTTTATAGTCTTAACTACAACTTAAGCAAGTAAGCCTTGAAAAATGACTGAAACTTGTAAAAATCAAAAAAGAATCTAACGACGAAATGAATAAATTTATTTTGTCATTAGATTCTTTTTTGATATTTTACAAGTTTCAGTTATTTTTCAAGGTCTACTTGATTAAGTTGTAGTTAATGTAATCTGAAATTATAAACGTTAATTTTTCTCAAAATTTTTTGTATGCAAAATCATTAAAATTTTACAAGTTTATATGCTAAAAAAATAAGACCTATTCATAAAACCAATAAAAAAGACATGTTGTCATTTTTTTGAAGATTAGCATTACATGGGAAATAATTTCTCTAAAAACTTTTTTTTAAATAATAAATATTTCAGAAAATATAAGGAATATTCCATATTTTTTAATCATCCTGTATACATACACATATACAGTGATACAAGAAATGAAACAATTTTAGAATTAACTCGGTAGTGAGAAAATATATTCAAGTGAACTATATTTCAAATTAAGGAAGAATTATACAGTTTTCAAACTGCGCGGTATAAACACATAGACCAGGTGAATTAAGGGTAGATGATGGACAAAAGATTTATTGTTGGAACTTGGAATATAATCTCAAAAATTCAATGGCATATTTAAATGTATAGTAAAAGTTCGAAATACATATGTATATCCCCTATATAAAATGTTTTTTTTGCAAATATATTTCTATTAATCAATTGTACACCAAAAATGTTATCTTTATTTATGTATTTTGACAAAATGAGTTTTTTCAAAAGATCCCCAATTCTATTGATCTATCATTTACTTATATAAGCTCGGTTTACTTAACTTAATGTCCGGTAAATGGGGTACCAATTACAGAGGTTCTGTCCTCATACTGCTATTTTGATGGTGGCAACAAATAAGTTTGAAATAAAATCATATAAATACATTTAAAAAACAAATGTTTTTACCACCTAATGTAAATAATCGTGTATTATGGACCACTTTAATTGATCCATAGTACACGCACTTTTATGAAGAGGCAAATTTTCTGTTGTTTTAGATAAATCCTGGTCGATCTCGTTAAAATTCTCGTTAAATTTTCTGATAAGGGCTGATTTTAAATAATAAACTAGAGTTTTATTACCTAAAACATATATCGACTTTACTCTAATACTTAATACTAGATATTATCAAAATATTAATGTAAATTATAGAATGACATAAAAACGTCAACAGTGTTCACAAGTTCAATATCTTGTAAGATTGGGCGTAATGATTCACATGTTGTGTTGTAAACGACGGCGCATTTTCTATGGAAAAGTTCCAAACAAAGTTTTCCCGTAGCTATAAGCAAGTAACAACTAATGTTATATTCTCTATATTCGATCAACTTCAGCCACTGGTGGTATTTCTTGTAAGAAAACTTCTCTCTAATTTGTGATTAATTTCAAACTACTAACTTGTATTTCTTAGCCAGAGTGTTTTTGTAGCACTATTTTGAATACGCAGGAAGTACTTTTTGAATAGATTTATTGTATTTCATTCAATACATTATTGTTCGAAAGGATTTCCGATAGAAACTTTTATATAACTGCGGCCATTAACACAATAATTTATGAAATATAAAATTTAGTATACGAAAGTATATAATAAATAATATTTTTTCTTTCTTCTTCTTCTTCTTCTTCTTCTTCACGTTGTATGTTTGCTAGTTGTTACCTTTTCAGACAGCTCATTTTTAGGGTTCCGTTGAAAACTAGGAGCCCTTATATGTAGTTTCGTTCTATTAGTCCGACTCCGTCCGTCCGTCTATATAAATTTTATACCGATTAAGATGAAATTAGTATACAGGCGTAGATTGATAACCCACATAGAGAAATGATGAAATAAAAAAAAACTAAAATCAATCGATTTTTTTCTTATTGACTTCGAAATAATGTTATAATTAAAATATTTTTAAATAATACAACACGATACGAAAACATTTATATTGAATATAAATGTGTAAATTGTTTAATATTATTAATTGTGACAGATTTGAAATGTGAAGAATATTGATAAATATTATTACAAAGGTATTTGCCTCGTGTTAATTTATTTTAAATTGTAATATAATTAGTAATTGCTTTTATATTAGATATCACATCATTTAATTTTCAATATAATTATATGGGTAATGTAACAGTAATTTGTTAAAAAGTACTTTGATGTGGTATAATTTAAATAGTACTTGGAAAATCCCGTATCAAAATGGATTATATAATTCAACATTAAACTATTAAAACTAATAATACTGAATATTTACCCTAGACTACAATATTTTAATTAATAATTAGTTTACGTAAACTTCAAACAGAGATACAAAAAAAAACCAAGAATATTTTATGTGCAAAATCTCCTCGAGCAAAATTTGAAATAATTTTTCTTAAGCTCTCATATTACAAACAATATTTTACATATTTTTACCTTTTTTAAACAGTATAAATATTTTGTATAAATTTCGAGGAAAAACTTGAACAATTTTTAAAACATCTTTCGATTTGATTAGAATATGAAAGTAAGTAAACAAAGTAGTACTTCTACGTTGTTGTTAGAAGTTAAAGTTAAAGAAGACAAATTGCAAAAACTACAAGTTGTAATTAAGTTTTGCAACTAGCTTTTAGTCTAGTCTATTTGTGTTTTCTTTTGCTTGAGTGATTCAATATATAACATTTGTATATTCGGTTTTTGTATACCTACATAAATAAATTGGAAGGATCACGCAGGACCTAAAGTACAAGATAACATTTATTAAGTCCTATTGTCAACGTTTTATCTACGTAGGTACTTAATTTGTTTATTTAATTCATTTGTCTACTATATAATTTTTGCAGCAGCAAAGCAAATTATCTGACAATGAGTTTGTTGTTACTTTCTTATGAAATACAATTTTGAGAAATGTTGATGGAAATATACACATTATGACTATTTTCTTCATGATGCCTGCCTGTGTCTATCTGTCTGTAGACAACAATAAGATAAATTTTATATTAACATAATTTTCTTTAAGGAGGAAAAACATTTTTACTCTTATCAATTTTTTAATTGTTCTGATTATTTTTGAAGAGATGTGAATTAGAGAAAAATATTTTGAGAATTAAAAAAAAAATATTCTGTTCTACATTTTATTCATCCACTTCCCCCCTCCCCCAAATAAAAATAAATAAGAAAATCGATGGAAGACATTGTTTTCTATAATTTATATCCCATTAATTTTTTTCTATCTTATATCAGGTAGCTAAAATGATTTGTTTATATAATTAGACAAACGTACTGTGTATATGAAAGTCCCGTTGCATCCATGGCTGCATTTCTATTTATTTAAATTAGCGGATAACTAATTTAAACTTTAGTCATCTATTCTCATAATTTAAGCACCAAATTTTACTGATTTTACTACAAAATAATAACATTTTATAAAACTGGACGTATGCAAATAATGTAAGTAGAGAGGTACTTTGAACATATTTTATAATACTTAAAAATAGTAATAAGGTACTGACACCAGTTATGACCACTATAAGAGCAAGGTTTACTGTTTTTGTGATTGACGGGTTTCTTTTTTGTAATTCTCATTTATTCAATTTAATTACCAAAGTCCGCAAATATAGTTTGTTTTCTAAATTATAGCCTTTTATTTTGCTTATGTTTTTTCCCAAGTAATGGTTAAAGTAAAACCAGTAATAAGCACGTAGTGATGAACACTTACTAATGCTTACAAAATGATAAGTACTACGACACAAAAGATTCGTCAAATTTGAAACAATGTAAAGCAGTTGCTATGATAATATAATAATTAATAAATAAATTATACTAATATTAAGTTTAAATGTCCAACATTTTACACCTATTGGCCGATTGTCATCAAACACGCTGTAAGATAGTTAAATATATGTATAAAGATTAATATTCAGAAACGGTAGTTATCAAATATCAACAAATATTTATAATTCAGTACATTTAATTAAAATTACTGGGGTCATATCCAAGACTGGTGCCAGTACCTTATTTCCTTAAAACCATACCAGTAGCGTCTATTCTTTATTACTTTAGAAAACACATAAACAATAATTGAAAGTCTTAGTTTGTTTTCAAAGTTATGAAAATAAAAACACTCCCCAACAACGTTGTAGTACAATCTTATAAAGTGTACATAAATCCGTGTCTTAATGGGTGTATTTGTATGCAGTCTCACTTCGATTCTGCGGCTAGAGTAGAGAACTATTCATAAATCGCAACATTCCATGCAGTAGAAGGAAGAAGTGAACGTACTCTAGTTAGTAGTTAGCTGTTAGCGTGCAGAATTAACGGACTGTTTAACACGAGCAAGTTAAAAAAAAACACTTATCTTTAGTGTTTGGTCTCAACTAGGGGTGTAGCGGAATTCACGATTTTATTCTGGTTTCGGTCGGAAATAGTCAATTCCGGCCGGATTTACCGGAATTTCAAAATTTTAGTACTACTTTCTACTAAAAATACGTTATGCGTTATTTTTGTTTAAAATATCAAATAAAGAAATAGGTACTTATTATGGAATTCTTTTGGAATGCTATGGTGTAAAAATACGACCTGTTTTCTCGCGTATGTTATACAGACAATTTAAAACAATCGACCTTAGGAAATTGTAAAAATTACAGGATATATAGAAAATATTATATTTTATAATATGATATAGAACTTTACCCCTCTACTATTTAAGAAATATCATATAAAATATTATTGTTATATTAATTACTATTATAATCTATGTATAAAGCATAGGTATATATATTATTTTAATATTATTATTAATTAGAATAGAATTTTTTTTAAAATACCGGTTCGGGCCGGATTTTTTTTGTGAATTCCGGAATTCCGGTTCCGCCGGTACAGCTCTGATCAAAATTCAGTCTATCCTGCAAAAAGATTTTAGTTTAGATATAGATTAAGGTTATTGTTATGACATATCGGATATGGATACGGATAGAGGTATTTTTTTCTTGGTTTAGGATACAGATAAGAATATTTTTTCATGGTTTTGATTTCGCATGATATTTGTTTTTACCTACAATTTGTGTTTTTGAGCTCAAGTAACGAGTTGGAAACTATCCTAAATATGGTTTTGGTTTCGGATGTCAAAATATTTCGGATATCCGAAAGTTTTGGTTTCGGATACAAAACTCCATAACATCTCTAGTATAGATAACACAAGTCAATAATTTTTTTTCTTGACTGCTATAATATATTTTATGTCCAATAATACAGCCAAATTTGTGGCATGACAATAATATTATTACTTTTACCGTAAACCTCAGAATCTTAATAGCAACTTTGTATGGGTGTATAAGAAGGTAAAAAAAGTAATCATAAAAAAAATTGTAAATCACTTATTTTAAAAAGTTCGTACTGAAACGAAAATTTCAAAGTGGTAGCATACTTTTAACAGATATATTTATGTTTTCCTACCATTCGTAACAATACCACTGAGTAGGAAAAGCCATCATGACAGAAAGTTAAAATTGACATGATGAGATCAATGTCAAAACCTGAACATTTTACATTTGAGAATAATTCGACCGTGTGAAAATTCCTTGAACTTGTATACCATAAATGCGCATCTTAATTTACATCGTTGAGGAAAGAGCGCTACTTACGTACCTGTTGTAGTTTTGATTTACAGGCGAACGTTTGAACAAGCTGTTACCGCAATTGGCATGAACAATGCATAACTCTCAACTGTGTGTATCTTTTTAATGCATTATTTTTCAAACACAGATGTTGTCGATTGTATTTATTATCACAACAATCCGGCAATGTTGTATTTTCAACACGTACCGATTTGCCAATGTTTTTAAAGATGTTATTGGATGTGTTTGCACGTTAATACTTGAAGATATTAATTTTTGTTCACTTTCGAGCTGTTGTTTCTTTTAATCGAGAAAATATTAAATAAAATTTATTGTAAGTAGTATTGCCAAATGTACGAAATCAACATATACAATACCTTGTAAAAAAAGGTTTAAAAATAATGTTTTCTCTTGAGTCGTTCAAAATGGCAACTTTTGACTATCGTTTTATTGATGTTCGACTATACAGAGTAGTTTTTCTAAAACTAAGTATTTTTAACTTATTGGGTATCAACTTTGGGCCTCATTTAAGCACACTTTAACGCCTTGGCACTTTACAGAAACAGTCTTCGTCACCGCTTCGACCTTGCAAATCTATTATATGTGTTTCAATACAAGTGGCATATTAGCTGCGTCGAAACGGTGCTGCGTTTTGACGCAGCTAACATGTAATAGATTTGCAAGGTCGAAGCGGTGACTGAGACCGTTTCTGTAAAGTACCAAGGCTTAAAACAAGTTATTTTGAGTTACCTTCTTAGGAAGATCCAATTTATCATTATAGCATTTTTTGTATACTTGTCAAAATAATGCTTTTGATTTTTTGTTCTATCATTATCAGTTATTTTTTTACATTCAAGTATATATCTCTAGAAAAACTTTTCTAATCTTTCCAACTTAATTATATATCTTATTGTTAGAAAATACTATACATAAAATTGACTTTTTTTATTATAGCTACATATAATAATAATTGTAGGTATGTACAACTAAATGAAGTTGTTACACTATAAAGCCTAAAGTCTTAATAGGAACGTACATATTATTCTATTTAAGTAAGTACAGTTTAATTTATTCAAGGTTTATTGAATGGGCGGATTATCCCATAGTAATCACATTATCCTTGTACACGAAAATACTAACAGCTAAACTAAATTCAAACTATACCTAATCCTTACCTTTATTCAAAATACTTACAAAAATTAGAAGTCATGGTTTAGTTAACTGCTTTCAAAACAATTATATCTAATGATAGTTAAAGGTGTTTTATCAATGCTTTCTACTAAAAGATACCAATTTTAGATTTTATTTCATAACCAAGTGGTTTTTGCATTGATTGGTACTAAATAATTGATGTATTAATAACTAGCTGTTTACAGATTTATGTTATGATAGTCGATTAAACAGGTTTTTAGTTTCGCATTTGCACGCTTGATGTCATTACGCCAGAAAAGTTTAAACCTACAAAAATACAAAAAACCATATTTTTTTTATCTAATCAATTTTCGGGATACAAAGAAGCCTATGTTAATCCTCAAAATGCAAGCTATCTCCCTGCTAAATTTTATCAAGATCGGTTAAGCGGTTTAGCCGTGAAAAGGTAATAAACAGACAGAAATTTTATAATAAAGTAGTGGCACCAGTCTTGGCAATAACTCCAATAATAGCAAATTTTTAATTAAATGTACTGAATTCGAAATATGTGTTAATATTATATTAATCTATATACATTTAACTGTCTTACAGCGTGATTTGATGACAATCGGCTAATAGGTGTCAAAATGGTGGACAATTAAACTAATAATTGGTATAATTTATTTATTAATTATTATATTATCAAAGCAATGAATATTAATTTGTATCAGTACTGTAATGTAAAAAAATTAAAATAGAATTAAACGAGAATCATTTTATTTATCGTCTCGGCTAAGAACACGAGAGCAGACCAAGATATCTAGTTGGTTTTTTTTTAATTTTACAGAAACACGTTAATGAAAAAATGTCCTTTGAACACAATAGTTTACATTAAAATATCAGATAAACGAAAATCCAGAATTAATATAATTCCATAGAAACTAGAACGATGCTATAAAGCGAACAGTGGTTTCTACGTTCATAATCTAAATTGAGGTTGCCAAGGGTCAGGGATTATGTACCTTTATTAGCACTCAGATCTCATGCAAAGAATCTGTCAAAGATATACACGTCTAGATTAACGTTTTGTATGATTAAAACATTACCTTAATTAACAACACGAATATAATGTGGAGCTTTTGAGGTTTTATCATTTTAAGGTATGGGAAAATTTGAAAAGTTTTAATAGATTAATGTTTATACGTATGTAAAGAAATAGAGTAATTACAATTTGTTTAACTATATTATATTTTATGAGTATAATATCTTCCCTTCATAATTTGTTTAAAAATACATATTAAAAACCCATACTAATACTATAAATGTGAAAGTGTGTATGTCCCTCTGTCTGTCTCTCTACCTGTTACATTTTCACTGCTAAACCGAAATTTGGCAAGGAGGTAGAAATTTTCAGGATATCCTTTTTAGTCAACTTATCCTCTGAACTACCAAACTTTTTTTCCGAGTCAGGGTCTTAAATTTGTAGTTACGCCACTGGATATAACCCTTATCTTCTCAGGGCCGTAACTAGAACAAGCAAGGTATTTTTTTACGAAATCACTTTTAAGTTTTGAGATAAACTTATTTTGATTCAACACAAATTTTTCAAAAAAAAAATCTAAAAAATTATATTTTTAAAACATTTATAGAATTATCTTTAGCGACATCACATAGTACATAAAAAATCTATAAAAATAAGAATGTCCCTCTACCATTTGTTGCCCACAAAATATCAACGAGTAAATTTTTATTTTTTTAAAGTAAAAATCACGCTAATTTGAATTCACTATAAATCGAGTTTTATGCAGCTCGATATGAGAAATTATTGTTTGTTTTATCAAAAAAATTATTTACTGATGTAATTTTAATTATTTTCAAAAAATATTAATAATTAAAATTTGAAAGCGTTTACATTTTTCTTGAAATTTTTTTTTTTTTCGCAAATAGTCACATGCATCAAAATTGTTAATAAATATATATAACGGGCCCCTCGATCACTTGCTGCCACGGTGCCTTAGAGCCTCTAGTTACGACCTTATATCTTCTCTTTTCGTACCATCTCTAGTTTTACCATTTTTATGCGACATTATTTGTCATACTTTCCACCAAATTAATTTACTTCTAAATCTTTTATACGTGAGTTGGATCTTGTAGCAGTCTAAATCTGTTGGTGACCACAGACATCATCTACGCCATTTAGTTCTCAGTCTCTGGGCCGTTAGAAAGGATTTGGTTTTGTCTTTCGCGTCAAACAATTTCCGTCCTTTAATTTATGCAGTGTGTTGGGAGCCAGACCACACGTTCGCTCCCCCATTGCACCCTCCCCTACAGACGTACACCCACGTGGGTTTAACTACATACCATTTCAGTGGATTACACAGGTACGCACATATACATACGAATAAAATACACGCACGTATTTGTATATACTATACAGCATACGCCTGAAACTACACAGTATTTATTTTGTATGAATTCAATTTACACAATTTAATGTTTCGAAAGTGACGTTAATTATATGGATCGTTTCAAAATTCGTTGCAGATAAACTTATCACAGAAGATTTTTGTTAGTTACATTCAAACTTAGATAATATTTTGGAATCAATAAACAAACATTGTGGTCAATAAAGGTAACAAAGTTGTCTTCTATATATATAAAGAAAAATGGAAATTTTTAAGTGGGATTTATTTCTTTTTATAAAAGATGTTTAATAATATGGTGCTTTGTTTATTGATTCCAAAATATTATCTAAGTTTGAATGTAACTAACTAACTATCAATGTTTTTTCTTCTGGGACAAGTTTATCTGCAACAAATTTTGAAACTACCCATATATTACCAAGCTGGTGATTGTTTTCTAAAGTAAGGAATAGTTACCAAATACCGTCCCCTTTATATTTTTCATATTTTTAGAGATTTATTCAATACATTAGTAGTACCAGCAAGTCTTTCAGACATATCAGACATATTTGCTTATACTGTTTTTAAGAGATTTGAAACTCTAGGGACTGACAGAAATTGCGTTATTAGCTAATACAGGTAATAATTGCTTCATAATAGTACGTACAGTATTTATGATCTAGCACTCTAATTAGCTACAATTTTCTGTATTATACAAGTATTGAGGCTTCCGCGGTGATCTTGGCTTCTGGGTGTAAACCGCGTCGATTTGGTCATGTTATCGATCAACGTTTCGTCACACATTGCAGTGGATATCTTCAGGGCTCTCCTAAAAGGGGGTCCCTGAAAAATAATTGTTCAAAAGGGGGTCCCTAGACTACATTAGTTTAAGAACTGCTGCACTAGACGATATCACGTCAAAAAACATAAATTATAAATATCTTACTAAACAAGCTCTGCTACGACAACGAACGTGTTAATAAACGTTTATCACTAAATAAATGTATTTCTTTCTTGACCACTCTCTACATATAAACGTACACACATAAATTATTTGCTGGTGTACGCCAGGCTCCAACAGTGATTTCAAAATATTACTTGATCGCATGTGCTGCGATGACAACATGTGATGATTTGAACACATCTAGATACCGGTGGGATTTGTGCTTCCATGTTGACGATATAAATTACATTGGCTGTTAATCAGCCGTAATTATTATAGTTTTTGCTGTTTTGTCTATCCCTTGTTGTTAAAAATTTCTAGTGTTTATGTTAGTTTTTTTAATTCGGTGTGGTTTTACAGAGATATGATTTATTATGGTTTAATAAATTCTCGTGTATGAAAGCTTTATAAGCTGTTAATGCTATTCTAGTAATGCATGTATTGTATTTTTAATGCGTATTCGTAAATAATAATATATTATAATCTTTATTTATTTAATGTATTGCTTTCTCGCAATATTGAAGATACAAGAAGCTTTGTGATCGTTTTAGAATGAGACAAAAAAATTGTTCTCCGATTTTTAAATTTTAAATTGGTCTTTCCGTTTGACGTCAAGACAAACACTTTTCGTTCCGTGTCTGTCCGTCTATCTATTCATCTGTGTGTGTGTCTGTCCCCTGAATCCTTGGTTGAATGGTTGTGTCTGGCTTGAGGGCCGTCACATTTCAAAAATATTAAAATCGTGTGTAAAGGGGAGGGGTGACATTAAATTAAAATTGCCACAAACATATAAATAAATAAATAAATATCGCGGTGAGTTAAATAATTCAAATTTAATTTAATAATAAAACTATTCCTAACACACAAACATTTATAAATGTAATAATTTATTGACAGAATATTCTACTTCTTGTTTTATCAATAAACATAAATTATTAACTTAACACAGGTGAGTTTTACATCAAACTGATCCCAATTCTCTTAAAATACGTATACCACGTCATATTTAGCGCCTTTATTAGAGATTTGAACAAAGGTCAATGAATTATAACTTAATGTAGGTAGGTACACGGTTTTGAAATTTAGTTGTGAATAATTATAATTTGCAACGTTTATTCAATCCATACATTTGCGCATTTATACATAAATTGTTGATTTAGTTGATTGCAAACTGGACTTGGAGTAAAATGAGAAAGCACTTGTTTCTATAATTCTATTGAAATTGTATCGTTAGTGGAATAGATTTCCATATAAATGTATCTCGTTAGATATTTTGTATACCTTGTTTTAATATTTATCATATTGTCATGATATCTTTAGTAATTATAATAGAATTAATTATTTTTTTATAACATATCACATGTTATACTACATAAAATACATTAAAAAAATATGGAATTTTGTTTGTTTGTTTTATTATTCCATGCTGTGGCGTAGATACGAAAATTATAATTTGATCAAAAGAATTTATAATACTACACGAATTTAGTTGCCAGATTTCTAAAATGCTCCAGCGGGGCAGTCTCAGACCGAGGGAGGGTGGGTAATTTTTAGGTTGCAAATTTTTTTTTTTTTTTTAATTTTTTGACATACAAATAAATTTATCTACTAGTTATATACTTCTATATCAGTGGCGAAGCGTCCATGGAAGCAGGAGAAGCAGTGCTTCCCTTACTTTATGGGTAAATTAATACAAATCTGTGTTTTCAGTTAATAAATAATTTAAAAATATTATTAGAATATTCGTCTTTATGCGCAACTCAAACATTTTAATCAAAAGTAGCATTTGATATTAATTTACACGCTCAGTTATAAAACTATAATACCTCTACGTCTTATTTTTTTGTATTTTAGTCGATATTTGTATGACGAGTTGAAGTTCACTGCAAGAAATTTCACTAAAATTTTTTAAATTTTTGATTTCGTTAAAAGTATGTTTATTGTATAAAAAATGACGTGAAAAGTTGTTTGTTTCAAACCGCAGTTCTGTATCTCAAACCGTTCTCGAGATATAGCCTCTCAAAGTTTTAGTTTTTTCAAATATTTGGAGAAAAAAGGACATAACTTTTGAACGCGTGGTCGGAATTGATTTTAGTTGACGGATTTGAAATCAGCGTATCAAAATCTATATAATGACATGTATAATACCTTAAAACTCGAAAAAAAAAAAATTCACGAAAAATCGAAAAAATTCAAAGGGGTATACCTTAAAAAAATGTCGATTTTTGGCCAAAATTTTTTTGTCGGATTTTAAAGTATTATACATGTCGTTATATAGATTTTGACAGGCTGATTTCAAATCCGTTAACTAAAATCAATTCCGACCACGCGTTCAAAAGTTATGGCCTTTTTTCTCCAAAAATTTGAAAAAACTAAAACTTTGAGAGGCTATATCTAGAGAATGGTTTGAGATACAGACCTGCGGTTTGAAACAAACAACTTTTCACGTCATTTTCTATACAATAAACATACTTTTAACGAAATCAAAAATTCGAAATTTTTTAGTGAAATTTCCTGCAGTGAACTTCAACTCATACAAATATCGACTAAAATACAAGAAAATACATACATGAAATGTACTGTATAATAAAGTATAGTAATCATGAAAAAAATCGAACTCGAGATTTTAACGGAATGACACGTATTGATGGTCCCTGAACCAAAAATATGAGATATTTATATATTATATTATATATTTTTATTTATTTCTTTACATCAACTTTTACCATAATTACAAAGCTTTGAATATTGCTCTTTTTTTCTATGAATATTTTGATCCCTAAATTTTAACAAATTATATCAAAATTGCAAAAATTAAATATATGCTTCACTATACACAATATATACAAGATAGATTAAAACAAATTCAAAAAAATAAAATTTACATATACAGATTTGTGAAATTGAAAATAGTCAAGCTTCCCTGAAAATTTAATAAGGGGATAAAAATAGTCGGCAAAAATCTAACTTCTACTTACATTTAATAATATTTATGTATATTTCCACAATAAAACTTTCCTGAAAACCCCTGCAAACTATTTTCTCATTCCAACCGTATTTCACCCTGATACATTTAGTTATTTTCCTTATTCAATGTCCCACAACACCTCATTAAACAAGGACAACACTACCCTACAACACACAAACATTATTCTCCATCCTTGTCACAAACAAACCAGAATCTATTAAACAGAGACAAAAATATAGGAATAGCAGTAGCTTGATATGCGACGCTCTTTGTCATCAATATGTCTATGGGATTTCAACTATGTTTTATATGGAATAGAGTCCTGATCCTGAAGGAATATCCATCTCGTGTTCATACGCGTCCATCACGTGGCTGATCAGCGCAAGGATTTGAAAGGATGTTTCAAGGGATCGTGTCTTAATCCCAATGTTTCCCGCCGCAGCGAGAATTTACGTCAACGATGTATTATTTTTGTTTAATGGTGATTGTTTTCAAGAAAGCAATGCAGATTTTATGGAATATTATCAAAGTTTCTTTTAATTAATAATAAACAGTTTTTTATCAGTCAGAATGGATAGAAATAAACATCACACCTACAGCTCCAGAACCACATAAATTACTGGCACCAGTCTTGAACGCTTTAAGAGCAAGGCATATTGTTTTTGGGGACTGATTATGGCTTTTGTAATTCTCGTGAATTTATGTTACTAATAAAACAACTACTTCTTTATTAAACCAATTAACATAATATAGTTTCTTTTTAAATTATAGCCTTTTATTTTGTTAATGTTTTTTCTCCAGTAATGGACAACGTAAACTCAGTAATGAACACTTGCGAAGATTACAAAATAATAAATACTACAACACAAAATTTAATTTTAAAATGTTCAACACTGGGGTATTGTTCAAGACTGGTACCAGTACATTATGGTCCTTTGAAAGTTGGTATACAGCTCCAATAATAAGTAACAAAGCTAATAAAATAAGTAAAAATAATATCTATAGAACAGTCAAGATGGTACATGGATTTTGCCTTTAGTGCGGGGTTCTTTATTTTAAATTAAATATAAATAAAATAAACTAAAAGAAAATAATCTTGCATTCACATGCATTCAAAAATATAAACATAACGTAATATTTTCTAAAATAATATTTATATACCCATGTACTCTTTATATTATATCATATAAAAAAAATCACACGTCAAATAGAGGAAAAAGCTTGTAAATAAAACGCTTAAGTTATAAACTTTGGAAAGAGACAGGTAATAGTAAATCACTGTTAAAGAAATAGTTTCATCCCGCTTGGTTAAACTCCAGTAACAAAGTATGAGGTCAGCAATGGAATTAGGTAGTCTGGGGTTCAAATCTCGTGCGCTAAGAAGTATAAATTGCTTAAGCCGATTTACCCCACACGGCACCAAGGAATCTTTTTTGCCAAAGACATTCATCTACCGAACTTTGTAGACGAAATAAAGCTTAAGACACTTCAACCGTGCGACTCAGCTTTCCGTTTATGAAAAAAGCTGGATTTTTTTGTGGTATTTTTTTTAAAAAGACCGATTGTTGATTTATTAGTATTTTTGTTTTTTATGTATTTATATGATTTACGATCGACTTTATTTTCCAAAATTGGAATTGGCACTTGATATTAGAATATATAAAATAAAATACATATAATTTATACAGGATGTCCAAGATAAGCGTGAAATTTGATTTCCTAAACGGTAAGAAATAGATTCGGTTAAATGAAAATTATTTGTAAGGAAGGGGTGAGTATTATTACATCAAAAAATATTAATAATTATATCTGATTTAGGCGGTATACCAATTTTTGTGCCACTTTTAGTTTCCGAGTTACAAGCCCTAACTTTAGTTTTACTTATGGGTCACCATAATAGCATATTTGAACATTTTTTTTACTCTGCATACTTTTCAGTGTTTTTTTAAGTCAGTTTTATTTTTTTCTTAAAAAAATTTTTATTCACTAATAACTTATTTGATGTGAAATTTAAATACTTGTTCCATGCATTTCATAGAAGTTTTTTAATGTAATTATATAGACATGTATTTTCTAAATTCAAATAAAATCAAAGACAAATAAAGGAATTTGAAAAATCCACTATATATTTAAAACCAGCAGATTGAAACTATTTTCAATTTAAATAAACCAATTGCTTCGAAATTTCATTATAAATTGTTTAAGACACCAACAGCAATAAAATTCTATTAGTCAAGTGAGTTCACTTCATCAAACCTACGTAGAATTAAAGATGTAGGGATCAAGAAGGCAACGGCGTGTTTTGAATTGAACAATTTACTATTGTGCATATGGGAAAGAAAGATAACAAATATAAAATATATATAATTTATATCTTCTGTTTCTGTTTCACGTATGCTGAAGTTAGTATATATTAAGAGCTTTATTTCTTCATGATGTAAAAAGGTATCCAGCCTTAGAAAAAGTGTGAAATTAAACGTTAAGTGTTATTCCATTCCATGTGCAGTAAATATTATGAATTTTTTATTTGCCGACATAGTAAATGTACTTATTTGTAATTTGTTCTTCTAATTTATTTATTGCTAACGTAGCTTTCCGAGATGTTTTATTTAAAAATAATTTAATTGTTTTTTTTTTTAAATTAAATAGTACGTATTACGATATTGAACTAGAAACTAACAATTTATTACAGATATAAAAATTATTTATTTATTTATTATTTGATTACATAAACCCTAAAATGTAAATATTCAGGGAAAAAAACTCGATGAATAAAAAATACGCGAATAAAAAACAAGAATATTTACATATACAAATAAACAAGGTATCCACAAATCACTGTTACGTTACACACATGATTTCAATTCAGAATCCCAAATCAGACAGACTAGCAATAACTAAAAATGTATTTTGTATAAAAGACGTTTGCACTAGCCGCATACGTAGAAAACCGACAACAAATAAAATGTGTTAGCAAAAAGAAAAGTAAACAAAACTGACAATTTTATTTACCATGAAAACACATGTCTTCAACAGATATGGAGCTCCGATCTAGAGACAAAGATATTAATTGTTGAAATATATTACCGTGGATTATCATAGTAAAGCACGTAAAATATCTATAAATCAATTGAATAGAATCCGTGAAAAACAAAATATATATGAACATTGATCATATATTAAAATAGCCATGTTAAAATCTCTATATATATCTAGCCATTTTTGATATATGGTGATTTAGTAGATGTATGAGTCATATTTTTTAATATATAATTATACAAGTTGTGCCCGCGGTTTCGCTCGCGTGGACTTAAGTATGTACAAACACGATTAGTTATTATTGTAATAATAAAAACCTAACAAAAAACTAATCAGACCAAAAAATACAAATAACTTTTGTTCTGTTTAAATTAAAATTAATTATTGAAAACAAAATAAACTCAGACGATCAAAAGACAACGGCCGAGCTGAGGGAGTGAGAATGGCTGCCGAGCGCATGCAAATCTACTCCGCTCCGATGCGGCACTCATTCTTTAGTTCGCGCGTTATTAATAATATTTCAATTTTTAATATAACTTATTTAAAGTTATTTCCTAAACTAAAACACCAAATTGGATACTGTAAAGGGCAAATTATATCTACATAAATTTTGTCATCAATTATGTTTGTTCTTTATTTATTCCATAGACCCCTATGCTAAATAATTATTGGTCGACACTGAAAATCGGTAACACTAATAAATATTAAACCGATTATCAAAATTCGTTAAAAAAAAGTCATCTTATAGTATTATAAACAACTGGTTTTTCGGGAATTGTATTCGATAGAGTCTAATATTAAAATTAATTTGTATAAGTAATCGAGTTTTAAAATATTTTTTAGAATTGTGTTCGTTGAATTAATTTGTGATTTTTAAACTTTTTATATTTTTTATAACTTGTCAAGGATATGAAATATAATGTTCAATATTTTTCCAAGAAGCTTGTAATACTCTTCAGTGAACGAATTCTGAGAAATAAAGATCTATATTATCGCATACATTTCAAATTATCTTTTAAAAAGATAATTGTTATAGTTTACAGTAGAACTAGTAATACAGACACACATATAACTGTAAAATAAAATCCAATCCTGAAAGACTTTAATTTTACAGTTTTTTATAAAGCGATTCATATTTAACCTTTAAATCATATAAATATATAATATATGTATATATTGATGAGTTTATTCTGTAAAAATACGGTAGAATGAATAATGAATTGGGGGAATTGAGACCCCAGTTACTTGTAACGGAAATTTAAAAAAAAATAGCATAGAAATATGCTGTTTATTTTAATTTGAAACACTTAACATTAAAATTGAAACTTATATAATAAAGTATAATTTTAAACAGAAATTTAAAAAAAATAGCATAGAAATATGCTGTTTATTTTAATTTGAAACACTTAACATTAAAATTGAAACTAATATAATAAAGTATAATCGAATCTTGAAAAATGTTAATTGTTTGTTAGATACAGAAAGGTAATCGTTTTGGTTCACAAATGAACAAGGTCTAGCAACTGAAATATCTAGAAGCCGGTCTACAAATAAAACACAATTCCTCTCCCTCTTCCCCTTCTCTTCAATCCGTAAATTAAAGGTAAATACCAAACTGCATCTTTTATAGAAATTCAACTTTCAAACATAATGTATGGATAGCTATCGTTAAATCGAAACGCCACAACTTGGAGAGCTTGAGAAGAAGAATACACAGTAACCACCACGATTTTTCCAGGACAATAAAATAAGGGATGATGTTCTTTATAAAGTATACCTTTCTAAGCTTGCGTCTATTTAGAGTATAGTATTGACCTGCTGATCACAAATTTGCTACCACGTGACTAACTGCTAGAATATTATGTTTCCTGGAAAACTAAATTCGCAGAAATGTTATTTATTTGAAAATGTATTATGTAGGATTTATGTTGCGTTATAAAATATTGGATGTAGAATATAAAAATTCAAATTTTATACAGTCAGACATCTCTTATTGTTATGTTAGAATAAATTTGATAACAGAATGTATAAGATAATGAAACTCAAGCGAGATACTACATTTCCATTGGGTTTTTTGATAAAATCAAAATAAAAATAAATATATTAGTATCGAAATATACGATAAAAATAAGATCAAAAAAGATACCAATTATTTTCAATTTATCCCATGCCCCCGAGATTCGTCAGCGTGTACTTCAGCAAAACGTTGTTTTAAGCACATATGTATGCACCACATCCCCTTCACGGTGAAATCTCTCACTGCTGTATTACAAAAAGAAAGTAAACTGAAGAGAAAAAGCATTAATTAGATTTGACTTTGCTTTTTTTATTCATAGATAGATTCTTTGCCCAGATTTTAGTATATTATTTGTTACTTTAGATAACATAAGAAATAAGCAGTGACGATAATAGTAAATCAAGTCGGAAAAAAGTTTGCCGCCAACACGCTCTTTTACAATACGTTGCCTAAATCGTTAAATATTGAACAATATAATGCAATGTGTAAAAAAAAGATCTAAAATAATTCAACTGTAGTTTTCTAAAATCCTAAACAATAATTCTGTAGTCAACGCGAGCGAAGCCGCGGGTACAGCTAATAAAATTATAAAGAAGAATAAATAAAAATGACTGTATATATTTTAAGATTTAATTTTCCAAATGAGATTCAGCCAAAAAGAAATGCCAATAAAAACAAGTAATAAATTTCTACAACAAAACACCATTTACATATATTCATTTTTATTAAACATCCCTATTACCAAATCGTTGTTTACAATCGAAATGAACTGGTATAAACTAGGAGAATAATAGCAAAGAGTCATCCAATCTTTAAATGTCCTATATAGCAAAATATTGTGGCCAATTTCCTATGAAGTCAGCCAATCGCGTCCCATTGAATTTCAGATAAGTCAGCGAGCCAGGACGACGGCAATTTTACGAAAAGACGTCGTAAGTTTCGGTGTTAGCGATCGGACGGTGCGCGTGTAACGTTACCCCCACCTCCCACCCAATCGTCTCCTACCCCGTTTACTGAAAACCACATTCCGTGAGTTTTCCCCAATAATTCATTGGCTGATGCTATGTTATAACACAAAATGTGACTGAGATTTTTTGCCTGGAGTTTATTTCATTGAAGGTTAAGTTTTTGTGTGGGAATAGTAATATTTAGATACTTGCAGTTAAGATGGAAATCTGCAAAATATCGATATATGCTTTTGTTATTTTGATAATGATTATAAGATTAATGCAGTCACCTATAAAGGATCGATCTAAAATAGTTTTTTTTTTTAATTAACAAGATTAAACATCCGTTTCCGGTTTAGTGATGCTCTTCAAAAATATGAAGTGCATATCTACAATACAGGGTGTTCGCCAGAATCGACTGATCATTGCTAACTTTGTTATTATTGGAGATAGAAGATCGGTTAAATGGGCAAAGTATCAGTATTTTGTCGGTCTCAAAAAAACAATTGAATATAGAATTTTAGAGGTATATTGGAAATGAACGTTTTTTTAAATGGAATATATATTATTATTAGGTTTTATAGCTCTCTTTATAAAAATCTTATACATGGTGGTAAAATTGTTATAAAATAAGATATAATAAGTAATAAATTAATAGAAAATATCAAAATACAATAATAGTACCTACTTTAATTTACCATTATTTCTCTTAAAGTTATGTACAATAAAACATTTTTATTTATTTTTGGAAATCTAATAAAAAAATATAATATCGATTTCAATGATTTAGAATAAAATTAAACTATTTATTGAACATTAAGATGAAATACTCAATACAAATTGCAATCAAAAGATTTTCTAAATAAATACATTCTATTACACATATAAATGTTTTGCTCGCTTTAAAATAGCAACAATAAATCTTGCGAGCAATTTAAAAAGCGCGATTCAACTAAATTGATTTTGTGGTATTGCATTTATCAACGTGACAAATTATATCTTTTCGAGATCAACCAAAAAGTGCAATAAATTAATTCGTTGGAAATATTTTTCAACATAACTTACAAAAAAAAGAAAACACCATATTTACGAGTCAGCTAGTTCAGAACGCCAACCTTGAGAAATCGCATTCTAGTGGTTATAACTTCATGCTGTTGTAATGTATTAAACGTCTCTATGTAATTTCTACCACATAAAGTCTGTTGAAAAATTGTACACCGCTTAACTGATTCATTAAATTTTATATATTGTTATTACATTTGCTGGTGGTAATAGTCTTTTATAATTTATAGAAAAAACTGTGTATTTTGAAATTGGATAAACAACTTCTATGAACAAAATTCAAAGAAAATTTAGTTTGTAAGAATATAGATATACGAGTATACCGTGTATTTCAAGATAATTAATTAAGCTATAGGATTTTTTTTGAGCTAGCAAAATTTGCAACTTTTTTTCAAAACCTATCTGACAGTTATTTTTAAGTTTCATGAAATGTTTGACAATTTTCGCGCACACATGGTATGTAAACATCAACAGTATTAAAACAGTGGCGTTATTTTGAAAACTATTTAGTACGGTCAGAGTTGTCAACTGTGTTACAATAAGTTGAAGTATCACTGCTCTAAATTCAATAGATACTATCACAGAATTAATATCCCATTTGAAAATGCTTGCTAGCTTCTTTATAATACCGGACATTAGAAATGTTGTAGTAGCCTTTGTACAAACAGAACGACGTGAAATTGGTGTGGATTGCGTTAAGATTCTATATTATATGGTGATAATGTTTCTAATTTTTGTTAAAACTTTCCAACATGTTTATTTCACTGACTGAAAACTATTCAAAATATAACACAATGTTCTTCTTCGGAAAACAATTATGTTATTGATGTATTCACTAGATATTTTGTATCTCATACTCGCTGAGCTTTTTATAGACAACGTAAGTTACTATGGTTTCTGAGTCATACATATTTCCTTAGTCATTTACAAAGAAATGTATAAGTTCTAGTCTATAAATGCGAGTATTAAAAATATATCTCTGTAACTCAAGTAGGTAGTGTATAGATATATATTGCAATTAAAAAGCACGAAGACATTTACGCCATAACTCACAAAACAATCAGCACACTTTATTGAATGCATTGAATCGCTGCAGTACAAAGATATCTACGTATAGAACATCACATAATATATTATTTTCAATCACATTTTCAATCAAACATTGTCTCTTCTTTATCACGGTGATATTTCTGTACTTATCGATTTCGTTACCATCGTTTTCGAGCTCTCGTTGGTGTTAAACGTCCCGTAACAAAGTCGTGCCATCAGTGGCGGGCCCTTTAAAAATACTATGGGATTTATCATAATATAAATAATCATTTTTCAGCAGAGCTTCGAAGTGGGACACACGGCTTTAAGTACAAAAAATTAAATACTTCATTGCTCTTGCTCCACTATTTTTAAATTATGTGGTATTATTACTTCTCAAAATTGCTATTATCTGGTTCTTGGTACTTTTATAAATTGTATTGATAGTTATTTTAATTTGTTTAAGTTCGTTTTTGTTCCCCTCAAAAAGGTATTCGTATTTCTTCATAAAAGTGACGCATTCTAGTATGTATACTTGTATACGTCAATAATTTTTTTTTAAATGACTTATTTTACTGAATTTCTTGTTGACATTTAAATTCTTATCTATTTATTCAACAATACATTTATCTTCTAATAACAAAATGATAATTTACTCCTCATTTATTTCCATGCAAACCAACCAATGTGCATTACTGCAAAGATCTCATGGAGAAATAATAAAATATTACATCTGTCAAGTCATACAAAGCGCACTAGGACAAGCGGCCATTGTTCGAAATAATCCTTAATCATCCACACTTCAACTGTGCAGACTGGCTGCTTGCTACCTTCCTTGTAAGTGTTGAAATGCGAAATCTACATCGACTGGTCATTGGGTCAATACATTTTTAATGCGCAATTATATAATATTATATAATTATATAAATTTTTATCTTTTCTCAACCAAAAAAAAATTAACAAGAGAAATTTTGTTTTTATGAATTCTATGTTATTTGCTAAAAGGGTTAAAAAATTAATTGAAATATGTGTAAGAACGCTTTTCAGAGTTTTCAGAGCTTTTATGCATTCTATTCCCTATATATAGGGTTGACAACTGCCCTTTATTGGAAGGGACCTTTGTCTTTATCCCTTTATAAACTTCGAAAGCACATGTTTTACTTTTTTTTAATATTATTTATTTTAAAAGTTATTAATTAAAAATACAAAAATTATTTAGAATAAATTGATACTTAATAATTACATCATTTTCAGCCTTTATACTTGTTGTTCATTTTTTTAAACAGCCATAATTCATTTTAACACATCAGTTTTTTATAATTCACTTCTACTGGAAAAACAGAGAAACTGTGGTTTCTTAGTCACTTATACTAATAATATACACCTTAACCACAATAAAACAATGTCACTCGCACGTGTTTCGACTTCACAAGAAGTTCTCATCAGGATCCTAACAGTTCGAGACTCACGTGTCGAGTGACATTGGGAGCGTTCACGTCTGATCAAAAAACGGAACAACGAGCTTTGATTGGTTGATTCATGGACTTTCTGGTGGAATGTACCAGAAATTAAAAGAATGTCATTTTTTATGCGTGTAAGGAAGTGGGAAAGAAGTAACTAGAAAGAGATAGAAACTAGTCAGAACACTTGTTTCTATCTCTTTCTGGTTACTTCTTTCTCACTTCTTTACACGCTTAAAAAATGACATTCTTTAAATGTCTGGTACATTCCACCAGAAAGTCCATGAATCAACCAATCAAAGCTCGTTGTTCACTGTTATTGGTCAATAGTGTACGTGACCATTGTTTTATTGTGGTTAAGGTGTATATTTTTAGTTTAAGTATACTTTACTTATAATTCGATACTATACTATTTTCAGCCATCCTACTTAACGTTCATTTTTTTTACTATCATAAAACGCTTATCTTTGAAACGCAACCACTCATCAAACACAGACAGACTGACACTATTTACATCAAGGAAATACAACCATCCTATTAATCATTGCAAAAATATTCCCTTTCTGGGTTAAACAAAAAATTATAAGTGCACTCATTGACTTATATACATACATTCTAAATTATATTAAGAAAATATGAACATCCTCATTTATTTCAACAAAACTTTGAATAGACTCCACCGAATTTCAAACCTCGAGTATTTATTATTTTATCTTAAACAAATCTTGTGAAATATATTTTAAAACATAAACTTCACGCGATATCTCATTCGTATAGTTTTATACGACCATAAAGCTTCAGAAATTCCTCTAGGGAGGAGAGCAGAACAGTACGCAACCCTTAAATCTGCCAATGGATCCAACATTTAACAGCTGTACAGAACAAAACTGAACATTGCCAGTTCATCATCTCGGTAGAATATCCCCTTTTCACACATATAACTTTTGTTTCCGAATCATTTGCCATTTCACGGTCTGGCGCTCACCTGCGCGCGAGTCCCGAGTTCGACACCCTGCCCGGATCATACATCACCGTCACTTACATACAAACTATGCCACAGCGGTACTTAAACTATCCTACCTTTTGTTTTAATCATTCTTTTACTAAATAAAAATTCTTCAACCTCTGACATTCTTCGAATATACTTAATTCCTAAAAATTAAAATAATAATATAAAACAAACATCAAAGAATCATCTTCAATTACATTAATACAAAATTATATTTATTCATCTTACTTCAAGCTTATCTTCTTCACTGTCAACATAATTAAAAATTTAATGCTGTAATTATTAAAACACAAATCGTATTATGTCGCAGCAATATTATTTTGTATATATGTAAGTATTTTATATTGAACCAATGTTTGGGTACCACAAGTTCAGTATATATTCAAGAAAGAGAAATAGGTTTATTAAAACACCTTCAAAAGTCTTTTTCATCCGAGAGAAACTTTTGAAAGTGAGAAAACACATCACAATTGAATTCGATTGTCTTTGTTATATTTATGAAATATTTGGTTAACTTCTTAGTGGAAAAAAGGATGGAAGTTTTTATAGTTTATTATTTCCTTTAAACGTCAGTATATATGTATGTATATTACGTAAATATTGAATATTTCTGTGGGTAATAAAAACAAATGATGCTATAAGTTACGTGGTATATTTCATACATCTATTTTATTCAGAGAAGCGTAGATTAATGTCAAACATATGATGGTTACAGGTAATTTATAAATCGAATAAAGTTGGCATTGTCAAAATTTTGAGTAATGTATCATAATGTATTTATTTAGGTTCAATTTGATAATATATTGTTGGATGTATATTATTATTATTTAATAATATAATAGTAGTGACGTTAAATATAAATAAAAACATGAATATTATTCAGATAACGACATCGTTCTCAAATTTAAATCTTTATTAATATATAGCCTGACGATGATTCTGTGAATCGAAAGCTTGCGTTTACCTCTTCTTAATTAAATTTTGACGTTTAAACAAACAAGTTGTTTTTATTTATTATTATTTATATCTTTTACTATCCATACAGTAAAAATATATTAGTTCTTATATTATGTGAATATGAAGTTATTGGATTCCTCACTTTGATGTCCGTCCGCCACAGCAAAATATTTAATTTAACTATAAAAGCTAGAACTTTTAACTAATAACATGCATAGTTATAAAACATGGATATCTGGCTGTACTCAGTAGATAAATACAGAATTCTAAAATCATTTTTAGGGTTCCGTACCTCAAAAACCCTTATAGAATCACTTTTTTTGTCCGTCTGACCTTTTTCTCAGGAAACAATCCTAAAATCATTAATTTCTAGCTCTATATGTAGAATTGTCTACGTAACTATTGTCAATAATTAAGTTTTATATAATGGTACGGAACTTTAAGGGCGCAAGTTCTACTCGCACTTATATGTCTTTTTTATTTATAAGATACGAGTACCTACATTTCAAATACATATTATAAGTTTGCAGTTTTTAAGACATATATATATAAGCAAGTTGCTAAAGACAAAAAAAATATGTTATATTATTATAATTTATAATAAACTAGTATAATAGGCGCTCTGTTTACCAAACTTGATTAAATTTGCATATAAAATATTATACTAAAAATCTAAAAATAATGTCATAATTTGTTCTTGCATATTAATTCTATATTTAGAAATAATTCTCAATCACTTGTTTCTCCATTAAATACCCAGCATATATATTTACTTATTCTCATTTTACAAAACAACCTCGTTTATTTATGGCACGTATTAAAACGAGAGGACAGTATACAAATGCACATATACATCTTTCTTTTGTGTAACTACTTTGCACTTATATTGCAATATCTAAAATCTAGTAACCGCATTATTGCCTGTAAAACCATTTTTAGATGATTTGATAAAGTTTAATTTTCTACTAGTCATGATAATTACTGCCAACATTCGCGTGTGAAAATTACTACTTATTGAAGTTGACCTGCTATCTGAGGTATCTTGATCGGAACACAAGAATATGTTTTTATGATATTAATAATAATGTTTTTCGTGCTACTTATGATGGATTATTAAAAATTAATAAGGACATTATCATATGCATCTATGAAATATGAATAATATAACATATTGTATGTAAAAAATACTTTGTCATTAATTGGATATGAAAGAGGTGTTTAATTTAAGAATTGTATTTATATAAACAAGGCCTGCACACGAGACGAGAAGATAAGTCTCGTCTTGAATATACGTAATTTAAAAATATTTTTTTACATTTCTTTAATTACAAAAAGCACTAAAGTAAAAAATTGTTCTCCGATTTGATCTTTTCGTTTCAAGTCAAGACTAACACTTTTCATTCTGTGTCTATCTATCTGTGTGTATGTGTGTTTGTCACCTGAATCCTTGTCACCCGCATAACTCATGAACCACTGAACCGATATTAATGAAACTTGGTTGGTTAGTTGGGTCTGGCTTGAGGACGGTCCCATTTCAAAATCATCAAAATCGTGTGTAAAATGTTTATTTTCTCAAGATATCTTAATAACGACACATGCATGTTATGTGAAAATTTTATGGAATCTTTTTTTGTAGAGCATTTAATTTCCTATACTATAGGTCTACAACGTTTATTGTAAAATATTCTCTTACAAAGATTTATCTCAATTTGCTTTAAAAAATCGTCATTTGTTTTTTTAAATTGCTATTTACTTTGACATATCAAATGTCATTTTAACATTTTAAATCTCATTTTGACGTTTGCATAGCAGAAAAATTTAGATTAAAATTTTCAAAAATTAAAAAATATACGAAAAAATATTCAGGCGTGTATTTAGAAAAATGTCGAATAAATATTTTTTAATAAAATTGTATAAAAATTAAACTATACCTACTCAATTTCATTTAAGAATGCAAGTTGCCTTGGTTTTTGACAGTAAGATGCACGATTCGTACCGTCATAACCCCGATAACCAGTGCATTCTTAAATGAAATAGAATATAGTAGGAAGTGAAGAAAATAACAATTTTTTTGTCAAGATTCGTTCATTCATAATTTACACATCTCTAGTTACTAGTAGGTACCTACTATAATTACGCCTTTGGCTAATCTGATAGTCCATCTTCAGAGGAAGAAAATTGCCCACGGTTAGGTTAGAAAACAAAAAATATTCACTGCGGAGTTAATGTAAGCCCTTCATTTATTATAGACAAACAAATATTACTTCGACATTTATTTATTGATCTCCATATTATGTTATATGAGCTCTGTAAGAAGACGTGACCTTCGGCCAGTATCCCAGACACATCCAGAGGTCACAGCAAGCGCTTCAATAAATCTTTCGTTTATCATTTATATTTAATTTTAATTAACACTTTCGCTGCAACAATGCATCAGAGATGAGTAATTATTACTGGTAGTAATTAGGTCGCTATTCTACACAACTGTCTCGTTCTACCTAACTCCCTCACTCCACACATGTGGTCAGTAACATGAGTAGGTTTAAAAGGAATACAAAGTGTATGTTTATGTTGTCTCCTCATTAATGTACCAATGCTCTAATGATCGGTCTGTTTACATGTGTGCTTTGTAATTATCAAAACTCTAGCTTCAGCATTCTATTATAATTATTATTAGTCTTATTGTTAGTTAACTCAATCGAAAATTGTATACTACAAAATCAATTTAATAATTATAGCTGGAAATCAGAAGTACTACTTTCTATGTACGTTATAACTTTCGTATTGAAATTTTATTATAAGGTACTGGCACCAGTTTTGGATATGACCCCAGTTATGGCTATTTTTTAATTAAATGTACTAAATCAGAAATATTTGTTGATATTTGATTACTACCATTTCTGAATATTAATCTATATATATTTAACTGTCTTACAGCGTGATTTGATAAAAATCGGCCAATAGGTGTCAAAATGGTGGACATTTAAATTAATTATTAGTATAATTTATTTATGAACTGCTTTACATTGTTTCAAATTTGACGATTCTTTCTTTTATATCTTTTGTGTCATAGTACATTTTGTAATCATTATTAAGTGTCCAACACTGCGTGCTCATTAATGATTTACTTTATCCTATATATTTGCGAACTTTGGTAATTAAATTGATTAAATAAAAAGTTACTTGTTTTATTAGTAACATGAGTTCATGAGAATTACAAATTATAACGGCCATAATTAGTGCAAGTACCTTAGTTGTAATTGAAAATAAACCTACATGGACACTCTTTTGATCACAGACAATATAAGTTAAAAAATACTTCTACTATATGTACGTTATACATTACGTTTTGAAATTTTCTTATAGTTTTAAATTTAAAATAATATACACGCATCTTAACTTATGGTTATTACGCAGATGAAAAATCGATGTTTCGTAACTCGTAGTACAGGAGTGGACACATTTTTTTGATCGCGAGGGGCAAGGTTTATAATTTTGGATTACATCAGATAAAATGTGATAGAGCTTATTTGATATTTTTGTACATATATTTAAGCTAAAACAATCCAATTGGAATGAGAAAGTTAAAAAAATAACTGCTCTCACGATCAAAAATCTGCACTAATTTTGTAATTTATGATACAAATTTATATCGTAGAGTATTTAACAAATTTTCAATTTTATTTTTAACAGAAAGGTAATGATAATTAAAACATCGTGTGTCGAAATAATTAATCTGGTAGACCGGATGTGTCCCGCAGGCCAGCTTTTAGCACGCCTGTTCTAGTAGTTACAATCAGTTATGTGAATAGGAAAATAAAATTTTTATTTTTTTAAGTTATTATGTCTTTTGAACCCCCAGGGGTCACTTTTAAACAGCTTTAACACGTTTATTGAAATTGTTTCGCCTTTTTTAAAGAAGGTACTAATTATTATTATGTGCCTTATGAAAACCACATACATGTCTAAAAGTGGATGTAAGTTAACTCTCACTATCAACGAATTTATTGTTTTGTGAAATATATACCTACCGAACAGCATAATATATCTATATAGGTAGGACCAGGAGGTGCAGTCTGATAATTCTCAGGAAATAATCTTTGGTGACTTTTTCTAGATCAAGATATAGGTATCTATCGTACGACTATATTTATATATAATATGTTACGCCGGTACTCTTTTGTAGAGAATTAAGTGCTCAATTCATAAATTCAGTAATTTTTAAGATATGTTTGTTTAAAAATTGTTTTACTTTTTATGATAATGTTTAAACGAATATATCTTTAAAAATACTGAATCTATGAATTGAGTATTTGGGATTTTTTTTGTAGGAAATTTAATTCTCTATAACATGCTGCTGTTAGAAATCAAAATAAACAAATTTTTCAACGGGCTATTCACGCATAAGTAAAAAAGTAATTTATCCCATGTTAATCAAATGGGAAAAAGACTCGGCTTGCGCCGTTCACAGGTTTGATCTACAAGTTTCAAATTTTGGAACAGTTAACTTTTGATTCTAAGCTAAAACATAGGCCAATGGTATCGAAAAAAAAATTAAAAAAACACCCTTATATATTATAATCATTAATTGTATCATTGGTAAATCATCATAATATTTTTGTTTTACTATATTTTTTCTTAAAAAAAAACAACAACTTATATTCAACACTAAAAACCGTAAAAACAAATGTACCCTTAACGAGAATAATCCTGTCTATTTATAAACCAGAAATTTCCATTCTTACATTCGCACCATCGACGCTTCATTAGAATTCGACTTTGTGGACAACCGTAGCATGAAACGGTCGCATTTATTTGAAGAGAACCTACGATAATATTATGACTTTGTTCGTGCTTACCATCAAAACGCTTAACCAAAGTCGTGTTGGCAATAGAAGTGAAAATAGACCATATGCAAATGTTTGATTTCAGTAAAATGGAATTAATGTTAAGTCGAACTTTCGTTTTAAACCTTTTGATCCCTTTTGGGTAATTTAATAGTTAGTTATATGTTCATTCTTATTTGATTTTGCTAGGTCTCTTTGTCTGTACTATATAAGGAGATTTTCATATTACAATTTCAATTGTATATATTCTCCCAAGTCAAAGTAAATCAAGTTATTTTGATTCAGTTATTTTTTTATATGTATCTGTACATACTTTGTCTATAAAAAAACTTATCTTTTGGAAAATAGAATTTATAAGTTCTTATTCATTGTCCGCAAAATTACACGATTGTAAAAAAATTAATTGTTTTTTTAAGCTAAAGTCGTTATTTTTCTGTACAAAAAAACATAGATAAAATCTAAAAAAACATAAACTTAGATAGAAGATGGATATTATTTAATGATAAAAAAGAAAAAATCATAGATGGGGGAGAAACTGAGCGAGATGGTTAGGTTTTTTTTCAATTTTCACCGGGGGCGCAACGGCATTCGGTGGCAGCTTCGCACTGCAAATCAATCGGTGCCCTAAACATTTTCCTATTTACCCTACTCTGGCAATACTTTTAATGAAATCAAATACTATATACCTATATTTTATAATTTCAAATGTTTTGTATATAAAATATGTACAAAAATATGTGGTATTAAAGATAAATATTGAAATTAAATTGATTGCAGTTTACAATTGTTATTATATGGTAATTTTGTGATGAATGAAAATCAACAGTCGATTCCGCTGATAAATGTAAATACGTGTTTCTAATAATATAACTTACTCATACAACAGTAAAATACATGTTTTTGTTTATTAACGTACAGCCTTATTTACAAACGCCGCAATAATACGCATTTTGCAAACATAACCGGAATAATAAGAAAGAAAATGTAATCATTTACTTATTTATAAGTTATGTAATATTCATCAAATTATAACTCAAAAGATGCTCAATTAATCATTTTTATATTATACATATTTAGAGCTCATGTTCGTTTTTTTTTTTTTTAATGGAAGCCCCTATATTTATTGCAGATTCGTGTTCTCAGTGAAAAAATAAACAACATTTAAATAAACATTTTAAACAAATATTTTTTGAGTTTCTCATTGCCAGAAAGCAATTGGAGTATGTTATATATTTAAACAAAATAGATATAATTATAAGGAACTGTACAGTATAGTAGGTACCTATTTTAGCACGCGGCTTATTTTTTAGACTGGAAGCTGTCGAACCCTACAAAGTACGTCATCGAATGCCGAAATTTTATTACCTATATAGGAAAGGTTTATCAACAGTAGATTAAAGAAATGCTGGTCAACCGCGGCATATCTTGGTCAGTTATGTATAAGTGTGAGTATTCAATGCTTTATTTTTACATGATTGAGTTCTGACGTAGTTTTTATTTTATTTTATAGATTTCGCTTGATAAAAAGTTAATAAACCAGTCGGCCACGAGGGTGAAAGATTTAAGTGTATTTATATACTTTTTATCATTTAGATTTTCAGACATATAGTTAATTAATTTTATACTAATTTCAACTGGGTAAAAATATCGATGCCCCATTTTACGATTACTTAAAATTAGGCATGGTATCCACAAAAATATTATAAAGTTTATATTGGCCCATTAAAAACATTATTACTTCGTATAAGGGGCACATTCTAACTCCACCCCAGTTAAATAATTGCTATTAATATTAAACAACAAAATCTGCTTCAATATTTACTACCACCATATGCACATGTACAAATAAATATAAAAATTTAACGATATGAAAGTCGGTAAATCTCCCAACCAAATTAAATAAATACAGTTGTTTTTAATACAGAGTCGCGCCATTAGTGAACTATATTTTACACTTGTTACCATCATATCGAGTTGGAATAATGAACATTTATACCAATCAAAATGCCAATACACATGAAAAATGGCGGGCGCTATACGCAAAAACTCATTACAATGGGAAAAGAGAGCTGGAGGTTCATTTTACAGTTAAATATATTACTTTAATTTCGGTTCATTATTTATTTTCCACGCCAATTGACTGTGGGGACAGGTCCGGATATGGAAAAACTTGTCGGTTTATTTTGCTGGCGTGGTTTAAACGTGCTCAACATTGTGGAAGTAATATATGTTCAGGTTTGAACTTGTTCTTGAAATATCTTCGATGTGCGAAAGTGTCACAGAGAGAAAATAATGTTAATAGGTGATTTATAGATAAGTGGGGAGATTTTAAAGTTTGTTTTTTATGTCCGGAAAAGTAGTTAGGTATGTAGGTGAATGAAAGTAAAAATGATATTGGCAAAGTTCGGGATATCATAAATTAATTTATAGTTAAAGGTACCCGTTGCCAAAACGATTATAATAAATTTAAAATAAAACAAAATCATTTTTCTCAACTATTTTATAAATATTCTTATTAAGAGGCAGCTTTAAGACAATTTATCACTTGGGAATCTTGCAACTTTCCTGCAATTTACAGTGAAATTTTGTTAAAAAGCATTTTTTTTTTATTAACAAAATCTTACATCTACAGTAATGTTCATACTACGATATATTGAAAATATTTAAATATTAGCAATCTTTTTGTTGTTGTTGTAAATTTTGTGTTGAAATTGATCACAATAGAACATGAAATACTTTTTTGGATTCACGGTGAAATTTAATTTAATTAATGTTAAAAGTTTTTGATATTTTCAAGTAAAAATTAAAATGCTTTATTTTATTCTAAAAATAAGACTATTAAAATTTTCATTTCATAAATATTAAAGCTAGATTTGTCCAAATATAAACCATATAATTTCCAATCTATCGTTCTAACACGAAAATCAGGTCTTAATTAAATCATTAATTCTGAGATATGTTTAACCCTAGAAGGCTAATCATATTTTATCTACGCAGAAGCTTGTCATTAGTCGATTCTAATAACATCAGTTATTATCCTGGTTAAGAATACATGCTATTGTTATATTTGATTTGTTTTTGCATTTTTTGTAATTATATTATCTATTTTAGTGGAATATAAATAAAAAGTACCTACAGTTTTTAAAAAAAATTAAATTAAAAGTTATAAAAATCAAACTTATTCTACTTTTACTGAGATCCTAATAAACGGTTTTAAAAATCTTTTGTAGAGGGGACAAAACAAGAACTATATTTTTCTTTTTTTTACTAAATAAACTTACTTACATAACTAAAAAAAATTTAATTCTAACTTTTTTTTAATACTTATTAGCATACATACATATAACAAAAAAAAAAACGAAGAGCTTATTCATTAGTCGATGACACAATTATCCCCTCAAACTACTTACCGGCAATATATTAACTTGTTAGAAAGATAGAGCAAAAAATGTTCGCTGTATTAAATATGAGTAAATTCAAATAACCTTTTATTATAATATTATGTTAATTTGATGAATTACATAAAAAAAAAGATTTCCCACATCATAAAGAATACATTATCAAGATCACCACGGAAGCCTAAATTGTATGATTTGTCTCAATATATTATAACTATATAGAAACAATTAATTTAAGCAATTTTTGCATAAATTTGAGCTTCCAGTTTCATATATAATTGATAACTAAAACCCCGACTTTAAGGTAGCAGAAATATTCAACCAAATCGCTTAGCAAACAGTCTAGTTCATCTAATTTTTAGCGCCCTCTCTGATTAGTTCAGTAAAAGGGCGCATATATATGCATCTGATGCGTCTATGTTTCGAATTTATGAAATAAATTATTTAAATGGAACAAATGCCTGCTAGCATTTTTGTTTATATTCAAGTATAAATTTGTGAATACATAAAATATAATTTGAATTGGAAATGTGTAATACATTATTTTTTTTAAATTTTAACCCGTTTGTTGATTTTCTCTTTATTTAAATTTTTAATGATACTTCTTGTGTGTTGTTTTTTTAGAGCACTATTATTTTTACCAAAAATAATATCCCAGTTAATGAATATGCATAAAAATAGTATATTTATACTTATTTATATTTTTTAATATCAGGAAGGTAAATACTTTTAATTGTTTATTGAGAGAATACTGATTTTATTTCAAAACAAGAAATGCGTATTATAATATGTTCTTTGTTTGATAAGTTTTTTTCTCTTTTTTGTATCAACTTTATGGATGTTAATGGAATTGCAAAAAAATATATATTAATACGTATTTATATTTTTTAATTTCAGGAAAATATAGTTCCCCTTTTAATTAAGAGAATGCTGATTTTATAAAAAAAAAGAATAGACTATGATAATATTCTCTTTGATTTAGTACGTTTTTTATTTATTTTTTGCACATAGCTACACAAATATGTTTTGTTTATAAAAATTAATGATCTATATTAAAAAGTTTCTATTTCGACATTTGGTATATTATGTTTACATGACAGATGCGGACGTGATATATACGTTCTGTCAAAAATTTGTGTACTCTAGCGGTCTGTTAATAATGTATCAGTGGCACTTTATACGGTCTTTTAATTTTCGTTTACAATTTATCCGGATTTAGGACCGACATCATTAAATTATGACATATTTAAACATTATGTCAACATTTCTAGGGTAAGGTTTTAAAAGGGTTAATATCATTTTTTCACTTGACCTATATACCTAAATAAAATATCTGCCATGGGAGCCACGGGACTTTCTTATACGTAATCATGACAGTGATTCTTATTTTATTAAAAGATTGAATAAAATGAATGGGACATAAACTATATATAATATCATTCTCTACATTATGTATCAAACAAATTTGTTAGTCAGACCCCATACCTTTAGAAAATATCATTTAAAATACCCCCTCCCCCTCCTTTTCAAGAAATAAGTACGAACAATTATTGGGTTGAAAGTAAAAAATATTTTTTCAAATGAAATAAAGGAAAACTTGGTTCAAACTGTAATTTCTTGATCAATCAATAAAATTTTGAATAATTCGTAATTCTTATAAATAATTTTTGATTTGATCGTATTAAAGCAAATTATTTCGATCAAAAAATATAATACGAAATTATTGGCTGCTGCACAAATACTTTATTTACTTGTATCAATTAATATTTATTTGTTTCAACAATTTTTTTTTCAATGTGCGAATGCAACTATCTGTCAACATATAAATTTGTAAGAACTGTCTATATGTTTGATACCCCATTTGAAAGTGTTTGCAAGGTAACAAATTTTATTAATTTGGTTGTAATACCGGATATGAGTGTATCACAAAATTCATAGCTAAATTTCTAATTTGTTATTTGTAATATCAAATATAACTCAAAGATTTCATACCGATAAAAAATAAAACGCCCCTTAAACAATATCAGAATAATCAATTTGACAAATTTCTGGCATTAACATTTTTCACTTAGGTACAATAAACTACTTTAATATAAGCCTTATTTTGCAAACATATACTTATAAATGTATTAATCCTATAATAATACGTAATATTGTTGTATATGATTATTTTGCTATAGTAATAAATAATAAAAAAATACCGGCACTCAAAATCACATGCCTATATTTTAATGTGATTACCATTAAGAGAGCTTGATATATTTGAACAAAGATGTAATAAATGTATCATGTACAGTGGCGTCATGTATTAAGGAATATGCATCGGGGTTACATGTTCTACACATACATAAGTTGGTGAGAATGTAATTTTGTATTGCAATTTGCTTGATTTTCAATAAATACTGTGTGTTTTACTTAAAGTCCAAATTCGTGTAAAATACTGCTTTTATCCCCTACAGGCGCCATTTTTAAGTTAGAAAACAAAATAAAAAATATGGTCAAATTCTACTAATTGAGATGTACATTTTGACATGGTATACAATTTTTTTGTTTTTTTTTTTGGATTTGCTTTAAAACCCTCTACAGACACCATTTTTTATTTAAAAAAAAATAGAAAAAGGGTCAAATTTCGCTTGTTCGGTTATACATTTTAACGTGCCACATGCCTAGCTTTAGCTCCTTATTGCCCCCCCTGAAAAATTATTTATTCAATAAATTTGTACATATTTTACTAGAGGGTATCATTTTACATGTTCAGTAAACATTTCAAGTTTCTAGCTTATAGCTTTGAGTGAAAAGGACGGACGGACGGACGACAAAGTGAGATTAATAGGGTTTCTTCGGAACCTTAAAAAGGAAGCCAAAATGAAAAAAGAAGAAGAAAAATAACATATAACTATATACACACATATAATAAAATGACCCAAATTAAAATAACATTATTTGATACAAAAATAAATATAAATATAATAAAATTCAACAACGAGCCGCCACTGATAGCATACACAACACGTAGTTGAATATAAATCTTAATCATTTCACACAAAAGGGCTTCGGGTACACGCAGCATATGTTGAATACTATATGTGACAAAACAATTAATCCGTCTTGTACTCGTTAATTAATTTGAACGTAATTGTAATGTGTCCTCGAGAACGTACTGAAAATTTATGTCGACGTATCATGCAAAAATATTTTATAAGAAAAACATATTATATACATTACCTAACATCGATTTAATGTGTGTTTATTTAATAGTTATAAATTTATTTCTATTAAATTATTGATCGATTATTGACTATCAAGTATTGATCAAAAAAATAATACATATTTGTATCAAAAATTGATGTTTTCTACCGGCAATATTATACATATGTTTATATTTATTTTACATTCGTTTTATTTCGTTTAAACTGCATATTTTTATTTTTGTTTGTAACATAAAAGCAGTCATTGTGGCTTAAATATAAAAGTTAGATATATGGTATTGCAGACTTTATTTTAGATCTTTTGATTCTACACAATTCTTTACTACATTATTTTGTTCAATATTTAACGGTTTAGGCAGCGTATTACAAAATAGCCCTCACGCAGCAAACTTTTTTCCGACTTGATTTACTATTATCGTCACTGCTTATTCTTTATGTTACTTAACGTAATAACATATATCCTATAACCTGGCCAGACAACATATCTATGAATTAAAAAAAAACACGTAAATCGGGACAGACAGACAGACTGACTGACAGAGAGATGTTGAACTTTATATATATATTAACGTCACCCGTGAAATTAACGATCCGCTTTCAACTTATTATTTCGTAGTAATATTATAAAACTAACCAAACTAATATCTATCAAAATTAGATCGCAATGGGCAAGTCTATTTCTATTATTTGTTCAAATGAAAGTGAAACAAATAGAATTTGTGAACGGTGTGTGTATTGTGTTCCCGCTAATGCAAGTATAATTAAGTTGTTGATGTGATTTACCGGGGTAAATGAAGAGAGCACATATTAAAAGTTTCAGCTCACTGATTGAATTTATCTAGTTTTCTTGCAAAGTGAATCCAAAAGTTTTCCGAAATTATATTTGGCCGTTTAGTGGTTTCCATTTCTTTTACTCACCTACTAATTTATTACACATTATTATTATACAAGATATTCAGGACTAACGTACCAAACTTGAACAGTCGAGGAAGTTTTGCTCTGATATTTTTCGTGAGGAAATCTTAGATTACGTATATACCTCCAAATAGATTTTATTGAAATTAATAAATGGGAGCGTTTACGTCTGACCAAAAAACGGAATAACGAGCTTTGATTGGTTAATTCATGGAATTTCTGGTGGAATGTACCAGGAATTTAAAAAATGTCATTTCTTAAGCGCGCTTAAAAAATGACATTCTTTAAATTCTTTAAATTCCACGCGTGTAAGGAAGTGAGAAAGAAGTAATCAGAAAGAGATAGAAACTAGTGTTCCGGTAGAAACGCTCAACATGAAGTGAACATAAAATTTCTTTGGTTAGCCGGGTCACTCTTTCTTTCTCACTTCCTTACACGCTTAAAAATTGACATTTTTTAAATTTCTGGTACATTCCACCAGAAATTCCATGAATCTACCAATCAAAGCTCGTTGTTCACTGTTTTTTGGTCAGTCTTGAACGTGACCAATGTTATCGATTTTAAATTTCAGCCAATAGTATTATCTAAACCTATGATATATGAGGACAATGGGTGCTTCTATTTTTTCTTAGTTGTATCGGTGCTTATATTTGATAACAAATAAGTTTTTTTTATTTGATCCAAACACTTATTATTTGTTTTCTGGGAACACGTTTATATAAAATGTTTTACTTAAAATCTTCTGTTAGAAATTACAAATAAACGTTAAATATCTCAGATATGTCGTGCCACCCCATAGCACCCCTGGCAACTGCCCCGTTGCCAACCCGTTTTTACACCTCTGCTTTTAAATTGTATAAAATTTCCGTAATTTCATTAATTAAATATCTACCTACTAAAACTTTTTGTTTCCTTAAGTATAATGAATTAATTTGTTCTTTCATAACATTTATATCAATTCATCTTGAAATAAACTAAAAATAGCAACTCTTAACCCTGAAGGGGTCGCGAACGTCTCACAGGCTTCAAGCAATCTTAATTTTTGTTTCCTTTGAATATCATGAAAAAACTGACCATGAAACACCCTCATACCTTTCCTTCTACTATTCAAGTTTCCGCTAAATCGGAAAGCAGCCCTTTAGTTGCAATCAGTGCTGAAAGATTGTTCGCCAGAAAATGGATACGATAATGACGATGACTATGAGACTGATTGATTGTAATTATTCTGTGATTTTATTGGTGATGTACGTATAGATGTTATTTTGTTTTTAATTAACGTTCATTAAAAGAAATACTTTATTTTGGTTACTTTATTTTTTTGTTCACCATGTATTTATGCGAGGTTTTGATTCTTAATAATTTTAAATAAAAAGTTAAAAAATGTGAACGTGATTTTTTATTAATAAAGATTTTGTTGGAAGAATATTTTTGCGTATTTAATTAATCCAATATCATCCAAAAAAAAACCTCAAACAATAAAATATGTGCCACGCGACCTACTATGATAGGAGACGCGATTCCTCCAGGGTTGATAATTTATTAAACTTATAAATAACAGTAATAAACCGCAAACACAAGAAAAATATAAACAAAACAATATTAATAAATAAAACAAAATTCTAACAAAAATCTCAAGGCTATAACATGTAAGAGCACGTTAAAGATTATCAACAATAAAAACAAACACGTTCAAAATACAGTTGTCAACAATAGTCTTAAGTACAATAAAGCTATTGTATGTACAACAACACATAAAATACAGGCAAGTCTGTAGCATTCTTGTAGACTAATCCACGAATACGTTGTCCTAAATATTTATAAGATGTTCAAAGTATGCTTCATCAGAAAACTTTTATATCAGCATTGAAACTTCGGTATTATTCTTGCGCTCTTTTACGTTCTGGTGGAGAGCTCTGTATGCGTGAGAAAGAGAGAAGAATAAACAGTGGACGTAGATTGCTAGATATGATATTAAGTTCACGTTTGAATTGTCTTCTGTTATGGTTTTTATGGTTAGTGCCGATGAACTTTTAAGGATTTGGGGTTTTGACTCTTGCAAGTAAGTTTAATAGATATGGGCTTTTTAAGTAATTAGATGTTTAACAAATTTTATATTCAAGTGAAATGAGAATAGAAACTAAATGTACTGTTTTTGATTTAACAAATAGAATGGGGGGGAGAAGCGAAAATTTCTAAATTCATCCTTACGTTATTAATTATAAATAATTAAAATTAAATAAGAAATAAAATATAACTTGCGAGACAAAAGACACGAAATATTTCTGTCTACATTCATTTTTCTCGTTGAACAAGGGTATAAATTTAATGAATTTCATTTTGTTTTTGTTGTTTTTTTTTTCGTTTAAATAAATTTGGATTTCTAGATTTAATTTCACATATGGTGCACTTTTTATGTATCTTTGTTTGAAGTATGAGATTCAGATTTAGCTGAATTTATTGCTGTTGAGTTTAGTGAAATTAATTTTACTGAAGTAAATGAACTTTTTTGATTTTATATATTTTTATGATTTATGCTGTTTAATGAAGCTTTGAAATGTGTATTTTATTAATAATATTGAGTAAATAACGTTTTAATATTTGCTTCGCCTTGTGATTAATAAATCGACTATATTTTTTATCGCATTAGGTACAAAATAAATTCATTAATAGTGTAATTACTTTTTATTATTATTTGAAATTGCTATAATTTTTTTTTGTACATTTACTATGTTTCTAGTAAAAAATATAGTATCTATAAAAGTGATTTTTTTAAACACGTTTATACTTTATGATTTATGTTTTAGCTCAGAAATAGATGATTACTCGAGAACTACTCGACCGATTTCATTCAAATTTACACCATATCTTCTTTATACATTTATCTACGATATATCGTAGGATTTTTTTGATCGGATGTTCTGTTCTTTTTTTATTAATTTTTTTAACATAAAAAATCAATTTTTTTAACGACTAGAAAATTTTTTTTAAAATAATTTCTTAATGTAAGACGATAGTTATTACGTTTATTAATCAGAAAAAAAATTCAAGCAAATCCATAAAGTTAAAAAAAATTACACCATCGGCGAGCCATTTTTGAATACTTATTAAAAAAATGTAAAATATATTTATCAATATATGAGATAATAGTGATAATTAAATAAAAAATATATGTTTATGTTTAATAGCAGCGTCACAAAAAAAATCCTTTTTGGGTCACTTTTTCAGAGCACCAGGGTGATGTAACCTCTTAAATCCTCTAGTGACATTAGTGTTGACGTCAAGTCTGTCAAACCCGTATAAGTTAATATCATTTTTAAAGAGAAATTAAAACATTTTTGACATGATATAAAATCATATCAGAGCACAGTGGGTGAAAAATAATTTTTATAAACATTTTCAGCAATATTTTCATACATACTAAGAGTAACAGAAAACAAATATTACAATGAAAAAAAATTAACACTGAATTTGTTAAATTTGGCGCCACCACCGTAGGGTTAAAATACACAGATTTATTTCTGAATACATTTAGAATAAAAATAGAAATTCTTTCATAGACTCTCTATATTATCACCAATTCCTATTTCATCAGGAATCAATCGTTTAGTTAGAGTTCCGCTGTATTTTTATGAGTTTGAGAACGATCTTTTCGAGCCGCCTGTTCGAAGCACAAGTTTGTGTATCCGGGGCTGGCCATCGCTTTTTACGACACTGTATATAACGTATCTTTTGTGGTACAGTGACGTCATAAAATCATTGGAATCAATTTGAAAGGGAAGTTTGCATAGACAGAAGCTCTCTTGCAAGATAATGTTATAAAAGGAAATATCAGGAAGTGGGAATTTAATTTTCGATGTTTTATGATTTAATTTTAACAGACAAATATCTTTAAAGCAATTCATGGTTTAACTTATATTCAATCTTTATATACTTCAGTTCGAACATATCAGTTTTGTAGTTCTAAATTAATATTACCATTTATTAGCAGACTTTTTCTGCGTCTATTTAAAATTCAGTGAAAATACGCGCAACTGAATGCTCTAAAAACTTAGGCACTATATCCCTACCATAGCGGCTCTGATGTTGGCTTAAGTAAATCAAAATCAAAATCAAATTAACTGCCATTAATTACATTATTTATATTTATACATTTTAATTAAAAAATATCAATTTTAAATTTTTCTTAAAACGGACTTACCATAAATCAATTATCATATAGCTTAAACTATTTCTAGAATCTTAGGCTATTATTAACAATTGTGATAAGTAACCCCCCCCCCCGCTCCCAATTTTTTTTTCTGAGTGCGCCACTGACACAATATTATATGTTTCCACTTTTTGATATAAATTCTCATATTTTCAAATATTTGATACTTTCAAACTATGAACTTTACATCAGTATGAAATTTCAAGTATCGAGTTTTCAACTTTTAATTATACGTTTAACATAAGCATGATATAAGCACTTCGTTTCATTATAAAAGTAAAATATTAGGTACCTATATCGGAACTATACACCTACATGAATTATTCAAATTATAATATTTTGAATTTATATTTGTCTGTAGAGATTTAATAAAATAAATTAACACTTAAATATTGCTCTTTATTTAAAAAATTCAACAGTCCTATGTTCATAAGTCATTCTTATTTAATAATTTATTTTGAATATTTTTGAATAGCCATACCAGTCTTTATAAGGGTCCATTATGTTTTCACTTAAACTCCTTTCTCTCATTGTCCCTGTGTTAATATTTATCAACATTAACACGTGCCGAATGTAAACTTCGTGTCGAATCTGAATGCTAATTTTACAAATAGTAAAACGTTAGATATTATAATACAGCTGATCACAAAATCAACACAATAAGTAAAAAATTATCTCGTACTGTCAGAGTCACCAACTCTGTTATAATAAGTTGAAGTATCACTGATAATATCACAGAATTAATACCCTATTGAAAGTGCTCGTTAGCTAGCAAATTTTGTTAGATCCTTCATAATACCGAATGGAGGGAATACGCATTATTACAAGTTACAAGCAATACCTAATAAAAACAATTAATGTAAATGGGTCATTTGATCTTAAAAAAAATTAATGAAAATTAATTAATTTTAGTACAAAAGAATCATTTTCCCATATTATTTAAATGGGAAACGGGACCCTCCTTGCGACACCTCTTAAAATTGAACTGCAGGGTAATCTTTCAGCGAGGATTTATTTTAGGTCAAAAACTAACATATTTCATAACGAGAGCAAAATATTTTCTAGCACACCCTAGTGTACATATACAAATAAAGATAATAATAGAATGAAATTAAAAATATGTAAGTAGGTATATTAAAGGAACTTTTGAACATACTGTATTACAAAACACCAGCTACTAGATTAGCATTTAAATGAATATACATATACTGACTATCTTAACCCGAAGCTAATTGTTCAGGTCAGGAAATATTTAAAGTTGTTCTGTTTTTGAATGTTTCCATGTTGAACTTTAGGAGCATGTCACATTCTATGTGCATACAAGCATGCTCTGAAATGAGGGATTACGTTGATACAATTGTTTTATTTAAGTCAAATTTAAATTTATTAGGTACTCATTTTTATACAGGATATATAATTTTAATTTTTTAATTTACGTATGTATTTAATTAGTTATTTTTGTAGTTTATTACTATGGATATTGTAATAATATGTCTTATGAATGAATATAATAATGAATAGTAACAACTTAAAACCACTTAACTAATTAAATCTATCCACTACCTAAGTGTAATTATTTCTTTTCGATCTTTTATCAGTTCTGTCTGCCAACAAGTAATCTATTTAATGTGTGAAATTTATAAAGTCAAGTAAATATTTTAACTGGCAATGAGTTTATTCTACGAACATACTCCGATTTTGGCGAATAATAAATTAATAAACTAGTAAAACACGTTTTTAAATACAGGTTTTCATAACGAACAACTACAAAGGAGCTGTTTGAAAAAGTTAAGCCATCGGAAAAGAAAATCACGAAAGAAAATTTTTTCTAACATTAACAAAATTTATTTACTCAAATTATAGTAAATAATTCAACTATATTTTTCAAAAATCTTAAACAATAATTCCGTAGTCTACGTGAGCGGAACCGCGGGCACAGCTAGTAATATTATAAAATTATGTTAAATTTTTTTAACTCTCTTTCCTGGAAAATTATTTTTCGCTTTATTAAATATTATATAAAAATATATTAATTAATTTTTAGTAGCTCATCAACTGCCATATGGGAAATTATTTATAATATATGTACCTACTTATATTATTTACAATAATAATAATATACGATTTTTAAAATGTATTAACTGACATTTGAATAAATTCCATATACCTACGTATCTTTTTTACCGAATATTAAAATATACAATACCTAAATTATACAGGATGAAGTACAACTAGTGTAAAAAAACAGTAGATCGAGGATGTTAGTTATTTTAAACAAAAAACTTCATATGAACCTGTGTCTGGAAATTCTTCGCGAGGGGGCAACAGTCTTCCAAAAATTTTGCCCAAAGTTAATGTTTATTTAATATCTAGAAAACCCATTGTGATACAGTTATGAAATTTGATAGCCGGTTTATAATTAAGTAAAGTGTTATTGATTTCCAGTATCAAATAATAATAATTTAAACCAGGGGTGTATAGAGCCAGTGGGCCCGCCGATTTTTCTCAAATATTTTTGTGTTCTTTTTTGATTTCGCCAAGTTAGGTATATAAATACACAAAAATATACTTTATCTATTTGTCATAGGATCAACTGTTTTCGAAAAATATTGATAAAAAGAAGGTATTGAAAGTATTAATTTTTAAATTTAAACAGAACAAGTATTATTTGTACTTTTTGTTCTGATTCGTTTTTGTTAGGTAATTTAGGTGTTGATTAGTTATTATTACAATAACAGCTTATCATGTTTGTACTTAATTCAACTATATTTATTTTTTTAATCCTAAACAATAATTCCATAGTCCACACGAGCGAAGCCGCGGGTACAGCTAGTTAAAAATAAAGCTAAAACGGACCTATGTTTATATAAACTTTTTATCTTAAAAACACGTACAAATGAACTGCCTTCAATATTGACATTCAATTATGAAACATCCTGTATATAGACATGTATTTGGATCTGTTTCACTTTATCCACTCAACTGAAATATTAAATAAAACTATTTTTATTCGTTTTAAATATTAATGCCTGGTATTATCAACCAATTTAAAGCTCCTTTAGCGCTAAATGCTCCTTTAACCTTAATTTTGTATATTACAAACGTGATTTAAACCAATATTAAGGCTCTCAATGAAAAATATACATAATATGTGTTGTACAAACATAGTGTAGAAAATTAAAAACCCATTTGATTAAATACATATATTATACTTGGTTCTGTTAATAATATGACAGTTAGTTAAAAGAGCATTTAGTTAAACTTGATAATATTGGACGTAAAACTATTTTAATATTAAAATATGTATAGACAAGTTACAAATAGTACAATAAAATGTAATGCAATTATCAATATTGTATAAAAGTAAACACTAACAGAACAAATACGAGTTGCATTATCTACTTTCAACTCCATACAAAGACCAGCAAATAAAAGTAACAAATAAGAAAATCCTCTATGTGTGCAGAGCGTCTCGACTAGTGTGCCATTTTTCTTACAATATGCACACATAAGTTAATCCTAATGCGTCGAGAGGAATAGAAAGAGACGACGTAGTAAAGGGAGAGGGCAGGGAGAATGGGTGATGGTGGTTTGAGAGGCACTTAGAACTTCACAAAAGTTTCCTTCAACAACAAAACCCACACGTGATTTCATTTGCTTCATTTAATCCGGGAGCCGCTAACTCTGACGTAATTTCTGTACCATTAATTTTACCCGGGCCTACCCTATCCGCTCCGAATTTGATTTAAACTTTGTACGTTTCTTATGCTGCACGCACGACAAAAAAATGAACTACATGCATTTTATGTTACTTTGTATTTTCACGTAATTCCTCAACCTATTTTTATTTGATTCTCAAATTAGAATGTGATAGGTATGTTAAAAATGCATTAAATTTAGATTTAAGATATTTATTACAATAAGGGAAGCGAAAAAACATTTAAAAAAATCCTTACATACAATACAGCCATAGGAAAATTAACTTGGGGTGAATTAAAAGTGTTGTAGTGGTCTTTGTACAAATATAATTATATTAAAAATACATTGGTGCATCAGAACCAGATGAACGTAAGTCCAAAAATAAAGATTTTCAGGTTAAATTATTACAAATTTTGCATGTAAAATTTGATTTTGCATCGAGCCATAATAACGGAAGCCCATTAGAAAGTCTCCTTTTATAATTTTACTACTCCTTTTATCATTTTTACGAGCTGTCCTGACCTATATTTGAGCTAAACAGTTTTTATGCTCTCTTAAAAAAAATCGACACTATGAGAATATAAACATTATATGTTACCCATCCCCAAGTGAACTTTAACCCTACTCCAAAATCATGGCCTCCCAGTTTGTCTATAGACCTGCAATGATCGGTCCATATGCAACTTCCCCATCCATCTAGTGTGACCTCCACACCCCACCTCCTACAAACATATACGAAAGAGCTGTCAGAAAAGAACAACATCGATGACATTTCAACGTTAAAAATTCATGAGTTTTCAACGTTACAACAATCTTCATAAGTCTTTGTAGGTCTCCGCATATCAAAAACTGCAGATCTATCAAGATCTGATTTAATCACCCAGATCTAAAAAAAATTCCCGGGTGCCTATATACAGTTTTGAGAGAAACTTTAAGTAACTATTGTTCGTGAAACCCGATGTAATTATAGTATTTATGAATTTTTAGTCTAAATTGGTAATTATAATGAAGAGTAACATAAACGTATTATAATTCTGTAATGTATACAAGTATACATATACGTATTTATATTGATACAGAATATACACTAAATGTGTACTTTGGGATGTTTGTGTTCCTCAACTGCAAATTAATAAACGTCTCCGGCTTTGTTTGCGCACAGAAAGTATTTTAATCCGAGGATACATGAAAGGACTTCGGGAAACAGACAGCGGCGCTTGTATGTAATATCCCCGCAATCCCCGGCAATATCACTGTCCAAATATCTGGCCGAATCTGCATACGTCGTAACACCACCACTAACAAACACAACACACAGCAAAACTCCCAGAGAATCCTTGTCTGTGTGTGTGTGTATTTATCAGAGATAAGTCAGAGGTTAACGTTGTTGCTCTATCGCTGCATCTAGTATAACATGTGTAGTAGTATTAACAGGATATGTATGTGTATGGGGTGATTTTGAAGTTTATCTACTTCGAATAATTTTTTTTGTGGATTACTAATATCTGACGAATTTATACATTTTTAATACAGAAACTATTTTTTTATTGTTAATTGCGAATCGAACGTCGCGTACTAGTTCCGTTTGTGTTTCCAATTTATTCGTTTTTTTACTTTGATTTTGTGAACACTAGCAATAACAAAGATCACAGAAAATTTACAGATTTTAAGTCTTTACCAAATGTTTTTTTTACATATTTTCGAATGTGTATACTTTAAAAAATGCATACAAAATCGATTTTTTCCATTATAGCGACTTTCACCCTTAAGAAATAAAACAGTGCAATTTGTTGCAGCACAATATATTTTTCAATTATATTATGTAGATTATAATTTTGAAAAAATATTAAGTGTTGTGAGTGTTAGCAAATCTCTCCCATTTTTGCCAGATTTTTTCCCACTTCTACTTTCGAATATTATTCTATATTTTGTTTTTAAATTGTAAAAGATATAATGAAATAAATAAATATATCGGCAGAAAACAAAATATTTTTACGATTTTTTTGAAAAGTTAAATGCATATTTTTTCTTGAAATCTCCAGCTTTCATTTAATATAAAATAACTTAAAATTTTATTTTTATAGCTCAGGTCTATTATTGATCTAACATTTATTAAATTATGCCACAGCGTTTTAGGTCAAACGGTTCAATAGTTGGAAGACAGATAGACAGGCAGGCACAGTAACAAATTGCTAGCGAAATTGTTTAATGATTAATTAGGTATCGACTCTTTTCCGTCATTAATAATTTATAATTGTCAATCTGTAACATGGTCATTTTAAATTTTGGGATGAGCAAAATAAATTATGTATTTATACAGAAGAATTCATTCGTTCTTAAATAGTTAAATTAGCTTGTGTTGAATTGGCTTTTGAACAGCTCCATTAACCATATTAGTATTTAGCTCTATAATATGTTAGATATATTCACAACTTACGTACGTTTTGAATATTACAGATCAATGGCATGTTTAAACGTGTTTACTCCATTATATAACGTGTGCATTCAGTTTTGTAATTAAGTGAAGAAGATGTTGTATGTTGGGTACTTCCTAGTTGTAAATTGAACACGTAATGTCGGTTTGATAGTTTGGGCTAAAAGTACATACATAGTATGTATATGTATGAGTATGTTAGAGAGAGAAAACGATAGGAGAAGGTAAATCAATTTATAAGTTGACTTAAAATCATGGGGAAGACGTACTTACCTGAAAATTTGAATGCATCTATATTTGAATAAGAAAGAAATAATACTGTTAATTTATAAATTATTGTTATTTATAGTTATTAATTATTATGTATATTTTAATTGGTCAATTACAGCCCTTAAAAGTTAACTGTAGATACCTAGTGTTAAACAGTACCTACAAAAAATCATTTTCAAATACGAGACAAATAAAATTATATATGTATATATAATAATATTAAAAGTTTTAAACTGAAAAATGTATTTCCTATCATGTCAGAAACATTCATTTTCTTTTTTGAATATTCATACAAAAGACACGCACAAGTACTTGACCTTTAATATAATCAATGTTTTCCAGTTTTTTTCCGCGTATCATACAAGGGCGAAGTTCTAAAAGGAAAATTCAGGAGTTCATAGAAAGTTCTTTGTCGGTTAGTTTTCCAGCCAAGAGTTGAGATTATGGTAAACACTGATCTAGATTAGTCATGCTTTTGTATCTTTATTAAGGAATACTTAAACACGCTGCAGATCTGAGATTATTTATTTTTGTAATTTATTGTTTTTTTCTTTCTTTTCTTAATTCAGGTTTAGGAGTAATTCAGAAGCCAAAGCAACTAACTTCAATTTCGTCGATTTACTTTCACTTGTTTAGGAAAATAGTTTTCAGTTTTTGATAAAGAAAACACATTGTTCTAGGACAAATTTGCAAGGGGGAGCAAAATATGTAAAAAAATATTTTTTTTTTAATGGTTACTACTGTGGGTTACTGTATAGTTTGTATAGGAGGACAAAACGTTAATTATATAAGTATTTATATTACGTTTAGTGGTAGTAGAATAATGTTTGAGAAGGTAATCTAATACATATCATTTAAAAATTGATAGATAATAAATATATAAGTTATCTAGATATGTTTTCTCTCGTATACATTGTAGAACTAATGATTTCACTCATTTGTTTCTAGTGTACATAACTTTTCTATATCAAAAGCGTTCGTTTTTGATATTACTTCGAACACGATACTGATGAATATTTAAGCATGCGTAAATACATAAAGTACAAGCAAAGTTTAGTTTTCTACTTTGTTGTAGCAGCTGCTATACTACAAGATTGGCAGTTTTGTCAGTAACTTCACTATGTTGATAAAATATATTTCAAAGTCTTTGTCAACAAAAACTTGTTTTTATTTTTAATTGTGTATCTAGATCTAAGCAGCTGTTTTTTTTTTATTATTTGAAAATTAGAATTGAATTGAAATTTTTTTAATTATACAGAGTAGAAAGTGTATAGAATAGTAAATAAATTCACAGTCCTTCCTCGCGCTAAAATCACCAAAGGTAGTTAATTATTGCATAATTTAAAGGGTTCAGATAAATTGCTTGGTATTGGTTAACCATTTAATTTTTATACAATTTTACTTAAAAATATTATTTCGAAATTTTTCTTAAGACGCACCTGATTATTTTTTCGTATATTTTTAATTTTTTGACAATTTCAATCTGAATTCATGCAAACGTCAAAATTACATTTAAAAAAACAAATGGCGATTTTTAAAGCAAATTGTGATAAATCTTTGTAAACTTCTCGTATCTTCGATAATGCTAGGAAGCAAGAAAGTAAAACGTACAATTTAATATTAAGTATAAAATAAAACAAATTATTTATTGCATCTTGGCTTCTGGGTGTAAGCCAGGTCAGTTTGGTAGTGTTATCGGCCAACGTTTCATCACACTTTGCAGTGGACATCTTCAGGGCTTTTCTAAAAGTGCAAGTTTTAGAAGAGCCCTGAAGATGTCAACTGCAATGTGTGACGAAACGTTGGCCGATTACACGACCAAACCGACGCGATTTACACCCAGAAGCCAAGATCTATATCAAGATCACTTCAAGATAGCCTCAAGACTTGTACAAATTATTTATTATTTTTAATATTTTAAGCATACGACCGACTAAAACAAACAAAAATACAATAATAATAACCATAATGCGGCGAGAATCCCACTATGTAGCAGTCGCAAGCTACTCTCTACCCTGGGCATGTTGTGTCACTCACATAAATGATGAGTAATGGTGATGTTTTTAATACTGGCTCCGGAGCAAATCTCTGGGCTTCCCGGACCCCCAGACCACAGCCAACCGGAACACCAGCTGTTAATGCTCGTGCACTTTGTACTCGAGGAGAGTTTTTTTACAAACGGTATGTTCTTTTGATTTATTTTTACAGACAGTATGTGTGTAGGTCTGTCTTCTTGTGCTCCTTTTAATTTAAATAATTTATATGTTGTATTTAAATTTAACTCATATTCTAGTATAATAAACTTTAATCTCTTTAGAGTAGGTAACATTGTCGGTTTACAAGTAAAACACATTAAAATAATTTTTTTCGATTTTTGAGTTAAGTTACACAATCCTATAGGGTTCTTTCCGCTCTATTCGTGTCGTATTATATCACCTTAATACTAATTTTTATTAATACTATATTTATAGGTTTTTATGTAATCTGAAATATGCTGAAAGAGCTCAACGTCGCTATGTCTGTCTGCCTATCCGTTAATGCGCTTATAACTCGAGAACCAACAAAAATAGTGTAGTGAAGAACTGTGTCGAATCAAAAGAACTAAAATAAAATTCGTATATGTACGAGTATATTATAAAGCTCAACGTCTCTCTGTCAGTCTGTCCGTTAGTGCGCTTATAACTCGTGAACCACTTATCCGATTTACGTGTTTTTTTTTTAATCCATAGATATGTTCTCTGGCTAGGTTAGAGGATGTATTTTGTAACGTTAGGTAACATAAGGAATAAGCAGTACCGATAATAGTAAATCCAGTCGCTAAGCGGCACTTTTGCAATTAGCTGCCTAAACCGTTAAATATTGAACAAAATAATGCAATAAAGAATTGTGTAGAATCAAAAGATCTAAAATAAAGTCTGCGATACCATATATTTCACTTTTATATCTAAGCCACAATGATTGCTTTTATGAAATCAAATCTAGGCTCTGAAAGAAGTGAATTTATGAGAAAAAAATGTTCTATATTTTAATACTTACAAAAAATATTTTGTATGTATACAGAGTGGTGGCGCCACTGCCAAATAAAGTTTATAATTAATTTATTTTTATAGTTTTACATGTTATTTCTTGTTAGAAGCAAACATGTTGGTTTTCGTGCAAGAGTTTGAATCAGTACAGTATTAAAAAGGCAGCATTAAGTAGCGTTTGCTAATGCCCTTATTATTATAAATAAACTATCCGCATAGTTTGCACCCTTTGTGCATTAAAATTAGAATATATATTGTTTATTTTATCACACCTTTGTGATATATATCGTATTTATTATTACAATTAAAAGTGAATCAAACTTTAAGTTATCTTTATGTTATGTGTTTTGTGTATTGTTAAAAGTGAAACTGTATTTCCATCATCCCCTTTTTTCTCCTAACCTTAATACAATTCACTGGATGCAGTCCAGGAACCACCCAGCAGGACAAACTGTAAGTAGTTTAACTTATTATAAATTTAATATACATACCATTATCCGCGCAAAAACAGTCTACGCCCGCTGTAGAGGTTAAGGGTTATATTATTTAATCTACCTGTACCCCCCACATAGTGACATATAACTTTGTTAATTTAATTAAACACCCTATTGAAAAGTTAATCAAATCTAACAATCAAAAAAACAAATGAAATAAAAAAAGCCGCACATATTTCCGCCGAGTTTTTTTTTATTTGAGCCCTTTTTGATAAATCGTGGAAAAAAATATCATATACTTACCCACGTACCCAAATACTACCATCATTCTAAAAATACACAGGTAAAAAGTTTACTTACGCCAAGAAATCCTTGTTTAATAAACTATAACGAAAACAATATTTTCTTAATATAAAAAATATTGTTTTAGTTATATATTTATCCAAGTCAACGTTTCTACCAGTGTAGTTAAAAAAAAGCTGGAAAGAGAATACAATTTGTGGTGTAATCAAAATTTAATAATTTGTTTTTTATGTACGGGCGGGAAGTTAATTAGGTTAATTATATGTTTAAGTCAATAAAATGCATTAGTTTAATAATGTAATACATTGTACATATATATAGAAGTATTTACTTATTATTTTACACCCCCGTTACAAGTATTAATGAACAGTTTTATGTCACGTCATTAAAACTTAAGATTATGCATAATATTGCGATAGTTAAAGTTTAGTTACTTTTCACATAATAAACGATAGATATTATTATATACAAGTAGCGAGTAGGTAACTATACGAACTATACCTACCCTTGTAACTATATTACGTATTCCTGATAGATACATAATAATATCTTATCTGTGGTTTCGGTTTCCATTTGTAAATATTAAATGTATAGATGTTGTATCATATATAAATTATGTTCTATTTGTGATGTGTCTATATACAAAGAGCTTGTTATCACTGAAAATTGTTAATAACGATGGGAATACCCATAGGTAATTAGCAGCTTAAATTGTATGTTTCTTTTAAAATAAAACAAACATTAGATTTTTTTGATAAAAATAACCAGTTTTTATTTTATAAATTCAACAGAAATTAATTAAGTATAAAATACATAACTAATAGCAATTATTAATAAATTAATAAAAGTAATTTCAAAATTCCTACTGCGTTTGTAGAAAATGTATTCAATCCATATATATTATAAATGAACAAGGGTTTCCTTTTCACTACTAAACCGCTAAACTGATCTTCATGAAATTTGGCAGGGAGAAACTTGTACCCTGAGGAAAATTTATTAGATTTAAAAATGGGTGTGTGTTCTTTGTACGCGCAATAGATTAAGTTAGTTTAGTGACATCTAGTGTGCAAACACGAAACCTGTTTTATTGACTATCATAACAGAAATCTGTATTAATTAACTATGTGGATCAAGTCTAAAATAAAATAAAAAAGTTATGTTCAACACATATAAAACGTCTTTATGATATTACTAAAAAGAAAAAATCATATTAAACATTCTGATATCGGAAAATTATGTTTTATTTTGTCTATTCATAACCCGTCTAGCATAATGTCGTTTCTTATCCATCTTTGTTAATGTTCACAACAAATAAAGTAAATGTAAATGGCACACATAACCTCAATATTACTGCACTGTCAACTGCACTGAAGTACTGCAATAGATATTCCAGAAGCTAAGAAGATAGTTCATACATACAGACACATACACCATGCCACTTTTATTGCTGTCGTTGCCAATGTGCATATCAATGTAGTAAAATTTTAATATGTAGCTTATATAAATTTTTATGATTTATTTGACAATAAAATTATCATTTCCACTATTCCTAGTAAAGTGTATTACGCTATTCAAGCAGGAATACTGCTCTACTAGATTTAATTAAAGATGAAAAATGGTGTTAGTTTTACAAGTTTTAATATTTTTATTGACTATATAAATAATGTCACATAACATGTAAGACAATGTTAGATATCTGATATTACAGGATGTAAATTGTAACTACGGTACCTACATAGGGAATTCAATGTTATTGCAGATTCATGCAAATATTTGCTAACTTGTTATTAAATGGTGTAAATGAATTTATGGAGTCACTCTATATATATGTCAACAAAACAGTTGGTGGTCAAAATCGAGTTCAGCGATATGACTTGAATTTTCTGGAGAAGGGGGACGGAAGATCTATTTTATTTAAGAAATGAAATTGATACTGTAACTTATTTTTAAATTTCGATGTATTAAAAAATGTAAGCAAGCTTTAAATTTACAAGAATAAAAAAACTTTATAATAAAAATCATAAAACCAACTTTAAAAAACCCTAAAACAATGAAAAATATATAATAATTAAATTTAACAGTTTTTTAAGTCGATTTTATTTTTTCCTAAAAAGTTTTTTATTTTTCTCTTTTCAAATTTCTCAGATTATGGGACCACCTCGAGAGTATACTCTTTCAAACAAACAAAAATCGTCCAAATCGATGCATAAGTATTTATCGGAATAAAAAATACATACAGCCGAATTAAAAACGTCCTACTTTTTCGTCGGTTAAAATTTTATATACATAAGAATCTGTCGAAATAAGAGCAACATTAGTGAAAAAATGTACATGTATTGATTTCCTTATGTACCGTAGTTAGAATCTACACCCAGTAGGTAGGTACCTATATTATATTATTTTCTTTCACATCGTATAATTTAAATATTTTATATACATAGTAGGTACAAATATTTGAATTATTATGAAGGAACATTTGTAACTAACTTGAACATTGTTCCTAAATAACAAAGTACTGAATGTATTTCTGTGTAAAAGTTTTCATGGCGGTACAACTTTGTTTAAGGTTTTTATTAGATATCGAAAAAGACTTAAATTCAAGGAAATTTTGTTTGAAGAAAGTAACTGCTTTAATATTTCATGAGTGTACCCCTAAAAGTATTTGTTACAACTTTTTGAATTGGAAGACAAAAAGTTATATCTATATATAGTTAAATTGATATCTTTAATACACTGGTAGAAACGTTGACTTAGACCAATAAATCATTATACTCTTAATCCAACTGTATTATTATCGGATGATATACAGTACTTTCCAAAAGTTCCGGGCCACCTATATTATACTGACAAGGGGAAGCAACAGCACGGTCCATGAGAATTTCAATGAGCTTGTGGTATGTCAAACTAGAGCAAAAATAAAAAGACACGTGTCCAACAATTTGATCTCATAGGCCTTAATTACAAAGATAATTAACTTTGAAAATTTGTGTATTCAATATAACCGTGTATTATGTTCGCTCGAAATATAAGTGTGTTGGCCCTACGGTCAACGCGCTGGCGTCTCGCCTGGTCTTAAGATTTTGATTTTAATTTTTATTTACAATTATTTTTTATTTTTTTGTACACATTACCTCTCCCACTTGCGTAAAAATCGATAAATTAGACATAAATAAAACATATATTATTATTGACAATAGATGTTTGTGGTTTCTTTCAAGTTTGTTTTTTATTAAAACTTTTCAATTTATTAATTAAAAACTAATGAGTTGTGTCAATAATAAATTAAATTTACTTTAAAACAAATTAATAATTATGTACTGGCGTATATATCAATATTTTCATTGTCAATAATAATATATGTTTCATTTATGTCTAATTTATCGATTTTTACGCAAGTGGGAGAGGTAATGTGTACAAAAAAATAAAAAATTGTAAATAAAAATTAAATTCAAAATCTTAAAACCAAGCGAGACGCCAGCGCGTTGACCGTAGGGCCAACACACTTATATTTCGAGCGAACATAATACACGGTTATATTGAATACACAAATTTTCAAAGTTAATTCTCTTTGTAATTAAGGCCTATGAGATCAAATTGTTGGACACGTGTCTTTTTATTTTTGCTCTAGTTTGACATACCACAAGCTCATTAAAATTCTCATGGACCGTGCTGTTGCTTCCCCTTGTGAATATTTGACTGGAGCGAGACCGAACCGGTACCGGCACGATAGTGTGAATCGACCCTTAGTTACCCTACATAACAATAGACATCGGCAATGTTAATCATAAATTAACTCGTGTGGAACTGGCCTTTCGTTGTAAAATTGATAATATAATTGGCCCTTCTAAAAGTACAAAATCAAGCATTCACTATTTGACAAACATTTGTAAAATTAGACCGTGTATAACAGCGCATAAAACAAATCAGAACAAGTGAATGATCCAAGCGCAGGATTGGTGACATGTCAGTTTGTTTATGATGTCACGGAGAATGGGTGGAAGTGTCGCTGGATGATGTAGATCGTTTTGCGCGAGAGAGACGGTCGATAATAATGCGCTCTATATTGTTCAACTCACGTCAGTTTGTAGTCGACGTAAAACCGAATGCTAGACTTTAATTACAGTTGTAACAAGTATCTATTAATAATAATTACTATACGAATGATAACATTAAATGGTAGTATAATGTCTGTTAGATTAAGTGGTAGCGAATGAAAAACTATGTCAGGCAGATCTAGATTGTTTGCTAATTTTCTACTGAAATGAATACTTATCATGGGTAGTATTTAAGCGCGTAATATTTTATATACTTTGAGCATTAATTATTAAATATATTGTATTTGAGCAATAACATTTTCCGTTTTGAGCATTAAAATTTTGTTTTGCGCAGTAATGTATAGATTCATTATTATTGTATAATTTAATTTACTTTAATTTTATAACTTTTATTGGGGGGGGGATGTTCCATTACCCCCTACCCCCAAATAAAATAAGATAAACCTGAAGAAGATGCCGTTACCGACGTCACAACTATCAAATATGTTAGAATATACCTAATCTAACCTAACCTAACGAGAAATAACCAACCCAAAACTAATCAACTCGATTTCGCCCCAATAGATTGCCCTAACCAATGACAGTTAACTTGTATTTTATTAGAACATCAACTCTGTACGATTTATAAAATATTATATAAATACCTAATACTCATTTAGCCATTTTAAGGAGCAATTTTTGTTTTCTATGTGTCATTGTATTTCTTTAATAAACAAAAAGTATTTTCTTAACGCTATTAACTATAGCTAAAACACAAAAAATACTGTTCAATATTGTTTACAAACGCTTATTTATTGAATGCTCTTCACTATCTCTCATTTCATTTAAAATAGTGCGCGTTTAATTTGTTCCCTTTTTATGATTGAGTGATACACAAAAACCAAAAATCAATATTATCTAATCATTCGTTTTTAAACAGTGATAACGTTAAAACCGTTAACAAAATACAAAATTTACTTACCTTGATTAATTTTTGTTTCATACAATTCATCATAACCCTTATAAACGTTTAGATTTAACGTTAATCATGATTTGAAAATAAATGATTAATTAGCCTCGATTATATTTGTTGTATGTAACCCAATTAAACTTCACTTCATTGTAATATGTATTATTTTGATAGTTAATCCCACAATGGACATTCAAGATTCTTTCAAAAACCTTGTTGAAAAAAGCCCATAGTTTTCGATATGGAGACTTACGAATTCTATGAAAACGTTAAGTCTTATTTATTGGAATCTATTGGTTTCTATAATAAATGAGGAGTCCTGTTGGAAAAGTACCATAAAAGCCAATAAAAAATCAATGGAAATTTATGTTACTATAATAATAATGAAAGCACATTTTCATAGAATGCTATAGGAATGTTTTTTCAATAGGAATATAATTTCCAATTTGACTGCATAAACTCTGATTAAGAAAGTTAATTCCCTGATAAATACATAATTAAGAACTTAAACATTTGTTAAATATGGCAGCTATGCGTCAGCTGTTTATTTGAAAAAAATACTAAAGGAATTTGTGTCTAGTTTCTTTCTTACTGTCAACTTCATAAACATAGAAAAGTAAAATAAAGTAGCTTTCCCAAGTTTTTCATGCAATCGTGTATATATTGCACTCATTTCACCAATACATCTAATTCTTGACTGCACAGGTCGAAACTATAAGCATTGGTTAATCAGTATAGTTTTTATTTTTACATTCAAATAAATTTTTGGGCACTGGATGTTATTCGTACCAAAATAATATAAAATCCAGAATTGGCAATTACTAACTGTTAAACAATTTCATTGCTAAGCTGTGTGCTTATAAACTAGTAATAGCTGCGCTACACCCAGCCTACTTGTTATTATTACGATAATTAAAATTATATTGTCCTGGATATTCAGGTTATATACGTACGTATCGTATTTACACTAATATAAGTAATGGCTCTTGCACATTGGTGGTGTGTGATGGAGCGCTTGTAATATCTGTAGTTTATATGGAAGGTAATGAGTTTAATTTAGTATCATGAATTTGCGTTAATTGAAGATATGATTTTATTATTTCGATATATGATAACGTCAAACGAGTCTCAATGCGGAATTGAAACCAAGAGGAGATTGTCTTAAATTCCACCGAGACGTTATAAAAATTATTTATCTCGTCGAAAGTTTCAGTTTTAAAATAATATCAGTAATTTGTAAAATGTAATATTTAATACAGTGGTCTTCAAACATTGTCGACTCACGGAACCCTTATATGTTTTTTTCGGCGTAACACTTCTCACCTTTAGAAAAATATAATATCAAAAAAACACATAAGGTACTGGCACCATACAACATGGAAGGTGCAGTACTGTAGTAGATTTATATTCAAGTACATAGGTATTTACTTCATGTAATAAATAAATATAAACTTTATGTACACACTGAAGACAAATTTATAAAGACGACTTTACTTTTATTGCGGGAACAATTTATAACAATAAGAGTATTTGTGTTTCTGTGTAAATAGGAAACAAATTGACCGAGTACCTCCACTGATTTGATATATTTTCATCTATAAAATAATTCACTTTGTTCTTATATATTTTCTTTGATGCTTACCGCTTCAAATGGAAACAAGCAACAAAGTGCAATTTTTTTAATGTTATCATCAGTAAGTAGAAACATATAGTGAAACTATTAACAAATAAGGTACTGGCTCTATTCTTGGATATGACCCCAGTAATGGCTATTTTTAAATTAAATGTACTCTTACTACCGGTTCTAAATATTAATCAATATATATTTAACTGTCTTACAGCGTGATTTGATGACATTTAAACCAATTATTAGTATAATTTATTTATTAATTATTATATTATCATAGCAACTGCTTTACAATGTTTCAAATTCGACGATTCTTTCTTTTATATATTTTGTGTCGTAGTACTTATTCTTTTGTAATCATTAGTAAGTATCCATCACTGCGTGCTCATTACTGGTTTTACTTCAACCATTACTGGAGAAAAAACATAAACAAAATAAAAAGCTATAATTTAAAAAACAAACTATATTTGCAGACTTTGGTAATTAAATTGATCAAATAAAGAGTTACTTGTTTTATTAGTAACATGAGTTCATGAGAATTACAGAAAAGAAACCCGTCAATCACAAAAACAGTAAACCTTGCTCTTATACCGGTCATAACTGGTGCCAGTACCTTAGCTATTTTACGTACAAAAACATTCTTCAATAAATGTATCTTTATATTTTTTAGTAAATTAACACTAGTCAACTAGTGTGAGTGTTTTATAATTTTTTATTAATTTTTATTTTGACTCACGGAACTCTCAGAGAGGTTCCGCGGAACACAGTTTAAAGATCACTGGTTTAATGTATAACTACAGTAAATTTTATAACATTAACATATGTACTTACATAATACATATATATATTTATGTTATACATTTTTATAAAATACAAAACGTGAATAACACTTTATTCAAAAACAAAATAAAATTTATAATAACTCTACTTGGTTCGTACATTCCAAAAGTTTGAAATTTCCCAAGTTTAACTTTTGATTGTTGCATTACAAAACTTAAACAATCGTCTAAAAAAGTTTGAGGCCTCCTTAAGATGGAAGCTTAACTTTCAAAATACGCTTTGAGAATTTCATTATGAAGAATTTTCAGTTTAAACTTAAACCACAGTTGGCTTTTTCGTGTTGCGTGTAATTGACAATTCAACTTTCCCACTTTTAAAAATAGTATTTCTTGTGTATACAATAGCTTTTTAGCACCTACGTACGTACAAGATGATGCAAAAGTCAATTAAAAATTTTGAATTGATGTTAATAATATGATCCTTTGTAGAATGATATTTATTTTTAGGAAAATAAGACGAATTTAAATTTTTATAAAAATTATTTTTGCTTGACGCATTATATAATACTTCCTGATTTCCGGATATTTTTCATTTTCGGGAGTAGGGAACAAGAAATAGTATTTCTCTGGAATCCTCAATATTTTTTTTTAATTATATTTATCTATACTGTATATATGTAATTTTATTGAAATAAGTAATTTTGATAATGAATAATACGTCAGGTCAGAATCGCTAACAACAGATTCGAAAATATTGAGACAGGTTATCTTTTTCTAGGGCGGAGCTTATATAGTTAGTTACATCATATTAAATAAAAACACAAATATACGTCCATTTCATTAATTAAGTTTATATCAAGTTAAACATATTTTTTTTGCTACAAAATTTACTTATACATTTTTCAATAGATTACATAATATTTTAATAATATATATGAGTACTATAAACGAAGAGTACTTCTTTATCAAGCAAATTAGTCTAAAATATAATTCAAAATGAAAAAAAAATCAAATGTAATAATTTTCTTTGAAAATTTAACAACAAAAAGAGAAAAACTAGGACACCGTTCACTAAAAACTTAGAGCACTAATAAGTTAAATTCGGCGTTGAATATATCAAATAACAGTGAACTTTTTAAAAATGAATTCCCGAATTCATCATTAATTGTTTTAGTTTTTCCCAAGATCGAGAATTTAAAAATCAACAAAATTTTCCGGGAATTCCTGGGAGGAAAATTTCGAACTCATGAATTTGTACAAAGTTGAAGTAATTTCATTCAAATAAATAATTAAACAAAATGCTTCTCATTGATTTTTGTGTTGAAGATCAATAAGATTTTTGTAACTAATAATTTATATGGAATTATTCCCCAGTTGTATTTTTTTAACTAATGCTCCAATCAAAAAAACAATCTAAATTCATATAACCTGACGCTTATAAAGATCACCGTCGCACTAATATTTGGAACAGAGATACAAATATGGATGTAGTTAAGACGACAAGGATAGAATGCTGATAAGAGAGAAGAAGCAGCATCAATAAATCGAAATCTATTATTTTCCGGGTCACGCACGGTCCGTATTGCCGGAAGCGATTCCGGGATCCGGTTGTTGTGACCGAAGCGTCGAGTTGGCTTGCTTTAAGGTTTGCTGCGTCACTGAGGATTTTCTAACGTTCTTGTAATGAAAATGTTCATTGAAACAACTTGTTTTAATTGATTATTTATTAAATTTATCGTAGTTCTTTTTTCTTTGCATCTGAAGCTTCGATGGAAAGTTAAAGCAAATGCTTTTTGTATATATAATGTTCTCTCTGAAAACTTTTAATATTCAAAAGTCAAACCAACTATAGCTTCATGTAAATACTTTATCATGAACTTATGTACATATATTTGTAAAACTTTATTAAAACATTTTCAATTTGTTTATGAACTTACCTTTTGACGCTGATATGTCTAAATATTGATGAATTATTAAATGCATGAACCTCCTTAGGGTTTCGTATCTCAAAACGAAAAAAGAAACCCTTTGTTTTATATCTGCCCGTTAAGACCCTTTTTCTCAAGTTGAAATTAATAATAATCCTGTAAAAAATCAACACTGACAGACTGACTCACTGACTGTTCATCAAAACTTATAGGGTACTTCCCGTTGACCTAGAATTTTTAAATTTGGCTCGAAAGAAGCTCTCATAGCATATGTAAAAAAAATCCGAAAATCATTTATTTATATTTTTAAGAGGAATTATTAAACCACAAAACTTCATTTTGTGGTTTATTTTATACAGCGTCTTAGGAATCAGGTCCATTGTTTACGTAATAAGCCCTTTTCAATAATTAAGTTTTATATAATGGTACGGAACCCCCAAAGCGCAAGCCGTACTCACATTTGTCCGTATTTTTTTATTTGGACACCACCCACGGCTCATATTTTAAAATAATAAAGAACGATTAAGTTATATTTCTTTAATGATCTTATTGCAAATGTATTTTTTGCAACAATGCAACTGCTAACGTCAGCCGCCAGGGCTACCGCCATCTAAACAACATCATGGCCTTTTGTTGATGTGATCTGTCACTTACGAACGTGTCTAGAATGTAATGTGGGATTTTTCGTTCATGGCACAATTTATTTTTTTATAAATCGACCGTTTGTTTCGTATGAAATTTGTTGTGTCTCATGGAAATTGATATTTTTGTAAATTCGAGTCATGCCCACATTTGACGATTGTTCTGTTATGTATATAGTTTTAAATTTTGTAAAATATTCAAAGTTTTCGGGCTTAAATCAAATTGGAAATATTTTATTTGATGAATGTACGTCTGGATTTTCATATTTTTTTATTCGACTGAACGAAGCTCCACTGTACATTAATATTATTTTTTCATTTTATATTTCAGCGTTCCTCTACATTCAACTTAACGAACTACCCTGAATGGGTTGCACGTCGAGACGATTCTTGTCAAAAGTATTGGTTTAAAAAATTTGTTAAAAATTTGGCCAAAAATCGACATTTTTTTAAAATATACCCCTTTGAATTTTTTCGATTTTTCATGAAATTTTTTTATCGAGTTTTTAAGTATTTTACATGTCATTATATAGATTTTGACACGATGTTTTCAAATTCGTCAACTAAAATCAATTCGAACCACGCGTCAAAAGTTACAGCTATTTTTCTCCAAAATTTTGATAACGAGAACATAGAATTTTCATAGAAAAATTTCAACTTTACATAATAATAAAAATATCAACTTGAATATCTACAAAAGTTAATTTATAACATGATATATTAAATTTTGTCACGAACGTGATCGAGCGTGAGAAAAAAAATACAATTCGTGAGAAAAAATTACTCACATGCCCAACTTAATCCAAAGTGGTTTCAAAATTCGTTTAATTTGTACAACATTTTCTAAAAATGTACTTAGTACTTTTACAAAAGTATTTAAATACATCAAAAATGTATTTAAGTATATTTTAAATACAAATTCAATTACTTTTTAATAAATGTATTAAAGTGAAAGTATAAAGTACTTTGATAAACTACTTAAGTACAATTACTATAAAGTTCCGACTCTACATTACATATTTTAAATCATTTCTTTTTTAGCACTCGTGAACGTTCACCGAGAATAATCCGTACCACATGTGTGTGTGTGTGTGTGTGCACGTGTGGCTGTGAACGCGAGTGCGGTGACGATGGCCGGAAGCTGTCGTGTGCACCCAATGGTACCGGAAACTGCAAGTGCACGCGACCGGCGGCATCAGATTAGTCAGCGTCTTGTGCAGCGACGATTACAGCAACGGACAATTGCATCAGATATGAATGACCACGGTAACTAATGCTAGCCGTCCGTACCCACCTCGCTTACATACAGGATTACGCTATTACTGCTCTTGTAATACTTCGTTGTAATGATAATGTAATGTAACAATTGTACACATTCTTAGTTCTCTGGGAGAAAAGTTCTTTCATTATACATACTCGCATGTGCTATGGACGTTAAAAGTCTCTTTTCTACTCTCTTTTTGTACAAGCACGCACAATTTATCTGACACCACCACACGGTACAAGTATGCTTAAACAAACGCCAATTTACACTTGGACTTTGTTAAGCTCGGACGACGATGCGCTGTTTTTTGCCTTATTCATAAGAGGAAAACGCGAAAGAAGAATCGTGGTGTAAAAAGTGGTTAATGAAAAGAAAAACATATTCCCACATTAATTTACTGAGTAAATTGAAGATATATCCGCATGATTGGCATAATTATCTCAGGATGAACGAAGAAACTTATTTGAATCTTTTGTCACCTTTAATTAAAAAGTATACGATCATGAGAAACTATAACCCCCCACGAAATATTTACAGCAACCTGTATAGCTCATTTACGACTGACGTTTGCTAGTACAAACCTGCACGTTCTTAGTATACATGTTCAGATTTGCTTGGGCAAGCGCGGCTTCCTTAGTTTGTCAAGCTTGCATGATTTAAATTCAATCCATCTTCAGGCGGCTTGTACAATTAAAATGACTGCACAAAATTATCCTACAGACACTACAGACTGCTTGTACAAAAAGATGGATCATGCATGCTTGTCAAGTGTGCAGTTACGTAAGAATTGCTTATAACAGATTCAAAAATATCAAGATAAACATCATCGGTTATCTTTTTCTAGGGCGGAGCGTATATAGTTACACCATTTTAAATAAAAACTTTACATCCATTTCTTTAACTATTTTTATATCAAATTTAACATATTTAAGATATTTATTACCACAAAATTTACTTAAACAATATTCAATAGATTACATTATAATTTTTTTCGCACAAATATATATGAGTACTATAAACGAAGAGTACTTCTTTATCCAGAAAATGGGTTTCAAAATATCTGTCTTTGTTTGGTACATAGATAAATGATTTAAATATTATAAGAATCAAAAGAGAGGAGCCTACTAAGTTTGTAAAAATCGAATTTCAATTAAACCTGGACTTCTGCATTTCACTGTACCTACATAAATATATTTTAAATGAGTATTTCATGCGTAAAATACATATGAAAGTGTGTAATACACGATTAATAAAAGAAACATTTGGTTTATATTATTTTTTTAAATTAAAAAATATACATTATAAATGAGTAATAATTTGTATATACCTGAATATTAATTACTAATTAATATATGTTTGTATATAACCTTTCTAAGCTCATTAAAATTTTCCTTTTAACTGAATTCATTACTGAACAATTAGCAGTTTCTTAATTTTAATTAATTAGATTTATTCGCAAGCACTTATATAAGAAATAATATCTTGAGCAAATATGGAATGATTTTTATTTTAATATTGAGTGTTTTGGCAATCATATTTGACAACTTGTCATACCCAGATACAGTAAAAAAAAATTCCGTGATTTTTTTCTATAAAAAAGTGTATTAGAAAATCTGATTTGGGTACCAAATTGCATATTTAAGTATAGACAATCCCCTCTTACCGCCTTTCCTGAATGACCCTTGAACTCAAAAAGTAGACGGATTTTTAAATTAAATTGTATAAATACATATATTATATGAAATAAAATAAAAGAATTAAATCTCAAGTACGTTATAGAATATTTAAATAAATGCTTTAAATGATAAAAATAATTTAATTTACTAGATAAACTATTTTGAACATCTTTCTTAATTCAATATTAATATTAAAATTAATGTAATGTACTTACAAAACTGGAACAAATTTTTATTTAAAAACAAACCGGAAAGTTTTCAGATTTAACCATGATTAAGTACCGCTCGTATAACCGTAGGCAAAAACGTACAGAAAATATAGAGATAGTTAAGATAATATAGATTTAGTAGATGAGCCTCAAGTTTGTTAAAGATTTAGTGTCAACCAAATGAAACTGGGCATAAAGAGTTAAACTAGAACGGTGGAAATTTGGATCTTTTCCAAAAAACGTTCGGACAACATCAGACTTCTAGACGATTCTCTCGTGTTTTTATTGGACGGTATTTTTTATTAAAAAAACTAGGTCAATAATTCATAAACGTAGGTACGAATAGAGGGAATAGTATTATACTACATGCAATTTAACACTGCGATGGTGGCGCCAACCCGACGGAGTTTTCTTTTTAAATAATTTTGTGGTAGAACAGACTTACGTTATTCTCACATCAGTAGCATTTATTTTACCCAACTACGGTAAATCCAAAATATTGAAGTATTTATATTAGTTTATATGTACCCTCATAGAGCCAAAACTACTTTACCGATTTCAACTAATGAGATGTCATTAGATGTGTCTTAATATAGTAATCTAGAAATTTTGAACATACCTTTTTAGGTTTCCGTAGAAAACTAGGAAACTTTATAGTTTCGCCATGTCCATCGAAATTTTAGACCGATTAAGATGAAATTTGGTATACGGACGAAAACTGAAACCCCAGAAACAGAAATGATAAGATTTTTGAAAAAAAAAAAACATTTTTGGACCACCTTTCCATAGACTGAAAAGTATATTAAAAAAATTTTTTTTACTTGATCAATTAAGTGTGGTATCTTTAGATAGGTCTCCTAAAATGCAATAAATAATGTTATTTGACATTTTGATTTTAACCCGTCACGATATATTTGCATTTAAATGTCGTTATCAGAATGTCCCCCTACCCTAATTTCCAAACTATCAATTAAAAAAATCTGAAAAAAATTCAGAATGTAACTTTTAATTAGTACTTTCACTGATAATTATAACGAACGCTATCAAAATTATTTTGCACCCCCTCCCATAGACTGAAAATTGTACTAAAATTTTTTTCACTTACCCCATTGAGTGGGGTATCTTTAGATAGGTCTCCTAAAATACAACAAAAAATGTTATATGACTTTTTGATTTTAACCCTTCAGTCACGATATATTTGCATTGAAATGTTATCAGAGCGTTCGTTGAAAAAACTCTTGTTTATAAATCGTAATGACTACAGAAACCTATCATGTGCGTGCCCAACACACACTTGGCCGTTATTATTAATTACTTTATTGCAAATATTAGGTTAAACAAATAATAATAGCATAAATTTAAATTTTAAATTTTCGTTCTAAAATCGTAAATACACTAAAATGTTTTTAAAAAGTAATGCAAATTTTCAAAGTTATAATTCGAATCTGCCCACTCATTTATAACAGTGTAAAATCCATTATATTACATAGATATTCAAATAAAATTTATATCAAACTTTGATTATCTGTTCCTGATACGGTTTTAACTTATGATGAAACTTTTTCTTTGCCTCAAGTCAAAATTAAAATAGCTCATCATTATGCGATCTTCCTTACAAAGCCGTTTTCGTTTAACGGACGTTCAACAAACAAAGTTTGTGTGGGTCACGTGATCAGGTGTGCACAGTAAATGTTACTAGGGGAGGAAACAAGAAGGCTCGATCTCTTTAATTGATTTATAAACTGTGCATAAGAGTTTCTTATCAAATTGTGGGAACTCTTTTTCTTTTGAACTCTTTGTGTGTATAGGCTACTACACTTCTACGTTAGTAGAACATGTTATGTAGTGGGATCATTAATTTAGTCATTTGAACTAACTTTTCGGTCTGTTGTCCACGTTGTCGTATTGTATTTCTTGAAATTTTCTTCAGAAACACTTCTGAAGAAGACTGCGACATGAAAGTCGAAACGTCAAGAAATACAATACGACAATGTGGACAACAGCTCGAAAAGTTAGCTCGTACGAAAGCCTACAGAAGAAAACTTAGTATTATTTTCGTATTAAACAAATAGGCAAAACATGAGCCAGATAATTAAATATTGACAGAAATTGGTAATTAGTTGAAATAACACGCTGCACATACATAGATGTATTTACACCAAAAGGTATGCCAAAATTATGTTTTGAATTAAAATAGTTTAAAACTTTATTATGCAAATAATCAACATAATGGCATAGTTTTCGCCATGGCGCAACTTTCCTTATACATCGTCATGCTGATGACGTTGCATGATATCTTTAAAATAATTTCGAGTCATGCTTTTAACTCCCGATAATCCTAGAATAAAAATAAAAAATAATTTAAAAAATTTGAATTTTGTATTGAGTTTTGAATGAACGAATTCAGAACTAGACGAACCCTTCCTCAGCGATATCCCATAAAAACCATAACGGGATACAACCTGAAGTATAACAGAAAAAACTTTGGCTTTTTAAGATTTCTATATGTATACAAAAACAATTTAATTTTATACATATTTTTAAAATGTTATTTTTTTAATAAAACATTATATTTGTTTATTGGATTAGAAATGTATCAAAAAACAAAAAAAAAGTACCAAAATAGTACATTGATGATATTAATTAAGTATACATTTCTTTATAAAATCCCACGAAACAAATGATTAACGAAAAATCACGTAAACGTGACCTACAATCAATTGTTTTCCAATATCAAGCAGAAAGACATCAGCAATGAATGACCCTCTATAAAATTAAATCATCCGTGTCCTTTTCATGAACGAGGTATTACGTATAAGAGGCTAGCACAAAGAGTTCTATAGAAAGGCCCTCATATAGAGTATTTTATTAAAAAATATATATATAACAAAATGATGTATAGTTGTTCTAATGAAATTATATTGTAAGTATATTTCTCATTTTAACGACTAAGATATTTATATACTCGTTTAGAGTTTCGATGTATAGAAGTTGTAGATAAAGTTGGCAGCACTGTAACAAGATATTCAAGTTTAATGAAGTTAATAGTTTTATGAAATAAGTTAATTATTTAAAAGATATTTATTCTTATATTTGAAAATTGTTTTTCTTTTATAATGAAATTATTACGTCACATACAATGGTAATTTTATGATTAATTATAATACAACGTCTTACAACTAATAACTAAATATAAGAAACCATAGTTAAACCATTATAGCTTAAAGGGTTACATCTAATGTATAAATTATTTTTGGCAGTACTTAAAAATGATATTCAGAAGGAATGATAAACAACAAAAAATTGTTTTTTTTTATTTTTAAAACTAATTTTCCAAAGTGTATTTAATTAAACAAACGAAACAACCTAGGTGGTGAATAATGGGCGATAATGATTATATGGTAATGTAAAGGGGTACCGTAATTCGGTCTGAAACCAAAACAGAAGTAAAAAAGCAACCGAACACCGCCAAAGATCGGCTTTTTTTACGAGACGAGACTCGTGTTAGTTGATAAATTTGAAACGAGACGATACCTACTTACCTAACTCTCGTCTTATTTAGGTTTGCTTAACACGAACGATTTGTCTCATTGATATATAAAATAAGTACATATATTATAATCAGACTTACTGACTTCTTATCAAATCTATTATGTACAGTCGCCTGCAGAACTCGTCTGGCACCCTAAACAGATTCCAAATTTAAAGACAAACATCATCGGTTATCTTTTTCTATCAAGTTTAATATATTTAAATACTAAAATTCGGAATATCAAATATTTTTTTCCACAAAATTTACGTATACAATTTTCAATAGATTACATAATAATTTAATTGTACAAATATATATGAGTACTATAAACGAAGAGTACTTCTTTATCTAGCAAATGAATTTCAAAATATCTTTCTTTGTTTGATACATTGGGAAATGATTTAAATATTATAATAATCAAATGGGAGGAGCCTACTAAGTTTGTGATAAACGAAATCGAATACAAACTGCAAGACCATTAATGCAGGTGACTGTACGTTGTTTTTATTATTAAAATAATATAAAATAATTAAATTAGGTACAAACTAAAACTTCAAAAATCTAGATAATTTCAGCAGGTTTCTCTACTAATAACAATTACTTTAATATTCTATTATATTACACAGTATATTTACAATAATTATAGTTTTAATTACACGACACACAGTATCTTGTTATAATGTTAACACTGAACTTTGAGATGCCAGACAAAGTTTACATGCTCAAGACAGTAGAAATATAATTTTCAATATTTCAAAACATGTCAGAACAAGAGAATATGTTATTGTTGTTGTACATATATGTAAATATACAAGTGTGTGTTCTAGTATATCTTTATAACGATGTCAACTTATTTTGTCGTTTTGACATCTTTTCAAAATTTGAAAATTGCATTTTTTTCTTACGTTATTTATTTCTAAATATAAATTTTCCCGTGACAATCAAAATGTTTTCATATTCATATTTATCAGAATGTTATCGGAAAGATAGTATCGAAATCTGTCCCAATACCAGCTTAATTTACCAAATGTCCCATATTTTTAACGGATTTTTTTCCAATTTATTAGTTTAATAATTACTAATTAAACTAATATATGCATGCTTTATACATAGATTATTATCTTAAATGAATACAACATTATTTTATATGGTATTTCTTAAATATAAAAAATATTATTTTTTACATATTCTGTAATTTTAACAGCATCGTAAGATCGATTGTTTTTAATTGTGTGTATATCAAACGTTCTTTTCGATCGAATGAAATTACATTTATAGCGACAAATTATAAATGTGATGAATCACAAATTCGCAATAGAGAACATGGTATAAATTTGTATAGAAAAAAGAATGCCTACTATTCGAAATTAAAGTAGCAATGCATTACTACAGTACATACGACCCCTTTCCCTTATTATAAACAAATTAAAACTGATAAATTTACAAATCAGTTGAATAGTTAATATCTTAGCTTGGCGCGATCCTACAACTCAATTTTTTCTAATATATGTTATTTTTTTTAGGTACCTAAAAATATCCAAAAAAATTGTAACTTTATTGTGATCTCTCATCGAAGATAATTTAGTAAAATAATGGTAATAAATGCTAGTTGATTACCCAAAATGAGTATTATTTACTATTTATAAACTGTTGTCCAGTCTCATTATTGAAACTAGCTTGCTAAAAACAAATCTTAGATAGGTGCCCCAAATACCAGTTACATTTGTAAAATTTACTATACCAACGTCTAAAATTTATTATATAAAGAAAATGTACACGAAAGCTTTAGACTGTTATTATATTATTTATATTTTTATAAGTATATATTTATATTTCAATATTCGTACGTAGAAAAAAGTACAAATAAATGAAAAGAACCCCTCCCATCATCTTACTTACCTAAACATCTATATTTCACAATGATATTTCACTCTACACCATTCACACATCGGCCAAGACATAACGTCAAATGCTGAATATTTATCAGACTGTTATAAATCGTAATAAAAAATTACTCCCAAAACTGCCCACATCTGAGTCGATCGTATCTTATATTTTTATATGTATAGTACACATACGGTCTGTATTCTGCATCATATTTTGTTACATTTGTAAAATATAGGTCTCGTGTTACGCTCACCTCCGCTGCTCTCGGGGGTGAGAATATTGTGCTGTATTTTATATTTCCACGTTTCGCCATTGGCGCCTAAGTTTATTCAAAGTAAAACATATCAGAACTTGTTTTAAAGGACATTTAACAATTTGAACTGATGTTTAAAATTTCTCTAGTTGTGGAATAAATATTTGCAATATTTATAATAAAATTATTTTGTTACTGAATCATTTAATTGAATTATTTCTTAATGAACTTAATGAACTAATAATTATGATTAAGAGGTGTAGATTTTCATGAAAATTGAAAAAAAAAGTTGGTACCGGTTATTGTATTCACTGGTTAATAGAATCAGCCATTTAATGTGCTCAATTTACAAAAAACCAAATTGGTTTTTATAATCATATCACGAGTTAATTTAATCAAAAATTCACCTATTACAACTTATATGTTAAAACATATTCCGGAATATATATTATGAGTCTTGCCCAACTGATTTACCCCAGTATTAAGGTTAGCATACAACAATTTTCCCACTTTTTTTAAAAATATTTTATACATCTAAATTATATCTGCCGTTATTTGGCTTTACTAAAATCTGTTAAAATGATGTCATAAAAAAAAGTTTGTCGAAAAAAATACAGATTGTTGGTAAATTTAACGATGTAAACTTAAAAATCGTTTTTGAAAAAATGGCCATTCCAAAATTATGTTATATATCATAATCAATCTTATCAAAATTATTAAGATCTGGCAATATTTTGAAAAAAGAAACGCGGATAACACTAGGACAAACATTAACTATTATTTATTATTAAGAATTCTTTAAAGATTATATTTTTTGTAATATTTTTTGCACATTTCAAAAGATAATCGATATTTTTTTCAGTTTAACTGCATTTATTTACTAACTAACAAGGACCCATAAATTACAGAATTTTATAGAAATGGTGACACATTAATTTAATTCATTTTGTAAGTTGTTCTTTCTAATAAGTATATACTATATGTATATTTAATTTATATTCATCCTGTATTTTCAGAAAACTCGTACTTGTGTAGGGCGAGCGCCACACAAGGCTACAGGAATATTGTGTTGTACTTTATGGTTCTGGACGGTATGCCTGACGTCCTTTCGTCCTTGCATTAAATTATAGCTCGGTTTATTATGGCCAAAGTATACGTTTGTGAAAAATGCTATGGCAATTTTATATCTGAATAATAATACGGTTCGCGATCCTCGGATTGTACTGTTATTGAAATATTGTTGCTACGTTCTCTCTCTCTCTTTCTCACTTTACATCCCCCCTCCTCGCACCCTGTCGCACTTTATGTACGTATTTAGCAATACTATTCATTTTTGTTGTACACCGTTGACAGCCTGCTTGCTATTAGCGATAGAAATTATTTACGGTGTTGGTTTATAACGAAAATGGATTGTTCGTATGTCAAAGACGAGATATTTATGTAAAAAAATATGTTTGTTGAAAATATTTGCATTTTTCAATTGTTTGTTTTATTATTTATATTCATTATTTGCATTAAAAGCAACGATATTACTGTATATAACTATTATGTTATCAGGGCTTCTTGATGTATATTTTGTCTTATTGACTAACGTGCACAAATTAACAAACTTATTTGTATTTATTTTTAGGGTTCCGAATAAACCCTATTAATCTCATTTTGTCGTTATCAGTTAAAACAAAATATATTGGCAACCTAAATAATACCGAAATATTTACAAGGTATCGAATGATGTGTCATCTAAAACTGTGTGTGTAAAAATTAAATTGCTAGAATCCATAGACAACTTGATACAACAATCTGTAATCAAGTCGATTTTATTATTAATTCTAGTTTCGCATCGATTATTGGTTTAAATAAATAAAATAAAAATAAACATATGCTTTCAAAAACAATCTTACAAAAAAACATAGATACAAAAAACATGCAGACGTCTTGATCTATGACTCAAAACGATATTCCGAATCCGGGCAGTTCCAAACATCGATGGGAAAAGGCGAACGTTTGCGACATGTGGAGAAACAGAGCAAAAAGGAATTGGAGTATGGGGGAGGGGCTAGCACGGCGTCACAGTGGCACGTCTCGCCGGTGTGGGTCCCGGTTTATTGGTTTTAGAATCGGACAGCTCCGGCATCAAAACGCACTCGAGTGTGAGATCAGTTTCAACGAGCAAGTCTCAGTAACTGGAATAACCGGGACACAAAATATCTTACAATATAGGGGGGGGGGGAAGTGCTGTTTTTGTTTTTTAGTATTCAGGACAAAGCAAATGTTTATATATAAGATTTATTTCTTCCATACTAATATTATAAATACAAACTAACTCTATCTGTCTCTCCGTTTGTTAACTTTTCACGGCTAAACCGATAATAGGTTTTCTAATTCACGTTTTCTTAAAAATAAATGTAAATTTTCAGATTCTGAGTGTACATTTTTGCCAATTATGTTATCGAAGATATTACAAAACTAATATTAAAAATATTTTAAATATAAGAAAAATATTGTGGAACGTGGATTTAATTAATTTTTATTATATTTTGTCTTCTAGACCCACTTTGAAAAATTTCAATATTTTTACGTAGTTTGCTACATTTTGTATTAAAAAATAAAATATTGGGCATTACCAGAGAAACATTTAATTATGTTGGTGAGTTTCAACACAATTTTAGTGCGATTTTTCTTTGTAAAAAATATATATTTCATACACATGTGTTAATAAAAAATATCGGTATGTAGAACCATACATGACTTCCATGTTCTTTCTATATTTTTAAATCAAAATTAGTGAGATAATACTCGCAACGTTCACTTTTTAGGCGATAAAAGTTACAAAATTTCAAATATTTCCAAAACCCGTTATCCGATTAGCACCAAAATCAATATGTCTGGAATACTCACTGAGACAAACATTTTCCTCAAAAAGAATTCAGATCGGTGCATTTTTACAGTAGTTATCGTGAAAGAAAGAAAATTCTACATCCACTCAGATATACAGACACACAGACACATGCACAGCCGCCATGCGGAAATTAACTTTAAGTTTTGAAGTTAGTACAATCAGAATCTGTCATTATCTTGGACACGATTTTTTATGGTATTACAATACTTCCAGTTCTTTCAGAACATTGAAGTAAAAACCCAAAAAAATTCCGGCTATAAAACCTCTGAGTAATAGTATATTGATCTAAAGTATTTTCAACAAATTCTACATAAGCTAAAGTGTTTCGTCTAAAGCTAAACACTATGTATCTGTATAGTATACCGTGTTTCCTTCGTTTTATAGGTAAATATTTTATTACGTCTATAAATATCTTAGATAAATGTAATTGTTCCCCATTTAATTCCTGTTTTCTTTTTCTTGTGGGAAGGTTAAGACGTACGCACGAGTAAATAAATTATATCATAGTGGTAGAATAGTGTATTTCCAGCCCATTAAAAAATGTATAAAGCTTTAGAGCAGATAAACATCTACCCCATTCACAGTTTAAAACAGTTTGCCTTCAACACATCCTATCTATCATGGGCAATATAACTCAAAGACCCCCAATAGGGTCGTTTACAAGTAAGATATGAATATTAAATACTCTCAAAATTTTCACTAAAAATGCCACTTAAACAAAAGGAAAACAGTTTTAAAAGAAAATATCGTCTTTATATTCTGTATTCGTAAGCTTAACCAGGACGTGTCTTGAATGAAGCCGGCAAATGTAGATGTTCTAAGAAACGATGCTTTGATTATTTTGCTTCTATTGTCGACTACCGGTGTGGATTACCGAACACGCGATAAAGACTATATCATATATAAAAACATTGAACATAAATCATACATCTTAATTTATTTTTACTATCGAATACAATTTCCCCGAATATCCACGCAGCTGGCTCGTAATGATTGAATAACATCAACATCATTGTCATTGATTATTCTTTTCATTTTTATAGAAATAAATTAGAAAATATTAATAAAATATATTTCTTACAACGAGTCTGATGAAATTATTTACTATAATTTGTTTATTTAATTCATATTAATATAACAACTGCCCTTATTCAAGTATCATACATATATCCTAAATATTCCTAAATTAATTCTATGCTTTCTAATAGTGATACCCCATCAAAATCGATTCCGTACAGACAGATAGACAAACAAACATTCTAAAAACGAATGGATTAATTTGCCTATAAAACGACGTATAGACTCAAGAAAACTTAAAATATTGAAATTGTAGAGTCACTATATATTTTATGTTATTTCTCACTATACAAATGCATTTTCGTGAAAGTAACTGAAAAGAAGATACGGATATATACTTTACAAAATCGCATTTGTTTTTTTACATATTATGTGGCTCACCGAATACATGAAAAGCAAAATATATAATCGGCATTGTGAATATCTTCTGAACAAGCATTGCATATTTTATAAAAAAATATTGTTTTTTAACATATCATCAATGGGAAAAAAACATGATTTGATAAGTTCATTTATGTAAATTTTAAAGAAGAGGTCAAAATGTAACTACCATATTTTCATGTACTTTTTAAACTTTTGAGTATGGTTATAGGTAAGTACAGTAGAGATTTTTTAATACCCAAATTTTGAACTAGCGCCTTTGCACAAGTCGGTAGATAGATAACTTTTAAAAAAATAGATATGTTTGGTTTTAATTTATTTGATTTTTACCTTAGGTGTTCGTAATTACCCCACTCTCCCCTACACAATTTATACACACGATATCCGAATTATTGATACACAAATATGTCAAGTACAGTACATCTGGCCATATCTAGAGGCTCTGGGGCCACAGGGTAACAAGTGATCGAGGGGCGCCTTATAAAAAAAAATTTTTGCACAATTTTCGTTTATATGTGACTATTTTCGAAAAAAAATAAAAGTTTGTAAATAAAAATGTAAAGGCTTTTAAAATTTTGAATATTTATATTTTTTTATAAACAATTGAAACTACTCCATTAATTAATTTTTTCTCTACATGATGGTATTATGGATGTACTAATAAATGAAATTTATCAAAAATAATCATATTTAAATATTTAAAAGAAAATTATATTTAATCTTTTAATCGAAACAAATGTTTGTTGAGAAAGCGTATTTATTCAAAACAAATATTATTTATTATTATATATTTTATTACACAATATTTATCAATTAAATTACATATGTTTATAATTAACGATTGGTAATTAGGGTATTAATTAATAATACATTCAAGTATAATATTTGTACAAATTCTGAATCATTGTATATATTACTTGTATAAACAATTGATATTATTGTTCAAAATAATTCCATCTTCAATTGTTTTACTTGTGTATCAGTTCACGTAATTGGATGTATTCAACAATTACAACTATACAACCTATCACGTTGTCCAAAAATATCGACGTATTATTATTTTTAATAATCATATTTTAATAATATGAATATTAACAATCAAAACCAAAATAGACTATGTTACACACTAATGTATCAACCCACACAAATATCTTTTTTGAGTTATTAAAGCTATATAAGAAATCTGTTTTATATTATTTATAAATAATAATAATAAAAATATAATGTTTTTCAGATTTTATTGGAAAAAAATTATTTGTTATAATAAAAATAAATATAACAAAATCACAAAAAAAATTTTATTTGCATGAGCTTTGTGTGGATGATACATTAGTGCAAAACAGAGTCCAAATATATGTATTTATTTTAATAAGTAACCATAATCATCAAGAAAATAATTTCTACCTTCCTAATTAACACAAAATCAGTTATAAGTTTTTTTATTTTGTAATGTTCTTATTATAATATTTACTTTTTTATTCAAGAATGTAAGAAATAAATCATATTTATTTTGCAAAGCATATGTAGTATATAATTAAAAATTATTACCGTATATTTAAATTATGTACATATATATTTTATTCTAAAAATAAATATAAATTAAAAAGAGTACCTACCCACATATTCATGTATAATTTTAAAACAAAAAAATACCATGGGCGTATTACAATAAAAAAAAGAAGGAAAAACTCATACAACCATTATTAACATCTATTCAAAATATATGGAAATATACTGTTGATTAATGTAGCACTTTTTTTAAGAAAAACCTACATATATAATTAGAACATTTTCATTAGCATTCCCAATACCCAGAAAAAGAAATATATTTATCATCATTTGCGTGTTCATAAGCCTTCTAAAAATGTATTAATGATCATTGATTTTTCTAAGAAAACTTTTTCTCGCTCATACCACCCCTGTAAACCAGAGCACGTTCTCAAAATAAACAACCCACTACCTTAGGATACAACTGTAAATAAATAGTCTTTAAAATGTTACCCCCTATACTGTATTATTCATTACTATTTTTGCAGTGGAAATTTCGCAGGTGACACGTGTATTGTTATTTTTAGAATCGGATTATTATATAATTAATTATAATTGCTTTATTATTTTGAATTTATGATATTTTTATTTCACATACATTATTATACAGGTTTACATCACTTTTATACTATTTATAGGCGATCCCGAAGGCTTTTAGCGTGCTGAAATAGAATCTTTTGTACAAATTGTTCCATTACATCAGATTGTTGAGTTGTTATCCTTACTTTATGTTGTGTATTATAAAGAATTTTCTCTAGAGAAAAAGTTAAGCTATCGCTATCTTCGAGGTTTCACAATTAGTTCTAATGCGTCAAGACCATTCATACATACCAAACCATTGATTATAAATGTTAGTGGCTATCATTTAGATTTAATACCCCGCAAATGCGTTAGCTTATTTTTTGCTCTAGAACAATTTTTTATAATACCTACCAGACAAAAAGTTAAAAATGAATATTTTGGTCAAAAAACATTCGCGGTGAACCTTGTGTTGTGAGCATTTTGGGTGGTCATGTTGAATATTTTAGATCACTATATTTTTGTGGATATTTCCCCGGGTAACACGGGTCCAATGCGCTAGTATATTCATAAATATAGCCAAAATTGTTACTTATTACACGTGCAGGTTGGAATATCTCATATACCTAATGGAACAAAGCAAATTGATTTTTCCATACTCCACATATAATTTAAATTATTTGGAAATATTTTTTTAACAAATAATTCATTAATTAAAGCATGAATGTATAGATTTACTTTAAAATGGGCGTTGTATTTGTATTTTTCAAAATCAATCACATTGCATTCGCATCAAAAATTTTCATATAAATACACATATAATATATTTAATATTAGTTTTCATTCGTATTACAATAAATCACGACAATAAAAATAATCTGGTACCACGGTATAATGGTGCAGTATATCTGCATATTTTTATTATGGTTCAACCACGTACAGCAGTTATAATATCATCAAAGTTTATAGAAAAAGAACAAATACATTCAGGATATCTTTACAATTCTTTATATATTATATCTAGCTACAGTATAAAGCGTGTAATCTAGTAGTGCAGAAGATATGAATGTATATATGTATAATGTTTATATGTATACTGTATATGCATGCATACACAAATACATTTGCAAGTTTTGTTTTAAAATGCATATTCTATATACAACGTTACTCAGAAGTTTACCGACAAGCAGAAATGTTTGTTCGATTTCTTTAAAACATTTCTTGTTGTTTTTTGTGTTTATTTTAAACTGAAATTCTGTTTCGAAGTAAAAAGTTAACTGCCACAGTTATTTTGAGATTCAGATGAACATTATTGTTTATTAACTGTTCTATTAGTTTAAAAAATGATGTACGACTTTCAACTCTTGTATTTGTTTACACGTAGTAAGTACATGTACCTATATGGTGTGTCATCTCTATATAATATGATAAATATATTGATACACAGTATATATCCCTTTGTGATATTATCATTATCTGTGTACTTATTGGGATATAAGAAAACAACATTTGTAGTGAGTTTTATCAGAATATAAGCTTGAAAATATACTTTTTGTATGTAAAATACAAAGTAAAAATATTTTCATAAGGAAATATTATATTTCAATTTTCTACAAAAAAGATAAATGTTATGTTGAAGATTTAAAGTATAATACAAATGGCATGAATACATTGAAGTTAAGTATCCTATTATGATATACTTTTTCTTTATCTTTATTTAGCCCAATATGGAAAATATAATAAAAAAATAATAAATAATTTTTTTAACTAACCTGGGGTTATCAATTTGAGTTGCAGGGAAGCCACAACATCAAAATGTTAAAGAAGCAAATGAACAGCATATTTCTCATGACCCTGTTTTTGACATAACTATTTTTTTGTCATAATTAAATGAATTTTTAATAATATCAAAACATTTCCTTGAATTGTCAGCTTTTATTTGATACCCTCCTCACCGGAATTGATTTAAATTTATTTTTATAACTCAAGTCTATTATTGATTCACTATTTACTATATTTATGCCAAATCTTAGTTTCTTAGGTAAGTAATTAGAAGAATGTGACAGACAGATAGACACAGTGTTGATTCCATAAATGTTCCTTTTTCCAATTTAGATATGGAAAAGTAAAAATGATATGTTAATGTAACACAAAAGTTATTATTATTTTAATTAGTTATTTCTATATATAAGAAATTTATTCAATTTGAGAGGACTTTACTCTCATATTAAACATTTGAACAATCTGAAAGAAATATCTAAATGCAAATATATGTAAATAATTTCAACATTTGAGAGAAAAATTTAAAAACACAAAATTAAAACAACTCTCAAATATTTTACATATAATATAAAAGAACAAGCCATCGATTTACCATAAAAACATATACGTATTTTTATATATAAAAAAAACCGAGCGTTAACGTGAACTAAAAGCAATTTATTATAATACAAGTCCACTACAGTTGTTTCCTGAATACTTTTAATTTTTCCTGTATGGGAAATTTAACGCCAAATTTATAATATGTATAAGTAATGTACTCTCGAAGTTAAAAAAGTTAAAACAGTTTTATAAGTGTCGTTTTTAATTCATTTTTTTATTTTATAATGTACGTGGGTACAAGTACAACATCATATATCACAGGGGTGGCTCATCTATATATACGACAAATTATAGTACCTTTTTTTATTCAATAATTTTTTTTTCTATTATTATTAAAAATTGTTGTAACATTATTTTTTGAAACGTAGATATTTTGCAATATCTCTAATCAAAATCATATTCTTATTTGCATGGCAAAAAAGGCATCTATAAAATAAAAAGGGTATACTTAAACTACCCAAGCGATTTACATATTTCTCTTTTCACAGTATAGGAACAGAATATATGTATATTCTATTGCAAGGTATCAAATGAAAGCTGACAATTCAAGTAATTTAAATATGTAAACGATCTCTTATTATTAAAATATTCATTTAACAAATGTTCAAATAAATGTTAAAAATATTTTGTCTCCTGTCCATATCTCCAAAAGTAATAGTCAGAAAAATCTGAAGAAAATATTATTATATTATATTATACTCACCACACTTAAAAATAATTCAAAATACTAGAATAATAATAGTATATTTGGTGCCATCTATTTTCTGGAAAAATATACGAAACGAGGTACTAGTACACGCAGGCCCCTCTTTCACCAAACGATAACCGATATTTATTACCGAAAAACATATTTATTTCGAAATTAAATTATTTTTTTAAATAAATTCTTATATATTTATATAGTAACTAAATGAGTCAACGTCTTATTTTCTTGTATTTAAATCGATAAATGTATGACAAGTTGAAGTTCACTGCATGAAATTTCACAAAAAAATTTTGATTTTTGATTTCGTTAAAAGTATGTTTATTATATAGAAAATGACGTGAAAAGTTGTTTGTTTCAAACCGCAGGTCTGTATCTCAAACCGTTCTTGAGATATAGCCTCTCAAAGTTTTAGTTTTTTCAAATTTTTGGAGAAAAAAGAGAATAACTTTTGAACGCGTGGTCGGAATTGATTTTAGTTGACGGATTTGAAATCAGCGTGTCAAAATCTATATAATGACATGTATAATACTTTAAAATCCGACAAAAAAAATTTCGTCCAAAATCGACATTTTTTTAAGGTATACCCCTTTGAATTTTTTCGATTTTTTGCGAATTTTTTTTTTTCGAGTTTTAAGGTATTATACATGTCATTATATAGATTTTGATACGCTGGTTCCAAATCCGTCAACTAAAATCAATTCCGACCGCGCGTTCAAAAGTTAGGGCCATTTTTCTTCAAAATTTTGAAAAAATTGAAACTTTGAGAGGCTATATCTCGAGAACGGTTTAAGATACAGACCTGCGGTTTAAAGCATTCAACTTTTCACGTCATTTTCTATACAATAAACATACTTTTAACGAAATCAAAAATTCGAATTTTTTTAGTGAAATTTCCTGCAGTGAACTTCAACTCGTCATACAAATATCGACTAAAATACAAGAAAATAAGACGTAGAGGTATTATAGTTTTATAGTTGAGTGTGTAAATTAATATTAAATGCAATTTTTGGTTAAAATGTTTGAGTTGCGCATAAAGCACTGCTTTCCCTGCTTCCATGGACGCTTTGCCACTGATCTATTAATTTATGCTTATCTACTTTCTTTGTCTATCCTAACAAAATAGTGCTCTATCAAGGTCATAGGGGCCCCATTATCCTAATGTGCCCAGGGCCTCCAATAGATTAAAGACGGCCCTGAGTACACGAGGTAGTGGCGTAAGTAATATTTTTTAGGGGGAGATAATTTTTATGGATGGGGGAGGAAATGACATATAACACATATTACATAATATTTTCCATTATTTCAAAAATGAACCCAACGTTAATGAACACTTCCTTATTGAATTTAAAAAACCAATACATAAAATCTAAACCAAAACAAATAAATTCAACACAAAAATCATTAGGGCAATGATAAAGTAAAAAAGTCTAAGCCTAACCTCAACCGACAAAAACCTCGTCCCATGTTCAAAAAGAGGAAGCGACATGAAGGGGGGAGGTGAAGAGAGTTGGGGGAGGTTTGTAGAACCTTCGACTTCGGGAGGCAAACACAAACGAACGTGCGAACAAACGTTCTCTAAACACAAAGTTCTGATTCAGATAACGAGTCGAAGTTTCAGAAAGTGGGCCATTCTCTTGTTCAGGGTTGGGGAGGGGTAACAAGGGTGCAGGGAAAGATCACAAGATTTAGTTTCAATTCAATATATTATGTTTGATTATAATAATAACGTCAGAAATTGTGATGTAATGTAATATTGTATTAATTTATATTTTAGTTAATCCAAAATAACTAATTGTACTTTTTGTCAATAATATACTAAATAAACAAATTTTGTTAAAATTAACAAATACATTTAGTTAATAAGATTTAGTTCAAAATATATAAATAGCTAATTTTACTTTTTGAAGTTTTAACCAAATATTGGTTTGAAGTTACTTTGTAATTATGAATAGGAAGTTAAATAATTCTCACTAGGGAAATGTATTTTTGAATATTTATAAGGTCTATCAAATTTATAACTCTACTGTTTTTACTTCTTTTTTTTAGTAAAGTGTGTGTGTGCCAAATGTATAGGTATCATTAATAAAATAAGGTACTTGATATATATAAATAAGGTCTACCTTATTTAAAACGCTGATATCTCGATAAATATAAGTGTAAGGAATAATAAACAAAATTAATATTTTATTTATTTATGACAAGTAATAAAAAAAAATCAATATTTTCTAACTAAATGTAGGCTAAAATCAACAATTAGAAAACCTTAGTCAATTGTCACTTAATAAGGCCTGTAAACTTAAATCTAAAAAATATCATCAAAAATGTATTTATAAAAAAACTGTTTCACAGCATTTTTTTAATTCTTGGTCTTTGGATAATGAAAGATTTTTTACAAAATATTGAAAAATTAGTACAAAAAAAAGTGCACATTTAGAAGAACCCTGAAGATGTATGAATTATGTAAGCCACCCCTGTTAAATATATATTAATATAATTTAATATTCTTTCAAAAAATATATTTCGTACAGTTTCTACATGGTATTAACAAAAATGTTAATTACGTGTTTCATGTATATGGAGAAATATTGTTGTCACATAATTTAAACTTTTAATGAAGCGAATTTGAAATTGGTATTAAATATAAATGTATATTTGGAAATATTATACGTTTAATTGAGCTTCATACAACTTATTAATATTTGAATGTGCATTTTTTTAAATATCTAATGAGTCAAATTTGAAAATAAATTAATAAATCGTTACTTATAATTTAGTGAAATTGAAATGGCATACTGAGAAATTATTTAAATTTGCAATCATTACATTGATTTTGAGCATTTGCTTGGTTTAATTTATTTATAATGAATACGTTGACTATAATATAATATCTAAAATATTAAGTTTACGACATAATTGTACATTTTGTAGTTATTACTTTGATATAACTTGGTTAAAAATGGTAGTAAACGATACAAAATAAACAAATAGAAAAAATTATAATCAACAAAAGTCATTAAAATTGGTCAAAACAATTTATCACGGCTCGCGGGAGCTATCAAAGTTTTTTTTTGCTATTTTTGTCGATATAAAAAAATGTTGAAAGTCAACAAGCTATTTTATTGTCAAATTTGTTTTTAGCGACCAAGAATACATAAGAAAAAAATAATCCGGTTAAAAGTATGAGATCCGTTTTTGTGAGCTTGTATTATTAATTCATTTACTGATATTCCCGAATAATTAGCAGTGTGCTTATTTATTTCAATCAGGTACGTGAACCTGAACCAGAATCTGGAAAAAAACAACATATTTTTCATAAAACTGAATCCAAACTTTAATCTGAACCATAAACTTTACGTGTATAACCATATATTTTTAAAAGGTTCACTAATTTATTTTTAATATTTTCTCATTTTTCTCTAATAATTAAAAAAAAAAACAGATTATAAAATGTACAAATTGGAAATCAGTTTGAATTTCACGATGTGATTTATCAAATCCAGTATTTAAATTTTTTTACTTGCTTTATATTTCTTTAACTGAATTACATTTCAATTAAAAAAAATTGAATAGTAAAATGTAATTTTATATTTTGTTATTTTTTTCTAGCATTATTTTAAAGACTATTAATATTTTTTTCTTCTTTAGAAAATATGTTACAATTATTAATTACCTATAATTTTTTTCGAACAAAATAATTTTCTTTCAATTACAAACTTGAATCTGAACCCGAACCTTAAATCTGAAAAAATAACGGGTTTTGAACCCATTAATAAATTTCGATTCATGTCTCTGATTTCAATCATATAAATAAAAGGCTATTACGGAGACTCTGGGGGTCCTTTGTCAGATTTGTGAAAAATCACGTATATAGTTATTCAGAATAGGGTTGACACGCATGCGTGACTAGATCAGTGTTAACAACTTTTATAAATCACGCATTTTATAAAACGACTGACCACGTTTAGCTGTGTTATATTTAATTATTTAGTTTAAGTTAGAGTAGTCCAGATAGATTGGTTCGTTTTCAGGTAGGGTTAGGTTAGGTTTATGAATTTCTGTTTATGCACTAAATAATATATTAACATAGATACAACATACTCTACTCTATTCTAACACATCAACACGTGACTTTTAGAATTTTTGACAGAGGACCCCCAGAGTCTCCGTATTTACCAAATAAAATATTAATTAACATTCGATCAAGTAAATAAAACCGACTTTCGAATGAACTGTAAATACCCATGACAACCAAGGTTAGTAAATGACAAGGTTGCCTCATAACTTTTTGACCAATCAGCGGCTGCGTGCGATGACGTCACCCTGAGGAACCTTCAAACGTTGTTTCATATATTAAGTTGTTTTCAAATTATTTCGAATTTTTTGATATTTGTATTTAAAAAAAGTAAATATTATTGTTTATTACAGAAGCACAAATTATTACATATAATATTTCTTCATAAAAATTTAAAAATGATGTCAGAAATCAATGCTTAAATAAAATACGTTTGTTGGTTACACATAAAAAAACACTTGTTTAAAACTATAATTTATAATAATAAAATAATAAAAATTTAGATTTAAAACTCAGTAAACTATCAATATCAAATGAAAATATTTAAAAACAACTTACAATAAATCAGCTTAACTAAAATAAAGAGTAAATATAGTTTGACAGCCATTTATAATGTCAAAGAGTTCCTCACGATGACGCAATCTCCCGTCTCATGCCACTCCCCGCACAGAGTTATGAGGCAACCTTGTCATTTACTAACCTTGCATGACAACAGTATCTGAGTGTGAGGCACATGTGACGTCACACGACGTATTGCTACGACGCAATGTTGTTTACGAGGACGCAATAATACTGGTATAATATTTTTTGTGCAATTCTAAAGGAAGCCCAGGATATGTGAAAAGTGTTATTATTATACGCACGAATACAAATGTTTTTTCTTCTTCTTGGCGAAAAAATTTTTACGTGACTCGGTTTCCTTGCCGTATCTTTTCCTCTCCTATTTTTCTGGAAATTGTCGTTAAATAAATCAATGCTAATGTGAAAATTCGTGATATTTGTGAGCATTATTTATGTATTTGTTGTTTTGAATAAGATATTTATTGTGTTTTAGGGTTATTACGTTATGAATTCTCTACGCATAATCAAATCGTGCTAATAAGTTTCAAGAAAAAATATATTTCATTTTTTCTATCTTACTTGTTTGTACCATAAAATGTACGCCTTTTGAATTTTGTTTGAGATAGATTGTGTTACACTTTTTAAGAAGGTATGTTATTTTCAAATAGATCATTTTTATATTGTTTAGTGTTCCGTGGAAAACGAAACATTTATGGAATCACTTCGGTGTCCATCCGTCTGTCACAGGCGATTTTGAAATCCAAATATCAGTACTAAACGTTATCGATATTTGGAATTCAAAATCGCCTGTGACAGACGGATGGACACCAGTGCAAAAAGAGATACGAGTAACACTCTCCTCAATGACAACTAGATTTATGTCCGGTATTATAAAGTAGCTAGCAATTACATTCAAATGGGGTATTAATTATGTACTAGTATCTATGGATTAGTTATGAAATTTAGAGCAGTGACACTTCAACAAATTATAACACAATTGACATTTTTACTACCGTTGGTATTTACCTACAACGCGTGCGCGAAACTTGTTAAACTCTTCAACAAACTCCAAAAGAACTGTCATATAAGTTTGATATCTCATTTGAAAGTGCTTGCTAGCTAATAAACTTGCTAGCTTCTTTATAATACCGGACATTAATGAAGTTTGTACTAATAAACAAGCACATTCATCTATCAATTACGTTTTTTATTATTTATTATTTTTATTTTATTTTCTATTAATCCTTTTTAAATCGTGTCTTTATTATTTTATAAAATAAAGGGGGAGCGTCAGGATTTGATTTTTTTAAGAGAGGCGTAGTAACATAAAGTTTGAAAACCACTGCTCTATCGTATAGCAGTAAAATGGTATATCCATTAAAATCTGGTTAAACTTATAATTATAATTGTCATATCATAGATAGGTACCTACATAAAAAATATTTGTGCACCCTATTTTAAACTCTATCGTATATATTATATGTAAACAATAGCAGTAAAATTTGTGAGTAAATTATCTGATTTGGATGCAGAGTAACTCCCAACACCCTCTGGGGGTGCGGGGTATAATCAGCCCCGTTAATAAACACAACCATTTTGTATGATTTATAAGGCATTTTATTTCGTACAGATTATTTAATCCTGTTTTTGAATTTTTTTATGTTTCGGTGTAGTCCCGTATCTGTAAAACTCTCATAATTAAAACAGGACGTTAATTTTTATTATTTTCACGAGAAATTTATTGAATTGCTTAATCAGTTATAAATATAAATGTCGGGGATTATATACTTTTTTATTCGCTAAGAGTTTTATGTGTTTATTTTTACTTTTATTTACATGTTTATTTATTATAAGTAGCAGATGTTCAATACATATTTTATAAAAATTGATTAGAATTATTAATGAATTTTAACTGATCTGAAACTTTTTATTATGTACCTACCGTAAACAGAAACTGAACCGTTAAATTAAAAAAGTTATATAAATATGTTACTATATTTAAAAAATTACTTAATTTTAAATAAAATATACAGTGAAACTTCGTTATAAAGCTCTTGAGTGGAACGGATCAATAGATACAATAATATAAAATAAAATAACTTGTCATGACTGACTGACTGATTCATCACCGTCAAGACCATACTCTTGGACCTGGAAACGTGAAATTTCAGGGGTCTTCCTTTTATGACGTAAGCACCCACTAAGAAGATATTTTTTGAAATTCAACCCCTCAAAAATAGAGCATAAAAATTTGTATGAGAAAAAAATGTTTTGGTCGGATTTACTTGAAATTAAAATAAATACTCTACAATACATTGTTAATTATTTTTAAATTTTGATGTAAATTCGGACAAAATAATATTCAATAAAAATAAAAATTTCAAAATCCAACCCTTCATAGTGTGGGATGTGGAAGAGGGGAAATTTTTGACATATTTATCTACACAGCTGCTTAAGTTTTAATGGTGAATTCGGAAAAATAGTCTTCAATAAAAATAAAAATTGTATTGATTTTTTTTGTATTATTTTTTTTTATAATAATAACAGCATTGCTATTGAAACACGCGTAAATATAAACCAGTTAGAGAGTTTGTTAAGTCAAAAAAAGATACCAAAAAATTCTTAATCTACAAGAATCCAATCTTAACATTGAGGGGACTTAATATTGCATACTAAAAGGTCCTGTGCTACCATGTTTACTTATTTTAAGTATTTCAACACACACAAAAATAAAATAAATAAATAAATAAATAAATAAATAACAATTTAACGTGCTTTCAACAAGAACCCCAATTGAATTGAGTTAGCCCTATGAGGATCTGAGATAACAAGTTTGCAAACATTCCAGTACCCTAGTCTATTGTGAGTATGTTACCCACGTCTGGATACAAACACACGCGCATTTCTATAACTACAAGCATTGATTTTCATTTTGTACCCAAAGTAACCCCGAGGCTGCTATTTTAATCTGATGCTATTTTGTTTTTAAGACCTTTGATTTTCGTGTCATTTGCATTCAAGATATCCTGCTTAAATGTATCAATAAATAAATTGATCATTCGCATGCCGAGACGAGACTTATCTCGTTCTGAATTAGAAATATTTGTTGATATTTGATTACTACCATTTCTGAATATTAATCTATATACATTTAACTGTCTTACAGCGTAATTTGATGACAATTGGCGAATAGGTGTCAAAATGGTGGACATTTAGACTAATTATTATTAGTATAATTAAGTGCCCATCACTGCGTGCTCATTATTGGTTTTACTTTAGCCGTTACTGGAGAAAAAACATAAACAACAAAAAGGCTATAATTTAAAAAACAAACTATATTTGCGGACTTTGGTAATTAAATTGATTAAATAAAGAGTTCCTTGTTTTATTAGTAACATGAGTTCATGAGAATTACAAAAAAGAAACCCACCAATTCCAAAAAACAAAATATTTTGCTCTTAAAGTGTTCAAGACTGGTGCCACTACCTTATATTGTAATTACCAATTAAGTGTACTTTATGCATACTTATAAAGCTTCTTGTTCGATATCTCCTGTAAAAACTAAAATACAACAAAATATAAAAATAAACCATTATTAAAACATTACAATAACAGAAGCATTATCAAATTAAAACAATAGTTATTACAGAATTCTATAAAAAAGCAAACAAAATAGCGTGTGACAAACATTTACATTCCATTCAAAACATATTGCCTCCAGTATGATATTAGCTGCAAGTTTACTATCTGCAGGAATGCTTGAACAAGAATGCTAGGGCAGCTTACTTTATAACGGCTTTGTAGTTCCTAATGAGAAATGGTTTAATTGTGCCAAGTTTATTGTTTTATTCGAATGTACGTACATGTAACAATATGTTACACTTTAATCATAGACGATGATTTTGTTAATTGTTAATGTCTTTGATTAAATTGCGTGTGGTTTAAATTTATGCTAGCTTGTTATTGTATTGTATTGTGTATAGTAATTGCATCAGGAGCGTAGAATTAATAAATACAAAAATACTGTTATTTTTCAACATTTGTACGAGAACTATTGTTTCGTCAGATATATCTTCAATTGAACCTTATTTGTTATTGATTTTTTTTATTTGATATTTTATTTGTCAATTAGTGTACTAACTTTATAATAAATTGCAACTTGTGTTTTCATTGCATAAAACTAATCTAATTGGTTAATAAATATAATAACAATAGTATAATATTAATACTCTGGTATTAATAAAATTTATTTACAATTGATAATTTTGTGAAGGTCTGAGAGACCCGGCGCCAATATTGATGCCTCACAAGCAAGCACCAGTACTGCAGGGTTAATAATGTTTTCTTAACGCATATGTAGGCAACCAGCAGTTCACAGTGTTCCCCAAAAATACAATTAAAAGTAAATAAAGTAATAAGTAGAATTGTATACATTATTGCACATTAGTCACATAAGTTTGACTGTTTTTATGATATTGTATTCAAGGATTGAGTGAAATTTTTTTTATAAATTTTATTATAAAATGGACTACTTATATAATATATAAGCTTTACATTTATTAGTTCCGTAGCTATCAAAGCTTATGCTCATGAAGTTACCCCCTAATACCGCCCCAGTCAAGGCGTAGTTTTAATATTATTATTACTATTATATAATAATGGTAATAATAATACAGCTGAATTAAATATTTGTACAATAAGACCTTATAATTATTAAAAACCACGGTACACTACTGAATTGCATGCACTGTTTAGAAACAAAAACGACTAACATAACTATACAATATACATTCTATTTCACATCGTGTTTTGATTGCATTTGAATGCCTTTACAATTAATACTGTGGTGTTCTTCAGTGGTGTAGGTACATATTCAGTGCCTTAGAGCAATATTTACTGAATACACCTATCTTTAAAAAATACTCTGTAACGTTTGAGCGCCCCCATTTAATTAACATATATATAGTTTCTAGTTTTAAAAGACAAATACGTTTTTTCTCGTTGTAACAAATTAAATACGCTTTAAGCGTGCTCAGGTAAAAAATAATAATTTCTATTTGTTTTTTTAAACATTTAATATGTTAATTTTCATGAAACTTTGAAATATACTCAAATGCAAAAAAAGACGCCTTATTAAATATTTATTTTATATTTTCACGAGGTTGATAAGTAATTAATCTGTGCTCTATGTAACTCGTCTTTTTCAATGACTTCACAGCGAAAGCCTGATATTTAAAGAAACGACTGACAGAGAGTATTGAGATGCAAAAAGTAAAATTTAAAACGACCAAATGCGTGTTGGGTACGCACTTAATAGGGTTCCGTAGTAATTCTCACTACAATTTATAAAAAAGAGTTAAGTATTTAAAAAAATTTCATTAACTACACTTGCTACAGAAAATTGAAAATGCAAACCGTCAAAACACGACAGTGCCAGGCCCATTCTTTTACACGGTTTAGATTTTAAAGATCTAAGTGGCCATTGAAACACTACTTTAATTGCCAAAGTTTAATACAGCAAACTTTGCGGAGAAATGTAAATTTGAATTATTCTTATTATTATTACCATCCTTGAAGATTGAAAATGAATCAAAACATCTAGATATAATCGATTCCACAGTTTCTAACTCAATAATAAGCTTTCAAATCTGTTAAGATTAATAGGAAACTAACTTTATCGCCGATATATGTAGAACAATTATATATTAATAAGTCAACTCTGGATATCTATTATCTGGAAGTTCAATTCCATCGAACGTATTAAACAATCCATCCATTTCATAAGTTTACTGAGTTGTTTTTTTTGCATGTTCGCAAAGTTTCACCCAACTATTTGTAAGTAACTTGTATACAGGAAAATACACATCCATTGATTTTATGTAGTGAAATAAATGCATGTATATTAACAATTGTCTAGGATTATGTTCGTTTAATTGTGCACACATCATGTTGTATTTCAATAGATATAAACAGAATAAAATAAGATAGGAAATGTAAATTATAGTAAATTAACGATTATATCCGAATTTTTGTGTTTAAATGATTTATCAAGACCCTTAAGTATGTAATATGCAATATTAGGTCAGATTCGATAGAATATATTCTTAATATATTGTAAACTCAACGTCTCTCTGTCTGTCCGTTAGTGCGCTTATAACTCAAGAACTACTTATCCGATTTACGAGTTTTTTTTTATTCATAGATACGTTCTCTAGCTAGGTTATAGGATATATTTTGTTATGTTAGGTATCATAAGGAATAAGCAGTGACGATAATAGTAAATCTAGTCGGAAAAAAATTGCCGCCATTGCGGTCTTTTGCAATACGCTGCCTAAACCGTTAAATATTGAAAAAAATAGAAATGTGCAGAATCAAAAGATCTAAAATAAAGTCCGCGACACCATAAATCTAACTCATAACATCATTTCTAGGTTGTTCTCAGAAAAAGTTGCCCCATCAAGTCATCAGCGTATTATTAAATTATTAAAATAAATCTAGGAAAAAACAAGTGAGACGTAAGTGAGATGTAATCTTCGATATATTAGTTGCGTCAGTTGAAAATTTATAATATGCAAATATGCTTTAAAATACAATTGCATTTGTTCTGTAAGAGACACGATAGTTGCAAACAGACGTTTCTATATTAAAGATTTATCACTGAAATACTTTTAAACGCAAACATTTATTTTTAATTATTTATAATTTCAAACAATTTATATTTATTTTAAAATCCAAATGATACACCAATCATGGAGCGACGATAATAATCAGTTCCTACTGTACCTCAGATAATTATTTAAAGTCAGTAAAAAACAAACGAAGATAATTTCAATTAAATGGCCAACATTATTGTTGATCACCCAAGTCGATCGTCAATCGGTAAACAAGAACGAATCAGACAGAAGTATAAATAAAACAGTCTTTGAGAACAACTGCTGTCTTTTGACCAAATACCAGACAAATGGAGTGGAGACAAACAGAGCGGAAATAAGAAAACTAATGCAGGAGTGTAAACAGAGAGTTGGCATGCCTGCATTCCCCGTCAGTTGTACCAACATGCCAATATGGTGGACATTCACAGACATATTCAGTTACTCAAACATTGGTGTCTAGAATGACTAATGTATAAGATCATTCTAAGAGCTCAATAATAATATTTTACGAGACGAGACTGAGACGATATCAACTTTATTTATTAGTGTCGTCGAGCTAACTAAAAAAGTAATAAAAAAGACTGGCCCATGACAAGTTCATTTCAATAGCTAGTCACATGTGCGGTATTATAAACAAGCTATCAAAATTTGCAAGCTTGCAAGCACTTTCAAACCTATCTAAAATTATTTTATACGGGCAGAGTCGCCAACTGTGTTACAATAAGTTGAAGAATCACTGCTCTAAATTCCATAACAAATCCATAGATACTATCACAGAATTAATACCCCATTTGAAAGTGCTTGCAAATTTGTTAGCTCCTTTATAATACAGTATTGCCATCTGACTGCATATTTACTTACATGTAAGTTCCACTCTCTTATGTTTAGGGTTTCGACTTTTTTGGAACATCCTGTATAATGTAATTTTTTAAAGTAAGTAAAAATATATTCTGTTTACCGATTTTATAATTTAAATACTTTGTATGTATAGTTTAAATTTTAAAACAAAGGTTGGCATTTTTAATATGTTTTATGTGTGCATGTATGTATTGTAAACAATAGCTTATTTATATTTAATTTAATCGGATGTGAAGTATCCAATCAGACAGGCTTATTCTATTCTAATAAACTTATTAAATATTTGAGCCGTTATTTTTGAAATATATATGGTAATTTCATTTAACAGCAAAATTACTATCGACTAATTCGTAGAAAAATTGAAATGTATTGAATTTATGTTTAAATATTAAAAAAAATCTTTTGTCTGTAAATAAAAATATAAAATACATTTTTTTAGAGCTCGTTTAATTAGTCATATAAAAATAATGTACATCACTATACGAGTATGAGGAAAAGACTTTGAATTTTCCAAATCTTCTCTTAAAAATTTTAATGATTTGTACGTAGAAAGTGGTAATGCAGCTGTACCAAAAAAAAAAACAAATTAAAGAAAAAATTATGATTTAGACCAGCGGTTATGGTCTAGGGACCCTCTTTTGAACAATTATTTTTAGGGAACCCTCTCTCTGGATAGAAAAACAAAAAATATTGTTAGATACTAATAAATCACTGGTAAATAGAAATGGAAAAGTACTTTAATTCATATGGCCCAGGCCCCTGATATCTCAGGGGTTCCGGCTTCCCGAAAATTATTTATATTTTACACATTAATTTAATACTTATACTATTTCTAATACTGAAATAATATTAGAAAGTTAAAAAAAAGCTTACGAGTATAAACTAAATTCATTAGAAATTTCCTTAGGCTTGCGAAAGGTATAGGGCCACAGAAATATTGTTTGGCCGGGGCCCCATTGAATACACTAATAATATTTGTTCTAATAACTAAAATACGAAAGCTTGTAATAAATGTATGCAGAATTTTCGGTGGGCCTCTTCCCGCTGAAAAATCTAAAAAAAAATTGACTAGGACCAAAAAAATAATCTTGTTGATTCGCTGCGCAGGGTCCCCCAGGTTAGTGCCCTGTCAGTCCCCCCTTTGCGAGGGCCATGATCGTATGTATATGTATATAATAATTTGTGAAAAATCAGTGACTCGTGATGTTGTCTGGTATATATGGGTGGTTGTGCTGTAATAGCACGTGACAGCGTGGGGGTGTGGCCGCTGTGTGGCACCTACAACAACCCTACTCGGATGTTTTGATAATTTATTGAACAGTCCATCGTTTATCGGCAGTCGCCGCAACAGACACTATCGCTCCAAGTTCGATTTTTTGTGCTTCGCCCGGATTAAAAAAGATGGCACCACTCTCTAATGATCGGGAACTACTCCATGCAGAGCTGTATTTATCCTTACAGATACTGATTTAGTTTCATATCATGTTTTAAATTACAAATGTTTTGTAAAAAATTTCTAATTTTTTTTTACCAGACGGCCTTTATTTTCCATAGAATATTATCTGCAAATGGTGCCTTCATTTCAACTGAAGACACTCTAACTCACAATAAAAGGTCCTCTTTTTATTTTATTACACATCTATTAAAAGTAATGTTAATTTCCTTAATTTAAGTACCAATTGTAATGTTTTGTAAATAAAATATAGTGTTGGTTTTGTTGTTATTAACTACATAATATATGATCAATTTCATTAAAAAATATATACGAAGAATTGTTCTACTTTTTTTAATGATGAAACAGTTAAAATGATCATTATTGGAAATACACCATACACAAATTTTATATCATGTTAAATATCAAAAAACGTTTCTTGATTATTTCTCTTAATTAAATAAATTTAAATATTAGAAATTATTTTTTTGCTATTATTAGCTTCTCATTATTATCAAATAAAATATTTATTAGTTTATTGTAAAAAACATTAACAACTTAATGGTTGGTGTGCCAATCGACATAAAAGACCAAATGCTGGAAATGAAGCGACATGTCAAAAACATATCGTTGTCGTATCAGATACAAATGTCGTATGTATGCAATACATGGTCATATACATGAAGTGGGCCTAAATAATTATATCTTATATAATTAATTATTATTCACAGCAGTTAAAAGTCTGTATTAATACCGACCAGAAATTGAAATGTATTGAATGGCATGCATGTTATTATGTAGTTTATGATAGTCGAATACAATTTGGTTAAATTTTTGAACACAATTCAAAGCCACCCCTGCGGTAGTATTTAATAAAAGCAGGGTGAATAACACGCACTGATATATGCGGGACTATATTTTTTGCTTTAAAACCGTGTCATTTTGAAATAGCGTTTGAATTAATTCAACGAGTACAATCGTAATTTGAGAATTATGTTCAGCTTGTCCCAATAATATTTATTTGTTATTTGTACGCTTCCTGATTTTCTTCGCAAGGAATTCGGAAATATTTAAATTTATTGCTGAGTTTCGGTTGAATCTATTTAACTTAACATCAATTTATTATCATTTGTTAATGAATGGTTTAAACTTTTCAGCGGTTTTTGTTGTATATTCTGAATTTTACAATTTGTCGAGAGCAGATTTATGTTTTGATATTTAAATAGATTTTAAGTAAAATACATAAATTTTAAATATCTCCTAGAGCTGTAGCCAGACAGTTTAGTATTCGGGGAGGATTTTTTTTGTCGTTTTTAAGAAAATGTTTTATGTTATTAAACTTTTAAAGTATTTATATTAAATTCGTAGTTTGAAAAACTTCTCCAGACCACACACTGGATTTTATAGAAAGATAATTGTTTTTTCATATCACAAATTCGCATATTAAAACTTTCAAATTTAAATTCTGCTTTTGAATTTGAAGTTTTTTTAGCTGTCTTTAAAGCCGCTATTATATTACCAAAGAAATATGATCAAATTTATTTGATCAATGAAATATGATAACAGTGTAATTAGTCAACTTTTCAATATTTTTTCTATGGTCACAAATTCCGACAGTTTTCTATATTTGATCATATTTTTTGACAAATCTTTGACATACTTCTTTAATAGTGTAATATACACATCTTAATTTTTGGTTGAAAATTGACACAAAATAAAAATCCATGATATCTCAAGAACGACACATTTTTATAGAATCTTTTTTGAAGATCATTAAATTTTCTATAGAATAGGTCACCACAACTTTTGTAGTAAAATTCCCATTTGCTTAAAAAAATCGTCATAGTAGTAAAATTTAAATCTAGATTGATACTGTTAAAATTTTTTTTAAAATAGGCAGGTGCGTATTAAGAAAAATGTCGAATAAATATATTTTAATTAATTTCTATAAAAAATAAATGGTTAACCAATGGCAGTTCGTGTGAATTCTTTATCGGCGTTTATTAAAACTGTTTGATAATTAACTACGTTTGGTGAATTTAACACGAGGAAGCACTGTGCATTTACTTGGAAAATATGTTTGCTATTTATTGTTGTACTAACACTAGAGGAAATGTTCTTAAAATTACGAAAAATTGATAAAAATATTCTTTGATTTTCTAAAGTATACCTACATTACCAATCAAACCAAAATTAACAAAACGTATAGTCTTATGTTAGTGATTCAAATGATAGACAATTATGTATTTTTCCTGCGGCTTCGCTTGTTTAAATATAGAAGTTAGATATATAGTATCGCGGAGTTTATTTTATACCTTTTTATTCTTCACAGTTCTTTGCTACATTAAATTATTCAATATTTACTTGCGGCAAACTTTTTTTCGAGTTGATTTACTATTATCGTCACTGCTTATTCCTTATGTTACCTAACGTAACAAAATATATCCTATAATCTAGCCAATGAATTTTTTAAAAAAGTTCTCGAATGATAAGCGCACTAACGGACAGATAGACGTTGAGCGTTATATATATGATGCGATAGCCATAAAATATCATAGTATAACATTCACAATCATAACACATTTAAGTAGTTTAATTATTATTTTACACATATGAAATGAACATCTGTTTTGAAGAACACATAACTCCTTTACCTACTGCAAAGTATAACAAGTTTACATGTCTGCTATACGCGAGCTAACTTATTTATCTGATTCTACAATCAGCAGGCATTATCTCCCTCGACTGCAGCAGCACAAACTCTAGGCTGTTCTGTTGTTGTTTATGAACATAAAGAAATATACATTCAATTTAATCTTACCTGGGAAACATAGTACAGTGCTGCTCTCTAGCGGCGGGATATGGACTTAACCAAGATGGTTCATAACTATGTTCTTGTTGTTGGAGCTGGATTGTTTTAATTATATATTGTATAGATAAGTTGTACTTGCTTTATTATTTTATGCAGTGGAATCATGGAATTGTGTTTACTTTATTTTGTATTTATTAAATGTTTATTTTATTTTATATTCACTTTTAATTTATTGTTTTCTTTTGATAAAATTAAATTTACGTATACATGGATACACAGTAGGCACTTTAGGCAACTATCTAGGGCCCCAAGAAGAGAGAGAAGAAGGGGAACCAAGAGATGATTTTTCTATTCTAAAATATTTGAAGACTTGTTATGATGTGATTTATGCATTTAATTAATTTTTTTATAATTGAAAAAAAATGTAATGGGGCCCAATATATGCATAACAAAATATTGTTCCTAGTATTTAGACTGTCAGGCTTTGACCATCACATATAAGAATTTATTGTCTTCTATATATATTATAAAACGCAACGTCTCTCTGTCTGTCTGTCTGTCTATTCGTTATCACTTGAAAACCACTTATCCGATTTACGTGTTTTTTTTTTAATTGTTAGATATGTTCTTTGTCATGGTTTTAGTGTATATTTTGTTACGTTAGACAACATAAGAAATAAGCAGTGACGATGATAGTAAATCAAATCGGAAAAAAGTTTGCCGCCAGCGCGCTCTTTTGCAAACCGTTAAATATTGAACAACATAATGTAGTAAAGATTTGTGTAGAATAAAAAGAACTAAAATAAGTCAACTATATTTTTCAAAAATCCTCAACAATAATTCCGTAGCCCACACGAGCGAAGCTAGTCTTTTATAAAAAGAGATGGGATACACAGTAGCTTAAGCTACACAATTGTTTACAATTTTTGTTAAAAACGATTTTTGTTAAATTTAGTTTTTATCTCATCGTGATTCGTGATTTGCAATACTGCCATCATGATGTGGATATGGTGCTAATCTGCCAACGTAATTAAAGCTGCCAGTTGTGTGGACATTGACTGATTTTGAAATACACGCGAGTGAATTCGCGAGAATATTCTAGTAACTTATCGGTTCTTACAAAAGATCCAACTTTCCTACTAAGTGAATTACAATTTTCAATATAAACAAAATCCGTTTTCCTCATTCAAAAGTTTTTCCTTGTGATATAGCTCGACAGTTTGCTTGTCTTGGCCACCACAAGAATTTGCAAGTCGGTCGTGCTGGCGACACGAGATATGATATAAAGAAATATACACATTAAAAGTACATTTTTCATTGTTTTCTCTGTAAATAAGCTCGTAAGTACCTCCGCGATAATGCTGCGTCCTGCCACACTGCAGTGATTTATATACTCGCGTAAGATGCCTCTTTTTGCAGAGACGGACTTCGCAAAACAACAAGTTTTGTTTATTTTAATAATTAGTAAACTGTCTCAGGGTTATTTTAGCCTGTAGTTGTAACTCGTTTCTGCAGTTCCAAAAATGAAAGCTAATTTGTGTAGTTGAAAAATTGTAAGCAGAAAGAAAAATAAAAAAATATTTGCTAAGTAAATTCACAGTGCTTCCTCGTGTTAAATTCACCAAAGGTAGTTAATTATTGAACAATTTAAATAAAAACCGATAGTGTTTAGATAAATTGCCTGGAATTGGTTAACCATTTAATTTTTATACAATATTACTTAAAAAAATATTAGTTCGAAATTTTTCTTAAGACGCACCTGATTATTTTTTCGTATATTTTTAATTTTTTGACAATTTCAATCTAAATCTAAAGTTATGCAAACGTTAAAATGACATTTAATATGTATGTAAATTCAGGCTTCGATACCCAACTTTTCTGGAACCATACATTAATAAATATATAATTGATTAGGTAGTTCTTAAAAAATTATATTTGAAATAAAACCAAATATACACTCGAAAAGATTAAGGTAACAATCTTGCTACAATCCTTATAAAAGTTTTTTAGTTAAGAGCAAAAACATTACTCGTATCAATCCTTGAAGTAAAGGTTCTTTACTTCAAGTACATTTAAAAATAGCAAAAAGTACTCGATACTTCAACCACTTTCACTGACAATGCATACTTCTGACAACTCTGTTAGAGCTTATAACTTTACAGTTTGTGGTTGGAACAAATAGATATAGAAATAAATATTAATACAATAAACTGAGTAAATAAAATAATTTTTATTTATTTTTTTTATTAAAATGTTGTCCCTGGACCCTAAAAAAATAACATGTTCTGTTTCGAGAATATATGTAGTAATGTAGTACATTTAGACTCTAGAACAATAATCATATAAAACTTCGGAATGATCTTAAAATGTGCATCTTGGCTTCTGGGTGTTACCCGCGTCAAATCGGTCGTGTTATCGGCCAAACTGACGCGGTTTACACCCAAAAGCCAAGATCTATATCCAGATCACTGCGGAAGCCTCAAAACTTGATCTTAAAATGTTCATTATTTTATTATAATCTAATAATAAATATTAAAAATTCAAAAAATATCTATAATTTCGATTAATCATTTTCATCATGACCCCTATTTCTTAAATTGCCTCCTCCCCATCCATAAACAAAAAGTCGTAAAAATAATGTGCCTAGTAAAAAAGTTAACTAACTTGTCAACCCCTCCCCCTACTTTGGGGGGGGGGCAGTTATTTTGTTTGGAACGAATTTTATTAATTTCATTTTTTATCAAATCTAGTATTAAAAATTAAAACATCGAATTTATGACGTAATTATTCATATCTATAATAAAATATTTATTAAGTTATAGAGAACTGTAGTAATTGTTAACAAAATTTTAATTATAAAATCAAAATATTTACATAAATTTTTTTATGAAAATAAATTACCATAAATTACAATAATTATTTTTTTTAAATAAGCTGACCTTGATACAGCCCTGTGCGTGACGTATCTATTCACGACTGGGGACGTTTTTTGCGGTAGTTGCGCGTTTCCAGTTGTAAGTTTTATGTAGGTGAAGAGTTTTTGCAAATGTGATGCACGGCTATGTGTCGCGATAAGACGTCTTGGCTATGCTTTATTTACTGGAACCAGCGTTTTAATTCAGATTCCGCGACTTTTTCTCACTCATTTACTGAGATATGTTTGCAATGATTTATACGACTTGATGGAATGTTTGAATCCAGTCGAAAATGGGGAAATTGTTTTACTCTCAAGACATTAAGGTACAGACCCACTAAATGATATTTTAGTTTATGTTTTCTCCTTCTTGGCGAATAAACAAAACTTGCACGTTGTTGCAAACATCAAAGAATAAATAGGAACAAAGCAAAACTTTTTGCAGCTGAAATGTAGTCTCATCATGAAAGACCGAATTATAAGTAACATAAAATTGCTAATATATGCACGAAAAAAGCCTCAAATATGCACCAAAACAACAAAAAATAGTCCACCTTCTGTCGAATACATAAATTAAATGTATACTGAATTTTGTGATAACAATAAAAATTTTATGCCATGAATTTTAATAAAGTTGAAATACTTATGTTAAGCTCTTGATATAAAGTTATATGTCCCATAAACAATTCTTTAAAAGTTTGTATAATATTGAATACAAAAGAGATTTTCAAAATATGACTATTGCAAATATATATTTTTAAATGGCTTGTAATCTAGGTAGAGAGCTTAAAAATAGAGACGAAAAATTTTAGGCTTTATTCATTTTATTTTTTGCCTTATCAAATTGTTTTATTTAATATTTTTTTTATATAAACTTAGATCACCCCTATTTTTTAAATAAAACTAAATCATTTTATACCAAAATCGGCAAAAAGTCTGTACTATATTTTATCCTTATTTCATTAAACTAAATGTTGAAAATACCCAGAAAAACAGTACAAATTTATTATTGTATACAAAGAGGGTTCTTTTGAAATGATTATAATTAAATATGATATATATGAGGAAATTTCAAAGTTTAACTACTTTTCCAGAACATTTTCCACATTAAAGATTTTCCCACATTAAAATCTGTAATGCCTTAAGATAATGCCATCAGGATAATATAGATATGAAAACTATCTTTGGAATATATACAGTTAATTAATGTATGTAATTACAATTTTCTTTTATATTTTACGTAATTACAAAAGATAATTTTAGTAAAACTTTCTCTGACGTTTGCGCATTTTCTTTTATACATATTTTTAAATATTCTTTCATAAAACTAATATTTCATACAAGCAAGATTATAATGAGATCTATAAAAAAATATAATCGTAAAATACAAGTCCTTCATAAGCCAATGAAACTTACTCAACTTTTTTTATAATTTTAATACTCAAATATAAAAAGTTAATAAGTTACTGGCATCAGTCTTATATGTAAAATACCTTAGTGTTGGACTCTTGTTTAATTAAATGTACTAAATTAAAAATATTTGTTAATATTTGATTACTGACATTACTGAATCATAATCTATAGACATTTAACTATAAAACAGCTTAATTTGATGACAATCGGCCAATGGGTGTCAAAATGTTAGTGCAATATATTTATTAATTTTTATATTGTCATAGCATCTGCTGATTCTTTATCTTATAACTTTTGTGTCGTCCATTACTGGACAAAAAAGTTAAACAAAATAAAAAGCTATTGAAAGAGTTACAACATAAATTAATTAAACGAATTAATTAAAACATTGCCCCAATAAAATTCAGAATAAGATATTTATATAAAGTAATATAAATAAATTTAAAACAAATATCGAATACGATTTCTAATTTTCCTCTTAAATAAGTAACATTCCATACAGTTAAACTTGAGAAATTGCACCAATTCAGTTTGATTCCAGGAAAAATATTATTATTTCTCTTAAAATAAATGTCACCTCATTATTCCCACATAAAAGTAAATTTCTCGAAGGTTCAGGTTGGAATACAATGGGAATAGTAATAAAAGAGATAACTGACGAAGAAGGGACATTAAAGGCGTAAAATATACTCATTAGGTGCTTATTATATCCCCCCCCCCTTTTTAATTCAATATTATTTTTAGAATTCTTACAAATATCTACAATTATAGAAGAAAAACTGTAATTAAAAAAATAATAAGTATAATTATATACATTATTTACACTCACTCACAACATACGACGCGTGTGGAAGATGAAAATAAATATCTATATTTATTTGCAATGACAAGAACTGTCTTACAAATTCAATTCCCAAATTGAAGCACTTATAACAATATTTAAAATGTCATTTCAGTTTGTATATCTGTTTCCCTTTTTCCAATTCAAATAAAATAAAATAATGTAAAACATCAAACGAAAGAGAGAGATAGAAATAACATGAAAGAATACATTCTGCCATCGTGTTTTAATAGAACAATTTTTTAACGTTCCAATTTACGTTCCAAACCAGCCATCATTGTGAAACCATGGAAATAGCTGATGCGTTATCAAAAACAGAACATTTGTGCTTTGTACACTCGCATGAAAAACACCAGAGACATCTGTGTGCAAACTACTGTACTAACTTATTCATTTTGATTGTTGAACATTTATTAATACACATACATAGATAATAGATACCATATATTAATTTATTATAATATATGATTATTATAATACCTACGATCTATGATACCAGACAGTTAGGAGGTTATAATATTGTACATTCATATTAATTAACAGTCTTTGTCTATGTGTCACATAACCCATAAAACGTTTAATAAACAATTGAAATAGCACACCTAACAAAAAATTAGTTTCTTTACTAATCTCTAAAAATAAAAATGAATGTTCGTTTGTATGAGGCTTATAAACTCGGGTATCACTGAACCGATTTCAATGCGGTTTTCACTAATATTTAATTAATTTTTCTGTGTATGTTCGTGGCTACTAATATTTTATGAAAATGTAAGATTTAACATCAAAAAACTAAAAAAAATCTTTATCAAGTCGTGTTTTGTTTCCATGATGTCACAGCATACAACTGTCATTTAGATATATAAAAACTGGGTGGGCATGTTGAATATTTTAGGTTTCTATAATTTTGTGGATATTAACCCGGGTAACACCGGGTCCACTGCGCTAGTTAATTATAAAATAAATATTAGTCATTACTAAATACATTAATTTCAAATCATTATTTAAGTACAGAAATACAGAATGCTTCAAAAAGAATTAACCGATTTCATTACGCAATATTTTATGAAAGAAAAGTAATAAAAAACTCCAGCCAAGTCACAAGTATTCTACTCATAATCAGCTTTTAATTCCTGTCTTACAAGTGTTCAATGTGGCCACCACCTGAAGCACAGGCAACAACAAGGTGATAAGAGAATTCCTCCGAAACTCGTGGTCGTCCTGAACTTTTTCCTTTACACAGACACCTACTGTCTTGAATGTCGAACCCACCGTCGAGTGTTCTTAGAAGAGGGCGAATTAATGTCAAATCGCCTTCGAAAAGCCCGTTGCACCGTGACGCAGAACGTTTTTTTCTGAGGACTCGCCGGGAGAAGACGTAACTACGGCGCCCCTGTGATTGCTATTCGAAACTTAGAAAACTCCTCTTTCAAATGGTCACTGACTCATTCATAACGATGCTTGATAACTGAAGCAATGCATCATGAAATCTGTTTTGAAACGCCCTGTATATTAAATGAATTTGATATGATATTTATATTGTTGTCAAATTTGAAATACGATTTATTTAGTTTATCTGTTTCTTTAAATTAATATTGGGATTCGAAACATCCAGTGGCAGATTCTCTAGTTCTCTATAAATAAAATAAATTAACTGCATTAAATATAAAAAAAAAATTAATTGTTCCAAAAGAGTCCAAATTTTGTCGAAAAAACAAACAACAAACGAACTTAAACTTGATGCATTCCATTCTGTGACCTTGGATTCCGAACAGAAGGCATTAGGAAATATGCTTTGTATGTGACCCTATCGCGCAATTCGACAAAATCGTAGAATACTTTTTCGTTAAAGAAAAATTAAAAACAATGAACTCGTTACGCTAATTGGTTCCGGAGATATGGTGAATCGGAATTTGACCAAAAATTCTAAAAAATCTCGAGGCTTCCGCGTTGATCTTGATAGTGGACATCTTCAGGGCTCTTCTAAAAGCGCCGAAGATGTCTACTGCAATGTGTGACGAAACGTTGGCTCGAATTAGAAAAATCCATAAGACTTCGTTTATACTAGACCACATAATGAATAAAATAAGCCCAAAGTGAACTATCTACCTTTAGTAAAACCGGAGATATGACGTCGTGAAATTGGGTTTCCGCGTACAAATAATAAACCATAATCACTTCCTTTGACGTGCTTAAATACACGCGGACGAAGCCGCGGGGAAAATCTAATATTGAATACAATAAAGCCGGAAGTCACAAGTGAGAAGTAAGTATTGAACCGATTATAACAAACAAAAATAAGCATATGATCATAACACAATAGATTTCATACAATTGCACCCGTTTGAACTAAGCGTCAAAGCTCAAACAATGTGTCACCATCGTGAGAATTATTCCAAATCATTGGTTGAATGTTGAATTCTTTTTCACTTTGATTATTTTATTTTCAGCGTTCGCTCCAATGAACGGTTCAAAGGATGTTAAATAGACATATGGTTCGAATCCCAACCGTAACTTTGAGAGATTAAGATAAGTCGTGCAAATATAGAACGCTGTGAAAATTTTTGCTATAACAATATTTTTTCAGTAGGAAATTTACATATACGTACAATTTTCTTTTGTTTTGACCGAATTGTTTAAGCGAGTGTTTGTAGAAAAATAATTGGTCCTTTTGTTTGCGGTGTAAAATTATATCTTGTTTTAAATAAATATATAACAAATAAAAGTATGTGATAGTCAAATATTTAAAAAAAATTATTTTATTATTTTTCGTAAGTATAATCCAATTTATATAAGATATATTATATAAATAATCAAAGGATTCTATAAGGAATGGGAGGATGGAGAGCCACTAACTTTTCGCTGTTTGTTAAAAAAATAGATATATTGCGCGACTCGTATAATTTCTCAGAAAAAAAATCAAGTTTAAATATTGTAAATATCTTAAAAAAATGATTAGTAGGCTTATTCAAAATCCTGAAATGATTCACCGCCCGTGAGGTGTGGTGAATCATTTTTGGACTTTAAATGGATCTTTTTAAGTTATTTACAAAAGGGCTTACTCGTGATATTTTTCAATTTTCCAAGAAATAACTAAAGGCCATTTTTGGTTAGATAACAACAAAATTGCTAAGCTGGGGTCCGGGTAGAATTTTTTAAAGCATTTAAAATGCAAATATAAAGCCATTTTGAGGTACTTTTTTTATCTGTTTCCGGTTTTTTATTTTGAATAACAACTTATGAACTATATTGAACTAGAACTTTATAAAAGTAAAATTATTTTCGTTTCATTTTTTATGAAATAATACAAAATGGATATTTTCAAACTATCTTATACAAAAGGCTGCACTGAGAACAAAAAAGATCGCATATTTACCATCCCTGTTTTAATAATATAAAAAAGCAAATAATTTTAAAATGTGCTTCTGATGTTGCATTTAAAAACGTAAGACGTGTTATTATTATAAAATAATAATATTAAGTTATGCAATATAATTTTTATTGTTTAAAAAAAATTAATAATATAATTTATTCAGCACATAATTTGTTAATTATTTTTAATTTATCTCATCCGGTATGGCTCACCGCTTCACTTCTTCGCGTTGAAAGTTGTGAGATTATTTTATCTGCCATGCTATTTATCGCCTTACCCTTATATTTTTTGCCGACGAAGTACAGGGGTAGATTTCTAACATTTCATTTTTACACCGTCAAAATAAGTCATTTAGAAGTCAAACTGATCAACTTAGTTAAACAAATAACCAATAAAAATAATAATAATTAAAGGTAGTTATTTAATAATATATGGCCACCGTGTTCGTCAAGACCTGCTATGATCGACCCATTAGCAACTTCTCATCCTTTCTTGTATTTCCATGCTTCACATAACATCTACAAAGGATTCTATCCAGTGGACAAAAATGGATGAATAATAAAAATAATAATAGATATACAACAAATTATAAAATAAAACAAAAAAAAGTTAGGTGTTTCTTTTGTTTCTAAACGACCTATTTAAACTGAATTTCCTTGAACTGAAATTTATCGACTTTTTTTTAAACTGCGCATGTAAACTTTATTTCAATTCCAGTAAGTTACACCTTTTCGAAAAGCAATAAAAACGTTTCACATTCTAATAGACTGAATTATGTTCATTAATGGTTGGTTTAATTAAAACCTAGTACATCCCTGATTAGAAAAGAGATAACGCAGAAATAAATTAGGTTTTAGTAAATTGCTGTAGTTCTTTTCGCATCAGTCTTGAAGGAAGAAGGAAAAAAGGTTAATTTATTTTCCAGTGTTGGAAAAACGCATTCCATCGATACGATTACAGTCGACATTATTTATAACATCTTCTTTCAAATCATTTCATGTTCTATATTTATTTTCATACATACAGTTATACTTCATTTTGCGTTACTTCCATTTTTTGTCTTTCTGTATATTTTGAAAGTACAAAAAAAACATCTGCCAAGTAAATGCACAGTGCTTCCTCGTGTTAAATTCGCCAAAGATAGTTAATTATTGAACAATTTAAATAAAAAATGATAGTGTAGTAGATAAATATGTAGATGTTTCTCTGTTAATAATTTATCAAATATTTATTATGAATTAATTTTATAATTTCAAACAATTGATATTTATTTTAAAATCCGAATGATACACCGATAATATGATAAAGCGATTTTTGTAAAGAACAAAGCTAAGTAGTGTATTATGAGTCCTATATTTTTCCTTAACTAGACTTGGGACAAACAGACAAAAATTCTAAAAACTATCAAAATGTATTACGCAAAAAATTGAAATAATAAATGTTTTTCATAAATATAATATACAGGTTTATTTAAGTATAAAAAAAGCTTTACAAAAATTATGTAAGTATTATAAATAGCAATAAAATTTCATTATCTTCTCATGAAATAATATTTAATCTGTATTCTGAAAAATAAAATAATAAAGATATAGCAATTCCTCTTATCCCCCAAATACATAATCCAGAAACGAGAAAGAAAAATAACTCATATAGAAACATATTTTAATAAATAAATATAATTTTGAAATTACACTTACTAATCCGCCCAAAAATACTTTTTTCAAATTCTGAAAATAAATACAACCAATTTATTCATCAATCATCTCTTATTAAATATTTATAATGACAATTCTAAAATATTTTACCATAAAGCTTTTTCCATTAACATACTATAAATAAATCAAAACGTAATTTATTAACAATGTGCTATAAATTATTTATGATTATCAGGATAACTACTCACATTTTGAATATATGTGTCATTAGGCTGAAAAGAGAAGAAAATTATATTGAATAAAACTAATATATTAGCACTGAAATACTTTTAAAAGCAATAAATTAATTAATTTTATAATTCCAAACAATTTATATTTATTTTAAGATCCGAATGATACGCCACTGACTTTACGGAGCACATTTTTGCGGAGCACACTGGTATACAATTTTATTTGTTGGTATAAAATTTTTAAAAAGTACTTACATAATCTTCGACGTGCTCATAAAATACCTGAAAATTATTGTATTTTCATGATTTCTCTGGGGCATTTCATTGGATCTTTATCATTCTTCCTTACATACGGAGCAGGCTTCTGAAAAAAATACACTTAAATTAACTTACCAGACTAAAATATTATTGATAATTTTTTTTTAAACTACATACCGAATAAACCATGATAATTGTCAAAATCAAGAAAAAAATTATTAATTTCATTTTTTTTATAAGGTATATCTTTACAAGATCTACAATAATTCTTAAATAAATATATACTTCCATTTTTTAAGTTCCCCACTCTTAATTTTCAATAGAAATATTATAAGAAATGTATTTTTCTTTTTAATGTTATCATCTGAATTAATATTTTTTTATCATAATATAAAAGATTATTCACGGACAAATTATTTTATACAATAATAGCAATAAATCAAACAGTCGTGTTTCTCGTGTAAGCTTATATGGATAATAAAATAGAAATATACGTAAATAGGAAGTTATAATTATAAATTAAACATACGCATGTATTTTACAATAAAATATATTTCATTATTGCAGCATTAAATTAATTTTACATAGCGGAAAATTGAAAAACAATGTTTTATTTACTTCTGTTAAAATATGTTTTCTAGATTATTTTTGTTAAAATACCTATATTACATACAGATATAAAATTTCACGACAGTACATAAGAAAATCAATGATATTTCTGATACATACAAAAATATACTCTCATGTTGTTATTGCGGCAAAATTTAATCTTAATTTACTATTTACAAGAAAAAATATTTTCTCATATTTATCGCAATAACAACAGATCAAATATTTGTATGTATCTGAAATAGCATTGATTTCCATATATACCGTAGTAATAACTATTGCAAAAAGAATAATTAAGTTAAAAATAACTTAAAATTAAACGAAATGAATAATTTTCACAATCAGAAAAATACAAAAATTGTGATACAAATAATTTAAAAGCAACTGTTTTTATATAATTAATTTTCATAAATAATAAAAAAACAGAAAGTATAGTTGGTCGCAAATGCCTTCTGAATAACTTAAAGAACAATTTAATTAAATTAAGAACGTAAACAATTCCAAAAAATATGTTTCAATAAAATATAAATTAAAAAAAATATATGAAACCTAATAAACGTTTTAAAAATTACAGAGTAATAATGTGAAAAAGTCAACAATATAATCATTGGCTTTTTGATTCGATAAAAGACTCTATACAAAATATCATCAAGCTTACTAAATTAGGGAAATTCATATTGAAGAAAAACAAAACAAAGGTAGAGTACATATACACTGGGTTTAATAATAACTTGTTTTGTTGATACAAATTCTGTTCGATACTTGAAAAACAACTTCGCTACAAAAGTTCACTGAAGCGTAATAATTGCATGGACGGTATTCAGATATTTTTATGTAAATTTAGTATTTGTTCAAATTTGTATTTTAGTTTAGGGGCTATCCTTAAATTACATAATGCTATTTTTGATGTGAATAACGTCTAGTGTTTCACGCAAGATACTCGGTGGGCATTTCAGAAACTTTATGTAACGCGCAGAGATCAGTTTGCGCGCTAGCATAAATTTATTATCAGTATATCTCGACATTCAGACCAGCTAGCACGCGGGTTTTGGTCTCAACTTATAGATCTTGATTAGATCTACGAGGTACAAGTACAAATTAAAGCATTTAACTAGTTTTAATGAGTGAAAAATGTCATTATATAAAAACAAACAACAAAAAATTTTGTTTTTCACGATTTCGATTGTTAATATTATTTAATTGAATTAAAAAAAAAAGTAGGTATATAAGACTATATTCTCTACGTAGTATCGTTTTTAATTTTTTTATTAAAGTTTTTTAATTTGAATAAAAAATGAAAAGTAAATTTCGTATTTCCAGGATTTTGCTTGTAAATATTAATTGATTGTTTTTGTGTCTGTACAAATCATAACTGTATTATACAATACTACATATACACATTCCTTTATTTAGATAAAATTTACAGCAATATTTTTTGTCCATTTTACAAATATTCAAACGTTTCTGCGTAACAAAAAAAAATTTGTGTCGTTCGAAGAACCATTCTTTTTCAATAACATAGCTACTGAAAAAAATAATAAACAATTTACGTAATTTCAGCTTGTTTCATATTTCTCACTAACCCAATAATGCAAAATGAAGTATAGTATGTGTACAAATTTCCAAGATTTCAACTTAATTCAAATATTATCATAAAAATAAATCTGAAAATCTTCTACAATTTTGTTTGAAAAGTAAGTATTAAAAAACCAAAAGTTACCACATCCTTCAATAATAATTTGCAATGATATATTTATCTTTTAGCCACCCTCTGGTTTGGTCTAATTCTCCGGCACTCATTTGTGAATATTCATGATTTTATTACCACGAATAATTTGAAAATGTATTTTAAATTCACTCAAATTAATTCGGTTATTTTTATATGCAATATTTCACCATTAAAAAAATAAATTTATTTAAATTTTAAAACGTTGAAAACAAATTCTTAAATATCTATATATTGTCAAACAATTATTTTTTAATTTATTTAAATAGCACCCTTTTTTCCTGGGTGGAAAAAATGTTTTAATTTTAATTTTTTTTTGCTCTAGGCTGCATATTAGACAAACATGAATCTTAATTTAATTATCAAATATCAATTTAAATATCAAAAATAAGACCATACAATTTTTTTCATTCTCTCAAAAAGTTTTTTAAAATATTGCAATTTTTCTAAGTAGTTATAAACTACTTTAAACATAATATTTTGGTCAAATTTCCTTATCAAATTACCAGTAAGTGGCAAAAAATAGTAGATAATGACATGATATGTACAGTGAAATGCAGAAGTTTTCGTCCAGTTTTCATTCAAATTCGCTTATCACAAACTTAGTAAACTCCTCCAATTTGATTATTATAATATTTAAATCATTACTCCATGTATAAATAATAAAAAAATCAGTCATTGTGGCTTAAATATAAAAGTTAGACATATGATATCACGGACTCTATTTTAGATCTATTGATTCTACACAATTCTTTACTACATTATTTTTTACAATATTTAACGCTTTAGGCAACGTATTGCAAAAGATAGCACTAGCGGTAAACTTTTTTCTGACTTGATTTACTTGTTTCGTCACTGCTTATTCTTTATGTTACCTAGCGTATATAATCTGGACTATGAATTAAAAAAAAACACGTAAATCGGATAAGTGGTTCTCGAGTGATAAAAGCACTAACGGACAAACAGACAGACGTCGAGCTTTATATATATTAAGGATAATAACCGTGATAACCTAAAATTGAAAAAAGCATAAATCTCTCTCGTTCACACAATTACACGAATCCTTCATCTTAAAAATCAACTATTACTAACTCCCCGAATAATAAACATAAATCCGAATTGAATTTTATCTAAAGTACGTACAAGACGCATGAAAGAGGGGTGGTTTAATGTATTATAGTACGTCAGATCCGTCGACTCCGTGCCATTTCCGGTGCCTCATTAAATCCAATGTCGAATTAAACCGATTGACACCGGAATCACGCGCTGGCACGTACTCAAATAGATTGCGCTCGATGAATACCTAACATTGCCGCTGTATTCATATTGTACGAATAAAGCAGGCTATGAACAGAAAACGTACCTAGCGCACTTGATCTATTATTCGTGCAATTACTATAGTTAGCGTCGTGTGTTTTAAGTAGGAGAGATGTGGTGCTGTCTAGTTTCAATTTGACGAGTCATATTTGCAAAGTGAAATAAATACATACGTAACACTAAAAGTTGTCTTGTGGCTATATGGTTGATCAAAATAATGTTTATCTCAGATCTCAAGAATAGGAGATTATATATCTCAATATCTGTATTCAGTAAAAAAATCAACTTTTGAGCGATATGTAATAAGTAATAGAGTCTTAAAAAATGGTTGGTTTTTTATCTTAGATTAGATAGATCAAATATCGTTAAAAGTTATCAACTACTAACTACCATTCAAGTCATATTAAAATTACATAAGCTTAAAAAAAATTTAAGTTGAAACTTGGTTGGTTGGTTAAATCTGGCTTGAGGACGGTCCCATTTTAAAATTATTAAAATCGTGTGTAAGGACACATGTTACGTGAAAGTTTTATAGAATTTTTTTTTGTAGAGCATTCAATTTCTTATAATATAGGTCACTACAATGTTTGTTGTAAAATATTCCCTTACAAAGATTTATCTAGATTTACTTTGAAATATCGTCATTTGTTTTGTTTATTAAATGTCATTTTGACGTTTTAAATGTTGAAATTAAAAAAAATACAAGAAAAATTTCGAATTAATAGTTTTAGTAAAATTGTATAAAAATTAAATGGTTAACCATTACTAGGCAATTTATCTGAACACGTTTTCGGTTTTTATTTAAATTGTTCAATAATTAACTATATTTAATGAATTTAGCACGAGGAAGCACTGTGCATTTACTATGCCGATATTTTCTTTTCACCATTTCGTAATAAAAATATCTCATACGTGTAAAAACAAATTCTTCAAATATTTTACATTTCCTGAAAATATTCCATAATGAAATTTATGTTAATAATAACAAATTTACTTCTGGTTGATACATGAAGTAAATAATAAAAACTATAGTTTTTACATATCTACGCTGTAACTATATAAATTCAAAAGAAACTTGCTAACTTTATAGTTGAGTTCGAAGTTAGAAATACGTATTTTTATATCGGTTGTAAAACGGTTTTAAGAGGTAAAATCCACTCTTAAAGATTTTATGTGTTTCAAGCTTCTAAGTATATAGTATTAGACACTCAACTGAAATCTGATAAGTTGATAAAATGAGAGCTTTTGAAGCTTTCACTATTTAATATATGGATGTATAGCTACTTCTTAAGTAATAAAATACCTGTCTTGAATAATTAGAATATTATAAATACTTATTAAGAGTTCCTTAATATAAAAATTCGTACTTACATTCATTTTACAAAGCATGTAATTCGAAAATGGTGAATACCTACGCGAACGATTGTTCTCAAGTTATATACATCACATCTCAATGTGCGGCACCTCTAAAAATTGAACTAGAAGGTAATCCTTCGGCAAGGATTTATTTTAGATCATAAATTAACTTATTTCGTAACGAAAGCAAATGTTTATTTTTTTACACACCTTAATGTACATATGCTCGCATAGGATTGTTGGGGACTTTTGATACCTTATTTATAAAGACAAAATGAAGGTGTATACAAAAATTCAGCTTATTACGAATTTTTCCCCAGACACAGCTATTTTTCGTCTAAATGTACTGGACTAATACTTAAAAAAAAAATTAATTAAAAAATAAGTATGGAAATGTTTTAATCTAAATTAGAAGTGAATGTGACAACCTGACAAAGTCGAGGGGGGGGGGGGGGTGATCAAAAACCATGTAATTTGTGTGACATAATTTATGGAAGATCCCTAATATAATAAGTTCTAAATTACACGCAGTCTCTAGCAATAACTGAGCAAGTGCATAATATGTATGTTTATATTACGCGCTGGTGTGCGTATATGTGGGTGTACGGCGTTGTAACGAAAACGAATCGCTTCAATTAGTAATCCGCACGCAGAATGGCGGCAGTAGAGACGCAACGCGCTGCGGTTCGGTTACGTAAGCCGTGCGTGTGCCCACACCGCACTGTCCGCCCGGAGAGCGCGTCGTGCCGCGTGATGCACATGCATGTCGACCTGAGGCTTAGCGTACTTTTAACTTCCAGTGACAATTTGCTTGTGTACAGGGCCGTGGAAATGTGGCCAATGGCGGTTTGTGGTCTGTGAAATTGAAATCGATTTCTCTCTGTTGCGGCTGGCGGATTTTATTCTTCTAAAATTTTGTTTAGTTTTAATTAAAAATACAAATACAGTAATCTATCAATTTACGCGATTAATTGGTTCTATGAAAACAGAACGTAAAATGCACGTAAATGGAGTAATAGAAATCCATGTAAAAATATGTGTTTTACTCTTGATGAGAGGTTTCTAGCAACAAAAAAACATACTTTTTGATTAGGTAACTATCATAAAAATACAGGGTCATCGAAAAGTATAGAGTACCAACCTTAACTGGAATACTAGTTATAAAATAATCAGTTTAGGTTCGGATAAAAATAGCTCGATCAGGGCCAGGTTTAATAACCTGATCCGGGTCGGATAAGACAATCAGTTCAGGTTAGGATAAAAATAGACTGATCAGGGCCAGGTTAATATATCCTTATGTTTCCGATAGAGTACCAACCTTAACTAGAATACTGTCAAAATGTCATGACATTTCATGTACTCTTGTTCAAGTTACAGTCTTCGAAGTGACACTTTTTTGTTATTTTTTTAATCATAGAAAAAAGCGAATTTCGTGTTTTGATTAAACATTGTTTTTTGATGGGAAAAATACCATTCGAACAAAAGAATGGCTTAATAAGTGTTACGGCACATCTGCCCCAGCTAATTCAACTGTAAAATATTGTTTGCTGAGTTTCGTCGTGGCCGTACGAGTATAAATGATGCCCCACGTTCAGGAAGGCCAAATGAGGCAGTTACTCCAGAAAACATTAAATGTTTTCATATGAAAAAGTATTTCGCGCGATAGGTACCGCGTTTTTTTAACAATTGACCAAAAAGATGAACGTGTTCAACTTTTTTTTTGATGCAAAGAGCAAATGGGTTTTTCTACATTCCGGAATGTCCATTTCAAATAAAAAAAAAGAGTAAAATTAAGTTTTTTAATAATGTTTTGTAGAGAAAATAAAGTACTTTCATATGACTATATTCACTAAGCCAAACAAAAAAAAATAGAGTAAAAGCAAACAAATTCTAAAAACGGCGGGTAATTATGTCACCCGTATGTTTTAAAAATATCTCCAGCCCAGATAACCCCAGGTCAACATAATATCTACCCTAAATCCACGGTATATTTGTATGTTTTTAAATCAAATAAATGTTTTAATTGAATTAAGTATACCTACCTACTGCAGTATTTCTGTGTTACAGATTATGTAGATATCCTCAAATAATTGGCATTTGCAAAACACATATCACGTATGGAAATTAGATAGATTTACACCGAAAGCGTGTATACATATCCACTTTACAATAAACATTTATCGAATACGTAATTTTACACTATTTTTATTTTTAAATACAAAACCGTATTGATCAGTATTTTGTATAATATTTATAGAAATGCATATTCATAAAGTAATGTTTTATTTATATTACACATGTATACGAATGAATGTATTTTATTTTAAAATACATTGAACTGGATCGTATTGCGCGTTAGTGGGAAGATTAATTTGATATAAATTATTAAATAATAGCGCAGCGTTTTATTTTAGATAAATTATTCAAATTTCGCGTATGTAATAGAAATTATTGTTTTCTCCTATTAATTGTATGTAGTCGTATTTAATTAATAATACATATATATTATAAATTTAAATGGTTTGTATCAAATATTTCATTTTTCCCTAGTGTAGGGGGCGTGGAGGCAGATTGATACGTTTTATTTTGGAAACAAAAAAAGCTCATAAAATTAGAATTAAAATTAATGGTGGTAGTTAGTTGTATGTATCTAATGTTTAAGTATAATTTTAATAAATCAGTACTGTACATTTCCCACAGTGTATTTATAAACATTAAATAAGATACTGGCACCAGTCTTGGATATGACCCCAGTAATGGGTATTTTTTAATTAAATGTACTGCATTATAAATATTTGTTGATATTTAATTACTACCTTTTCTGAATATTAATCTATATACATTTAACTGTCTTACAGCGTGATTTGATGACAATCGGCCAATAGGTGTCAAAATAGTGGACATTTAAACTAATTATTAGTATAATTTATTTATTAATTATTATATTATCATAGCAACTGCTTTACATTGTTTCAAATTTGACGATTCTTTCTTTTATAATTTTTGTATCGTAGTACTTATCATTTTGTAATCATTAGCAAGTGTCCATCACTGCGTGCTCATTACTAGTTTTACTTTATCCATTACTAGGGAAAAAACATAAACAAAATGAAAGGCTATAAATTTAAAAAAAAACAAATTATATTTGCGGACTTTGGTAATTAACTTGATTAAATAAAGAGTTACTTATTTTATTAGTAACATCACAAAAAAAGTCAACCTTGCTCTTATAGCGGCCATAACTGGTACCTTATGTAGATATAGGTAATTTTAAATAGACACAACTCAAATATAAAAATATTTTTAATAAATTTTCCTAGAACCATGCAAAATTCGAGTATATACACAAGCTTGTCCTTGTACATATATATATTACATACCTTCCCACTTCATATAAATAATAAAACATTAAACTTCATTGTTTTCAAACAAAAACTCGCATCCCTTTTTCTCCATGCATGCTCGCATTTTTAAAACAAACCTACAACAATGGTCAATTTCTTATACAAACAAAGTCTTGTTTTGCATAAATACAGTACATTGTATCTGTCAGTGGCGGCTCGTCATATTAAATACTTATTTATATTTATACACAGTAACGAATTATTCTTAATTATCAATAAAGCTGCACACGGGACGAGATTCAGCTGTCTCGTCTGGAAACTGAGTTCTCTCTCGGTTTCGAATTTTACAATTTTCTCTATAGTATGTATAAACCTAACGACTTATTTTAACAAAATTCTGTCAAATTCACACTGTCGAATAAAATCAATTAAATCAAATATTATAAAGTATGTATACAAATTTTCTTTAACTTACCACTACTGATTTGTACGTAAAAATTCTTAAAATTCGACCCTATATATTTATTTAAGATGTATTTAATTTCATTAATCATAAAAAGATTTATGAAAACATCTGCCTTGGCTCGCCGCCACTGTTTCGTACGTATGTATGTAAACGTCGAAGTACAATATAATTGGCGGCCCCAGAATTACAAAGGGGTTAATTGCACAAATGCACACCCTAAGTATCTCGACAGTAATTAATAATTAAAGGTTAATTAAGCACTGGATTGGGACATTTATTGAAATGTAATGACCCATACTCTCCAAATTAATTTATGTATTTTACTTTGTTACTAATTACCCTTAAATTGCATATCTCAGGATGTTATTGTTGCGTCATTGGAAACAGATAGATTTTATTTGAAAATTTGATACTCTCAATTACATTTATATACAATCGATTCTCTGAACGTTGAATATCTAAAATACATCTACACAAACTTTCAAATGAAGTTATTTGTTTTTTATATTTATTTTAAAGCTAGATATTTATATGGAATCATAAAAAATTTTAATGTACTACACTATAATTATTATATTACTAAATAGGCCAGTACCCAAAGGTAAATAAAAATAAATAGGTTCATTAAGGCTTAAACTTAATACATTCCATTTTGTGACCTTGAATTCCGATCGAAAGACATTAGAAAAGGCACACGTATGTATGATTTTTCACGTTTTGCATTTTATCTCTGACCCTATCACGAAATCCAACAAAATTGTTGGATTCTTTTTGATTCTCGATAAAATTATAAAGAAAACAAAATAAAACTTAACTCGGTACGCTCGTTTGTTTCGGAGATATCGTAAATCAAAAATAGATGGAAATTGCGCAAAAATCACAGAAATTTCACGCACATTTTTTTAACGACTAGGTTGAGAAATTTTCATACAGTCAACTCTCTACCGCTAATAGAACCAGATATATGACATTGTGAAGTTGGGTCTCCGCTTAAAATAAATAACAGAAATATATTCTCTGTCAATTTTTGTACACTTTACAGTCATGATTTTTAACAATGGATCGCGACCCCTCGATGAGGTAACTAAAACTTCTGAATATGTTTCATCTTATTCTCATAATGCAGAGCTTATTATTTTTATATAATAGAAGATGATGAAAATCGTTTTTATACGTTTGTTTCGTTTTTACTTACAGTTGCAACCGTTCTGTGAAAGCCTCTCAATTTCATAAATTGATACTTTCACTTCATCATAATTACTACAGTTTAATATACAATTTTTATATTATCAACTGAAAAACTACAAAATTTATAATTTGAATATTATTATCTAATATATACCTACAGGATGATTCATCATTGCCGTGCCAAACTCGAACAGTATATTAAGATATATATTTTAAACAAAAAACATCATATGAACATGTGTCCGGAAACGTTTCGTAAGAGGGCTACAAACCTTCAAAGTATTTTATTCAAAACTAGTTTTTATTTAATATCTCGAGAACCTATTATGCTTAAGTTATGAAATTTGGTACAGGGTTTAGTCAATACTAAACCCTGTACCAAATTTCATAACTACTTGATAACACTTATCAATATAAGTGTTATCGATTTCTAGTATTAACCAATTATAATTTAGACCATCTAATAGTATTTTTTTTGTTATCTAGTATTCTTTTGTAAGTCACTGAAATTCAGTTCTCACTGATCAACCAGTGATTTTAGACATATTGATCCACTGATTTGTTCAGTGATGATTATCATAGTGCAGAATAGGGCATAGTCACTGATCATCTATCTATCACTGAATCCACTAATCCATGTTAAACTTTATAATCATTAAAACATTCTTTAACATATAACATGTTAATAATCCTGTATTATATCATAAATACTCCTAAATTGATTAAATAAATAATCAGGCATCAAATATATCCTATACATAAGTTGTAGAGGCATGTCATGGTGTATCCTTTAGGTGAAACATGGGCCTATCCTGTTCAAATGATTACCCTTGACAAAACTAGACAAAACGCATGTTAATCCGGGCGCCCTCCCTCTTTCCAGATGAGGGTTTAGAATACTATATAAACGGAACAAAACGAGATAAAACCTAATATCTGTTGGACAGTTTACAGGCCAGGACTTGAAAATTAATTTTTGCATTTGTTACTCTATCTTAACAAACTGAATTTTATTACGGTTACTTTTATGTATAGTCAATTTTTTAATAACATTTTTTATTATTTTGCTTCCTCGCAATATCGAAGATACGAGAAGCTTATTGTGATCACGAAATAACATAGCTTTCGTGATTTTTTTACAAGAATTATTTGTGACACACACAGTTTATATTAAGGTTTTAACTAGAGTACTAGTAGTTAGAATCGATAGTTACATATATTTTTTTAAATTTAAATATATGATAAATTACCATTTAATTATTCTTATAAGTACATACAAAAAAATAATAATCATTTTTCTATAGCTGGATCTACTAGAAAATAAGGACCTTACATGTTTTTCGAATTAATGAACCCTTAGCTTAATCTCTGTTATAAATTAAGCAATCAAAAAGTATCTCTCTAAGTTTGAAACAAACTAACATAACCTAATAAAATTAATAAAATCAATATTTGATTGAGTGAGTTAGTTTTGAAACTTAGTATTTTACAAATACTGAAAATCGTTTTTTGTGATTTATTCGTTTTTAAAAAAACACAAATTTTTTATCGTATTTTATCAAGCTAATATTTCAGAGATATGTAACACATATCAAATACGTTTAAGAACCTCTGGTATACTCAAATAAACATATATACATAAACACTCAAACAATCACAATAAAACTTGAGTAACAATTGCCCGTTTTTTGTATAATCATACAACAAGACGTCGTTGTTATATCATTTGTTAAAACCGACCCTATAAAGGCCTGCCGCCGCTACGGACGAGCCTAAAGCCTTAGTAGGTAAGGACGTCGGCCACGCGTTAAACGCGCTTATATAATACAACGCAATTCCGTTAATTAGCTCCATATCCGTTAAACTGTACTTCCGTTTCGAGAATACGCCGACATTTTGATGTGACGTTGAAGTATTCGCATAGCTCACTGTGTGTGCGTGAGTTTGTATGTGTGTTCTCTTGGATAAGATGTGCAAAGGGTGATTCAATAACATAGGGACAATTAGAAATGTTGTAATAACCTTTGGTCAAATTTAACGATGTGTGATTGGTGCATTTTGAAATGCCGCCTCGAAACTAACTGATAAATTTTAAATTAATCAACAGTATTTTGTTCTCAACTTTAATTTCATTAATTTAAGCATCCTAGATAAAATTATAATAATATTTTTTGACAGATATAAATTTGAAAACAAATTTTATTAAATTTTGTGGCGGCATTTCAAAATGCACCAATCACACATCGTTAAATTTGACCAAAGGTTACTACAACATTTCTAATTGTCTCCATGTTAAATTTCCTATGTCTTAATCAACTTGGAATACACTGTATATTGATAAGAAGTACAGTCGGGACTCGTTTATTCTAAACCTTCTGAATCGTTTTGAATCGAGGAAGTCGTGTTTATTCGAAGTCGAGAGGACCTCCCACCAAGTTATGTATAGATCCTTGACCAATCAGCGTTGGCACGGGAATTGACGTCACCACAAAGATGTATTCAAATGTTATAAATGTATAATAGAATATCAATTACAAGAAATCCTTTATTTATTCTTGTCTTCGTATTTTTGATATACATATACAATCAAAGAAGTGCAAATTTGACATTGCAAAATCATGAACAAGCTATCACGTGTGATAGATAATTTTTTTAATTTTTCAAAATAATTCCGAAAAACGCTAAAAATAATATTTTTATATTCAAACGCTAATTCAAAGTCACGTGATATACGTGACGTCTGATATCAATAAACAAACTGAAACGAATCGATCGAGTATTTTGATCTGTAGCATGGATTCTGAATTGTGACGTCATAACACTAACAAATGTGCCAGACGCGTTTGTAAGCACTTGACGAACATATTAATAATTTTTAAATTAGGTTTATTTCACGTAAAAAACTCGATTGTATATTATGATAACATACTTTTTAGTATGTTTCAGAATTTATTGTCAACTAGCTTCGCTCACTTAAATATAAATTATAAATTTTTTTTCTTTCGATCTCGGCATGTTTTTTTTACATTTCTTAAGCGAATATATCAATAATAACAAAACGTTTAAATTTTTAAATTTCTTAAATTATCAACTTTCATTTGATACCCCACTCCCTGGGATTGAAAGCGCTAAAAAAGGCTTAATATTGTATTTTTATTACTTATGCCAAATCTCATCATTAAAAATATCTTATTAGCAACTCATTGTGAAATAATTTAAAAAATTAAAAAATAACTTCTATTCAAATCATCATAAAAAAACATTTATTAAAAATTAACTGACAATTAAAATAAAGCTGTCATCGTAAAAATTATAATAAAATCACAATTAGAAATACTTTTAAAAGATTTATTTATAATTAAACCACATATTAATATACTCATTATTAATGAAAAGCTCCATTTTATGAAACTCATCAGATTTATAACAAGAAAATAATCAAACAATTAAATGAAATACTTATTACTTGTAGTACCTTTTGTTTGTTTTATTATAGTACTTTATGAAAGATATCTCCATTGTCTTGAATAGTTTTAATCCGATATTCGAAACGAGGAGACTCTCATTTAGGATTGTTGATATTAATTTCCACATTGATAAACTTGTTCTATACATAGAACAGAACATTTGGGCTCATACAAAATAGTGTGGCACATGTATTTAACACATACACACACACACATGCGTCTTGCGTGATGCTGTAAGTTTTGAAATGAGATGGGATGTAATGTAGGTTAGGTTCTGAATTTGGGATATTCTCTTATAAGATTTTTAAAGATAGTAGTGGGCATATACATTATACAATACTAGCTGGGCCCGCTTGGACTATGGAATTATTGTTTAGGATTTTTGAAAAATATAGTTGAATTAAGTAGGTACAAACACGATTAATATAATTATTATCGTAATAATAACTAATCAAAACCTAACGTACCTAAAAAAAATCATTTAAACAGAACAAAAATTATTTGTAATTTTTGTTCTGTTTAAATTTAAAAGTTAATAATTGAAAACAAAATAAACAACTGCCGGCCGAGCGAAGAATCTTCCCTCCCCCCGAAACTTCATCATAGTTCGCGCGAATTGCCGCGAATAATATGTTATTGTATGTATATATATTTCACGTTATTTACTAAACCAAAACACCAAATTGAATTCTATAAAGGGCAAATTATATCTACATTAAGTACTTATGACGATGAAATCATTTATTTCGATAAGGATTAATGTTTTGCAGGTCATAAGTCCACGTAAACAAAACCCAAATATTTTAAATTTTCTTTGTAACATAAAAGCAGTCATTGTGGCTTAAATATCTATCTCGTTTTTTAATAAGAATGAAATAAATACTCCTGTTTAAATAAGGACAAGTATATCCCAAACCTGTTTCTATCTCTTTCTTTTGACACGACTCTGTTTTTGTGTCAAATGCGCAGTCCATGATCTATGTCTGTAGTGGTGGAACTATCAACAAGATTTTGATGATTTCGCTGATTAATGTATTGTCAATATGTCAAGAGGAATAGCATAACTAAACTTGATCAGTTATAAACGCCATTTTTAAACCCGGTTTTACTACATCGGTTACAGTAAAACCGGAATAACAGCGTTGTGTAAACGTATTCATAGATCGAGTGTTTATTAAATAATTGCATGTTTTCATAACACAACGATCCGATTGGAATCGACAAGAGCGATGCGTCCCAAAACGAGCACCGATAGTGTGGCACTCGGGAATCGAACCCGCGCACGGAAATCCGTTTAATAAGCAATAACAGCCCTGGGCGTTGCGATGTCTCTCCAGATATACCAGTATTGCGGATTTCGCGTGCCTACGATTCTTTATATACTTAAATTTTAACTGATATCGTATGGCGGCGGTATCCAGGTGCCTTTGGCCGATAGTGCGTCTAGATATCCCGCCATTTGTGCTGGAATATCTCTCGATATATGCGATCGAAAAATGCGTTACAATATTATCGTTTTGTATTTCTTATATTTTATCATTAATACGTAGGATTTCTTCGATTGTTTTTATTATATTTTATGGAAGTATGTATAAAGTTTTATTTGGATCGTTTTTTGAGGATATCATTTGAATATATTCAGTGTTTTTAAAAAAACGGGATCGTTATATTAAGAGAAAAAAGAAATATCGTTTTATTTTATAATATGTTATTTATAGCAAAGTTCGATTCGGTTTCCGAATATCTCATTTGTTATACATCACAAATAACTGTATTGACTGATAACATAGTAAAATAACTAATATATTATGTATCAAACTAATAAAATATTAATTCCAATTATTATCTTTTCATTTTCATCATAGGTCAAATGGTCAAATCACTATTATTACTAGTTTTCGAGCCAATTCTGCTAACCAATTTCAATGTCTAAAATAACCATGAACTAATTTATTTTCATGAATTGGAAAATAAACAAATCGAAAAAAAGTTATACCCATTCATGCAAAATATACAAAAAAACATCATTTAGAGATATGGAAAATAATTAGATTAAGTCTGATTATCTATGTATATTCTTAGCACCCGAAGAAAGTATAGTAAAGTACTGACACCAGTTATGGCCGCTATATGAGCAAGATTAACTGTTTTTGTGATTTACGGGCTTCTTTTTTATAATTCTCATTAACTCATGGTACTAATAAAACAAGTAAGTAACTCTTTATTTAATCAATTTATTTACCAAAGTCCGCAAATATAGTTTTTTTTTTTTAATTATAGCCTTTTATTTTGTTTATGTTTTTTCTCCAGTAATGGATAAAGTTAAACCAGTAATGAGCACGCAGTGATGGACACTTGCTAATGATTACAAAATGATAAGTACTACGACAAAAAGATATAAATGCAAGAATCGTCAAATTTAAAACAATGTAAAGCAGTTGCTATGTAAATGTCCACCATTTTGACACCTATTGACCGATTGTCATCAAACCATACTGTAAGACTGTTAAATGTATATAGATTAATATTCAGAAATGGTAGTTATCAAATATCAACCAATATTTCTAATTCAATACATTTAATTAAAAAATAACCATTACTGGGGTCATATTCAAGACTGGTGCCAGTACCTTATATAAGTATCAATTATAAATTAATAAACTTACAATATTCTTCTTATAAGTTTTAGGTAGTTCTAATATAGTCTGTACGAGTTCATAAAAAATTAATTAAAAATTGAAAAGTTCTGCAACCAACCATTGGTTCATTACCAATTCTATACATGTTCTTTATATTGAACTGCATTATGTCTTAAACATGCACCGACCATTTTCATTATAGAATATTAAATTTTGTTTCGGGACTTTCCAACTTCTTCGTCTTAAAGAATTTATATATAAATTTTAACTTCTCGCATATTTCTACTTAATATATCATGTATATTAAAGATGCAGACGTCAGTTTTTCTTGAACTATTAAGTGAGGAATACTAAAATAATTAATGACCTCAAGTCATTTAAAACCATTAAAAAAATTGTTGTCTATCTTTTTATTAATATTTTTAATAAACGTGAAAAGTGAATTTAAAATATACACTACCGTCCAAAAATTTGGAAGCAGATATATTTTTCTGTGTATTAAATCATTATTACCTCAAAATGAAAAAAACAGAACCCGTCTGTTTGTCTGTCTGTCCGTTAAGATCCTTTTTCTCAGAAACATCCAAGCATTTTTTGTTTTATGTATGTAGTTTGTTACAAACACTAAAAATCCATTATAATTTCGGACAAAAAAAAAACTGTTAAATTTCAAATACATAACTTCTATCAAAATAATATAATTTTATTAATATATATGTAAAATTAATGTAGACAGTTTAGTAAGTCAAAACTCCATACATTTCTTCTTTCTCGAGTTGCAGCTTTTAATCAGAAATCTTGAAATATACGCTTTAGTGAACAAGAAGAAAGTTCGAAATAATTAATTTATAGCACATTTCCTCCACAATACACTCTTTCATTTGAACTGGAAAAGAGTTTTAGTAGGTACTATTATCAGTGGTGGCTCTTAATAAATTCGTGGAGTATAATGAAAATATACACAGATAGATTTAAATATCTATTATACATAATACCTGATTTCAGTAGTCCTTTAATATTATTTGTATTAACATAATTTATTAAATTACATTTAAAAGATTTAAACGCAAAACTACTTATATGTTAATAATAACTTTTTATATAGTTTTTAAATATAAATAAAAAAACTCGTATGATACGAGTACACAAAATTATTCTAAATTACATTTTACTTTATCTATCACTCCAGTTATTTATATTTGGACTGCCACTGTATGAAACAATGATGTCGCTTTAATTAATTTTTATTTTATTTAGTAACCAGGTAAATTAAATTTTCATTTCCCTGTACTATGATTTAATTAAATAGAACAATGCATTTGAGTTATTAGGAGTATATTTTTTAATTATACCAACTTCAATAATTTATGTTCAGATTGTATGCATATCTTATTTGTTTCTTAAATAAAATAAAACAAAAAATACTGCTATAGTAAACTACTATACAATTAAATTACTATTCAATAAAATTGATTACGTTTATTTTAGAAAATTAATTCGACTCCCTATATCGGTTCATGAGGATTCAGGGAATAGACACACGCATACGTAGACAGACAGACAGACACGGAAGGAAAAGTGTTTGTCTTGACCTAAAACGGAAAGATCAATTTAAAATTCTGAAATCGAGAACAATTTTTTTGTCTCATTCTAAAACGATCACAAAGCTTCTCGTATCTTCGATATTGCGAGGAAGCAAAAGTTATATATTTAAATAGGAATCTTTAGTATTAATCACATTTGGGGTACTTTTGTCGGAAGAGGGGGAGGTAATTTCTTTAGAGATGTATTTGTCAGGGCGTATTTGTCGGGGGCACTATTGTCGGTGTACCATTTAGAAAATACATCGCCTTTCCACATGGAAACTGTAAAATGTATAACCCTTTTAGAAAGAAAATAATAAAACGTTCTTTATAGTCATGCTATATTCGTAAATCCTACCAACTCAGCTTGACTCACTTTCCAAAGTGCAATACGCAAGTAATTCGCGAATTTCTCTAAAAATGAAACCATAAGAGGGGGAGGAGATAAATAAAGAAATGTTCGAGCGTAACCTCGGTTGATATGAACGTTTCCTGCCCCCCACCCCCCTCTATCTCGCAACCCCCTACTTTTTATATGTCGACAACGGAAGTGTTACGTTTTATCATATTGCATTCAATGAAAAGATCTTTCTATTTTTCCTCGTACAGACGTAATGTTAGAGAGTTTCAAATACAAACCTTTTTTAGTCAGTGCCGGCTAAGATAAAACAGATAAAAAAATGTTTTTTTTTATTTAACTTACGGGTTGTTTGTCTATGAAACTTTTCGGTCTCTTTAGACAGTTTGTTTACGTTTTTTACTTAAAAATGTTATTTCGTGGATTTTGAAAATTGGCAAGAACATTCCAAAATTAAATTTTACTTTATGTACGTACAATATTTCGAGATTTTGACAGAAATATCCATTTTGATCTTCCCTGAATCAATTCTGACTATTTTCACAATGATGTATGTTTGTCTGTCCTACAACCTGGGAAACGGGTGTTTATTCTTGTCAAATTTTGAACTTTTTAAATTACTTTTGAAATGGTGCATATGAGAAAAAAATGTTTTAGATAAAAATTATAGATAATGTAATTTTCTATAATTTTTTTCCTATTCACATTTTTCTATCCTTTCTCAGTTAGCCAGAAAGATTTATTTTATAGAAATATACAAACACACATTTACCTCCAATACTGCGAAACTCTTGGCAGTTTTTAAATGTATTTTTATAAAAATTAAAATAAAGGATTCCTTTCGAAATAATCTATAAATATTTTGTTGACTATGGAATTTAAAACCCATCAACGATTTCCTTTAATAATATGAATACTTTCAAGCTGTTTGAATTCTTCACTATGAAGCTACGACATACAAATTAATAAAATAAAAAATACATATTACAAACAAAACCAGCCGCTGTGAGTTTAGTTATTACAAGATGACACACATATGCGAAATAGGAAAACTAGCTTTTCTCGATCTAGAGCGTAGATATGAGCGCGGAAAATGTGTTTTGAATAAATTAACTTTCTATTTCCCGCGTTTGCTCTGGCTACACTTTTCACGCAAGAAGTGTAAAGTACCTATATACACTTGTTTTCAATTGCACGTATGTGTATTGTATATGTACATCGCATATGTTATGTAACATTTCATTACAATGTGAATGCATGTGCGAAATAATTACTCTATGGATGGTAGAAAGATATTACCAGGGTTGGATGAGAGTATTTCATGGCCCCGCCATTCTAATTTGCGCGGGATAGATTCAGGTATAGGCAGTATTAAGCTGTATGGGGTTCACGGGTGCCCTTTATAAATAAACCATATAACTTACAGGGTGATTTACAACTAGTGTAAAAAAATTTAACAGTAGATCGAGGATGTAATTTTAAGCAAAAAACCTCTAGAGAGCTACAGTCTTTTATCCAAAATTAGTTTTTATTTAATATCTAGAGAACCCATCGTTATGAAATTTGATACAGGGATTGGTATTAATAAGTATTATCGATTTTCAGTATCAAATAATAATAATTTAGACCAGGGGTGTATGGGGCCAGTGGGCCCATCGATTTTTATCAAGTATTCTTTTTTCCTTAAATTGTTTCCTGAGTTGGGTGCCTGTAGAAGATTATATGATACAAAATACACAAAAATATACTTGTTAATTTGTCATCAGATCAACCGTTTTCGAAAAATATCGAAAAAAGAATGTACTGCAGAATTTTACTTAATACGGATGCTTCAAACTACACAAAATAAGTTTATATTCTTGTTCTACAATTAAAAATAAGATAAAAAGTTAATACAAATATACCCAAAACTGCATTTGTAACAACAAACACCCATTTATAGTATCGTTTTTTTATCATGTTAGTAAAATACGTGTAACAGTAATACAACTGGCTATAACTCTATGTTGATTAGTATAAGGAGGTATATTTATATTAACTATGGGGCTTTAGACCTTAGTATTTGATATCAACTTCAATTTGATACTTCTAGCCGTTTCTGAGAAAAAAGTGACGATAAAATTAAGGAAATAGTGTAGACTGGAGGATACTTCAAGATCAAATTCAAAATTAGTAATAAGAATAAGTTTAAGGGCGGTCCAATTACTTATTTATATAATATTTTCTATTTGAATTGTATCATATTAAGTCCATGATGCTGTATACTGCACCTGAAAAATTCTGTAATATAAAGGTTACATATATCAATTCTAATATACATACATACATACATTTATTGTGCATTTACAAGTTTTTTTTTACGAGTTTTATAATAGACACAGTGTGTCTATTTAACATTTAAAGTTCACATTATAATTACACAATAACGCTTTGGCATTTATACATATATAATGAAACTATACCTATATGTGATACCATGTTCTTATACGCCTAATATAATATATATGTATGTACATTGTACATACACATACGTAGTACATGTATGTTCATATGCACAATGTATTTATATTTGTATGTACATTATATGTATAATCAGTAAATATCGTATAGTATATGTGGGCAGTTATAGAATATTCGATTAATTGTACACATATAACATTATATACATGTTTGTATCTATATTAAATAATAATACAGTAGTGTGAAAATGAATCGCAAATCAAAAGAACAAAAAGCTGTTGTTTTAGCTTTAAGAAAACTAAATTTATTAATTCGAGTGATAAGCACTCGAATCAAATAGGAGGTGACGAATATTGATCTTAAACATTAAATTTCACAATGGTTATGTCGTCTTTGAGTTATAGGCAGGCAGGCACACAGTCAGAATATATTTCCATCAAATCTCAAATTCAAAAAAAAATCGGTTTAACAATATCTATTTTTAGTAATGCCATCCTAATAAACGAAAAAAATTTTAAATCTAACTTTTTTCATGAACTGTACACTGTACATATTCCATGTCATTATATTTTACTGTATGCGTATGTTATAATTTTAACTTATGTTAAATATGTTTTTTTGTAGCAGATTGTGATGTGATGTCACATTTAACAGTAAAACTATAAATTGGAATAATAAAAATAGGAGCAAAATTTAAAAACAGGTATAAATGGCTTACAATAACAGCTATTTCTAGTATCAAAAAAAAATCCATCACATTGCTTCAAATGTAAAAAAAATCTGTCCGCGCAATCACTATGATAATTTTTCTTTGGAAAATCGTTTAAATAAGAGCTAATGGTTTGATAGAGGAAATATATGATACATAGATTCAAAATCATGAAAATAGATTTACCAAAAAAATTTTAAGGGATTACACCACCCTGAGATTTTCAAAAAATTTAATTTTGTCTTAAAAAGTCACAATAAAATTACCCTTTTGGGTCACTTTTTCAGAGCGCCAGGGTGGTTTAACCTCTTAACAAAAAATCCAACAATTCGCATGCAACATGTATCCAGGTCTATATATGTTAAATAATTAAGGTTTAAACAATGTTAATAGCCATCTGCACCCCGCACACCATATCATATCCACGTATAATAAGAGAAGGCATGTATAATGCATGAACGATACCGCTGTATGCATGTTTAGTCAAAACTTTGTAACTAACCGAACTAAAAACACTATCTAAATGCTAATACATAATCACATAAGTTACATGATCGAGGCCCGGTAATATCGCTTACTTATCGACGTAAAGTACGAGCCACATATAAATTCATATTCACTATTTTTATTTTGCAATGATGAGTTTCTTTATGATACACGTATTGATTTTATGATTTGTGTTATGGGGCTTTGAAAATTCACACTGAAAGAAAGTTCTTTAAAATTGTTTTGAATAGTTTTTATTTTATATATTTATACTAGCAGACTGAATATTATAGTTAATAATTCACTCCCTGTCACGTATGGAAGATTGTTAATTAGGTTCATTAAATCCATGGGTGTTAAGGGAAAAAATAACCCCCTATCTCGCATAGGAATCGAGATATTTACGATTTTTTCCGACTTGATTTACTTTTATCATCACCTAACGTAACAAAAGATATACTAAAACCTGGCCAGATAACATATCTATGAATTAAAAAAAAACACGTAAATCGGATAAGTGGTTCTCGAGTGACAAAATAAAATAAAAAATAATATATTTTGGAAAATGAATCCTAATTTTTACCTCCATACATTTTAAAGATTTTTTTGGGTATTGATCTTTTCAGAGTTTCACTTGTACCATTTTTTTTAAATTAAACAAAATTTTTGTTGCTGCTTCAATTATCGTGAATATTCCACATATTAGGTACCTACCTGAATTTAATCCAGAATATTTTTCTCTTCATTCTCTCTAAATCATCTTGCACAAACGCATTGACGCATTATGGTGGTTGGGGGCTTTACACAAAACATAATATATTTTTTTGCTCTTCGTACATAAATCATAATAATGGTTTTTAAATTTTTTAATAATAATAATATACTCCCTTCAGTTACAACCATGGGCGTAGCCAGGGTGGGGCAGGGGGGTAAGTAAATCAGTATTATTGTTCAAACAGGGATATTTCTAGACTTCTATGATGTCCATTGGATTTTTGAACGTAAATTTATATTTTGGATCCAGAAAATCAAATACCAAAGTTTTTTTAATCACAATCATCACAATCTTTTATTTTTACATGTAAACTAAAATATCGAAAAATTAAAAATAAAATAAAAACACCTAAAGGCAAAGGTCGCAGTGTTGGTAACAGTGAAAACTGTGTTTTGTGTTAAAATAACTACCCACAAAGCATGGGCAAGGGGGGACGCTTGCCCCACCCCCTAGCTCGTGAACTAAGAGTAACAAATGAATCAGTTCATTGGCTAAATATTGACATTTTTAGATTCGAAAATTTAAATATCATTGTTTTTTTTTTTTGCAATCTCTTGTTATAGCGGGTAAACTATTCATGTCATTGCCTTTTTATCCTTTTTATACAAAAAAAAAAAGTTTTTTTGATATTTCAACTATACATGTGTATTATCAATTCAAATTAGATCGATTTTTTAGATTAAATAAAAAAATTATAAATAAAAATAAAAACACCAAAATAGCAACGTAGAGTACATTTTTGTAGAGGATTTTGTCTTCAAAAAGATATACATATAAATTTAATTGATTTAAAAAAATGTGGCGAAAATAAAAGAAGAAATGAAAAAAAGAATGACTTTTCATTGTTACTTTTTGCGCACCTATATATAATAAATAATGAAAATGTTAATTTTTTCATAGCTCTTTTATAATTCCTCGATAATAATCAAGAACACACCAAAAATTTGATTTGTTAAGTTAATGAAAATCACGGATTTTCACGATCCAAAGTTCCTAGTTGCAACGAAACGATAGAATTGAATTTAAGAAAAAAAGGATTTACCAAATTTTGTTTACATTAATGGCCATTTATCAGAGTCGTTCTTACACATTTCGAGGTCCCAGACGCCAAAAATTTGAGGCCCATTGAAAATATTTTTATTACAAAAATTTTTTATAAATTTTTTTAGGTAAGGTTACCATAATAATGTGAGAGTTTTTTTTGCTCATCCCTTTTTTATTACCTCGGGGTACTAGGCAAAACGCGCCGACCAATCGGTTTCAAAAAAAAAATTTTTGCCCCCCCCTGAACAAAATCCTGGCTACGCCCATGGTTACAACAGATCTTTGATTTGCATTACCATAAAACCCAACCATCTTTTCGGGAGCCTCCCTTTTACCTCGGAAACACACACTTGTGTTATGAACATTTTTTGCAATATTAATTAAGTACCTAAATATTTAATTTAAGTAGGGACTCTATTATATTTAACAACTTAAAATAGCTTGGTTTTATTTTATTAAAGTAAACATATAATTATTTCATAAAATTACAAAACGTACATTGGTTAACTCAATTAAAAATTAATAATTTTACGAACTCTATAAATAAATTATATATTTATTAAGTTTTCACATATTTTCCTTGAACAGCTAACGCATTTGCCTGTAAATAAATAAATTTATTTAATAATATATTATCAAATAAAATAAGGTTAACTTTTCGGCTAACTTCAAACAATATTTCTCTGATTATACCGTTTTTATAATAAATAATAATATACCTTAGCTCTTAACAGTAATTGTTTCTGTGCTGCGTTTATATTTTGTGATTTTCCTTGCCAGATTGTCCACATGCCGGCTTGTAAAGCTCTACCAAAACAGAAAGTCATTACCCAAGGAGTTACACATCTGCCTAAAGAGTTGTATCTCTTAGCGCCTTCTTTGTTAATCGCGTCAAGATTCACAGTAGCATCTTCTTCGGATTGACCTCCCGAAAGGAACCCTATTCCTGGTAAAGCACTTGGAACTGTTCGTAAAAATGCTGTTACTGTAGCTTTAGCGATATCTTCGGCTGTTACTTGTTGTAAGCATTGTTTTCCTGGTGTTACCTACAAAAATGTTAACATAAAGAATTAACAAACGTATTCCTATATGATCGAAATGTGACTTTAATATACATATAATATATTTTATTTAATAAGAAGAATTTTGATACAAATAATTTCATAAATCTATAATCATTTCTTAGCTGGAGGATTGTTAATTATGGACACAAATAAATTATTTAACTAATTGTAAGTAAACATTTAAATTATTTTCATTCATTACTTCTGATTGAACTTCAAATTTATGGAAACTTTTAATTTTTATTACGGTATCTTATTCTAATAAGTAATAAGTAAAAAAAAAAACTAGCAACTTATGACAGAAAAAAATTCTTGCGATTATTTTTTAAAATTAGTAATTTTAGAGTAAAATATCTGCCTTGAGTGCCACGGGACTTTCTTATAAGTAATCCTGACAGTGAACAGTGCACGTTATTCTTAATTTATTAAAACACATTTCTGACAAACTAATAAAAGATAAAATAAATGAATGGGATATAAAGTATTGTTGAGATAACGACATTGTTCTCACATGATGATGATTCTGTGAATCGAAAGCTTGCGTTTATAAATTTTTTCAATATATAATTTCTGACGTTTGGACAATCACGTTGTTTTTATTTTATTTTATGTATTAAATGAATTTTTTTAACGTTTTAACCAAAAAAGGATGTTAACTCTTGTCAATTTTTGAATTTTTGAACTATTTTTGATATAAGAAAAAATGTTTTAGATAAAAAATGTCGAGTAAATATATTATTATCTTTAATTTATTCTCCATACATTTTTTTCCAACATTTATGATTTAGTCAGAAAGATTTTTTTTAAATAATTATTTAGACTCACCCACACTGTTTACTCTCAATATTACGTATAAGAAAGTACCACGGTACCTATGGCAAACACGCACACTGTTCAATCTCTGTAATACATATAAGAAAGTCCCATGACACTCATGACAGATATTTCTTCTCTATTATAAACCATTTGAATTATAATATTTTTTTCTGGAATACATTTATCACTTACCATATTCGTTTTCAACAATATTCCCTCAATAAACACATGGTGATCATGCAAGGCCTTGAAAACAAAAGCCAACACAGTTTCAGTGACTTTCTGGCAGCGCTCTAGATCATGATCGCCATCTATAAGTACATCGGGCTCGACAATCGGTACTAGCCCGTTAGCCTGACATATCGCAGCATACCTAGCAAGCACATTAGCGTTCTCTATTATGGCTTTAGTAGACGGCGTGCGATCGCCGATCTTGTAGATGCACCTCCACTTTGCAAACCGCGCGCCGTCCTTCCTGAATTGCGCGCACCGAGTGCCTAAATTATCCAAGCCTGTGAATAAAGTATCTTTGTGTTAATTACAGAATGGGAGAATGCGTGTACATTTAGTGTGTGTATAGGGGGAGGGGAGGGGTAAAATATATGCGTGTACAGAGTCGGTCTCATATTGGAACATTATTTATATTCTCAGCCATATATATAAACTAGCTATACTCGCGGCTTCGCTCACGTGGACTTTTTTTTAAATATAGTTGAATTATTTTAGATCTTTAATACATTATACTGATCAATATTTAACGGTTTAGGCAGCGTATTGCAAAAGAGCGTGCTGGCGGCAAACTTTTTTTCGACTTTTTACTGCTTATTCTTTATGTCACCTTACGTAGCAAAATATATACTAAAACCTGGGCAAAAAACATATCTATAAAATAAAATAAAAACACGTAAATCGGATAAGTGGTTTTTGAGTGATAAGCGCATTAAGGGACAGACAGAGAGACGTTGCGTTTTATAATATAATATAGATATATAATATATTATTTCACTTAATTATTACCTCCTACAACCAACCCGTGGCGCACCCAGAAGAAAAATCAAAGGGGGGGGGGGAGGTAATTTTTTTGTTGTAATTATATATAGGTACTTTTTATTTTTTTATGTATCACAATTGTTAAATTAAATAACCAACCCTGTATATACGATGAAATTAACATTTTATATTAATTTACGTTTTCGATTTTCAAAACAAGATTGTTTTTTCTTTCTGTTTATTAGAGGCTTCTGCTTCAATGAATGCCAAATTAATTAGGAATCTTTAATGTGAATTGTGCCTGTAAATGTTTACAAAGTGTAGAGTGCGATTTAAATTATTAAAAATTATAAAACATTAAATTTGATAGACACGTGTTATTTTGTAATAAAAAGAATTTTTGATAAAGATTTCTTTACTTGTAAAAACATCATGTTTTAAAATTAGTTTTTATGGGATATTGAATGTTATGGAAAAGATTATTTTTTAATTAATTTTAGTTTATAGTCATATTTTTTTAAACATATTCGTTACGGCTTACATAATATAGTACCTACGTATATATGAGTATATTTTTAAAAGCAGGGACGCAAAACCCTTTTTTGTCAACTTGAACCGTATTCTTTTATTATTAACCGGTTTTAATTTTGATCGTTTTTATTTATTTTTAGATTGAATTGAAACTAAATTTAAGTTGGAGAACTCGAATATAGCACATGGGCCATTAAACCATTTAAACCTTAATCCATTCGACCATTTGTGTTTGAAAAAATTAAAAACATCGATATACAAAAATGACTTCTAAATTTTATTTTAGGTACTATTAAAATGCCTGAAAACTTAAAAATTATAATTCATTTTTCATTTTACCGGTGTTTTGATTTACTTTACTAAAACAGCTGTAACTACTTAGCAATTTATCTAAATGATTTAAAATTTTAATATGTAAAACTATACTTTATTACAAATATTTAAACACAATTCCCAGGTTTCTATGGTTTATAGTTCCAGAGTACTATGTTGCCAAACAGGAGACAAGATCATCATTGCACAGGTATAATTTAAATACACAAAATTAATCGTTAAGTTACCTTGCGTGAGTACTTCATTATCTGACCAAAATAACGAAACATCTCCTTTGTCCACTGCAACACCAGACACAATTCCTTGCGCTTTCAGAATCTCGACAAACTTGATCCCTTTACTTGACTTCTGGGTAAGAGTCTCTTCATTCAATATCACTGCAGAAATATAGTCACCTAACTGTTCAGTCGTGAACAAAATCTCCCGAAAATTTTTCCTGTTATCTGAATTATTCTGCAACCCAAGAGCTAACAGTTTCAATCCAATTTCTGTCACTGATTCATCTGCAGCCAGAATTCCTTTAGGAGGTGTTAAAATATGGCTTGTAATATCACGTAATTCTTTTTGAGTTGATTTTGGAATATATGAAGAAAGCATCATGTTTAATGTATCTTTATCGGCGTTCTCTCAAATGACAACTGATAAATATATAAAAGGAATATCTTTAATACATAAATGCTGGGTCAGAGGTTGCCAGCAATTTCAGGGTGTTTTGTTACCAAGACATTGTGATAAGGATTCAATGTTGACAGAGTTGTATCGAAAGAAATGTATACATATAAACAGGACCGGGGTAATGCCATAGGACCATAGGGTCTCCGAACAAACGAAAGTAGGGAAATAAATTACCTGTCGCCTTGGTGCCCCAGAACCTTTAGGTTCTTTTGTCAATTGAGGGACAATTCAGAAATCATCGAAGTTATATTTTGGTGGGGGGAGGTATACTAATGGTAACTATAGTTTTAATAATATTATCATATCAAGTTTACTTAAAATATTTATATTACAGTAAAGCCTCGACATTATGAAATAATACAATAGCAATAGGCTTTTTTATGTTGGCGTTTTTCATGTAGGTATATATAATAAAGAAACATATATTCCAAATAATATGTCTATTAAATCTAAAATTGGAGTCCGTCAAGTATATACTTGTCACTTATAATAGAGCTATCTCTGTTGCCAATTGTTAAATTATAATAATTGAAATTTATATACCTATTACGTACCTGTTTACATTTATTTATTATGACTACAATTACTATTATTTATGTTACGTTATTATTAATTATTATCATTTTTTTAATAGTTAAGAGTTTTTATTTTTTATTTAATTATCTTTATTATCTGATCATAGACCTACAGCATGGACCGCGCATCTGACTCGAAAACAGAGCCGTGTCAAAAGAAAGATATTTAAAATGGTATGGGATATGCATGTCATTATTTAAACAGGAGTAACTATTTCATTCTTCTTAGAAAAGGAGATAAATATATCCCAAACGCCACCGCATCTCTCTCACTGTTTTGAAGAAATGTTACACCATTATGTTAATACAGAATGCGCGGTCCATGCTCTATATCTATGGTACTGATAGTTATAAGTCAATGTCAATTATTATTTACATTTTGTTTATAGTATATAAATGCGTTCTAGAAAAACGTAACATGTACCTACTGAAACGGTGCAAATCATTCTTTTATTTCAATATTTATATTTATTTATAAATGAATAATAAAATATATTACAATTGTAAATCATAAATATATTCAATTACAAAAATAATCACAGCGTCGAATTGCTGGGCGTATTGCAGCAATAGTGGATTTATTTACAGATGGAGCAGAAGTTTAACAATAGAAAAATGAATTTACTAAAACCAGAACCATTGACTGTTGATGGAATACCATTACGATATGTTCTTGTTGAAGATGAAGCATTTCAATTAACAGATTTTTTACTTCTCCGATGTCCTGGAAGAGGAGGCAGGAAATAGAGAATCCTGCACTTGATTAGGGAAAAATTTTGTGATTTTTTTATTGGGGAAGGAGCTATTGTGTGGCAGTATAATCGTGACTGATATTTATTTTATGAATAGTATGGAAAAGCTTGATAATTTTAATTAAAATTCAGATAGTAAATTTTTTAATTTGTAAATAATGGTGGATTGTAATATAATTGAGAATTATAAAAATTGTTAATTTGATTGTCAAAAACATTATTTCTTAGTAAATAATACAAAATGCAAGTAACTATTTTATTTTATTTTATTAAATGTTTTTTGAAAAACTTTGAATAAGGCTAAAATATTATGCGTCTTGTGATCTCGCAACCCTAGGGTTCAGTGTTTGAATCCCAAGGTGGTATGTTTTATTTTATTTTTTATTATATATAACAATACAATAAAAAGTATTTTATCAATAAATAATCAAAAATACATAGTATGTATGTCTCAACAATGACATCATGTAATAAGTGCGTATACAATAATATTTATAAATAAATAGTAAGTAATTTTAACTCGTTAAAAAATTTGACTTACAATTAGTCGGAATGGCACCTGAAAAAAATATTGAAATTTAAAAGGTATGTGTGGCGTCATCTAGCAGAACTAACTTGAACTAACAATATAATTCAGCCAGTTTTTGATAGTTCAAGCTTTTCACACTAGATGTCGTAACATGTACTTTTAAAATTTCAATAATTTTTTCAGAAGCCATTCCGACTAAGTCAAAAAAAAATTTGTGACAATGATGTAACACATCAATACCTCACCATATATAAAAATGTATTTTATAATATAACTGTTTATCTACAAAGGTATAATATGTATGTTTGTTAACTGAGTGAATTTATAACATCTATTTATCTACGTAGATGTTCTTAATTATAGTTATTTGTACCTGTTTATCTACACAGGTATAAAAGTATTGTACAATTGAAAATTACTTACCTTTTATTTATAAATATTATTGTATACGTACTTATTACATAGCGTCAAATATACATACTATGTATTATTGATGCACCTATGAACCAAATTTTGTTAAACAAAAAATAAAACATAATATTGTATGTATATAAATTATATATTTACAAATTAAAATTATAATTAAATTCAATCTTCTCATGCAGATTTTTTTGATTTTTCTGATATTGTATATTTTTCATAAGATTTAGTCGGATCGTAAGGTTCCCATCTACTTGCTGGGAAAATATGTTTATTACGCTCGTACCAGTTCCTCAACAAGACTTTCCCTGCATGAGATTCTTCTTTTTCAACACTAGCATCACTTACCAATCTTATATCATCGTGAACGTCAAATTGAAATAAAGGTCCACTTTTTCCACGTGCCTAAAATTATAAATATTTCTTCAACAGCCATCACTCTAAAGTCTAATTACATAAAATCGGTTAAATATATAGTACATTTATCTTGGATCATTTTAGAAATAACAAAATATCAAAGTTAAGAAATGAAAATATAGGCAAGCCACATTAAGAGGTGAAGCATAAAAAGTAAAAAAGTCAAGAAAAATTACTTACTTTCGTTACAATAAAATCGTAAAAAGTATAATGATGAGGCAATATTAAATCTTCTTTAACATACATAAGTTGATCTGCCATTACAGTTTTCAATTCACTAAACTCTTTACGAAGTAATTCAAGGCATCTCTGTAAAAACTGGTACACGGAATTACCTACATAAATAAATAAATATAATATCTATTCTCTTGGCATATGAGTTTTTTTTAAATAGATATTGTAAATAAAATAAAATAAACCTTTTTTCATTCTAACTGTTCTTCTATGTCCTGATCCATCCCAATAACTGAATGTGATTTCTATTTCTTCTTCTTTTAACTTAGCTTGCTTCTCAGCCCATTCTTGTCTCAATTCTTCGCGCATTTTATTTTCTTCTTCTTCTCTTTCACGATCAGGTAAGAAACTCGTATCAACATCAGGATTCTTTTTTATTTTTTTCTTCAGAGGTGGTAAAGTCTCTAATAAATCAATATCTGTTTTCCATGATATTTCTTCTTTTATTTCTATTTCCGTTTCTTCATCCTCACTTTCCTCTTCATCAAGATTAAATGATAAGGCTTGAATTTGTTTCTTTTGTCGATTTTTTTCAGCTTGTTTTGCTTCAAGAATTCTTTGCTTCTCTCTCTCTTTTTCAGCTTGTTTTTGGGCTAACTTTTTTTCACGTTCTTTTACAATATTCTCTTGTTTTGCTTTCATCTCATTAAGAGTAACAAGACCGATTGTCGAACTCTAAAATAAAAATACAAATTATTAATTTTTTATACATTTTAATAATTATTATTATCTTTTCGTCAAACCTTAAGCTGTTGTTCAACAGCATCATAATGTGTAGCAAATTTGTTTTCTATATTGTTTATACGTAAATCTTCTTCGATTTTCTTTTTACGAAGCTCTATCTCTTGAAGAGCTTGTTCTCGCTTCTTCATCAGTTGCATTGCTCTGCCTGCTTCACTGGCTGCTCCTTTGTAATGAGCCATGTTTACTTAATATTTTCTTCTTAATAAACTCTGCAAAAATGTAAATATTGATCATATTAGAATATGTTAACATTTTAAAATGAGATATAAAAAGCATATAAAGGAGCATCTATAAAATAAATATATTACATCTGCTTACCAATAGATTGTGCTTAATAAATAATATTTAATTTGTCAGTATAGATATTGAATTATATTTTTATCAATATTTAGCTTTACATCTGTCAATACACATCCAACAGCTGATAACAACAAAAGTAGTTTTTGTAGAACTGCCAACAGAAAAATCAAAATAGTTCAAGATTTCGAAAATAATTGTTATAATTATACGAATAATAATATTTATTATTCTGTGCGAATAACCCGAATAACACAATTCAAAATTGTATATGTATTTCAAACACATTTAATAATTCAATATCAAACATATACTTTGTTTCAAAAATTATTTTCGAAAAGCCTTAAATTTTTAAATATAAATATTTGTAAACTTTCTCATTGCAGCCAATATCACTAGTTAAAGTAACCCAAGGTTAGTACTTTACTAACCTTGAAAGTAACCAGTCTGTTGTAAAAACTAACCTAAAACAATTGAAACTGTCAATTAATATCACAATTAATTAAAATGGGTTTTCTTACAGTTCTAAAAAAGATGAAACAAAAGGAGAAAGAAGTAAGGATCCTTATGCTGTATCCTTTTAAAGACAAGCCACTTTTCCTCATCATTATATTTAAAACATGAATACATATTATTTTTCTTAACAAAACAATACAGAGGTCTCGACAATGCAGGAAAAACAACTATCCTAAAAAGATTCAATGGAGAAGATATAGATACAATATCTCCTACACTGGGTTTTAATATAAAAACATTAGAACATAAAGGGTATGTAGGCTTTATTGAATATTTATTTACAAAATTATATATTTATATGTCTTCAAGAAAATCTACGTTCTTGCCACCATTTGAATGACGTTTATTCTTCCTTCTTTTGTGTCTTTTCTCATTTGATCTATTTTTGTTTTTTCTTTTAATATTATCAGATTTTTTATCATCTAAAAATTCATCCAGAAAGTAAGTATTACCGTTTATCTCAACACTGTAATCTTGATTATTTGAAAATAAACCAGTACTATTTTTGTAACATACTTCTTGATTATTGTCTGTTAAATAATCTATTTCTTCAACGACTTCAATACTAGAATCAGGTACATCATCAGCAACAGTATCAAAATTTATGTTTGTTAGGTTAAAGCTGTTATTTTGTTGATATTCATTTAAAACATTTGTCTGAATAACATCATTGAACCAGTAGTTTAATAATGGATCTTTAAATTCTGTTCCATCAGGGTTGGCCATATGTTCAAACTTGCCTTCTTTGGTGTATACAAGCATATGACCTTTAGGTAATCTTGTGAAAAATTCTTCTGGATATGAAATACCATCTTGTTTCTTTTCTTCAAACAATTCAATTAAATTTTGAACTTTTACTTCATATATCTGTGTAGAATTGTCTCTAACTGTTGTTTTATTTTCTTCAGGAGTTTCAAATAATTTTTGTTTCTTATTAACTTTTGTGACCAAAACGAATTTCATATTATCATCTGTCTTATTGTTTCCTGCGTCTATTTTGTCATCTAATTTTGTTTCTTTTTGTTCTGTGTCATGCATTCCAGGTATTATTTCAAAATCAGAATCAGTACCATCATCAATATCCCAAACTATTTTCCTTGCCTCTTGAAACATTTCTTTTATACCACTGTATTCGTTATCATCAATTACTCCATATTTACATCCTTTCAAGATCATCAGTTCTTCTTCCAAGACTTTAACTTTTTCTTTTAATTTCGTATTTTCTGAAGTTAGTTTCTTGTACGTAGCCACTGCAGTTTTTACATATTTATTGAATAACGATGTCTGCATACCGAATTGTGACTGCAGCTTACATTTTTGTGTTGATCCAAAATAATGACCGAATGCAAGGCCAACTGTTATTAAAACTGTAGTCATTAAAAGCATGTTTAGTGAAGAATTTATTTTCGTGTTTAAACTGTTTGAAGTTGTAGTCTTTTTATGTTGTGCTTTAGTTTTTCGTGTGGTGTTTTTCGTATTATTTTCTTTATGTTTTTTATTCAATGGAGAAACTAGATGACTGGGTACTACAAACATGTACAAATATTTTTGTATAATTAATTATATTTAATAAAATACAAATTATTTAAATAATCTTACCTTTTGTAACATTCAATGGAACATCTAAAAGAGCAATGTAATCATTCTCCAAACTATTCAATGCAATTGATGAACTGCTAGACCTTTCTAAATCTGATAAAAACCGTATAAAGGAAGAATCGTTTTTTTGTGGCTGTTTAGTTTTCCTTGGCATATTCTATTTCTAACAAATACACTGAGAATTTAAAAGGTTTAAGAGTCCAAAAAATAACACACCAAAAATTTTATAAATAATTTGCTGAAACAAAATAAAACTGTTTATAAAAAATAATAACCAAACTACTTTGATCTTTTTCAGATATAAATTAAATATTTGGGATGTAGGAGGGCAAAAATCACTAAGGTCATATTGGAGAAATTATTTTGAATGCACAGATGGTCTTGTTTGGGTTGTCGATAGCGCAGATAAAAGAAGAATGGGAGATTGTAAAGACGAATTACATTCCTTATTAAAAGAAGAAGTATGTATTATTTATATTTAACTGTTTATTTCAATTGATTGTTGCTATATTTATTCACAGAGATTAGCAGGAGCCACTTTATTAGTTTTTGCAAATAAAAGAGATTTAGCTGGAGCTTTATCAGCAGAAGAAATAAAAGATGTAAGTTATTTATTTTCTAAAATAAATAATTATAAAATAAACAAAATATTTTCAGTGTCTTGAATTAGATGATATTAAAACACATCATTGGCAAATCATTTGGTGTAGCGCGGTAACAGGTGAAAATTTATTAACTGGAATTGACTGGTTGATTGCCGACATCGCTGCAAGAATCTTTACTTTAGATTAAGTTTTTTTTGTAATTAATATTATAAATTATATAAACTAAATAATTTATTAACAAATTAAATATTATTAATTTTTTATATTGTTTTTAATTATCAATAAAATCTACTGTTATATTTTTCTAAAATATTTTATTGGTATTGGCCTATTATACACCTGTTGCTATGGACTATACCAGATATCTCAGATCAACCATATTTGCTTCTCATCAACTTATACTGGGCCCCCTGAGCATAGGGGACCTCCTTACAAAAAGTGGGAAGATAAAAGGTCACTTGCTGCCTTGGGGCCCCAGAGTCGCTAGTTATAGCCCTGTTTATAAAACATTTTGACGACTTTTCTACCTGATGCATAAAACTTATTAATTATACTAACATTTTTGAAAAATACTTAACGTAAGGCAACCATGATTTTCTTGTCAACAGATCATTGTTAACCCTTAACCAGTCCTGAAACCTGTAATTCCATTGCAGTGTTTTCCAAAAAAAAATGTTTAGTGGTGGTGCACAACTTAAATGTAATTCTCTGGTGGAAAAAGGTTGGGGAACACCTGCTATTAGTAGCCCCATTTCACTTTAAATTTGCTGCTAATAGCTATTAATGACTAGAATTTGAGCTGTTTTTTATATGGCTGTCCAACTCTTCCTCACACAAGTTATATTAAAAGTTTTAAAATATTTTGTCAGAATATTGTTTTTCTCCACCCCTAAAATTACCAGCCTTTAATGGCATATGGCCATTTGTACAGCAAGAATTCACATTACTTATTAAGGACTTAATATACTTGATAGTCTACGTTTAAAGCCACAGATATATAGTGGACCAGTACCATTTTATTAAAATGTATATTAACATATTATATATATCTAAATAAAATAAATAAAGGAATAAATAAAACTAATTATTTGTTTTAATTTTTTTATTTAAACAATCTTACATATTTACGCTACAGGATCGTCACCTTTAGTTGTACGTGTATAAATCAACTGCGCATGATGTTGAATAACTTGTTTAATCAAACCTGTAATAATAAAGAAATAATGCATTAACATAACTCTAAAACTCATCAACATTTAAATCATTAATTAATATAAATATCAGACTCATTATATCAGTTTCGCCATCACAGACATTAATATGGATATAGATTAACATCATTTAATAAAAAGTAATCATTTTAAGTTTATATTTTATTTTGGATGTACCTTTCTGTTGTAATTCAATAAGCGCTCTTCGAGCTAATGATCCTCTGACTTTTAATCTTTCAGAAACGACTGAAGGAGTGATTAATTTGTATTGCGGGACTTCTTTATACAATTTCTCGTAAGTAGCTTTGTCAAACAATACTTGATTGTTTAACTTATCACGAACTTTTCCTTTTGACCACTTCTGTAATTATAATATAACCATTATAAACTGAATTAAATATTATATAAAATAACTATACCTTCTTCTTTGCTTTGCCACCTCCGGACCCCTCCTTCTTTTTCTGGGTCTTCTGTGGTTGTTTTGCAGAACCCTTAGTATCCTTCTTTGGAGGCTAAAAGTTTTAAATTGATTTTATTTTAATAAGACACACTACAAATAACTATTTTTCATCGTGCAGTTATTAAAATGATTTAATAAATTAAGTCTTGTTTAAAGGCTACTGAAGCCACATGTTTTATACCGACATGTGGCAATTAACAAATAAAATATAATAATTAATACAGTAAATATGGATCTAATATGACTAATACCAAGAAAAATCATCCGTTTAAAAACTAAAACCTCTATCTATTCGTTAATATTAAAAATAAAACGTTGGTAAACAAAAATTATAAAATTCTTACCATTATGGAGGATATATAAGAGAAACAGGAAACGTCAAATATAAACGGATGAAGAACGATTTCAGTAACGCATGCGCACAAATATCCACTTTTGGAAAATTATGTAGAATGATCACAATTTAGCTAACACAGCAAATAAGTGATAGAAAGAGGAAATATGATAAGTTACTTTGTTGCGCAAATACGTCATGAGCATATTTATTCATAAACATTTGCAAGTACCGAGAAATGGCCGGTGGAGGGTGACAGATTGGGTTGACAGTTGTTTAAAAAGAAATGATTCATAGTGCAATATATGAAAATAATTATTAAAACATCAATCTAAACAAAGTTATGTGAGAAGTCAGTGTAATAATACTTAGCAAGCCGTTTCTACCGCTAAACATATTTTTGCGAGAAGAGGGTTATGCCCACGTATGCAAAAATAAATTAAGTATTCCTCTATTATGAATTGTCGACTTACAAAATGTACATTAAATCTCATTTAAATTATATGAATAAAGAATAGGAATTGAATTTCTTTTAAAAAAATATTAAAACAAGTATTTTAACATAACCTAAACTATTTAAAAATGCTACCCTTAACACATAAAGATTCTTTACATGGGAGGGGTTTTGGGTCTAGATTAAAAGAAAAATTTAATGGCTGGATAAGACTGATCTTCTCAGATAGAAATTCTAGAAATCTATTTTTATTTCTTATCCTCAATCTGTCATTCGCTTTTGTTGAATTAACGTATGGCATTTGGACTAACAGTCTAGGTAAGTTATCATTTAATTATCATAATCGCATATTATGATTATTAATGTTTATAATTTGTTGTTTCAGGTCTAATATCAGATTCATTTCACATGTTCTTTGACTGTACTGGTCTTTTGGCGGGTCTTGCAGCATCAGTTATTACTAAATGGCGTGCTAATGATAAGTACTCTTACGGATATGTAAGAGCCGAAGTATTAGCTGGTTTTGTAAATGGTTTATTTTTATTATTCATAGCTTTCTTTATTATGTCTGAAGCTGTGGAGCGTGCAATAGAACCACCAGAAGTAAGAAAATAAATTATAGTTCAAATAAAAATTGTCGCTATATGTAAATTAATTTATTTTATTTTAACAGGTTAAACATGAACGTTTATTTGTCGTATCCGTTCTTGGTTTCTTGGTAAACCTTATAGGAATATATGCATTCCAACATGGTCACGGTCACTCACATGGCTCAGGTGGAAGTCACGGACATTCGCATGGAAATTCTATACATCACAACTCCCACGGACACTCACACAATAATCACGGACATTCACATGACAACACACTCGACATTGAACTCAACCCAGCCAACTCCCAGATCATGAAAGGTGTGTTCCTGCACATCTTAGCCGACACACTGGGAAGTGTTGGCGTCATTATCTCAGCCATCCTAATGCAAACATTTGGCTGGATGATTGCTGATCCAATATGTTCAATGTTCATCGCTGTACTTATCGCGATAAGTGTATTAGCCCTGATCAGAGAATCGGTCATGATATTGATGCAGCGGCAACCTCAAGCTCTCGATCACGTTCTTCCTCAATGCTACCAGAAAGTCACAGCTCTCGCGGGCGTTTATTCCGTTCAAGAACCTCATTTTTGGACGTTGTGTAGTGACGTATACGTAGGGGGTTTAAAACTAGAAGTATCTAAAAACGTTGATCCTAAGTATGTAGTTACGCATGCTCAAATGATATTCGCATCAGCGGGTGTCAGACAGTTGTATGTACAGCTAGACTATACACCTATGTGATTAGGCGAAGAGGTGTACGACGTTAGTGCGACAAAGAATGGGGGGCCAAATCAGATTAAGTCTTGTGTCATTTGTTTGAGAGTGAGACATTCAGCTAGACGGAAACTTTGTGATGCATTATTGTTTAATTTTAAAAGTCGTAGGTTAACTAAGGGTAAATTAAGTAAAAAATATCAATTTTGTAATATGGACTTGTTAACAATTTAGTTATTGCAATTTTGAATAAAATATTTATATGAAAAGAAGTGTTTTTGGGAGATGTGACAATCTCCTTTAATGAAATAATTTTAGTTCCAATGTTTTACGAGATTTATTTGTATTATTTACAATTTATCTGAGCAAAATATTCTCTACATTTTAATTGTATATAGTATAAAAATATAAATATAATATATTCAGAAATTGATAAATTAAAATTACAGTAATCCCTTGTAATTCATAAGGGTTATATTCTCAAGAAATATGAGTGATAAAACCATAAATTACAAGGGATTACATATTTATAAATAAAATACGTAAAATTATTTCGCTCTTTTATAAATAAAATATGAAAGTAGTAAAATAATTTTACATCAAAGGCAGGGATTAGTTACATTAAAATATTTTTGTTGATTTTTTTATTTAGAAAACTTAGCTCAGATGTACTTTTTTTAGTTGTAGAACTCGATTTTATATTTATTAGATTTTTCTGCATTTATTTACTGTTTTCACATTTAAAAACAATTAAGAAATGACTAAAATGTAGTGAAATTATAGTTTCAAAGTTAAAATACAATATTTAAACAAATATTTCAGCCAAACAGTATTTCAATAAAATATTTATGTTATATTTGTGGTGCTACTTTGCTAAAGATACATGCCAAATAATTTATACAAATTTTATATAAAATTTATCATTTGCAATTATTTAGTAAACGTACAATACTTGTGAAAATAGGCATAATTAACACTAAAATCAAAATTATAAGGTATTAGAAATTATTAGATGTACTATCAACTAAATACTGTTTTTGTTAATTAAATAGACAAATAGTAGCCCTAAAAATATAGTTTGAATAGAAAACTCAGTGATGTGCTGCTATGGGTTTGCACCAGCTTGATAGAGCCAGTTGTTATATATATAATTTAGCTCATTAGCTGGTTTTTAAAATACTGAAACAAAAAATAATAGAATTTTATACATAATTTTAATGAATGTTGTGGGTGATGTTTCCATATAGTTTGCATTTAATTAATTTTTTTTGTGATGAAGAAGCGCAAGTCGGTTAATAGAATTTTAACAGCACATCACTAACATAACTTGTTAAATGTAGGTCATAAAATATGTGCAAAAAATATTAAAACAATGACTACATTATTATTTTTTACTTTTTATCATTCTTTATCTTTACATTCCTTTAATGCTTTCTACTTTCCAAGTTTCAAAATTAAATAATTGTTTTTGTTAAAAAAAATATTTATTCGTAAAAAAATTATACATATTGATGAACTTATGGATAATAATAAAGAATTTTTATTATTAAATTTGTTACGTTATTACCCTCCAAACTTTTTCAGTATCTTAAAAACTTTATACTTACCAAATTTATAATATTCTTCTTGAAATAATAAATAAATCAATTGTTCTTATCTACAAACAGTTATTGATTTACGATATAAATGTACATTTAAATAATAAAATATTACTATTTCAATGATAACAATAATAAAAGGCTGTTTATTAATCATTTATATTTCTTTATTACTTTATCAAATTAACATGAAAATAAAAATTTATATTTTATAAAATCTTAATTCTAATTAGCTGATAATACTGCAATTTTATATCATAAATATATTCGACTAGCTGATAATAAACCATTCAGTTTTTTAATTTATGGGTAATAATTATTGTTATAAATGTATTAGAAAAATAGAAACAATGCTATAATTATTATCTATGTTTTTACTGATTAAACAACAAACAACTGCTAATTAATATCAAGTTCTGAATATTCATTAATGGACATTAATAAATTAACTCTAATCACATATAATTTGTTTGTATATATACTATTATATTATATCTATTTCAAATAAATAAATATCAATCATAAATACTTTAAGCAAACTTATATTAATCTAATAATTCTTAATATACAAATCACTTTTCAATCATGACTAAATCATTAAACTCTAGAACTAAATTAATTAGAAAAGGTTATTTTTATAAACTATGTGCGTTTTTGTTAAGTTATAAAACATAAAAAATTTCTTAAAATTGTAAAAAATTAAAACATATTAATAATTTGAGATAATACTTTCATAAAGACATTCATTTGAACTATCGTTAAAAGATAAACTATAAAAACTATTATTAAACAATTGAATTGGCGACAATTGAATATGATAAGCATTAGGGTCATCAAATATGTCATCGTCAATGTAAATATCTTCTGTACTGTTGATGTTCTAAAAAAAGAAAAAATTATAAATTATAGTTACTTATAACATGAGATTTGTAACATACATTTATCGAAATAGATATCAGACTCATTATATCAGTTTAGGCCATCACAGACATTATATGGATATAAAAATTAGCATCATTTAATAAAATTAAAAATGGAATATTATTAAAAGAAGAATTTGAAAGTTATCAAGCTTTATAGTTGTTTGGGTGACAAAAATTAACATAAGAATAAATTAAGACTCTTACCGTAAATTTTGAATATCCTTTACAGCGCTTCAATTTCTGCATCGTAATCTTATCCAACACATCAGTATCTGACTGGGTTTCATTCATTTGCAAAACACTGACCGAACCACAATCGCAACACTGCATTGTTTTTGTTACACCGAGAAATTCAAGACTTCGTGCATTACGTTTTATTGTCTGATCGCCATCTTTACGAAATACGACATCAAACGTAGCGTTCATGTCAGGGCTACTACAACTCAAGTTTCTGCACTTGTTATATATATCACAATCTGAATCAGATTTAATGTCGTAAGTTTTATCTGAACATTTTGAATCACCGTCACCGTTGTTATATTTTATATATTTTTTGTTTATTTCATAAATAATGTAAATATCATTATATTCTGTACAAGTCACAACCGGGTTTTCAAATGAAGATGGGTTTGCCAGAGCCATTTCGTTAGGAATGATATTATCGATAACCTCATTGATAATATTTTTTATGTATGTATAAGTATCAGTTTCTACACAGTCATTTTCGTTTATGAACAAATGATCATCGTTTTCACATGTCTGTGTACATTTTTCTAAATTATTCTTTATGATTTCTGTTGATTTACATGTTTGTGTATTCACAGAGATGAATTTCGGTTTTGAGATTTCTTCTTTGTTAGACTTTTTCATAGAGCTCGCTTCTTTTTGTATTATATCATGCAAAACAGATTTGTCTGATGGAACATGCTTCATTTTTGATAAACTGAAAATATTAAGCAGAGTAAGAAGATTTCTATAATTGAAAAACAGTCAAAAATAATTACAATTCAAATCTTAAAAAATGAATTTTGAAGCTAAAAAATTTTTTGTAAAAAATTAACACTGTATTTACCATATTATAAAGGTAAAATCTGTATGAATATTTATTTTTTAAAATAAATTAAAACATTTTTATAAAACCCCATAGTTAAATCTTGAGAAATACTGAACAAACATAAAGCTAGTACAGTATATTCATATTTACCATTTTTGTTTCTCTTGTTTCCACAATGAACTCTCGAAAAAATTTTTCATTTCATTATTCAGAATTCGTTTCATCGATACAGCATCTCTGAGTGGTGTAGGCATGCTAGCATAAAGATGATGACGACTATTAACTCTGGGTGAATGTCTATTGCTGCCAGGCCGTGACTGGGTTAAATTAGGTGGACCAAGCATTGGCTTGGGCTCAATTATTATCTCAGTTCTGTGACTTGCTGGTTTTACTGCCATATCCCTAGAAAAGTAAATACAATTGATGTTTCAATAATTTAATTTAGAGTTGGTGGTTGTAAAGGGGGACCCGACTGTCATGAGAAAAAAATTTTTTTTTTAAGTATCTACTTTCAAGAAAATGTCCACCAAAAATCATGTTTAAATTTGAAAATAACTTGTAGATACGCTAATTCAAACACTAATAGCCTGATTGGAAAAAAAAAATTTTGTATTTGTTGCTAAATTGATATCTTTTTTAACCAAAAATAAATTTAAAAAAACAGCTACATTTCACGATAACTACATTTATGCTGTTTAAAAAAAAAATTATGCATAAGAATATCTTTTTTTGGGCCATCACAGTTGAGCTTCTCTTAATAAATCATTCAAAAATATTACCTTTTAGGTGAAACGGTCGTAGAAGTTTGTGTATTTTTTATAGACTCACGAATCCATGTTTCATGAGTTTCAACAATTGATTTTATATCTATTATTGGCTTTATCACATTTTCAAAATTACTTTTTACATTATTTATATGTGAATCTGATTTATTATATTTACAAGTTCTAAAACAAATAATAAACACATTTTAAATACAAATAAATTACTTTTATAGTCAGTTCAATTTTTTTTTAATTGATTAGAGTTTTTGATAAAATAAATAGCAAGAGAAGAAAAACATTAGATACAAACTTGATAGTTGCAACTAAATCAAAATATGCTCTGTTTGAATTATTCAAGTGAAAAATAATGTTGTAATTATCAAATTTATACTGCGTGCAAATGTGTTGTAATAAAAGTAAAGTTTTGAACTGACTAAACAACAAATAAGTAATTTTAGTGCAGCTAGAATAACTTACTTATATTTTTAAAATTAATAAAAAGAAACAATTACTTTTTTAAACCCGTATATTCATTTATGTTTTCATCATTTTCATTTGTCACATGGTCTTTTTGTGACAACCATTTATATTTACGAAGAGCCGCGTTCGTAGCTATGGGTGTGTCTGGTAAACTTAAGTTAAGGTCTTCTTCTACGAAACGTTTAAACGGCTGAGGTGTTGTAGGTAAGCTTACATAATTCTTTTCTGTATCTGGACTGCCGACACTTAATGTTAAGCTTCGTGCGGTATTTAACGATGAGTCACTAGCATCTAGATTTGCTTCATAACATTCATATGATGGAAAACTTCTCTGCTTTTTTATAAACGTTACTTTGTTTTCTAACCGAATTCGGGGAAGATTTTTATCAATGACTCGTTTTTGGAAGAATGATTTCTTTTTATCAAATTTCCTTCTAGGTGAAATATTCTTTGTTTTCTCATTGGATTCTCCACTCAAATTGCTTACATTTTCTTTTTCTTGCTCAAATGTTTGTGACAGTTCCAAATAAATGAATACTTCGTCTTTATTTTTATAATCAGCCTATAATAAAAATAAAAATATTATTGATTTATAAATATGTATATACATATAATAGGTATATAAAATATACTTACACTAACGGATTGCATAATATTTAGCATTTTATTTATTGTCATATCTCGTTTATTTGCTTCTAAAGTCAACCCGTTAGTTAACATATTGTACAAAGCTCTAGGGAAAATATCAGTTGGTATTTTGACCTCAGTTTTCCAAACCACATACGTATTCAGTAATTGCATGTAGGTAAAGTATTCCCATGGTTCTTTTGCTATAAAAAAAAAACAATGTTAAAAAAATTCCTACATTATTACAGAAATATCTTACGTACCCATGCAAAGTTCTAAGAAAACTAAACATAATGAGTAAACGTCGGCCAGCATGTTAACATCATAATAATACTCATTAAAGAATTCAGGAGCTATCCATTGAAACCACTGCTTTCTAATCAATTTCTTAATATCAGAATCTGTTATAATTGTGTCTGCAATTATTGCCGAGTCAAATCCACAAAGTTTAACTACTTCCAATGAATTGTCCAAAACAATACAATGGCTAGATATTGCCGAATGGATTATATTAAACTGATGTAGAAATGAAACAGCTCCACAGATTTGTTGAGTGTAGTTTAAAGCTTTTTGTAGGGACACTGCGTTTGCCTGAAACAGTAATAAATTAAATAAATAACTTTAAATTCATATGAAGATAAAATACTCTGAGGTAAGAAATCAAATTAAAGCTGAAATATTATGTACTTACCATTTTGTACATATGAGTATGCAAGCTATATCTGAAATTTTCATATATTGGCAGTAATTCATAAATACGATGATGACTTATTCCCAACAGCAGTAAAAAACTCGGATGTCGCAAAGTCCTGAAATATTTAAAACAATTAGATAACACAATTATATTTTAAATAAACAACAAGTGCAGTTTAAATTACTTACGTTAATATTTTTAATTCAGTTGCAAACAATTCTTCACATCGAATGCGGCAATTCGGTGTTATTCTTCTAACAACTACCTTCATTTTATTCCAATGCATTAGCTTCCATTCACAATACTCTCCGAATCCAACTTCATATGATAAGTCACATCTTAAGTCATCGTATTCGACTAATGGAATATTTGTAAAAAAATTACTGAATGGAATGAAACTAAAATTTGTTGTCTGTATCTGCAAACATAAATAATTGAATAAAAGATAAAATATACAACATTAATAATTAAATTTCAAGGTTTTTTTTTTAGTATTGTTCTATATAGATAAACAACATTATTACCTTTCTCAAATAATAGTTTATGTTATACTTTGTGGAAATTTTTCTGTTTTCATTTTCTTGAGCCCAATCTTCCAAATACTCTAAATCTGTTTCTCGAATATATTTTGCGTCATTTTCTGAAAACCGTTTATTCAACGTTGCTCTTGATTTGTATTCTTTAGTCTTGGTTTTATTATCAGGATTATATTTATTGCTAACTAAAAATGTTTCATCAAAATTTTCCAAATTGGTTTTAAAATATTCGCTTGGGCTAAGTGACAGTTTTGATTCATTATCACGAACATCGCTTCCTAAATTTAATGACGTATTTATTTTCAGAACCAAATTATCAATTTTATCATCATTCACTTCTTTATTTTCATCTAATTGTCTATTTAAAGATGAATTCATATCTCCATGACTAAACTTATCATATGATATAGAAGATGATGTGTTTTTATTTTCGTTACTGCTTTTCGAAGCGTCAATCGTTTCTTCCGGAAACTTTATTTCTCTTTCGTTAAACGTTGTCTTTTTATCAGATGGACTTTTTGAAACATTTTTTGGGCTACCAATTGTATGTTTTATATTTTTCCCCATCACATCAGTTTGTTGTAAAATATCTAATTTTTTATTAATATTATCAATTTCGTTAAGCTTTTGTTCTACATCATTAAGATTACAATTTTTATTGCTATTATTTCTACCATTATTTTTGTGGTGTTTCCCGGGACTTGGATGTGTTTCAATTATTGATTGATTTGGCGTTAATGTATTTCTGAAATAAAAATCAAAATAAATCATTATTACATGCTCATTTAGATGTTTTAATGAACACATACAAGGTGATTTACAACTAGTGTAAAAAATTTACAACTTGTAAATCATCCTGTATATTACAAACCATACCTTCTTTCGAGGAATTGTGATAAGGCACGTCTGTATTCAATAGTCCTGATTGTATTTGAGTCAACATCAACATTATTTTGTCCTGCATCATTTTCTGTTTGGGGAATCATCGAGCCTCTTCGAAATTTACTTAAATAAAATCTAGAAGGTAAACTGGCCCGCCTGTCCCTTGATCCTGACCACTCTCTGAAAAATTTGTAAATAATATTATAGTTTTGTATTTCTGATAAAATTAACAAACAGAAATAGAAATCTGGAAGCTGTCAGTGTTCTAATGGTATCTTTAAGTGATCCTTGGTTTCTGGTTATAAGCCATATTATCCTCAGACCACTAGAACTTGACTTACACAGAAATATTTTATTTTTGTCTCAATTAATTAAATTTGTTATAAGTATTCTTGAGAGTTCAAAAAGGTATTACACTTTTCCCTTTGTTAATAAAAAACTATTCATGAGAAATCATAACTCCAAATCGGAACGTTTAATAATCTACATTTACAATTTTGTCAATGTTAATTAATTAAATAGAGTATATTATAACTGGCCATGCATTAAAATGTGAAAAACCAAGCATATAATTATACTTATTAATGACACTATTAAAGAGAAATAATAAATGTTAATTGTAAATAGAATATAGACAATGAGAACATACATATATAACTGTAGGATTAAGATTTTTATTTAAACGATTTATTTAACTTTACGTTCTGATAATATTGTCTTTCTATTTGTACAATAAATTAAATGTTACATAAAACACTTTCTACATATAAATGTAAGCGAAATATGAATTAGGTTGAAACAAAAATGTAATAATCATTTTTATAAATCTACACCGAAATATATTTCATGAAATATTTGTAAATAGATACATCATAGGAGGTAGATGTAACCCATATACATCAAAAGATTACAGCGCAATCATAAAATTCTGCATATTTAAAACAAAATAACATAAGTTTTATGATACATTTCATAGAAAAGATATTCCACTTTTAAAATATTTGTAGCGAAATTTACATAATACCCATTTACCGGCAAATTAGTTTTTATGTTTAACAAAGGGATAGTGCCTACTCAACAGATCTCCTATTGTATTGGTTTACCGTTCTGGCCAATTTATTACTAGCAATGTCAATATCGGGCAGGTATTAAAATCCGGTCAAAATTTAATCCTTTTTCTCTGAACTTTAATCTCTTTAAATATAAAGTATATGTAGGTCATATGTATTAATATAAGAAGAAAATAAGACAACTTATTTTCCAGTAGGATTAATATTAAATACATTTTGAACAATCTATTGAAGGGATGCATTTCTCTAAAATACAATAAAAACATTGACCGAGAAAATAATAAATACAATTACGTAGTAATTTAGTAAAAAAAATTATGTATCGATCAAACAAATATATTACTCATCACAAAAACCACAATGCATTAATTTCCTTTCATAAAATATTAAAAACAAGTGTGATGTTACATATAATTACATATCCATCCCCTATTCCAACAACCACCCTCTAAAAAAACGACAAAACAATCACCCCGAAAAGTAGTTAGATACCTTCCCACATATAATTTATATAAAACTATAAACTTCCGTTCTAAAATCGCATAACAACATCTTTACGCTGCAAAATCTAGGCTACATTAATTACAAAATGACCATACTACGATAACAATATATAATATTTTATTACTGTGTTTGTCGGCTTCGCACGCCACTGTTTAGAACAAAAACAGCCGGCAAATTCCTTCATTACACTGAATCAACCTAACACAATGGGTTATTTAAAAAAAAAACTAGCGGTATTTGTCTAGTCTGGAAGAAAAAATCATCATCATCTTAAATAACACGTTACAATAAAGAAATTTATTATGTATATAAAGAGCTTATAATTAATTAATTAATATTAATAATAAACAATAGGCAAAGTTCAGTAAACATTACAGCAATAGTACCTAGGTACATATTCATTAAAAAGCATTATAAAACTATCTTTTTCCGGGCCACAAAATTTACAATCGACTGTCTCATCTTGTAAAAAAATAAGTCAGTTTCGTAAGAAAAGTATCGGTCTAATGTGAATTTTTTCCAAAAAGTATTCAAATTGTTCGATAATTAACAACCTTTGGTGAATTTAGTACGAGGAAGCACTGTGCATTTACTTGGCAAATGTTTTTTTTCTAATTATTCAGTGGCGCGTTACACAGTAGACACTTTAGGCCACTGCCTAGCACCCCGACATTATTAAAGAGGCCCCGTTAAGAAATAAAATATAAACATTATTTTTGTGTGAAGACCTTTTTTGCTCTTCAGTCTACTATACAGACCTAAATAACTTGGCGCTTCATACATTGTCATCCTGTATCTTTTTAATTGGAGCCCCGAATATTCATTTTGTCTACAGCCCCCAACTTTCATAACGTGAAACTGTTCTTATTATTACTTACACTATATATCTTTGGTATAGGTATTTTTGGAATAAATAAATATGTATGTATTTTACTCTATTATTGAGGATAATTAAAAACCGAGATATAACTTCATAATTTAAATTATCGGTATTTATCGATAACTAATGCTTTTTTAATCGTAAATTGTGCGCAACACATCAGTAAATTTACACAGTAAACTGAATAAAATTATTAAAACAAAAACAATTGTCTTCGAATAATAAATTATTTCATATTATATTCTGTACAGGTGTACCATATAAAACTGTGTGGTAATGCAAGTATTTAAACCTATATGCATAATTCGTGCGCATAGAACAATGATTTATAATAACTACTTGCAAATAATTAAACATTTAATTATGTAACTGTTTCCTTTGAATTTCTTCACGCATTATGGATACGGAATGTAGCTAGCTTCTGGACCTACATTTGGATTAAGATCAAATATTTTGCAACTATAAAATTCACAGTTTTTTTGACTAACACAATTTAAAATTAAAAATTACTTTAATTTTGCTATCAAATCTACGACAGTAAATGCATTGTCCTAATTTAGTACATTAATAAAAACCTTGTTAATCCTTCATACATGAAAAGATGAGGTCAAATCGAACCGCGACCTCTGTTAATTCCCCAATCCGTCTACTACTGAATTAACTCGCATTTACTTACGTAAGTTAATTATATAAAGCTCGTCCTGAAGGTCAAACCTGTCGCGTGGTTCGGCCAACAGTGACGACAATAAACAATAATAAAGCGGTGAAAAAATCTTGACTTTTCGTGTTTTATAATTTTGACAGTAGCGTAAATACCTGTTTAAACGCGTAGGTATATATATATTTCTGGTGATGAAGAGGAAAGCATTCCCTTAATAGACCTGACGCGTGAATAAAAAGGAAGAAGGACAATAATGACCTTTGTGCAATTTGTAAATGTGACTATAGTTACTATCGTCTGAATAAAAACTGAATTTGTTGTTAATTGGGGAAATAATAGTTCAAAGTAAGCTGATCAAAAGTTTCTAAAAAATGTATTTATATTCATTGACTAATTCGAAGCAATTTTTATTCTTTGCAATTTTTTCTAAAAGTTAACCCTTTAGGAGATAATATAAACATAAAATCATGTATTAAACATAAAATGTTTGGATGCCCCTTGGAGCAGAAATTATGGATTTTCGTAGTTTGCGGCCTTCATCACTTTTTTTCGGCACACTTTGAACTATCATTTCCACACAAAATTTCAACCAAAAATCAAAATTCATTACTTTTGTGCGGAGTCCTTACTTTTGCTCAGATCCTGAAAGTTTGTCGATATGTTTACGGGACACCTTGTATAGTTTCGAATTGATAATGAATTCTGCTATCATTCTTCTAAACCATTGTTTTCCAAAATTTGACACCCCTTGAAATACAGGGGTACGCGATTGAATTGAACTAATTAAAAATAGTGTGGATCTGCAAAAACTACATTCCACGGTTTAACCCATTAACGCCCGCCGTACACACTTGAGTACACCTTATTTTATAATTCGTGTTACTTTCTATGGATATTAAATCACAATATTTCCTTTTAAAAAATCTGTTAACGTTATTAGTTTCATGAGTGTTTAAATGTGTTTTAATTGCTGTGAATTATTTGTATATGAATAGAGGCATGTGATATGCCAATATATTTTATCCAACTGAAACAATTTTGTTTAAATCATATGGAATAACTTAAATATACATATAACTTGATTTTTAAATGTAATTTATCTAAAAAAAAATTATATCAGAAAAGCAGTCTTACACTAAATAGGCTACATATCTGCCAAATTTACTCGCACGAATGCACACCGTTATTTTTTTCTAAATAGGTATATTAATTTCATTTTTTTTAAATCTTCTGCATGCTTTTGTTTTCTTTTGGGTGTTAATGGGTTAATGTAAATAATATAATAAATGAATCTCCACACACTCAAATGCCCGTATACTTGACCCGCCACTGCCAACAGCATATGTATTTTTGTGTGAGAGCATAGAAAGATATCGCGAGAGTGACATAAAGCGGTGGCGGCGGCACACAGGAGACACGGTAAGTGAGCACAACATACACACACGGAACAATATGAGACTGATTGATGACAGGTGTGTGAGGATGAAATCACTGTCGGCTTGAGAGAATGATCGGTATTTCTCTATCAAAACCGCACCGAAAATTAAAACAAAATCTACACGTTTACAGCAGCGGAATTGCTTATCATATCAGGCGGTCAAAACTAAGTTCAAACTTTACCTCAAAATGAAAAAAAAAACGAAACCATTATTGGATCACTTAGTTGTCCGTCTGTCTGTCCGTTAAGACCCCTTTTCTCAGGAACGGCTAGAGGTATCAAGTTGAAATTATTATCAAATATAAGGTCTACAATCTCATAATTCTGTAAAAAAATCAAGTCTCTAACTTATTGGAATAAAGAATTTCTGATACTGACTAAAGGGTATTTCCCGTTGACCTAAAATTTTGAAACAGGAGGGAGGGATAACAGGGATTATTATATTTTAATCTATACCGACCTAAAACTGTTGATAATCACCTATGTTCTATACATTATTTATTTCAATCATAATTGTATTATTTACATATATATTAATTAATTCATGTACTTTATTTACCTCAAATTAAAAACGCCTACAATTATGTATTTACTATTGGTTTTCAAGCAAAAATACAATGTAATCTTAATCGATATTTGATGAATTAAAAAAAAATTAAACATAATGTACGGATATAAATGACTACCTACGTATGAAACTATAGACGCATTTAATCTTCCGTGGTGATGTTATTCTTATAATTTCTATATAGGTGCAATATAAATACATTCATTATTAATATTTACCAATATTTCGTAGTATAACAGTATTATCAGATTAAATAAAATTATTGTCATTATGATTATAGTCAATTCATTTAAAACTCCTATTCTGTATTGACTGTACTCTTGGAAAGAAATGATTGAATAGGTACCACAAAAGACTCGGTTATACTCAGAAGTCAAGTAATATATTTTCTACTTAGTGAAAATGTATTTTTATACCCACTGACATAAACTAATCTTGATTAAATAATATATGTAATTCAAGAAAACCATTACTCTACTTAGCATATGAAGTGTATAGTAGTAAAATTAAATGATCTAATTTAAAAAAATAATATACTGCAAATGTCTCGTACACTTAATTAAGAAATAAATAGATAAATTAACTCAAACTGTGAAACAATAAAATCTTAATTAAATGAACCATTAAATAAAAAATAAAAAAAATTTGACACTAACAAAGCTCAACGAAGAATCCTTGAGTAGAAGGTTAAAAAATTATTTGGCAATTTAGATAAACAATCTCCACATTTAATTACAGTACCTGTCACATGTGAGTAGTTTCATTTTGTTTAATTATCAAGAAATCAACATTTAATTATAATAACATTAACACAAATAACAAGAGTACATTTCTAAATACAGTACATATAACTTTCAACTATTATTTTAATGCAAATACAGGAATAAAATTAAAAAAATATCTACAGAATACAAACCACCATTAAAATTAACAAATATGTGTTGATAAAATCAATAAAATAAAATAATACTTACTTTTTGAGCCATTTAAACATCCCCATTTTCTCTATTGTTCTAAAACACTAGTTAACTAATTAAAATATAAGCCAATTTATAACCAAAAACACATTAAAAGTATATCAATTTTACATAACACATGCATATATTTCATATGATCCAGTTAATACGATGATCATTTCAAAACTGTTTAAAACTTGTTGAAGTTCGTGCAACGTGCAATATAAATAAGGTGGGGGGCGTCGAAGGCGTCACAAATCCACAGGTACAATATACGGGGGAAATCATACTTTTTCAAATTGTGCATTTGCTATATTTACCTTCATTGTTATATTTTGAAAACTCGTGTGAATTAGTATTAAGAAAGATAGATACTTAATATATAAATTAATGTTCACTTACTTATTTGTTTTAAATCCAATGTTGATGTAATTACCGTTAATTATTATTTATAGGTTATGTCAACAAACATCTTTGAAATTTATTTTGTATTATTTTCACTGTATATTACAAAGTACACATTTTCCAAGTCTGCTTATATTTATATTTATTAAATTTATATACACCTGCTTTATAAAGACAACATATACAAAATTACAACAATTACAATTATAGGAAATATGACACCACTTTTTAAATGCACGATTGTTGACAAAACAATTGAATATTATGTAAAAAAAAATTAAAAATTGGTTTTACAAAAAAAATATAAATTTTAACAATTCAAAAGGGGTGATAATCTGATAATGTTGAATATATCTAATTAATAATATGATATAATTTTAACACCATTTGTGAAATAAAAATAAAGGAATGTAAAAATAAATATCCCCCTTCATTTAATTAATAACTATCTATAATTATATTTACACATTATGTATAAACTGAAAATAATTTTCTATTTCAATATTTAAAACATTTATTTTCATACATTAAATATTTCTCGGTGGATAAATAAAAACACCCCATATTTAGCGACTGCAGGCAAAATGTTTTCAGTTCAAAGAGGAGTAAAAATAAATTTCATTTCAGAGGGGTTGTAAACTAATAGTTTCTGCTATTTTTATTATACGGTCTGCAAGATGAAAGTGTTGTCCCCTGTAACCACCCTTATAATTTTGCTGCCACTGTTTAGCAATGTAGTATTATGGAATTAAATGAATCTTTGGTCAGGCAAAATTGATCTGATAGTATATAATATATATATACCTCCTCCTGTGGAATACCTTGCTCTTTAAGTGGGTGCACATCAGTTATAACAATGGCAGAGTGCATCAAAAATCATTATATTCCTGTTTATCTAATACATTGTACCTTAGCAAAAGAAATAAATAATTATACCCTGAGTTACAGTTCTTCGACTTACGTCACTTTGCTTTTACGTACATTTTCAATTACCAACATCCTCGAAGAATGATATCTATCGATCTTGTATTTATAATATTGTGCCTGACCAAAGAAAGTTTAATACTAGAGTATATGTAACCAAAAGATTTTGAAACTTTTCATAAGTTTTAACGATTTATAGTTCCAGAATACTATGTCGCTCAAAATAAGCTAATTTTGTTTAACCACTTGGTATGTATATGAATATTCGATCACAGTAATATATACAATAAAATATGCGTTTTAAATATTTAGAATGTAATTATTTACATCTAAAATATTGACGTTTCATTAAAAATATTTTACACTTTACCTCTATTACATTGTTCCCTTAAAAATAATATGATTTATTAAAATCTCAATCATCAAGCTAACGTATAAATTGTTTCTTATTTAATCAGTCTATTAAAAACATCATTCTATCTAAATATCAGACAAATTAATTATCAAATAATAGTACAATTACACATAGGCACCAAATATTTATATCTTTAGTCTATATTAAATGCCTTTTTTTAACGTTCAAAATATTTTGTATTTTTGATATTTAAAAATGTATTTGAAGCTTATTTTTTTATATTTTTTAATTTACGGTTGTTTTTCAATAATACACAGTTAAAATTTTTTACAAATTTTATAACCAAGTGATTTTATTTGTAATAGTTAATTAATTAAGTAATAATAATAATCACTATCCCATCTCAGATTTATAATCAGTAAGATATTAATTTAAAATTCAACACATATGAGCACGGCCAATCAGACAAGCTTGTGAGTGGGGGAAGTGTACAATTCATTGATCAACTTCTACTTGTGAGCTTGTTGAATCAATCTCGTTCATGTGAGTTGAACTTATAAGTAGTCTGGGATATTTTTTTAAACGTTAATATAAAATTGAATGTGTTTTTTTTTTAAACTGTAGTAAAAATATTTAACTACGCTGCCAAGAGAATTAATTAAATCAAAACATAATCTTAAAAAGAGTTAAAATATTTACTATTTTCTTTTTATTAAAACTACCAAAAGTAATATTTATTTCTAATCAAATATATCGTACTTATAAAATTAATAGTTTGTAAGTAAACTAAATAAGAATGAGCAAAAGAATATTAACTACATTTTTGTATTAAAAATATTATCACGAATATATAATTCTAAATATTTTTATTAAAAATCAGTCAGTATCACTAGCTGTTTGAAGTGCATTACTAATCTGGTTTTCCATATCTTTTGGAGGATCTAAATCTGATATATTTACACGTGAATATATTTTTTTAGAATTTTTTGTTACTCCTTTAATCTTTTTACAAGTCCATTGAACAAAAAGTACCAAACACATAATTAAAAATAAGGCAATTACAATTAGAAGGACTAAGTAAGTTCTGTAGAACCATTTAACATTATTTAAGTTTGACGCCAAAGACGAGGGGTAACAATACGTATCAGTAGTGGTAACGTTTGTTAAAATTGCATCTCCATAACATTTTGTACATTCATAGTCATTTGGACCATTGCATTGCAAACATGAGTAATGGCACTGTTGACATATTTGTTTTTTTGCTGTTTTTATTTTTTCATCGCGAGGACGAACTCTTGTGTTGTTATTCGATGGTTTTTTCGAGTTAGTTGATAACTGAACAGGATAATATTGTGGTGGACACGATGATACACATTTTCCTTGATGTAAATATGTCCCTTTGGTGCATTCTATAAAATAAATAATTTATTAATTTCTAAAATGTTAAAAAGCCGCTAACCACGGTGTAGACAAAATATATAATTTTTTAATACTGATATTTTATTTTAATACAATTATAGACAAACAGATTAATAATAAATATAAAAACACATAAAACAAAATTTACAGACTATAACATAAAATGAAATAACAATATCAGTATTAAAAATTAGTTCATCAAATATATGACATCATGCATTAGGATATCCTGGACTTAAATTACTACAAAAAATGATTTCAATAAATAATACAATATTAGTACATGCAATATTAATTTTTTATTCAAGTGTCCACTATTGCATTAAGCTTACTATATACATATACGTTAATAGCGATAACTACAAAATACCATGCAAGTAGACACGTATTAAAAACAAAAAAGCGAGTAAAGTGAGATTAAAACAAGCACTCACCATGGTGAAGTGAGGCACAAGCGAAGTTCAAGACCAAGATATCCTGTATGGTCGCCTGTCAACTTGTAACACTTTGGAAGTAAATTGTATTGAAAGCGTACAGAGATGTACTCAGTCATTAATGTTTCAGGGTAGTTCGTAGAAAGTTGAACTGAGTTTAAATATATTTTTAATTTGTTCAAGACTCATTACTTCATATTGATTTTGTTTAAACGTTTTTTATAATTCCTAATAATTGTTAAGAAATTAAACAACAAATGTATAATTTTATAATAATAAGTTTTAACAGTTCATCTTTCTGTTAGCACAGTCCGTCTTTGTGATTTGTTGCATGTGCAGGAATATTGCATGCAATATTGTCAGAACTAAACTTTGTTGATTTCCTTGTATATGAACCATGCAACACATAGTGAAAAATAATAATATCTTAAACAAATTTTAGTTCAAACATATTGTACAAAAAATCTACGATATATTAAAACAATTCACAATTTATTTTTTCAATCAAGTCTTCATTTTTATACAAATATTGTGCATACATTTAAGAATTCTATTTATATAACTAGTTTGAATATTTATATTTATATATTTATATATAATTATTTTTTGCACCAGAAAAATTGGTTACAGTCAATAATTCTGTTTATTGATATTAAAAACATTTAAAATATCTTGCAAATAATGAAAGAGTTTACTCCCTACAATATGTTTAACTCAATAATAAATAACAGCCTTAAAAGGAAATTTTCAATACTTAAAACTAAATTTATAATTAATAAATTATACAACCTTTCAATGTTAGTAAAGGACATATTATATTGAAATGTTAGTAGCAGAACTAAAGCTGTGTTTAATTTAATTGTAAGTTTAATAATAATATACTTTATTATTTAGCAACGGTAAACTTTGAGGAATAATTTTAGTTTATAAAGTTTTTTTTTCTAATGTAACTTTGGTTTTAGGAATGTTAAAATAAATTTAAATTAATTAATAAAAGATATAAGGGAGGCAAGTGTATAGGTACATTAGGGTGTGTCAAAAAAATTAACATTCGCTCTTGTTATGAAATAAGTTAGTTTAAGATCTAAAATAAATCCTTGCTGAAGGATTACCCTGTAGTTCAATTTTAAGAGGTGCCGCAAAGGGGGTCCCATTTCCAATTTAAATAACATGGGGAAATTATTCTTTAGTACTAAAGTTGGTATTACTAATTCATGATAACTGTTGAAATTTTTTAAGGACATCATTTTGTAGAAGATAAAATTTTCTACAAAGGTGTCTACAAAGTCATGACCATCAATTCAAGTATCAAAAGTTACAGGTATTCTAAGTGATTTATTTATTAAAATGAACATCTAAAAGACTTTCACAACTAAACTATTGTTTTTATAAAAATAAGTTAAATGTTAATTTTACGGGAACTTTAATTCTCTAATAAGATTAATAACATCAAATAAATTTTAAAAATGCAATATAGAATTTAATTGCAATTTACCATACTGCTTGTAACTCGTTGTAAAGGATACATACACTACTATGTACCCACCAAAAAAAGCCCCCTATCCAATTTTTTTGATTCTAAGATGAACTTTTTTCTCATATAAAGGTCTCTTCAAAATCAATATACTTATTCATGATTAAAAGCTATAGATTCTTTTTTAATTTAAATATTATTTATATGTAAAAAAATTGCCTCTTAGAATTGAAGAAATACAGTAGGTATATGCATTTTTACATTTAGAAAGTTTTTAATGTTCTTATTTTAGTTCTGCCACCAAGCATAATGATTTTTTATTGGACTGTAACAAAAATAACATTGACACCATGATCTGAATTCATTTGTTAACCCTTAATTATTTAAAAGTTTTTTATGGGTTAAAAAACAAATTTTCAGAAAAAAAAAATGTTAACACATAAATTTTTATTTACAATGAATTAAGAAAGTTTATTTAAATAAATATCAGAAAATTAAAATTTTTGATAGTTATAATGTGATAAAAAAAAGCTAATTAATTATAAGAATTTAGTTCTTAATTCATTATAAATAATTAAATGCACACCACCATGAAATGAATGATGTATTTTAAAATGTGTTTTAAAGTAACTTATAATTAAACATTAAATAATTTAACAGTGATGTATAAAGCAAAATATAATATAACGAATTTTGACAATAACATTAAAAAAATAAGAGACAATCAAAGTAAAATTTTGAGCTTTAACAAATAAGACATGGTTTGAATTCTGAGGGTTGATGCCGTTACATTACAGTGCTGTCTTATTTGCAAGGTTTTACTGATAAAAATGAAAAATTATATTTTTTATTTATGTATTAATTAAATTGTAATAAGCAATTAAATAATTGAATAACAATTAATAATATAATAAAAATAATTTATAAATATGTCCGTATACTAAATATCGGAAGAAAACTCCTGCATATTTGTTCCCGTATATGTAAATTTTATTCTAATCAGATATACCCTTCCCTATTTGAACACAAAACAACATCGTCGTTTTCTAGAACTAATAATAGGTTTTATTGTTTTTACATCATTATAATAAAAGGAACTATGGAAATAAATTTTTCAAAATAAATAATTAGGCAAATTGTTAATTAGAAATAGGGTCCTTTAACCTAATACAGACACACCTCGTTTTTACTTTCTCACTTTTTACTGCTATTTGGGTCACCGTGCGTGAGAAAAAAAGTAAATCAAATTAAATCTAAAAACTGAAAAAATTGAGAGCTAATTAGATATAAGTAGATCTAAATGTATTTACTATTATGATAGATCTGATCTGTTTTTTCTCCAGTGTTTCTCAAGTTTTACCAACCAAATGAAATTTTTTGACGTGAATAAAATAAATAAATAAATATGACAGTTATTGGAAATAAATTGAATTTTTTTCCCATATTGTTATTATGTAGATAGAAAAATTGTCAGGGCCTGATAGACCCTGGTGTGTCAGTTCAGGGTGAAGTGATATATTGAAATAAGATTTTAAAATATTTTTTCTCTTTAAATTTCTATGGGTTCTTGGTCATACCTTTACACAATTTTGTTACTCATTGCAATGGACATAAAAAATTAGTTAATGATATAATCAAGAAATGGAATTATTTGACCCTATTTTCTAATTAAATAAATAAAAATTAGTTCATAGGAACATTGAAAACAAAAATAATATTCTAATACAAAAATTCGATTCCAGCTGAAAGCTATTCAACAGAGTTAAGCTATCAACGAAATTATAGTATATTGTAATTTATAGTTGGCTTACAATATATATACACAATCACAGACACCCGTATTATCAAAATGTAACTTAAATTATAAACGATATAAATATCCATTGAACATAATATACATCTTGTCCTACCGATTATTTATCAGTCGAGAAAGTTTTGTAACATAATATTCAATTTATAGAAATAAGTAAAAAAGTAAGGAACTATAATACATATATTAAGAATAAAATATAAGTACAGTTTTGATATTATATTTCCTTTACTAGGAAATAATGTACTCAAACAAAATTAAAGGTTTAAAAAATTAAAACATATCATTTTATGTTAGATTATTTTTAAATCTTCAAATAGTAAATCACAATTTTACTTATTTTTTATAAATATTAGCTATCGTTTTTGAGAACAGATGGCAGTGTTTACTCATTACAAATTATATTCGTATAATTTTTATTTATGTTATATTTAAAATCTCGACTTTTATATTTAATAATTCTAAATCTAAATTCCATTTAACGGTAGGTACATATTCTTGATAATACAAAATTTTGTTTATTTTATGTATATATTTATATTTATTATATTATAATATTAGATATATTTAAATGTCAGTATTTATTAAACAACAAAAAACAACATTAATGCAATGTTCAATAACTTTTTATAATTACCTACTTAGAAAATGTTTTATTTAAAAACTCAACTAATGAATTAGAATTTAATACACAATTAATTTAGAAAAATAACGTAATAGCTAGAAATGTTAAGAAAGATTAACTAAACAATTAATATATGACTAGAACAAAACAAATTCTAAAATTTAGATAAAACTGGAATAAAAATGGGAACGTATATGTACTTTTCATACATAAGTGTAAATGATTCAATTCATTTACTGACATTTAATTTATCTTTCACATTAAATTAAAAATTGTTACGCTATAAGATTTAATTCCATCGGTACTGTATAACTGAGAGATTTATAACTAACTACAGAAGAAAAAAGAGTATTTTTCTTAGGATTAGAAGAATTATTAGATATAATATTTTTAGACAAATAAGTACTATAATTAATTGAAAAATGGTTATATATGATTAAGTAACAAGCATTACATCTATCTAAACAACAATCTTTACATGATAATTTTATATTTCGTTCATCAAGTCTTGCTCTGGCTTTATCGTACTTAAGTTTTGGTTTATTCGTAATCCCAATCAAATCACATGCATTTGTATGAGTCAATTTCACGTCACGTTTCTGATTAAATTTGTTCTCAAATATTTTAATAATATTGTACAAACTTTCACAAACTGAATGACCATATAAAAAGAAAAGAAAAATTGTTACCAGACCTAAACATGTTTGGCCGTCATTACGAGAGCACGCTGAATTTGTCATGTCATCTGTGGTTGTTCGATGTACCTCTACATGGTTAGTTTCATCACGCACCTGTTTTAAAACAAAATAGAATTTAGATTATTTTCTAAGGGGTGTATTTCAAAATGAAAATAACGAAAAATTGTAATACCTGTGGTTCCTCTCGCCACTGGTCGCTGGATGATGCATCAATTGAATTATGTTCATAGTCATTTTGTGCTGTAAGTGTAGTTTTACTTTCTATTTCATCTTCTCCAGGAAGAGTTGTTGTGCCATACAGAACCAAATTCCATTCGTGTAAATCAGCATCTGTTATACAAAAGAAAAGAAATTAAACTGGTGCTTAAGAGTTAAATAAATACACCAATAACTAACAAACAAAAAATAAAATATTACAAAAATAATATCTGGAAAAAAATAAAACATAAAAATCACTAGCTGAAAAAATAAAGGAAAACGACAGCATGCTATGAGATTTGTTAGTAAGTACCGTTGATAGTGGTTGCATGTTCAGTTGGTTTTTCTCGTTGAACATTAGCAGCTTTAGTTGAAATAGGAGCAGGTGTTTTAAGGTTATCAGGAGTTATATTTAAACTACCACGTATTTCACCAGATTCATGAGTATATTTTTTTCCTTTTCTATTAGGTCCATCAGTGTCTCTACTTGTTTCTGAATTTTTTGGACTTGCTCTTCCGTTATCCGATATTATTCCATAATCTGGATTAAACTGAGAAACTGGATAGTTTTCATTCATAATGTCTGCACTTTCTGATTTTGGATATAGCGCAGGATACACATGTTGCGCTTTAGGATACTGCTGGAATATCGTTGGTAGTTTATAACTGGACACAGTTGTAACAAGAACTCCAGTATTTTTAACAGTCTTCTGATTTCCTTTCTTAGTTTTAGAGTATCGTATAAAGTTTCTTGGATTATCGGTCGTAGGATCTGAACCAGGTTTATATATTTTTGGTTTAGAAGATATACCCTTTAGTATAGTTTCTGGACGGACAGTAACTTTATTTTTCTGATTTTTATTCTTTGGATTTTTAGTCTTCTTCGGATTTGCATAAGGTGGTTTACCTATCGTTTTATTTTTACCTTTTCCTTGTTTAGACTGTGTTGTGTTAGTACGTGATGGAACGTAAGGATTAGGTAATGAATAATAAATATTTTTATCAGACGGTTCACTTGTTCCATATAAAATAAGTGACCAGTTTTGAAGAGTTGCTCGATCTAATGAAAAAGCAATTAGAATGTTAATAGCTGATGGTTTTAATTTATTGTTAATGAAATTATACTAAACTTTACATGTATACTTACTCAGTGTTCTTCCTTCATTATGAATTTCTAGTTTCCATTCACCGAAAGGCTGCTCTCCCCATGTATGAACAGACATAAAAGGCCATAACATGAAACCTTGTCTGGAAAAATCATGAGACCGATGTGCTAGTAGAGTTGATCTCGTTCCAGCCGGTGAAGTTAAATTTATTTCCAAATCACCACGTCTAAACGTAGCAAGACTTATCTTAGCTTGCAAATGTTCTAAGTAATTCACACCAGGACAATCTTTGACAACTAAACTAAACTTCTTACGACTTTTTGCTGGAATTGTTCTAAAAATAAATTAAATTTAAGTAGTATATTGTTGATCTGTCGGTATTAATATGATAAATACTTACGGATCTAAGATTTGAGCTGAGACTTCACACTTATGTTGATCAGGAACGGTTTTCCATGTTCTTGCAAGTCGAACCATAGCTGATGCGTCCATTAAACCATAACCAAAAGAATGACTGACATTTCTACCAACACCGTTAACCTATAATAAGGCACTTCATTAGTTAGCAATATGTAATACACTTCATTGAACATTTCTGCAGGAATGTATTAACTAGAATGACAATCATACCTGCCAATCGTTGGCATTTAAATTAGCAGGACGTGCCGTTCTGACAACAATATGCTGCATATCTCTCCATGTAAGATTAGGATTTGATTCTAAAGCTAAAGCACAAATACCAGCTGCTAAAGGAGCTGATGCGGAAGTTCCTGTATGACTTGAAGTACATGAATGATGCAAATCTGTTGTTATAACCTAGAAAATGATATTATGTAACATAACCTCATTAAATCTAATCTAACCTAAAACATTTATAAAACTGAAAAGTTATGTATAATTAAAGTACCTGTTTTTCTCCTAACGAACCACTACTATAGGTTGTGGCTAATGTTGAACTACAGGCTTCAGAGTACCAAGGCACATGACCGCTTTCCGTTGCACTGGATATGGATAATGTCCATATAGAATTTGTATATCCATCACAGTTACAATTATCATGGTCACGTCCACCATTTCCAGACGCCCATACAAATATTGACCCTTTTCCACCACGCCCCTGGAAATGTAATAGATGGATATTATCAAATAATAACTACAATAATTTGAAGAAGAGTATGAAAGTTGCTAATTTGTCAGTTACAGTAGGTTAAAACATACATGATGATGGAGAGAATTGCCTAATTTAATCAAAGTAGCATAGATAGAGTCTGCAAGATCCTGTATTGTAGGAGAGACCAACAACATAGGGTTGAATTTAGTTAGATATTTCTTGAAAGAGGGGCTCAAAGATATTTTTCAGGGAGACGTGGGAGGGGGGATTATAGTTATATGCCACTGTCATAGAATAATAAACATAGCCACTGTTTGATAGACACAGAGGAGGAAATATTTCTTGCAAGATCTTTCAGATATTGCCTGAATTCACAAAAAAAAGGTGATTGAAAAACCAGTGGTTCCCAATCTTTTTACCATGACGGACCCATAACAAAACGTGCGAACCCTCTAAGGATAAAACTTTTTTTTTTAATGAAAAAACTTGGTAAATAGGGAGAACATGGGTGTCCCAACGTCCCAATTTTCAAAAACCAAGTGTTGATGTGTTAGAATATAGTAGAAAAAAAACAGTTTTTTGCGGCGGAGATTGAATCCCCGTTTTTATACTATATAACCCCCTTTCGCCGTTTCGCTCCAAAAGATTGTCCTAAGGACAGTTGAAGTGTATGTATATTATTAGAGCATCAACTCTATTCTGAATAACTACATACGTGTTTTTGACAATTAGGACGTCGGGCTACCCATGTTCTCCGTATTAACCGAATTATACAAAATATAGGTACAATCATTTAGAAGCGAAAATAGCACACTAGGATCCACCGGAGACCACTGATTGAAAACCACTGCTTTAGAAGAATGAATAAAAAGATTGCTCACTTTTGTGACGCCTTCAATAAAGGCACGTGTTGCAAGTTCTCCTGGTCCATCTACAGTTTTGCCATCGTCGTCTGGTCCCCAGGAGGCACTATATATATCAATGTGTTGTGGATTGAGACTCAAGGATCTTGCTTCTACAGCATCAGTCACGTCTCCATCCAACATCCGAACACCTGAAATCATTTTAGGTAGGTATATTAATTTTATAATTGAATTTATTTATGTACATACTACAGGGCATTTTCTACATAAAAGATTCACAGGTTTGTTATAAAAGTAAAATAATTTTATGGTAAATACCAGTCATATAAAACATACGTAAATTGAAGAAAGCGCTTTAAAAAATCGGTGATATTATAAACAAACCATAAAACCAAATATAATAAAAAAATAAACATTTCAAAGCATTTTTCGCATCTACAAATTATAAGTGAAAGTCATAAACATATTGAATCAGATGGAAATTTGATGCGTGCTTTTTTTAAAACAGGGTCGTAAATTCAGCACATTTAGATAGCAGTACATTAAAAAATATTACACAAATAAAAAACGACATACATATGCACATTTGTACACCGTGTAATGTGCAATTTGATTTTACAAATTTGTACTAATATTGATTAAAAAATATACGAGCAAAAGCATTCGTTTTGAAGCGAGTGTCGTGCTCTGAAATATGACCACATTTTTATATTGTGTCGGGAATGAATACTGTCTAGCCCCTTACTGTATATATGAGGAATAATAAATGAAACAATAAACCAGTCATATTTTTATGTGTGTACATACATTTTATGCGTTTAGAGGATATTTGCGCGCAAATTTACTAGGTTTACATTTGAGATAAGGATGTGTAGTCATTTGTCCTTGCAACAGACATACATACTGCGTTTTTTCGTTCTTTTTTGTTCAAAATTCGTGTAAATGACAAATAATCCAATTTACAATTAACGATTTTTTTAATTTAAATATATTCAAAATGAAATCTATACACGCGGAAAAAAATATACTGTAATGCCCGGTATTATAAAGAATTAGCTTGAGTGCAAATGCAAATTAGTTTCCAGCTAACGCTATCTGTTAGGTATTAATTATAAATGACAACAATCATGTAGCGAATGAAATCGTACATATCATAACCTTGACGAATTCGCGATAAGTACAATCAGTGCTGCCAAGTGTACCTAATAAAATGCATAGCATTTACATTATTATATATTTATTACCACTAGTTTAAAATATCGAGCAATTTCATAACAATTTGACACCTAGCAGATAGCGTTGGCTGGAAAATAATTTGCATTTGCACTCAAGAAATTCTTAATAATATCGGGCATAAGAAGTTTACAATCATCACAGAGAAAATTGTTTTATTTCGGGTATTATAAAGAAGCTAGCTAATTTACTAGCTAGCAAGCACATTCAAATGGGATAAAATGGGATTAAAAAATGACTGATATATGAGTACTTATAAAGGCTTAGTTTATAAGTACAAAAATATATCGACAAAAATCAATTTATTCGGATAAAGTTCGGCTATTTATACGTCGATATACTTACCGCCCACATTAGCACCGAACGCGACGCCCACAGCGCATATCGTATTGTTGGCGGTAGCAGCGACTTCCCCGGCACATCTGGTGCCGTGTCGATTAGAGTCGATGATGTCGTATCTCGGCATAGGATCTTCGTCGTGGTTGTTGACGTCGTAAGACGCTAAAGGATCCTGGAACAGATAAATAACACTGTCACCCACAAAAGAGTTTTCTTAGAGAGTAAAATTGGGGGGGGGGGTATATTATCAAAATAATAATAATAATTGTAAAGGTACACGGTCATAATTAAATAATTGTTAGGATTCACGGTATAAAGGATTAATTATCGGTTAGTTTTGATTAGCTAATTTATGGAATTTGTGGTACATCCCACCAGAAATTCCCTAAATCAGCCAATTAATATTGCCGTGAATCCAAACATTCTGTAGGGAAGTTGCTAATTGGTCACATATAGCAGATTAGCATAAATAAAATGGATAAATTCGTGAAATATCATACTAGGACCTTAGGTAGAAATAAGTTTTCGAAAGAAATGGTTTTGAGAATAATTAAATGGCTTTTTGTTAGGCATTTAAAATCATGATATGTTTTTAGTGGTAGGCAGCGCCGCTGATAAAATTTTCTCTGCCTTTGGTGAAATATTTTTTGCGTCCTCTCTTCTTACGAAAATGTGAAAATAAATACAAAATACGCATACGGCGGTCCTGGTAGTAATCTGAATTTTAAGTATATTTGAAACAAAAAAAATTATTACCACATAATGTTAACTAATTAGTATGTAAAAAAAACTCTCTAAATTTCATGATATTCAAGTATTTGAGTACATAATAACACCTATTGTCTCAAGTGTAGTCAGTAATTAACCACTACAAAAGTAACTACTTATTAATTATTAAATTTAAGAAAGATAAAGACTACTAAATCACGTATCTTTTACACCAAAATACTTGTGAATTGTTAATGAATAAGTTTAGTATGAAATTGTTACATTTTATGTACAAGCAGAGCTGTACTTCATTTATTTGTTATATTTAACTTCTTTTAAAAAACTGGGTTTCGTAAATATAGTGAAATATGTCAAACTGAAAATGTATATTAAATTATAACAGATAATGCCATTTTGTCCAGTTGGTAAGTGAAGTGTTTAATGCAAAAAGAGACTAGATTAATACAAAATGACAGAGTGACATGCATTTTGATTATTCAAAAACATATGATGTTTTATATCAAATAAGGGTGTACATTTTTCTTTTAATTAACAGTGTATGACAACGTTATTTTTCATTTATAATTAATTAATATATGTAAATGAATTTTGGTTTTGAATCAATTAATAACCATTATTAAAATAAAATGTTCGTTGATACGAAGAAAATATGTTTTTAATTTTCTTCAAAAATATTATGAAATCTTAAGAATTTTATATAATTCAATTTAATTACTACCATATTTTTTTTAGATATAAAAGAATTCTAATTTTGCACGTGCGGAAAAACTTTATTAAAAAATCTTGAAATATTTAAATTTTTTAAAAGAAGGTAGTGTAAATTTGAGGAATTTTTCTCTATACCTACATACATACTTATGTAAAAATTTACATACAATCAAATAAAAATACATTTACGTCAACCTATCAAAAAATTCATTTATAAAAAACAACAAATCCGTGAAATTTTATACACGAAAGGGTAGAGGGGACTTAAAACCATTAAGCTATTTCGTCATCCAATTTCCTGAAAGAGGGGCTTAAAAAAGAACCCATCAACTTATAAACAATATCATAGATAAAAGATAAGCATTTTCTTTTCTCTATTATTTGTTTAAATTGTTTTTTCTTATCTCTTGTACCAATACCGTCTCTGTCAGATCTACAGCCCCATCTTTCGTTGCTCTACTCTAATCATCTTTCGGGCTCCGTAAATAACAACTTTTAAAGTTTGCATGACGTTATCAAATTTTCATTTGGCTGTTGTACCGCACAGTGATTGTACTAGAGATAACTCATAAGTGGCTCGTTGAAGATGTGCTTTAAATATCGAATTGTGAAAAAGTTTACTTATGATTCTTGTTTGTTGAAAATATCTAATCCAGTTGCATTCTTTTAAATTAGGGTCGAGCGGGGTAAATATGAAACACCAAAAAATGGGGTAAAAGTGAAACAAGCTTGCAACTAAAAAACTAATTTGTTTATAGAAGAATTATAAAAACTGACATCATCATTGAAGGTTTGTTAAAGTGACCTGAAAATATGAATCGCCTAAGAAGTGATGTGTCACCATGGGCGTAGCCAGGGTGGGGCAGGGGGGGGCGCTTGCCCCCCCCTAGCTTGTCGACAAAAAGTGATAAGTAAATCAGTATTATTGTCCAATATGAAAATTGAAGGAAATTTTATCATCTTTTCGAATTTAGGGGTATTTTTGTATTATTAAACTTATTTTTGTGACCAAATCGCGGTTTAATAAAAAATAAAAAAATTGATTTTTTTACAATTTTGAAAGATGCCCACGGGGATGTTAAATATTTTTTCTAAAATTTCAAGATAACCGTTTTGTAGGAAATTTTTTCAGCTTTAAAACGCTTTTTCAAATTTGTTTTACAATTTTTTGGTGTCGCGATATTCGAGTTTGAATGAAAAAAGTACCAAAAAGTTTTAAACGACCATAAAAGGCCTAATGTTGGTCGCACAGAAAATAAAAAAAAAGAATATTAAAGCTTAAATAATCGCCTATTGTCTAGTAGTATTTAAAAAATGTTAGACCCTTTTATGGTCGTTTAAAACTTTTTGGTACTTTTTTCATTCAAACTCGAATATCGCGACACCAAAAAATTATAAAACAAAATTGAAAAGTTAATGAAAATCACGGATTTTCACGAGCCAAAGTTCCAAGTTACACATTTCGAGGTCCCAGACGCCAAAAATTTGAGGCCCATTGAAAATATTTTTATTAAATAAATTTTTTATAAAACTTTTTAGGTAAGGTTACCATAATAATGTGAGAGCTTTTTTTGCTCACCCCTTTCTCATTACCTCGGGGTCCTAGGCAAAACACGCCGACCAATCGGTTTCCAAAAAAATTTTTTTGCCCCCCCCTGAACAAAATCCTGGCTACGCTCATGTGTGTCACCCCTACAGATTTCTCTGTTAGTCGATGTCAAAACGTGTGAATTAAATTTTAATTCTTTGCACATAACTTTCTGTATAGCTCAGATATTAATTTCACATTGATATGCCACAAAGAAGATAAATCAAAGTTGCCTTTGTAGCTTTTCTTTTAGTTTTTCAAAAAAATATTTTCCATTAGAGGCCTGTTTCACTTTTTCCCTTACCTGTTTCACTTTTTCCCAAATTAAAGGTTAAAAATCAAACACACTTTTTTCATTTTTAAAGTCCGTGTTGTATCGTACAGTTCAATAAATGACGTATCGTTAACTGTCAAAAAACATGAAAGATTTGTATTTTGTTTCACTTTTACCCCAGTTGACCCTACTTGAATATTTTTATGGCTTGTTTATATCAAAACAGCAACACGGTGCTTTATTTTCGTTTTTTTGATTTTTTGGGGGTCGTTTATGTACTTTACTTCTTGTGTAACCTTGTTATCTGTAAAACAGTGGCTCTCAAACTGTTTTAGACGATGAATAAGAAATGTGATTTTTATTAGTGTTTTCTTCATTCGTTAACTTAAAACTTCACGGTACAATCACTGCTTCAAACTAAGATAACAGAAATAGCTATATCGAAATTGGTTAAAAGAATACTTACTTTTATAGATAGATTATTAGTATCATATTTTCAAAACGTACCGATCTTTGTGGGAAGTATACGACCACCCCATAAGCATAATTCTTCTCGTTTTTGTTTCGCATTTTTCTTTGCTGTCGTCGTTCCTTTATGCATTGCTTGCTTCTCAAATAAGTTTTCGGCTGACGCGAATACGCTAGGCTTGTTCTTTATGTCGTACTTTCTTTAATTAATTTAAAATTATAAGGTTTATTACTAAGTTTTATTACCGCTGTTCTGTTACAGTTAATGTATAGCATAAAAGCGAGTTGTTGTACATTAAACCTTATTTGATTTCCGTGGTAAAGGGAATAAATTAAAGATAATTCAGTAGCAGCGGATGCTGAATTGTCGATATAATGATTACTGCCTTTCCATAGGTACATTATCTGTGAGAATAAATGATCAGAGTTTGACCAAATATCAGAAGTTTCTTAACCCCTTGACTGCCACGATAATTTCTTTAAATGTACCCAGATTAATTAATGAAAATAATTTGCTATTTGGACCAAACATTTCATTTTCGACGTATTTTGGCGCGTTTTACTCGTCGTGCTAGTAAATTATACTTTTAACATTCACTCATAGATTTATGGAAAATGTATTTACCCAGAATGCATCCCCCACTAAACTGTCAGCTGTTAGGTGGGTTCAAGAAGGTCAATAGGATTCAATATTTCACCTTTTTTTTATGTACCTATTTATTATTATATTTTTTTCTGGTTAAACAAATTTGAAAGTGGATAATGGGATCTTTTTTTGGTCTCGAATTACTTTTTTAAGCTCTAGAATGTAAAATCATGTCAAAGATTTACGAAAAATCGCAAAAATGGCATATTTGGAGCGGCCATATTCAGCATACCAAAACATATAAAGATATAACTTAATTAGGTCTAATTACACTAAATAATTATTTGTTGATACTGAAAACCAATAAGACTTATTAATACTAAACCGATTATCAAATTTCAATAACCCACAATGAGTTCCCTAGATATTAAATAAACATAGGTCTGTAATTCCCTCAGGAAGAATTTCAAGACTCATATTTTTAGATTAAAATAACATCCTCAATCCACCGTTGAAGTTTTTTTACATTCATTGTAAGATTTTAGGTCATAACATGATAACTGTCATTTTCCGATAAAAAACTTATTCTGATTTTCTTTTGATCTATTTATGTATTCACTGGAAAAATACGTTAAAATTAATGTTAATTTAATGATATTTGAACTATTCAGATATATTTCAAATATTCAAATCATCCTTTTGATAAATTGAATTTTTACAATTACTATATTATGATCTAAAATATTCTAAAACCACAGATATTATAATATACATATCGTCGGTGCACAAGAAAAGTGACACATCTCAATAATATTCATTTTTCAGGAGAACGATTTAAAAATATTGTGCATTTTGAAGTTATAAGTGATACAAGATCTCTCTATCGAGTATTTTATGAATTATCTTATGTCGTTTTTTCTGATAAAAGTCGATCTTTTTATGAAAATTTTATATTATTTAACTCAAAAAGGAGGATGAATCACCCAGTTGTGCAGTTAAGAAATCTAACAGCAAACAAAAAATTAAAATGAATAATAACATAATATGTATTTGTCAAATAATTTATGTGACTGTTTTCTTATTTATAACATCCGCCACTGGATAATGTAATTTCGTGAACTTGCAATAAAAAAACTTCTTGGGGTTTGTTTAATTTTTATTTGAGATAAGAATGATGAATTAATTTAAAACACTTAAAAGAACTGTAATTTTTATTGTAACGTCACAAATTTTAATTAATTTTTTAATTATATTATAATTTAAGAAATGGTATTATATTTTATTATCCTCGTGAATAAATTTAAAACAATGAAAAGCAGAAAAGAAAGGATAACATTTGATAAATATTTATTTTTATCATTTTTAAATTTTAAACTTTTATTTGTACAGTCCAGTAAACACACCTACATTTTTAACCACAATTTAAAAGCATCCTTATTTTTGCTATTTTTAGTAAATGTATACAATACGAGCGAAACGAGGAAAATAATACAAAAAGATATTTGTTCTGATTGAGCTTTTCAGAAAAAAGTCCATTAATTGGTTTTGGTCATCTTTATGAAAACCGAATGTGTTTACTTTATTTTGTTTACACTATTTTTATTACTCTCTATACTTACTTTTATAAACATTAAAAAATTTACTCGAAAATTCCTTTTAATAACGAAGTTATAACGATAAATGTAGCCGTGCAACGGATTAAAACATTTTAGGATTCGCGTGCGACGAAAGAAGAGCTCGAACAGTCCGCAGATTAAAAAAAAAATAAAAAAATCAGGAGAAGGAAGGTATACAGTATATGAACTCATAATGACAGATTAAACGTAAGTTAACCACAACAATTTTATATACACAAAATTCACTGCAATTTATAAGATTTTTCCGTTAAAAACTTTAAGGGTCGATCCACACTGTCATGCCGATCCCGGTCCGGTCTCGCTCCAGTCAAATATTCAGTATAGTTAATACCGTATCGAAGCGTAACTGGATCGAGACCAGCACGATATTTATAGTGTGAATGATTTCATTGTTTATTGTATATTTAAATTTTGATTGGAGTGAGATCAAACCGGGACTGGCACGATAGACTGGATCGACCCTAAAATTTTTTATATGCCTTTTTTTAAATCATCTAAAATAAATTCTCCTTCATACATTTTTTATGAACCATAAAAAAACAAAATTTTTGATGAAAATAATTTTATAATCTTCAAAATGTCATAAGATGCTTATTTTTCGAAATTAAAAAATTTGGCTCGACAGACTATAATATGACTTAAACAATCACAATTGACACATATAATTTATGATAACAAAATTGTTAATAATTTTTTCCTTACTTTTAAATTACCAATAAATAATGTATAATTAATATTTTATCTAATTTTTAACAATATAATCCCTAAAATACTACCTTATACATAAGTATTAATTTTCACCAGCTCTGATTGTGAATATTCTACGTATATTTTTCAGTGGATAAAAGCAGTATAGTTTATAATTCAGGAAAAAATGATTTTCTATTGAAATAACATTCTTAATGATTAATTTTATGAGTAATATATGTGGAAAATCGTCTGAACACCTTAATATCATTAAAATTACTTATTTACTTAAGCCTTTTACTTAAGCACGGCAGTCTACAATTTTTATATAAAAAATACCATTTTATATATAAACATAATTTAAAAATACAATAACAGAAATTGAATTTAATTACTTTTACTACGAATGAGCAAGTAAAAATAGAAAAAAGAGTCGAGTTAATTAAAGAGATTATGTTTGTATATAAATTCTGCAGGTGTCCGTTTGATTGTGTTAAAAAACTCGTTAATTTCCAATGAACGTGCCGGTTAAGCGGCTTAACGCCTACATCCTACCAAAATACAGTTTTTTTGGGTCTGGTGTGTATTCCTTGCTAATCCATCCACTTTTATGAAAGTTTTTTTTTATCTATGGTTGCAAATACAACGAGATTTCACTTTGTGTATTTCTTTGGGAAAACTCCGAACGTTTTCAGCAAATGGATTATTTTTAGTTTTTGTTTCAGTGCTTATCGTGCATAACTTATAGAAGTTATAAATAGAATTGATCGTTTATTGAATTTGATGATTTCGTTAAAGTTATATAAAATATTATTCTTGAAATTTTGTTTGTAATATATAAAACATTTTTGCTTAACAAATACTTCACTGTATCTAGAATATCTACGTATACAATTTTCATACATAACACCAGAAGAAATATAAAAAAATTGGTTATATAACTTTAAAATTTATAAATCAATTTTTAAATTTAATTTAAATAAATACAAGGCTCATAAAATTTTTCGTAATTCAGATAATATTGAAATTTTTTCTATGGTACATTGTAAAAATTACTATATTACAATGATCACCGCGGAAGCTTCAAGACTTGTATACTACAATATATTACACTTTTAACTATATTTTCGTACAAAAATGACAATACACATTACACATTTTCCCATAATATTAATCTGTCCTTCGATTACCTAAACTAACATGATAATTATTATTTTACATTTTTTTCGTGTACCTACTGTTTTTAAGTAAATTTTTGACTTTAAATTATTCTGTAAAGCATGTATTTGATTGTGAAAACATAAAATAAATTGTGATCTTTGTAATAAATTCAAATGAGACATGAAAATGAAATTTTGAGCTAAAATAATCTCAAGTAAGCCAAGCAAATTGACTTTCGATCTTGTAGGATTATAGTGGATAGCAATGTTATTATGTGAAATCTTAGCTGACATACCACTTATTAATTTTCGTAGTTGCAAATAGTAAAAAGTTTTTGTTTTAATTAATTATATTACAGTGGTATCATCATAGATCGACCGCGACGTATAGACGATAACCAAAAAGATTAAACTTTAGAATTTTACATTTTTACCTTGGGTTGCATAAAGAAAAATTAATCATGATTAGTTAATCGACTATTTCAAAACCATAATTATGCTAATTAACGTTAATTATGGTTATGGTAAATCTCTACAGTAAAAAATAATCGCAATTAATGAATCGTCCATAAACTAACCGTGGTTAAATTTAGGATTAACGTTAAATCATGGATTGAAAACGAACGATTTACTAATCGTAATTATTTTTGCTTTATGCAAACCACCATTATATTAGTGTTCCATGCCAAACGGGATATTTATGTAATCACTTCGGTGTCCGTCCGTCTGTCACAGTCGATTTTCTCTGAAACTATTCGACGTAAAAATTTGAAAATTTTGCAGAGATAGAATGTGGTGGTCTAATTAAAGACGTAAAGTTGAATTTTGATTTTGGGGATTAATTTCAGGGGGTAAGTTCGAAAATGGAAAAAAATTATAGGGTGTCAACTTAAAACTTTAAGCACAAATTCAACAATGATGTATTTTTAAAAATTGCTGTCCTCCACCCTTTTCACCAAAACATTGCTCAGAAATATCTGAAAAAAATCTTTAACATTGAAGATTAGGTGCAGATTGAGCCGAAGTTATCAAGATTGAAAAATTTTAGCGCTATCAATTGTTATAAACAATTTAATTGTTTATTTCAACCATTGGTTTTAGAGAAAAAGACCTTACACATTTTTAAAAATTTTTAATAATTTATGTGGGGGGCTGATGGCACGGAACACTAATTGTGCAAGTATAGCTTGCACTTGTCTTCTTTTTCTTCTCCAAATTTCTTATAATAAACTATGCAATATCATACATATCTGTACAAGTGTACAGGCCATTTTCCGATAATTAAATATTAATTCCACTTATATTAAATTAATAGCTCTGCTCTATTTACTGAAACCATTTAACACGTAATTGCATTCTTGCAAAAATACATTTAATATCCTTAAGCATATTATATAAATCAACTAGTTATAATTAAATAATTAATTAAGAATAATTACTGAAGTACCAAATAAAAAAAATTATTATTAATCAGAAACAATTATCCAAAATAATTAAAATGATTGTTGATTGCAGTTTTTGATCAGAGTTAATGATTTTATATGAATTAAGTTTCCATTAATTTCCACACTTTGAATTCTGAAGATTGACTCGGTGACGTTCAACGCTGTGTTATTTACCAAGGCTTTAATCTGAATCAATCTCATTTATTACAAAAGTTATGGGATTATTATAAATTATTTTTTAATAAGTTAAAAGAAGAATTGGAAGTTCATTTCGATCGTTAGACAATTGTTTAAGTTTCCAAGGTAAGGGAAAAATATACGATGACTTTTGTTTGTTTTAGAAACAATTTTAGTGAATATCTTTTAAAAATAATTTAGGTGTCGGCCTTTTTTTGGAAAATAAAAATATACTAAAATAAACTGAGTTAGTACAAATTTTCAAATTTCTATTACATTTTTCCCCCATAGCCTGAAAGGGCGCCACTGGTTTAATTGTTATCTACAATAGGTTTATTTGATAATAAATAACTGTTTATTAGTGGAACATCGTTCCAGAAAATGAATTTCACTTATTATGAAGGTGTATAGTGGCAATAGAGTAGGTAATTGAAAAAGCAATGTTCTTTAGATTAAAAGACAACAGCCTTAAGGATGGTGTTTCGAACATAAAATGTTATGAGGTCAATGGAGACATTTAATGGCGTCTCTAAAATCTTTGTTCGTATTAATATTTTAAAATTTAAACTGATAAACATTACAATAGACCATTAGATATTAAGAAGTCTTAAAAATTAACTCGAATTTTGAAGCTTAGAATCATTAATTATTTTTTATAAAATCGAAGTTTTATAAATTTCTAAAACAGAGTTTAGTATTGGAAAAGGATTTAATATTGATATAGTAAAATTACAATTCATTAATAAAGGATTGATTCGTAAAATTTAAAGAAAATAACGAAGAAAGTTTAAAAGAGGTTTACGTGCTTAGAAAAAGATTTTTGTATCGAAAGAAGGTTTATTGAATTTTCTTTGTTGTTTTGAAAATTTTAACGATATCATTAATCAAAATTAATTGATACAAAAGAGTTTTACTGGAACAAATAGATGGTTTAATGATTTATTGCATTCTACATCATGAAACACATATCATATTATAATTTTTTAAAATATATTTTAAGTGATATATATGATCGGGACTCTAGGCCGAAAATAATTTGGGGCTCCCTTGTTGAGAGACCCTTAAAAAGGAAAAAAGAATGTCCAAAATTGAATATTTTTTTTGATAACCCAATTGCTCAGGTCTATTATTGGTCAACTATTTACTGTAATTGTTTTAAAACTCAGGTCTAACGATAGCTACAAAAACAAAAAAGGCCATTCAATTGCATCTAGAATTTTTTTTAGCTATCACTCATATTGCGTAGTTCTAAAATTTCCTTAAAATAACCCCACTTCTAAATTCGAAACCTCAAGATTGCACCATCATTTTAAGTACATAATTTGAGTTATCGAACGTAGGTTAAAAGGACATTTTAACAACCACTGAAGATGATTACTCAGATGCCAATACTTTTTTTCCCTCTGACACGATATTACACGAGAGAGACCAGCAGTCTTGTCGACAGTTTTATTAAAAACTAATCAGGCGGCAACGCTATTGGGTTTTTGTAACTTTGCTAAAGAAACTAAGTTCTAATACCTACAGAGACTTCACTCCTTCGTCGGTAATGCAGTGGCTGGTCATATCAACTGTCCGGCACGTCCTACTCGCGCGTCAAATTGGCTCTTGGATTAAATATCTATTTAAACTTTTATTTCTTTATCTGTCGATTTAGTTTCCAGGATTCGCAAAGTCGTATGGTCTAAATGAAAATTATTTCATTCTTATATCTTTTCCGTACATACCTACTGCATAAAATTTTATTTATGTACTTAAATTTCAATATTTAGATTAAGTTTCTTGGTTTTCAAATAATATTTTATACGGAAAAATGTTTGTTTTTATCAATTATAAACTCTTATATTTAGGATTAACAGATTGATACCCGATTTTTTCTATTTATGTTACAAGTTTGTTTGTGTTGACAGTTTGGTATATATTTGTTAAATCGCAAATGTTGTTAGACATAAAGACATGGACTGCGCATTATATATTACCGTAATGCGTAAAATTTGGTTCATATAAGTGATATACATAACCCAACCAATACTTTATCATTTTTACACTTATGTTTAAATAAAGATAAACATAGAACCAATATTCCATTTATCTTTTTTTTTTGAAGACTCGATGTTCGAATCAAATGTATATGTAAATGCTGGGTTCTGATTGATCAATTTGTAGATTTAATTGGCTGTTAGATATTTCTAACAGCCAATTAAATCTTATTACAGAATTATAAAACTGAGGGTGAATGTATCAAACGATTTGTTAAGCAAGAGACATACCCTAGTTTCCTTCAAAATCTGTTATTTCTAACAGTCTTGTAAATCTCAAAATGGGTCAATCCGAACCCAGCATTTGCTGTTTAACACATAGGAAAATGGGCAATAGTATGTGTACAACGTAAGCATGAAACCGATTTATTATAAGTCTATATTTGAGAATGTTTTTCCTCAAATGGTTGAGCTTGCAAATTTGCAATCCGATGAATGTGAAAAGTATATCAAAGCGTCAAAAAACTTTATCAATTTATAGCAATTAGGGATTTTTGAGATAAATTCCTAATCGAATAGAAATTTTATGTCAAATACTTTATGTGTAATGAGCTATTAAAATTATATATAGTTGCTAAGTGACTTTGAAAACTAATGAAAATCAGGCTACACAATTTACTTTTGCCCACACAAAGTTTTCTAAACATACAATGGCTGTCTAAAGGAACCATATGGGTCCAGGGACATAAACTTTTTTATAAAAAAAAATACTTTTACCCACGACTGATTTAGATGATAAAACTACAGTAGTAAAATTCAAAAAAAAAATCTGTGAATGTAATTTGATTATTCAATCAAAAGATATCGAAAAAGTAAAAAAATATCTCGTCGTAAAAATTATATATGTCACTTCTTCAAACATAAAACTCTATAAATATTTCATACGGCCGATATCCTTCTAAAAGTGAAAAAGATAAAACGAATTCAACGCTGGGACCGGTTATAAATTATTAAACAAAATAATGAACGCCGGCATCCCAACTTGGCGGATTCCTCAGGCAACTTGATACTTTGTAGTCGAAGGACGAAAAAGGAATAATGGCGGACGTGTGGTGTAGCGCAAGTTACTTTTCAGGACTTTTCTATACTTTTTCATAAGCTGTATTTGATGACCATCGTAGTTTCAAAGTGTTAAATCATTCTCTGAACACTATAAAACTTTTTTATGGTGATTTTTTCACTTGTGAATCAAAAGGAGGTCACCATTTATACATGTAGGACTTAGTTTAGAGTAGTCACTTTATTTGGAGTACACCGCATATACTTCTGTCACACAAGTACCAAATTAAATTTTAAAGCTCATTCAAAAATACGATCATTACTTTAAGTTCTGTAAAACCTCTATATAATGAACCCCGATGTAAGTTAATTATTTTTATTAAACCGAAGGAAATTTAAAATATTTCCGATAAAGTAAAAACATTTTATGTGAAATTAAACTTTTAAGTAGACTTCACGAACGAACTAGTTAAAAAGAGCGCTACCACACGAGAACTAGAAGAACTAGTTCGTATGCGCTCCGCTTTTTTAGTTAAATAATTCCCGATACACTTCATTGATTGTACGATTTTTATGTTTAATAATCTACGTTTGCAATACTTTATTATCAATTTTGAATTTATTTTACGAAAGATATAATATTACTTTTTTTGTATATAGTTTCATGTTTATACAATGACATATACTTTAAATTTAAATTGTCGTTCACAAGTAACTCAAAAGCTTATAATTTTTGTCAACAAAAAGATTTTTTCAAATTGAGTTCGTTTATATAAACCAAACTTCCAGCTATAGTATATCTATTCTACTAATTCTCCTGTAATTTATTATTTATATTACCTACAAGCCCTGAGAGAGCTTCAACAGCATTTCGGGGGGCCCATACCTACATATCTGTTTCGCGAGCTTAAGGAAATTTATAACAAATTCTCTATTATCCTTAAATTTAGTTTGAACTCGTAAGCTTCTTATAATTTTCCAATATTATTTTAGTATTAGAAATTATATAAGTACCTATTAAATAAATGTGTAAAATATAAATGATTTTCGGGGAGCCGGGCCTCCTGAGACCACAGGAGCCCGGGCCATATGGCCCTCCTAGCCACCATACATAATATGTACCTATATTTATATGTTTGAAGAAACGAAATAATAGTTTTGGTTTGGACGTTGGGGCAGTTCAAAAATTTTGTTTTCAATTATTATCAATCTAATAAATAAGATTTTATAGTTATATTTAATGTTATTTTAAATTATTTAAATATGACTTGAATTCAATTAAAACTATATTTGTTTAAATTGAAATGAAAGACAAAAAATGTATACCTATACGATTAATAAAAGAAAACTTTTCAATAACGTTTAGTACTTCACTTTCAAGTAAATTCTAGCTAAAGTTAATAAGTAAATAAAGTAAAACAAAACGTTCGCAATTACTTTATGCACTGTTTTTCTTTAGATGCAAAAAGAAAATTAAGTTTTCAAAGAGAATCGTATCAAGTCATGTGAAAAGTTCTAAAGTGCTAGTTGTGGATTTTCCCCGGGAGTAAGAAAAATCATTGAAAAAAATGCTGTGAGTAAAAAGTGTGAAAATCTTTGATACAACTTGTTTATCTAAAAGTTATGAAAAGCGATACACACAGAACTAACATGCGCGATAAAAAATATTGACGGGCGAAAGTTTAACGCTAATAGATTTTTATCTTGTTCCACTGGGAGATTTTACTTTTGTATAGTATGTACTTACATATGTATGTAATTTTTTGGGAATGTTACTACTAGTTAGTAGATTTATCAGACATTGTATAGTTTATTGTTCATTGAATTATTCATTTTTTAAACATTATTTTTTGTATTTTCCTAAAAATATGATTTATTGTATGATATTATTCTAGAAACAATAAAGATGTGGTGTATATTCTCAAACTCTGATTAATCAATGCATTTTTATACAGAGCTATGAAAAATAATTTAAATACAAAATTGTTACTACTCAACTAAAAAAAAATCATACCTATTTTAGACTCTAAGCAATCGAGCCTTTTAGAAACCAAAAAGACAAGGTATACTCTTAAAATAATAAATTTGCTAAACATATGTACTTAGGAAATAAAATTAGTTTATCAATTTATTTGCTTGGCAGTAAATAAAACATCGAACAATTTTTATTAAAACTTACGTAGTTTTTGACGAGATCTGGATGATCCTTTTCCAAACCGTCATCCAGAATGGTAACTACGACACCTTTACCCGTAACTCCTTCTTTCCAAGCTGGTACCACGTTCATATCCAATCCCGAACCACGATTCTGCAATTAAAATAACACAAATTAAAAAACTGTTCTTTAGGATTTACCTACTTGAAGTTCTCCTAAACTAACACGAATGAATTGATTTGATTGCCATTCTGAATTTCATTAAACTAATGAAATGATGATAAAGAAATGTGGTAAAAGCTGTAAGAGAATGACACTCATGAGTAGCGTTAGGTTAGCATTTGTGCTAAATGGTGTTACACTTTCGAATGCGTTTTCTAACCTTAAAACGCCTTGGTAATGTTTTTCAATGTACTACGTGTGTGCAAAATTTCAAGAATATCGGCGAATGGCATTTGAGTAGTGTTACTTGTTAGTCACTATTAAAAATGTTTCTTTTCCACGCGAATTGTTAAAAATACTATTGTTTAAAATTAGAAAATATTGATTCAATAAATTGAATTGAATGTACGTAAAACATAAATTCTACAGTCTTAATTTTATTCAAATAAAAAACGCAATATTAAGATAAATATCGAGTTCCATGTAATTCGCAAAGGTACATATTTGAATCTAATAAAGCTATATGTATGTCCAACTACTATGAGGATGTGTACACTCAGCATAGCCGATAATCAACGGTTTATGGGCCAGAGGGTATGTTGACGAGGGGACAGAAGGGCGTACAAGTGTCCCTGATCCCGGGTCCAGAGTTCGTATCCCTGAGGAACGACCGTGCGGTAGCAAATACGATGTTTTCTTTCACTCCCTGGGGTTTATGATTTAATTTCGCAATCCCGCCGCATCGTACAAAAATCCTTCATGTACTAACAAAAAAAACTATACTTTATGCTGCGCTGTCTCAACTTAATATTAGAAAGTTTCTCAAAAAAATCGACGATTTCTTTTCTGTCGAAATAAAAAAGTTAAACTTTTTTGTTTTCAATATAAGATATGTTTTTAAACATTTGATGATATAGATAGTGCCAACTTTAACTTTTTTTTATTATTATTTTATATACAGTAGAATTACATTTATTCCATAGTTTCAGATATAAATTATTACATAGCTATTGGTTTAAGAATATTTAAAATCTGTGTTTAGAAATCAGAGCTGTGGAGTTTAAGCAATTTTGTTATTGTAATTTTTTTAATATAGAATATATTTTGAAGATTTTACAAATTCTCTTTTTTTAAATGAATACATAGAACAACCATGAAAATTCATGATTTTAGGTAAAAGACATGAAGGGCATTGGCCATTGCATGTAACATACTTTAAAATACAAAAATATAGAATGTCCTATATAAAAAAATGAGTTTTGTAACTTTGAATGTATAATACAAAGACCAAAATGTTTTTTAATAATGTCTAAAAACATCAATTAAAAAAAAATATATATTATAAAATATATAAATAAGGGTCGTAGATTTTTGTCCCGACTTCACAGCCCTGTTAGAAATTCAAAATTTCAATGGGGGTAAAAGCTTGTGATATTTCATTAACATTCAAAATTATTATTTCACTTTAACAAAGCACTAAATAATATTCCATTATAAAACTATCACTGTAACAAAATAGTTTCTCATTTAACATTATAGTGGCAGAGTTGTCATTTGATATTACTGTGTGAAACAAATTATATAATAATTTATTTATGGAAATAGGCTTACAGTAGAGTCTAATGCATCCGCCGGGAAAATAGATTACTAACAGGATTCAGCGACAAAGCGCTACTGCAACCTAGGATTACTTCCTTAGTTTGTGAAAGAAGATATAGCTACATACATATATACAGTATAGTAGCGTGTATGTATCACCTATTTATATAGTAACTAAATGATTCTACGTCTTATTCTCTTATATTTTTGTCGATATTTGTATGACGAGTTGAAGTTGACTGCAGGAAATTTCACTAAAAAATTTCGATTTTTTGATTTCATTAAAAGTATGTTTATTATATAGAAAATGACGTGAAAAGTTGTTTGTTTCAAACCGCAGGTCTGTATCTCAAACCGTTCTCGAGATATAGCCTCTCAAAGTTTTAGTTTTTTCAAATTTTTTGAGAAAAAAGGCCATAACTTTTGAACGCGTGGTCGGAATTGATTTTAGTTGACGGATTTGGAATCAGCGTGTCAAAATCTATATAATGACATGTATAATACCTTAAAACTCGGAAAAAAAAATTTTCGCGAAAAATCGAAAAAATTTAAAGGGGTATACCTTAAAAAAATGTCGATTTTTGACCAATTTTTTTTTGTCGTATTTTAAAGTATTACACATGTCATTATATAGATTTTGACACGCTGATTTCAAATCCGTCAACTAAAATCAATTCCGACCACGCGTTCAAAAGTTATGGCCTTTTTTCTCCAAAAATTTGAAAAAACTAAAACTTTGAGAGGCTATATCTCGAGAACGGTTTGAGATACTGGCCTGCGGTTTGAAACAAACAACTTTTCACGCCATTTTCTATACAATAAACATACTTTTAATGAAATCAATAATCGAAATTTTTTAGTGAAATTTCCTGCAGTGAACTTCAACTCGTCATACAAATATCGACCAGGGCGAATTATTTCTTCATCTAGTGATCATCATGTCCAGCAGTTCGTCTGACGAAGAAGGAGTACTTCTTTTTTTAGCTGCGAGTTCAGTAGCAAGACGAAAAAGGATATAGGTATGCCAAAGTCAATGTGCATAATGCAGGCCGAAAAACGTTAGAAATCAAAATTTGACCGAAACATGTAAATCGAAATCGAACCTTACTTACTATTAATATGTATTTATAAAAGATTGATTTGGGCTCCCCTGTTAGTGCGAGAGCCCTTTTTGTCCATATGATAACGCATCAATGTCTATCTGTATAAATTATGTCACGGTACGCCACTGAAATTTCTCTCACACACGTATACGTGAATATAAAATATATGTTTGCTAGAAGCGCGACACACTACGTATTAACTGTTTCCGATTAAAATGCACGTCACCGTCATAGGTTTTATAAAATGGCGATGTGCACACATTGTGTGACACATAAAGAAAATTATGTTATTTATGAACAGGATGCTGTTGCCACGAATATCAGCTTTTAAATGCAATATCGTACGTGAAAATTTATTTTTATAGGACGTACGTACATACATACAAAAGCTTTTCAAATGTTTCAACAAAAAGTTATTAGTTTTTGAATATGTGCAACTAATGTTTTGTAGAGCTCATGGCTCCTACATGGGGGGACGTTATAGGACTCTAGCCCTGGGGACCAGGGCTAATGGCTAAGGGAGATATGGCGCAGTGAATAAAAAATCATTGATTGGTATTTACGAAATAAAATTTTGAATTGAAAGACCTAAAAAAGATCATTCAAATATTCCTATGAATTTTTTTTTTAAACTTTTCCAGTCCGGGAGCCCGCGATAGAATGCGGGTGCCATGATAGAGCTATACGTATGTAATACATATTATTATGTGATGAACTGATGATCTATTACGCCATAAATAATATACAGGTCAACAACTCTGAAATTTGTAGTTATTTGTTTTGTGAATACGTTATCATTTATTTCCAATATTCCCAACATACCTGTTAAAATTTTGATTTAAATGCATTATTTAAAATATTGACATAAAGATGAACGTTTATTTTTAATTACTTTTCAGAGAAAATAATACATTAAATTTGTGTTGTGTACAGCTCTATGTTTACATAGTAAGAAATTGACACATTTTAATATAGGTAATAATATAAACTGCCTTCATCAAAATAAATAAGTAATTAAAATACTTCTATAGAGAAAAAATGAGAATCATTTCAAAGATTGCAATCTCTACTTTCCAGTAATTTTTGAAAATTTAATTTTTAATTATTTCGAGAGTAAAAGTCAAATAAAATTACAGATTCTTCACTTTTCACCGTAATTTTTGTTTTTTTCAATAACTAGGTACACCCACTTGAAAATAATAGCTGTGATTAGTTAAAAACTTTTCCGTGGGACACCCTATACATAGACTACTAATAAAATAAATATATTTACGTACAACGTATTCAAAAGGAAATTCAAAATTATTTAAATGACTTGCCTACCGATGAAAACAAATTAAATTAAATTTAAAAAATCAGGACAGTACCTTACGTATAATATTTACAAATTGAAACATCACATCTGATGAATATACATAAAGTTTGCATAAAACGCATGCATAATAAATATATATTTCCAAAAATGTATTCACAAACATAAATAAATATTATCTTTGAATAAATACATTTATCGTTCTATAAAATTATATCAAGAGAAACGATGGTAGATACCGTATACGTCTTAAGGTTGGCTCAGTTAATTTAAAATGGAAATTAGTATTTTGAAAGCAAAATGCAAATGCTATAAGTTACTTCTACCGGTAAGATATCCTGCTGCTTTCTAACAGTGTCGGTTTTACGTGCGTGTCTCATTCAGGCCCTGGAATATATGGAGCTTACCTTGCCAAAATTAGTGAGTCCATTTTGTTGAACCACCTATTTATTTGAGTACACTTAAGTATTTGATTTTTAGAAAACATAATAAACCCAGGGCTGTAATTACTACCGGGGCAGCCAACCGTATGGGGCCCCCACAGCAGCGTAAAAGAGGGGTGAGCATTGATTGATTGAGATTGAGGAAAAAAAAGTAATAAAAAGAAAAATTAGTTAGCTCAGCCGCCATGCGGAAAACAACTTTTCTTTAAGTTTTGAAGTTAGTACAGTCAGAATTTTTCTCTTATCTCGGACACGATTTTTCGACGGTATTACAATACTTCCATTTCTTTCAGTACATGGAAGTAAAATTACTTTTGTAAAATTAAATTGTAGTGGAAATTTGAGGTAAATTAATCCGGGTATATGTCAATAATTTTTTCCATAGTTGTAAAAAATCTGTCTGAGAAATGATAGCGCCGGCACTGGCAGTTGATATTGCCATCTCCTAGCTAGCAACACAATGATGTTCTCAAAACAATATGTAGCAGCTGATTTATAAATACAGAATCGTCGTATGCAAATTTAAATAATGAACAGTTATCAAATTATGTTGGATCAGTTCGAATACACGAGCTTCACTTATGTAACCAATATTATGTAGATGTGTACACAGTGGCAACAAAAATTGTTTCTATTGTCAACATTCGTTAATATTTTTGCAAGTGAAATTTAACATTAAGTAATTTTCTTTTTTTGTACACCGATAGAATTTTAAATAAAAAAAAATTGTTAGGGTCTCTACGTGATGTTTTCCTATCTTATTATTATTAATGTATGTAAAATAGTTCTCAGTACGTCGACCCTTTTGTTAATTTATTACCATATTTCTGAAACTTCGTGAGTGACTTCTTTTTGACGAGTCTAACAACTTTTTTATTTGCGAAAATTATTAAAAATGGAACATTTTCGAACGTGCAGCCCCGGAATTTTCCGGACGGCAGACTGGAAAAATGGCCCAAGATATTTGTCGGACAAAATGACCAATGGATTGTAAAAATAATTATTTAATAATCTTATTCGAAATTATACCTATACGATATGAAACAAAATATGTATACTACCTATAAAATAATCTTCTAAATTACTATACATACTTTTAATACATAATTATTTTTATAAATAAAATGATTGTTAAATGTATTATTTTTGATATAAAAAACAAAACAAGACAACGTATATTTTATTTTGATGAACACTGTTTATTATTATTTTTCCTCGTTATATTTTCATAAAAATACGACAGATATTTGAGTAGACAGCACTTCAACAAAAAAAGCTCCCGTTGCAGTAATTACAAATCTTTGATGTCTGATTGATTTAAATTATTTGTATTTATGTTTCATTTTGTCAAACAAAAATAATCATGAATGTTATTTTGAAATAAAAAAGTATAAAGTGAGTTTTATTTCATATTGAGAATTTTTGATATGTAATCACAAAAGTCAATAACACATCGATCGAGCGAGCGACTACCGCGAAAGCTACGAAAGAACTCTCATTATAAATTCCATTATTAGATTAAGCCCATCTCTTTTATAACGCCAACGAGATGACAAAGGTCATCATCACGGGAACACTGTTTATAACATTTTTCCACCATGCAAAGTGTGTACTTTTAATTTGTTCACAACGGGGATACACGTAGCTCCCTTGCCCTCTTCCCCCTACGCAGTATCGGTTCTTGTTCATGCCGTACACCACAATTCATCTGGGGGCTCAAATTACCATTTGCAGCGTAAACAGCAGCGGGAAAAACATAAATCAATTATTTTTTGGGGGCTCCCCGTTATAAATAAAAGGATGGGAGAGACAGAGAACGCGTGTTGTGTAAACAGATATTTTCCCAACGAGGAAATACTGTTTTTACTTACCTAATTACAATTAGAGTCATCTGTAAGTTATAAGGCAAATTTATTACAATATCCACGGATATCCGTGTTCTTGTTATTCTGTTTTTCTTTTAATGCAACATTTTAATTGGCTGTTGAATGTATTTTTGTTTCGTTTTGTATTCGCAATATTTAAGCCGTTCAGAAAATGATCAATAAAGTAATATTGTAATACTTGCAGATAGTAAATAAGATTATAAGATAAAAATGTAATTATCTGTAGGTATACAGGTTGAGTCATATCAGGTGATCGAGAAAAATATTTTAAGCAAAAAAGTTCATATGAACATGTGTCGTGAAAATTTTCATGAGGGAGTTTTTGCCTAAAACTATTTAATATCTGGTGAACCCATTCTGATAGTTATAAAATTTAATACCCGGTTATATTATTTAGACCAGTGGTGTATTGGGTCAGTGGGTCCTTTAATTTTTATCTAATATTTTGTTGTTCTTAAATTTTTACCTTCATATGAACTTTTTGTTCAAAATATTTTCCTCGATCAACAGTTCAAGTTTGTTCCACCTGATATGAATCAGCATGTATGAGTTCAGAAAAAAGTTAAATAAAAAAAAATATTAATAAGTTAAGACCCCTAACGCCTGAATTTGATAAACACTACGCGGTAATATGGGAAAAATCTCTCTAAAGCCGTAATCATTTTAGTTTTTGAGCTTGGTGGCACGAGTTAATTTTAGTTTTATGGGTTACGGTTGAACACTCCTAATTTTATCACTAAAATCAACATAACGTATAAATTAAAAAATGAGATTTCGCTCTATCCTAATGTACTGCATATTTAAAATTTGTCAAAACAATAATTACAAGTTTGTTAATTATTTATGCATCTGAAGTTATTTTTCTCTACATATATATGTATATTGTATATGGTATGCTACGAACATATTCCTAACAAACTATACATTTTACTTAAAATATGTCTACAAGTTGAATTTCCGAGATAAACGTACCTCTGAAATAATTTGTTTAAAATTCCTTAGCACGGTGGTGGAAAATTTTAATTTATGAATAGCAAGGACTATTTCTACATTTCTGTTTATATTGTACACAAATTTTATTATTATTACATAACATTCTTACGTATAATTTTTCCAACAAATTAAGCTCAACACATGTTAGAAAAAAATATGATCTTGTACTTCAGTAATTAGTTTTAATTTGTGATATGACAATCGGGCCCCCTATAATTTACAACTACCCAAATTAATAAGACATATTTAATGCATCAGAATTAGCAACAATAATTATCGTGATATTTTTTCGTTAAATATTTTTTAGCCGTTGTAATCGAAACTCAGTTTGAGTCATATTTACTGTCTTCACCACTGGATAAATATGTGGTATTTCAATTTCAAAATCAATTTTAACACTGGATTTTAAACTTAACCAATTTAAAATTGATATTGATTGGTCCCAATTTGAAATTGATTATTTCCAATTTGACATTGATAAGTATCAATTTGAACATGAAAAGGTATAGTACTTCCTACTAATACCACGTCGAAAACCATCAAATGAAATAAAAAAATATAATATATATTGACCATATAATTTTTCTATTATTGCATTCATCAAAAACAAAAAGTTTTAGAAGTATCTAACTAACGAAAGTAGAAGAGGAAGCGCATGAAACATTAAGATGACAAGCGGCTAAAATGATTAGGGCAGTTGTTAATAGATGGCGACTTTATTGTTCTTTCCATGCTCACTAGGATCGTACGTTTTTATGACAATTCGCTGTCAGAGTTTGTCTAATAAATGACCACCGTGAGTCACTTTTAGCTTAGGAGAGTTGGTGAAATATGAAGTTCTAGTTGTCTGACATGTGTTTGAAGACCTCTTCACACAGAATATGTGTTGACATGTCTCAACATATTCTTTGCAGCGATATTGTTAAGAAATTATGATAGATTTGATGATATGTTTTCTAATTTATTTCCTTTATTACGAAGCTGAAGGATGGATGATCCTGTTCATTTTCCGAGGAAAATATTATTTCTTGTTTATAGTTTCGAAAATCTTCTTCGATGATTTTGATTTTCAACAATGTTGAACTATAAATAAATAAATATAATAACTACTTAGTTACCTAGAACTTCTACTAACCTTGTATTCTTTGAATTTTAAACTATCGTACCCAATGAAGACCGATTTTCACCCGAGTCCCCTCCCCATAAAACATCTAGATATAGGTATATCTACTTAAACTTTGTTTTTATAAAATATAAAAAAAAAATCAAGAAAAAATATTATAAAATTGTTCAGTATTTTTTATTAATTTTTTATACGAATATACCTTCTATAAGAAAAATTCGCTTGATAATATTTGAAATTGTAAAGTTGGTTTATTATTTGACATATATTTAGAGCCCCATATAAGTTGTTAATATCTAAATCCGACTCTGAATCCATTAGTTCAAATTCAATTCAATTAGCTACACATGGTCTACCTATTACGTAGACTAGACACTAGAACTCTAGCTCGACATATCAACATTGAACTTTAAACTAAATAAAAACAATACACCATCATATAGCCAGCCATTTTGTACATTGACAATGGCGGGTGGTGTAATACACCACCGCCTTAATCAACATTTATACGAAACTGGAGAAGTTGTAAGCACTGGTTTGTATAGTGACCTGAAGCCGCAATAACGGCACGCCCCAGAGGACGTTATTAACGCTTTACGACATGGATCTAACGTTGCCTTCGAGAGTAATACATATTTACGTACTTATAAACGGCGCCGTCAAACGTGTGAAAAAAAAACGGTGTTTTAATGGACAGCAAAATAGATTGAAAAAAATTGTCTGTTATTATATTATGGTTACTTTGAACTTTAAATTGTACGTAAAGTTTTAGATTTACGATTGGTATTATAAAAAAACAATTGACAAAGGAATAAGAATATATTTATAATACATACTTTTTTTGGATGAATGAGCTTTTTTTGTAATTCTCATGAACTCATGTTACTAATAAAACAAGTAACTCTTTATTTGATCAATTTAATTACGAAAGTCCGCAAATATAGTTTTTTTTTTTTTAATTATAGTCTTTTTTTTGTTCATGTTTTTTCTCCAGTAATGACAAAGATGAGCACGCAGTGATGGACATTTGCTAATGATTACAACATGATAACTACTATGACACAAATGATATAAAAGAAAGAATCGTTACATTTGAAACAATGTAAAGCAGTTGCTATGATAATATAATAATAAATAAATAAATTAGACTAATAATTAGTTTAAATGTCCACCATTTTGACACCTAATCACGCTGTAAGACAGTTAAATGTTTGTAGATTAATATTCAGAAATGGTAGTAATCAAATATCAACACATATTTATAATTCAGTACATTTAATTAAAATTTTGCCATTACTGGGGTGCTTGCCAAGATTTATCAAATTTTTCTATTATTTTATCGAAAATAAAATTTGATCAATGAAGCATTAAAATATCAAGAAGGTTTCTTTATAACACCAAAACACATCTAAACGATGTTCTCTTGTTAAAAAGCCAACACACTAAACTTTGTCCAAAGACTACTAAATTAATTACACATTTAACTTGTAACAAATGATACAACTGTAGGAACACATTTAATTCGAGGGATACTTAAAAACTACACCAATGTATCACTTAAAGACGTGACAACTTAAATCTTATGCAGAAATTGTAAACAGGAGAACAAATCCGAACTGACAGCCAATAATTTAACACTAACAAATGATTCACGCGTTAATCTTACGACTAATTGGGTTAGACAAATAAGGTTTTTTCTTCGTGATCCGGAAGGGACATGACCTTTATGTGTCCTCAATGCCCATTAAAATGACGTCGCAAGATTTGCATATATTTGATAGGATAATGTGTGAGAATGAAGATGTCCTATTATAAATACATTGGGATTGCAATTTGGTTTAGTTAATCTGTAATTCAAGCATTTGTCCCTAATGGATTTAGTGTTATTTGATTTAATTAAAAATATGTTTACTATAGTTGTGTTATCGAGAATTAGCATAATTGATTGTGGTTTGAATTTAATAACATACGCATGAATAGTTTTAAATATTTTATATAGAAATACGAGACCAAATTAAATACGAATAAGAGAGACAAAGGCTGGTAGCCTGGTATTGTAGTTTTTTTAGCATTTGATTAAAAATAAGACCTATGATTGGGGTTAGTAGAATTATTATAAAGAGAAAATTAGGTGTAATCAATAGCACAGTATACTAGGAACGTTGTTTTGGTATAAAGTATTAATTATTTTATTGACACAAATCATATTTTAAAATGAAATGTCACTTATACGTATATAAATAAATGAAAAGATAATCCCATATAACATGCCCCAATACGTCTGAACCTGCTGTGGTAAGCCCATCAGCAACCTCCCACTCTTGTATCCCTATAATAAGCCTATCACAAAAGAAAAACAAGTGCATAAGTGATAAACAAACACTAATGTACTGTCGAAAAAGGAGAAATTCAACCGACAAGAACTGCATTTTACCATCATCATAAATTTTCGATTAGAAAAAATACAAAACTATCTTCTATTAAAATACTATAAGGTAATCAACGCTAATTTTTATTTCAAACTTTTAAATGTTGATGAATCTCAACAAAAACGGTTCTAAAAGCTTGTAAAAACTTTGTAATAAACAAATTATAAAATAGTGTTGTACAATTGATTGTTTTAGAACTACAAAAAGTATGAAATAAAAAATACAAAAAAAATTAGTAATGTATATGTAGTCATTTTTATAAACTTCTGGTGGCTTTACACCAAAAAAACAAACCACAAACACAGTATAGTTTTAAAACAATTCGTATTATAAAATGATAGGTTTTATGGCCATTTTCTAAAAAAGCAAAACAAACAAATACCGTATTAGTGTTTTATCTTTTTGATGTAAAACCATAACGACGTGAACTATGGCAACGCGTCTGGTGTAATTGAACCGGGAGCAATGCTTGCTTCTATAGTGAATTTTGACGCCCTCAGGCGCGTATACGTTTTTCGCGATTAATCTACTTTTTACTGTGGATAAATTTCGATCTTCCCTATATTGATAAACAAATTACACAAAAATAGTTTTATAAATTGTAGGTAGGTATTCTCTTTAGCTTTTTACCTCGGAACTAAACTAAGTATAGTGAATGGATTTTCATGCAACTTTTTTTTCTTAAACAAAATTGTTCGGAATACAATAATGTATCTACATATTACAGAAATAACGTAAATATAAATTTTACAAAAATACGAGACATTTTAGCGCCACAATAAGGATTGTCGGAACAGCGGGTAAAAATTTTGAAAAATGGGAAAATTTCCAGGACGATTTTATAGTTATAGTAAATAATCATATTATAAGAATCACCAGAAAACCGGAAATGATATCTCAAACATTCCTCATTCCAGCACAGAATACTATTGTAATACCTATAATATGGCACAATTTCAATTGTAAATAATTTGATTCCTGTCTTCATATGTATTATACAATGTACATAAAGAATTTTATTATACAAGTATTCTATGACATTTCTGGTTACAATTCTACAGATATCTTACATGTATATACGTAATATCTTTTGATGTCGTTTTGCTTCGAATCTTCTCTTTATATACAAAAGTAATAGTGTATTAATATAAACTTCAAATTTTCTTTTGAAACGAGCTCGCGTACACATGTATCAAATATAAAAGAACAGACTGATTTTATGAAACGCTGGAAAGTATTTTTTAATTATGTATGTCAGAATAGTTTTTCAAATATGTATAAAAGACCTCGCACAAAAGCAAGATTTTATTTTTGTATCGAATTTTTTTGTAATTTGGGGAAATGATAGGTCAAAGTGTGCTGACTGAAAATTGTAATAGGCGCAACTTACGAAAACCCCATAATTTCCACTCCAGGGGGCACCGAAGCATTTAATTTTTATTTTTATTTTTATCTCCTAAAGCTGCGGTTTTTAAACTTATATGGTCTAGGGACCCCCTTTTTTCAGGGAACCCACCGGATAGAAAAACAAAGAAGGTCGTTAAATACTATACTAATTAATCACTGGTAAATAGAAATGTAAAAGTACTCCCGGCAAAAGTTCAGCGGAAATCCGGGGGTCCACAGACCCTAGTTTAAGAGCCACTGTCCTTTTAGAATAAATTCTTTTTAGAACTTTTCGTTACATTTTTTTTTTGGTTCGGCAGTTTTTTTTTATAAAATTTATTTTAAAAAGTTATGAATTATTCTGAAAATAATTTCTTTGTATTATTTGACTTATTCTAATTACCTACTTAAATTTTTTTTAAATTTGATGCTTTATATAGAGTTTAGTATATAAAAAAATAAAGAAAGAAAATGTTTCGGTGCTCCACAGAGCGGAAAATATGGGTTTTCGTAGCTTGCGTCTATTAAAACTTTTGATCAGCACAATTTGAAATATCATTTCCCTAAAGTTACAAAAATGAATTCTTTGTAAAATACATTTCATATTTTATATAAAGTATATAGTATATGAAACATTCTATAATTTACAAGTAAGAAAATGACTTACATAGCTTAATATTTATAACAATTTCTATTTTCAGTTTTTATCTCATACCACTGCGTTATGACAATAATGTAAAAAACAAAGCCAAGCTTCTATTATACCCTTTAAAGCTCCTCCTACACACAGGACATGCACATAATATACATTTTCAATTTGCATTACGGCAATATGGTTGTAACAAGTCATACAGATGATAGATGGCAGCACATGTTGCGGACATGCGACAATGATAATGCAGATGGCCACATTATCGATACAGTTGCACCAGCAATGATTGGGATTTGTATTTAATGCACCCATTGTTTATGTTCTGTATCGAATAGAATAGGTGTAAAGCTTATTGCTAGGTAAATCGATTGTCGAATAATATATTAGATGGAAATTAGGCTTGAATTGCGAACTTAAAAATATGTTCTTTATGTAACATATACAATATACATGGTATTAAACGAAGTCCCTTGCCGCATCTCTCTATCTGTGCACGATTTTCTCAGTAACTACGAACAGATTTTATTCTAGTTTTCACTAATGGATATAGTGTTTCACGAGGAAGGTTTAGATGTATAATTTTTGGATATTTTCAATTTTGTATAAATTTGTGGACATTTTGAGAGCTGCGTAAATAGTTAAAGATTAGTGAAAACAATGGGAGCGTTCACGTCTGACCAAAAAACGGAACAACAAGCTTTGATTGGTTGATTCATGGAATTTCTGGTGGAATGTACAAGAAATTAAAAGAATGTCATTTTTTAAGCGTGTAAGGAAGTGAGAAAGAAGTAACCAGAAAGAGATAGAAACTAGTGACAAGGCTAATCAAAGAACTTTTATGTTCACATCATGTTGAGCGTTTCTGCCAGAACTCTAGTTTCTATCTCTTTCTGGTTACTTCTTTCTCACTTCCTTACACGTTTAAAAAATGACATTCTTTTAATTTCTGGTACATTCCACCAGAAATTCCATGAATCAACCAATCAAAGCTCGTTGTTCTGTTTTTTGGTCAGACGTGAACGCTCCCAATGTTCAATAGGTTTATTACGGATTTTTATATCCCCGGGTAACACAGGGTCCAATGCGCTAGTGTTGATATAAAAATATAAACTATATTTTCATTAAATGATATATCTATTTTATAATGGTACTATTTAACTTCGAAAATATTATATTTAAGAAAGAAAATATGTATCAGCTTTAATAGCTCTATATATTTATTGAGATTGCTGAGATGAAGAATGTTCATTTTTACCAAGAGCAATTATTTTTATCTTAGAATTTATTGTATACAATATAATTTAAGTAAGACAATACCAAACTAAAACAGGGGGTAGGCGGCCATTTATAACGTAGATGTTTTACTTCAGGATAAATGTGACAGGTCAAGGATGAAGAAAGTGATATACTGTGCAATAATATAGAGAAAACATATAACATTTTTTCCAATAAACAGTTTAATATTTTTCAATTTCGAAAGCAGACGTAATATATGAAAAATTCTGACACTTCGCATGCTTGAATCGAGTGTGTAGCGCTACTGCAATAGAATTTTATTTGTATATTATATTGGTTGTTATTTCAGATGACTGCTTATGTACGAAATAAAAATAGAATTTGTATGTTTATAAAAAACATGTATATAATTTTTTTTGCGTTTTTTTAATATTCGAGTAATTTACAAAAAACATCTGCTAAGTAAATGCACAGTGCTTCCTCGTACTAAATTCACACTAAAAAACACCGGGTTCTATCAGCTAGATAAACAATAAAGGTAACATTAGACTATAAGAGATTGTTTTTCTAATACATACAATATTATCGATTATTATCTACCTAAATAATATTTATCTAATTGTAAGCAATAACATACAGAAAATCCTTGGTGTGCTTCACAAGTCCACAACCCACATGGCTAGACACTGGATTGTGTTGCAATGACAGTTATTGTGTGATGTATAGATGCCGTCATACAATAGTACATACATACATAGGCGGTATTGGTCGAACGCAATTCACTTGGGTTTCAATTAAGAACTGAATTATTATTGCTTCAGCGGTTACGGGACAATGGAAATTAGTGCACGGATAATACAATAGGATAAACACGAGGAGATTATCTGTGTTATTGTTTTGTTGATGCATTTCAGATTGATACCTTTTAGTAAGTATATTAATCTATATCTAAGATGCGCAAAAGTTGTAAAAATTAATTGTAGAAATAAAAACGGAATTTTCAATTATCAACAAATATTTTACATTTATTAGTTTTATGATGTGGATCTTGTCTTTTAGGTGTAAGTCGCGTCGGTTTGGTCGTGTTATCGGCCAACGTTTCGTGACACAAGAGCCTTGAAGATGTCCACTGCAATGTGACTCTTTTTTATTAAAACCAGTTATGCAAAATAAACCAAATAAAATACAATAAAATATGTAAAATGTTTCATATACAATTTTAAATATAAATCAAAATTCAAATAAAAGTAAGTATTTAAAAAAAGCAAGTTTTTATCATCATGCAATTTTACATTTATTTGAATTTAAAAGAGCGAACTCGTACGTTTAAAAAAATAATATTAAAATTTAAACTGTATAATGTGATATAGTATATGGAAAAACACTTACGAGAATGAGAGAGAGCAAACACATAAATCGAAAGAACTGCACTTACAAAGAATATAAATCAGATGAAATATTAAAAATATAAAAATGAATTGCATGTGCAGCATTTGGTATGTATAGACAAATTGCAAGTTTTATCTCTAATACTTTGAGTGTTTGTTATTTAAATCAGTTAGTATTTTACAGTGGAAATCGTTTAACACGAAAGCGTTTAACATGACAAATACGTTAGCCACTTAACTCCAGAGTATACATACTTGGATCAACTGGAGTTACTTTCTCGATAAAAATACTATAAATAAATTAAAACTTTCATATAATTAATTTTAACAGCATTTAAATCAGATTTTAATTTAATACAATCGTTTGTACAAGTATGACCCGTTGAGTGAAAAGCACTCAAACGTCTAGTTCTAGGATGACAGCTTAAGGGAAAATTAAAAATAGGTAATAAGTCTAGAATTAAAAAAAAAGATCTATTTTTCATTGGCGCACTCGAAGATGTTCGGGCATTAGATAGTCTTAAAGATAATGGTGTAAGCTATATTTAAAAAAAACTGGAGTCTCCTCGATCGCGCCAAGCTGACATATTAACTATTCAACTTATTTGTTAAATTTTCAATTTAAATTTCTTAATAAAGCCCGAAGGCGCACTCGAAGGTCTTCGGGCATTAGATAGTCTTAAAGGTAATGGTGTAAGCTATATTTAAAAAAAAACTCGAGTCTCCTCCTCGAACTATTACAATTTTAAAATTTTCAAAATTCACTACTGCCCGTATTATAAAAGAGCTAGCAAATTTGCTAGCTAGCAAGCACTTTAAAATGATAGTATCTATAGATTAGATATGGAATTTTGAGTAGTGATACTTCACCTTATTGTAACACAGTTGGCGGCTCTGATCGTACAAAATAATTTTCATAATATCGCCACTGTTTTAATACTGTTGGTGTTTACATACCACACGTGCGCGAAAATTGTCAAACACTTCATTAATATAATGATTCTTTATTTTATAAGTTTTGTGTCGTAGTACTTATCACTTTGTAATCATTAGCATGTGTCCATCACTGGATGCCCATTACACAAAAAAACTAAAAGGCTATAATTAAAAAAAAAAACTATTTTTGCAGACTTTGGTAATTAAATAAAGAGATACTTGTTTTATTACTAATATAAGTTCATAAGAACTACAAAAAAGTAGTCCGTCAATCCAAAAAAACAGTATACTTTGCTCTTAAAGGGGCCAAGACTGGTTCTAGTACCTTATCTATTTTTTTAGCATATAGCGAACCTTTTTGCTCCCCAAGAAATACCTTAAATTCGATAAAACAATTACAAAATTTAAAATCATGTCAATAGTACAATGTTGTGGTTTACTGCCCAATTCACCAAGTGCAAATATAATGAATACATACGGTATTAAATAGCTCGTGTATGTGCGGCAGTCATTAATGTCTACCGCCGCGCCGCCAAGCTAAGAGAGCTTACAACGAACATGTACTACATCTACACAGTGTCGCCAAGGCCGTCCATTAGCTTCGAGCATGAATAAATTACACAGGACTGCACGCGGCTGCACTAATCCCGGAGCGGGAGCGACCCCGGATTACTCCGGAGAAAACAAAACTACGCTCACGCAACACTAGTAATTGAATTTCGGTCTTGAGTGTTATTCGATGTACATTTTGTACATAAGATATTGGGTTATTAGCTTCTTAGTTTAACCCCTTTGTTAATAACCTGGCCACATTTATATAAAATGTATACCTTCTTTATGTAGACTGGTATACAACAGTCCTAAATTTTTTCATAATTTTTTTATACTCAGAAATTAGAATAGCATAAACATAAACGTAACGCGAAAAAAATACATATTTTTAACTATCCACGTAAACGAATTTTCGTGAAAAATCTGCCTTTATTAGCGGTTAAAAGTTAAAACAAATTACACAGGTAGAAAAGTAGCCAAGAAAATCTTATTTTATATATAACGAAAACAATATTTTCTTAATATAAGAATATATTCTTAGTCCAAGTATTTTATTGTTTTCATCCGAAATTATTGCTTTAAAGAGAAACAATAATTATCGGGATTTAGAGTATATTCTTATATTAAGAAAATCTTGTTTTCGTTATATATAAAACAAGAATTTCTTGACCAAAGTCAATTTTTCTGACCCCAAAATTACAATATAAAAATTAAAAGAAACTAGTTTTAAATTTGTTAATTATAAATTTATATTCTTCTAGTATTTCAAAATAATACCTTCAGATCTAATCTTAATAATTGGGTATAAAACCTTAAAATCTATGTTGTCTATATACACCATTTATTTTAAGATATCTCACGCCTAGAAAACAATTTACAAAATTCTTATATGATATAAAAAGCACCTATTTTAAATGTTATAAATAATTCATTTACTCAACTAATTCAAACTACTTTTTTAATTAAAATTGTAGAATATTAATTAATTTTATACAAGTGGACATATATATGTATGAATGAAAATCAACAAAAAGAATTCGTTATTGATCGAATCACTTTTAAAGTAAATATTGTTCAACAGAGCAAGCGATATATTTCAATTCTAAATCAAAACTTATTCACTTGCGAGAATGTACGATAGAGAGAGAGGAAAAATGTTATTTATATTTATTTGAATAACGCCCTTGCTAGCATACAAAGATTTATATTGATAACCCTGGATCCGAAAAAGCTTGAAATATGATATTATTTGTTTTTTAAATTTATTGATTTTCAATACGAATGAATATTATGGAAAATTCAACTACTATACAGATATATTTTTTGTTTTTAGTTGGAAAGATCAATATTATCTTTATTAAATTATTACATTTGATCCAGAATATAGATAATAATTTGTATCTATATATTTTTGTGCCAGGTTACATAGGCGCCGACTACGATGAGTAGGCTAGGGAGCGATTGCCCCCAAGTGTAATTTAACGGGGGATTTACCCTCCCCCCTCTCCCAGTGAATATACACTCTCTAGTTACTATTAAATTAAATCACTCCAGAAAAATGTACATCTTAAAAAGTTACAAACCAAGTATGCGCCGAATTAAAAAAAAATATTTTTACAACTTTGACAGCATGTAAAAATAGTTGCAATTAATTTACAGTGTAAAAATAATAGCAGCTAAATTTAAAAACATACCATTTGAAAGTGTAGATCCTCAATCTCAAATTTTTTAGCCCCAGTCATATGTTCTGTCTACAATCACTGTATGAATATGATTAGGTGAATGACTGTAGGAGATATAATTTCATAACTAACGTAACCATATTAGTTTAACATGAAGATAATCATAGTGGTCTGCAAACCACAGAATAATTATGAAACATTGAATGAATAAATTATATGATAGGTTATATTATTTAAAATTTTATTAACATTCGTTAGAAACATTCTAGCAAAAAGCTAAACAAAAAAAGCTACTTACTTGTGAATACTTCAATGTATTCATGAAATTTCCACTCTTTTAGTTTATTTACGATAAAATCATCCATAACTTTATAACTTTAATTAATAAAAGATTGTTAGACAACTTTAACTTCAAGGACACTGTGAACACAAATACAGCTACAGCAGAGATATAATGATATGTATCTCAAAGCTATATGAAAATATTATAATAATAATATTTACTGATTATCAGAAACAATCATTATTCCTAGATGTACTTTTTATGAAAAAATTATTGACCAATCTACGTATTTTATTTTTAAGTTTCAACTACTTATCTTGATTATACGATATATGTATGTATCGTTAATCTACCAACGTTTCAATAAATATTACAAGTATTACACACACGTATTCAAATAATCCAAGCAAAACATGATTATACAAATTTAAAAATTCACGCTACCTATAGGTGGTAGCAAATTGTATCAAAACGCATTATATACCGTCCCCCTTATTCCGCAGTATCCAATATTGGCAATAAATATTCTCCAGCTCGTTGCATACTGTCAATACCAAATGCTCTTTTTACGCGCAAATGAATTTTTTATATCACAGTCATATGAATCGTGGATTAGATCATTGCGCTGAGATGACAGTTAGAATGTGACGTGCTTTTATTGTTCAAAGCAGTTTGTGCGATTTGTTGAAAGTGACGTGTTATTTTCAATCTATTTTAATTGCAAATCATTTAAATGTTATATGTTTTTATTTTATAATCGTTATTTTGCATTCGCAATGAAAAATATTCATGTTAAAAGTAGGTATTTTATTATTTGCAATATAGAAAAGGTAATTAATGTATTAATTATAATTTTTATATAGTTTTATATTATAGTTACATTACATTTAATACAACAGTAGCGGACCAGTCCCGGCTTCGCACGGGAGTTAATATTTTACCCCCTGTATGAAGGGTTGTAGTTGTTGTTTTAGCTAACCCATCAAACGTTATTCTGACCAAAAATAATTTGTTAAAAATCGGACCATAAATACACATTCTCGACCTATCGGGTCTAAAAAATCTATAAATTTTTCGGAGCACCAAACGAACATTGCAGTATCAAGTACTTAAGGTTATTTTTAAATGTTAAATACTTCAAATACCTACTTTACTTGTTAAAAATAAGTATTCAATTCAAAAAGTATCTACTTGAAATTTAAAGTTGCTTCAATCAAAAAGTACTTTTTTAATATATTAATTAAAGTATTGACAATTCTAATGCTCAATTACTTTATTTGAAAACTTACCCAGAACAGATGGACCATAATATTTAAAGAAGAAAATGGTATAAGAACGTTAAACTTACAGTAAAATATATAGAAAAACATTCAGTACAACCGGCAAAGCTATTTCGATAGGAGGGAAAGAGTGACAACTACCCCCTCGTGTTAGGGTGAATTAGGAACTGTTATTACATCACCTCAACCCCATCCACATCTTGACACAAACACCCCACAAATGTACAGCGATATCTGCTTATTAATCGATATAACGCGAAATTGAATTTCGTTTGTGCCGTATTGAAAAGATAATGTTATGAATATTATATTATTCAGGATTCAATCTGTGGAAAGTTGAAATGTGTTATTAATTATTGTTAATACTCTGGAATTGTAATTGTGATATATATGTTTCGTTAGTATCAATTATTACATATATGTAGTTGTTTAATGAGTTTTGGTACGGATTATATTTCAATGAATGGAATTTGTATTAAAAGGATGGGAGACCAGTGGGGGGGGGGGGGGATTTTTTAAAGAACAGTTTAACTTAGGGATCTAAAATAAAATAAAATTTTCATATTGTTGTTTTTGTCCTGATTTTGAATATGAATATGATGTCAAATACTCATATCCATAGACATAGAGCATGGACCGCGCATTTGATTCGAAAACAGAGCCGTGTCCAAAGAAAGAGAGAAACTGATTTGGGATATAGTTGTCCTTTTTTAAACAGGATTATCTATTTCATTCTTATTAGAGAAAGAGATATATATATCCAAAACGCCACCGTATCTCTCTCACTGTCTTGGAGAAATGTTACACCATTATGTTAATACAGAATGCGCGATCCATTCTCTATATCTATGCTCATATCTGTAGTAAAAAGCAGCGTGAAAACCTATGAAAAGTGATTTTTTTTAACATAATTATTTATTTTTTCTCTACACCAAAGGCTACTGACAATGAGCTAAAAATCTGAAAAAATCAGATGTAGATTTTAATAAGTACTTTCAATGAAAATTATAACGAACACTGTAGCAAGAATAATTTCTGAAAAATTTTGAAATAAGTATTTTTTATAAATCGTAGTGAGAATGACTACGGAACCCTATCATGTACGTGGCCGTTTTATTATATGTATTCTATGCACTTTAGCATGCGAGGGAAAAAAACTCGGAGTGGGGAAAAATTTAAGCGGACAATAATGCTGTTCTATTGTAATTATAATTTTCTTTAATACTAAATTCAAACTTCATATGATATCTATAATGTTTGAATTATGTTAATTTTAATAGAAATACAGAAAAAATTCAAGAAATACATATTTTCGCGATGTTTCTGACATCTGTCACTGAAGTAACGGGTTTAATTTATAAAAAGAAAATTCTGATCCTTCGTAGTAATATTTATTCAAATAAGTTAATTAAATGTTACATTTAAAGAACGGACTATTTCCATCTTTGTCTCCATTGTTTTCGTCTTAGATATTTATATTAATTTTACTAACTCAGACAAATTTCCAAGTTTAATAACTAATTTGTTTTAATATTTATCTTGTGGTAAATTTAAAATTCTGAATTGAATTCTGTATTATATTTAATATATTTATTACACTTCACATTATTAATTGTGTAGAAGATATTGTAAACGTTTGATGAATATTTTCTATCTCTATTTGTTACGCAAAAGCCTCATGATATTACAATAGATCCCTAAGGGACTGGCAATATTAAGAAAATTGTTTCCAAAATAAACACATCAAAGAATACTTGTGCTTTCATATGTTACATAATATAAATAATACACAGCCCGTAACATGTTATGAGTCTATAAAAGTCTCGCATATTGCTTTCGAGAGGTTTCCACACAAAATTCTCAGACTGCGATAAGTGTTTCAGTAGAGGGGAGGGGGATGTGTTATATGGTTATGATTATTTAATTAATAATTAACTTAATGTAAAGGATATTGCTCGCTGTTATATAATTGAAGGCGATATTTATTTGGGACTTAGAAAATGAATATTATATGTTTATATGGCCGTATATAGCTTGGGTTAATGTAACTTTTTGGGTTTTTATGGTTGGTATTGGTAATAGAGAATCCATGATTGAGAAGGTGGTTTTATATATTTATTTAATGTGTTTCATGATACCAACATATTAAATCTAGTTGTAAATGATATATGGTATTAAAACAATTTTTTTTGAGATATGAAATTTCGTATTTAATCGTTTTTTTGTGTTGAAACTTGAAACTGTATAGTTTATAAAGAAAAAAAATTGTCAAGTGCGAGTCAAGCCTCGCATATTAGTGTTCCGTTCTGTAGAGTTTTTCAATTCATTCGATTATATTAATTTAAATTTAGCAAAGTTAAGAACAACTACCTTAGCTTTCTTTTTTAGAAGGTTGTGACAGATAGACAGATGGATTATACTGTTGATTCCATAAGTGTTCCTTTTTTCGATTTCGGTACGAACTACGAAACACTAAATAATATTAAAATGTTATATCATATTTTTAATAGTGATATTATTCAAATAAAAGTTTATGGAAAAATTTATAAAATTTAAAGTGCAAAAAAATTTGAAATACTTTTTTATTATTACTTGTAAAGGATAGTAAAAGTTAAATGTGAATATATAACCATAGGTAAAGTCAGGTTTACGTGGAATGTTTCATATTATTTCAATAAATAATGATTAATTTTATTTTTAACACGTTTGATTTCAAAAAATGTTATTTCTCAAATTAACGACCAGTTTCATCTTTATAACAGCGAGGATTGAAAATATATCATATGAACTAAAAACTCCAGACAAATAAAATTGAATTTTATCTCTTCAACAGTGAAAGCAAGTTAAATATAGGTACCCTAAAGCCAAAAAGAAAATACATATTTGATAAAAATACATAAGAGTAAAATAAAAGTAACAGTAATATAACTGAGAACATAAAAATAGTTTTAGTTTTATATCTTATTTACTCCAACACATATACACATAAAAGTTACAACAAAAACATAACAAACAAATACACTAGCAATCTCATAGCGTAGAGCACACTACATATTCCTGGAATAAAATATGCAGCAAGAAATTCTCAAAGCTAGAGAGACTCGAAAAGAACCAAACGCAATAAGACATCGAATTTATTTCAATCAATTATGTAAACTCCGTTTGACATCTGTCAAGTTTGACGCCTTGTAAAATAGACGTCGTACTGTTTATTATAAATCAGGGATGGCCAATAATTACACAGCCTTATAAAATATGAAACTCTAAAAACGTAATCAAAAAATTTGTTTTTTTAGACTTACGTTATTTTTTTATCAGGGTTTCAGGAGACGAATGTGGTTTGTTAGTCACGTTTTGGTCACCCCTGTTGTATGTTTTACATCAAGGTGAGTTCGATATGTGTGTACGTGTGTTATGTGACGTCACGATTGAACATCCATCGAGGAAGCAAATTTTATTCGAGAGTTTCCTACTTTGATTTCCCTAGGTGTGGAACACAGACGTAATATTGTCGTGGATGTGTAGAAACAAGACTATTTGCAGGGTTTCTTAAACCATGTGACACGAAGAAAAAGGGGTTCTTGGATTAAAGAACAAACAAAATATCAGTCAACGAAAAACCGAGCAAATAAGTTTAAAGTTGAAGATTTTAATACCCGATATTATAAAAATAACAAAGAAATCTCTGAAGAAGTGATATTAGATTTCATTAGAATAAATTAAGTTTCCAAGTTTAAATTTTTAGTTTCAAGAATGAACACTTAAGTGATATCAAACTCTTGTATAAACATGGGCCATAAAATTTAATCTAAGAGAATCAGCAGCCCTCCTCCCCCTACCAAGTAGAAAAATGTCTATTTGAAAATAATTCATTTAAATTCTACATTTACATATATATATTTTCAATGAGTTTACACAAATAAAAAAACAGTTTCGGAGAAAATATTTATGTGTTATACTTCTTTAATTTGCAATTTTTTTAAAATTTAATTATACTATTTTTTAAAGCTAATTGCAACCTTTAGGTCGCGGACCGTATGTTTGACACCACTGATTTACACTATACATGCAGCATGATCAAATTTGTTTATGAAAAATGATAGTCAATAAAGAAGTCGGTTGGACATTTTCTTGGAAAAATCTTATAATAAATACAAAATTGCGATTTTTTTTAAATTATATCACACACAATATATTGCATATCACCACCATGCATTGTATGAGTTTTAACAAAAGTATTTGCTTGCATTGATGTTCAACACAGAAGAAAATTGAGAAACACTGAAATACATAGTTGGCTCTGGTTATATTTTTCAGATGAAAGTAGAAAGAATGATCAATACAAATATTACAGCAGCAGTATCCGAACACAACACTGCAATGGTAATAACACCACTAGAAAAATAATAACAGTACACGTATGTTTGTGCGTCAGAAACGTGTCACATGTTATGCAATAAAATCCTCTGACATACTTTTTAATAAAAAAATTTATCGTTGCCACTTTTTATTATGATCTGTCAAATATACGAGTGTATACAGAGACAATTCTCATGTTATAAAATTCGAAATTAATATGACATTTTTTTGAAGAACTATAAAAAGCGTATCATCAGGAATATGTGATTGGTTTTAAATAAAAATATATATTGTGTTTGAGAAAAGAAATATATTTGTCAGTTGACACTCAACAACATGGCCTTATGGCTAGGTGCTTCAGCAATACGAGCTCACCCAAAATTTTTACTGTCGTCAAAGAATTGTAAAAAAAACACCATCAATTTTTTCGATTAAATCTAATTAATGACTTGTAGATTAGACTTTTCTCTTCAATTTGCCTTTTTATATCGCTGTACGACCATTTTTGGCCTTTCTTCATAACTTGGTCAAAAATAGTCGTACAGTGATACAAAAAAAGAAAATTGAAAAAAATCTACCTACAGTGTTTTTCTATTTTTATTGTTATTTTTTGTAGTTTTTTTATTGTTTAATTCGTTTTCAGTGCCTCACAATACGTAGGAAAAACACAGTTTCGATTAACATTACAATATTTTTTTTTACAAAGGAAAGCAAGAGTGAATTGGAATAAAATGTATAGTGTTAGTATTCATACAATTTATTTCAATATAAACGAAAAAAAGTTATTGAAAATCTTTTAATTATTTCTCAATGAATTATAAATGTAAAAGCACTAATAAAAATTAAATTCCAATCAGACAAAACCCAAAAGAGAAGCTGAAACAATTTTCTTTTAAATACAGACAGCACAAAAACACTAAATTATACACAACCAAAGTTAAAATAAAGCAACATGAATGGTTCTGACATCTTCACGAGAAAGATAATGTATTCATAAAAGCTCGGTGCATGTGGGGGCGAAAATCCGATTATCTGAGCCTACATTTGTTGACAGACTTGACGGCGGTGGTTCATATTTTCGCGCTCATTGTATGCCGAGGCTTAAGAAAATTTAGCGATACCATGACTTGGAGGTTAACTTTCAAATTATTCAAGAGTTATCAAGCTAAATGTAAATGTGACAGGCCTGGATCTAACCGAAATCCAATCTCAAATTATTTTTTTGCTAGGTATTTTTTTAATGCATTGTTTTTACTTTCTTATACTGCCATATTTATAAAATACATAAATATAGTAAAAGTAATATCAATTTTGACTTTCCTTGAATCAATTCTGACTATTTTCGCTAATATGTACGTGTGTCTATCTGTCTGCAGATTAAAGGTGGCCGCACACGTACGGTTGATTGCATTAGATTTTAATTTGCCTAGTTCAGTAGTGTTATTGTCGCAAGTGAAAAAAATTATTAAAAACGTTAGGTCGCACAGAGAATATATTTTAATATATCTCTGAAATTTGATTATCAATCCCGAATAAAATACTGATACATTGTTCATATTACCGATCTTCTTTCCAATAATAACTAATAAAAGTGATAACAATAGTTAGGTATATTTCGTTTGGAAATAATGAAAAAAAAAACGTACGTGTGGGGAGACGCACATGCAAAAGCATGTAAAGTTCGCTTTCAGAGTTTTTAACAAGTCAACTCGATGAATTTCGCCCGCGTCAGGTTCATATGCACGGTTTCAAACAGTACGTGTGTGATACGCCATATGTTACAATGCTATTTCGACCTTCAGGTTTCCTCATCCGGTAACCGCGTCAGGGAACCTGATACGTTAACCGGACGTGTGCAGTCATCCTAAACGAAAACGATTTTATTATCGGAACTGAATGTTTACTTTTGTCAATATTTGAATTTTTCGACTTATTTTTGAATATTTATTTATGGTATATTCATTAAAAAAATTAACAATATAATTGCTTTTTTAGAATTATATTTCAAACGGATCGCAACAAGAAAATGCTTAGAATATAAATAGGGATTTTTTAATGAGGTCCCCATATTAGAGTTTTGTGATTTTGATTGAAACTACATATATAGCATTAATTCATTTTTTATGTACCTACATAATTTTCTAAAATATTTTTTTAATTTTGAAAATTGAAATAAATATAAGACAATATTAGCCTAAATGATGATAAATTTGATCTAAAAGTAGCACTAGTTTTAAGAATATCCTAAAAATGTGTCTTTTATATTGAAAATATAAACATCATATTTATATATAAAGGTTGGTTTGAAATTACTAGCAGGTTATTTACTTTAGCTCTACCACTGCTCCTAAATCAATACATAACAAAAACAAACATACGAAAACATACAAGACAAAACTAATCTATAAAACTAAATAAATACGTTTCAGCAGTATTTTCTATCAAAAAATTGCCTCTCTCATAATGTTTTTTTTAAGAATTGTATAACTGATTTTTGTTAAGGACATTTATGTTCTCTTATATGTGGATAATGGAAGGAGAGGTAAAAAAACTGAAATTATTTTTTACAATATTTAAGTGTTATTGATATTCAATATTAACATACGACGCGTGTGGAATCGGATGGAGATAAAAACCAAACAATTTTAATTTCAGTTTAAATGACAAAAAAGGTTTTTGTTACTCAATTAGCGTTTTATTTTAATTTTTTTTTTATAATTCTCATGAACTCATGTTACGAATAAAACAAGTAAATCTTTTTTTAATTAATTTAATTATCAAAGTCCGCACACATTGTATATATTTTTTTAAATTATAGCCTTTTATTTTGTTTATGTTTTTTCTCCAGTAATGGATAAAGTAAAATCAGTAATGAGTACGCAGTGATGGATTACAAAATGATAAGTATTACGACACAAAATATATAAAAGAAAGAATCGTCAAATTTGAAACAATATAAATCAGTTGCTATGATAATATAATAATTCATAATTAGTTTAAATATCCATCATTTTGACACCTATTGGCCGATTGTCATCAAATCACGCTGTAAGACAGTTAAATTTATACAGATTAATATTCAGAAATGGTAGTAATCAAATATCAACAAATATTTCTAATTCAGTACATTTAATTAAAAAATAGCCATTACTGGTGTCAGTACCTTATTCACCTTGGTTTGCATAAAGCAAAATTAACCACGATTAGTTAATTGGTTGTTTTCAAACCATAATTAATGTTAATTCTTAACTTAAACTCAATTTGTAAATGAACAATTCATTAAATATGATATTTTTTTACCTTATAAAATTTATCATAACCGATGTTGATTTTTAGAATTGACGTAAAATGGTTTGAAAACAACTGATTAACTAATCATGATTAATTTTGCTTTATGCAACCCAAGGTTAATGTTAAATTTAATTACATTTAAATTCGAGATTCCACTTGGAAATGTATCGAACCCGTTCCTGTGCATTCTGTTTGTTCTGTAACGTAATTAAAAGCGTGTATTATGAAAATTGTATATTTTGAAAAGGTGTCGGTTGGTAGTAAGTATTTGATGAGGAAGAACATATATTTTGAATAAGGATTATTCTGAGCCACTGAGCTCATTCTTGGTTATGTACTTGTTAGAGATAATTAGGAAATAAGCCTATTAAGTCATTTACGTAGAATGGCTCTTATTGGTGAATTTAAATTAAACTTGATCTTGAAAATTTGTTTGCTTTTAGTATGTGTTGTGAATTGTTACTAAACCTAGTGATTAATATTAATTAATACTCTACCTGAACAATTAGTCTATACGTCGTACTATTGCTGGTTTTACTTTATCAATTACTGGAGAATACAAAATAAAGGGCTATAATTTGAAAACAAACTATATTTGAGGAATTTGGTAATCAAATTGAGTTATTAAAGAGAATAACAAAAAAGAAAATCATCAATCCCAATAAACCAGTATACCTTGGTCTTAATAGGGCAAAGACTGGTGCCAGTACCTTATATAATAATGTACTGTTGATGTAATTTAACTTATATGAAATAATTAGGTCAGGCACATGTTAAGAAAAGTTGAACTTTCTATTAACATACTTGTAAAATGATACTTGACATATTGATATCACTGAACCAACACTTTATATTGAATAATGAATAATTAGGTCAGACATGTAATAAACAAAAGAGTTTGGTAGATCTTCATAGTGAGTTTGATGCAGAAAACGAATAGAAATTAATCTGAAGGTGTTGTTCTTACAATATAAATATTTTGGGTTTTTAAATTTGTGAATTATTTTACAGGAAATAAATTTGAATAATACTGATTTTGATAAAATTTTCACTATTAGAAAAAGCTTAACCCTGTAGAATTTGTTAAAAATTTTAAATTACAAATATAATTTTTAAAACTTTTAATTTACGATTTTTAATAATTTTTATCAAAATATTACCTATTCTATGCTAAAAATTACATATATGGGTGCCATAGTTCGTGTATAAGAAAAATTAATGACTATTGATAAAATAAACGCGTCGCGTCGATGTGAACAGTCTTGCGTATTCCATTGCAGCAACGAAAGCGTTTTTTTCCGAATATTCACTTCTGTTTGTGAGAGCCTTAATTTTCAAAGTTATTAAAATATTTGATTATCAAGAAAATATTATATTGATATTACCAAAAAAAATGTATAGTGTGTGTGTTTGTACGAACGATTGATAATTTACAAACATAATTAATCGCGTCAATCGAAACTGACAATAAATTTAAAAAATCATAATTTTTCGTATCGTCCTATTGGAATTTATATTCATCACCACAATTCAAAATTACAAAACACGAAATGTTTAATGCAATGTTCGGAGATAAAATTTTTATTTTCGTATTCATTCATGCCGTCAAAACAAGACAAAAAACGACCGCTATGCCACAACGCATGCAAATAAATCAATTCTGTAGATTTTTATGTTAATAAGACATCTAGTATACATATATACATGTATGCGTACAACACATGGAGTGTGTGGTAGGAGGGTGAATTGAGAATATATACAGAAATACAAAAGTTGCGTTAAATTTTGTGTTGCACCATTAAAAAATGACAAGAGTAAACATCCGTTTTCAGTTCAGTTCAGCGATTATCTTCAAAAATAGGAGGTGCAAAACAGTATACAAGAACTAAATGTTTGTTAGTTTCACCACTTTGGCTTGGTAGAGCATTCACAGACAGACACACAGACGTCATTGAGATAATGGTCATACTCGATTCAAAGACATTCAAAACGTGTAATTATGAAAAAATTAAGTTCGATTTTTTTATAATTAAGTACTAATTACGGTACTTAGAGATAGTAATATTATTTTTTCGAAATTTTTATTTTTAGTACCGTTCGAAAAAAGCAATAAAATATGGGTTACCAACGAGACTTTTCAAAATATAAAGGCAGTAAAGGTTATAATTTTGGCATTTAATGAAACAGTAGCATTAAATCATCTTTAAAATATTTATACAGTTGAGTGGGACTTAAAAAATCACATGAAGTTAAAACTTCCCATTTTTCTCAATTTTTACATTTTGTTACTTACTACCTTTTACGCAGGCTTTTCTTGGTTACATTTTGAAAAAAATAAGCCAAACTCGTTTAGGTTTCGTCTTCAATTTATTCTTACGTAATAAACCATGAAATTTTGAAAAATAACGAATCTTATATATTTCACTTAAATATTTAATATCTCATAGTTAATTTTTTATCAATCTCATCTTATTTCGAGACCGAGAACGAGAAAAGTCTCGTCTCGGCGTGCAGACTAATTATACAGTACATTTCATGTATGTAAAAACAAATGAAAAGTTCTACTCCACTTTTTAATCTCCAGGTATTAAATTTTCCATCGCATATTCAAATTTCATCATTCTCAAATTAGAATTAATTAATATCTGTTGTTAGTTTGAACATTCATATACAATCAGTGTTCATATAGGTAGAGAAATTACACAATTAAACGGACATTTGAGATTGAAACTACAAACATTATAAAAAAAATCAACTACGTTGATTAATTGATTAATTTACGACAAAAATAATAGAAAATAATTTATTGGCATGTTTTAAAATGCCATTTTTGTCCGTTTCTTTGACTGGAGTTAGTGGTACCTATCAAATATAATTTAATTAGATATATTTTGAGACTTATATGTTATAATCATTTTTAATCTGGTATTAATATTAATTCTCTAATTTTGTTTCATCGAAGTTCCACAGTTATTTAACATGAGCCTCTTTATTGCATTTAGGGCTTTTTAGCCAATCAAAATTACTATTTAAATAAACGTCCATTTCAATTCACGAACATCTGTCCGATTCAATGTGTAAGTAACCTTCAAAATTATTTGACAAACATCATCTACACAGAAATAAGATTTTAATGTCCGGTATTATAAAGGAGCTAGCAAATTTTCTAGCTAGCAAGCACTTTCAAATGAGATATCAAACTTATATGACAGTTCTTTTGGAGTTTGTTGAAGACTTTGACAAGTTTCGCGCGCGCGTTGTAGGTAAATATCAACGGTATTAAAACAGTGGTGATATTATGAAAATTATTTTGTACGGTGAAAGATGTCAACTGTGTTCAATTAGTTGAAGTGTCACTGCTCTAAATTCCATAATTAATCCATAGATATTAGTACAGAATTAATACTCCATTTGAAAGTAATTGCCAGCTAGCTCCTTTATAATACCGGACATAAAAGTAACTAACCATTAATGTTAGACTCAAATATATGCAATATTATGCCGTATTTAGAAGAAGAAAAACGGCAAGACGGTGTTTTTTCGGTGTAAACACGGCATTACACAAAACATCAATAATACAATTAGTGTAATATCACCTTACCATTGGAATCTTTTTCAAAAAATTATAAATTTATTTTGTCAATATAAACAAAACTCATGGAACTAGAAAAATATAATCTTTATGATATAAGTATAGTCTATGGAGCTTAATGATACTAATAACAAAATTTGAATTAATTCGTTTGAATAGTTTCGATGTAACATACATTATCCGTTTAATTGCGGATCTCTCCTACCTATATAATTATCAGCGATATTTGAAGAGTGTTAAACTATCCAATTATTTTTACAAATAGCATCACAACACCTGCTACACCCCCACAACGGAAATGTAAATTAAAACCAAACCAAACAAACTAATATAATAACAATAACAGAAGCGAACACATGCGACTGATACAACAAATTATAGCGAAGATAACTGCTATAGATCCGATAAGTTAATCATATTTCCAGATTAATGAACGTTTAATAAAATTTAATTATTGACGGTTGTGTTTGTGTTACCGTTTAGGTTGCTCAGTTTCGAGTATTTGCCGCTGTAACAATCCAATGTTTGCTTTGCGAAGTTAAATGATGGCTGTTCTGTTATTTGAAGAGGCTATTGTGTGTGTCATTTTGCTCGATGTAAACAATATAATTTTTAATGAAATGATAATGTTATTTCTGTATGCTGTTTTTTACTGCTATATTAACTTGGCTGTAAGGTCATTTATTTCCCGGTTCAAATTTATATTCAATTGTTTTGTTTCAATTTTGCTGCATTATTTTTTGAAGGTATTTTTATTTGTTATTTCTAAAAGTAGCTGAAATATGTAATGAAAATTGAACAATAACAAAACACGCTATTGGACTTATCTAGGACATGAAACAAAAAAAAGTACTGTCGAGAGTCTCGCAAAATTCTTCGTTTTTAGGGTTCCGAAGAAATCCTATATTAATATCACTTTGTCGTCCATCCGTCCGTCTTTTTCAGTCAAAGTAAAATATCTCGTAAACTATATTAGCTAAAAACTTGAAATTTTTACTGAACATGTAAAATGATGCTCTCTAGTAAAAGATGTACAAATTAGTTGAACAAATAATTTTTCAGAGGGGGGGGGGTGTGCTAAGGAGTTAAAGCTAGGTAAAAAAAAAACATTTTTTTATACCAAGGAATTATCCATTTTGACCTTTCAAAGTTCTGTAGATGCTGTAACTCAAATAGGACAAAAGTATATATAGGTACATATACAGTACTTATACATATTTTATATTTAAAATTACACCCTTTTGGCTGTAGAATATAGAACGTTCACATACCGACAAGCAAACAGACGCACATAATACGCCATTATGATAATCGTCGAACGTTAAAAACGTTTAATTCCGTTAAAATTTCGAGTTTGAATTTTTTCGTATGTTTGTTATTTGTTATACCTATAAACATAAAAATTCACAAGAGACCGAAACTTCCAACTGTATCGGTCACGTGTGTAAAACAAGATGGGACTTTAGTTATAAATTCGATATAAGACGATAGTATAACATAAATATCCCATAATCTCGTATGAAGTTCTAAATATTTTATGTTTTTGTAGCTTTCTTTGTAGCGGTTTTCTACGATTTTTTTGGTCAGAGTATGTAGTTTCTATTCATTTCCAAATTGAATCCAAAACATACCATTTTGAGGCTTCCACAATGATCGTTCAATGACTTTCAGTTTCACACACTGTATAATATTATATGAGTGAAATAGTGATATATGTATAATTAAACAGGGTAATTTTAAAGACGGGTTAACAAAGACAAGGGGATGCTTTGAAGTGAATTAAAACCGCCTTTGGTCAAACTGCGCCAGCATTATTTGACTGCCTTGATTAGATATTTGTAACAATTCCTCTCATTCTGCCACTTCCTTCATTTCCGCTCCGCCCCTACCACATGACCCCGTGTCAGGGCACCCAACACGACGCATTACTGTGCCCTCCTTTACCCACTCTACCGTTTTATCTAGTTGGCTTTGTAGACATGTACATTTGTCCTAAATTAATGTAATAGTAATTAAAACTATTATTATGATCCGAACAGGTGAGACGGACTTGTATAGTAATTTAGCTCTTTGAAATACATACACAAATATAATTATGATCTTTAGATGTGTACAAATGTAAGTACATATAATAGAAAACATATGAATTGTATAAACTAGAGTTGGGCATTTTAGTTCATGACAGAGACCGTTCCCTATAGTTCAGTGGTCTTTAATGAACTAGTTCGCTTTTATAGTTCTTTTAATTCATAGAATTTTTTTCCGAACTATACGATAACAATTGATTGATTTAGAAATATTGGATTGTTGGATTTTTAATGCATAATTAAATTGTTTAATTAATAATTTTGTACTACTATTTTTTTCATCAAACTATAGAAATGCAAACTGCTGCAATTTTGAATTCGTTATTAATTTATAAACAAGATAGATATTTATAAATGTATATACATATTTGCAATAATCTTTTTTTTTGTAAATCAAACCCTCGATATTTTAAAATATATTTTTCTAAGGGTGGGAAGGGTTTCGCTGAAACAACCTAATATTTCTAAGGGTAGCGCGAGTAGACAAAGTTTGAAGGCCACTAAAATAAATTCAAATCAATGTGAATTTATTTATAAAAATATAAAAAACCATTCAGAAATAAGTAGTTCCAGGAAAATGAAAAATATCATATAAAATAACACCTAGAGAAATATACAATATAAATGATAATATATAACAACAAAAAGAAAGAACATCAAAAGTGATACATGACAAAAAATCAGTTTTCTGTTCCATCCATGAAAGATAGAATAAATAATAATTCAAACGCGATTTGCGAGATCAGAAGAGAACAAAAGAAATAACTGCAAACACAGACAGAGACAGTAAAAAAATATATATATACATTCACACAAAAGAATTTTTATGTAATGTAATCCTAGCTAAATATACTTTTAAAATAGGATGTTGTAACACTGGACATTTAACAGTTCTGTACGTACACGTATGAGGGCTATTTTATAGCCTTTTGTGTAACAAAACTATGGTTACAGTACTTGAATTTAACCAACTCAAAAAGTGAAAAAATATAAATAGTTATTTTTTTAATTATATTTTTTCATGTATACAAAACATTTGTATTAATTTCAAAAATGCGGCGAGTAATTTTCTTTTTTGTAAAGGAAATACTTCATATGATTTAAGTAACATTTGCAAATCATATTCGTTTTAATTACCGATAAAAAAACGTCTATCTTTGGCGATATACTGAAATAAACATCTTAAAGGGCTGTAATTCGAAATAATTCATTTGAATAATATTCGGTGTTTTTTTAGTCTATAGATTTTAAATTTAAGATTAAAAATTTTGTCACGAATTTTAATAAAAAATTTGAAAAAAGTTGCCAAATTTGCTTTGCAAATATAATCCTCATTAATGATTTTTCGAAATCATTCGAATACCGAGTTATTCGAATCATCATTCGAATGGAACATTCGAATTCGCCCACCTCTAGCTGTATCAACTTCAAACGATTTGAAATTTGAATACATAAATTATAATATATTATTATAACGAACATTTAAAAACCATTCCAGATGCCATTTGTAATTTCAGAGTATTTTGACGCCGATCGGGAGACGTTTTTTAAAAATTATAGAACAATATTAATTGATAATATCAAACATATTTTACACTGTAACAAAATCATTAATTACAAACATTTGCGAAATGTAACTGTCAGTTTGACAAAACGTTAAATTCAAACAAAGATACATCTACATAATAAATTGCAGAGCAATATTTTAATAAAATCATTAGTCGAATATGGACATTTTAGTTGTTTAAATCAATAACCATTCAATAGAATGTCTATGGCTCGAATCTCGATTCAAATGAGGTCATTAAAATTTTAATTGAAAATGTGTGCTATTCATAAAATTTTAGCTTTTAATTCAGTAATGATATAACGTTAGAAACACAGAGATGTATTTTTTAAATTTAAATTTATTTAGATAATTGATTAACGTGCTGATCAACTTAACTATATAGTAGACCAGTGCAATTGTAAAAATCAACAAACAACTGTCAAAGCTGCAAGAATAGCATTTTTTTTACCTGTTCAGGCTTACGTAGCGAGAACTAAGCAATATACGAAAAAATGCCTCAGCCAGTAGTTACCGAGTTAAATACAAATACATATAATAATATTCAATCGCGAAGTGTCCATGGAAGTAACATTTAATAATAATTTACACGCTCAATTATAAAACTATAATACTTCTACGTCTTATTTTCTTGTATTTTAGTCGATATTTGTACGACGAGTTGAAGATTGAATTTTTGATTTCGTTAAAAGTATGTTTATTGTATAGAAAATGAGGTGAAAAGTTGAAATTTTCAGACCGCAAGTCTGTATCTCAAACCGTTCTCGAGATATAGCCTCTCAAAGTTTTAGTTTTTTCAAATTTTTGGAGAAAAATGACCATAACTTTTGAATGAGTGGTCGGATTTGATTTTTGTCGACGAAGTCATAGAAGTATCGACTAAAATACAAGAAAATAAGACATAGTATCGTTTATTTACTATATAAACAGTAATAAATATTACGTAATTGTAGATAAAAAAATATTATAATAAATTATGTTCTCTATTTTTTATTAATAAATGTATGATCATATACACACAAAGTTAATTTCTGGTGCTTTATTTCCAATAATGTATTGTAATATTATTTCTATAATATAAACATCTGTCCAAGATACATCACATAAATATTTCTCGATCATCTCATGAACAAATTATTCAGAAAGTATCTGTTAGAGCCGAATAATGATTTATCGACAACATTCCCTGGAGACATATAGAATGACAGTGATTTTCACTCCATCTGAGATTTTTCACAACGGGTGTGCTTCCCCGAGTGGAATAATTACTGTCCTTTAGAATTTGTTATCCTCTCTACAAAGATTGCGTACAAGACTAGTATGTTCCGTACATCTATATCCAGTGGCAGTTTGAAAAATTAGAAATGTTGTTTGAGATAATCCTAATAGTAATAGTAACTTATCGGGCTATATGCTGACGAGCTTTTTTTTCGGTCTTGGCCTCGAAACAAAATCAGAATACTTACTTCGATTTTATCGAGAATCAGATTCTTTTAATTTTTCGAGAAAAAATTTCCATTAGAGGACTGTTTCACTTTTTCCCAAATTAGAGGTTAAAAATGAAACACACTTTTTTCATTTCTAAAGTCCATGTTGTATCTTACAGTTCATATGACGTAAGTATTTAAAATGGTTATTCATAAGCGCATCTAGTAGAAAAAATTAAAGTATGAATTTCTGTCGTTAACTGTCAAAAAGCATGAACGATTTGTATTTTGTTTCACTTTTACCCAAGTTGACCCTATATTATTACTTTAAACATTGTTTTTATGTAGATATTAATGTTTGTCAAAATAAAAAAATCAATAGAACTCTAACGATTTAATATTTATATTTTAAGTAAATTGTATGCAAATCTGATTATGTATATTAATTTTTTACTCACTTCAATCCATTTATATGCACTGCTATTGCAAATAACCCCACAGAAATTCTTCATGTTACTGCATTAGTAATGCCTCGCGCTTCATCTTTTAATAATAAAATCGCATTTTTTGTGTTATCTTAGAATGGGATTTAATATCTCACTTACAAAAACACTTTCTTCTGCTGTTTTGTTTTCTATCTATACGGTAAAGGTAAATGAAAATATTAAAAATGAAATGTTTTTTTTAATGAATTTTCTCAATGTGAGGTTTCAGTTGTAATATAAAACATTTGTGAATCGGATTTTCTAGAAAATTTAAATTTAATCGTAGCATTTTAAACAGTAATCTGTACTTTATAAAGATGTAGAGATTGTGAATTTGATTGTTTTTCTTCGATGATCACAAAATTCACTAAATCGATTTTGATTAATCTTTTAATAAAGGATTTCTTGGGATCCCGGAAGTAATATAGGCTATGTAAAATTATGCTATCTCATCAGAGGGCTGAATAGTAAACAAAAATGTTGTACAAGTCGAAAAAATATGGAAATTAAAATTGTACGACTAGCAAAACTATAAGAGATATTACCTTTATCGTATATTATGACTAGCTGTGCTCACAGCTTTGCTCGCGTGGACTACGGAATTATTGTTGTTTTTTTTAACTCGATCTACACAGTTCTTTACTGCATTATATTTAATTGTTTAATATTTAACGGTTTTAGTGCTGGCGGTAAACTTTCTTCCAGCTTGATTTACTATTATCGTCTGCTTATTCTTTATGTTATTCAACGTAACAGAATATATACTAAAACCTGGGCAAAGAATATAATCTATGAATTAAAAAAAAACTCGTAAATCGGATTAAGTGATTCTAAAGCGTACTACTGGACAAACAGACGGACAGAGATACGTTGCATTTTATAATATAATAGCAGACCCGCGATGGCTTCGTACGGAAGTTATAATCCCCCCTCCCCCCTGACACGTATGGTGGGTTGTAATTAGTTTCATTAAATTCGGCGGGAAAAATACCACAGGGGTGGGGGTTTTAGGGGGAAAAACAACTCATATCTCGCATAGAAGAAGATACTTACGATTATTTCCGACTTGATCATCACTGCTTATTCCTTATGTTACCTAACGTAACAAAATATATACTAAAATCTTGGAAAAAGGCCATATCTATGAATAAAAAAAAAACACTTAAATTTGATAAGTAGTTCTCAAGTTATAAGCGCACTAACAGACAGAGAGACATTGCGTTTTTAATATATTAAGATAAGATAGGTAATACACATGACATCCACGCTGGTAAGTAGTAAAGAAAATGAACGTAAATCGGAGAAAAATTTCGTTCAGATCACATGTAATGCGATACGCTAAAAAAAGTACCAAATATACAATACACATAATATGAAAATAATTAAATAAAATATAATCTATATTAAGAAGTCTATTTTACAACATGTTTGAAAATTGGATAACTTATCGTATTAAAGAATGACGTTACCAAGAAAATCAATGAAAACTTAAAATGTTCCAGTTTGAAAATATTGTGAAAACGATTTTGGAATCAATAAAATCTTATATACATACATACATCCCATTATATTTTACGACAGGGATTCGAAATGCCAACAAATATACATATCATACTTATAACTTCCTTTCCGAAAAGTAACTTTGTATCGTATATATATACAAGCACGCACCAAATACAGGAACCAAGTGTTCAGAACTTGTAAGTTTATGACAGCGTTTGAAAACCCTTCCGGACATGCATAATGAGCTATTGATTGAGGCTTTCGTCTTCCGTCCTGTTCGGTGGGATATTGTGGGTGAGTGGGTGCACAACCAGAGAGGGTAGCTTTCAATCATACCAGTGACCGAGTTAGAATGTATTACTTTCAATATTTTTAGTTATGATTTATAACTTTTATAAAAAGTAATTATTTTGCTCGTGTGATTTTTTTATGTACAACAAAGGTAATAACTGTTTTGATCTAGATTCTAGATCAGTGGTTCTTAACTTTCTCGAAGTCACGGAACATTTTTAATTAAAAAAAACTGTGGAACATTATCTTACTATATCATTAAGGTTATAAAAACAATACTCTTCTCGGTCTCGAAACGAGATCGAAACCGAGACGAGAGTGCCTTAAATTCGACTGAGACAAATCCGAGACCGTCTGATATTTTGACGAGACTGGGAGAGTCACGGTATAAAAAGAATATCAATTATTTGTAAAAATTCACTATTAGATATTAAATTCGTTATATTTAAAAAATTATTTGTTTTTTTTTTACATAAAAATAAAAGGAAAAATATTTTTCATAAAAAAATTCACATAAGACCGAGATTTTTTTTGGTTTCGGTTATACGAGACAAGATGGTTTACATTTTCACGACATGAGATCGAGACGAGATTGTCACTTGAAAAATTCAAGACCAAAACGAGAATTACCAGACCCTCGTCTCGTGTGGGATCCTTTGGGAAACGAATAAGCTATATTTTATCAATATCTTAACAAATAAAATATAACTATAAAATTCTAAGTGAAATGAGGTTGTATTAATATGTATCCATTATTATACAAATTATATGTAAACAAAGTAACAATACAACATAATTACGTAGTAGAAAAAGAGTAAAAAAAAGACGATCACATACAGAATCGAATACGTGCTTTGTATTTTCTTTTGGATAAAAAAGTGTACAGTACATAATTAATAAAAACAGAAATGTATCTGTTTGTAAACATTTTAAATTCTAAATGTATCTTTACTCTTTCAAAAAGGTTATATATCTACATAAGTTTCACATTAATTCACAAAAACAATAATATAATCAGAAACGGCTTCCAAACTTTTTGTTCTTGTATTTTGAAAAATACCGGACTTTTGCGATGGTGACTCGAATAGTTTTTTACAAAAATCCTTAATTTTTATAATGTTACCTTTAAAATTATACACAAACATAACAAATCTTACAATAAACATTATTTTATTTTAAGATATGGAGCAATATTAATTCAATTTGTTTGAAATTATCAATTTAATAACACAGCTAAACTATTATATATTTCGAGGCGTTAAATCCGAATTTGAGATCAAAATGAATCGAATAAAGTGCTATTTTGACCTCAAATTCGGATTCAGCGCTTCAAAATACATTAAAATACAAATGTCTCCGAAAAGTTATTGTTTTTTTTGTGTGATTGTGATATTATTTAAATACGACGAGATATTTTCCAAAAGTTTCCAGAACTTAAAAGTTAATAAATTGGGTTAAATTTGTTTTAATTTATATGTTACCGGTAAAGTATGTAATTCAGGCATTTTATGTATTTCCTATGAATTCTATAAAATGCCTAACGATTTCAGGCAAAATAGAAATATTTGTTTAATATAAATTTATTATATACCTACTTTGTCTAGGCATTATATAGAACACCTAGTAACATATATACTGAATTTATATACGAACCAGAAATAAATTTAGGTTTACACCCAGAAATGAGTGTAAACGTTTTAAAAGTACCTATTAATTTCATTATATTAATGTAGTTGTATAGATAAAATATAAAAGTTTTAATTTTTTAAATTGTAAATACGACCCTGCTGTTTTCGCTAAACAGAAAGATAATAAAACAAAACAATTTACCATGTTGTGAATGAAAATAAACGAGTAATATAAAATAGCTCGCTGCAAATTGAAAAAAGTAATATCAGGAATTAAATGTGAAATTTTAATTTGGACAGCTAATTTATTTCTGTATAATTTTACTGAATACGCTAGCGTAAATTTAAAATATTACCACTTTAGGTAATTACGAGAATTCTATTGTAAAGTGTTAAGCATAGCTTAAACAGAAACGATGTATTTTTCAAAATTAACTTTAATTTGTTAAAGTGTTATTCTAGTTTAAAATATTATGTTTTTTAAATGTTTTATCCAGGTATCTTAGATGATAATTTTACAAAACTGTCACTGCATTTCAAAAGAACATGATGTTCTTAATTCACTCGAATTAAACTGAGTTCAAGTAGAGACACTTTGTGTTTAAATGTAAGTTATAATGTATTAATTAATGTCCATTTAAGATAGTTATAACTGTTTTAACAGTCTAATTTTGGTTCTTAATATACATAGATACATGTACACGTAGTATTAGATAAGGGAATTGTGTAAAAAATCGAGTAATAACAGAGTTGAATGTATTACCTATATTTGAAAATATATTAAAACAAATTGAAAATATTTTGTAAAGCACCATATTTAAAGTTAAATAGTGTTTTTTAACGTCGAACTCCAAAGGTCATTTTCCAAAATACGTCGTTAAATAAATAATAGAAAAATAAACAAATTTTTGTTTAGTTTCATTTGTAACAAAATTTTTTATGATTAAACACAAAATTGTTGTTTACTGTTTTAAATCGCCCAAAAAGTGTATTTTCATGTTAACATTTAATATAATAGTAAATGATTACATTTAGCTCTTTTTTGTATAAACATTTAATTAATGAAAACATACCTTGTGAAAGATATATAATGAAACATTGCAGGCAACTTAATCTTCCCATTTTGAAACCGTATCTCTCTCGAATACTTAAAATTCAATAGGCACCGAAAACATTATAGCATTTGATATATTATTTAATAAAAAGTTGATTTATGTAGAAAATATCTAAAATATTATAATACACCTACGTAGGTATATAAATATAATTCAACATGCTTTATATTATTTTTTTATTAATCTTGAAAAATATAACATCTACATAAATTTTTTTGAATTTAAAATAGAGAGTAAATGTAGGGTAAATCACAGCGAGAAGCATAGTGGAAAACTATATTATTTTAAATTATAAACCGCAGATATACATAGAATATAATGAAAAATATGATTTTTGATTATAAGATAGTTGATTATTTTGACCTATTTTTGTACCAGAAAATTTATGTTTTTATACATGTTTTATTTTATTAATCTTAACAGTGAGGTTTAAAATAAAATTTTGAAATGCTACTAAAAGTATTTAGCATATAAAATCGTTAACATTGTCACAAGTTTCAGGTTATATCTACAACAAAAAATAAGTTTATTTATTACTGCAACAAAATGTACAAACTATTTCTGGGATTTTAATAAATAAAAACTATTGCAATTTCGTATTAATTTTTAATATTCGATATTGTCGCATGGCATGTTCCACTGTAGCCCAATCTGTAAATTAAGTAATTTTAGTAAAAAGTATGGGTTTAAAAACTAATTAGATGAAGTTTTGATTTTGACTGATTTCCTCTTTTCCCCCCCATAAAAAAATTTACAACAAATATGTTTACTTTTTGTTCAACTTTCCTATATCATTATAATATGATAATATACATATATAATTCACAAAAAATTGTACCTAATATTACGTTCTGTACTATTTATCAATAAACATTTAATATGTCAAGTATTATCTTTATATATTTTTTAATTCTTTTAATCCATAACTCAAAAAACATTAAATATTAAAAATGTATCAATATTATTAAACTGAAAACGTAGAATTCTGTATAACAATAATAATCTAAATATAGAGTTTCTAGTATGGATTCAGTTTATCGCTATTGTGCAGTTAATTAACAATCGAATTCATTGTGAAAGCTAATACGTGGTCAAAGAGTTGGTGGGCAACGTGTAACCAAAGATCATGGTTTCATATTGCTTGCTGTGTTTATTGGTTCGGAATTAGCGAAATTACAGATGATTTTGGTGTCTGGTAATTATATGTACAGTGGCGGAGTAGGCTCTGTTTTCGTTTATATTATTAATTTGCACATTGCACATATATTAATTAACGTGAAAATTATTGTAACTAACAACGTGCCATTCGGAGGATATATATTTATAAAAAAATACAATAAAAAAGAAATTTTACAGGAAGTTTCGTTAACAGAAGTATTACTAACGCAATTAAACTAATTCTGAAAAATGTAGGTTTACATTCAAATTAAATAAAAATGTATACTATTTAAAAATAGACACTTAAAAAGTTTTACAGATTGTTTTTTTTTACATCTTATATTAAGAAACTCTGGGTTATCTACAAACTAAAACACATGTTCTTAAATTTTTTATTGTCGATTCATTTTTCATAAGATCAAACTGTATGTTTATGAAGTAATTTATTTATAATCTAGAACAATTTCATTTAACCCCTAACTGCGAACGGCCAGGGCCCAAAAATTAATAATTTACAATTACAGGTTATACCCATTCCAATCATTAAAAATTAAACGTAATCTTTATTAATATTGCATGGGAAGAGTGGTCCCTTTTAAGTTAATCTATCAAAATAGAAATTCTCGGTCCACTATTAATTGTGAGTTTACATAATTTAGAAATGTAATACTATAAGATTGTCTCGGATTTAACGGACATATTATAAACATATATACTTAACGTAATCCGAATAAGATTAGATTCAAAACAGCGAGTATATAATTGATAAATTTCAGTTTCTTCAAGAATTTCTGTTATTTATCTATATCTATGTACATATATTAAAAAACGCAATGTCTTTCTGTCTGATGTCTGTCCGTTAGTGCGCATATACTCGAGAATTATGTACGTGTGTTTTTTTTTAATTCATAGATGTTCTTTGTATGTATTAGTAAATATTTTGTTACGTTAGGTAACATAAGGAATAAGCAGTGACGATAATAATACATCTTTTGCAATACCGTTAAATATTGAACAATATAATGTAGTAACGAATTGTGTAGAATAAAAAGATTTAAAATAATTCAACAATATTTTTCAAAAATCCTTAACATTAATTCCGTAGTCCACTCGAGCGAAACCACGGTACAGCTAGTATGTATAAATATAGAAAATCACTATAGGGCTATATGTATAATATGTTGACTTGATAGCAACAATCAATAACACTTTCATTTTTCCCTGGTCACTTTACGATAACGTCAGATATCGAGATGGTGATTTTTTCCACGTTTTTAAAACTAGCCATCAATTCAACGAATGTATTATACCATACACAGTGAAGAATATAAAGTTGAAGCAATAAATATCTCGTATTGATGTTCAGACATTACAACTCCATGTCTACGACATAAATATTTCAGATTGTAAAGTAAGTTCTGTCGGGGGAAACATGAATATTTCACGGCTCTATCAATGACTTGGCCAACTCTTTGCCACCTTCTATCGATGGTTTTTTCTTCTCTGCCATTCACTATTGTAATTGGAAAAGTTTTAGAAAGAAGTGTGTATTGGATAAATCTGAATGAATAATGGCCCATCTTAAAAAATGTACAGAAACTGATTTTACTTGATCGTATGTACATTGTATATATTTCTTAAGATTATTGGCTTAGCACCCCTTTAGTATCCGTATTCAATAAAAAAAAGATTTGATTTCAAAAAATTTAGTTTTTAATTTATATGCAGAACACATGTACATTAAATGGAATATTTTAATTCGTTAATAATTACGAGTAAAAGTAACAAATTAAGTATATAATTTGGCGTTGGCATATAGGCTGTATCTTTAATGTATACTATGGCCTCGCCGACTCTAGTTGTTACACTCGCATACGTTGTTTGCCTGTAAGTTGCACTCTATTATCATGGCAGTGTTGTATTTCTAGTTTTTCATTACTTTGAATAAACATGGTTCTAAAACTACACGTGAATGCATATGTTTTATAATTTATATAGTGTTTAAAACATTTCTGTATAGAATGTTTGTGTAGAATTTCAATAAATAGAGCACTTCCGGCGAGTTCTCTCATTTACCGTGTATAAAAAAATATTCAATTACTCAAAAACCATACGTCCAATATATTTTTTTTTAATCGTAAAATATATGAGCTATCCAATTTTAGACTTTTATCAATACATTGCTCTAATGATTGAATGACCTTAAGATATGAGTGTTCAGTAAAAAAGTAGACAGTCTACAAAACTGTAGTAAATCGCTTTGATTTATGCAAAATGAACAAGACAAAGTTTAAAAGTTAATACCCATATTAAATACATTGAAATAATACTTGTTCTGAGATTTTATGTCATAATATTTTATATTATTTCCATACAACTTTATTTGTATTATTTTTTCTACGTCTATTACCATATTATAATAACTAGACAATGGCAATGCGACTTCTTAAATAGCATTTACTTGTATTTACATTTCAGTAAAATTACTTTAAATGGAAACCTGAATACAATTGTGGTTTTGAAATAATAACGTAACAATGAGTTAGTACTTTTTGCGTCTATTCAATGAGAATTTATGTATGTATTTAAATTTTACCATGTTTTGAATGATATATCGTCTTTATATAATCATAAAATTAAGTATGACTCACTTGGAATATGATGTTCTATATAAGGAAATTAAAATTTGAAAATATATTACGAAATACTAGGAATAATACCTATGGTATTTTACTAAAATTTTTAACATTAGCTGAATACAGTTATGAACACCATTGGACATTCAATTTTAACATAATAAGGTTTTGTTTTCAATTTTAATACCTATAAAAAAAAGTCTGCCAAGTGAATGCAAAGTGCTTCCTCGTGGTAAATTTATCAGAGATTTAATTATCAAAAAATTATAATATTTGACAATTTCAATTCTAATGTATAGAAAAAGTTCTATAACATAAAAAAAACGAATTTTATATTACTTTGTCAATGTCTCTATACACGAAAAAGCGATAAATTTTATGATATCAGTTTTTTATTTCACAAAATGCAGATCTTGCATTATGTATGCTGCACAATTTTTACAAATAAAATATAGAAACGTATATTTTATACAGCTATGTTTTAAAATTTTATATTTTACATAAATATTTAAATTCAATTTTCATATTGAAATATAATCAACAAAATTTAATTCGATCATTTTTTGACACTGTTAATTGTACAAGAAATCCCTTTTCGATTTAAGTATAAAATTAAACAATAATATGACGTAAAAAATTACTTTTCAAAAAATCAACATGAATGAAAATTGACAAGTTGACAGAGAAAAGAAAAGACTGAGGTTTTCTTAAGCTTCTATGAAAGAAATCTTGAAAGTTTTATTTCAAATTCTCCAGAGTATTCATTCGATTCCATTAACGATTCAAAATCATTCGAATATACATTGTTGTCACTAACTTCATAATTACCCAGTAAAATATACAAATTGTCGTATAAACTGTCTTAAATTTCAATAGGTTCCAAAATACCGCGTTGGGTTTTGAATAAAATACGTAACGGTGAAATCAATATGTTAAAGGATTAAAAAGCGACTTGTAGATTGTAGAAAATTCTGAAACCTATAATTTCAATCTAGCTGGTAATAGGTTCAATATAGAAAATTACTTTTAATGAAATTCTCATTTAACTTTGTCACAAGATCTGTTTAAAGTGGTCGCTATAATAACACCATTTTATTACTATACATAATCTTTTCAATGAACTGTTAAGTTAAATTGAAAACATAATAAAAACATTATCTGAATACTTCAGAAATGAGTGTGAAAACACTCGTTTATACTTCTTTGACAGTTTTGCTTTGCTAATGTTGAAATTCAATACTCGAGTTTTCTCTTTGAAATTACTGTTTATTAATTTTGTCAAGATATAATTACTTATGGAAGATGTGTTTTTAATTTGTTGATAAATAAATGAAATACTGATTTTTTTTTGTTTTCAAAAGAGATAAAAGAGTACGAAGAATGCTTCCGTATTAAAGGTTTGAGGGATAAAGGGTTGAAACTAGTTTTTTTTTTAAAAAAGGACTAGATGATGCATTTATTGGCGTTTTATTTTTTGCTCTACGATTATTAGTTCAAGAGATATAAGTTTATTTTACTACCCAATACCGGGGAAGACGAAATTCTACGTCAAGATTTTATCACCCGCGAACTTCGTTATCGTGGAATACAGATTAATTAATACAGATTTCTGTTATGATAGTCGCTAAAACAGGTCTTTAGTTTTGCATTAGAACGCTAGATGTCTACGCTAAAAAAGTGTGATCTATTGCGCGTATATATAAGTACATATATCCATTATTTATCTGATAAATTTTTCTTTTTGTGCTAAATTAGAACGGAGTCATTCCATTTATAATTTTATAAAAAAGTAGATGTGTTATTTTTAACTTTGATGAAAGTTTAGTCAGTTGTTATTATACGTATTAGTTAACATAAACTGTAATTAGAAATTTTGTATTGATCATAGGTTGGGGGGTGGTGACCGTTTTACTCTCGAAAGATATGAAGATTTCGTTGATTAAATTTTTTTTTTTGAACTAGCTATAGCGCGCGTTCTAATTAAGCAATTATAATGGACTTGATGTCATTTAAAAGTATAAAGGATTTAGTTTCAAATGATCTAACTCAATTCTGAGTTTAAATTATTTTCTTTGTAGATAGAGGCTTTTCAATTTCATTAATAAAATTATCATTTTATCAATTTTTCAAAATTTTCTGTGACTTTCGGGTTTAACTGGGAAAACTGTAATTATGTGTAAGTTATGTTCACATATAGTATATTCTAGAATGATTTCTAGTACAAATGCTAATTACAGCATACATACAAATAATATATTTGTTAATTTTTCTTCAAGATATGTTGAATTAAAATCATTAAAAATAATGTATTTAATAAAAACAAATGTTTACATTGATTTTATTAACATAATTTTATTCCGGTACTGTGTACTTACACAAAAGAGTACTCGGGGAGTACTCAAATTGACTAGCGATTTAAAAACGGCTGTAGCAGCGAAACTTAAATATTCAAATACTTGCATCAGCAGAGCCAGTTCTCGAGTGTTCTCGCAAAATGATTGACACGCCAAGCGCGCTGAGATTAAAGTTTGATGGAAACAGAAAAACGAAGAACGGAAATTGATCCGACATGCAAAACTAACACATTTCCTGAAAATCGCATGTGTTGGAATGAGATGACAACATGTCGTGCGTGTGTTTTTTTTATTTTTCAAATTGTATTTCCAACCGGACGGAAAAAGACGCGATATTGAAAATGACTATTGATATGTATATATATTTCTGGTATTGATTTCCGTTGCAATTTTTCTGATTAGTTTGTTATGAAATTGGATTGGCTTCGTTTTGGGATCAATTGAAAGATATTTGAAAAAAAAAACTATACAAAATGGTTATTTGTGAATTTGTCTAAGAGAGTTTACAGTTAGAGATGTCATACCTTTTTGTACTAAATGCCAAAAATTGAATTGTCACTGATGTACAATAACCCTAACAGATTTAACTTGTATATATACTACAGCACTACAATATCAATTGAAAGACAAATGAATAACATTATAATGCTCTCGTATATTTGATTTTTTTTCAATTTTATATCTATAAGGTTACAAATTTGAGGACAGTTATTTTTCCTCAAAAAAAGTATATTGTGAATGTATAGTATATACTTAAATATAAAAATTGAAATCTTAATTAAAATTTACCATCCGCAAGAATCGCTTATCATTCTAGTCATTTTTATCTATACATGAATTTTAAAATCAACGATAAATGGCTGTTGAAATCTTGTGAGTTAGTGAGCATTTATAGTTTTACAATTGAGTTGGCTTAATAACCGTTGCCATATATTATAATTTCATAAAGTTAAATAATATTTATTGTTTAACAAATAATCCAGTTTAGTTTGTAATTTTCAAGGTATTTTGATTCCGTAAACTAATAGAAGCACTTAAATATCTGAACAAAACTATGATGATGATTAGATTCCAGGTTGCAGAGTGTTTAGATTTTCCCATCAAAGTAAACATAGAAATGACTGAACAACATTCTGGCAGATATTCGATTAAACGTATGCTAATTTTCGTACAAGTGCATTGTTCTGAAACAACTGATGTATAAACAAACATTGTATATAGACAAAGAGCATAGTTAATAATGCAGGATAGTGGAATTTATATTATTTATTTATTTGTTTACGTTAAAATCTTCGAGGCTGTAACCTAAGATTAACTGGAACTTTTATTTTGATGCATGAAAAAATATCTGCTAAATACAGTGTTTACCAAAGTTAAAAAAACCCATGTACCCCTTTTGAGAGTGAATTTTACCGACGTACCCCCAGGCATTTTAGAGTTAAGTTGTTTTTCATGTAAAAAAAATCAAATACGCTTAGCGAAATTGAAAAAAAAGTAAAAAAATCTAATTTATGCTAAATTAGTGGGGGACGCGTACCATACTTTGTTAAAAACTGTGCTAAAAGATAGGAAAATAAACATTAAAATTCTCTAAAACTTTAATCAAAAACGATTTTTCTAGTTCGCTCTGTGTTAAAAATAATTCGATCGTTTTCAAAAATACACACTGATATAGTCGTAATGGATTCAGAGAAGGGTACAATGGATATTTCCATCAAAATCTCGAATTCAAAAAAAATTGAACAACATATTTTAATATCTGAATTTATAAAAAATGTAGTAAGTAATTTTTTCCATCAGATAATATTTAAATTTTCCAATACTAAATATGAACACAAATAGTTTACAATACCTATAGAACATGACGCAATATCTAGAATTTTTCTTATTCATACATCGACGTTTACCCATAAAGGTTTGCCAATCTTAATAAAGCGTTTACAAATGCACATAAAATGCACACAATTGAAGTTATGTGTGTTCACACGTCACGGCCAGACGTGTGTGAAGTAAGCTACAGATTGCTATGTGCGCAAAATGCGCAGCCTGTCGTAAACTTCATATTGGCATTCGTAAATAGGACTTTATTCGATGCGATAAGGTTGTTTTTAATATTTGTTTTATTGAACCCAAAACGATGATGTTTTATACATTCTTGCTTCTGAATATAAGTCAAGTCTGCTTATCAATGTTGAGACAAATGATTCTCAAATGAGGTGCTACAGATGCGAAATTTTAAATTTGACGATTATAGACATTAGAGACGTAAATTTCAAACACAAAATTTATGTTTTAATGGATAAAAAGGTATTTTCTTATTTATAATTACTATATTTATTTCATATAGAAAATAGAAAAATGGAAATTTTCTTCGTACGCATTAGTATGTAAGTACATACAAATTAATATAAAAATAATTAAAATGCCAAGGTGATAAAATATAAAGTACTAATAAACTTTTATAATACCTGTTTACATATAACACTGCCATTACGACAATATAACCGCAGTTTATGTTGATAATTAAACAACACAGACCAGAGATATTAAAAAAAAATTAACGACAATCATTTTTATTTCAATAACTTTTTATTGGAATGCATAAAATATGATTTATATTCAGAATAGTTTAATTAAAACATATATAATAAACTACATATATTTCTTTAATATAAATTGAGATGTCCTTTCATCCTTATATTATAAGTCAAAATGATTCACTTCTTATAGCAAAGTATGAATCTTGGATTCTGGGAATAAGCCGAGAATACAACCGAACCTACAAGCCTGTCTCGTAAATTAAAGATATGTACAATGGATAAAACATTGAATTATCAAAGCAGAATTTTAAATAGAAAACATTTTAGAATAAATATAACCCATCAAAATCCTTAGGTATAGGATGGTTCCGTAATACAATATATAAATAGGTGCCCCAAAAACCTCTTGTGGGGCCCTAATAATAGATGATATTGTATATTCTTAAATAACTTGAAACATTTTGTCAAGACGATATCTACATTATTTATATCTCGTCGATAATTTCAAGGTGTTATGTGAGGACATTTAATTCATTTAATTATCTACCCCCCCCCCCCCTCATCAAAAAAATATAATATGAATTTGAAGTGGGGCGAGTCTATGGAACGGATTTTTACAAGTTTCTGCTAATTAAAACGATATTTTGGATATTAATATAAATTTATAATATGAAATAACACGTGAAATGAAACTGATTTTTTATTAATTTCACTATATTAAAAGGATAATTTTGCACACTTATTATCAGATTTGTAAAATACTCATAAGTACTCAACGGGCGATACAAATTTCGGAAGTTATCAAGTCAGATAAATGTGCAAAAACTCTTATTCCATTTACTTATGTGTTTTTTTGTATATTATACTGTGATTTTATTAATATACGCAGATGTAAACATAAAAATGAAGCTAAATTGTACTCGTATGTTTATCTATTTTTAATGATTTTTGATAAGTGTAACGGGCGTTACACACGATTGATATAATTTTTACTTCATTGCTTGGAGTTGTTAAATGTTAAGTGATTTTAAAAATAATATGTAATAATGAATTGTTATTGTTTCTTACAATTTAGGCATCAATTTATCAAGAAGTAAACTTTTTACGCAAAAAATAAATAAATCAAAAAGTCAAAAAAGTAACGATTAGTCTGGACTCATCCAGTGTCAATTTTATTTTTAAAATACACATTACGTAAAACTTTAATTCATATGTGTATAAGTGTATGTGTTACCGGCAATGTATGAAATACGGCATTCTATAGAATTCCTAGGTATTCTATAGAATGCCTAAAATCACCAGGCAATGTATGAAATGAATTTAATTATATACATTTCCTAGGCATTCTATAGAATACCTAATTGATAGCCGGCAATGTATGAAATATAAACATAAATAGGGTGAATCGATCAATTTTGGTCCAGGTACAGATGTTGCCTTACTTTATGTTATAATATACTGATGCAAATATACAATAAAAAAATCTTGGTTCATTCTCGATTGCTGTAGGTAGGTTTCTAGATTATAATTCAGTATTGTCGGTACAATACTGAATTATTTATCAAAATAAACATTTTATATTTACGCGTTATAGGTATAATAGAAAAATGTATGTACTATGTATATTGTTTCTGTGAATTTGTTATTTTTACAATAAGGGCCTTAAATCTTACTTAATACACGTCTGGACTAATATGATTATTTTATTTTATTTATTATAATAAATATCAAATGTTATACTATTGTTTATGTGGTTTTGTTATTTTAACAATGAAAGACCTAAATCTTACATAATATGAATTTGGACTTTTTAAAATTAATTAAATAATACCTATCTGCTTTATTAATATCATTTTGTCTTTTATTTCATACATTTCCTAATATTATCTTAGCATTCTATAGAATTCCTAGGGATTCTATATAATGCCTAGGCAAAGTATATAATAAATTTCTATTAAACAAATATTTCATACTTTGCCTGAAATCGTCAGGCATTGTATAGAATTCCTAGGAATTCTATAGAATGCCTGAATTACATACATTGCCGGTAACATATGCATTTTCAATTTTAAATAAAAAGATAATCTTTTTTCACACCTCTATTGTAAAGCAATGCTGAGAGCACTTGCCCTATCGGATAGAACTAATGTAATTGCGACAACATAAAGAGAAACCCGTATTACGATTATCTGTATAGAAAAATAATCAGATACTGTTACTGACGTCTAACACGACATTTCAGTTAAATATAAACGATTCTGGACGACAAAAGGTCTGTTGTCGTCTTTTCTATTTAAGCTCTTTATACTCACTGCAGTCCGACATCCACATGTTCTTTGATGCGTGTCGAAAAGTTGCGTTTGTATTAACGAAATAAAAAAAATAAAAAAACAATCAAAAACTGTCTGAAATATATGTATGAAATTTTACCGCATAATTTAATGCTGTAAAGGGCAAATTATATCTACATTAAGTACTTATGACGATGACATCATTTAATTCGATAAGAATCCAAACATTTTTAATTTTCTGTGTAACATAAAACCAGTCATTGTGGCTTAAATATAAATGTTAGATATACATATGGTATCACGGATTTTATTTTAGATCTTTTAATTCTACACAATTTTTTACTACTAACATTATTTCGTTCAATATTAATCGGTTTAAGCAGAGAGTATTGCAAAAGAGCGCGCTGGCGGTAAACTTTTTTCCGATTTGATTTACTATTATCGTCACTGCTTAAATATATCCTATAACCTGACCAGAGAACATATCTATGAATAAAAAAAAAACAAGACGTAAATCGGATAAATGGGTTTTCGAGTGAAGTATCAATAATTTTTTTAATTATCATATTTATTAGGGTTAAGGAGATATTTTACATTGGTAGTTAAGGCGTGTGATAGGCCAAACCTACAATTTACTTTGAATTGTTAGATATCGATCGTTTGTGAAACTGAACATTAAACTTAAACTTATTTCTATTGCAAACAAGATAATATCAGAACTGTACCGAAGGCGTTGTGAACGGTACCAGACCCTTCTATGAAAAAATGACATATTAATGATTTAATGTATAATGTTAAGATAAAACTAAATACAAAGAAGTATTAATAATAAGATAAGATTTGAACCCAGAACATTAAAAAATTAACGATATCTACATGTGCTTTACCCACGTCATTTTTTTAGCTCTCTTTTGCTGTACCTTTACTCAACTCTTTGTCAGATAGACATTTTACATAACGCCGTCGTGTTTTCATGTGTGGGTAAACGTGTATGTATGTATGTATGTATGTATGTACATATTTGCATACATCAGTAGCGTATCCCGTTGAGGATTTTCAGTAAACAAACTTTGTATAAGTGCGGACGAAGAGAAATGTATTTTAAAAGTTCTTGCTGTATTCTTTATTGTTTTAAAAACAGGTGCGCTTTTAGTTTTGCAATATTTTTCGCAAGCTCGGAGTTTTATACAGAAGTTGTAACAGAAATATAATTAATTGTTGTATTTGCTTCCTAAAATTAGAAAGAGAAGTAATGTATAATCTATAGCAGTGGTCTTCAAACTTTGACAACTCACGAAACCCTTAGAACTATAAGGTTTCTTTCGGTGAACCATTAGATAAATATAAAAGCATAAAACCCCACATAGCTATTTTATGCACATTGATAACATTAATTTTAAAATACATACATAACTAAATGTATCTTTATTTTTTTTTAGTTTTTAAACATTTTTACTCGAGGAATCACGGGGTTCCGCGGAATACAGTTTGAAGACCACTGGTCTACAGAAGTCCAGAAAATGAAAAGTGAATATAAATATCAATTTGAAGCTATACCATTCCTACTATATTTTAAAATATACAGTCAAACTTCTTAAAGTCTATTTATATTCAAATCCTACTGTATTTAATTTGAATTTTGATAAGTATACAAAAATGTATAACATGGAATTTGCAAATTTTATAAAATTAACATTTTAACGAAGTACACCACTGTTTGACAACCAGCGTAGGTTAATATATGCACTTCATGTAAAGAGATCTAACAAACCCCAACTCTAACCCTCACGTCTAGCCCGTGTCGCTCGATAGTTCTTTCACTGTCAACTTTCTTTTTCTTATGTATGTCAAAATGATGGTGTGTGGGGATTTTTTACGTTCTGATGGATCCCACAAAAAAACTTTGATGGACCGCTGGTTCAATTGTCAGGAGAAAATGTAATAAAACTTGACTAGATCCTTTTGTCAGTGCTAATGTAGAAAAACTTGTGTTTTATTATTTGAAAGTAACTTCAAGGATGGGTATTAAATGCCTGTTCTTAATGTTATGTATTTAATATAATGTGGCAAAAACTTAAGTATCTTGATTTCGATAAGTTTTTTTTGTATTTAACTCTTTATTTGCAGAAATAATAGGAAAGTACATAAAACAGAAGTGATTTTACTTTATCTCCAATTGTTTTTTTATTTCTTTAGTTATATAGTTACAATGCATAAGAATATTCTGTTATATTGTAAATTATCATACGAGACGACGAAATTTTCCATTTTCCCGAAGAAAATAAATAAAAATGCTACCATGTCAAACATTTTATCTAAAAATATGTATTAAAATATTAAAATTAATATTATTCACCATACCATATGAAAGTATGTATACATATACATAATTTATATACAAAAACATATATTATGCAAGTGCATTGATAAGAAAAATGTCAAATAAAAAAAGCACGTTCGCTGTACATGATGCAAAATACTACAGATGCAACGTACAAATAAATAGTAAAAAACTAGCAGAGCAAAGAATATTGAGTTTGTAGAATAAAAGCAGCGAAGACATTTTGAATGCAAGGTTGGTTGTTGTCCATGTCTTCTGTTCCAAAGGAAACCAGTGGCGGCGGTTTTTAGATATTTAAAATATCTATTCATTTATCAAAGCAACTCCACTTACGGATATTATTTTATAGATAATCAAAAACGACATCAACATAACAAAAACTGTTTACTCGAACTAAGGTACTGGCACCAGTCTTGGGAATATGACTCCAGTAATGGCTATTTTTTTTTAAATTAAATGTACTGAATTAGAAATATTTGTTGATATTTGATTACTACCATTTCTGAATATTAATCTATATACATTTAAGTGTCTTACAGCGTCATTTAATGACAATCGGCAAATAGGTGTCAAAATAGTGAACATTTAAACTAAATGTTAGTATAATTAATTAATTAATTACATTGTTTCAAATTGGACGATTCTTTCTTTTAAATATTTTGTATCATAGTACTTATCATTTTGTAATCATTAGCATGTGTCCATCACTGCGTGCTCATTATTGGTTTTACTTTATCCATTACTGGAGAAAAACATAAACAAAATAAACGGCTATTATTTAAAAAACAAACTATATTAACAGACTTTGGTAATTAAATTAATTAAATAAATAGTTACTTGTTTTATTAGTATTAGTCAATCATAAAAATAGCAAATCCTGCTATTTTAGCGGTCATAACTGGTACCAGTACCATATATATTTTTGATTTGATCATTTCACTAAGCCTAGTATTTTTTTCCACCCATTTTTAAAATAAAATCTTTCATGCTCTGTGGAATAATATAATATCATGTTCGCGGCACCATGTTTAAGAACCAAAATCATTTTTTTACCTACATATTTACGAAATGTTAATGATCAGTGAAAACTTCAAGAATTTTAAAAATAAGTAATTATTTGAAATAAAATATTGTATAAATTATTTAATTTTTGTTGTTGTTTTGTTTAATACTTCATGGCACGCCACTGAGTACGAAAAACTTGATGTGTATGTAAACATTACACTAGCAAAACGCTGTGCCAAAAATGGATCTTCAATACGGATTTCTGAAGGATTTAAAAACATAAAGAATTGCACATTTTATCTCGGAGAATTTTAACCACATCGAAGATAAAAATTGTTGATGCACAGTTTTTACTACTTCAATATTTTTATTATTTTATGTTGGGTATCATGTAATACGAATATTATTATATATAATAAAATACTATACTCAAACATTTTTGCATGAAATAATGTATTTATAATTGCTAGTATAAATTGCTACAAACTAGTAAAATAATTATTTAGCTTTGCCTTCATTCTCCACTTATATTGATTAATAACTTGTATAGTTAACAAAATAATTTATTTGAAACTGTCGCATTCAAATAGTAACAATTAAATGTATGCTAATTACGGATTGCAATATTGATGAAACAATTCGCTTCAGATTTATAACAATTTCGTAGAAATTTACTAACCAAATTCCAGTCCAATTAATATAATTATTGTTTGTTTCATGTTAATCATATTTTATTTAATTAACAGTGAATAGAAGTTAACTATAACTATTTACTATTACTGATATACAAATTCAAATTAAGGATTATGAGTCAAAGCATACTTTTAATCATTCATGAATTTAAAACTTTTATATATGGAAAAAATTCGGAGTGACTGACTCATCAACGTACAACCTTTATGGTGCTAAACGTTAGAAAAAAACTACTTTGAAACAGTTTGTAATAACTGCTTCTCAAAGACTAGTAACAGTATAATTGTAAAATCTGCTACTTTTATGTAAAATGTATCAAGCAACGCAACTGTATTATAAAATTTTTATTTTCTCGGGAAAATATTCTATAGGAATAAAAATATACGTGTTTCACGATTTTCAACCCTCAAAAAACTGTTCCATTTTAACAGTACAAATGTTATTGAATTTTATAAATTATAAGGTATTGGCACCAGTTATGGCCGCTATAAGAGCAAAGTTTACTGTTTTTGTGATTGACTGGCTTCTTTTTTGTAATTTTCATTAACTCATGTTACTAATAAAACAATTAATTCTTTATTTAATTAATTTAATTATCAAAGTCCGCAAATATAGTTCATTTTTTAAATGATAGCCTTTTATTTTGTTTATGTTTTTCTCCAGTAATGGATAAAGTAAAACAAGTAACGAGCACGCAATGCCACTTGCTAATGATTACAAAATGATAAGTACTACGACACAAAAGATATAAAAGAAAGAATCGTCAAATTTGAAACAATGTAAAGCAGTTGCTATGATAATATAATAATTAATACATAAATTATACTAGTAATTAGTTTAAATGTCCACCATTTTGACATCTATTGGCCGATTGTCATCAGACAGTTAAATGTATATAGATTAATATTCAGAAATTAATGAATTCATTAATAATTCAGTTCATTTAATTAAAAAATATCCATTATTACTGGGGTCATATCCAAAACTGGTGCCAGTACCTTATAAATGTTAATAAAAATGAAGAAACGCGGGCTGGATGCTAGAATTTAATAAAAGTATTTCATACATGGAAAATTGCTCTCAATCATGCTAAAATATATAAAGAACATCCTGTACATCTAAAATATATTCGTAACAAAGTTGCAATATCATAAACACAAACAAAAGACTATTGTCATCATCATCATGAGACGAAATTGCATTGACTTGTACAAGTTTCAAAGAACAGTTTATCGCACGGAACGAATACACAGAACAACATCGGCACTGAACGGCACATTAATTACGTAACTTAAGTTGTTGTGACGTCACGGTAATGTCTATCGACCACCTTACCCCTCACACCGATCCGCTCTCGCGCCAACACACGCACAATAGGGGGGCTGAAGAAGAACCGTGGCTATCCATCCGAGAAACCCCGTGACAGATCGTTAGACTTGGCCTCCCTTGATCTGCATTCCGTAAACAAAATAGGCCAATTGTTATATACGAAAATAATGGAACAGGTCGACCATTTTGAACTTGAATAGCTCATATTCATTAAGTGACACTTGTCACTGAAGAGGTTTTGTTGGAGATTGTCGTTGCGGTAAATGCAGAATGTTTAGATTTTACAAAATAATTGCTATGAAGGTTGTAATTAAATTTTATTGATATATAAAACTATATCAATCGATTGGATAGTTGCTCAATTTCTAAAGTCAGCCTCCAGAGTTAAATAAAAAAGCGTTAATTCATACAACGTAATTTATTGGATAAATGGGATCATTAAGGCTTAAACTTAATACATTCTATTTGTGACCTTAAATTCCGGCATTAGGTGCAATTTTTCACGTTTTGCACTGTATCTGACCCTATTACAAAATCCGACAAAATTGTAGAATACTTTTTGGCTCTATAAAATTACAAAGAAAACAAAATAAAAATTAACTCGCAACGCTCATTTCTTTAGGAGATATGGTAATTCAAAAATTGACCGAAAAATGCTAAAAAATCACAGAAAATGCCATTTTTTTTCGTCTAAATGCACATTTTTTAACGACTCGGATGAGAAAATTTTATACGACTTTATTTATATATGACTATATATCGAACAAAGTGCGCTTAAATTGAACTCTCTACCGCTAATAGAATTGAAGATATGACGTGTAAAATCGTATGTGTGCATGTGTGAGTGCTCTAACTTTGACCCTATCACGAAATCGATCAATACTATATTGTACTTTTTTGTTCTCTATGAAATTACAAAGAAAATAAAATAAAAATTAACTCGCTATGTTGATTTGCTTATAAGATATGGTTAGTCCATCATTTTTGGTTTGATCTGTTAAATTGCGACCTGTAGAGTGCTAAAACACACTTAAGATGCGCCGATACCGTTATTCACGACGTTATATGTATCTCTTGTATATTCTCAAATAATTTACTTTTGGTGAGATGTAATTTTTTTCTAATAAAATTTAACAAGTTTCTGACAAAAAAACACACAGTTTTTGATTAACTATCATAAAAATATAGCATCTTATGTATTTGTTAATATTTATTCAAAATCAATCAAATTTTTAATCACAAACAATTAATTCTTACATATGTTCACTACGAATTGACACAAATAGGTTACAGAATAAATACACGTCATGAAAAGTTAAAATACCCAAATAAGTTTGGGGAATACCCTAGATCCGTAATACATGTGGATGGTGACAACCGTAGTATATTAGTAAACATAAAACTTTTTCAACCACGTAAAAGGAGACCGCGGTTTAACAAATGACACATCTAAAGCATTATAATATCCATAAAAATGCAATATTACTGATATCGTTCCCAGACACACAATATCACCGTACATTTAATCCATTTCCAATCACATATCAGCGCGTTCAACGAGTGAAAAGTTATCCTTATACAATCACATCATTAACTGATTGCTTGCATAGTGCTGGTGATAACTTTGACAATGCATTTGCGGGATCAGCAATTTTTAGAATTTTCTACTTGACGTGATTCTGTTACGACGAGAAATGCCTTCCTGTTACCATAAAATTAGACACCTTCAGCTAATGCATCGATTGAAACGAATATCGTTTTGAAAGGAAATATGCTTGATGCGCTATTCCGGTTTGTTTCTCTTATAGTTTCATCGTAGAAATGATTGTCATGTACGTTGACTTCCGTTTTGATGCTAGGGGAGTTGCGGGAGTAAGTTAGTAAATATACTTATTAGACGAATCCCATACTTTAACTGAATTTATTTATTTTTCTTACAAACAAAATTATCTGATTCAGCTATAATTGGCTCATAAGATTTGAACTGTAAGTAAGGCAAAATAATCTACTCAAAATTTTGTATGGTTATGTAAATTGTGTTAGTAAGTGTTTTTTACGTTTATTACTTCCCCCTTAAAGATGGAAAAGAATATAATAAGGGTAGACGAAATCTACGAAACCAAGAATCAAATTTTATTAGGAAATAGGTATTTATCAAAATTATAAAATTGAGTTGAGTTTTTCATGGAGAAATAAACAATAGAAAATTAAATTGGAATGATTGTGTTCCATAAAATATTATCGATATTAAATTATTTTTTTTAAACTATACAATTTAATACAGGATGTTCCAGATTTCAAATATCAGGCATTTTTTTTAAACTATTATATTTACAGGGGAATCTTTTCAAGGGCTAAGATCGTATCGAGTTCAAATTTTGAGAGATTTTTTTAGCTCAGTAAGTAAATCCAGAAAATGGTCGGTTAAAAATTGTGTTTATTAATGACGGGTTCACTTTTTCGAATTTCGACTGTTGCCATTCGAAAGAGTATAAAAAATCATCACCGTTTTACCGCAGCTTTTTTCTTGCAACCCCTGACCCCCTCTAACAATATATAAAATTTTAACTCGATACGACTTTACCACTTGAAATGGTTCCCTTGTTAGGAAATCTGAAATAAATTTCATTTTTCATAATTCACTGCCAGACCTGTCATAAACACTACAAAGAATAACATCTACCATCAAAAGTAGTGCAAAATACCATGAAAGTAGCCTTTGTTTCAACTTTCTAACAATAAGTAAAAAAAAATTGGTCTTTCAAAGCTGGGACAACTTGTATATTATTTATATTTTGATAATTCAAATCAAATAAAATGAATTACAAAATAAATTTGAACGTATTTAATTAATACGTAATACATATATAAAAATATACAAAGGGAAGCCATAGATAGAAATTTAATTAGTATTAATTAATATGGGCGTTATTTCACCACCGAACAAGCAAATGTAAAATAATAAAATGAAAAAAAGTGTATATCGAAAATCGAAGAGCACATATACATTATACATACATGCACATACAGGGTGTCTCGTAAACATACCGACAAACTTTCAGGAGTTGTCGAGGACATTTAAACGTCGCTTTTTTTAAATAAACCCATGTCTACAAATAAACAAGTAGAATTAATACCCCCATAAAAAAATAATGAATTTGGTTTCTTGTTGAAATTTTTTGTAACTTGGAAAAATGATAGTTCAAAATATGCTAATCAAAAGTTGTAATGGGTGCAACTAGCAAAAATCTATAATTTCTGCTCCAGGGAGCATCCAAATATATATACTTATGTTTATCTCTTAAAATATCAACTTTTAGAAAATTTTGCAAGGATAATAAGTTTTTAGAATTAATCAAACGTTATAAAGAAATAATTTTAAATATTTTTTTAAAACATTTATAAATTTTATAAAAACTAAATACTATATAATAATTTCAATACCCCTTGGAAATTATGGACTTTCGTAGGTTGCGCCCTGTACAACTTCTGATCAGCATACTTTGAACTCATTTTCATAAAAAGTTTCAACCAAAAGGCAAAATTCATTGTTTTTGTGCGGGATCCTTTCTTTTGCTCTACTGCTGAATCTGCTCGTTTGCAGATATGACTTTATTAACAAAAAACGATTATTTTTATGTCCTCTACAACTTCTGAACATTTTTACGGGACATCCTGTATATTTACAAATCATATAATGAGATTATGGGAACGGTGCGATTATACAATCAAATAAACGGTATATTTTCTGTGTACGATACTCCCATTTACGTAAATAGTATTAATTTACATTTTGTTTGCGCCTCGTTTGGAAAGGTGTCGTATTTTCAAAAATAAATCCTCGGATCTAGGTGAAGAGATGCAAGAGATATTGCCCGGCTTTATCGGTGAGAATTCAGTGGTGGATAATTGAAAATATGTTGGTTTTTATATCGGCATTAGATACAACGAGTTTCAGTATTACGTGGATATAAAATGGGCGTGCAGTCGTATGTTATAAATATGAGAATTTATTTGTACAAGTAAAAACGATAAATTTCAAGAAAACAAGAAAAAAATACGTAGATTTCTGTATGAGATATTTAGATTTATTTGTAAATAAATGAAATACTGTGCTATATGTTTTGTTTTACATAGAAAAGTATTTAAATATCAAAATAAGAAAATGTTATTGTTATCGTGTGCGGTCTACAGTTTTTTTATATCATATTACGCAATCAATTTTCGATAGGGGAGCTGGAGGTTTAAAAAAATGGACCTAAATAATACTTTTTGTACGGTATCAAATTTAAATGATTGGTATTATTATAAAATTAGCACAGATTAAAAACCTGATCAAATTAATGATGATTTTAAACCTTGTAGATTTGTAATCAAATTCTATGATTACAAAGAAAATTTAAAATAGGTTAATATTTCGTCGTAGATAACGTAACATAAATACAATGATAAACAAGTAGATATCACCAGACATGTGTGTATCAAGCCTAACAGTAAACCGTGAAATATGTTTCCTAACAAAAAAAGTTTAAACTACAAAAAAGCAAATACGTTTACAATTTTAATTAGTTTTTGTGAACAAGTAAAAGCTTCTGAGTGGAGTTAATTAAATTCAACAGTGCGCCACTGAATGTAGAATTGTAATTTATTCATAGATTTTGAACGTATCTATTTGAATAGTGAACATTAATTCAATGCATATGTATGAAACAAACACTGGTTGAAACCAACTGTACTTATACTTTATAAGCATTTAAAAAGAGTTAAATAGAGAGAGATAACAAATGTTTTTTCTTTAATAAAACTAAAAAAATTCTATACCAAGAGTTTAGTGGAGTTGTCAACTTTGGGAAGAAAAAAAAATGTTTTTGTAAATAATAATTTTGAACAAAAATTATTAGAATATTGCATATACTGTTAATTACTTTATTTTAATTCGATCTAACGGTTTTGGTAGTTAACTGATTTTGTTTTTAATTTGATAAAAAGCTTTTAAGTTTTGAAGATCAATTAAAAATCACTCTTGATTACGAGATATTTTTAATACGACTAAAGGCTATGTTATGTTATTTATGGATTTTAAAACTTTAGTTTCCACACAGGCCAACGCAATTAATATAGCACATAAAATTAAAGTTAAAATTATTTTTTCAATAAAAATTTATTTTCATAAACTTTTTCTGTACACTTATTAGATTTCTTAACAGATTTGATATATTCGTGAAACACAAAACTTTTTTTAATCGATTATAATTTTTATGTATTTATTTATATTAAAATTTATTTATCATATAAGATTATTGATTCAAATAACAAAAACAAAACATATCTATTTCCCTGGATAAACAAAAGATAACAATCATCTAATTCTTAATTCATCACAAATTTCCAACCAATTGTAAATAAACACTCACATACATATAAAACAGGCTGGCAATAAATTTGGGCCACATAAACGTATATTCGTTTACAAGTTAGAAATAAAAATAACAGAACAAATTTATCAAGATCAATGCATGGCACACACACGCACACACACAAACAGATATACACATACATAGACGGACTATCGTGTCGGGGTTTATCTCACCATTCTGAAAATTGGCTGCCATGTTGAATTGGCCACAATTGAATAAGGTTTTTCAATCGCGCTATAGATTGGCGACTTACCCAAGCGCGTCATGCAAGGAATCCGTAGAGGGGGGTGGGGGCCAGGGAGGGGGATGAAATACTCATCGCAGTGAAACGCTTCTTCAGTGGTGATAACACGTTGACAAAATAGCCGTTTATTTTCTATCTATATATCTATCTCTCTCTCTCCCTTGTGCGATATATGTTGAGATATGGGAGTATTTTAGAAATATTTTATTTTTATTTGATTTGTATCAATACGTTGAAATGTATTTTTATCGAATTTTTTTATATTAAATTTTCAATAATAATCTAATGCTACGTAATATAAAAAAAAGTTGTCCTTGACTAACATCAATCCAAACGGGGACACAATTTTTACAAGAATCAAAATTGTTAAAACCTATACATAGATACAACTTAACGAAATATCTCGTATATTTTGATTCCAAGTAATATTTTTATAATCTCGATATTAAATAATATAAATCTTGTCGTAGGTCCATACTAATATTATAAATGCGAAAGTATCTATGCCTGTCTGTTTGTTACCTTTTCACGGCTAAACAGCTAAACCGATTTTGATGAAATTTAGCAAGGGGATAGTTTGCATCCTGAGGAAGAACATAGGCTCCTTATTTGTATCCCAAAAATTGACTAGACAAAAAAATACAAAAATGTACGAAGTCGCGGATAACAGCTACTACCTTATATAATATAAATAATTATTGTCAACATTTTTCTTTTATACGAATTAAAATAAATATTATTTTTTCATTAGCTGATATTTTTTTTGTCTCGTCTGTAAATAAAAAAATAATATTTATGAACTATTTCATACTATATCGGTTCTTGGTAAATATTTTAACGTATTAAAAGTTGTATTTAATATTAAAATAATTAAGGGTACATGATGAAAATGTAATAATAATAAAAAAGATAAAGCGTGTCTTAGACCTATGCTTGTCTTTATTTAAAAATGAGTGTAAAAAAGATAGAGTATTGAATGGGTAATAAATTATCTTCACTTTTATGAACCAAATGTTATAGACATTACATATATTAAATGACACTTTATAAATAAATAAATATATATATACCCATTACCCATCTTGCCCTAAACATCGTCCTACTTCTTTCCCCAGGACGATGACGTTCAGTGTCTCATCTTATCCCCTCAAATCCTAGTTCTGATATCAAATCAACTTTAAATAATTCCTATTATACAAAAAATCCAATATACATTAAACTACGAACAAAAAACTAAAGATAAATTAATTTTTCATTATCTGTTTTTTAAATGTATCCAACAATTGTAGATAATTAACGTTAACAACATTTTATCATCAGGTAGGTTGAAAGTTATTAAATAGAATCGTATCAATTAACCAACAAAGAGAATATTTAAATCAAACATTGAGGTGGTCAAAAACAATGAGATTTTGAACACCAACAAAAAATCCAATAAATTCTAAATTCAATATTTCTACCTCGGGTCACTTAGCACGAATTAAAACCAAATGGATATGTTTTAGATGAAAACATGGGTTAATCGATTGACCTATTTAGTAATTTCATTTTCACCTATTTTATTATTATTATTATTTTGATATGTATATTAGAAAATATGTGTGGGTCATTCCATATAAAATCATCAAGGTGCTGAAGTTGCACCATTTTTAATTTTGATGAAAGTTTAATCAGTTGTTATTATACTTATTAGATAGCAGAAACTGTACTTAGAAAAATTTTAATGGCCATAGTTCGGGGGTGGTGACCGTTTTACCCTCTTAAGATATGAAGATTTCGTCGATTTTCAACGTTTTTTCAACTCGCTATAGCACGCGTTCTAATAAAGCAATTAAAACGAGCTTAATGTCATTTGAAAGACTAAGGAATCTAGTTTCAATTGATCTAGCACAATTTAAAGTTTAAATATTTTTTTTGTAGATAGAGGCTTTTCAAATTTATTAATAAAATTGTCATTTTTTCTATTTTTCGAAATTTATTGTGGCTCTAAGGTTAAACTGAGAAAGCTATAATTATGTGTAAGTTATGTTCATTTATAGTACTCAGTACCCACAAAAAATCAGCTTGATTGATGCACATCTTTTATTTAAAAAAATTTGTTAAATATCGCAAAAATCACGAAAACACCAAAATCAGCTGTTTTCGAAGCAAAAAAAAGTTATGTGGGGGACGAGATAAAATTCTGAATTTTTTTTTACAAATGCTCTAAATAGTTATCTTTGAAGGTCTTATAGATTCGTTTTGTTATTTTCATTTTTATAGCAACCAGAATTTTTTTTTAAATTTAAAAAATACGAAAATTTCAAAAACAGTTATTTTTAAACATAATACAAAAATATGTTGGGCACGAGATAGAATTCTGAATTTTTTTTTACAAATGCTCTAAATAGTTATCTTTGAAGGCCTTAATGATTCGTTTTGTTATTTTCATTTTTATAGCAACCAGAATTTTTTTTTAAATTTAAAAAAATACGAAAACTTAAAAAACGGTTATTTTTAAACATAATACAAAAATATGTTGGGCACGAGATAGAATTCTGAATTTTTTTTTACAAATGTTCTAAATAGTTATCTTTGAAGGCCTTATAGATTCGTTTTGTTATTTTCATTTTTATAGCAATCAGAATTTTTTTTTAATTTAAAAAAATACGAAAACTTCAAAAACGGTTATTTTTTAAACAATACAAAAATATGTTGGGTACGAGATAGAATTCTGAATTTTTTTTTACAAATGCTCTAAATAGTTATCTTTGAAGGCCTTATAGATTCGTTTTGTTATTTTCATTTTTATAGCAACCAGAATTTTTTTTTAAATTTAAAAAAATACGTAAACATCAAAAACGGTTATTTTTAAACATAATACAAAAATATGTTGGGCACGATATAGAATTCTGAATTTTTTTTTACAAATGTTCTAAATAGTTATCGTTGAAGGCCTTAATGATTCGTTTTGTTATTTTCATTTTTATAGCAACCAGAATTTTTTTTTTAATTTAAAAAATACGAAAACTTCAAAAACAGTTATTTTTAAACATAATACAAAAATATGTTGGACACGAGATAGAATTCTGAATTTTTTTTTACAAATGCTCTAAATAGTTATCTTTGAAGGCCTTAATGATTCGTTTTGTTATTTTCATTTTTATAGCAACCAGAATTTTTTTTTAAATTTAAAAAAATACGAAAACTTCAAAAACGGTTTTTTTTAAACATAATACAAAAATATGTTGGGCACGAGATAGAATTCTGAATTTTTTTTTACAAATGCTCTAAATAGTTATTTTTGAAGTTCTTATAGATTCGTTTTGTTATTTTCATTTTTATAGCAATCAGAATTTTTTTTTAAATTTAAATAAATTATTATTAATAAATTTATAAAATTAAAATAACTTCAAAAACCAATTGACCGTTAAAAAATTAATTAAGGTATCTGTTAAAAACAACTAGATTTTATTTTTTGCTCCACATAATTTTTTTTTTTTAATTTATTTTCGAAAATACATGATTTTAGAGTTTTTGCTATAAAAATGAAAATAACAAAACGAATCATTAAGGCCTTCAAAGATAACTATTTAGAGCATTTGTAAAAAAAAATTCTGAATTCTATCTCGTGCCCAACATATTTTTGTATTATGTTTAAAAATAACCGTTTTTGAAGTTTTCGTATTTTTAAAATAAAAAAAAAAATTCTGGTTGCTATAAAAATGAAAATAACAAAACGAATCATTAAGGCCTTCAAAGATAACTATTTAGAGCATTTGTAAAAAAAAATTCAGAATTCTATCTCGTGCCCAACATATTTTTGTATTATGTTTAAAAATAACCGTTTTTGATGTTTATGTATTTTTTTAAATTTAAAAAAAAATTCTGGTTGCTATAAAAATGAAAATAACAAAACGAATCTATAAGGCCTTCAAAGATAACTATTTAGAGCATTTGTAAAAAAAAATTCAGAATTCTATCTCGTACCCAACATATTTTTGTATTGTTTAAAAAATAACCGTTTTTGAAGTTTCCGTATTTTTTAAATTTAAAAAAAATTCTGGTTGCTATAAAAATGAAAATAATAAAACGAATCTATAAGGCCTTCAAAGATAACTATTTAGAGCATTTGTAAAAAAAAATTCAGAATTTTATCTCGTCCCCCACATAACTTTTTTTTGCTTCGAAAACAGCTGATTTTGGTGTTTTCGTGATTTTTGCGCTATTTAACAAATTTTTTTTAATAAAAGATGTGCATCAATCAAGCTGATTTTTTGTGGGTACTGAGTAATATGAATGAACATAACTTACACATAATTATAGCTTTCTCAGTTTAACCTTAGAGCCACAATAAATTTCGAAAAATAGAAAAAATGACAATTTTATTAATAAATTTGAAAAGCCTCTATCTACAAAAAAAAATATTTAAACTTTAAATTGTGCTAGATCAATTGAAACTAGATTCCTTAGTCTTTCAAATGACATTAAGCTCGTTTTAATTGCTTTATTAGAACGCGTGCTATAGCGAGTTGAAAAAACGTTGAAAATCGACGAAATCTTCATATCTTAAGAGGGTAAAACGGTCACCACCCCCGAACTATGGCCATTAAAATTTTTCTAAGTACAGTTTCTGCTATCTAATAAGTATAATAACAACTGATTAAACTTTCATCAAAATTAAAAATGGTGCAACTTCTATATTTTAATAAATTTGATGATTATAAATGGAATGACTCGTGTATTTAATATTGTAATAATAATATAATCAAGTCATTTTACAATACAATCATTTTTAATAATATTTAGAATTTTTATTTGTGAATAAGAAAACGACTGAACTGATATCGACGATACTTTCACTGTTAAAAAAACTAAAGATTTTAGAATTATTTATGTTATATATCGTCACGATATTCGATCAAAGAGCTGAGCAGTAGTTAACGTTAAATACATGTCAGTGATGTCGCTAAGGAAGTGATACCAAAAAAGGTCATATAGGGAAGGTGTCACCTTCTGTGAACTTTTGAAAGCCAAAAAAATATCAGTGAATTCCATTTTTATTTTATTTTATGGACGGTCGTCACCCTTTTCAATTTCCAAAAATAATCAATTGGTTGTAATTTCTACGCATATTATCCCATGGAAGCTTTAAATAACCAAAAAAGAGGTCAATAAGTTTTATTTTTTGACATAATATGAGATGGATATGTCATCTCATTGACGATGTCAGAAGCGTCACTAGAGGAGGGAGCGCTCCCTAGCGACAATAGCTGTCTAAAGGAACCATTCCAGGGATATAAACCTTTTAATAAAAAAAAATAACAAAAACAAATCCTATACATTTTTAATTACGAAGTATTTTAAAAACACCGTGTTGCTATATTGTCTTTTTAGTCTAAACACTGCATAAGATATCTGTAAATATATCCACGACTCAGCGTGAAGTTTTTAATAAGTCGTCCCCCTCCTATTAACAAAAAAACTAGTTATGAAACACATTAAATTCAAGCTTTTACTTTTTTTAAATAAATTTTTATATATTTATATAGTAAATAAATGATTCTACGTCTTATTTTCTTGTATTTTAGTCGATATTTGTATGACGAGTTGAAGTTCACTGTAGGAAATTTTATTAAAAATTTTTGAATTTTTGATTTCATTAAAAATATGTTTATTGTATAGAAAATGACGTGAAAAGTTGAAATTTTCAAACCGCAGGTCTGTATCTTAAACCGTTCTCGAGATATAGCCTCTCAAAGTTTCAGTTTTTTCAAAATTTTGGAGAAAAAAGGCCATATCTTTTGAACGGGTGGTCGGAATTGATTTTAGTTAACGGATTTGAAATCAGCGTGTCAAAATCTATATAATGACATGTATAATACTTTAAAATCCGACAAAAAAAATTTGGTCAAAAAACGACATTTTTTTAAGGTATACCCCTTTGAATTTTTTCGATTTTTCGCGAAATTTTTTTTCTTGAGTTTTAAGGTATTATACATGTCATTATATAGATTTTGACACGCTGATTCCAAATCCGTCAACTAAAATCAATTCCGACCACGCGTTCAAAAGTTATGGCCTTTTTTCTCCAAAAATTTGAAAAAATTAAAACTTTGAGAGGCTATATCTCGAGAACGGTTTGAGATACAAACCTGCGGTTTGAAACAAACAACTTTTCACGTCATTTTCTATACAATAAACATAATTTTAACGAAATCAAAAATTCAAAAAAATTTAGTGAAATTTCCTACAGTGAACTTCAACTCGTCATACAAATATCGACTAAAATACAAGAAAATAAGACGTAGAGGTATTATAGTTTTATAATTGAGAGTGTAAATTAATATTAAATGCAATTTTTGATTTTTGATTTTTTGAGTTGGGCATGAAGATGAATATTCTAATAATATTTTTAAATTATTTATTAACTGAAAACACAGATTTGTATTAATTTACCCATAAAGTAAGGGAAGCACTGCTTCCCCTGCTTCCTTGAACGCTTTGCCACTGCCACGACTATAAACAGAATGTGAAGGTTTTAGATAGTCAAATGAGCATTTTACAAACTCACCTAAATTGAAATTATCTTCCCTGTGATAGAATTGAACCAATATATTTTGAAAACAAGTATCCTCATCAGCCCAACAGAAATACCGTTCGACCAACTGGGGAAATCATGATGACGCGAAATGTTTGCGAGAAAAGGGTAAACTGGGAGAAGAGAGAGAAAGATAGAGCGAAAGTAAAACAGAATTTTAGACGAATTTGGTTTATTTGTTTAAGCCACGTCAACGAATTTGTGTTTGTACTTAGTTACGGATATTTTAATGTTCGGAACATTGATATTTTTATTTGCAATCTACTGAAATATTGCCCGCTTGAGAATCGAGAACAAATAATATCACTCAAACAAAATTAGAAGTTATGTTTGGAATCAGATGAAATTGCATTGAATAAATACAATAAACTGTTGACCCAGTTTTAAAATTGAATTGAATTTAATCATTAGGGTTATTCTGTTTCTTACAGAAAATTAATTTAAAATTAAGTACATGTTTATGTTATGAATATTCACGATAGAAATATGTATGTATATTTAACAAATTAAAATTACTGCAAACAGCATTGTATCAAATAAAAACATCTGTTCGTATTTAAAATTCAAGTTATGAATATGGAAGTGTAAAATGTAAATAATATTTATACAAAATTACCCTTTTAAGAAATGCTCCTTTTATGAAATTATAATTTTACCTGGTGTTCTCTCATTTGTTACATGAATAAAATGTGTAAATAAACTTTAAATATACAGGTTTTATTTTATTTTTATTACGACAGGACTTTTCCTGTGCAAGTGAAAATACAAGTAATAAAATGGACTGTTTCTCATAAATACAGTGGCAGCTCTTTAAGGATAGGTACATTTAAACACATTTATTTATCACTTACTAAAAAAATATATTCCCTGACTGATAATTGTATTTTAAATGAGTTAAAAACATATTACATTACAGTTATGTAGTAGTTAAAGTAGAAATTCTAACCTATCCCACAAGAGATATAAGCGGAGCCTTTTTTCTGTAGTACAGGATCACCTTATTAAAAAAAAATTATTTCGGATCAAAAATCGATTTAAAATGCGTCAATTTTTAAGACTTTTTGAAAGAGACAAAAATAAATAATTAACTGGAAATATTATCATAAAATTAATCAAATTAGTCATTTTTAGACCTTCTAAAATCATTCAATTAAGTTGTATACAAAAATTCAGCTAACTACTATTTTTTTCGCACGAGAAAACAGAAGATAAGAATTGGTGAAAATAATATTTTCCCATTTTAAATGTTTTTCGCAAATAGGCCGCTACTGTCCGAGGGTATTCCAGTAGCGGTCCTCAGGTGTATGTTTTTTAGCCACGGCGACTGGTTTATAACGCCCAGGATGATGGAAGTAGTCGTTTAGATGAATCGCACGACGTCTCGGGTGGGTTGTCTTTTTGCGTGCGCTTGTTTTTACACTCGGTATTATTTTTTACAATTATTTTTAGGCAGAAATGTTAAGTGCAAGATGACAAATATCTATTCACAATTTTTTTCATTTTATTTTATTTTAAAGAAAATCGCAATAAATTAAAGTTTTACTATTACTATTATTCAGTCTGCGGCGGTTATTTAGATCATTAACTTAACTTTGCTTTACGAGTTTTTAAGTCTAACAAGCTTCGATTCTATTTACCAACAACTATATAGTTTTAAAAAAAAAGTATTGTAAAGTGATAATTGCAAATACATTTTTGAAATGACCTAAGATGGCAACGAATTTAAAAATAGGGACGAAAATAACAGTGCGTGATACACATCAATAAAATTTCAGTTGGTAAATCCAAATGTTTGTATTTGTTTTTGGACATTTACCCACCAAAATTGTAAAAAAATGTGCAAAAACAGCAGACCAAAATTTGCAAATGCTTACTCATAATAATATAAAAATACATTTTATCAAACTTAATTACAAAAACCTAACCGAAATAATTAGCAATTAAAAAAAAAACAAATTAACTGTCGTTTAGTATATCAAATTTTATATTGGCAGAATTGCAATGAACAAAGACGATTGTTCCGCGTTCCGCCGCTAGGTGGCTGCTTATTACGTCGGGATCCGGTCGTGCGATAAAACGTAAATTGCCTAAATCGGCCTCGTTTCCCGTAGTTGTCGCACACCTTTGCCACCCTTCGTGTCGACAGATAGGTGCTGCCCTCTCGATTCGGAAGAGTTATTTATAATAGTCGTATGTAAGGTGACGTTATTATACCAGTTCACATGGATTTCCATTTAGAGTTAGTTAAAAGTATAAATGTATATATAGGTATTTATAAACGTAAGAATGATACAAAAATAACGATGATCCATAAAACTATATATTAATACGTAAACATCGAAAATTGTCGTACCTTTTTTTAGTATTTATTTTAAAAAGAGGTGAATGAAACTTTAACTATATCATTCGAAAGGTACTGTGCCATAGATGTGCACAAAAAAAATCATGTGTATGTTACCGTTAAGACAGGTAAAATAAAATTAACATACACACATGATTTCCCCTATCGCTGTTTGTTTATTTCCCTTCGCATCCTTTAACAGCATAGCAATACTTCTAGCACCATAAAGCGTCAAAAATTAATAGTTTTGGGTTTCTGTCAAACGTAGAGAATGCCAAATCAATTTTATTTGGAAATTTTTGTTGTAAATAATAACTTTTACGCTTAATAATAGAAAATTAAGTAAGTTTCAATTTTTAATTTATTCATTTTGAATTACAGTTACGATTTCGCTTATTTTTGTCTAAAAGTAAACGAAAAATATGTATATTATATATTAAGAACATCAAAAACTTTCGAACCTTTTTTTGTATTTATTATAAAAGGAAGGTTAGGTACTGTGCCATAAATGTGCACAAAAAAAATCATGTGTGTATGTTGCCATTAAGGCAGGTAAAATATTGATTGAATTTCGACACTAGTTCAATTTAATTTGAGATAAAATATTTTTATTTGACAAACCAAATCAAACGAATATTATTTCTGTAATATACCATTAGTCAGTAAATCCGTTCTCGATTCCTGAATAACATCTCCTCTTTCTATCCAATAATTTCCAAACAATTTAATATCACATTTACCAACAACAAAAAAAACCTAAAAATAGAAAACTTAACAATGCGTGGTTAAACTGCAAAACTGACACGATAACAAATATAAACACACAGAAAAATTCACTTCTCCTCTACTATCTTTAGAATACTCTTTTGACGAAATTCCAATGTCCATATAGTCGTTATATTTTATAACTTTCTCACCCTATTCAATGTCGATTGCTGAGCTATTTTGATAACATTTTGTTCTGGTGTCAGGCTTGTATACATTTTTTTTCGTTTTGTTGGTATTGTTATGAATGTTCACAGAGAATTCAGCTAAAAGAGGGAGATCTATGAAATAAATTGTTAATCGATATTTAAGCTGCTACGCTACATAGGGTAATTTTACCTAAATTTGAATTGTATCAAAATAGCATAAAATATGTGTTTTTTTAGGATAATGATTTCATACATTTATTGGTCTGAACTAATAACCAAACGTTTCTTACAGGGTGTCAAATCGTTCTGAATTTGCTAAATTGCTTCCTTATAATACTATGCAACTGTCATTTAAATTGTACATCCTTTAGTCTATAGATTAAATTCATTATAAAACCTTATGGTCTAAATCTAAAAGATTTGATTTTCAAGTATAATCATAAAAATATGTTATATAAACAGCTACAAACTAGGGCTTCACGCGAAATGGTTTATTTTTTTTTAATATTAACAAAATGTACCGGTTTAAATTTTTACAGGGCGAGGTTATCGGTTATAAAATCCAGAATACAATATAATAACTCATTCTTGATTACTTTTAAATATGATAGGTAACATAAATATAACTATATATGGAGTTCAATATTTTGCCATAACTTTAGCAATAAATAGTATAAGGATTAATATATAAAAAAAAAAACAAATATTCAAATCTATAATATAAAATTATTTGGCGAATTTACCCTAACCGTTAGTCGGGATACGCAGTGTTGCGTTAAAATATAGTACAATAGCGATGAAATATATACATATATGCTTCGTATAATACCAATTTATGTATTTATTACATGTTCGTATATGATGTAAATAAATATTATATTGTACATATTACGTACGTATATTGTTGGAAATTGAAATTATTTATATGTTTTGTCAATATAAATAGAGCTTGGAGATATTAAACCATTTTTTGGTCCGTGCAATTTTTTTCCAGAAATTAACAACAAGAAAAAGGTCTCACATTTACATATATTATAAAAACAAATATTAAAGTAGGTTACATTAAAAAACATTACGTCAAGTTTGATATCAAATGACATGGAAAAAAATGATCATACAACGATTCAAAAAAGAAAATGGAAGAGAAAGGTCTAAAAGCTATTCATTAGAATATCACGGCCTGTGGAGGTTATCAAAATTGATATAAATTTTCGATTTTTTTACGGTTTTAAAGATCAAGTTTCTATATAATATGTAAGAAAAACATAGAGTACGTTTCCACAGCGCCGTTATTCAGGTTTTACTATAACCGATGTAGCTAAAACGGGTGTAAGAGCATAACTAATCGGGTTTAGTTATGCTATTCCTCTTGGTCTACGGGAATAGCATAAGTAAACCGGAATAGAGCAGGAATAAAAATGCGTGTAAACTGCATGGCCACAGTTATACCTATTTAGCCAACCTCAAAAAATGTAAGTATCTACGGAGTATAGGGATTTATTCGTAATGCACTTCGCATTAACATTTGAAAAAGCGTCGTCAGTTAAAATATGGTTAAAACACCTGAGACAAAGTGATAGAAAACAAAAGAAACGTGATTCGTTGGACGTAAAGGAGACGAAATATTTTTGAGAATTCTTGTTGGTACACCATCGAACTTATAGCGTATTTCAAATCGGAATTATAACTCCAGCTGACGTCACTTATTCTGGTATGTGTAAACAGCACCACTTAAAACGGTTTAACTACATCGGTTATAATAAAAGCGCTGTGTAAACGTACTCATAGTCTTTTTAAAAGTATAAGGCCTTTTTGTTGACCTGTGTAATTAACCACAGCATTCCTGTTAAGTTAAGTGGTTGTATAATAAATGTATACAATGTAAAATAAAACACTCACCAAATACCACATCTGCGGCCACTTCTGGTCAGTGAGCTGCGGCTGGAGCAGTTGTTTCGGCTGGGGCGTTGTCTGCTGCTGTAGTTTGAAAGTTTTAGGTGGCACCAGAGGTATCAAGTCCCGCTTCTGTCTGCTGCGAATCCGCTGTTGTTGGGCCCAATGGACCCGCGTGTCCGAGTCCAGTCGAGCCTGTCTGTCTCCATGAGGCTCGATGCTGCGCTTCGCAACTCCTCGACCCACGAAGTGGTAATAGTCTGTTAATATCTGAAAATAAATAGATTTGTTTTAGATTATCTGATAAACTATTTAATTTTTAATAATAACAAACATATAAAAATTTATATAATTTCTAAAAAAATACATTGACGGCAATGACCATATTTATATTATATTTTTATGTACTGATCATTATTAAATTAAACATTTTGATTGCTATATATTGGACATTATAAAGAGTTTGTTCTTGAGTACAAGCTAAACTAACGCTATTCGCGGGGTCACTGACAATTTTTAAAGTAGAAATCAGCGATCTGAAAGCAGTGTGCGTTATAAAATGCATTATTATATATTTATTACTAAGTTACTGGCACCAGTTTTGACCTCTTTAAGAGCGAGGTATATTATTTTTTTGGAATGATGGGCTTCTTTTTGTAATTCTTATGAACTCATGCTACAAATAAAACAAGTACCTCTTTATTAAATTAATTAATTAATTAATAACTTTTGTCATTTCTGTCATATAAGGTTCTATGAGTAATATCTAAAAACATTTATTTAAACCTACATAATTAAACTTTTTGAACGTCTGTGAATGGTAGTTAAGGTGAGTTCCAAAACTCGTTTGAACCATTTAAAAAAATCCACTGAATCTCTATTTAAATAAAATGGAACGAACGAGTTTTGGAAGTCACTTCCTCATATATATTATAAACTTCCAATAGACCATTTCACACTCAAGGGTTTCACAAAATGTCTAAAACTATTAAATATTTAAATTCGCTGACGATCATGAATACCCAATAAAGTTTCTCTTCATTTTCTTTGACAACAAATTTCCACTTTAAAGTAACAAACAAATTTACTTCAGCGACTTTAAATGTAGCAAACACAATTTTAGAAAAACAAATGAACCCACACCATCTAAAAGAGCCAAGCTATTGAAATCTAACACTTTGAAGTTGGCGTAGAGAATGAAAAGCAGCAGCTACTTTTGGTTGGCAATTAAGGCACTTTACAATCAGGAAAGTTAGACCGATTGCTGGGATCCGATTAGAGATGGCGCTGGTGTACCTGTTTTAACACGTACAAACCAAATGACAATTTCGTACGTCAGTGATACTCAACATTTTTTCGTCAGTGAATATTTTGAGGTAATTTTAGTTTCAGGGAGCGTTCAAGTATTACATAAGTATAATTCCGTTGATTTCAAACCCTCAAAATAATAAGACGAAATAAGGTTTTTTATAATTTTTTTAGATTAAAATCATTTCGTGTAATGCACTGATTGACAGACTGATGAACTGGACTGACGGATTTTTAAATATTAATATTTTTCATCAGTCTCAAGGTCACGAACTGAAGTGATACCAGACTGATGCCAGACAGATCGTGTAACCTCTATCTAAGACCTTCTTAAAATTGTGAGTTAACGTTAAAAAATTCAGATAGGTATGTATTTCAAATATGAAAATATACACAATGAAATTTGAGAAACTTGATAGCTTATAGAATCTGCAAACCTTTTTCTATATTCTGTAAAGAAGAAATATGTATTGTATATAATATATCTTACAATTCGCAGAGTTTGGGCGCTACAATAATAAAAACAGAAACAAGGATTAGTGCGAATTTAACTTTAATAATTTTTTTTTAATTTTGAAAGAATAAACCATGAAACAATTAAATCATGTAATTTTGAAAAACAAATATTTTTAAAATATTCTAATTAAATATTAATATTTAAAGGAAATTGTAGTATTTCTTATTTTTGTATATTTTTGTTTACAGGCATATTTTTATATGTATGTATCTATTGAAATGTTCAGTCTCCCTAAATATATTTATATTCGTATAAAATACAAATGACTCTGAAGACAAAGGGTATCGGATTGAATGTGTTAATGGACGCGAACAAAAGCAGTGCTTCCGTTAGAAGAAAGAATTGCTTACAAATCTATGTTCATTCTTCTTTACAACTTTTGATCTTATTGTTAGAGTTTGGAAAGATTTTTACCTTTTTTTGTGAAGTACGTAATGGAAAATAGAAGGTTTTCAGATTCTAATTTTATATGCGGGATACGAATCATTCAGAAGCCAAAGTGAATAAAATCCGCTTATACCGGGTATCCCAGATAACTTTTCCAGCATGAAATGTTTATTTTGGACGCTGATTGGTTAAATATAAAAGTTTTTCATCATAATTTCAATTTGCAAATTATTTTCATAAAATAATATTAAATGTAATTTTTTAATAACGTAGGTATGTATGTACCTATATATATATAAACTTTTTTTTTAAATATAAAGCCGGGTGTAATATATAAACTAACTAGTATAGATACAAATAAAAAATGACAATATAAATTACAGTCCTGGTAAACGTGACAGAGTACATCTATATTTAATATTAAATGGAGATAAAAACAGTGGCGTGCAACAAAAATATTTTAATCAATATTATTTTAATGCAAATTATTTATGCTTTAGGGTATGTAAAAAATGTTACTAATTGTAAATTAAAATACATTTTTATTTATATCTCGTTTTCATAATTTAATATGTTAGTACAATGAAATTTCGTTACAACGCTTTTGAGCGGACTGGATTAAAAACACGTTATAAACGGATAGCGTAATAGGCGGGAAATAATTCTGTGTTTTAAAAAAAAAACGTAAATGTTTTGAGAAAACATCAGTTCAAAATACCTTCAAAAAAATTAAACATATGTATTTAACCCCCCCCCCCCATTTTTTTCTTACTATGCCACTAGATGGCACTACAAACGGGAGCGTTATATTGAAGTTTCACTGTATTTAAAAAAAATAACTGTACGCTACTGAGACCTGCCTTCATACTCACATACTCTTTCTCACACACACATATTCAGGTACAATGTATAATATTTTTAACAGCCGGTCATGTTATGAAAAATTCGCTTTCAGAGCACCGTTTCACATTTAGTAATTTGTATCAGCAGTAACATAATTTGCCGCTGTATTCTGCGCGTATTTGTACAAATGAATAACGTTCCGACATAAATCATGAATTATCAGTGCGCATATTGCCGCTGCACTAACAACTACACTACCCACCCAATATGCCACCTCATACTATATCGGCTTACGCTTGTGACATAGGTGTAATATTTCCCTGTAAATATGTTCACTAATAATTATTGTTTTGCCGAAACGATAGATGAGGTCTTTAAAAGATATTTAACTTATTATGGTTTCGTAAGATCCATGGTGAATTTTAAAGAATTTTCTGTAGAAAAAATATAGCTTCTTTACAGATTAAGGGCTTTTTGGGTAAAAAAATCTAATTTTTTTTATTACTTTTTTTTGGTTTTGATAAAATGTTTTCGAAAAGTTGGAAATCATGATAGTTGAAAGATTTTCAATTAAAAACTATCAAACAGTTATTCTATCTGGTTTTCAAGATACAAATTTTCTATAGCACGTACTACTTTTAGCAGATCAAAATTTGAAAAATTAATTCATAACAATCAAGACAATGGCATATCATTTATTGAAATCGGCCAAACAGTTTAGGCTCTGTAAGAGAACGTTTGAATTTACATACATATGTATAGACTGTCAAAATCATAACCCTCCTTTTGGCTTCGCATAGTCGGGTAAAAACGGAATGAAATCAATACACATATAATTTATTTTATTACCGCCATATATAAAAGCCGAAGATTCTAAAATTAAATCAATAATAATAAATGTTATTTATTTAAAGCTTTTATATGATCCCAATAATTCTTGTAGAGGTAAGAAGAGAATAAATATTTCAATAATTCATATCGATATGAAGACAAAAGAACATATATATGTGATATAAAAAACCATATTGATTTTTATTACCGATATAAAAAGAAAATAAACTGTGAAAATTCACATCACAGTTTTTTATTGCTACCACAAAATCACATAAAATATATTTCTACATATTATTATTGAAGATATTTAGAATAACAATACATAACAGAAACTTAAATTATAATATAGGTTACGAAATGTAGGTAATCACAATAAATATTCATAAACGTCGCATATAATATGATGTATTTGTTTGTATTTAATTACAGAAACAACCGCGAAAGCCTGAATCACAACAAACATAGATTTATGTACGATGTCGAGCTAGATATATTACAAACTAATATTAATAAGTAAGAGGAAATAGAACAAAAATAAAACCGATGCTTTTTCTCATTCAAACTTGAATATTTATCACCAGCAAACTGTGTAATATTTAATGATATTTGAACACCTCCAATGTAAGCCGGATCTATGGAAAAGCACAAGAAATTGCGAGCTAGAATTTTATGGCGGTATCACTTATCTTTTTTATATTAAAAAAACATATGGAAATTATGTTTCTTTACTAAACCAGAGCCGGAACAAATTTCAATTTTTATTTTATTTTCAACAACGGATATTAATTTCTTTGTGCTTCTTAATTTAAGTCAAGGCTTTTTAATTTTGTTTAAAATACCTGTGCATCTTAGATGGTACAATGTAGTCTAAACTTCATCTTATGAATATTATGTAAAAATTGAAAATTTTGTTAACAAATGTCTTTTGTCTATGCCTTAGGATTGTTTTTGCTTGTCGCGGTTTCGCGTTGTATCTACTGAAGCAATAAGTTAATATGTGTTGTTCAATGTTCATACATAAACAAAAAACAGCAACAGTTGTTGACTGGGTGTCTTCTTCACTGACGCGACTACTGATTTCCTTTGCTCCTATTATTTATTTGGTGTTTACCGCTTCATATGAAAGCAAGCAATACATTGCAATTTTTTGTTTATGTTACCAACAACAAGAAGAAATTTATATAGCAAGGGTGGGTATACATGAGGCCAAAGAGAGGCGGTTTTTTTATACTTTATAAAGAGACACACGTAGATTCACAAATACAATTTTTTTTTCACAAGTCACATATAAGAACATAAGAACACAAAAAAAAATATGAAAAAGAAAATAATTATTTCAAAATTTTAGTAAAAATTCAAATATAATAAAAATCAAATATAACAAAAATCAAATATAATAAAAATATAACCCTTCTTCAAAATGCAATTTATCTCCTTGCCAAATTTCATCAAAATCAGTTCAGCAGATTAGCCGTGAATCGGTAACAAATAGACAGAATTGTTTATATTACATTTATAATATTAGTACTTATGATTGTTGCGTAATTTACTTAAATACACATATTTTTTGATTATTTTATTTATTTAAAAAATCTTTGTTTCAGTTCTTGGACCACCACTGTTTTAATGGTTAGTCATACCTAAAAAATCGATCTAGAGATTTGTCACGAAGGACTTGACAAATGTTATGCTCATACTAGCATCTTGTTTCAAAACTTTCGTACTTTTTTAAAAGTAAAATTGATGTAAAATTCGGTCATAATGAAATATGTTATTTTAGGATTTATGATTTAAAATAAATTTAAAAGGCGTTTAAGATAATAATTCAAACCGGAAGGGAATGATAAATAATTTTAGTACTTTTTTTATAAGTTATGAAATTGTTTTAATTTTAATTTTTTATTTATTTTATAATTGTATGATTCAGGTGATTCAGAATTAACGTACCAAACTGAATACTTGAATAGTTGATCGAGGAAGTTTATATGTGTCCAAAAATTCTTCATGATTGAGGTAAGTACAGCCCATTAAAAATGATGCTAAAAATAATTTTCACCAAGGTAAAATTATAATTATTATATTTATTAATCTGCAGAAATAAATAACGTAAAAAATATCAACATTTTTGTGCTATAGTCAGTGTAAAAAATTCGTTAAATTATATAAAAATCTTTACAAATTTAATCAAAAACTTTCAAATATGTAAGTAAACGACTCTAGCTATAATTTGTGTCATTTATAACTTCTATTACAAATTTTGCAGCGCAGATATTTGTGAATTTTATAATATATCTACTTTTGTCTCTGATTGTATGTCCCATTGCTCTTTAATAAATGAAAAAAATAACTTATATAAATGTTTCAATTAGTTATAAAAATTGGAACATACAGAAATGAAAAATTCCATCAAATGTTAATATTGTGTTAAAAACACAAAACGATAATATTTATAATTCAAAACCACGAAATGAGTTACATAAATTAAAAGAAAAGTATTCTGTCAAACTCAATTTGCAAGAAATAATCAAACATTAAATTCACTGCGCTGAATAAAATTTATGGTAGACAATAACATTTAATCACAACCGAAGTTTTCTGGAGCACATTTCTCAAACTTCCTACAATAATTTTGATTAATGAAAGAATTAAATAAACGTGTAAAAGTTAAAATCTTACGGCTTCAACGTTAACGAGTGAGAACGGTTGAATATATTCTTTTAAGAATATCTTTAATGTTCAATCTTATCGTTTCTCATTTTCATTATACCAAATCCTCATTGACTTAAATCTTTAAATAAAAAAATTACCAAGAAATACGTACAATAGGCTCAAAGAACAAATCTGGTTCCTATAATAAATGAACTGTGCTTTTTGTAAAATACAACGTGATTTGGTAAATGAGAGAATGATAATAAAAAACAATGTTTTTCAAATTTTATATAAATTTTAATAAAAATAAATATAACAAAACCACCAATGTATTTTTCTTTGTGTGCATCAAAAACGTTGATATTTTGAAATGAGTTTTGTTTGATACATTATTGCAAAACATAGTCCAAATTCCAACTATTATGTCCGATATAGTTTGCAAACACTCTCAAATGGGGTATTAATTCTGTACGAGTATCTATGAATTAGTTATGGAATTTAGATCATATATATATTATATCACCACTGTTTTAATACCGTTGGGGTTTACATACCACGTGTGCGCGAAAATTGTCAAACATTTTATAAAACTTAAAGAGAACTGTCAGATACGTTTGCAAGCTAGCAAATTTTGCTAGCTCGTTTATAATACCGGACATAAATGTATTTTTTAAAATTGATTATTTATGAATAATCACAAAGAGCATGGACCTCTGATTCAAAAACATAATGTCACAAAAGAAAGAAATATAGTAAAATAGAATATGCATTGGGTTATATCTCTACCTTCACTTATGTGAACCAAGTTTTATACATTACGGTAATACAGAATGTGCAGTCCATTTCTAAGCAAAAACAACTTATCAATGAAGAGAACGTTTTCACATTAACCTCAAATCGATAATAGAATATACATCATCTATGGATTGAAATGAATTTGCTTCGAAATCCAGAGAGAAAATGATGCTAAAGTTATGCAAAGAAATCAAAACAAATTGATAACTGTATTATGCATGGGTTCTTTCTAATAATAGCTCAAGGTGCATCTATTGGCGTCTCTAAAGCTTCACTTTATATCAAATTTATATCATTGTACTTCATTTATGAGTATGACATTTATTTACTATTATATCATAATAGTTTTACTAATAAAATAGCAACTAGGGTGTAACACATGTTTATAAGTTAGGAATAATGAAGTGCTATGACCACCACATAACGTTTTATAAAATTATTATACAGAACTCTTGAAAATTGATCGTTAATCGGAAAATTTGTAGAACATAAATTATAGATAAAAATATTCTGTGCAATTTTTATTAAAAACGACAAAAAGTGATTTAGTGATGTCCTTAAAAAAAGGGTTTATTTACTCTTTACTTAAGTTTCATTTTTTTGGTAGACCCTAAAAATCCATCTGGAGTTTATTTGTCACAAATACTATTTTACTTTATTATGTACCTACATGTATAAAAAAGTAAAAGCATACATTCTTGACTTCGACATTTCAAGCTAACTTCTGGTTAATTAATACACTTTTTATAACAATCTTAACTTCAAATCCATCTACCCTTATTCTGTTTGATAACGTTTTTATATTCCTGTCACATACCGTGTACTTGCATAAACTTATTTGAGAATTCTTCCCATCTTCAAGGAAAAAACTACTTGAAATACATTATTCAAATTTCCATAGTTTTTTGTAGGATTTTTATTACGAAATGAATATTTATTATCTGAAAAGGCTTATTCCAACACTTTTCGGTTGGTTTTAAGTTTTTTTTTGTCAGCAAATTTAATAAATGGATTTTACTCATCGTTTTAAGAAAGAAATTCAAGCGTCTGATGAAACGATTTGATATTAAATATTTTCTAAAGAAATTCTCAACTTAATTAAATAATACACCAGTGAAATTAAAATAAACTATTAAAAATGTGCTTTAAGTCTTTAAGTATAATAACAAAATACTGTGGATATATATAGAACGACATGTCATTGGTGCATTTAGAAATGCCGCCTCGATACTAACTTACAAATTTTAAATGAGTCAATAGTGTTTTGTTTTAAACTTTAAATTAAATTAAACATCCTATCCTATGTTGTTTATTGACATATTAATTTATAAGTTTGTTTCTAAGGCGGCTATTACACTATCAAAGAAATGTGATAAAATTTCTTTGATCAAAGAAATATGACAGTGTAATAAGTCAACTTTTATAATATTTACCTTAATAATATTTCTATGATCATAGTTAATGACAGTCTCTTATATTTGATCAAATGTTTTTTGACAGATAAATCAAAATGGCGACTACCAAGTTATCACTGACAGTTACAGTTAATATATTAATATCAACATAATCCAGTATTATATGATAATCTTCTTATTGATTATAAAAACTGCAATACACAGTTGTAAATTAAAACCTCGATCGCGTCAACTGACGAACATCCACACATTGATTATCAAAATGCACCAAAAAGAAGAAAATATCCCTAGGTAATACTAAGAAAATATTATCAAATATTTTATGTAGTGTAATAGAACAAAATCTCGTATTTTATCAAAGAAATATGATCAAATCTTTGTCAAAGATGTTTGACATATTTATTTGATAGTGTAATAGCCGCCTAAGCGGCATTTCAAAATTCACCAATCATGCGTTCCTATAATTGTATAAAAACTATAACAACACTTCTAATTAGATATATATTTTCAATATTATACAAGAAATGACATTGAAATGTTAGTAATTTCAGATAATACCAAAGTTTTTCAACCAAAAAAGCTCGTAGTTAGCAAAAACATTCTCACTATCTCTCTTTATGTTCTTGAAATAGCAATAAGTGAAAATATACGTTACTATATTTGCTATGGAATAAAATAACATCAATAAAATTTTATGTCATTTGTGTAACATTCAATATTTTTAATCAACTTTTATATATTTACTTTGTATATATATATATATATATAACTTAATAAAGCTTTCGTGGTGTTCGTTTGATATTACACTCTCACGCTTTATTAAAATCCACTAGGATTTAATTAGTGAAAATATCATCAGAGCAAAATTGAATATTTGCATTTGTTATAATCACACTAAACAATCCTAAATGCAGCACTGTGATATTAGATTAGATCTAATTCCAATTTTAATTATTGCAGATCTCCGCTAAATTTAATTCAACCTTAGAGTAGCCGCCGAGTTCGCACTTTTACTGCCGAACGTGCCCCGATCCAAACGAGGTTAGCGTCGTTTTATGGACTGGACGACATATACACATCTTCCTCTAGTCTCTCACACCCGCCCACACACTCGCGAGGTAGCATGTGGTATCTTCAAAGTAAGATCGGATAACTTTTTTTTATCTTAAATTGTGAACTTGAAAAAAAATGTTTTTTTTCTATTTATTTTTTAATTTATAAAATTAAATTTCTGTTATTTATTATATAAATTTTGTTTTAAAGGCAAAATAATAGCTACGTGCCTGAAAAAATGAGTGTGACTGTGTCGAGATGCACAGTCGAGGGTTTGACGTGAATACGTGGAAGTGGGGTTAAATAAAACTCAGACTCATGGACTGATCCGTCTTTAATTTTTTTTGTTACACAAAAAAGTTTGAATGTTTGTATTTATTATGATTTTTATGAACATAAAAACAATTAATTAATTAATATTTACAAGCGAAATCGTGGAAATACGAAATTTATTTTTTATTTAATTAAAAAAAAACTTTTATCAAAAAATTAAAAACGTCAGGTCGTAGAGAATATACTCTTATATATTGTAATTTTTTTTTTAATTTAATTAGTTAATATTTGTAAGTACAATCGTGGAAATCAAAATTTATTTATATATATTTTTTATAATATTAAATTTATCACTCATTAAAACTGGTTAAATGTTTTGATTTTTATTTGTACCTCGTAGAGTGTCGAGATATACTGATTTTAAATTTACGCTAGCGCACAAAACTGATCTCTGCGGGTTACATCAAGTTTCTGAAATGCCCACCCAGTCAGTGTCTGGCTTGAAACAATAGACGTTATTCACGTCAAAAAATGATATGTAATTTATTTCTGTATTTATTTGATGTAAGATAATATTATAAAAGCATGTGAAAAATATATAGAAAAAAATATACTTTTGTGAAAAAAATGAAAACGTTTGTTAGTAACGAAAAACCTTTTGAATGAGCTCATTAAAATTTCCAATAAATGTTTTCGTTATTATTTACATTTACATTCTTGTTTCAATAAATTGATGATATTATGTTATTATTAGTCAATATTGTTATTTATTTCTTTTTGATCTTTTGTTAATAACTAAACATAAACTGATTATTTCGTATGAAAAATACCTTTGTACAGATATTGATATTAAATAGCAATATTATGTAATTTATAATTACTCAATAAATTACTAATACTCTATTGTTTTAAATAGATAAAAGTTCAATTGTGAATCGAACCTCACGCTATTTGTATGCAGTTGTTACTATATTGCTAATTTATTTAGGTAATTATTTAAAATTATCGTTTTTATTTGACTTTCACTTGTGAACACTAAATCTATTTAAATACCAAACTGACAAAATACTGTTTTTTTAAAACAAATTGTATTATTATTTTATTTAAAAAAAAAACGTACTTGTGTTTTGTCAGTTACGTGTAAAATAGGCACTAACTAAACTAAAAAATACATATAAATATATTATTTTAATTTTTGGTTCTTCTTGAAAGAAAAAATAATGAACACACGACAATTGTTGATAGTTTTTATGTAACCTCTGCATAACCATAGAGTTATATGTACAATGTACATGTTCGTTAATATCTTTTAAATAATTTTTAATATAAAAAAAACATCTGCCAAGTAAATGCACGAAGGAGGTTACGAAGGTCTTCGGGCATTAGATAGTCTTAAAGATAATGGTGTAAGCTATATTTAAAAAAAACTGGAGTCTCCTCGATCGCGCCAAGCTGACATATTAACTATTCAACTTATTTGTTAAATTTTCAATTTAAATTTCTTAATAATAGCCGAAGGTGCACTCGAAGGTCTTCGGGCATTAGATAGTCTTAAAGATAATGGTGTAAGCTATATTTAAAAAAAACTGGAGTCTCCTAGATCGCGCCAAGCTGACATATTAACTATTCAACTTATTTGTTAAATTTTCAATTTAATTTTTTTAATAATAGCCGAAGGCGGTCTCGAAGATCTTCGGGCATTAGATAGTCTTAAAGGTAATGATGTAAGCTATATTTAAAAAAAACTGGAGTCTCCTCGATCGCGCTAAGCTGACATATAAACTAAACCTTTGTATTATAAATATTAGTTTTCTAATATCCTAATGTCAAAAACATAATACACATTCGTAAAATAACTAATTTGACAATTTGAATTTAGTTGCAGCTGTTCTGTTTTCGACAATAAAGATGCCAAGTGCCCCCTTTGTCAATTTTAATTAATTTTATAATTCAAAACAATTGATATTTATTTTAAAATTTGAATGATACGCCAATGATTCGTGGAGCTATATGTTAACAACGCTAGGTAATGTGTTATGTGTCCTTTATCTTTCCTTGCCTAAGGAAGCTACGTTGTTTTATAAGTAAGCATGAAACTAAAAACCATAAACACAGAGAAACAACATTACCAGAATTAAAGCAACAGTTACAACATTGAGTACATTTGCCATCCAATATTTTCTCGTGATGCATCGGCACTAAACAACTAAAAGTTATTGGAGAACTGCGCAAACACAATAAACCCAACGTTCACCGCCATTGGCGCTGCGTATTCAAACACTGACTAGTAGATCTTCATGCATGCCATTTTATTGTGTTTTTGGTGTTATTATGTGTTATTGGCAATTTAAATTTTATGGTTAAGCTTTCGATTTTGTTTCTAGAATAGTTGGTACACATTTTGTTCATACACTATGTTTATTCAGTATAATTTTGATGTTGCTGTAATTGTTTTTTTAATTTATGGGGAAACTTTTTAATTTTGTTTCCTGGAGGTTCCTATGCTTTTGAGGATAATAGTTAATAGTTAAGTTAAGATTTTGAAATACGTATATTTAACTATTATTTGTTAAAGTAGATATTAAGATTAATAGGATTTTTTTTATTTACGTTTAATCTGTATTTACCAACTGTAATAAAAAATTGATCTAAACAGCTTTTAAAAGAAACTAATTTTACATCCAATCTGCAGTGTTCATCCAGATTGGGTAATATATAGGCAAGTCGGGGCGATTATATATAAAAAAACATTACTTACTATAACAGTACCCAATTTACCCCCACTCTACCTCCCCACAAATCGGCCTTATAGATTGGGTGGTCTATAGAGGCCTCAATAAATATAATAATAATAATTTAAATTATTGAATGTTATAAGAAGCGAAAAACTTTTGGTATTTTTTTTTGATAATGAAAAACTATCAGATCGGATTTCTTCATACTTTATTTATTAGAAATACCAGTAATGGGCATCCAGTGATGGACATTTGCTTATGATTACAAAATAATAAGTACTTCGACACAAAAGTTATAAAATAAAGAATCATAAAATTTGAAACAATGTAAAGAAAGCAGTAGCTATGATAATTTAATAATTAATAAATAGATTACACTAATATGTAATTAATTTAAATGTCCACCATTTTAACACCCATTGGCCGATTGTCATCAAATTAAGCTGTTTTAGAGTTAAGGCCTATAGATTATGATTCACTAATGGCAGTTATCAAATATTTATAATTTAGTACATTTAATTATAATTAAACAAGAATCCAACACTAGGGTACGATCCAAGATTGGTACCAGTACATTATTAAACAGATCATTTATTCAAAATTAAAACTATTTTACATTTCTACACATATACTTCTTTTATCATATTTTACACTCTCCCTCCCATCTTATTAAACGAACACATGACATACATACATACATTAATCACCCAGAACTATATATCAACAGCACATCTAAATAAAACAGAATAGAGTTTAATAGACAAAGCTCAGCGAGGCTCTAATTCCAAACAATAAAATAAGAAACGAAACTCATAAATACCCCGAGAAAGAGCGCGTCAGTAGGATGATGGTGTTATCCTATCGGGGGATGAGATATCATGTGCGTCTGTAGGTAATGGTAATTTGGGTATTTATCATCCGTGGATTAACCACTAATTAAAAAAAGTAGGTATCATTAACCAATATAAAAGAGGTCGCAATTTGATACAGAAATCCCTCGTAATTAAGGTCACATAGTTTTTTTTTACAACAAAATATTAGTTTAAAAATTTGCTTTATGTACCTACATTAAATTCGAAGCAAATTTTCAAAATATCATCTTATAAATTTTTTAATAGGCATGATGCAAGTAACAAAGTATCACTGAAATTATGATTTTAAATAATGAAATAAGTTAAAAAGATTCTAAAAATCTATTACTTAAATAATGAATTACTCTAACCAATAACATTCTCAACAAAATACTCTTCCAATAGAAAAAAAATCATCAAAATCCGATCATCCGTTAAAGAGATACGAAGTCAGAGACAGATACATACAAATATACGCATCAAAATATATTTATTATTCGTCCTTTTGCATCGACGTTTAAAAATGAAAATATGTGGCAACTTTATCTTCAGATTCCCCGCATGTAAATAAAAACATATGCTCGTAATTAAATTAAGTTTCAAAGGAGTAATAATCACCCCTTGTAAAAAAATAACTGAGACGCCCATGTAGTAGTACACTGTTTCAGCATGCAGTAGCTAATGGCACATGGAAATGAGCCCGACGAACTTATCAGATGTATTATGTAACGTAGAGCTTACGTAAGCCGGCGACGTTCCGTCACATAGACCCCCTCCCCCTCAAACGCTGTGTTTGCGTTTCCTGTTTCAGCAGCTTCCCAAGATTTAGACCGTTTGTTGGTATGTTTAAATACACATGTATGCAGTGCGTGCTTGGCCTAGCCAATTGTTCTGTACAAGATGTACGTTGTGTTTGAAATGGCTGTACATCTTTTTCTGGAGATAAACTCTGATTTAAGGATGATCAGAAGATAAAAAGAATAATTCCAGAAAACTGTTGTTTTTCTGCAGAAATTTATAAAATATAAAATAACGAAGTCATATAATCTCTTGTAACATATATATGTATATCTGAATGATAATAAAAATTATAGACAACAGCTTCTGAAATTATGAATTGCTTCCATTTGATTCTTTGGTTTCAGGTCAAAATGTTATCTATCTCTCTATATGTGAGTCTGTGTGTCTGTCCCCTGAATACATATGTAACTTATAGTCCACAAACAGATTTTAACAAGAGTTTATTAATTTAAAAAATCGGTTAGAGTAAGGGGCTATGTGAAAATTGTATTATTTTGTAATTTTTTTGAGCATTACATTTTCCATGTAAAAAGAATTGCAGAATTTCGCACACGGCATTGGCAGATGTTTTTTATATGGCTTTATTTAATTAAAAATTGATAGATGCATTCATATAATAAATAAATGGTATTTTAAACCTAACAAATTTATACTCCTTTCAAGTTTGTATAGCATTCACCCAAGGGTCTAAATGTATCGAAATTTCAGTGAAGTAATACATTCAGAAGCCATTATAATCATTATTTCATAAAATTATTTGATATTTTAAGAAAATTTAAATCCTATCACACGAAACAAACATTTTAATGTACGTTGAAGAAAATTTACAAATTCGCGATAATATAATATAAATTTATATAACATAGACACGTTTTAATTGAATTATAATTTAGATTTACGTGATTTACTCCAAGGAATTTATATTTTCCGTTTATGGAAACTTAGTCTTGAAACATCCCACACTTTTCAATGCTCTTGAGATTTAAATCGTTTATATTTGAATACGTATTTAGTTCGTGCTTGGCCTTTAAAGTACGCCTAAATATTCTCACACCTTCACATACCATACCTAAATATAAATACGTACATTTCTATATATTAGACAATTATTATATTTTGTTTTAAATTTATTTAAAAGATAAATAACTGTAAAATATTGCTTAATTACATAACCTCACCATCGCTACCACATATGTTACTGCTGTGTTTATTTTTTCACTATGTAACAATGAAAATTTCATAAAAATCGGTAATGTCATTAAATTATTTTCTGTACTGCTCACCCCTTTATTTGAGTAGCGTGGTCATACCCAGTCTGAACTAATCATAGGGTATTTAGATTTATAGCAGTGAAGGTCCTATCAAAATCGGTTCAGTAATTTTAGAGTTAATTGATTTTTGAAGAAAAAAAAATCCTAAAATATCAACATGGATTAAATATGTAGATATACAGAACAAACAGAGCCTCCAGGTTTATATATTATTATGTATGTATATACTGTGTAGTGATTTGGCAACTATTCCCAAGAGTAAGACAATATTAAATTACACCCAGGAAATAGAAAACCATGTTTGGTTTTGCTCGTATTTAAATTTAAAATAAACAACATTAGACACTTTGTATGTATTACATTGTCTCAAAAGTGTATTTCATCTGAATAATTTTCTCCAAAGATCAAATGAAAATGTCGAAAGCACTTTTGAATGAATACAATTAATTTTTCTAAAATTAATTCTTTTGACTTTTTTAAATTTAGGTATATTGAAGAATTTTACGAACTCAAGAATTTTTTTTAAGTTCACTGAAAGTTATTTATTTTTGTAAAAATGTTTTATCAAAATTCAGAAAGTATATATGAGCCAAAAAAAAAAAAGCAAATGAAACAAAATGAAGAATCGAAAAAAAAAAATTACACGGCACCTCCACCATATCAGAATAAATATCATTCAAATCAATATCAGAAGTAACAAATTTTATTTATTTAATATTTAATATCTTGACATAAGTTTCCATTACTATTTAGAACGAAATGTTGGTTGAATCACTTTCATTAATTTAATTTAAACTTATAAATAATCAACTATTATGTATTACATGAAAACGAAGTCACTTAAACACCTTAACCGCAATAAAACAATGTCGCTCGACACATGTTTCGACTTCACAATAAGTACTCATCAGGAGCCTAATACTTCCAGACTTGTATTACATACATATTTAGAAACTTCCCAGCATCTCAACCATGATCATTATTTATTTGATATCTACAAATAGTTTGCACTAGTTTCTAGTTATTTAATAATTTTATTTTCTATCACAACTGAAACTTGATATTACGTTATATTCTATACATGGTCACGTATTTCATTTATTTCTTAATAGTTTTATAACATCAATAATATGTATTTAATAAATTTTATTACAACACCATAACTTTCTATTTTTTAAATTAAATTTTTGCTTATGGAAAAATATTGTTTTCATATTTTGAACACTTTTTATATCAATTTAACTATTATTATTTTCAAGAAAGGCAAAATACCAAATGTTAACTGTGCAATTAAACGATAAAAACAGCAAATACAAATACAAAAAAACATTAATAACAGTAACGACGTCATTGCAATGTGTATTTTTTTTGTAACAGACCCGAAGGTTGGTCGAATGGCGATGATGTGTTTATGAATTGAAGGTCTCACAAACTCTCTACCATCAAATAATAATAATAATATAAAGGCGAATGTGGTTCTTGCAACGTCGCAAAGGGAAAAGTGGTATAAAATTTTAGTGCTTGGATCGTAAGTTAGGAATTGGATATACCCCGAAAAAATAAATGTATTTTTGTTATATTTTTATATTTTATTTTCTTGGTTGTTGGGGACGGCAAATATTATGATGTCGATTTTTGTGTGTGTTATGTTTTGGGGTTTGTAGAGTAATAATAAAATAAAATAAATCGCCTCTAGCTATATGCAATGGTATGTAAAAAGAGTGTTTTTATTTATTTAAATATATACAGTCCTCTGATACAATTTTCTTAATGTAAATACTTTTTTGGTATCTAAAAATAATAGTGCATTGTAACAAGAAGATGAAAAATGTAAATGTCTTAATAATAAATAAGGTAAAAATGAAACTCTGCAAAACGTGTTTTACAAAAAATAAATGAAACAATTGTACCTGAAATTCCAAAACAATTGACAATAGTATTTAAGAAATCGACCATGTTTGTTATTAACATGACATATTCTATTTGAAAATGTCAGCTTTCAGCAAAGATTCCCATAGCAACCGTAGATTTTATTCGATAATAAAACTAGCTTTGAGACAAGACAGGAAAACGTAATATAATAAAAACTTAGTGCTCCAACAGAGAAATAGCATACTGAAAAACAAAGATAGAAGTATATCATGGCGAAGAAAATTTCTAACAATACATATTTAAGAATTTAAACGCTGATAGAAAGTTTTATAAGTATGTATATGGAAATTGACATATAATATACATATATAGAAAACAAGTAGACATTTATTTATTGAACATAACGTTTATTGAATATTTTAAAAGTTTTATAAATATCCTTGCAAAAACTGTTAAAATAAGAATATTGTATAAAACTCCTAGGAAATATATAGAATGCCTGAATTACATACTTTTCCGGTAACATATATATGTATATAAGATACTGGCACCAGTTATGGCCACTATAATTACCAAAGTCCGTAAATATGTTGTTTTTTTTAATTATAGCCTTTTATTTTGTATATGTATTTTCTCCAGTAATGGATAAAGTAAAACCAGTAATGAGCACGCAGTGATGGACACTTAATAATGATTAAAAAATGATAAGTACTACGATACAAAAGATATACAAGAAATCGTCTTTGAAACAATGTAAAGCAGTTGCTATGATAATATAATAGTTAATAAATAAATTATACCAATAATTAGTTTAAATGTCCACCATTTTGACACCTATTGGCCGATTGTCATCAAATCACGCTGTAAGACAGTTAAATGTATATAGATAATATTCAGAAATGGTAGTAATCAAATATCAACAAATATTTCTAATTCAGTACATTTAATTAAATAATTGTCATTACTGGGATCATATCCAAGACCTTATAATGCTTCAACAAATGCAACAATTGTTTTTGTTCATAACAATATTATTTAAAGTTACATAAAAATTTGTAAAACATACATAAATACTGCTGATGTAATTTAATATGCTTTAGATATGACTGTGACATAGTTTTTTATTCTCTTTTTCATTACGAATACGAAGTATGTAAAAGTTTTAATTAGTAAAGTTTCACAAAGCATTCTTACTGTTCAAATAATTATGTAATATTTTTATTCAACACTGGACTAACTGCAATAATTTTTTTGGTGTGAAAATGCATTGTATTATCTTATGGAAAATTCTAACTTTCCTCATTAACAAATGCTAAAGTTCAAACATACGTATCATAATTTTTCGGTATTAAAAGGAATGTATTTTTGAACAAATTGATTTAAAACTTTTTGTTTTTAGTGTCGTTATACAATATTTTTTATATTTTAATATGTACTGTGTGTGACCGCCAATAATTATATTTTTTAATATTTGACAAGAAAATAAGAGATTTTTGTCCGATATATATTAGGGTGTGTTTGTGTGTTAAATCGAGTGGTGTAGATTACAGATTCATTTTGGTAGATAGAGCGGTACATACATATCTGACCACTATTGCATATTCAAATTTGAGACATTTAAAAAAAATTATTAGCAAGTAAACGATTTTCTTGTATTTCTGGAAATTACTTATCAACTGTTTACTCTTGTATCTTTAAAAGAAGGAAAAAAACAAACAAAAAACACCAACTTTAGATAAAATATAAATTCAACAAAAGAAATGTATTTTACTCAACTATATAACAAATTGTATCAATTATTATTTATTAGTTACCAATTCAAGTGAAACAAGAAATCATGACATTCCTACTATTCAAAAGATGGCTATTCTGAAAATAATACATCAAAGAAAATTCAATATGTTTCAAAGATAGTATCTGATAAAAAAATCTAACAAAAAACAATCCATCTTAGCATCGTTGGATGTAATCGAGAATCTGAATAGACGTGCTAGCTAAGATTTCTAACTTTTTATATACAAATCGAAAAACATCTAGAGAACTTTAGATTTGTTTGTAGATATTGTTATTAGAGTTATGGATATGAATACACAAATGTAATTCTATTTATAATTATATCATATTTCTGCTACGAGAGAATATACTTTAAAAGTTATCAGATTGTTACATAGATACATAGATTTTTAGTATGTTTTTCTATTTTTATGAAAAAAAAAAACTGTTTCGATTATGTGCATAATTGTAATATATCTAAATATATCCAAAACTCATGGCTGAAATCAATAACTAAAAAAAATCTTTTTAATGTCTGCTATTACCAAAACTTAACTACACACTATTTGCAACGTATCACATATTGAATTTATAGTCAATTTAGTGCATGTGCGCTAAATAAAATCAGCGGTCAAAAACATAGCACACAAAAGATATCAGCTTTAACATTATAACCACTGATATAAAATCTAAAACGATTCAACAACATGTAGAAAGTGGCAAGGTTTTACCTTAACAAACATAAATGTACCAAACTATTAAACTATGTATAATATAGAATATACAAAAAAATTTCTATAATATTTTTGATACAATTCAAATTTATAGAAATTTACCTTATAAAGCGTAGCAGTTTAAATATCGATTAACAATCTATTTCATAGATCACCCTCTTTTAGCTGAATTCTCTCTGAACATTCATAACAATGCCAACAAAACGAAAAAAATGTATACAACCAGAATAAAATGTTATCAAAATAGCTCAAAAATCGACATTGAATAAGGTGAGAAAGTTATAAAATATAACGACTATATGGACATTGGAATTTCGTCAAAAGAGTGTTCCATAAAGATAATAATAAATTTTAAATATAAAAAAGGCAATATTTTCTCTTCCGGCGTGAATTAATATAATTATCAGTTTTACATTTATTTATTTAAAGTATAAAAAACATAAATTAAGAAAATGATAAATATGCCGGTCCTACCTAAGTATAATTTATGTATATAATACAAGGGGCCATTTTAATTATAAAATTCTTTATTTAAACACATAACTATATTTACAATTTAACGTTAATGATAAACAAACAGTAAAACATGGAAGAAGGAAAATTAATTCTATAACATGAAATATACAAAATACATTTACTAAATGACCTTCCTTTTATAAAATATTTTATTAAATGATTAAACGTTCCGTAGAGATTTTCAGTTTTATTTTGTATAAAACCTTGATGATTCATTTGTACAATTAAAGCAGCTTTTCGTTAATGAAGTTGTACTACCTATAAAATGTTCCCAAGTTTCTACATTACATATACAGACTTTTCAACACTTGTTAAATTTGCTCCTTAGACGTTCGTGGTGCTGATTTGCATGTACAGCCAACTCTAAACTTTATTTTAAATTTACATATTTCATTATAATCAACCTTAATAGGTGTAAAGTAAAACTCACTTTAAAAACGTGAATAAAATATCTGCTTGCTGTTCGTTTTCATCACTAGTATGTTTTAGAAAGAATATTTAATTAAATGTGAATATATTTTTAACGCAAGCTTTATTCAACTAATGCAGTGGTTCTCAACTTTTTACAATCTACACCAACTAACCAAAATAACTAAGGTACTGGAACCAGTCTTGGGCGCTTAAGAGCAGGGTATACTGTTTTTTGCGATTGATGGTTTTCTTATTTTTGTCGTTCGTTTTTTTAGTATTTATTATAAAAGGAGGTGAATGAAACTTATATCATTCGAAAGATATTGTGCCATAGACGTGCACAAAAAAAATCATGTGTGTATGTTGCCGTTAAGGCAGGTAAAATAAAATTAACATACACACATGATTCAGCATAATAATACTCCTAGCGCCACCAAGCCGCAAAAATAGATAGTTTTGGGTTTCTGTCAAACGCATAAAGATTTCAATTGCAGTACTTTTATTTGTAAATTTTTATTGTAAAAGCAGGTTCGGTTAGGTACATGCCATAAACGTGCACAAAAAAAATCATATGTGTATATTGACAGGTAAATATTGGTCGAATTTCGGCCATAAGCGATACTAGTACAAATTAATATCGATATGTTATTTACAAAGGATTTAATTTTATATTACCTTCTTGCTTATAAAAATATGAATACGTTGACTGGCTGTTTTGAGTAATTAAGTATTCGTTGTGATTATCGAACAGCTCAATTACAACATAAGTACCTATACATGTATAAATATTAGACAGTAGATTGCTGCGATAAAAATCGGGGAGCTAAAATAGAGATTTATGCCGCCATTTGCATTGGCGTGGGTGTGCAGTTTGTCAAGGTCACACACAAACAGACACACATACATACTCACTCACATATACACCGATTGATGTTGATTTATTGATACGCCTCTTGGTGACAAAGTACATCGTTACTTCCGGTTCCGCTGTTTCATTTTGTAGTAATGTTTGTTTGTTTCATAAGTTTTTCAATTTTAAATGTCTGGAAAATGTCACAACAAGAAAATAATTATTTATTTAAGTATTTAGAATTGCAAATATGAACATATATTTATCAGTGTTAAATTAAATTTTGACGTATACATTCATCTAATAAAATAGATTTTAGCACAAAAAGCTCTGTAATTATGTTAAGACCAATCTTATTTTTAATGCCATTTGAAAACGTTGAGTTGACTTTTAACTTCAAAATATATATTTTTTAAATATTTTATTTGCGAATTTATTCTACAGAATTATTAAACGTTAACCCTTTGAACCCTGAGATCCTGGACTAATTTTAGACAAAATCTTTGAGGGTCTCTGTGTTTTCAGTTAATAAATAATTTTAAAATATTATTAGAATATTCATATTTATGCGCAACTCAAACATTTTAACCAAAAATCAAAAATAACATTTAATATTAATTTACACGCTCAATTATAAAACTATAATACCTCTACGTCTTATTTTCTTGTTTTTTAGTCGATATTTGTATGACGAGTTGAAGTTCACTGTAGGAAATTTGACAAAAAATTTCAAATTTTTGATTTTGTTAAAAGTATGTTTATTGTATAGAAAATGACGTGAAAAGTTGTTTGTTTCAAACCGCAGGTCTGTATCTCAAACCGTTCTCGAGATATAGCCTCTCAAAGTTTCAGTTTTTTCAAATTTTTGGAGAAAAAAGGCCATAACTTTTGAACGCGTGGTCGGAATTGATTTTAGTTGACGGATTTGGAATCAGCGTGTCAAAATCTATATAATGACATGTATAATACCTTAAAACTCGGAAAAAAATTTTTCGTGAAAAATCGAAAAAATTCAAAGGGGTATACCTTAAAAAATGTCGATTTTTGACCAAAATTTTTTTGTCGGATTTTAAAGTATTATACACGTCATTATATAGATTTTGACACGCTGATTTCAAATCCGTCAACTAAAATCAATTCCGACCACGCGTTCAAAAGTTATGGTCGTTTTTCTCAAAAAATTTGAAAAAACTAAAACTTTGAGAGGCTATATCTCGAGAACGGTTTGAGATACAAACCTGCGGTTTGAAAATTTCAACTTTTCACGTCATTTTCTATACAATAAACATACTTTTAATGAAATCAAAAATTCGAAATTTTTTAGTGATATTTCCTGCAGTGAACTTCAACTCGTCATACAAATATCGACTAAAATACAAGAAAATAAGACGTAGAATCATTTATTTACTATATAAATATATAAGTATTTATTTTAAAAAGTAAAAACTTGAATTTAAGGTGTTTCATAACTAGTTTTTTTTGTTAATAGGAGGGGGACGACTGACAAAATATGCTTCCCTTATTAAAAACTTCACGCCTCGCCACTGATGTTAAATTATGATTATATGAAATTTTGTTAAAATGCTGAAATGTTAAAATGATTATATTTTTACAACTGTTTTTTTTAAATCAAAAATTTTAAACTATTAGCGAGAATCCTAAATACTTCCTTTACGGCTAGATAGCACTACAGTTGTACAGGAGTGAACATTAAACAAAGAAATTTTTTTAATCAACTTGGCTTCCAAAAAAAAGGGGGCCGTGGGTTATCAACTTGAGTTGCAGGGGAGCCGCGACATCAAAAAGTTTAAGAAGCACTGGGCTAGAGTATGAGAGAGGTCGGTGTTTATGTATGCGGAAGTGAGGACTGCTCAGCTTAAAACCGGACGTGTGACAACCCTATATCCATTGCCATAGGCCATAGGATAAGTAAAATTAAATTTAAATTAACATGGATTAACTTAACTTGCCGAAAATTTTGATACAAAATATTAAAACTGAAAAAATACATTTTATTCAAACAATATATTTTTACAGCGTAATATTCAGATAACACAGGCATGATTCGACAAATTCAACACACATACACACTCGCAATGTCACACAACCTGAAAACTATTTTTACAAACTACTGGTCTATCCACAATAGGCGGCATTCGGGTAGCGATAGCCGGCCTCAGCAGTATTTTTATGGAGCCCAGCATGCATCAGTGATCAGCTAATTTACGATAAAGAAGACATCGACATGCGAGACCTCTATTGGATGTGTAGAGAATATGTAGATTACGGGCTTGATTTTATGTGAATTAAAATGGTAGATGTATTAGATTAATGATATTATAATTAATTATTTCCAGTATACAAAAGTTCACAATGATTTTCTTTTCTTTTTTTGAAATTAAGTTGGGTCATGAATTTCGGATAAAAAATTATAACACAATTAAAATTCGGTTTTCGTTTTGGTTCAAGTAAAAAAATATATTTCGGTTCGGTTCCGGTTTTCGTTCCGAAAAAAATAACGGTTTTTCCGGTTTTCGGTTCAGCTCTGAGTGATTAATTAAAAAAAATTATTTATATTAAAAAAAATTTTTCTACCATAATTTAGAACATTTTATGATACTTTTATGATAGTCCGAACGACAATTGATGTGGGAAATAAGATCATGTTAACGCGCGTATTTAAACATGTACTGAACCGTAAAAACCGATATTTTTATTTCGGTTCTGTTCCGGTTTTCGTTCCGGCAAAAAATAACGGTTTTTCCGGTTTTCGATTAAGTTCCGGTTTACATAATAATACGTATTTAAAATATGATAGTATAAATTATAAAAAAAAGGTACGAATTAACTAAATCCATGTATCAGGCACCCCGACACTAATGAACCTGCGATAATTGGCCCATCAGTAAACTCCCATTCAGTCAAATATCCCTTGTGAAACAAACTTTCAAAAAAATAAAATGAACTACGCAAAAACAACAAAAAAGGGGTAATCCAGCCGACTAGAAATGTATCTCATTATCAACCAATGTATTGCATTTAGTGTCTCGTATCGTATTGTTTTTCAATTTATTCGATTATATTAATAGCAAACACACTACATAGCAAAAATTGAGAATAAATTTAAACATAAAATACAATTATGAAAGTAACGAAGTTTTTAATATTAACATTTAAATTCCTTGAAATGTCAGCTTTCATTTGATACCCCACTTGCTGGGTTGAATAAAATATTTTTTGGTAACCCATTTGGCCCCCTAATTTATTTTTTTATGTAGTTAAGTCTTTTATTGGTCCACTATTTAGTATAACTAAACTAAATTTTGGCTTTTTAGATCGAACGGTTCAATAGTTAGAATACTGCGTCGGACAGACAGACACACAGACAAAGTGTTGATACCAAGTATTTATTTTTCCAATGTCGGTATGTAACTCTAAAAATGGACAAATTAATTATCTAAATAAATGTACACTGAGAAAAAAGATTAGTTAGTTAATTATTACTTAGTAACAAATTTAATAAATGTTATTAATTAGATATTTGGCAACAACATAACGTTATAGCTCCAACATGGAATTTATTAATAGTAACTAAATATTGTTAACTATTACAAAATCTCGTTTTCTATAATAACTTTTCTCAGTGTAATTAATATAATGCATGAAAAATTTAATTTTATAAACAACGAAATAAATAATTTTGTTTGATATACTATTCATTAAATCGAGTTTTTACTGTATTTATACAATTTTATGCATATCAATAACTAAATATTATATAAAATGTAACATAAATATACCATTTCATAGCACATCATCAAACGAATGAAATTTAACCTCATTAATTAAAACATTCAATAATAACATTTAATAAAGTGCACTAAAATATGAAACTTTAGATGAAAAACATAAAATTCAACCACACTTCATCTCTTCTATACGCCATAAACTTTTACACCAACACAGACATAGTGGTAGTAAATTCGAATTTAACCATTTTCGAATTACTGACGAATATTAATTCAGAATATCAGGAGGGTAATCTAGATTCAACATACACATTTAAGTTCCAAAGTCGGTAGTTAGATGGTGCTGAAAGCGCGCTTAACGAGATAACCCCCATAAATTAGCCCCTTTTCCTGCATACATCATACACCCCTGTCCAGGTAATGTGCTGCCTGCATTTGACGTTTTAATCTTTTATGGGCGTATGCAAGATCACGAAACCCCGCTGTTTATTAGCAAATTTTGATCGTGTTATTTTAATTATTTAAAGTAAATTTTCAATTTTCATTTTATGATACGTTTACAGAGATAATACTGTTTTCTTTTCGGATGGAATAATTTTATTAACGGTTTTAATATCATGGTTCTATTTTTATATTTAAGTATGATATATATTTAAATTGGACGTTTAAGGAAATTTATAATCTCACTTTATCGTCCGTCCGTCCGTCCTTTTCAGTCAAAGCAAAATAACTCGTAAACTATATAAATGGTGCCATCAGGGGGCTAAAAGCAGTATTTTATTTTGCACCCTCCCCCTCTAACTCAGAACTACTGACTCAAAAAATCTGAAAAAAATTCGGTAACGAGGTTTTGGTGGGACTACCAACGACAAATACTTAAGTCAACAGTAACATTTTAAATTTTGGAATAATAGAGATGGGCGTCATAAAAATTTTTATTTTCATATCTAGGCATGTGGGGTGTCAAAATGTAGATCTCAATTAGTAGAATATGACTCTATTTTTATATTTTTTTCTAACTCAAAAATGCACACAAGTTATTAAATAAAATTTCTAGAAGCAAAATTTTTGATATAGTATTAATTTTATATAGCAACAACGCGAAAGAACAAAATATAATTTTGATAGATTCAAAATTGGATCATTTTTTAATCCCTATTATACATATTTTTGCTTAGGGGCAATTGCATTAATAACAATATCAATAATTGTTAATAATAACATCATTTTAATAAAATTTAATTTGTAAAATATAAATTCCTATTATTAAATGGTGTATGTATGCAACATATTTTATTTGATTGATATCCTGGGAAATAGCACTTTTGATTGATCTTTTTGATATTGAATGTTTATTAAAATGTCAATTTTCACCGCACAAAAACTCATTACATTATCTGCCATCAACAGAACATGCAAAGGTACAAAACTGATGGAACGAATAATTAATGAAATATTTATAAAATATTATATTTAATCTGATTACAATATGTAATAGTTTGATTTGCAATTCAAATACATCATGAAATGAAAATTATAAACATTTGTTTATAATTTAAAACTAATCAATTTATATATAAATAAAGCATTGCATCTATATTTTCATATACGTTAAATAAATATATACACTGTTAAAAAAGAAAGAAAATGTAGTACACTCAACTACGCGATAGCATAAATTGTGGCGAATGGAATAGCATTGTTCTATCAACTACGTGACATCGTTGTTAATAATTCGTTCAGTCAACTACATTTATAGTTGAAATAAATAATGTACATTTAGCTTAAGAAACAGACATATAAGTTAGACATTTTTGTCGGTTGAACAAACAATATATATAGTATTAATAAAAAATATTTAAACTAACAATATAAAATAATTAATTTACAGTTTTGCTTGCGTCGGGTATTCCGGGATAGAGATTCGCGTTTACTGCTGAAGTTTTGATCTTGCAGATAGGGCATTAGGAGATGTCTCTAAGATGACTAATATAAGCTATTGGAGACGCTTGTTCTTTGCTAAAAAAAGCAATTTTTCCAAGTACCAATATAGAAAGTGAAAACACATTCCGTACGTGAGAAATAGTTTGCGACCAAGTTAGCTTAACTATTTTTTTTACTTAGTTGCCTAAACAAAAACATATTTAACATAAATATTTATATACATAATTATATAAATATTTTTTAATAGTGTACACAATTGTGTTCTATAACTCAAAAAAACACTCAAAAATTGAAAAATATAATAATTAAAAAAACAAAGCGTTTAATTCATAAACAATTAGCTATTATAATTTATCGTATTAAAACATATTAAATACAATATGATTAACATTTACAAAAAACAAAACACACTAATTAGTGTTTTTGAATTCGTTAAGCACTTATCAAGTTTAACTATGTACCCAGTATAAATGGTTTTCATGAAAAGATCAGAGCCAATGGTAATTTTAAAGCTGTACAAAATTTGAAATTCGATTATCCCCGGTGATTCCAGTAAATTGTGAAATGGATATCACCAAATGACTGATGTTACATCATACACACACACACACGTTGATGTGATCAATGAAGTATCATCCGTTTATGACGAGCTGAAATATTCACATATATTTTATTGGTTTATTCCCATACCTTATTTACATATTTATTAAAATAATACGCAAAGCTGTTTAAATTGTAAATAGTTAAAACTAGGGTGACCAGATTTGAGTTTTTATAAACCCTGACATGTTTTTATTTTTATTTTCATAAAAGTTTTTAAACATGTATTACTCTAATCTGCACTTTTGTGCCCCTTGCTCTATTTTTGACGACTTTTTTTTCTAGTCGTCATCATTTTTTGCAAAACCTGGAAAAATTGCACCGAAACCCTGAGCCCAGTATGCAAACCTAAGAACTGGTCACTCTAGTTAAAACCTGTATGGTTTTGATGGAAACTATACTTATGTGTATATAAATAATAGATCTTTAACTATAACTTATTATTACTCTTGTGAACTTGCGATGGTTTTACAACAAACAATATAACACGTCATCGTCAACTTCAGTTAAAATATTATTGATTTGTATATATAATGTAAATATATAATTAATATATTTAGAAAAATTTATAAGCTGGAGTGAATTCGTCAAATGTGACACTATTTTGGAACTTGTGTTGGCTCTATATTATTATTAACTTAAAAATTACTGGATAGATTTTGACAAAACCTACACCGACATGTTCTTTGAACATTAGCTGTGCAGGTAAAAAAATGAGCAAGCGAATTTTTTAACTCGTACTCTGACCTAAACTATAAGATATGTCAAAATTATGTATGGACGTATTGTAGAGTCCATCTACTTCTACATAAAAGTACGCGAGACCATATATATACCTTTAATATTTAAGTCACTGCAGACGTTTTTTATATAAAATCTACCATTGATTATTTTAATATACGAAACAAATGCGGTATATATGTTAATACATAACAGCGTGAGTGCACTCACGTAATTCTACTATGAAATTTTTATTTTTCCCAGTCATTTACACAAAAAATTGCATTTTAATAAAACAAAACTCCTTTTCAAACCTATTTTTAGAAAACAAGATTATCCTGTATGTTATATTTTCATAACAAAAAAATAAAATAAAAATAGTTATTTAGTTGCGCCCCACAACAAACATAATATTTGTTCAAAAACAGGCCACAGTTAGTGAAATAACAATAGACTGTAACTACCACAAACTTGTGTAGGTACATAATTACGTCACTTCCACAAACACAGTGCCTAATGTCCAAGGGGCTCAATTTATATATGTACATATACACGAGCGTGTATTAGACGGCCAAAGACAAGATTTGAAGTCGTCTTTTGCGGTTACAAACCCGAACACTTAACAGAGATTGATCTGGACCTATAGATTAACAGTATTAATGTGCAGGTTGGACTCCAAGAGACAACTAAAACGATTAATTTGATGAAATGTGTAAAGAAAGAGCTTTGTATAAAAAATATATATATAAATGAATTTGATATAGCAGAAAAACATTATTTCCTTTATGTTATTTAAGTCAAGATACCACTTCGCACCTCCATACAATTCATATTGTATATTAATAATCTGGAAATTTATGCGATATTTAGTAATAGTAAATGTCCAAAATTAACAGAATTAAATATGTATAAATAAAACGGCCAAGTGCGTGTTGGGCACGCACGTGATAGGGTTCTGTAGTATTCACACTACGATATATAAGAAAGTTATTTCAAAATTTAACTTTTCTAGCTACAGTGTTTATTATATTTTCATTAAAAGTACCTACTAATTAATAACTACATTCTGGATTTTTTTTAGATTTTTTGCATCGATCGATAGTTTAGAACTATTGTGACTGGAGGGTTAAAATCAAAAGACCATATAACATTTTTTGTTGTATTTTAGGAGACCTATCTAAGGACATCCCACTCAATGGGATAAGTGAAAAAAAATTTTGAATATAATATTCAACCTAGAAGAAGGGGGGTCCAAAAAACTTTTTTTTTTAATTTCATCATTTCTGTTTTGGGTTATTAATATACGTCCGTATACTAAATTTCATCTTAATAGGTATAAAACTTGAATAGACAGACGGACAGAGCGAAACTATAAGGGTTCCTAGTTTTAAACTTATTTAAATCCTTTAGAGGCAATATTGTAATCCTATATTTGTGAAAATATAATTAAAGCAAAATAACAGTGTATTTATATTAAAACAAATAAGCCTCAATAAGAACACTTTTAATTCAAATACTAAAAAAATATTACTGTAGATATAATATGAAATACATATACTAAAATAAATATAGTTCATTAAAAAATTTCCCCACGTACATATATTTTCTATAACAACGGAACATATAAAAAAAATACAAATAATCAGAAATAAAAGAGCTTTGTTGAAATTCATTAAAACAATACAAACATTTGTAAAATACCTCGAGATATCGCTTTTATCATCATCATTATCGAGCGAACTTGTAATTCAATGGTATTAAAATTGTACCCATTATGAGAGCTCCACTTGGGTAAGTTATGAAACAAATAAACATGCAGGGGATGGTATTAAAATTCTAAAACAAAGGCCGAGGATTGTTACATATTAGATGAAAACGAAGCGCTCGTATAAGCAACAAAATCTCACGGGCTATAAAAACATGGAAAAGTCAAATAAAACTCATAAAAAACGGGATTAACAAATATACGTCCAATTCCAGTCCGTGTGCATTTGTACTTCACTGCGCATATGCGGTTTGCATATATACAGGTTGATTTTTTTAATATGGTAATTTTTTTTAATATCGTGAAATGTTATTTACATTATTTTTTTAATTTTCGTAGCTAAGAGAGTACAAGCAATTTTTAAAAAATATTACTGTAAAATTTGTTACCAAATTTTTTTGTTACAGACTTTTAATTATTCTAGGACTGTACGCCGATACGAGACTTTTATGTCTTGATACGAGATTGATTTAAATTTGTACGAGACGGGATTTTATAAGTCTCGATTTTAAGGCATTATTAATTATTTGTATTTCAGTCGTGGCTATACGGTACTCACCCTAACAAAAAAACTATAATTAAAAAAAATATATTTGTATTTAAATATTTATGATTTGAAGCAGTGCTGGTTTTAAACTCGGCGACTTGATAAGATTTTTTCGCCTACCTAATTAAACAACAAGATTTTTTTTTTATTAAATGATACAAATTTTTAAACAATACGAATGATTAAATATTTGATCATTTTTAATCCGTACAAAATTTTCGAAAATTTTATAAGAAAAAGTATTAGACTGCTTTATCGGTTACAAGTTACAATGTTTTTGTATTTTTTCTTAAAAATTAATAATTTTTACTCGAATTTGAGCTAAACTTTCGTTCTTGTGGCCGTCCGCTGCTCCTTCCTTGTCTAATTCCCCGGGCGGTCACCTGAATCCCCACTCCTAACCCCTAAAGTACTAATTATAGGTGCTGATATTTTTATTTCTTGGTTTAAAAAAAGAAATTATTTTAAAACCAACACAGTTCTTAAAAAAAAAAAACAATTTAAGAGCTGTATCAAATTATTCTGCCCTTTTAAATATAATTTTAATAAATGTAAATAAATTAACATAATAAAAATTATCTATATGGCACTGTCAAAACGTTCTGACAGGACCATCAATAAATTCGAAGATATGAATTTTTCTCAAGACATTACACAAGATTTTTGTAAAATTTCTATAATAGGAATGTAAAGTAGTGTTTTGTTTTAAAAACGTTCTCTATTTATAACTTTATAAAAAAACTCTAATCTTAATTTGCGCAAGCGAACAGTCAAGCAGGTTTACTATATCAGTTTTATGATGACATCCTGTATATAAAACATAATTCAACAATATGGGGTGACTCGTCCGAACGAACGATATTATATGATATATTAATCTAGATATACGACCAACAGGGCCGTAACAAGGTTTTGCAAGTTTCAGTGTACTATTAATTATGTTTATTTACATATATAATGTACAATACGGATCATGTATTTATTTATGATGATCATTATCGAATATTTGGTTGAAAAATATTTTTTTGTTTATGAGAATATTTTCGAAATAAATCATTCATTAAAATTGCACCCAATACTTTCCTGAATACCGTCACTGGACAAATGTTCATCACGTTTAACATAGCGATGTAAAATGCACACTGTATCAATCTTGTTGAGTCATATTCGTGATATATCGTTACAAAATTAAAAAAATATAATAAAAATCTTATGCGAGAAAAATCTAATTAGTTTTATTTTATTAATGTAATTTATTAAAATATCTGGTCATGTGTGAAATTTTAAAGATACAAAATAAATCATTATTATTAATTAGTTTTTATTGTGGTCGACATTTTTTTTTATATTTACTACGACCTCTAAGTTTAAATTTATAAAATAAGTGTGAGATAATATTAATGAATATGAACTACTATATTTTATATACCCAGATTAAATATAAAAAAAAACTTTCAAGTTAACTAATATGTAGGTGTAATTTTTTACTTTTTTAAATTTAAAATTAAGTCCGCAGAAAGTTTACAAAGCCTGCTTGACTAATTGTTGTTGATATTATTTTTTATTTACCAACATAAGGTAAGAGCGGAAAATAAATATTGTATATTTAAATTAATATTAATTTATTATTTATAGAGTTTATACAATATGAGTTGAGCATTTTACTATGAAAAAACCGAGCAATATTTGTTGAGTATAAAACGAGCACGACAAAGGTGACGAATACAACGATCTTTCGTTCGGAGTGATCGGCGAAAATAGCTCGACGCGCTCGGCTCGTTCGGTTCGCTTGCAGTAAAATATTCAAGTCAAGACATATACCATTAAACAAAAAGTTTATTGCTGATGAGTATAGTTGTATATTTGAGTAGATAATGAAAGTTTCAAAATATGAACCTATTGTAATATTTTATGAAATATTGGTCAAGTTATAATCAGGTATCATGGAAGCTTAAACTTCAATATTTATTAAACTATTATTAAAAATTAACATATTCACATTAATTAGAATTATGGAATTATACTTATTATGTCAATAACTAAAATTGCTGATAACAATATAACTACAACCATAGTCATTAAGAGTTAATTTTATTTCTAATCAATATTTTTATAGTCGCAATTAGAGTGGATTTCCCCTACATTTTCCCATACAGCAAACCCGACGAAGTATGGAATTAATATTTTTGATTTATTCATTATTGTTATAACTGTGAGTCAATAACACCAGGTGGCTTTTTTATTGCCAAACAACGTGTATTTGTTTTCGGAATCATCAATTGTGTGATAACATTCCGGGGTTGGTATCACTGGTAAATATATTACTTTTATAACCTAATTCTGTTGATATTAAAAATGTTTACAAATGAAATTTTGTTTAGGTAATGATAATTTCAAAGTGTTATTGTTTTTCATTATTTATGTACCTGTATATGACCTTTTTCAACAAAGCTCGAACATGAAAATAAAATTTTATCTTATTGTATTACTATATTATTTGCTTATTATATCTTTTTGGTTCTATTGACTAAAATCGTTATTATTTATAAAATAAATTCATAAATATACAGTTAACCTTAAAATATAATTTTTTATGTACATTTTAAAAATACCCCAAATAGTGCCGGCCTTAGCTAATCTGGCGCCCTGGGCGAGATTTATTTTTCCGCCCTCTCTCCCCCTAAAAAAATGTTAAAAAATCACCGAAAATGTCAATTAACATTGATAAATTAACAAAAAAGTTGAATAATTCATATCTCAGCTTGGCGCGATCCTACAGACTCAAACTTTTTTTTAAAATATAGTTTACATCATTAACTTTAAGACTATCAAATGCCCTAAGACCGTCGAGACCTCCTTCTCCTATTATGAACAAATTAAATAATTTTTTTTTAAATTAATCACTCGGAGCTGAACCGAAAACCGGAACGAAAAAAATAACGGTTCGAAGCCCTATATATGATTGAAAATATTAATTATGTAGGATCGAATTCGAAACAGAACTTATTTGATTCCATCATTTTTATTATTATGTCCACATTTCCACATACATTATTAACTCGTCATTATACCTTATTTTGTCCCCATTCGGTAACCTTAATATAATAAAACCGCGGTATAAAATAAACAAATAAACATTTATTTTACAACATCGCAGTGTACCGCGAACGGTTCTCAGTTTTACAGGTTACTTCAATTTATATTTAATACCAATTTGTTTAAAAATTGTAATCGAATCGTTAATATTTGAAATCGTATTTGCTAAACTACTGTCTATGCTCTGCATCCAATAGTTCTATCACAAATAGAATTCATCCACAGCAGTAGGTACTCCACGTTACGTAAATATACCTGTGTGTCTAAAAATGTTTATTCATCGCATTTACTATTCCTGTTTGCAGGAAGAACCTTTGAACAAGAATAATATTTATGTTTCGATTTAGACTGTGTATAAAACATTGTATTTGTTGTGGAGAAATGTTTTGGTTTTACAACATGTGACGCGTGTGGAATGGGTATTAATTAATTGTGTTTTATGGGAAAATAGAATTTTAATATTATGATAAAGAACGGTATAAAGTTTAAAACTAATTTCAACAAATGAACCAATAAAGAAGTTAAAAAACTAACATCTCTGCAACGTTTACAATTTTGAAAATTTTAACAAAATTTTAGAAATATTCCAAGTGAGTTTTCAAGGCTACACGTCGATACGATACTTTTTTGAGACGAGAGTTTTGTAAATTTAGACGAGAACGAGATGAGATACTTCAGTTCATCTCGTCTCGAGTGTATGAGCCCTATAATTTTTGCATATATTTTTATTTGGTCTTTATAAATAATATAAAAAGTCACTATTATTTGATTATACAAATAATATTATACATTAGTTTTAAATAAATATCTCTTCACCTTTATTATTGGTCCTATGACTAAAATAGTTACTATCAAATATAAAGATAAGAAAATTATCTACAATAAAGGTCTTACACCTTTTTTCGTAAATGTAAGCATCGTTGTCAGTGAGGAGGCGGTTCCAAAACTCGTTCGTTCCATTTTAAAAAATAATCGAGATGCAGTAAATTTTGAAATAATTTTTGGTATTCTTTCATATTGTAATGTCAAAAATTCTTTCAAAATTCACATATTTAAAATGGAACGAACGAGTTTTGGAACTCACTTCCTCAACTATTGTAATACCTAATAATAGCTTACTCACAATAAATATTTATAAATAAACCAGTTTTTTTCTGTAACTATACTTCTAAAGATAAATAAATGTACGTATACATATTTTATTTATAAAATCACATGTTTACCTATACAGTTCAATTTTAAAATAAATTTTCATTTTAACAAAGTGTGAAATAGCAGAAGGGTGAAACAATACAGCAATTAAATTAAATTTTATTTCCTAACATTTGAATTAATAAGACATGCAAACATAAATTCACAGTTTAAAAAATATTCATCAGACTATTTTAATAAAATTTTATTTCAGCTCTATTAAATAATAACCAACATTTATATGTTTGACCTACGGTCCTCAGAGAGAGAGGGGTCGGCTCTCATTTATCCATATGACTAATTAGGTGGCATTAATTATCGATTACTTCACCACGACATGGGTCATAAATTATCATCGAGACACGTCTGGACATGCTCTGGACCCCGAAATGCACTCGCCCCTTTCCCCGTGAACCCCTCTCATGCCACCCTAGGGAATACTGTCACGGAAAACATTTGTGTCAATGCTCATTTGATTAAAACATATTTTTGTATTTGGAAAAAATGAATTAATAGTTGTTTAAGTTTTAAAAATATAATTGTAAATAGGTAGTTTTTAAAAATTTTGTCTGTCTGTTGGTTTGTTCTGATTTAACACGAAAACTACTGAACCGAATTTGATATGGCTTTCACTGTTTGAAAATCTATTAATGCTGTGTAAGACGTGTTTAAAAAAAAATAATAATAACAGTGTTGCTGTTTTGTCTCTTTGGTTTAAACACATCATACGACTATAGAATTAGTTTAGGTTAGTTACGATTGTTATGTGAAAATATAATTTATAAAAAAAATGTTAATCGATAGAAGTTAACAGTTTTTGAAGTCGATTTTTTTTATATTTTTTATTAGATTCAACCACTGTTAAATTTAATTATTATTATTATATACTTTTCAATGTTTTTAAGGTTTTTATTTTATTTATTTATTTCTTTTTGAGTGGCGTATCTAAGAAGTCCATGGTCAGATTTTGATAAAATTTATATGAGAATTAAATCAGGAGTAAACTCTTTCAAATAAAAAAAAATCGTCCAAATCGGTGAATATTTGTCGGAGTTATGCCCAAACATACTTTAAAAAAATATATAGACGAATTGAGAATCTTCCTCCTTTTTTGAAATAAAACTAAAAATGCATTTGTAGAACTCTTTTGTACTTTATTTTATTTTCTTACTGTTAATTAACACATAATAAGTAATAGTTGTATAATTAAAAAACCATTACAAACTCGTTTTAATTATTGCAGATAAATTAAAACACGAAGTAATTTTGTACTGCATAATAGAAAAATGATGTTTTTTGTAGTTTGACTTAGAGAACAAAATAAAATAAATATTGCTACATTAAATGGTTAAAAAAGTGTTCGTTTTCTATGCATTCCGTCTTATAACAGAACAATGGAACAAAATATGAAAAAGAAAACTTTTTAGAGATAAAAGAACTATACGCTATTATAGATATTCAGATGGAATGCTAAAATCAATTGCTCATTATCTAAAATTCAAGTATTCGTTTTTCTTATATCGATTAAGAACAATTGGGATGGAAAATATTAAGTATATAAAACATCTAGATTGATTTTTTATTTTAGTGTCCAGTATTAAGGTTATTCAATCATTAGAGCAATGCATTGATAAAAGCCAAAAATTTTAATGTATTATTTATGGATAGCTCATATATTTTACTATTAAAAAAAATTAGACGTATGGTTTTTGAGTAATTGGATATTAAAAATAGAGTTTTTAACACACGGTAAATGAGAGAAATCACCGGAAGTGCTCTATTTATTGAAATTCTATAAATATACAGTCAGAGAATCTTATATACCTAAATATTAAAAAAATTTTTTTTCGAATTATGATATATTTTAATTTTTCACCATAACCTAATTAACTATCAAAATGTCAATTTTTTAAATTATCTTCCTCACATCTGTACATGCAGTATTGATTAAAAATTTAAATTTTTTATTCACCCGTCTATCATTTATTTCATTGTGATATCCGACATGACATTTTGTCGGTGGAATTAATATTTATACTAACATGATTTTTTTGCTTTGTTCATTTTCTGTCCAATAATATAAAATCAACAAATGATTAATTATTTTTTATATACATTAATTATGTTTCGTATTCAAACTATATCTTTAAGCATAAAAAAATATATACATTATACATACTTACGAAATAATTTGATGAAATTTGGGTGAAATTCATGAGAAATGTTCTAGGTACATACCTGAAACAAAAAATAAATATATTAGATAACTCTATTAATCCTGTATACTAAAAATGATTAGTATATGAAAGATTAACTAATAATAAGTAACTTAAACTAAATAATTACAGAATCAGAATCAAAATAGTATCTCTTATAGTGTTCATATTATTTGCACATAAAATTTAAAAAATAAATATTTTTTAACTATCTGTGTATTGTATATACATCCAAAGAATAGCTACGGAATGAGATAAAGAGTGGGGTGTTGGTGACGTTGGTAGGTCCGAGGGTAGATCTTCGGAGACGCCCGTCGCCGGAAATTATCGTACTCTCATTTCCTGTCACTCGAATTCGCGACATCATCGAATAGAATCACACGAAATAAAATTAACTACAGTGACGTCCAAGTTTCTCTACTACGAGTACATCATACAAAATACGACACGCATATGGACCATTCATAAGCCAATAAGATCACAATTACTTATCTATTTACAAGATGTAAAACTAATTTAACATTTTTAAATAATTTATAATATCTTATAACATTTGTAATACTTAATTTTTTTATCCTTATTAGAATTGTGCATTTGTATTCCAAATAGAAAAATATTTTGCCAGAAATTCATCAGTTTAATATAATCAGTTATAAATAGTAACGTATTAAAATAAAATAAATGTTTCATAGTTCAGGGTTTGGATCTGTGCGTTGATGAGTCAGGAAATGAAAAAATATCTACGAACCTTTTAAAACAACTTTTCTACCATTACTAGGGTTGAACTTTAAAATATGAATAAAAATCATTATTATTATTATTATTATGACAATTTATGGATTGAACTTCTAAATATATCTTTTAGTGAGTGCTTACGTCATAAAATGAAGAAAATTTCACATATATGCAAATAACAATATAAAAAAAAAACACGAACTCTGTACGTCAAAACCTGCTATGATCGGCCCATTAGTACATTCCATACCTCACAAACAGTTACACACACACACAACATGCATGAAAAAGAAGAATAACATAAAAAAATTAAATAGTAGAAATATATAATATATATTTAACCCGCCACTGGATTTATGCACAAATATATATACATATGTATACACATATACATATATTGATGTCTTGTTATTTAATTCTAGAAAATTCAACGGCCACAAATTAAGGTTCGATCTGTGAGCCGGATATTTCTCTCTATCTTTATCAAATCGAACCAGAATGAGGATATACGATAAAAGTCATGTAAATTGTGTTTGTATCCTTTGAAATTGTTCTGATTTAACGGTTTCGTTGGTTTGTATACGTTTGGATTGTTGATTACTGTTAGATTAATTCGATATATTTTTATTTATTGGATTGATATTGTTTATTTTATTCATAAATAACAAAGTAGAAGAAGCTTCGTTAAGTTTTTTTTTTAACAAGTTCTAAATATAACCGGAATTAAAAATTTATTCTGTTCGTATTGGTGATGATCGAAATTAATAGATGAAGAAAAAATGTATTACATAATATCAGCATTATTCAGTATAAATGATTATGTAACTAAATTATTTTTTGAGATATTATGCTCTTTTCAAATATAGAGAAAATCTGAGGTGTTTAAGTTAAATAAATGAGATTTTTTTGCAGATATAAACAAACAGTATATGAGAAAATGAATGTAGCAGTTAAAAAATTTTACAATTTGATGGCAGAACTTTAATAGTCTTCTGGAGGTTTTTTTTGCAAAATCTGAAATTATTGATTAATATTTTTTCACTATAAGCAGGATTTCTGCATGATCTGATAATTTAGCACACGTTCCTACGGCTCTTTGAACTTTTTACAAATCTAACCACCATATTTTCATCATAAGTCAATGTCTGATATGTGCCTTTTTATCACAGAATGATGAGCGAACGCATGTAGATTAAATTTTATTTAAAAAAAACTAAATTGTATTTAAGCTATATCTTCTCCCCATCACAAAAAAGGTTTTTGTAAACGGTTTTTCATACATATCTTACACTACAGTCCTAAGAAAATGAGCAAGAAAAAGAAAATACTTCTCTGTACCTTGACACCTGAAGCCCTTAGTCCGGGCTGCCACTTATTGTCCAAGAATTCGACATGTGCTCTTTTTAGAATTTCCTATCCACAACTATTTTAGTTAAAAAAAATACAAAAATGACTTTTTATATTAAAGTAAGCTCAGGCAAGTGGTATTGTATTAAATGTTACATAATACTCATAGAGTACATACATATGCAAGTAGGTAATAAAACCCGTACACAAGTTCTCATTTTATCGCGATTTAGACATTTGTACAACTAATATAAGGCCATTTCCAGTGAGTTGCTAGAATTTATATTCGCAAGCTACTTCAAGCTACATATTGCTATACTTTTTCCAAAATGGTTATTTTGACGTTCATATTTCTACCTTCTTCAAATTGTATCAATATGATGTCGTTATTCAGAATCGATAAGAATATTTGTCCTTTTTTTAAGTGGAGCTATTATACTCTGTTTTTTTAAGTGGAGCTATTATACTCTGAAAGTTCAGAATACATTTCTTTTGTTCATTACAAAATAGAGAAAAAAGTTAGATGTTTTTATTGGTTAACAAGTTATCTATTGGGTGTTTTCACATAAGTTGTGTCGTTTTTATCCTAATGAAGAGAACAGAATAAAAAAAATGAACAAATTAGTCAATAATGTATTCTCCTTCTTGCCAACGTTTTTACAAGTTTATCGATGCCTCTGCGATAAAAAACTATCCAATCTTGACTGTAAGATTTCGTCCAACCATGTTCGAAAAAATTCGACGTCATTATTGAAGGAAATATCGCGCAAACCGTTCGAAAGCGACCGGAAAAGGTGGAAATCCGACGGCGCGAGGTCTGAAGAATCTTCACCATACACTGCGTAAATATCGCGAGCAACTTTGGCGGCTTTATTCCCTTGATTGAGCGCGAACAGAAGGAGGTGCTTATTTTTGTCCATTTGACACTCCATTTTGAAGACTTGTATTAAATAAAATAATAAATATAACATAAAAACAAACACATAATCTTGTAGAGCAGAAAATTTATTTTGAAATGACGTAAAGATCTTATAAATATGTTTTAATATTGGTGCGTATTTTTAAATTTGGAATAAACGAACACTACACCTAATATATTTTCACCTCATATATTAAATCGTTTAAATAATAAAGAGTAACGAATAAGATAATTTGTTTACTGTGTTTCATTGAAAATGGCTTTACATATTAGAGCTGGGCGTGGAGTAATTTTTGTTCACGATCACGAGATAAATTTTTTTAGTCACGTGCCCAGTTTTACTACAAATGCTACGTTCCTATCAATTTTCATTAAATCCATATGTGTACTGTACTCCGAAATAATCGGATGGACATCATTTTTTCATATTTTTCTGTACGCATACATATATTGTTTACCCGGACGTTGATTCTCTTATAAGATTATTTATACGCGGTATCAAATCCTATCACTTCCGCTTATGGATACTGAGATGGATGACAAAACCTGCCACTTCCGGTTAGATCAGCTTTTATGTTTGTTTTCTACCCATTTGATATATTATTTAATGAAATGTTTACATGTTTACACTTATGGCTGAAATATTGTTTACGCTTAATAAATATCAATATTATAACCTATAACAAATGTTAGCTAAGATACTAGCACCAGTCTTGGATATGACCCCAGTAATGGATATTTTTTAATTAAATGTACTGAATTAGAAATATTTGTTGATATTTGATTACTACCATTACATACAATACAATATTAATTTATATACATTTAACTGTCTTACAGTGTGATTTGGTGATAATCGGCCAATAGGTGTCAAAATGGTGGACATTTAAACTAATTATTAGTATAATTTATTTATTAATTAGTATATCATAGCAACTGCTTTACATTGTTTCAAATTTGACTATTCTTTCTTTTATATCTTTTGTGTCGTAGTACTTATCATTTTGTAATCATTAGCAAGTATCCATCACTGCGTGTTCATTACTGTTTACCTTTGCCATTACTGGAGAAAAAACATAAACAAAATAAAAGGCTATAAATTAAAAAAACAAACTGTACCTTTTCAACTTCAAATTGGGACTAATCAATTTCAAATTGGGAATAATCAATTTCAAATTGAGTCTAAACAATTTCATATTGGGAATAATCAATTTCAAATTGAGACTAAACATTTTCAAATTGGGAACAATCAACTTCACTTTGAAATTGATTATTCCCAATTTGAAATTGTTTAGTCTCAATTTGAAATTGATTATTCCCAATATGAAATTGTTTAGTCTCAATTTGAAATTGATTATTCCCAATTTGAAATTGATTAGTCTCAATTTGAAGTTGAAAAGGTATATATTTGCGGACCGAAATCTTGCTCTTATAGCGGCGATAACTGGTGCCTTTACCTTACTTATATCGATACCTTCAAGGTACAGAAATGCATCTTATGAATAGAATATATTTAAGCTCTAAAGTGATCTACTCAATAATTTCCACTGAATAAAGGACACCATCATATAAAATAGAATCAATATTGTACTATATTATGTATATATAGTTAATAGATAGACTACTGCAACACTCAACAAATTTCTATACAAACTGCAAATGCAACGCATCAAATTTCTGAATATATATGTATACATAGCAGAGGTACAGGTCATTTCGAACTACAAGATGGCTTCAGACCACCATCTCCTCGCATCTATTCCCACAGGAGTACAACGTCCTGTAATTATGTACGCGTTCTCTGCCATTTCCTCCATCTACACATACACACACACACACACATACATTCCATAAAGCAGGACCCATGGTTATGTAATAATCCATGATACGGGGTGTCCCTGAAATATTGCAGCATCTGCTTTCGTCTGGTGTCAGAATTTATTAGGATTGTTTTAATGTTCATGTCCGTGAAATAAATTTGTGTACCGCAGATGAAAATGGCGTTTTACAGTGGTCGTTGGAGATTTTAAACCCCTCAGTTCAGCCGACAGTGCAGTTTAGGTGACTATATTTCATCAAAATCGTTTAACAGAGTCTTAAACAAAGAAATAGATGTGCTTGATTTAAAAAAAAAAATTTTTTATATTGTGCTCGAGATAATTATTGCCTAAAATATATAAGGTTAGAATTCCACATTTTTTTAAATCGTGCAAAGGTTCCTCGACAATTAAAGTCTGGCAACCGCTGATCTAAAATATTAAAACATACAAATCTATTGAAAATATTAATTTGATTTAAATTTTAAAAATTTAAAAACTCCGATTAAAAAAATTCTTTTCGCAACCAATAAATTATGGTTCACGCTGTATAAATTGCTCTATATATTTGCTGCCATGTTAAACTTGCAAGTGTGAATGGTATTGGTCAAAGTACACGTATTCCATTGTGGTTTTCGTTTGGTTAATTTCAGTCATTATTGTAAATTATTGCAGGGGACAAGAGAGCGCCACTTTCCTTCTCAGACCCAATGTGTCATTATTACAACTCTATAACTTCAAATTAGTTCCGACATAATAGACATTTCTGTTCTTTTGTTTCTTTATTTTCGATATAATTACCCAGTTTTTTGTGTGCAAATTTTTTTTTTAGTTATATTGGTTTTAGGATTCCAATTATAAATAAAGGTAAATAAAATTTGTATTATCATAGAAGTAAAATTATCAAACGCCCTTTATATTTTTATACATTTTCAGCTTTGAAAGATCAGGCATTTTTTTCAAAAAAAAAACCAAAACATTTTTTATATTTTTTATCCTTCTCTTGATGATAGGTATGAATATTTTTTATGGCATTTAACAGGACCGGTAGTAGGATTAGCTACATTTTTTTAAATTGTATTTTAGTACTTTTAACACCAAAACTTGCCTATTTATAGAATTACAATTATAATAATTATAATAGATTTGATAAGGTGAGTTCCAAAATTTGTTCAATGCAGTTGATTTTGAAAGAATTTTTGGCATTCTTTCAAAATCTACTGCATCTCAATTATTTTCAAAAATGGAACGAACGAGTTTTGGATAAAGTAAAACCAGTAATGGGCACCAACTTGCTAATGATTACAAAATGATAAATACTACGACAAAAAAATTTTTAAAATAAAATAAAACAGATGCTATGATAATTAATAAATAAATTACATTAATAATTAGTTTAAATGTCAATCATTTTGACATCCATTACCCGATTATCATCAAATTAAGCTGTTTTACAGTTAAAAGTGTAGATTATGATTCAATAATGGGAACAATAAAATATCAACAAATTTTTCTAATTTAGTACATTAAATTAAACAAGAATCCAACACTGTATGATCCAAGACCTTATTTTTTTCAACAATTTTTTTTAATAAAAAGTGTACACATACATATACAATTTATGTTCAACACTCTATAACTCATTATTTTCTTTTTTTTCCAACTTCACCATAAACACATATACGACTGAAATAATATATTGAATGAAATATGTACGGCACCATCTCATTTCTACTTTATTCACTTAAACAATACGACATTATTTAGAATTACAACCACACACAGACACACACATGCACACAGAATAGAGATCAGTGGCGCGCAAACAATCACAAGAAGCACGCCTCCCGTTCACGGGATATATAAAGTAGTTTAATAGAAAGTGTACTAATAAATTATAGAGCCGGAGCACAAAGAGTCTCTGGCGATGAAATATATAAACCATTGTTTCGCCGGCGCAGTATTCATATAGTGGTGTGTGTATGGGGGGTTCGGATCGGAACCGGCGTGCATTATCTACTAATCTTGTGTGAACTTTGCTTTTTGGATATGAAATTTCAATTAGACGACCCATTTCGAAAGGGTTTTGTGATTTAGAGGTTAAATCATTTTTATTGTTCTGGATATTTGGTAAATGTTGATAACGATGAACAAAACAATGGAAAAAGTGGAAAATAAATTCCAAATTACATTTTTTAAAATCACATTTAAAATTTTAATACATATCGCTCATTTGCTGCAATAACGATATAACTCAAAAATTGTTAAAACCGTTCATACATGTATTTTATACAGCAAGAACGAAATATCTGAGCTTCTTTAACTAACTACGAGAGAGCATAAAATTATCGTATAAAGTTATACCAATTCAAAATTTTGAACGTGTCTCCTAAAAAATCACAATTTTTGAGTTATGATGTTCTTGCAGCAAATGAGCTATATATTAAGTAACAACTAAATAATTTTTAAAATGTCTAGTGAATGTTTAATTCGATATTTAATAGTAACCTACGCTCGATATAACTAGAGATACTCTAGTAAGAGTTATGACAGCATCGCCATTTTAGCCAAACTAAATGCTGATTTAACTAACACCCCCCAAAAAATAAAAAAATTATCAATAGGTTTTATTTTTTGCACATTAATTGGGTGTCACCCCTGTGAACTTTTGACGACTGAAAAAAAGTAAATTATATGGTTATCACGCCAAAAAAGTGTATTAGCTCTATTTTTGTACACATTTTACTTCTGGAAGTATTAAATAACAAAAAAAAAATAGATTTTATTTTTTAACTTATGACAAGAGCGACGCCACTGCAATTGACCACCTATTTAACAAACAAAAATATGGTAAATATAGTTTAGATTGTATTTTAGTCATCAACAAACCTGAAACCATGTTGAAATACGACTAAAATCGAGACATTTTTTGATATACATTATTGTATATTTGATATTTCATAGAAATTTCATTTAGATTAATGTCCTGAATTTGATATAAATAGAACTGAATACATTATCCCATGAAATTATACATTTAATTCTCCAACAAACGCTGTCATTGTTAATGTGGTGACCTTTTAAAATATCGTATGTCGTAGTATTTTTACAAATTAAATGCCACATACTTGACGTGTACAAAATAGAAAACACAAGATGAAATTTTATAAAATCCAAAGAAATATTTTGTTGCTGTAGGTAATGTATTTTTAATAAATTTCGTTTTATTAAATAAATGAATAATAATGATTCATTTTCATGTAAAAATATACTAGCCAATTGGTGGAAATTAATTGAATCATTTATATGAAAAATTAATTTGTATTTTTACCGTTCGCTGGTCGTTAAATGTTAATGTAAATTAAAGAGAAGAAATAATTAACGTGTTTACAAAAATTATTGTTTTTTGGGTGTATTTTGATTTGAATAAACCTGATAAAATTGTTACTGAATGAGATATGTTATAAAAAATATATCTCTTTAAAAAAATGTGTTTCGCGATCTCTATTTTAAAAGATAATTTGACTATTTGAATTAAAAGTAAACCTTTCGTTGCTACAGTGTTCGTTATAATTTTCATTGAAAGTACATATTAAAAGCTAAATTTTAGATTTTTTTCAGATTTTTAAAAAGCAAATACATCGTGACTGAATGGTTCAAATCAAAAGATCCTAGTACATTTTTTCTTGCATTTTAGGTGACCTACATATCTATGGAGTAAGTGAAAATAAATTTTTTAAGTTACACTTTTCATTATATGATAAAAAATTATTTTTTCAAAATTCTCATCATTTCTGTTTTTACGTCCGTGTACCAAATTTCATCTTAAACGGTATATAAATGAAAGAATGGGAGGGCTGTGACATACAGACAGACGGACGGACAGAATGACTATGTCTACAGTAATATAACGGTCAAACAAAAGGAGGTATAGCGAGAAAGCCTAAAATTATAAAGCTTAAAGTTTATGTATAAAAAAATCATCCTATATATAAAAAAACTATAGATAAAACATACGAGTATAAATAAAATTAGAACACAAACAAAATTCAATACAGCGAACACAAAATACACAACTAAGATTAACTCTTAAACAACTCGTATCTACAATTTTTCAACTCACTAATTTACTTCCTCGTGCTTGGTTCAACAAACCAACTTTTCAAATTCAGATAAAATAAGAATTCGATTCGTTCTTGGTTTATCAGTAAACAATACGACAAGCTGACGGTGTTTGGCGGAGGATAGAGGAGAATATTACACACCACAAACTACTGTTGTATAACAGCTGTATTGCGCAAAATAAAGTCACGTTTACAAAGGACAATGAAAATTGTCAAGTGTTTTTAATAAATTTAGCTATCGAAGCAGATTTTTTATATTATTAAATGGCCCTTATTATTTTCTTATAAATAAAGGATTCATATGCTCTTTAATTTATTTGGATGTACGGTAAGTAAACATAGAATTAGTAAAAATCGGATTTCTAGGAAAATGTTCTACCTTTTTTTCATTTGTAATTATTTGAAACTTGCTGTAACCACTTCGTCGTGTCAGATATAAAACCCATGAAGAAGAAGAAAAATTTAAGTAATACACAATTTCTGTTATGATAGTCGATAAAACAGGCCGCGCGTACAAACGTCACATCCATTTTTTATCTAATAAATTTTTTGAGATACAAAGTAGTCTCTGACCTTCCTCAAGATGAAAGCTATCTCCCTGCCAAATTTCATCAAGATCGGTTTAGCGGTTTAGCCGTGAAAAAGTAACAAACGGACAGACATTCTTACATTTTTACTTTAATAATTATTAATTTAAAGATTAATATCAAATACTCAAATTTGTACTAATTATTATTGATCTAAAATCGAGATTTATCGCGAGATTTATAAAGTTAATATAGTCCCGGTCTCGTCTCGTTCGAATTTAAGACACTTTCGTCATGGTCCCGTCCAAATGGGTCCCTTGTATCGAATTACTAATGTATTAAAAAATGTGAGATTATTAATATTCAAAGACGATTGTAATAAAAACTACATAGTAAGATTTTTGACAGCGTAGCCATTTTTAGAAAAACCGGCAGTGACGGGATTTATTAAAAAATTCATGTATTATTTTTAGTAATTATAAAAAATAAAATTGAACATAATATGTATATAAAATTCGACTGTGAGTGAAACTTACTTGGCTACTACAATCAATCAGAAATCGATTCGGGCTGTGAAAACTCTTATTCTATGAGTAACTCTAGTGTAAATCAACCCTAGCATAAAATACAGTACAAATACAGGCAATAGAACATAGAAAAAAGATAGAAACAAATAGATAAAGACCGGAAGAGGTAAAGAGAGACGACAGCACATCTAAGCGATGTCGATTGAGGTTTTATGGTGTGCTGAAGTGAAGAGATCTGAAATCACTCTAATAAAACTTGCGAGGCGGCTTTTAAAACGTTGCTGAATGCAGTTGGTACGGAATTGGTAAGTATTGGTACTGATGTCAGTGGTTCTAAATCTGTTTTTATTATTGGACAATTTGAAGATATATATAATATTGATACCCAATCCATATATTTATGATTTAAGCCCATCATAATTGTTCGCCTTAACTTACTACTATAAGAAAATATTAACGTGTCTAATTTATCTCAATTCTCTTAACAGTATTTTAAAATTAGCAAACTGAATTCGGTTAATATTAAACAGTTTTTTAAGAATACCTCATACAGTGGAACTTCGTTAGTACGCAAAACGTACCATCGAGGTTCCACTGTACTTATTACGTGACAAATTATATTTTAAACTTGTGCTGCTATTTGTTAAAGCAATTTGTTAAAGCCTTGGCACTTTACAAAAACAGTTTCGACCTTGCAAATCTATTATATGTGATTCAATACAAGTGGCATGTTAGCTGCGTCGAAACGGCGCTGCGTTTTGACGCAGCTAACATGTAATAGATTTGCAAGGTCGAAGCGGTGACGGAGACCGCTTCTGTAAAGTACCAAGGCTTAAAAACAATCGGTAGTTCAGTGGTGAAGATACGAGTATAAGATCAAGAATCGTTGCACCCGCGTTCGATTCCCACCGTGTGCTCTTTAATTTTTATTTTTAATTGCAAACAGTGGTATTATTTAAATATATTGTTTTTCTTATGAATTTATTTGTTTTTAATGTTTATTTTTCATAATGTACAATTAATATTTTTTAAGTTTTGTATAACGGTACGGAACACTCAGGGCGCCAGTCCTATTCGCACTTGACAATTTTTAAAGTAGTAAAATTTATTACTAGTATTTTTGTGAATATTTATGAACCACTGTTCACTGTACTATGTAGAAGACGGTTTCTATAATATGTGAGTGTGCCAATTGCCCCATCAATACCTGAGAACGACTGCTATCTGCGCTCCTGGTCTCTAATACATAAGCTCTTTCAAATTCCACTCACAGTCACTTATGGAACGTAGTGGTTACTTTATCGATATGCTTTAACTGCATCATATGAAGTCCTTTATATATTGATTGGTTAAATGATTTAATAGACCCAAATTGTCTATGAACAATCTATTAACAGTAATGTGTTATATATATATTTGTATTTGATTAATTGCTATTATACACATAGTGTGTATATAAATTATAATTCCAATTGTATAATGAGTTAATATCATTAAAAGTAACCTATGTTTTCGAAAATCGTTGAATGCTAGCGCGACCGGCTGCCCTAAATAAGTATAAGCACTAGAATTTTCAGATATATTTATAATATTTTTAAAACATAATTATTTGCATTTCGACATCTGCAAAAGATTATATTAAACTAGCTGTTACCCGCGCAAGTTCGTTCGCGTCACATATATAATCATATGTATAATGTATAATATATGATTTGCATCATAGATATAGAGCATGGACCACGCTTTCTACTCGTATTAATATAATGGTGTAACATTTCTTCAAAACAGTGAGATAGATGCGGTGGCATTTAAGATACATACATATATCTATCTTTTTCTAAAAAAATTAAATAGTAATTGCTGCTTAAATAAGGACAAGTATATCCCAAATCATTTTCTATCTCTTTCTTTTGACACGACTCTGTTATCGAGTCAGATGCGCGGTCTCTGCTCTATGTCTATGGTACGTATTCGTATGGAATTTAGATTAGGTAGAAACTGTCACAGAAGAAGAAGTAGAAGAAGGTTAGGTAATACAGATTTCTGTAATTATTTTTTTTACATAAATTTTCAGGATACCCAAAATTTTCGGAATACAAAGTAGCCTATGTCCTTCCTCAGGATGTAAGCTATCTCCTGGCAAATTTCATCAAGATCGGTTCAGTGGTTAAGTCGTAAAAATATAACAAATAGACAGAGAGACAGACACACTTCCGAAGCATTTTTAATAATTGTATCTCTTAAATATTGCTATTAAATTTAATTATCGATGTGTCAAAATTTAATTCGTTTTATTATTAAAAATAACTTTCTAAATAAACTTTTAACGACTTAAATTGATATTTACGATTTTTCCATTCAATAAAGTAAATAATAAAGTAAATATGAAGAAAATCTAATTGTATAATACTTCAAATAAAATCTCTTCTTATATTATTTTCACATTAAAGAAGATAATCTATGTAGATAAACAAAATTCAACATATATGAAAATTTTCAGCTCGACTTAAAAGATTCAAACAAAAAAGAACACAAAATCACTTTTCGCATAATTAATTAAAAAGTTTTAAACAAAGCCGACTGCGATCGACATTTGCTTTACAAAAGGAGCAATATGTATAAGAAGGTGCTCACTCCCTAGTACGCCTCTGTGCTCTCTAAGTGTTAGTTAATTAGATGTTCCTTTGTGATTAATTACATTTTAATTATCAACACTAATGTTGTTATTAAGATCAAATGTTTTATATACAATTATGGATTGTTATAACATCACTTAGGTTGTTGATATTTGCAATTAGATTTCTAATTGCGTTATGAGTTTATGAGATAACAAATTATGATTTTTTTATTAAAGAAATCCTGAGACTGGCATATTTTTGTAATAAATATTAAAAATATACTGTTTTACATAAATTATAATTATTTGTTTCTTTATAAAAAAGTGCTGAGTAGGGTTTCACGCTAAGACGAGACTGTGTTAAATTTTGACGATACGAAACCAAGATAATATCAGTTTTATTTATGATTCTCGTCGAGAGTCTCGATTTTAAGGCATTATTAATAATAAAATTATGCCAGAATTGAACGTAAAAATAGAAATATTGTTTAACTGGGTTTTGTATTAATTCGTTACTATAACAAAAAATTAGAAACTTTCGATCTCGATTACATGCACGAGATAAGGTCGAGACGATATTGTTTCAATTTTCAACGGGACGAGACTCGTGTGAGGTCTTAGTATTTATATATATGTATAAGTAGAAAATTTGTTTAAATGTAGTTAAAAGAAGAAAATAATTAATTTTATAAATACACACAGAAACTCAAGAATTAATAATAAACAATTTCTATTCAGGAAAGGATAAATATAAATAACCCTAAAATTTCATTCTTGAAACGAATTTACAAGAACTCATTATAAACACCTGAGTGCAGAAAAAATTCTACCCTGTGTAAAAAAAATGATACGAATGAAAAAAATGGTACGAAGCGACGACTGTTTCAAGTTTTTGAGCATGAAATAAGATTTGAATAACAAAAAACACATTTATCTAAACGTGGCCTATATTAAAACTTTGTTACATGTGGCTCAGGAAGTTTTATGAACAAACTTGTGACCGTCGACTATTCGAAAAAATATAAAACAAATCATATTCAACTACAATGTTTACATATTTATGCTTATAATTTTTTTGAATTTTAGTATTTGATTTTATATTTTGCTTCCTCGCTATATCGAAGATACGAGAAGCTTTATGATCGTTTTAAAATGAGAAAAAAATTGTTCTCGGATTTCAAAAACACTTTTTTGTTTCGTGTCTATCTGTCCCCTGAATCCTTGCCACACGTATAACTCATGAACCACTGAACCGATATTAATGAAACTTGGTTGGTGGGTTGGGTCTGGCTTGAGGTCAGTTCCGTTTCAAAATTATTATAATCGTGTGTAAAAAGGTGGGGTGACACCCTTAAATATTTATTTTTTTAAATATCTCAAGAAAGACACATGTTACGTTAAAATTGTATAGAATATTTTTTTGTAGAGCATTTAATTTCCTATAATAATAATTTAAATTAAGATTGAAACTATCAAATCTTAAATTGTTTGATGATAAATTTACCACGGTGAAGCACTGTGCATTCACTTGGCAGATGTTTTTTACAGTAACATCTTTTACCTTTACCATCCTACTTTTGAATTTCACCCCTTCCATACAAATAATTTATCTCTTTTAACCGAATCTGTATCTCTTACCGTTAAGGAAATCCCCATGCATTTCACACTTATCTTGGACACCTGTATAATGTTAACAAAAAGATCATAAGTCTTATATTGAAGTACAATTGAAATGTTCAATCATTCGAAGAAGTATGAATATATGTTTGTAATATTTTTATTTCAAGCAATAAATGTCTCCTACCATGATATTCCCCAGGTAAAATTAAACTCTCCCAGTATCCACGCCCACTGCATTAATTAAAACGAAAAAAAAGTCAAACAGTCATAAATTATTTTAACACTTAAAAGCTATTAAAAATGAAAGAAGTATTCAGAAGGTACTGTTTTAATAAATTAAGACAATTTGTATAAAGGTAATAATACAAAAGACGGTTTCAATTTGTATATGAAAATATGTTTTAAAACGTAAAGTCCATTGAGATAAATACAATGAATTTAATTTAATTTAAAATTTGGAATTGTACTTAAAAAGAGACTTTTGAATGTCTACAATAAAAGTATAACGACATAATACACAATCCATTTGAATTTCAAAGAGAAAACATTACATTAAGAAGCTAAGAAATACAATTAAAACTTATAAAAAGTATTCTGCCTTAATGCCATTTCTTACGTTATATCCATGTTCCTTCTGTATACCAAATGCTTTTTATAAAAGCGAAATACTTTTTATTATTATTATGCTTCACTATCAGTTACCAAGCTTTTACATTAACTTTGTACAGTTTGTGTTAATACATTCATAAATTTAGAATAATATCATATACTCTCTGCAGCTCAAATCGGCGTTTTGCCACTAGTTAGGACTTTTTCCTAATTACTTCTTTTGTTTTGTTTTAAACTATAGTAATTTTAATCAGCCAGAAAATCGAACCTCACTAAAACAACTCAATCTTAACCCTAACATTAAAATTTTAAGAATCGTAATGGAACCTAGCTAAAATTAGATTCAAATCATATCATAAGATATATCGCAAATCGGATCGGATTAGGACAATATATGAATATCTACCTATATATAACAAGCTACATATATAGTCCATTATACGAAATTGTAAGCAAACGTAATTTTTTATAAGTAGGTATATAATGTACAATCATTTACATATATGCTTAAAATTACATTTCAATTCGGTCTGTAAATGAGTTATGATTGTTACAAATAGATAGATATTGAAATCATCAGAATTGTTCAAGTTTAACACTCTGGTTTAAATAATATGAATGATCACATAAAAAATATATTTGTATTGTAATAAAGTCACCTACACAACGTTGTTCTTTATTTAGCATCAATACCTTTGACAAAAAAATAGATTAAAAACTCAATGATTCTTCCTTTGTGAGTTACACACAACTCTATCCATTATAACGAGTATCTTTATATAACAAAGTGTGGAATTAGAACACGTTAAGTTGTACGTTATTTATAACAAAGAAAATTCTCGTGTTTCATTGTCATACGAATAAATTGCAAAATGCTTTTAGTTATTTTGTTTTTATACTAGGTGTTCACGCGTTTTTTTATACATATAATCTCTAAACCAAACATTATGTTTCACAGTTTTGTTGTTGAATTTATTTTATATTTATGTCTACTTGTTTAATAAATTATTGTTATTAGACAACAACAATATTTAGATTTTAGTTAAAAACTCTAGACCTAACATTAAAAATGTGTACTTTTTTACACCAAAATAATAAAACATAAACACGATGTTTTAAAATAATTCGTATTTAAAAACAAATATGTTTTGTTGCCATTTTGTAAAAAAAAACAAAAAAAAAACACCGTGTTGTTGTTTTATCTTTCTGGTATAAACACACCATCAGGATTGCAATGTTAAATATATATTACTGTATATAAATATCCGGAACCAAAATATAAGATATCCGAACTATTTTGATCTCCGAAATCGAAACCGTATCCAAATAATTAGATTCTGACCGCCCCGAGGCAATTAGATTTTATTTCGGATAGTTTTCTACTCGTTATCTAAGATTTGATGACAATCGGCCAGTAGATGTCAAAATGGTGGACATTTAAACTAATTATTAGGATAATTTATTTATTAATTATTATATTATCATAGCAACTGATTTACATTGTTTCAAATTTGACGATTCTTTCTTTTATATCTTTTGTGTCGTAGTACTTATCATTTTGTAATCATTAGCAAGTGTCCATCACTGTGTGCTCATTACTGGTATTTCTAATAAATAAAGTTATCCATTACTGGAGAAAAAAATAAAATAAAATAAAAGGCCATACTTTAAAAAACAAACTATATTTGCTAACATTGTTAATTAAATTGATTAAACAAAGAGTTACTTATTTTATTAGTAACACGAGTTCATGAGAATTACAAAAAAGAAACCCGAAAATCACAAAAACAGTAAACTTTGCTCTTATAGCGGCCATGACTGGCGTCAGTACCTTATTTTTTATGATATTTTTGTGTAACATTTGGAAGAACCGCAATATATTATTAAATAATTAATATTAACCAAGTTAAATATTTTTAAAAATTACAACAGTAATATTATTGTTGAGATACCCAATAGGGTGGAGTGAAAAATTTTTTTTTTTGAATCTTCGAAACGCTATATGCGCAAAATGTGCATTTGTATATCCTTAAAACACCTACCGAAGGAATTTGTAATTGGATATCATCCTGAGGTTCCTAAATGATTTTCTTTATTAGAAAAAACATAAATTTTTGGGCATTATATCTCGGTAACGGGGTAATATATTTGAATGCGCAATAGTTTAAATTAAAGAGACATTCAGTACCTTTAAAATGATATATAATAGTTAAACATTTATTATAGTTAATCGTTTGAAAAATGCTCTCAAAATAAGATTATTTTTATTAAAAAACCGAAAAATAAACTTCATTTAAAAAAAAAAAATGATTAACTATAAAAAAAATTACAGTTACATATTATTTTAAAGACACTGGATTGCTCTTTAATTTAAATTATTGTGCATTGAAATATCTTTCCCCGTTACCGAGATATTATACTCTAAATTCTGTTAATTTAATGAAATTAAGGTGTTATATCTCGGTAACGGGAAAAGATATTTGAATGCGCAATAATTTAAATTAAAGAGCAATCCAGTGTCTTTAAAATAATATGTAACTGTAATTTTTTTTATAGTTAATCATTTTTTTTAAATGATATTTATTTTTTGGTTTTTTTATAAAAATAATCTTATTTTGAGAGCATTTTTCAAACGATTAACTATAATAAATGTTTGACTGTTATATATCATTTTAAAGGTACTGAATGTCTCTTTAATTTAAACTATTGCGCATTTAAATATCTAACCCCGTTACCGAGATATAATGCCCAAAAATTAATCTTTTTTTCTAATGAAGAAAATCATTTAGGAACCTCAGGATGATATCCAATTACAAATTCCTTCGGTAGGTGTTTTAAGGATATACAAATGTACATTTTGCGCATATAGCGTTTCGAAGATTCCAAAAAAAAAATTTTTCACTCCACCCTAATACCCAAACTGCATCATTTTTCCACTTCAACATCTAGCACAAATTAAATGGTAATTTTCTACAAAGCCGTTCCATACATTACTCTTTAATTGATGCACAACGCTTCGGTATAAATTCCAGGATAGACTGCGGTTTGTCGTTTCTGTTCGTCTGTGTTTATTGGATACTAATAGAAGATAATGCATTCGTCTGTATTGCAATGTCGGCCGTTTCCATCCTGGCAGTTATTGGAAATTACAATGCACTTGCTTGCTGCAGGAGTGCTGGGAATATTTTACATAAAACGAACTTTTTTTTACAAAATATTTCTAAAGATAAAAAGGAATACCTACATGTTTATTTTTAGCTGTAATAATATGACTACATATGTATATAAACGATACGAATATGCGAGTTTTTTTTATATAAACATTATTCCAGGAAATTAAATAAATATAATGTACAAACATGTTCTTCATGTTATTAACAAATAATAAATGAAAAACGAAGCTTTTTTTCCTACTATGCTTCACTACTCTTTGGTAATTAAATTATTAAATTATTAAATATTAAAATCGCTTTTGTTTTCTGTTTTCCCAGTATTCATTATATTTGTTTATTACAGAGAATACTTTTGATATTTGAATACACGTTTTAAATATATTGATCATAAAAATTAACTTCGTAATTTTGTTGTTGCTTAAACTCATAATTTCATTTTTGACGTTTCGACTAATATTTTGTGGTCTTCTTAATTATATGTGATTTTTTTCCATGACTCCTAAACTACTTCCGTAGGTCCACCTTCCCCGGTTACGCTATCGGAGTTCTGCGACTTGCCGCTAGGGAATCTACTCAGTGCCAATATGCAAAATAATCATATTGAAAAGTTTGAAAAATACATAGATAATAACACTTCCGCAGAATTCCTATGTAAGCTATAGTTTAAGAACCACAGGTTTATACAATATATTTCTTGCACCATCCCAACTGGCATGTAGTTATTGCTAAACGACTGCACCATGCGATTGTTTTACGACAAATCATTACAGTGTAAAATTGGACATAGTTTCAATGCAATTTATCCGCAGACAACAAATACGGTAACTTGATACCAGCCACACCGCAGTGTTTTATACCAATATAGAACTCGTACAAAAGCTATGTATGTGGTAAAACAACTTGCGATTTGTAAAGCACACTTCACAACTTCAGAATTAATCAAATGGAAATATAATCACTGGAAAGAACTCTACTTGTGAGATGAACTGGGTATGTTCGAATTATTGGAGTATAAATAGATTTTTATTATACATTACCTCAAATGTAAAATTTGAATAATAAATGAAGGATATGAAAATTGCTGATTTTCATAAATTTTTTTGATTGAATATTAATTTTTTTTGGCCACTGCAAAATGATGTCTGAAGACGGAGAGTCCAACTCCTCCAAAAATTGCCAAAAAAAAAAAAGATTATTAATCAATATGAAAAACTGTAGTCTTACGGTTTTTTTTCGATTTTTATTTAAATTGTTCAATAATTAACTACCTTTGGTGAATTTAACACGAGGAAGCACAGTGTATTTACATGGCAGATGTGTTTTTTTATTATTGGCATATGTATAAAATATGAAACGTTTTTTTTATACTTCACTAATCTAGTACCATTGGTATTGGTAACAAAGTTTGCACTCAGTCATGAGGTTTAACTTTTATTTGAAAATCTATTTATACATAATACACTGCTTGTCACAATTAGTGGGACACTTTTTCAATGTAACACAGTTTTGGTAAAAATTGTCATATTAATATGAAAATTCATAAAAATCATTAGTGTGGTGTTGTTTCAAAGCCCAAAGAGTAAAAACTTTGTGCGTGCATCGATAGCGGGTGTACAACCCTTGGAGGGGTGAAAAATGGAAAGTGACAATTTCAAGTATTGAAAAAAAAGTTTAAAAACTGTTTATTCCAAGATAATGATAAAATACACATTAATTTTTATACGTAGAACTTATTTGAACCCTAAAGGTATAAATAATTTTTTTTAATCAATATTTAATTATATTTACCACCTGTTATCATCCCCTAAATTTAGGTTATTAGAAATATGAAAGAAATTTTAAAAATCTTCAAGGGTTGTTAGAAATAATCACAATTAATATAAATTTACAATTTCAATAAAATCCAGTAATTTTCAACCACTTTTCTACCCTTTAATATTCAACCCCAAGTGTATTACAATTAATTCGAACAACGTAGGTAAAGATAAATTTTTGAAATTTACAAAATGGGTAGTAAACTGTATATAAAACTGTACTGTATGTTAAAAAACACAAATAAATTATAAGGGTAGGCACCAACCCTGAAATACTAAACCACCCCAAATAGTAGGGTAGAATATTAAATTTAAGTGTGATTTTATAAGAAATCAATTAATGCTCTTATTTGAAGATTTTTGTGAAAATTCTGTGCACCACAATTCACCCCTACGGATGTAGCTACCCTAAATTAAAAAAATTAACACTTTTTTTAAAACATCGTATCTAAAAATTCAGTGGAATTTTTTTGTCATCCTTTCGTAATATAAAAGGTCGACATTTGATCTTTCTACACCGGTAAAATTAAAACAATACACTATCAGGAACTACCCTTAAATTCTTATTTCTTAAAAATAAAATAAATTTTATTTCAATTAATATTGAAAATATAGGTATCTATGGAAATCAATGGACAATTTACGAGTTTTTCGTAAATTTGGCTCAAATTAATTCAATCATTTTGAGATGTTTCTGATAATGTATTGTTTTAATTTTACCGGTAACGAAAGAACAAATGTCGGCCTTTTATATTACGAAAAGATGAAACAAAAATACTACGGACTGTCTAGATACCATATTTAAAAAAATGTGTATATTTTCTAAATTGAGGGTACCTATATCCGTAGGGGTGAATTGTGGTGCACACAATTTTCAAAAAAATTGTTAAATAACAGCTTTAAATGATTTTTCATAAAATCGCAATTGAATTCATTTTATAACCCTATTATAGGGGGTGATTTAGTTTTTAAGGGTTGATGACTACCCTTATAACTTATTTGTGTTTTTTATCATACAATTCTGTTATATACACAGTTTACTACACATTTAGTAAATTTCAACGTCTCAAAACGATTGAATTAATTTGAGCCAAACTTACGAAAAACTCGTAAATTGTCCATTAATTTCCAAAGATACCTATATTTTCAATATTAATTGAAATAAAATTTATTTTATTTTTAAGAAATAAGAATTTAAGGGTAGTTCCTGATAGTGTATTGTTTTAATTTTACCGGTGTAGAAAGATCAAATGTCGACCTTTTATATTACGAAAGGATGACAAAAAAATTCCACTGAATTTTTAGATACGATGTTTTAAAAAAAGTGTTAATTTTTTTAATTTAGGGTAGCTACATCCGTAGGGGTGAATTGTGGTGCACAGAATTTTCACAAAAATCTTCAAATAAGAGCATTAATTGATTTCTTATAAAATCACACTTAAATTTAATATTCTACCCTACTATTTGGGGTGGTTTAGTATTTCAGGGTTGGTGCCTACCCTTATAATTTATTTGTGTTTTTTAACATACAGTACAGTTTTATATACAGTTTACTACCCATTTTGTAAATTTCAAAAATTTATCTTTACCTACGTTGTTCGAATTAATTGTAATACACTTGGGGTTGAATATTAAAGGGTAGAAAAGTGGTTGAAAATTACTGGATTTTATTGAAATTGTAAATTTATATTAATTGTGATTATTTCTAACAACCCTTGAAGATTTTTAAAATTTCTTTCATATTTCTAATAACCTAAATTTAGGGGATGATAACAGGTGGTAAATATAATTAAATATTGATTAAAAAAAATTATTTATACCTTTAGGGTTCAAATAAGTTCTACGAATAAAAATTAATGTGAATTTTATCATTATCTTGGAATAAACAGTTTTTAAACTTTTTTTTCAATACTTGAAATTGTCACTTTCCATTTTTCACCCCTCCAAGGGTTGTACACCCGCTATCGATGCACGCACAAAGTTTTTACTCTTTGGGCTTTGAAACAACACCACACTAATGATTTTTATGAATTTTCATATTAATATGACAATTTTTACCAAAACTGTGTTACATTGAAAAAGTGTCCCACTAATTGTGACAAGCAGTGTAGTACCTGGCATATAATATCAACTCTTTGGATTTAATTGCGATTCAGTTTTTCCTATTTCACACCCTTATTACTGTATTGTATCTTCAATTATAGTTTTTCATCGTCCACTGATAATCAAATAAATGATTTATGTATAACATAAACATAATATAAAGTAGTGGCAAGGCGTGAAATTTTTAAAAGGCAAGCATATATTGTCTTATATCTTGTATTTTAGTCGATATTTGTATGATGAAATTTTTAGAATTTTTAATTTCGTTAAAAGTATGTTTATTGTATAGAAAATAACGTGAAAAGTTGTTTGTTTCAAACCGCAGGTCTGCATCTCAAACCGTTCTCGAGATATAGCCTCTCAAAGTTTTAGTTTTTTTCAAATTTTTGGAGAAAAAAGGCCATAACTTTTAAACGGGTGGTCGGAATTGATTTTAATTGACGGATTTGGAATCAGCGTGTCAAAATCTATATAATGACATGTATAATACCTTTAAACTCGAAAAAAAAAATTACACGAAAAATCGAAAAAATTCAAAGGGGTATACCTTAAAAAAATGTCGATTTTTGACCAAAATTTTTTGTCGGATTTTAAAGTATTATACATGTCATTATATAGATTCTGACACGCTGATTTCAAATCCGTCAACTAAAATCAATTCCGACCACCCGTTCAAAAGTTATGGTCTTTTTTCTTCAAAAAATTGAAAAAACTAAAACTTTGAGAGGCTATATCTCGAGAACGGTTTGAGATACAGACCTGCGGTTTGAAAATTTCAACTTTTCACGTCATTTTCTATACAATAAACATACTTTTAACAAAATCAAAAAATTTAAATTTTTTAGTGAAATTTACTGCAGTGAACTTCAACTCGTCATACAAATATCGACTAAAATACAAGAAAATAACACGTAGAGTTATTAAAGTTTTATAATTGAACGTGTAAATTAATGTTATTTTTGACTTTTGGTTAAATTGTTTGGGTTGCGCATAAAGATGAATATCCTAATAATATTTTTAAATTATTTATTAATTGAAAACACAGATTTGTATTAATTTACCCATAAAAAAATGCTTCCGTGGACGCTTCGCCACTAATATAAAGTTTTTACACTTTTCTCTGCGTTAAGTAATTATCACATAGTCCTACAGTTACACCGTAAATGAACTTACATAGGTATTTTGAATGACATTAATTACATTTTCTGTAATAGCAAATGTAAATCTAGGATAATTTAACTCAACATGACATCCACGAATATATTACATCCTCCAGACTAATTATTTAATAAAATAACGCGAAGTGACAATCAATCACTGCGATTTGCTCGACCAGCTTCAAGTCCTACCTTACATCAATACTTCTCAACCTTGTTTGCATCATGACATTTATCGTATAGAAGGTATTAAAGATTCGTTATTATGAATTATACCATAATTTACTGTCCTCATTCATTAGGAAGGAGAGGATAATCTCAAGATAAGTAGTGAATTAATTATTTTTATTACTTACCAAATGAAATTGTAAAAAAAATCCATACAGATTTTATGGGAATTGGTTGTAGTATGGTGTAAACGAGACGATTTTAAGTCCCCGTCCCATAGGCAAGAAACCTATTAATGGACAGTTTTCAAGTTATTCAGCCCGAAAGATCAAATTATTATATTTCAGCATACAGTAATCCTAATGCAGTATTAAACGTGTTAAAACTACACACCTTAAAGTGTGTTTATAAAAGAACACACCAAAAAAGGGATTAAATATGACTACATGAAAACGACACACTTAGGTGTGTCAAAATAACACACTTGCTATTTGCAGTGTAGTGTTTTGTTTTCATTATTAATAAAGAAAATCAAATTTTAAATTCAGCACTCTATATATAATTATAATAATATTTTTAGAAAAGTATTAAAGTTGAAAACAAAACACTATTGACTAATTTCAAATTTATCAGTTTGTTGCAGGGTGGAATTTCAAAATATACCAATGACACGTCGTTATATTTGTCCAAAGGTTACTACAACACTTCTAATTCACTTAATGTTAAATTATAGTTCCGTCACACTGGTTGGGAAGCACTGTCATATATACATAATCACATAGAAATATTAAATCGCCGGATACAAATAAATGCAAATTGAAACATAAAGCGGCGGGGAAAGAGGATCACCTGCGATTCTAGGAAGATCGCGTCCGGGGAATAGAACAAACCGGATCCGTGACGACAAGGGACGAATGTTCACAAATTACACATTAGTAGTTTTAAGTTAAATTACCCTAGTTTGCATATATGAATAAATATTGCATAATACGCGCGATTCCCAAGACGACTGTGTCTTTGTTCCAATCCTAAGTGGTGGTCTGTTACAGCGGCAAGACAATGCGGTTAATGGCTTTACTACAAGACCTCTTCATACTGGCTACAGAGATTACAGCCTGTATTAACCGAGAAACTTGCAAATATCTAATGATAACAATCATTTTATTTGTACTGGATAATGTTTCGTGTCATAGTTATCGGGATTTTTTTGTAATAATGGAAATAACTAGTTTGATAAAAAATAATTGCTATAACAATCTTGAACAATTTGTCAAGTGTGAGTAGGTACTAGTGTCCCGTACCGTATAATACCTGTATCAATTTATTCGATTATGTTAATTAACACAAATTAATTTTAGCAAAGGAACCACTATAACAGTTATATTTAATAGTTCATCTAATGATATTCGATCCTGGCATTAATAATAATAAAACGTTTACATATTTAAATTCCTTGAATTGTCAGTTTTAATTTAGCACCACTCACTAGGACTAAATAAAATATCTGCTATGAGAGTCATGGGACTTTCTTATACGTAATCCTGACAGTGAACAGTGTACGTGATTGTTATTTTATTAAAACATATTTCTGGCAAACTAATAAAAGATAGAATAAAAAGATTTTTTTTAAACGTAATAACTTAACCGAAAACGGATGTTTACTCTTGTCAAATTTTGAATATAAAATTTCACCCTTCTATGATTTGTCACATACATCATGATGAAAATAGTCAGAATGTATAATTACATCAAAATCCGGATTTCGAAAAAATCGGCTTACTTAACTATATGTATATTTCATATATACATGGGTATAAGAAAGTAAAAATTAATTGGTAACCCATTTGTCCTCCTAAACCATTTGCTATAATTATGCCAAATGTCAGCTTCTAGATCAAATGGTTCAGTAGCTAGAAGGCTGTGACAAACAGTTGATTCTCGAAAGTGTTCCTTTATTTCTGATTTCGTTACGAAACATCAAAAATAACAACAATCGCTTAAGCGGTGGCACTTTACAAAACGGACGCCATCACCGTCGACCTTGAAAATCTACTATATGTGATTTAATACGAGTTGATTATAGCACCGTCAAAACGGTACGGCGGGCGTTTAAAGAAAACGCTTGGCTGGCATGTAAGACGACGGTCGTCGTGGCCTCGAAGATCTTTATTATTGAATTCAATATAAAAAAAACGGTGTCCGTCCAGCACTGGAAATCTGTTCATTTAGATTTTATGAAAATGATACAGTAGCGGTCTTCGTTTTTGTTAAGTTCCACGCTTTATACTTGTTTATATTATAATTTGCATTTATTTCTTTAGATTGGTAATAAATTACTGAAAATTAATACAATAATAACAAGTAATAATTAATTCAGTAGCTAGAACTATGTATATCCGCGGTAACAATAGAGACAAACTACTAAAATCTATCTGGAGGCTGATATCGGATCTACATAAGATAATGTAAGTTATACAAACAATAGCAATTTCCACCTGTTCTACAGTTTGACTCTTATGCGAAGTTCGGATAAAATTACACGCATTCCAAATTGTATGGAATAGTAATTTTATTCAGGTACGTACTTACTAATTAACGATGTTTAAAGGTTTCAAATAATTTATATTTTTATTTATTTCTCGTGTTAAATTCACCAAAAGGTAGTTAATTATTAAGTAATTTAAATAAAAATCGAAAAATTGTTAACTATTTAATTTTTACACAATTTTACTAAACAATATTAGTTCGAAATTTTTCTTAGGACGCACCTGATTATTTTTTCATATATGTATTTTTAATTTTATGTCAAAGTAATTAGCAATTTAAAAAAATGACGATTTTTAAAGCAAATTGAGACAAATCTTTGTACTGGAATATTTTTTTCAACAAACGTTGTGATGTGGTGACCTATATTATAGAAAATTGAATGCTATACAAAAAAGATTCTATAAAATTTTCACGTAACACGTGTCTTTCTTGAGATATCTTCAAAACATAATTATTTTTGGGTGTCAGTCTTCTCCCTTACAAACCATTTAAATTATTTTGAAATGAGACCGTCCTCAAGATAGACCCAATCAACCAACCAAATTTCATTAATATCGGATTAGTGGTTCATGAATTATGCGTGTGATAAGGATTCAGGGGACAGACAGACACGGAAAGATCAACTTAAAAATTGATTTTTTTTCTCATTTTAAAACGATCACAATTCGATATGTCGAGGAAGAAAAATGTTAGTATAATGGAGATGTAATAACAGCAAAAATTTATTAATCGTCGAAAATAAATATTAAACAAAATTTATCTATTAAGTTTTATGAATCTATCGGACGTAATATTCTAAAATGCGGCTTAATAACGATAAAACCAATACGGAATTGTGATGTGATTATCTGGATAATGACTAATTTTATTTTATTGCAGTAAAAATTTATAGAAACCTCAATTCTTGTTTTGATACTTATTTTAATAGTAATATCTACGTTCGACTGATCAATATTTCAATACAAATATATAAATATGTAGGCTCTAACTGTACAAAATGAAAAAAACAAACAGAATCCGTATTAAATGAAACAGAGTATAATTAAATAATTATTATAATTTAAAAAAAAGAACGAGACATAGTTTTATCAAAATTTCCGACGATCTCGTCTCGTTCGAATCTACGATGCGTAACCCTAGACACGGTGCAATTCTAGTACTAGATAAAATCAGCTATCTGCCCCTCGCTTCCAATATACCAATATATTCTCAATGCAACGTTTTTTGTTTGGCAGACCCGTTTTAACATTTCAACGACTCAATTGTTAGTAATATAAGACATTTTCAGTTATGAAACGCGACATTTGCACGCGTTATATTGGTATGCACAGACGGGCACCAGCAAGTTTGTTAATGCAGTGTGTGTGTATGTATGGGGGTAGGGGGTGTAATTTATTCATAAATGCATGTCTTGTAATTAAACTCTGACATTAGCGAGCGTGTGTATAAGTCGCAGTTGTAAAAGGATGGGGTGAAAATGGTGGTAAGATATATGATGAGATACGCACTAAAGCAAACAGGGTCGTATTGGGTGATAATATATTTTTTTAAACTTTATAGGGACCTACAACCTACAACCATACATATATTTCTTTTAAAATGTATTTGATAAATGATTTTATTACAACTAAATTAAACGTTCAGTTCTTACAATTAGTGATGAAATATAAGTTAAATATTTTATTATAAGATTTACATTCTACGAGTAAAGTAATGGTTCTCAACTTTTGTATAGTATGTTGTCCCAAAACGCCAAATAAATAAAAATTCCCCCCTTCCCCCTCATTCCAATTTGAAATGATATATACATTTTACATATTTTTAAATTGTATATGCGATAAAAAATCAATTCAATGTTTAATATTTTCTTCTCATGTTTTACAAAATTTTCTTGATCTTAAAATTTTCAATAACATAAGGTACGTAATCCCGGCTTAGTACATAATTACGGTATATTTTATTAAAAAATAATAAATAAGATATCTTTAAGAGATTTCATAGAAGATACTTATTAATTGAATTGATTCTATGTTCGGTTAAAGTTATCTTATTTATTAATTTTTAATAAAATAGACCGTAATTATGTACCTACTAAGCCGGGATTTGTACATTTACCTTAGTTCTAACATTGTGCTACTACTTTTGCTGTAATCCATACTAATATTAGAAATGCGAAAGTGTATCTGTCTATCTGTTTGTTAACTTTTAACGACTATACCGCTGAACCGATCTTGATGAAATTCGGCAGGGAGATAGCTTCTATTCTGAGGAAGAACATAGGCTACTTTATATCTCCAAAAATGTATTAAATAAAAAAATAGGTGTGTGACATTTGTACGTATGATAGGTCTTACTTTTTCGGCATAGACATCTAGCGTGTAAAAGCGAAACTAAAAACCTGTTTTATCGACTACTATACAGAAATCTATATGAACATTAGATTCAGAAAGACTATAGATACATAACAAACAACTAACACTAGTCCGTATACGAAACTGTTCTGCGGCCATCTTTTATTACATGTCATTTTCATGAATATATCCCAGAGGCGTCAGTTGAACATTTATAATATGAAATATATTTTAAATTACTTTCAAACTTAATACATATATAACATTTATTAATAATTAATTGTATAATTCCAAATAATTGATTTTTATTTTAAAATCCGAATAATACGCCAATGACTCGTGGAGTGATTATGGTAACAATGTTTCATGTCCGGTATTATAAAGGATTAAATTTACTAGCTAGCAAGCATTTTCAATTGAGATATCAAACTTATATGACAGTTCTTTTGGAGTTTGTTGATGACTTTGACAAATTTCGCGCACGCGTTGTAGGTAAATACCAACGGTATTAAAAGAGTGGTGATGTTATGAAAATTATTTTGTACGGTCAAAGATGCCAACTGTGTTACAATTAGTTGAAGTGTCACTGCTCTAAATTCCATAGCTAATCCATAGATACTATTACAGAATTAATACTCCATTTGAAAGTAATTGCTAGCTCCTTTATAATACTGGACATAAGGTATTATTTTATCTAACCTAACTTCATGGTGTTGTTTTCACTAACCTAAGCTCCACGCGAACGAAGTCTCGGGTAACAGCTAGTGAAATACATAAAGCAAAATAAATAATTCAGTATAGTATTTATACAGTTTTAATATTTACATTAAAGTAGAAGTTCCAGTAAATAATATGAACCTAATGAAATATAATACACCTACATACAATAGAAACACATATAGTATTACACCCACTTTTTAAAATAATCTAATGAAATGAAAGCATTAATATGTGAAAGACACGACTACGCCACTGACTGCCGGAGGTAGATTGTCTTGTGGTTGGTATATTGGATTACTCACTGTAACGCCTCGGGCCTCTGAAGTTATCATTACATAGGATAGAGTTACCTGAACTTATCAGATGGAAAGTTTCGTCAAATTTTCGAGAACATTATTTATTTTCAACTATGTTAATTATATTCGCGTATTTGTGGTATGAGGGAATGTCATTGAAGGTGACGTGTTAAGAGTTGAAGGTGTTGATAGATTATAACATGGGGTATGGTTAAGGAGGAATGGGAGTACATCAAAATATTACCAAATGCATGAAAATTAGTGAAGATGTTCTAATTAGCATTCTTAAGCAATAAACAAAATATTAAATTGATTTATCGAGCCGTTTAGGAAATATATTGATTTCAATTTAACGTATGTTCTTATGGAAACATTTTTGAGAGTTTTGTATATTATAAGCAGTTCCCAATTTACGCGTTTTTAGCATATAGTTTTATTTCTACTACTAGTACTTATTTAAAAAATTGACAAGACTAAAAATTTGTTTTCGATTTAGGGATTGTCTTCAAAAAGGAAGTACAATACAAAAAGAAGTTCAAAATTGTATACTTGTAAGTCCCGGTTTTGGCTATAGAGCGTTCATAGACATAATTGAGATACTGATACTACCTGATTCAGTTTTCATGTTTGTGTAAAAAAATTATAAATACATTGACTTCGAATAATTCGCTAATTTTCAGAGGTATTCTTTAATGAAATAAAACAAATAATGTGCCTGCGGCTTCGCTGGCTTAAATATAAAAAATATAAATTCTTTACTATATTATGCTGTTTTTCCGACTTGATTTACTATTATCATCACTGCTTACTCCTTATGTTATCTAGCGTAACAAAATATATATTAAAACCTATATCTATATATCTATGAATTAAAAAAAAAAACACACGTCAATCGGGTAAGTGGTTCTCGAGGACAGACAGACATATGTTGCGTTTTATAATATGTAAGGATTTTTTATCAATCCTGTACATAAGCAATATGTGTACATACATTTATACGTATCTCAAAGAGTATTTTCTAAGGTAATATTTCGTAAGAAATTTCAAAGAACTGAGAGTTTTACCATTTCAAAGTCATCTTTGACCGCTTGGAATTTTTCTTCTTTTGATTTAGGATATTTTGTTTCTCGCTACACACAACTATGACAGTAGGTCTGGAGATAACAAGTTTTTGTAATGGTTGGAAAACTCAATTGAGTGCTTCTGGACAGCTGGGAAGGTTGCTTTATTAAAAACGTGGTAGAAGATGTTTTATGTTAGAGAAAATGTACAAAAACATCTTACCAAAATAACACGTAGTGGAATAGAAACAAAGTAAGATATGTTTGGAAATTATTATTAAATAAACTTTGTTTTCTTATGTGTGTGTATGTCTGCATATCTAACTATGTTAATTGTATATAAACATTTTGGTTGATATTATAATAATATAAATAATAATATTTATTCTGTGGCGAGTGTAGAACATGTCAAAAAAAATTATACAATATAATAATGATGAATCATAAAGATAAAAGAAAAATTAATAGAAGATATAACGTTTTGTATTATACAAAAGTAAAATACAATCGAACCTCGATATAACGAATTATTTTGGACGAGGAAGTTTGTGATAATGCCGAAAACTATTTGTATAGATACGTGAATTAATTAGGGCTTACGAGACGAAATTTAAGTAAGTCTCGTCTCATTCCGGTTTCGAATTTGACAATTTACAGTCTGTCTCGTGGATGTGTTCGTGTTTAAAAAAAATCAATTTATTTTTGTTTAAATTATTAGTTACATATTAATTTTACTTTTAATTAAGCACGATTAGACACATTATTCGAAAAAAACTTTTATTAAAAAAAAAAAATTTTAAACCAAGATAATGCTTTAATACATTACATTGATATTGAGAAAATTCTCATCTCGATGTGTATTCCTAGTGCACAAATAAATATACTCACAATAACAAATTTCATCCCATATTCCCGCGATGTACAAAAAACTATTTATACCAAGTTTAATTAAAACCCCTTCCCTTTCCTTATAAAGAATCCTTTCATACTATAGCTTTTTTATTATTAGTTTTTCTGTTATACAGACAACAGGCATGAATTTCAATATAAATGGTGTTAGCTAGAATCGAGTGATTATTAACTTTGTTATTATTGGAGCAAGAGATCGGTTGAATGGGCAAAGTATCGATATATTTCCGGGATGAAAAATGGCAGTGTCAAAAAATAAAAATAAACAATTGAATCGTCGAATTTAAGAGATGTATATTGAAATAAAACTTTTTTTTAATGAGAATGTTCTCCTTATAAGAGTGTAATACATGCATGATGGTGAAATTGATAGAAAACAAGTTATAATAAATATAAAATAAATAGTGTGCTATGCAGTTACAAGAAATGATTAAAAATTTTGAAACTATAGTTTTAGATAATTATGTCATTTGTTCGCAGATTTTTTTTTAATCATTTGTTTGTATTTTATTAAATCTGCATAGCACACTATTTTTCGATATTTTCTATTAATTTTATACTTGTTATAAAATAATATGTTTTCAATCAATTTTACAATCATTTATGTATTCTCTTATAAATAGAACATTCTCAGTTAGAATATACAGGATATTCGATTAAAAAAGATATATTTCATAATATCTCTTAAATTCAACATTCAATTGTTTTTCTGACACCGGAAAAAATACTAATACTTTTCCCATTTAACCGATCTTCTAGCTTCAATAATAACAAAGTTAGCAATGATCACTCGATTCTGGCGAACATCCTATATATAAACATTTTCTTTATATTATATAAACAACCCAAAACAATTACACGCAAGTTTAATTACAATAATACGCACAGACATCCCCCACCCCTTGCCCTTCGCCACTCAAGCACATATTTTACAAAGATCAACATAGCACACACTAGTCTAGAGTAAGTAGTTATTGGATTTTCACTGGTAGTAATTTAAAATACCAATACAATCTCTTCTAGCTTACAAAATCTAAATCTGTTTTAATTTAAATTCCAGTTACTTTGATGTGAAACTACGACAGAACGTGACGATTTCTCATTGGTGTGAGTCTGTGCACAATTCAACGTAAATTGCTGTTGAACTGTTAAGGTATTATCAGGGGTTCTTAAACTATTAGAATCTAATATCTACCTTTTCGAATTTTCAGTTTTTTCTCTTTGCAACTTAAACTTTTTCAGATGATTAAAAATTTGAATTCTTGTATAAAAAACGCAAACGCAGTACACAGGTAAAAAATTGACTTGGGCCTAGAAATACTTGTTTTATTATAAAAAAAACTATACCTATTACTGTTTTCGTCCAACAATAATATTTATAATAAGAAAAGGTAACTGGAATGGCGCGCCGTAAGTATTTCTGCATTCGGGGCAAATTAGCTGCCCCAAATTTCAATTTTTTTCATATAGTCATTTTTGAAGTCATAAACAGACCGACGCACAAACACAAGTACTAAAATAGTTTTAGAATGTTTGTAATTTGGGATGTTTTGCCTTTCAATTTCTAGTATATATTTCCGGTAAAGCCAATTTTTTCGAAATCCGGATTTCGATGGAATTATCCATTTTGACCTTCCCTGAATCCATTCTGACTATTTTCGTAGACGCTGGATTATATTAAGAAACAAGGATTTCTTGGCCCTTGTTAACGATTCTACTATATTTCTTATATGAAGAATATTGTTATATATAAAACAAGAATTTCTTGACCCAAGTTAACGTTTCTACCAGTGTATTTTATCATACGTGGAATAATATCATTAGTAAACTTAATTAACAAACGAAATAATAATAATTTAACACACTAATCTAAATTCTAATCACTTTTATCAGCTTGCAAGTTTCATTACAAAGTTAACACTTTCAAAGACACAGCATAGTTTCAGAGAAGACATTCATTCTTATTCACCTAGACCCAACACGTGTCTTCCGACCAATAGTTGTAGTTTCAGCTATAGTTAGAAATACTTACTCGTGCTGAATGCCATCGCGGAATAATCTAAACTTTAAGCTCAAACGTGGACTTATTGAATATCGGTTGTTTATTTCTTTTATCAACATTTCTAACACCGATACTATTATTATAAATATAACTGATCTTGATGAAATTTGGCAGGAAAATAGTTTGCATCCTGAGAAAGGACACATGCTACTTTGTATCCTGAAAATGTTTTAATTATACAATTACTTTAGTTAAAAAAAATGGGTGTGACATTTGTAAGTGCGACCTATTTTATCAACTATCATAACAGAAATCTGTATTTCCTAACCTTCTTCCTCTTCTTCGTGGGTTTTATGTTTGATGAAGTCGCGGGTAACAGCTAGTTTACTAAACAAAATTATTCCCTGGTGGGTAATAAGGCAAAATACTGAACCGATTGTGATGGGATTTTTAGTGTTAGGAAGCCTGGTCTTAACACAGCATTAAAGCAACCAGTTGTGCGGATATTCGATGATTTAAAAATGCAGGTAAAAATTATAGTGCCATAATAAGGCAATAAGTATTCTTGGAGTTTCGATTAATGACCAATTAAAATTTCAAGAACTTTTTAATAAAAAAATTAACTAAATCGACTTGAACAAAAAGCGATAACCTAAATTCCTGAAAGCTTCCATTTATTATCATCTTAGCTTTACAAATTTCCACTGTAGCCATTAGAGCTTCTTGGCCCTAATACTCTTTGAAGGATGTTCGGTTAAATAGCACAAGTTACGTCTAGAAGTTCATTTACATTAAAGTCCCTTCCCATGCACAGGTGATCGATAAATCGAACGACAAGCCAATTACAACTGACTGATATTTAATTGAGTTACACAAGATACATTTATATAAATGCTCCCGTATGCATCACTCATGCTAACACGGTTGGCTTAGAGCCAAGATGCGATGCACCTCACCCAATATAAAACACATTAAAGTTCGGCCTGGACGTTACGTTTGTCACCGCTAGATGTCGCGCCCACACCACACTATGTGTGTATGTGGTGCCATCTATTGACCTAGTTGCTGTACGAAAACTGCTAGAAGCTTTTGTTGGAGTACAAATAAGGAGGTACATTTTTATTTAATTAGGATATGTTTGCACTGCTGATTTTTCTAACAATTATAATCAGGGCTGCGGCCATCTCTTATAATTTTTTACTGTTCAACTCTTTCACTGTATCTAAAAGGTAACACAAGATATTTCGTCGCCATTACGTTTTTAGAATTTATTTAAAAAAATCATATTGGGCTTAAATTCATGTAGAATTTAATTGTATCGGTTTTGTATTTTAAATTACGCAACTTTCAATACCCTTCATTTTTTGTATAATATGTCCTATATCTAAAATCATTTATTATCGTGTTATTTCAATTTATTGATTTTTAGAAGAAAATAAATATAATTTTTAAAATATGTACACCACCCTTGAAAGTAAAAAAATAAAAATTTTGTTACGTTAGGTAACATAAGAAATAAGCAGTGACGATAACAGTAAATCAAGTCGGAAAAAAGTTTGCCGCCAGCGCGCTCTTTTTAAGTGAATTTGCAGGTATAGCTAGTATTGTATGTGTATATTTGCGATTATTTACAACTCAATAGCATTTTCTTTTGTAATCGTAAACCGTACGAATATTTTATTTCGTGCAGTTCTAAAAGATGCATTCCTTGATTGAATCTTCCGTACTAAAAACTACAAAGTTTTCAAATTTACTAGTTAAACACAAAATCAGAACAATGTTTAAACCGGGAGTAGGTGTGTAGAGTATCTGAGTTACCCTTTTTATGTTTAACAAATATTAATAGTAATGTTTTGTTAAATTTTATACCTTCAGTTGCTGCCTAACATTGTAACCAATGTACTCCACTAAAATGAGCTCCATAAAGTCAGTGGCATATCATTTTTTATCTATTGTTTGGAATTATAAAATTAATTAAAAGTATTTGGGTGGTACCTAATTTATTACCTAAGAATCGTCTATTTGGCACCATATTCTCTCCTACAGACTAAATTCAATTACTGTTCTTAACTGAGCGTGTTTGATACCGGGTTAAACATGGAATCAAGATAGCGTTTAAAAATGCATGGCGTAACGTATCAAGTGTTCTATGGAGACCGCCCGTTAATATTTGAGAGGCTGTCGGAAACAGTCTACATACTGCAGAATAAACGTTATTAATTGATGGCAGCGTGAAAATTAATTGAATCCTTTTCCCACACCAGGGCTGGATTTAATAATAAAATAATTCGATCACGAAACTTAAACTGAATTGTTGAAAATTTATAAATAATATACACTTCGTGGTTAGGTTAAAGCAGGGCCTTAACTAGAGGTTTTGGGGCCCCGGGGCAGCAAGTGATCGAGGGGCCCTTTATAAAATTGTTTTGAACAATTTTCATGTATGTAACAATTTTCGAAAAAAAACAAAGTTTTACGATAGAAATATCTATGTTGATTGAAGAGGTACCCTTCTAGATTTGAGATGGGCAAAGTCGTTAATCACTTCTTCAAAATCTATGTTTTTGAGCATATCACATTCTATGGACATCAGCAACAAACTGGTTAATCTTTCTTGAAGCATTGTACTTCTTAATTCTTTTTTATTTATCTAAACATGCTGAAATAGGAAAGCCTGATTTTCGGGCGAGAGTAAAGTAGCTTCGCGCATGCAAAAGCTAATAAGTAAGGAAGTGGGAAAGAGAGGCTATCAATCCAACAAACTAGAAAAATTATCTCAGAAATGGTTAAATTAAATAATTTGATATTCTAAAACCATTAACGTGTAGATTTTTTATTTAACAAAAAGATTTCAGAAGTAAGATAATTTATATTCATTTGTCACAAATATAAGTAGTATAAGTTATTTCATTACTTTTCACAAGAACTATCTTTATAACTATCTTTTCATGAGAGTATTTCAACATCAAATATGAAACTAGATAAATATTATACTTTACAGTACCAGTAAAGTGTTACAATAATATTTACCATTATCCTTACAATTTCATTACACTATAACTAATATACAAAATAAACACATTTCTTTCGTTGTGAAAATAAATACATTTGTATCGTTGACGTGTAAACAAAATCAGCACAAAAAGCACCGTGGAACGTGTAAAGTAGAGAACGTAAGACGTACAGACGGGTAGGAAATAGTGTGGTAACACTGGGACAAGACACGGGGTAGAGAGTTTAGGTCATCCATCAACGGACGACGGGGTTTATTAAGCGAGACAAAAAGACGACACGATCAAAGTTCACTCAAGAGATGGCACTGCTGTGGGTATCGGTAAATACGTTCACTGCAATGTAGGTACGTAGAAAAATGTAGATGGATAGATTTTTGTATAATGTTTTCTTAAAAGTATTTGCCAACCATAATTTTATTCAAAAATTTAAATACTTAAATATAATATTAGTGAAAATGTATGGGATTAAAATAAAATCAGTTGATTCAGTTTAAAAGAGCATATTTTCAGCTTTTAAATGCTTCTTTTAGATTCGAATTTTGATTATTTTCCATAGAGTTATTTAATATTAAACAAAAGGTATTATTTTTTAACTAATATCTAAAAACTCTGTAGAAAAATATCGGCAGTCAAATCTAAAAAAAAAAAAACATAACAAATATATATACAGTGAACAACCAGAGTGTTTTCAGACATTTTGAAAAAAAAAACAATGGCGAGTCATTGAAATATATATCTAATTTAACTGTTTTACGACCATTTTTTGCCGAGATGTAGCCATTCTAAAATACCTAAAAATATTGAAAAAAATTAGTGATCCCTTAATTTTTGAGTTTAGTATAATATAATATGGATAGGTAATATAAATTTTCATTGCACCAAAAAATATAACAAAAGTTTATTTATAAAATACATAAAAAATCGCACACTACATAAAATATAAAAACTAAACATCACAATCTGCGATTTTCATTTTAAAATTCCACACACAGAAATTTCTTAACTGACTTATTTAAAAACCATGAAGTCCAATTCGATTTTATTATGGATACGTGTTCAATAAAATCGTAGGCATCCAGCCAAATCATATATGGATGAAGTTAAAAGTGAATTCGAAGAGAAGGGGAGGGGGGTAGTGTTAAATATAAAACGGGAATAAAGCGGGTATGAGTTTGTCTGTTTCACCTCCGATATAATCTATTATTCAAAGTTCGACTTAATAAATTTGATATCTTTTAAAATTTAATAATAAAACGACAATACTACGACGTAAGACGTGCAAAGCAGTGAACGCAAATAGAATATTGAAAAGGTACAAGTAGATACAGTTCTTTGAAGAATTTCACGAAATAAAAACGTTTGAAATTCTACCTCAAGAGTTTGTTACAAAATATAAGTTATATTTAAACAATTATGAATCGAATTTTAATTTTGATACTTTTAAGGATATACTGAATTTTATGATTCTTCACGGCTTAGCTCGCGTGTATTTCGAAATTAGCTTTTATACATTTGTAGGTGTTACATTCCACCTCGACAGCACCTCTCTCTATCGCACCATGTTTGTTTTATCACTGATTTGACATTGTGTATCAATGAAATACTCAGTAAAATCGGTTCAGTAGTAATTCACTAGTTCTTTGCACGTGTTTAATGATAATATATCAGCTTTGTTACTACACTAATTGCAGGGTCGTATACTTTCGAAGAGTAAATGTTTCATCAAAATCGGTTCAGTAGTTTTTGAGTTTAGTCGAAAGAAACACACAGACAAAAACAACTTGACAACAAATTCGAAGGGGCATTCACTGTTTGAAACCATAAAATCTTAGAATTAACATAGATTTTATAACAATTGATTTATGAGAAATCAGTATTAATAAAAATTAATAATATTAAATGATAAAAAATATACTTAACCGACTTTGGTGATACTTTCACTATTTGAAAGTTTATGATCTTTTATAATAAAATGTATAGAAAAATTAATGTTAATGTAATAAAAAAAATTTAAATTTAACGATTAGGACAGGCACGTGATAAAAAATACAATTGATATTTTTTTAATAAAATGAACCCGCTAGGTATATTAATAATATAACGTATAAAATCAAATTATAATTTGTATTCATATGTAATAACTGGAAGAATTGCTTGAGAAATTAATTTAGTATGGTTATATAGATTACACAACGTTTATTTTCATTAAGTATTCCAAACGCATAGCGTTAAAAACGACAAAGTAAATCTAGTCAGTTGTGAAAAAATGTTCACCCCAAAGATTCTAATATAAAAGGGAAGAGAATTATATGTATACCCTACCCACCCTAGAGATGCAATATTGCAACATATTTCTTTCCAGTGCTTTGGGGGAGAAGAAAATGTAATTAAAGAATTCTTACAGATATTATGTCTACAAATATTGTCACTGCAGTTAGTAATATGATGAATGAACATATTTTATATCTATACAGTGTTGTAGTTACTCTGTAAAAAGAATATGTAACAAGTTGTTAATTATAATTATTGAACAATTTTAATAAACACTGATAAAGTATTCAGATCAACTACCTGGCATTGGTTAACTATTTAATTTAAATACACTATTATTGGTAATTAAATTGATTAAATAAAGAGTTACTTGTTTGTATTACAAAAAATAATCCCGTCAATCACAAAAACAGTAAACCTTGCTCTTATAGCGGCCATAACTGGTGCCAGTACTTTATAACGACGTGTGGTGCATTTTGAAATGCCTCATCGAACTAACTGGTTAATTATAAATTAATCAAAAGTGTCGTTTTTTTCCCCTAAAAAACAACAAAACACTACCGACTGATTTAAAATTTATCAGTTAGTTTCAAGGATTTAAAAATGTACCAATCTCACGTCGTAATATTTAATCAAAGGTTTCTAATTTCAAATTTACCCAATCAACTTGAAATACATTGTATAGGTATAATTTAATAATACATTTTATTCCAACATTACAAGAAGCAACACTTTTCGTAAGCACACTGTATTTTTAAATGCACTAAAGAAAAATAAAAGCCACTCGATGATAAAATTTTATTTTATTACAATAACACAATTTTGCTTTAGGATTTTACTACTTCACAACACACAAAACACGTATGCCAGACACTATTCTAAATATAAAATAAGGGAATCCTTTCTACGACATAGTTTGAGTAAATTTTATATGAGTTTAAATGACACGCTGTCTACAATAGTGCGTCACAGGTACATCTAGCACGTATTTTGTCAGATATTCGTTCGACTTATTCTTGAAATCCCTGGGCTGTATTCTAAAAAGAACACATATGACTGTCACGACACCTACATTATCTGAATGTCTTCAATTCACATCCAGTAGGCTCTGAATACGAAAAATGACGACGGAATTGAGAAAACAAGGCACATAACCACTTATTGAGTTTTGTATTGTCTTTCTAGGAGGCGCCGCGTCTGCCGTTGAGTATACGAAAGGGGATATGGAAGTGATGTTATAGATTGTTCCAGTATTGCAACTTGCGTGATAAAGTGTATTGTAGTTGCGTATACTATCATAAAAATGTAATACAAGTGAACGTTTGAAAATATCAATATTTTTATTTAAATAACTTTACAGTTTTTGTGTTATATATGTTACAGGTGAAGTCCGCGGGGTGTGCAAAGTCGACACTGCCCGGGCAATGTCAGCATTGCATATCGTTGCTGGGCAAAGTCCGCGGTGATGGTAAATTAACGAACTTGACCCGGTTTCAAGCGGGTATTGTCGATAATGATAAAAGTTCGTGGGCAATGTCACCGACAATTATTTATTTAATAATTTCGCCCGGTTTTAAGCAGGTATTGTCGACAATGTTAAATCGTCGTGGGCAGTTTTTGTAATGTTTTTGATGGTTTTGAAACAAATCGTATACCCATTTTGCCACCACCTCCCTAAATATGTGTGGAACGTGTTAGCCCGACTCTGCAAGCTGTGCGTGCGGTAGACAATACCCAGACTGTTTGCGCATTCCGATGGCCACCGATGTTCATTTGCATACATTCGCGATAATTTTTAATCTAACACTTTGTGAATGACAAATGTCTGTTTGCTTATGAACGTTTTATGTTGTCCGCAGAAACTGGATGGTGTGAGTGAGCTTTATAATTAATCATTTATATACAAGTATGTTTTTTTATCTCTGTGGAAAAATATTGATAGAAAAAGTTGGAATGATATTGCAAAGAATATAATATAAATAAATAGTAGTATAAATTTATGTAACTCCTTTAAATAATTTTTTTGGCAATTATCAAACAGATAATGGATTGAAGTCGATAAAATGTATTGAAAAATGAATATCATAAAATTCAGAAATAATTTATTATTGTTAAAAGTACATCATTAGAGTAAAATATGAGTTATTGAAATATATAGAGATACAGCAATAATATCTTACACAATTTCAGGAAAGAGTCATAAAAATAAATTAAAGCAAAACACAGAAAAACATCCACCAATTAATCGATGCTTTCAACAAACAGCACAAGATGATATTTTCGTATATGTAGTCAATAAATTGAATGTTCCCTTTGTAATTCAGAGATTTTACACAGAACAATAAAACACTGAGGAGAAGCTAGAATTGCCGCAAAAGAAATCTACAGGATGATCAGTAATAGTAGTTTTAAAAGTGCTATACTTATTCCTTGTACATGTAAATTGGATTGGAGAATCTATAGTTATTCTATAAAAGTTCATTACGAAAACTTTTATGTGGATTCCACGCGGTATTTCGAAATCGGTGAATGTCCAGCGACCTAATGTTCAAAATATAGAAAGACAAGTTAGTTCTCTCAATAACTCCTTGACCAATCAGATTTTGCGCAGGAATTACCTCACCCAGGGGATATATTCAAATGTTATAAATGTATAAATAGTATATAAAAAAATAGATTTTTCGAACACAACTCAATTATAAAACTATAATACCTCTACGTCTTATGTTCTTGTATTTTAGTCGATATTTGTATGACGAGTTGAAGTCCACTACAGGAAATTTTACTAAAAAATTTCGAATTTTTGATTTCGTTAAAAGTATGTTTATTGTATAGAAAATGACGTGAAAAGTTGAAATTTTCAAACCGCAGGTCTGTATCTCAAACCGTTCTCAAGATATAGCCTCTCAAAGTTTTAGTTTTTTCAAAATTTTGAAGAAAAATGGCCCTAACTTTTGAACGGATGGTCGGAATTGATTTTAGTTGACGGATTTGGAATCAGCGTGTCAAAATCTATATAATGACATGTATAATACCTTAAACTTCGAGAAAAAAAATTTCGCGAAAAATCGAATAAATTCAAAGGGGTATACCTTAAAAAAATGTCGATTTTTGACCAAAATTTTTTTCTCGGATTTTAAAGTATTATACATGTCATTATATAGATTTTGACACGCTGATTTCAAATCCGTCAACTAAAATCAATTCCGACCACGCGTTCAAAAGTTATGACCTTTTTTCTCCAAAAATTTGAAAAAACTAAAACTTTGATAGGCTATATCTCGAGAACGGTTTGAGATACAGACCTGCGGTTTGAAAATTTCAACTTTTCACCTCATTTTCTATACAATAAACATACTTTTAACGAAATCAAAAATTCGAAATTTTTTAGTAAAATTTCCTGTAGTGGACTTCAACTCGTCATACAAATATCGACTAAATACAAGAAAATAAGACGTAGAATCATTTAGTTACTGTATAAATATATAAGAATTTATTTAAAAAAGTAAAAGCTTGAGTTTAAGGTGTTTCATAACTAGTTTTTTTTTTGTTAATAGGAGGGGGAGGATTGACAAAATATGCTTCCCTTATTAAAAATTTCACGCCTACCTTGTCTTTATATACCTTGCCTACTGCGTATAATAATAGGAGGTAGCGTTAATTTAGGCTTTTTATTATTTTCTAATAAGTTGAGTAGTTTTCGAACATACTTGAAACTGTACATCGGGACGAGACTTTCCTCAGTTTTGGTCTAGAATGAGACGATGTTAAGTTTATTTATGTCTCAGCAAGAATCTTGGTTTTCAAAAGAATTAATAATAAGTAAAAATTATCATTTGATATGAATTTTTAAATGAATAAATTAGAATGAAATGTTTGGAAAAAAAATTCACTACATATTTATATATAATTTGTAGGAATTATTTTCATTAAGTTAAACCTCATTTCTTACTCAAATCTTTGAACTGACCCTCGTGTATTTTTCATTTTTATTGTTTACAAACCTCTTATTATCCCTGAACAATTTCTTGCCATCCTTATGATCTCCATCATATACAGGCTTAAAATCTAATTTTGGACATGATCCGTTAGTTCACCCTGTACAAGATTTGAATGAACCGTTGCTACCAATACGCTTATGGACGACGATACATAGCGAAGCATTTCCCTACCCGAGTCGTTTATCCAGAGTCTGTGACACTAACCAAGATCTACGGCAGCTTGATAACACTCGCTCGGCGCCACCGATTAGATTATGCGAAGGGAATACACCTACACCCCCACCCTCAGTTAGAACACTCTTTTGTTTTAAAAACTTGTCACTCGATCTACTTGGATTTTATCTGTTGAGTTATGGGATTGATATTGCTTGGATGTATTAATTACTCTGTTGTTATCGGTTTTACTTTGAAAGTGGTGATATTTTTCCGAAGTAGCAATAATTTGTCGAGTGGATAACATGTGTGTAAATAATTGCTAAATGTTTTGTTTTATGAAAATGCATATTGTATAAAAGAAAGTGAATGAAAGTTTTCCTACTTTGTTTGGAATGTCATTTTTTCGATTTGTTTTATATTAATACCACTAAGGGTTTTGCCTCTGGGAGCTTCGAAAACCAATCTTAATAACTATGATACTGTTTCTAAAAAAATAATTGAACAATTTATGCTTTTCCTGCGTTACAATATGATAACTAAATTTATGAGGTATGAAAAATTTCAATAGTTTTTTTTTTTAGATTTGCAATCAACATTGTGCAGCCAACTTCATTCGTTATAGGACAAACACACAAACAAAGGTTATTACGGTTTAGATTTGTAAAAAAATATATATAGTAAAACTTCGTTAGTACGTTTTTAAAGTGAATGAGAGAAAACACGTATTAACGAGAAAAACGTCCCTTTTAACATGGGGTCTTATGGAAGAATGCCGGGACCTAAAAGAGAAAAAAATGTATTAACGAGGTTTCACTGTACTTACTTTTTATTTTTTATTGTCTCTGACTAGACTCGTGGTTACATTTTATAATTTGTTTGTGAGCTTTAACAACAGTTTACAAAAATTAAAGAATTTTTAAGAGTAAAAAAAATTACAGAAAACAGATTTTTATAATTGCACGTCGCTTTAAACCCGCCCTAAAAAAACAGGATCCATATTTTGAAGGGAAAAAAGTAATCATTGAACATTTTGGAAGGGCCAACTGCCTACTACTGTTACTCTATTTTATCGTATGACAATTATCAATAAAACTAAAATGAAGATAGTTTAGTGAAATCGAGATATTCTGAAAAAAGGAGAATTATTTTCATCTTTTGATATCAATTTTACTCTGTAATCCTATACTAAAACCATGCCAATGTAAAAACCGAACACTTCAAATAGATAGAAAAAGCTCCACTATCTCCGTATAAAGCAACCTTATTTCCTTTCAGTGTATCACTTTTTTGCGATCGACAAAAGTGGAAATTTACACCAGAAGTAATAAAACGTTTGTCGCATCCGCAGTAATCCGAGAGTTGGGGTTTATAAAAAAAATCAACAACCCGTATAAAAAAAACCACGAGCTATGTAAAATACGTACGTTCTGTTATCTGACAGAAAATATGCATTGAAAATTTCGACATTAATCAAACATCGATTTCCTATCAGACAAGTTGTATGCGCACATGGTTACAGAATGTGAATTTTAAATCAGTGGCGTCGTTTTTAAGCAGTTAAATCACTGATTTAATAAATAAAAAGTGAGTATATTTTTGGTCAAAATAAAAATCAATCAACATGTGATTTACTATATAGTACTCGACATTTCAAACTGTTATATAATAATTCATTGGATCGATCAAAAAATACAAAAAATTATGTATTCCTATTTTCTTATATTATATTTAAGAAAAAAATTAAAATAAAATAAATCTTATTTCAGAAAACAATAATTTCTAATTTTCCAAAATCGGTACAAGTAAAAGTTACCAGAAATTAAATAGTTGGCTGTCGATACCATGAAGTCAGTGATAACTCAAATGTCCCGCAAAACAGACGGAAACTTTTTTGTCTAGCAAGATCTGATTGGCTGACGACGTGTACTGACAGTTCTAAACTATATTTTCGAATTCGAACGATATGATGGAAATCGTGATAACGATTGAAATATTTTTAGAGTCGAACAATAGAAGGAGCGTTATTTTGTATACCTATCAACCCACGTTCACCTATTGCAGCTATATCCCTATATTTACATCATTACATCTCTATTTTAGTAACCTTAAGTTATCAGTCAACATTCAGGCGGGAGATAATTATAAAAGCTCGGTAATTGTTTATTTATTGAAACCGGGCATGAATATTTAATTTAATTATCATTTTCGATTTTATTTTATTTTAAATTTGTTAAAATGTTTACATATTAAAAATTTTTTATTTGTCAGATTTCATTTGATACTCCACTCGCCAAGATTGAATAAATTTTTTTTTCGTAACATATGTATATGCCCCCATCAAAGCCCCAAAACCTTAACATTTCATTTTTATAACTCAGGTCTATGATTGGTCCACTATTTACTACACTTGTGCCAAATCTCAGCTTTCTAGGTAGTAGCAAAACTGTGACAGACAGTGTTCTTTATTCCGATTTTGGTACGAAACACTAAAAACAGATCAATTTTCTAAACGTCCACATGAAAATATATTCGATAATAAAACTCATTACCTTCTAATCAAGCAATAGGTATTCAACGTTGACCACTGAATCTAAACAACTCCACACCTTTTGTTAAATTCTCTTCTATTCTGAAATCCCCAATAACAATAAACAAATACACGCCAATGGGTTTTGTTCAACCACAAACACTTCGCCATTCTTCACACGTTCCAATAAAAACAGTGTCTGATTCATGTAAGTAAATAACCATTTTTCAAGGGACCGTGAGGGCAAATGTTTCTCCTCCCCTCCGGGGCGTGATGAAACATACAATTTGTGCACATCGAATCAAACAAATGCTGAGCTTTCTACGTCAGTGAAATAGTTCAATCAATCCGAGATAAAACTGTTAATTTTTTTTCTACGTATCAACTGTGCTGAATAACAAATACGTTCGTCTATTTTGATTTGGTGTCACTAATGAAATAAACGAAATTTCATTATTGAATAAAACATTTTTTGCTTGTTTTTAATTTTTAGGTAATTAAGTATGCTGACGTTAATTAAATTAGTATTTCTATTATTTCGCATTAGTGATATTAATCTATGTCGAAATTTAAAATGTGTACATATTTTTGTAATATCATCCTAATGTTACCAAAACAAGTACAAACGTATTATGTTACTATACAGTATGTTTAAAAATAAACCCCTTAACCATTTATTTCTAGATATATTTGAGATAGCTATGAGTATAAATATGTAACATTCAAGGAAAATATGATTCTAAACACAGTAACTTTATATGTTGCTATTTTCTTACTAGAGTAATCTTATATCTTATAACATATCATTTCAAAGGTATTTCAGAGCTGAACTCATTTTCAGTTCTGTAATCAGATTTTAAATAAAATGAGCATAAAAAGGTATGACTGAAAGTTTCATATAGTTATCTCAAATAGAATCAGAGATAAATGATTGTGGTTTTTATTCTTATATCGGCACGGAGAAAAATAGAGTAGATTATTTGATAAAAATTACAGTTGCCGATTAAAAATTTAAATTAAAAAAAAAATCAGTTTTAACATGTACTGTCAATTCAGTAACTTTTAGTAATTTTTATAATACGCAATTTTTACATTATTCGTAAATATAATATAATTTATTTAACTAATTATTCTTAAGTTGAATTATTTGTTAAGTGCTATAAAAATTATTTAATTTCAATTGTAAGTACATTTTTCTATTTGATACTTAAATTTTTATTAAAAGACAATACAATAAATACTACGATTGTGTAGAATTAATTATATTAATAATATATTTTTTATTGGTATAACAAATTAAACTATACCGAAAATATAGATTTCGATCCTGCACGTAAAAATTACTATTCATATTGTAATTTTCGTAACACGTGGTCTAGTAATATATAAAAATAAACGCATTAACTCTCGTCAGTACTGTGTTTTCAGTTTGCTTTTATAAGTAGAAGATCTTAGAAAAACCAAACAAATGGTAAGTTACAATATATATAAAATTTATATTAAAGTATACATATATGTATTTAGTTTCAGATCCCCCACCACCAGTGTGTATGTGCGTGCGTGAGAGAGAAATGTGTCCATACTGCACATTACTGAATAAAGATGGGTAAACACACTTATCTCAACAAATGTTTTTTCATATATACAATACAACGTTTAATTTTTACGATGCAGCATAGTAAAATTTCACCAGATCCTTTACAATCTATATTATTATGGAATAATTACAAAATTGTCTCCCGTTTTAAGAATACTAAATAAAAAGTAATATTTCTTTAAAAATTGAGTATAATAAACCAGATTTGTAATACTTTTGACTAGGACTGTACATGTAACTCACAGTTCGTGTGCAATCAATCCAAATAAAACTGCAATTTTTTATGCTCACCACTCTGAATTCCGAGCAGCCAGTACTATAATTTAACTCTGTTGTTTTAATATATACTTCTTTTAATTTGCACTGCTTGATTTATTTGCCTGAATTGCATTGGGTGTTTAGACAGAAAAATCGCTTCTCCCTCGACGAAATTTGCGTAATGAAACTTGGTTTTAGCAAAACGTTCTCAGAATTATATCATTATGATTTATTTATGTTTATATTAGTGTTTTTATAATGAGGATCATTTTTCATCTTGGTATATATACAAAATTTTACTGTCATTTTAAAAAGATTTTAATAATAATATAAGTACAATACCGCCATATTGAACGTATATCATAAATATTAATACCTAATTAATATTAAATTAAGGTACTAAAATAAAATGGGGGTTTATTGGAACATTTATTATATTATTTTTTATTCTTTATATATTTTGAATAATTTAATATTAGGTAAGTCTAAAAACATCCAAGATAAAAATTATTAAATATAAAAACAAAATACAACTAACTAATTTAAAATTTATGTTTGTTGCATGGCGGCATTTCAAAATGTACCAATGACACGTCGTTATATTTGTTCAAAGGCTACAACAATACTTCTAATTCGCCCAAAGGTATATAACTTGAAATATACTGTATATAAACATTTGAATTTTCATAGTACTATATTGTGCGTCAAATATGAAAAATGTGACAAAAATCACGTAGTAAACTTAATCAATAATTTCTTTAAAAATTTTAAAACGTTGTTCCAGTTTTATTTTCAAATTTATATTTAAAATCTTTAATCGTTGAAAGAAGTTAAAACAAACTTTTACTTTTTTACTCTTTAAATTCAAAACAAAACAAAACAATCCGAAAAGTAATCTCTTAAATAGTACCTTGAAGAAAAAACATATTTCAAGAATTCAAATCTTACAGAAACACAGGGCCGTAACTACCATCGGGGCAACCGGGGCGGTGCCCCGGGGCCCCCGAAGAAGGAAGGTATTTTTTACGAAATCGGATTAAAATAAGTTTTGAGTTATACTCATTTTGATTCAACATGGAGAAAATTTTATAAAAACAAAAACCCAAGAAATTATATTTTTAAAACATTTATAAACTTATCTTTAGCGCCACCGTATATATTTTTAATATGACTAATTTTTTTTTTATTATTTACTGGTGTAATTTCAATTGTTTACAAAAAATATTAATAATTAAAAATTGAAAGCATTCACTTTTTTATTGAAAACATACATCAAAATTGTCCAAAAAATATTTTTTTAAGAGACCCCTTGATCACTTGCTGCCCCGGGGCCTCAGAGCCTAGGTACGGCCCTGCAGAAACACTCATTATTTATATTTATTTTTAATTACAAAATACACCAATGATTGATAATTATGTCCGTCCGTACGACGATTTGATAAATAACTGCCAATTTGTATTAAAAGTACTCGAGTATTTCGAAAGTGATTCACAGTTAATTGAAAAAGTTGAAGGCGATTGTTGCCAGAGATTTATTATTGCTCAATTGATGTCGTTTATATGTCAACCTGGTCTCTATGGCTGCTCTACTTGTACTGAGCTAATTTGTACCTCTGACAGCTCTTGCTATCCATCACTGTTTGAGTTAATAGCATTGTACTGACCGTTCAATAGATGTCTCTATGTGCTTTTATAATATTCCCGTTCATGTTATATTTCACTTGCAGCAAACGTACTACATTCTTTAATCTCGCAGAGCTTTGTAGAATCGTATTAGAAATGTTTCAATCTAAATGGATTTATTGATACATATTTGATTTTGTATCGTATTATTTAAGTAAAATTTTCATTAGTAATTATTTCTCGAAAATATAAACTTTATTAATAGCACTTCCCGAGAATGATTTCAATTAGACCTCAGCGACTTTAAATAGCGGCAGAAATTTCCAAAATTCTTCAAATGGCTTAAGAAAAAATGGGAGTGCATTTCAAACCTTTCTTTTTCAATGTATGCAGGAATTAACTTGAAATTTTTATTTTGAATATGTTAAAAAAATCCATGAAAAAAAGTTTGGAAAAAATGGAGTTTGAATCCTTAAAGATATCTCTTTCTGGTGGGTATATTGGGTTTTAAATGATTTTCAAAAAGTATATTTATTTTGAAGAATAAAGGGAGAATTTTAGGGGAAAATAAAGTACAAGATATTTTATGAAATAAACGATGGTTTATTATACAAATTTGTTTAAAAAAATCGTAAAAAATTAAGAAATCGAATTCGAAAACGGGTTATTATAGTGGGTTAAACTGAACATAGATAATACCGAAGAAATGCAATTGTTTTTCCACGAACTATATTTCTACCTAATACATAGTTTCAATAAATACATAAAAACTATATACAGACGAATTGAGAACATTGCTCGGTTAAAAAAGCTTAATATTCAATCAAAATTGATTTTATTTACTTACAGCTAACAGCAACAGGAACTAGTTCCAATTTTCAATATTTCAACATACCTGAAACAAAATAAAAAATATTATTAAAACATCATCGAAACAATTTTTTATCATAAATAATTTCTATTTGAAAACATTAAAAAGGGTCGAATATGTTGACCAATTAAATATCAAAAATCAAGGAAATCTTAAAATAATATTCACAATTAATATATTTTTCACGTTAATCTATATAAATTGTTCATCCAAACTTTACTTTCTTGCAACTTTCCATATTATTGTACGCAGTTAAAAATGACAAAACTTTACCTGATATCAATCAAAACTTTGTCATTTCAAAGATTGAGTTAAACATTTAAAACAATATGACAGCTTCAGTAGAAGATTTTTGCTTTTATGTATTATTTACGTAAGAAATAAAGCCCATTGTGTTAATAAATACAACAGTGATGATGTACAACAATGAAATGTTGATGATAATTAAAATAATGGACTCAAAACAAGATCAAGTCTGGCTCTGAACAATAATCATTTGTTAAACAAAAGGTAATGGCTATATATTACATTAATATTACAATGTGTATTTCACATATATTTGCATTTGCTCTGTTTTAATTCAATGCATTTATTTGTACTTACAAATATTATGGTTTACAATATTTTTGTTTGTTTTAGTTATTAACTGTAATAAATGTATTTATATTAAATATAAAATTTGTACCATGGTACATTCTTAACAGACATTAAAAAAACATATCAAATACTGTTATAATATAGGTAATATTTTATAATAACATAATTTAGCAAGAAATTAAAAATTAAATTACTGGATACTATATTAAACATATTAAAAAAGACTAAGAAATCATTCTTAAATTACATATTGATATAATTTCATTCAATTTTAAGTAAAATTAAAATTATGATGAAGGATAATTTAAAATAAGTATATTTATTCTTTACCCGTATTTTCTGTTTTGTTTAAAATTCGCATATACAAGATTTTAAAATATTTAAATTCATGAAATAAAAGAAAATCAATCTATCAAAAACGTTACACCATTAAATTGCTATACTTTGATCGTTCTACTTTTTCGAGTATCTGAAAGTCTAATACTACCTCTTCGCAATTCTAATAATATTTAATTTTTTACGTTCCAGGAAAAATTAATCAGGCTTAAAAGGAGACAAACTGTGCGAGAAGTGATGACTGTCAGAAAAGGAATTAATGACACTGTTTTCACTGATTTGGGAACTGGCAAAAAGGCGTCACTAACTTTTCATTTCGGTTGCTCAAACGAACACAAATTCTGCAAAAACCACTTTTCTCGTCGCTACTTCCTTCTGTTCTCTCTTGTAGTTTGTCAACTTGGAAAATATGTCTAGGATTAATATTAAAACTAGAGTTCTTGACGGTTTAATGTAATTCCGTTGCAAGATATTACCCATGTTTGAAGGGAATTGAAAAAGAATTGATTTAACGTATCTTTAAATTATTTTTGGATTTTTGAGATTAAACCAGGTTTTATTAATTTCTTCTCACAACGAGGGGGAGGTAGTATGAATATTTATTGTTTAATTGATAAAAAACAGATAAATTTTGTTAGGAATAAGATAGGTACATTTATCTGTAATTAATCAACAAATTAAGTACCTCGAAACGTATTTTAACTTCACTCCTGATGAAGATTTCTTGTGAAGTCGATGCACGTGACATTGTTTTATTATAATAAGTATATTGTAAGTCTTTTAATATAATTAATTAAGAAGAAGTTATGGTCATATCAATACAACATAACCCCATAATCCCGTGTCTGCATCTTGCCCCTCCTTCCTTTAAAATATTTTTGCATATTGCATGGGTGAAACTTTTGAAATAAAGGAACTACAAATCAAAATTTGTATAAAATGCCAGTCATGTAGTAACCTATTAATAGTGTATAGATAAATGTAATAAACTGTATTATATTTATGCAAATTATAATCACGGAATCGAAGTAACGGTCAATTAATTACACCCTCACCCCCTGCAAACACCACCATTAAATACACAGACAATGACAATTTAAAACGTGCCAACAATGCAATGTATTTTTGTAATGCACTCATTTACAAATTACAAAAAAGTAATTTGTTTCACCGCCCAACCAAAAATACATGGAAAATAACCATTGCCAATTTGACAAGCGTTCTGGCGAGGGTGGAACAGGACAGGCGCCATATGTGTGGTTAGAACCCCTACTCCCGAGTCGACCAATGTGTCCACCTTCTCCTCCCATCATTTCCGCCGTTTGGTCTCTCTCTCTCTCGTTCCTATACTAGAGTTATGTAAACAGAGTGACGCGATCGAATTCGTTTACGAACCTTGCTGAAGATTTCGATAGCACAATTGTACTGACAAGAAGTTTACGCAATAGCTGTGAATCTTTTTTGCATAGATATTGTTGAATTAACGTTAGATAAGTTTTATTTAAAATTTGTATTTTTGGGGTTTATTTTGAGTCGTTCGAAAACTATCTCAGATATTGGTCGGAACTACAAGTGCAACAAAATTGCGATACTTCCAAAAATATAAAAATTCAAACCTTTAAATACTGAAAATGAACTGAAATCTCAGATTTTTTGACTAACTCGTTTTTAAGAAAATAAATTTTAAACTTCAGTTGTAATACATGGAGTTTAATGGCAGTTTATTAAAATAGAATGTTAAAAAATAGAAAAATCAATTTGAAAAACAGTACGATTGATTTGAAAATTAAAGATATTGTAAAAAAAATTAAAGGGTAATAGGTTATGAGAAAAACAGAAGAAATAAATAAAAAATTATCATAAAAATTGGATTTTACTTTTTATGATAATGTTTAAACGAACATATCTTTAAAAATATTCGATCTATGAATTGAGCACTCGGGATCTTTTTTGTAAGAAATTTAATTCTCTATGATATGCTGCTGTAAGAAATTAAAATAAATAAATTTTTCAACGAGATATTCACGCATAAGTCAAAAAGTAATTTTTTCCCATGTTAATCAAATGGGAAAAAGACTCGGTTTGCGCCGTCCACAGGTTTGATCTATGAGTCTGAAATTTTGGGACAATTAACTTTTGATCCAAAGCTAAAACATAGGCCTGCGAAACCGAAAAAAAAATAAAATAAAAACACCTTAATATATAAATGTATATGTATCTACCTTGTGCATACATATATAGAGTTTTACAATATGTATCACATTTGATGATTCAAGTCATTAGGCTCATTACCACTAATTATGTACAACATGCAGCTGATGCGATCACGTGCTCAATTAACCGAAGGCTTGTACTGATTTGTCAATTTGTTGTAATAACACAGCGCGCTTTCGTTATGCTCTGATGGAATTATCAGGACGTCGCGCACTTCATTATACAATGGAAAATTATGTATTATTACATTATAATTACTTTCATGTTGTCTATATCAATGTCAATTATATTAGATTATTTGTATGTTTGTATATAATTTGTTATATATATATAAACTATACATTAGCGTCCGCAGGGGTGGAAAGGGCAAATGGCAAACTTGTCTCCCCCTTGCGATATGATATAATCTAAAATTCTAAAGCTTGCATCATTTGTCAAAAATATGAGATGTACATCTACAAGAACTTCAATTTTTAATGTGTCATATTTGTATATTTCATCGTTTTGTCTATAAAGCGCCAGTCGGACAGACACAGAGACCTAAAAACAATTATATCGGATTATTTTAAATGCTTGAAACTGGTTTTGTTTTCTTTAAAATTTTGTTTTATTTATGTATTATACTTAAAAGTTTTAGTTGTTAAAAATTTTCGTTTTAATTGTCATATTCTTTAAAATTTGTTATGTTTTGTGTGCATTGGCGTTGAATTTAGGATATATGGGAGTGCAGGTCTTGAATTTTTCGATAAGTTCGAAAAAATTATGAGAAAAAAATTTTGAATTATTATTTATGTGCATGAAAAATTTTAGGTCATAAATGCGGAATGTGGACTAATTTGGATTGGCCAGGCCTGTTATAGAGTAAACTAACAAAAAAAATGTCTGAATGATATTGAAAAACTGGTAGACACATAAATATAATATAGGTACCTACACCTACATAATTTCTGTTTATACAACATATACTATAAACATCTGAGCTTCTGTGAAGTTCAAAGGTCTTTTAGAACAATAATAATAATATCATGTTGAAAACTACAGCAATAGAATTTCACTAGCAACATAATATACCATACGAATATGCTCAATGTTAAGGTTGGTGTATTCATAATTCAAACTACTTCACTGCTTAAGCTACGTTAGTTTTTACGTGAGATAAGGCTTATATCCGCTACTAATAACGGTGTAACGAACGATATCGCCCTATTTGCTGTATACATCTTTGATAGTGCTGCGTTGAAGATTGTGCATAATTAATTGAGATATACAAGCTCTTCTGTCTGTCACTCATACATATCGCTTTATACATATATACCTTCATATACATTATGTATACAGGATTTACAATTAGTGTTCATATGTAGAATTCAACTTAACTCTCCGACGCAAATATTATAATATTTACATAAGGTAATGACTATTTTTTAATTATAATATAATTATTATCGATTACTACCATTTCTGAATATTAATCTATATATATGTATAACTGTCTTACAGCGTGATTTGATGGCGATCGGCCATATTTAAACTAATTATTAGTATAATTTATTTATTAATTATTATATTATCATAGTAACTGCTTTACATTGTTTCAAATTTGACGGTTCTTTCTTTTAAATCTTTTGTGTCGTAGTACTTATCATTTTGTAATCATTAGCAAGTGTCCATCACTGCGTGCTCATTACTGGTTTTACCTTTTCCATTACTGGAGAAAAAATATGAATGAAATAAAAGGCTATACTTTAAGGAACAAACTATATTTGCGGAGTTTGGAATTAAATTGATTAAATAAAGAGTTTACTTGTTTGTATTACAAAAAATAATCCCGTTAATCACAAAAACAGTAAACCTTGCTCTTATAGCGGCCATAAATGGTGCCAGTACCTTATGTGAGTATTATTAAATATCATCCTGTATATAAATCCACACACACATAGACTTGCTTCAAAGTTTAACCACAGATTCATGCATACATAGTCTCTTCTCTATTAATAAAGCCCTTGTTATATTGCGGAATAATTCACTTCAAAGAAATGTGTGCGTGCGTGTGTCCGTAAACTTACAAGCGTTTGTTTACGAGGTTAAATGTTACCGATTTAATTAAAATATCTGCACTTCTGTTTATGTAATGATCATTAACAAGGTTTGGCTTCCAACTACTTTGAAAAGTTCTTAGGATGTCTGCTACTAGCAATTGCAATCAAACCGAGCATGCACTTAAAGTATTGAAACTTTTAAATAGATCTAAGATTTTGACTAAAATTAAAATTAAATCTTAAGTAAAAAAAATTAAAAGGATGTGGAGTTTTTTAAATCTATCTTTTAATAATATCATCATGATCAGAAAACCCAACTCAATTTCAAAATTTTATCTTAAAAACAAAGGTAAGTAAAAAAAAGTACCTAATTACTTAAGTAGATTGTTTATTATTACACAAGTATATAAAATACTACCTATATTATCTGAATTTGCATGTAAACAATTTCTTAATTAAAAATAAAGCATCAGCCGAAGAGTTAAGGCTAAGATTTAATCAACATAAATAAAATCGACTAATTATTTTATTAAGTGTAAAGTTTGAAGCTATTTTACAAGTCTGGGAAGTTTTAAGAGAGAATGTTTTAGTACGTGGTACATCAAAGCATAACTTATTCAATGTGAAACTCAAATAAAAATAGTTAAATATTTTATTGCAATAAATAAATAAGAACAGTATTATAATTTCAATTTCAATTTCTGATTAATATCAATTATTTTATATTACAAAATAAATAATTTTAGATAACTCGATAACTATATTAGTGTTAAAATTATAGCCCGATCGATTAATTAGAATTTCGTTTCTGCATCCCACCAACAGAGAAAAACGCATTTAAGATTTAGAAAATATGTTATACTAACACGGCCCGTTCTTTTATATGTGCTATAACTTCGTAAATACTTTGAATTTCGTTCTACAATTTTCACAGTACACTCCCAATATATTGTACATTCAAAATATGTGAAAAAAAAATGAAAATTTTTAATCGTCACACCGCAATACTGCCTTAAGTCTTTCCACCCTTTTTCCAATCTTTTTCTACCGCGTAAATGTATATGAAATTGTAATTATTTAACTAAAATCAATACTGTACTGTTATAAAATTAACAACAAAATGGAGTCACATTGGTATTTGAATATACGAAAGGAAGACAGAGTATGTGAAAGTGATGAGTCTAGCACCTAAAGACACAAATCTGTCGACATGGAAGAGGGAAAGTTTCGCATCTCAAACTAACGTTAAGTTTTCGACCGTTATATAACATTACTTGGCAAATTTTAGACATGGTGAACAAGGCGTATCGTAGATTTTACTTAATATATGATATAGGTATATTATATCAGTGGATCCTAACATTAAGATATCTTAGGACTGCTTCAACATTCGTGAAGACGAAGTACTGGGTAGATCGAGTTAAGTTAATTCCAGTATTTTTTAAGTGTTTGTACTTAAATAAGGTACTGGCACTACTGTTTTAAATTTGACGATTTTTTCTTTTATATCTTTTGTGTCGTAGTACTTATCATTTTGTAATCATTAGCAAGTGTCCATCACTGCGTGTTCATTACTGGTTTTATTTATCCATTACTGGAGAAAAAACATAAACAAAATAAAAAGCTATAATTAAAAAAAACATACTATATTTGCGGACTTTGGTATTAAATTGATTAAATAAAGAGTTACTTATTTTATTGGTAACATGAGTTCATGAGAATTACAAAAAAGAAACCCGTCAATCACAAAAACAGTAAACCTTGCTCTTATAGCGCCCATAACTGGTGCCAGAACCTTACTTTAGTTTGTATTTTAGTACATTTATTAAAAATTTAATTATTTTTGTAATGTATTTAACTATGTGTAAGTAAATTTGAAAAAGTATTTACCTAAGCAGTTTTATAAAAGAACATTTTTTTGGTGATTTACTTGTACTTTAGTACATTTATTTAACAGATAGAATTTGGAATACATTATATTCTTATTTAAGAAAATATTGATTCTAGACTCGATGCAAGTTTTTTTCTGTGTACTGCAAATAGATAGTAAATATATTTTGAACGAGAAATTCTTACTATTTATCGATTCCAATTGTCAATTCGTACAACTTATATTCTATCAAATGAACTAAATATTTTATTGATGATATTAACGAAAAATACCGTCAGTTAAAGGTTACCAATAAACAACCATTTGTATTTTATTAACGTAAAAGCATTTTAGATTAAGCTCCAACTAAACGATCGTTTTTTTATATATGTTTATGTATATTGTATATATGTACCTACTACATGCATACAAACATGCAAACAGTGGCTGCTTCCAAAATCAGTTTTTGGGGTTTAAAAATTATATTATTAATAATACAGGGTGTTTCATAATTGAATGTCAATATTGAAGGGGGTTAATCTATACATGATTTTAAGACAAAAAGTTCAAATAAACATAGGTCCGTTTTCGCTTTATTTTTGATATACAGGATGATTAAGATTTTTATTATTAATTTTTAAATCATTTAAAATTGTTTTTTTTTTTATTTTTTACTGAAAAACAGTTAATGATACGAAAAAAAATCAGGAGATCTTTTTTGTCACAAAATAAGGCACCATTAATAAAATAATGTTTGTTTTTTGAAAAAAAAAAAACAGTGGCGTATAATCTTTTCATTCAAAATAATCAAGGTGATATTAATTGGGACGCCACTTGTTGAAAATTAATTTTTTTTTCAAAAATATGTGTTTCTACACCTTGTTTACACCCAGCAAGTTTTATAAAAATTTATAATGTAGTTTGAAGTTATTAAAAAAATGATAATTTTTCAAAAAAATCTTGATCGTCCTATCAAAAATAAAGCAAAAACGGACATATGTTTATATAAACTGTTTGTCGTAAAATCCTGCACAGATTAACCTCCTTCATTATTGATATTCAATTATGAACCACTTTGTATAATACAAAAAGTAATGATATATTAATTCAGCTTATCCATATATACTGCATATCCTCAAAAAGCGCCAAAAATAAAAATTTTTTTTTTCTAAATCAGGTATACTATGTACATACATAAGTGTTCCTCTTTCCGATTTTACTTTATGATTTCTGATTCACTAATTTATTTTTGTATTAATAAACCATTTTTCGGCATATTGATAAATCCACCAACCCCTTTTTATGAGATATAAATTAAATTTTCAATAGATATCTATTTAGGGCTTTTCAGGCGTTATACTCAAGCCCTACATATTTTGTATTATATATAAGAAGCGCCCCTGAGTGCACGTTTATATCTACATAATATAAATTTCAGGGGAAACGGAAGTTGGGAAAATGTGCATTGTTTACATTTAGAAGAACGTTATATATTTTATACACTGAGCGTGCAGAAGATAAAAGCCGATAACACCGCGAACGAAAAATAATGAAAAAATTGTCCATATTTCAAAAACTTAATACGATCAATAACTTGAACCGTAGCAACTTATCACAAAATATAACACAATTTCCAATCTGCCAGTTGAAAACTGATAGCGCCAGATGCACATTTTTCAGCAACTTACAAGCTAGATGTGTGTATGTTCTTTGTACTTTTGAATATATCAAAACTCTGTCTGGTCTTTTTTGTTTCTAGTTTCTTTGAGAAGAGTTTAATTCTATTTTGTGTCGAAAGATATAACTCTTTGAAAAATACGTATTGCATTTTATAGTTTATTATTCGCCTTTGATTTGTATTAATTAAAATTTAATACTTGAATATAATATGTACATATTTTTTATTTATAACAGTAATTTTCGAAAGGATTTTTTTAAATAGAAGATTTTAAATGTACCGAAATCGAAAAAAAAACACATATGCCCGGCTTTATACAGAATTATTAAACATTTATTATCTTTGATTATTAACAAAAACATTATCTCTATTGACTGATATCAACAGGTATATATTTTATCAATTAATAATGAATTCTTGAGTACAAACAAATACGTAAATAAGTAATAGCTTTCAATAATAAATATGAATATGAAATTAAATAATATTCACAAATGATCTCATAGCGTTTTTGTTAATATGTAAATGTATTTTGATATCGTTCTTCCCATTCCATGAACTTTATTATTCCCAATTTAAATTGAATCAAGTAACGACGTCAATTAAATAATGTAATCAAAGAAAACTGTGTTAAAATAAAACTCAAACAGAACATTGTTTATTTATGTTAACATATTTTGGAAATTAAATATAATTTACTTTTCTACTGTAAATGTATTCTGCGAAAATTCATCTTTCGTTTATAATAATTTATTAACATCTAACGAAATTTTATACTCTATAATATACACTCTTTACACACTAATAATTAATTAGTCTTTATCTCGTCTCGGTCTAGTCTCGTACACGAATCTGAGAGCTCAAACAGTCTCGGTTTCGCGTATTTTTTCTCTAAAGTAATATTATTTCAATAAAGAAATTTTGAGTGTGTTGAATGTTTCAACCAACAAATGTTTGATTATGAGGGGGTAATCGAATATATAGTAATATTTATTTGTTATTTTTGCGAGGCCTTCAAGGATATTTGAAAATCAACATCATTTTTTTTAAATAGGAACGTATAGTTTTTATTTGATAGTCTTTTCTACGTGACAAAAATTGACAACTTTTTTTGAACAGCCTAAACTTTACAAAATAATTTCAATATTTTGAATATTCAAGAATTAATTATTTATTTATTAATAAAAAGAAAATTATGTTGACCTTCAAATATCCTTGAAGGCCTCGCTAAAGAACAAATAAATATTACTATAAGATTAACCCCTCACAACCAAAAATTTTTTGGTTCTGAGTTAAAAATCTGTAACACTTTAAATGCCCCACCTTGTATACATATAACGAATCTTATATTATTTATTTCGTTATAACGGAATACGGGTATGTCGAACCAAACTAGTATTTGTCGATAAACAAAAAAATTCTATGAATTATATAAGGTTTTCGGCATTATCGGATATTCCCTCGGTCAAATTAAGCATTAAAACATTTTTTTCGTTAATACAACACAAAAACAAACTAAAATGTATAAAAAAAACAACCCACATTAAATAAATGAACGAATTAAAATTTAATTAATTTGTTACAAAAAAATCCCTTTGTAGATTGAAATCTTACAAACGGAATTACAAGCAGTTTTAATTATTATTACATTCGACAGATATCGGCACATAAATTAAAAATACACCTGCGATAACAGAATGGGCACCGGCGCGTGCTATAATTTAATCAGTGGTATTCAAACACTGTTTAGTATGCACCCCTATGTTATTAGATCGGGAGCCACATGATATATAACACCCGTTAATTTTTACGTGATTTCACTTGCAAAATATAGATTAAAGTATTTGATAAAAAATGCTGCCCATTTTTGAAACGCCATTTACTAAATAAAACGTCCTCCTATTTTGTTTAAGTCTGATAAACTCCCCCACCCCCTATTTTGGTAACAAATGATTATGTTACAGAGCCATTACTTTTCGGTAATGTACAACATTAAGTTTAACTGAAATTAAAATTGATTTTAAATATCTTGATTTATGAAATGTTTAATATTTTATTTATGTTCTGTATTTTCCTATACTCACATAAATATTGGGATTTTCGAAAACTTGGTTTTGTTTTTCAGAAGCCATTGCGACTAGCTTTATACAGGGTGATTTGCAACTAGTGTAAAAAAAATTAACAGTAGATCGAGGATGTTATTTTAAGCAAAAAATTTTATGTTAACATGTATCCGGAAAATCTTCGTAAGGGAGTTACAGCCTTCCAAAGATTTTACTCAAAATTAGTGTTTATTTAATAACTAGAGAATCCATTATGGTGCAGTTATGAAATTTGATAACCGGTTTAGTATTAATAAGTTCTATCGATTTTCAGTATCAAATAATAATAATTTAGACCAGGGGTTTATGGGGCCAGCGGGCCCGCCGAATTTTATCAAGTATTTTTTTGTATTTTGTTGGTTTCTTGTAGAAGATTATATGACACAAAATACACAAAAATATACGTTGTTCATTTTATGTAAAATAAAGTGTCTTCTTTTTTAAATCCACAATTTTTAGGCCATATTTATTTATCATATAACATATCTTGCTAGTGATATTAAGACAAATGAATGTTATAGGCAAATTCTGAATTTTGGTAAAACTAGTTCTGCTTAGGCAAAACTTTTTAAAACAGTTGGTAACGGGGAAGATTGAATCCCCGTTTTAATTTATATTAATCCTCAGCTTCGCCTCAAGAGTTGATTTGTAAATTAGTTTTGCCTAGGCAAAACTTGTTTTGCTTAAATTCAGGTTAAACCGGTAACATATACCACATCGTAAATCGTATATATAGGAAATGATTTAATCAATTAAAATTAAAAGGTATCACTTTACATAATTAATATTAACAATACAATACATTTAATCTTATTGCCAGAACGTGATTTTTTCAACGTATTAATTTATACAGTATTGTTCGTTTTAAAACAATTTCATTAACAAATTACACAGCCTCGGATGTATGTGTTGAACACAGGTAAAATGTAGTCTGGTTGGATGTTTGCATGGTATTGCGGCGTCTGTCAACATTGTATCTTCTGTATAAATAGTGTGCATATGAAACGCTGGACAGGAATTAATACGATGTATTGCTGACTCTATGTACATAAGTATGTACATGAATATCAAATAAAGGATTTTGTATATCTATACAAGTACTAGTGTAGATTTACATATGTTAAAATAATTTTTATATTTCTGATATTAGAAATATTATGAGCGTTTATGTTTTTTTTATTATCTACATATATAGGTATAATAGTATAAAACAAAGCCCCTCACCGCGCCTGTGTCTGTCTGTGCACGATTTTCTTAGTGTTAACTACTGAACAGATTTTATTCCGGTTTTTACTAATGGATGGAGTGTTTCACGAGGAAGATTTAGGTGTATAATTTGTATAAATTTCAGCAGCGTGTGCTGCGTTAATAAATAGCGATAGGTGAAAACAATGTTTAATAGGTTTATTATTTTTTAACACCCGGTTCAATGCGCTAGTTCATTAATAAATTTATATAAACTCCATAACATAGCGATTCTCAACCTGTGGGGCATGCCCTCCTAGGGGGGCGTGATGAAACTAAATGGGGGGCGCGAGCATATCGAGAAAAAATATTTAAAAAACATTTATTTAATTTACTGAAAGAAAAGCAAAAAAATACATTCTGACATAATAAAAAATAAAATACACGTTTACATTTACACTGATATATAAATAGGATTGTATCAGATGTATCAGTACTACACAATGTATTTAATAATTAACTTATCATTATTAAATAAAAACAAAATTAATGTCTTGTAGAGCAAAGTTTTTCAAAAGAAGGTTTAATAGAATTATTGTAGATGAGAACTGTGATTGAAAATTGGGTCCAAAATACTAAAAGGTTTAGAAACGCTGCCATAATAGAACAAAACTTTATGCTGACTCATATAATTATATATATATAAAATAATCAAATCCTTAATGAGAACTTCTTGAAGGATTAAAGAAATAACGAAGTGGGTAACGTAAGAAAAAAATCATTCATAAAAGTAAGTTATAGGCACATGATAAAAATGAACACTGGTAGTTAATAGGTTAATTCATTTTCCCTTTCAACGTCATTGAAAGAAAACTTTCAGCGTGAAAATAAGCGAGTGTTGAATACGGAAACCCTATTTTCTGGTTTCCTCTTTTTATACTTTTTTATCACGCACTATAATAATATTTTTATATAGAAATTTGAAGCTCTTTATAGACATAACATCTCTATATACAGTTAAATAGTTACTAAAATTTCTGATGTGATTTTGAACGTGCAAAGAAATCTAACAGCATATTAGCTAAACTCGATACATATTACTTTTCATGTAGAATTAGGTACCTATTGTATAAAAAATATTTTATTAAACAATGAGCGTAAAGAAAAATATTTGTATTTTTATTTTTATAACGTGATAAAAATCGAGGTTTATACACGGGTCCCTTAAAAACATCGTAAAATAATAAATTCTGTATATTTTATGTCGGGTATTAAAAAAATGGTCTAGGGCAAAAGTTAATTAATGACCTTAACACATGTGCGTTCATTAAAAATCAGCAATGGTTATAAGTGTACATTATAGAATGCAGAAAATTCTATACAGATAATAATTACCATTGAAATCTGAGTAACAAATATTGGTAATTATTAGTTATATAACTGAAGTTTTTAAAATATATTACCAAGAGAATGTCACGTTGTACCCTCATTACAGTGATTTTCACGATAAATTTTAATATATGTGTAGATAAAATATTTCGACGTGTTGATATTTACAAAACATAATTTACCTAACAGCTCGTTTAAAAGACATATAGTTCCTCAATACCATTAAAAATATATTGACTTTTAACTCACAACGTTATGTGGGAAGGACTAATGATGATGGTAGTTATTTAAGTAAGGTATTCCCGTTTTTATCTACCCAGTTATATTGATAAATGCTTACATCGATAAAAATAAAGATTATTTTATGATTCTGACGAAAATATTACTATACGAAAAAAACGTGCATTTTCAGTATCTCTTTGAGATATGAATTTTTTTACTTTCTTATACTGCCATATAGGTATGTGTATTTTATAGGTAAGTATTGTTAAGCCGATTTTTTTTAATTCGAGATTTTGATGGAAACATCCATTTTGGCTTTTTCTGAATCCATTCTGACTGTTTTCGCCATGATATATATCGGTTCTGTAGACGCTGAATTAAAACAACAAGGCATAGTGAAATTTTATATATTAATATATCAATATTTATCCGGAAAGAAAATCTCATAATTTTGAAAAGATTTTTTTTTCAATTTTTGAATTATACGAATTATTTTTGAAACGGTGCATATTAGAAAAAATATTTTAGATAGTTGTAATAAATAGTATTGTCTATAATTCATATTCTATTCATTTTTTCGAGTTATAACGTTTTGAGCTTCCCATACCATATTTGAATGTTTTATGTGACGATTTTTAGAAAACAGTTCAAACTTTTTAACATAGATCTGGGTAGTTTTTTTGAATGCGGTGTTCAATTTAAAACAACATAAAATAACAAAATTCTATTTACCCGGGAAAAAATTTCAGATCTGAAGTGATCAAATCAGATCTTGATAGATCTGCATTTTGAGACATCGTATTTTTTCACTGGTTTTTAATTTGTGGAGACCTGCAAAGATCTACAACGACTTACACAGATCTACAAAGATTTCTAAAGATCGTTGAAGATCGTGATAAAGATTGAAATGTTGAAAATTCATGAAATTTCAACGTTGAAAGTTCATGAATTTTCAACGTTACAACGATCTTCAGAGATCTTTGTAAATCGTTGTAGATCTTTGTAGATAATTGTAGATCGTTGTACATCTTTTCAGGTCTCCAGAGATCAAAAACTAGTGAAAAAATGTAAAGTGTCTCAAAATGCAGATATATCAAGATCTGATTTGATCACTTCAGATGTGAAATTTTTTCCCATGTAGCTCTCTGACTGATATTCTAGGTAGATAATGGAATTACTACTTGTTTGCTGAGAAAATTATATTATAGGTACTTTGTTTAATAATATTATATATTGAAGAAATACGACGTCGATAAATTCAAAATCGTTTGAATAACAAGTTAATAAAATTGAGAAACGGTCAAAATGACCGTTTGTGTTAAATGAAATAATATTCCGTGCGAGACGAGCTAGTAATAAAGCTTGTCTAATTTCGAATTTGATTTCTATGATTCTCTAAAATGAATAAAATGCAATTTTATGATTAAAGATTAAAAACATTAATTAACTGTACTGGTTTAAAACCGTATTCAATTATGCGAATACGTAAAAACAAAACAGCTTTTTAAAATACAAATCCGTCAGAGTGCTAAACCATGTCATTTAAGAATTATTAAATTACGTCGAACGTTATTTTAAAAATCAAATTCTTTAGACAATGACGGCAAAAAAACATAATCTTCTTTATGAGGAAATTACAGCTTAAATTGAAAATACGGATTCGATTTCACTGGAAATTTATAAAATTAATTACTCTTTTGGCTTCCTACAAACACTTCCACAACAGGTTTCTAAAATAAATTCATTACCCCACGGTATTATTTACAGGCTAGTAAACAAATACCATGCAAAATCCCGTTAGGTATTTTGTAAAGATATTTATGTACAAAGTAAAGTAAATTTTATAAAATTGTCTTATTCGATACCAAAAATAAAATGTACGTCTATATTTAAGCTTCTTTAATCAGTTCCGGGTTTCTAAGTGTAAAATATGTCTTAAGTTATCTTTGATGTCAAAAAAATATACAAGAAGAATAAAATATTGATTCTAGCAGTCTAAAATAAATATTAACTATATAAAAAATGTCTTAGACAGGGCTCCACATAGGGGGAGTCTGACGATTCTAGTATAGGGCCCGGTTTGGCGGGCAAAAAAAATTCAGTGATAAACATTAAAATTTCTAATTGAAAAATCTAAAAAAAAGATCTTTCAGAAAAAATAATTGGAAAAAATTTCTTAGGGGGCCTGTCAACAATTTCCAGTATGGGGGTCCGTGATAGGATGTGGTGGGCATGGTCTTGGATAAAACATAGATGCCCACTTTTTAATGTGACGTCATTATGAATATAATTGCGCCAATAATCGAATAATAATTTACAAATTATCTGGGAATTTTTAGTTATAATAAACTTTCATTATAATTCTTTGAAAATACAAAAATATGTATAATAATTTATAAATATTCGGTATGTTTAACTTATTTTTTCATTTATAAAGAAAATGCGTCATACATAACCTCTCTTAGAAAGTTGACATTTTCAATTTCGGTAAAATACATCACAGCGTAATCACAGTATGATAAGTGAGGTTATATTATTATTATATCGTATAATCTTTATCTAATGGATTATTACAATCATAAATAAATGATACAGGAAGATTGAAAGCTAAAGCTTTATGAATTATTGAATCAATATAATTTTCAATAATACATAACACCATATAAATTGAGATTAATTTAAATATGATTTTACATAACTAGTAACACGACTATAGTCAATATAGGGGTAGATAATGTTAATAACATTTGGTACTTTGTAATAAAGAGATTAATTTATTGTTATGCTAAATATTTAATATAATATATGACCATTTAATTTTTATTTGCAATAATTATTGTTATATGTTTTATAAGTAATTGGTAATTTTGTTTTCTCTGCTTTTTTATTATGCTTTTGACGTGAATAACATCTAGAGTTTTAGGGTGGGCATTTCAGAAATTTGAAGTAACGCGCTGAGATCGGTTTGCGCGCTAGCTTAAAACAATCAGTATAACTCAACACTCAGAGCAGTTACCATGGGGGTTTTGGTCTTAAAGATCTCGATTAGATCTACAAGGTACAAATAAAAATTAAAACATTTAACTAGTTTTAATGAGTGATAAATTTAATATTATAAAAAAAAATTTTTTTTGTATTTCCACGATTGCGCTTGTAAATACCAATAAATTGAATTGAAAAAGATGAGATATTAACTATTCAATTTACTTCTTTGTTAGCTTATGAGTTTTAATTTTTTTTTTAAAGAGAAGGAGGTCGTGAGGGTTTTTAAGTGCGTGATCCTCTTAAAGGTAATAGTGTAAGCTACATTTAAAAAAAAAATCGAGTCTGTAGGATCGCGCCAAGCTGAGATATTAACTATTCAATTTACTTCTTTGTTAGCTTATGAGTTTTAATAAGATATAATTTTTTTTTTCTGGGAAATGGTCTTATTACAAAAATCTTCATTAATTCTCAAACCTTATTTTATCTTGATAATACTAAAAATAAAAATATAAGATACTGGTGCCACTTTTTAACAATACCCCAGTGTTGAACATTTTTAAATTAAATGTACTAAATTAGAAATATTAATAATAATAATAATAAATATTAAAATATAATTTGTGTAGTTGAAAAATTGCAAGTAGAAAGAAAAATATAAAAAAGTGTAAGTGCAGAGAAAAAAAAATATTTGCAGTTGAAATTTTTTTTTAAATAACCCCTGGTGCCAGTACCATAATGCAAGGATATAAATTTTTATATAGGCACGATCTTAACAGTTCATAACAGTGTACTGCCAAAATATACAAATAATTAGTCTTTGTCTAACACTCACATCCAAGTCCCTTTGTTTGTCTTTGTTTATTGTATTGTTAAGATTTCTGATTAAAAGGATTTACATATTAATTGTCCACTAGAAACCATACTCTATATGGTCATTACATTGAAATACCTCGTGTCTATGTTATTTAAGCTATGGGTGGTAAATTATTCAAGATTGTTTATTAAAACTAACAGGACAATATTTGATTTATGATACACACAATATTGTTATATATTAATAACACTCTTATAGGAATTTCGCCCTGCATTCGGTAAACAGTGTGTTGTTAAATTAACAGCTATATTGGATCGTCGTTTAAAAGGGTCCTTGCTTATGGAAATCATCATCGTGATATTTATTATATTTTTAATTAAATCTGTTATAGCCGTACTAATACATATGTTACACCTCCATATTCATAAATAATAATGTTTTTTTTTGTTTTTGTTTTTGGTTGATTAACATTTGTTTGTACATGAAGGAAAAGAGATTATATGGGAAAATTATTCACGTGTATACAAAATTATAAATTATATTATGTTAAAATTATTTTTTTTAAATCCGCTTTAAAAAAATAATTAATTAATTTTTGTTTGTTTCTATTTGACTTATCAAAATTTATATAAAAAGATGAAAAGTTTATGAGTTTGTTAGTAAGGTACTGGCACCAGTCTTGGATATGACTCCAGTAATGGTTAGTTTTTAATTAAATGTACTGTGTAAGAAATATTTGTTGATATTGGATTACTACCATTTCTGAATATTAATCTATAGGTATATACATTTAACTGTCTTACAGTGTGATTTGATGACAATCGGCCGATCGGTGTCAAAATGGTGGACATTTAAACTAATTATTAGTATAATTTATTTATTAATTATTATATTATCATAGCAACTGCTTTACATTGTTTCAAATTTGATGATTATTTCTTTAATATCTGTTGTGTCGTAGTACTTTTATCATGTTGTAATCATTAGCAAGTGTCCATCACTACGTGATCATTACTGGTTTTACTTTATCCATTATTGGATAAAATATGTAGTTATTATATTATTTAGTAACCTCCCCCCTCACCGCATGCCATCTTAATATTAGAACAATTTGATGGCTTTTCGAATAAAAAATATAAAAAATCGAAAATGACGACATTCTATTAAAACTTATAATCTAATATTACCCATAATACATTCGTTATTTACATGTAAACACAAATCAAATCATACCCGAATCGTTGCTTAATTTCAGAATTAATAAAAACCTGCATGGAGCAGTACATGTACAAAGCAGTGCGCTCTAACCCCAAAACATAACGATCTGCATATGAAATAGTGGTACAGTGTTGTGACATTTCCTTTCGGAAATGTCCAGCGGTATCACAGCGGGGATGAGGGCGCGGTCAGTGGTAGCCCGTAGAGAGAATGCTCACAATTTGTATTTATGTATTCAATTGTATATAGAATACATTTACAAATGTTTTGATGAAATAATATATATTGTTCTCTTTGAGGGGATTTGGTTGAATCTTTTATGCTGTAATATTTTGTAAAATTTAAACTGAAACAGTATTACAATAAATTGACATTTATGTCATAAATTTGGTATTACCATATAACATATTATCTACTCTACCTATAATTCCGATTAAGTATATCCAATTTTTAACCTAAACAAATATTTTACTGTATCTATTGTTTTAAATTTTAATTTCTTTTTAATTCTTATACATTATACTCAATCTTTACATAGTATAAACAAAGTCCCTCGCCACATATGTCAGTCTATCTGCACGATTCAGTTAGTAGGATTTTATTCCGGTTTTTACTAATAGATAAATTATTTCACGGAAGAGGTAACTTAAAACTTTAAATAGTTAGCGATGGGTTCAATACACTAGTATGTAATATATTAATTTACCTATTTGTAAAAAAACGAGTAGATATCTTGAAACGTAATTTAAACAAAATTGAAAAATTCTATGTCCGTTTTTGATAATACATTTTTTGATTTAAGAAAATAAAGTAAATTTTTGAAAAGAGGATCAAAACTCTTTTGAATACTACGTCCCAAAACAATAATTCTGAGCACTAACTAATTTTTAACGAGTAGAAAAAATATAAAATTGAAAATGCCAGAAAAAGAAAAAACTGACGGATTTTTAAATATTAATATCTTAAGGTTACGGACTGACCTGATACCAGAATGATCGTGTAACCTCTATCTTATAAATCGTTTTTTAAAGGTCCTAGAAATTAGGAGAAAAATCTAAAAAACAACAAATTAACTATATATAAGTGAGAAAAAAATCCTAAAAAATAGACATGTCAAGAAAAAAATTTTTTTGTGCGATAAGTGTGTATTTTCGGGTAGTTTTCCTGTACGACACACCACTGGTTTTGATTATATATTTTATGGATATAAAATGATTTGCATATCCAACAGTGAGTGCGCGTGGTAAAATAGGTCGAGTGTAATTACGTCTGAATGAGGGTTTACGAATATAGTGGCATAATAGAAATTAGGTATATTGTTTAATATTGAGTAAGGCAAACAAAACTACCCCCTACCCTCAGTGAAATAAAGATGTACTGAGAATAATAAAAACAATAGATATATTACGCTGAACGTTGGGTAGGGAGTATGGGTTAGAGCTGGGCGCGGGCCGTGAATTTTTCGGGTCACGTCGGGTCACGGCCGTGACCCGACGTGACGTGAGCGATTTTCAAATATTGGATCGTGAGCGGGCGTGATCGTGAGTCAAAATAAAACAGTCGTGCGTGACCGGGCGTGAGTACATTTTTGTCGTGCGTGAGTCCGTGAGTATATGTATGTATATTTTGATATTTCTTTAATTTCTGATCTCATGCATATATGATAATAAATCGAATTTTTATATTAAAAAATATAGTTATAAAAATTAATAAAATTTTTATCAGAAAATCTTATAATAAATCTAAAATTATTATAGGTTAATAAAATATAAACAAATAACGTATTAATTAAATGCGTGTACTGGTGGTACTACTGGTAATAGTTTCGATAATTTCCGTGGACAGCGCCAAATTGACATTTGTACATAATAATATATTCTGTATTTATTTTAAGATAATTATTGAATATTTGTCTTAAAATTTGCACTAAAAATGCAGTTTAGAGAAATTATACAAATATAAAATATACACATATTATATTGCACGAAAAAAATTCATTAAACATTTTATTTATAACATATTATTCGGGTCACGAGCGTGACCCGTCGTGCGTGATCGGGCGTGAGTAAAAAAATAGAATTCGTGAGCGGGCGTGATCGTGAATACTTTTTTTGTAACCGTGAGTGAGTGGGCGTGACTAAAAATTTTTCTCTCGTGAGCGTGCGTGATCGTGAGCAAAAATTACTCACGCGCCCAGCTCTAGTATGGGTGTACAATAGTACACAAAAAATTATGTAATGCAAATGGTTTTTTAAGGAAAGATTACTTTTTATTTAATAAAAGGTTATATGAATTTACACAAATTTAAATTATCAAAAATTAAATTGCATTTGTTTAGCAGTACCGCAATATAGTGGTATAGCAGGGGAAAGGAGTAGTAAATGTTTATTATACTTTATACTTAAACGAAGAGAATACAAAAAGAATATTTAAACCTTTGACAATACTAACCGCAACATGTAGAATATATTATTGTATTAAGTTGTATTTCAAAATATGACAAAATTAAACTTTGTCAAAGATAAAATTTGGCAACATTGCATTAAAAAAAATTAAAAACAATAATGCAAACTAACTTTATGTACACATACTATCTATATAATATTTTGCAGCTATTATAACTCATGTTTTAATTTTTAGTGTACCGTATTTAATTGATAAGGGGTGTGCATTTTATAGCGAAGCCCTATTATTTTTATTATTGTAGGGACTACGACCCACAAGGTTTAATATTCACCATTTTTTCTACGCAATATTAAATCACAGTCACAAAATTTTGATAGATCGAGAGTAAAATTTAATTAATTAATAAAACACAGCTAAATTTTGCAAGATAATAAATAAATTATCAAAAGTAACATGGTCTAGTCTGCATATTGAAAGAGTAAGTGGGGGGGGGGGGTGACTCGCTCATTGTACGTCCGGGTTAACGATCACCGTAAAATAGAAGGTGTAATTGAATACATATTAAATTACGGGAGGGGGTGGAGGAGTTTCAAGGATGGGGGTGTTAAACCCTTCTAACCGCAACATGAAGGTGTTACTGTGCTTCTTTACCCCTCTGTTAACAATGGATGGTGCTTCACACCAACCGATTTAACCCTTTAACTTCACCCTCATACCTAAGGTACCCTCGGCATTCTTGTACAGGTGATGTCGATTATGTAACAGAAGTACGATTTGATGAAACAATAGGGTCTTTATATGTGTACATATATTTTCATTTAACTTTAAATTTTGATCAAAAATCATTTATTGACCTTGACATTGTTTTTAATACGTAGCACTATGGGCCAGGAGACCCTGTTCTATGGCCAAAAGTCCAGAAGTCATCCGATTTAATTAAAATTCACTTTATAGGAGTTTTTTAGGACGCTGATTTCAAATTTTTAATAAAAATTCTAAAATTCAAAATGGCGGAACTAATATGGCAACTAATATATTTCAAAAGTTATCCGATTTAAATAAAATTCATTTCATATGGTTCTATTGGGACACTGATTTCAAATTTTTTATAAAAATTTAAAAATTTAAAATGGCGGACTCAATATGGCGACCAATATATTTCAAAAGTTATCCGATTTAAATAAAATTCATTTTATAAGGTTTCATTGGGACGCTGATTTAATAATTTTTATAAAAATTTTAAAATTTAAAATGGCGGATCCAATATGGCGACCAAGATATTTCAAAAGTTATCCGATTTTAATAAAATTCATTTTATAAGGTTTTATTGGGACGCTGATTTCAATTTTATTATAAAAATTTAAAAATTCAAAATGGCGGATACAGTATGGCGACCAATATATTTCAAAAGTTATCCAATTTAAATAAAATTAATTTTATAAGCACGCGATGTAAACAAATAACAATCTAAATACAAGTAATATCCTTACGACAATCCACAACAAGGTTTCGCTCTAACACTATGAATGAAACTAAAAATTGCATAAACTCACCCCCTGACTACCCCGACCATTAGGGGTTGAGTGTCGATTTTTTATTTTTATTTAAAACTGTTTTGTCCAAATTCACCTGTATAAGTAAAGCAACTATGCAGATAAACATATCAAAAACCCACCCTCGTCCACCTCTTACGCTATTAGGGGTTGAATGTTGAAATTTTTATTTTAATTGAATATTATTATATTTTCTCCGAATTTACCATAATATCGCAAAAAAGTATGTAGATAAATATATCAAAATTTTAAAAATTAAACATCAATAACCCCCCCCCCCCTCTCCTCTCATCTCTTAGGGGTTGAATTTTCGAAAATGCTATTTGTCTTGTACAATATGTGTGCAATGTTTCATTCGAGTGAATACAAACAAATTTTTTTCGTCATATAAACTTTTCCACCCCCTTGCACCCCTTAGGAGTTTAATTTTGGGAAATACTTAAATACTAGTTTCATTATTTGTATTATAGAGTATTCATTTTAAGTTTCAAGTAAATCCAACCAAAAAATATTTTCCCATACAAAATTTTACACCCCTTTTTGCCCTCGTAGGGGTTGAATTTAAAAAAATCTTTTCTTAATGGGTGCTTATATCATAAAAGGAAGACACCTCTCAAATTTCACGGTCCAGAGAAAGTTTGAACACTCGTAGTACTATATTCGTTTATACAATGTGAAATAAATATGTACATATCATTCTTGTACGTTTAGAAGAGTTTCACAGTCAAGCAAATGAAAACGGGCAAAAAGGGGCAGATCTAGGCTGAAGTGCACATCCTAGAGAAGACATTTGTGAGTCTCATTACTTAATACAAGGCGGTATCTTTCGGTATTCGCATTCGGCAGCAGGTGCTTTGCTGAAAAATCTTGTTTTTTTATACTAAAAAAGTGGTTTTACTTCAGTAAAACTAAAAATAACGCATTTATGTGACATTTAAAATTATTTTTGAACTTCCACGAATGAAATAAGCCAAATATACGGCTTGGAATTTATGACTTTACAATAAATATTAAATTTTACAAGCGACAATAACATACATTTTTTTTATACATTTTTCAACTTTGCGCCCCTGTCATTTGAACAGGAATTGATTAATCAACATGTAATTGTCATCATAACTACTTCAATTAATGCTGAATTCAGTGGTCTAATTCGTTTTCTCAAATTCGAAAGTAGACTTTTGGCCACAGAACAGGGTCTCCTGGCCCATAGTGCGTAGGTATATATGTATAATACATATACGAGTATATATTATGAAATTTTAATCTTTATAGTTTGTATGCATAATCTGAAGAGAAGGAAACTTATTCATCTTTTTGTCAATTTTTAATTTTAATTCACAAAAAATGTTACGTATTTTATAATTTTAAAATTTAATTAATTTTCAAAGAAAATAAAATTTGTTACCTTATATGTATTATACTCATATTTTCAAAAACTGAGAGAACGTACCTGAAAATAAATAAAAAATAGTTAATACATGCTTTTATTATTAAAAATACTTATGATAAAATGCAACGTCCCTCTGTCTGTCCGTTAGTGTGCTTATCACTCTAGAACGATAATAGTAAGCCTTGGTATTTTATAGAAACGGTCTCCGTCGCGCTTCTACCTTGCAAATCTGTAATATGCGATTCTATACAAGTGGCATGTTAGCTGCGTCGAAACGACGCTGCGTTTTGACGCAGCTAACATGAAATAGATTAACAAGGTTGAAGTGGTGACGGAGACCGTTTCTGTAAAGTACCAAGGTTTAAACCGTTAAATATTGAACAATACAATGTATTTTTCTATATATTTTTCAATGCGTATGAATCAAAGTATTTAAAGTTCTATAACATGCACATATCTTCTGATATATATTATACAAGTTACATTCCTACTCTTGTTGCCAATAACGATGTTCAGTTTTTGTTTATTTGCAAAAATTTGGCACCATACTGCTTGTTTAGTCAAATACATTCAAGAAAAATAAAGAAAACTATTCAATATTTTATGTATACTCCCTCTTACACTTCAAATACATAATTAAAGCAACAATTGGTTGGAGGGGTGATTAACAAACTGTATTTAATCTCTCTATAAAAAGAAACAAGTCTTGAGTGACTGATTCATTACGCCCAGCTCAAACCCCTGAACCTAGAAAGGTGAAATTTTAAAGATGTCTTACTATTAAGATGTTAGCACTTACTAAGGGATTTTCCGAAGTTCCTTCTCCTAAGGGAGAGAAAAGTATGTTAAGCTTTTATTTATTTGCTTATACATATTATAAAAGTGTAGTACAGGCAAAATATGTATATTTAAAATAAAATTACACATATTGCGATTTTTCATTTAAAAATTCAATTAAAAATATATATAAAAAATCAGTGTACAGGCTGTAATTTTTTAGTAAACCCGAATAAGCAAAAAATATAGCTGAATATAAACAATGTTAATTTGTAAAAAAAAATCGATTATTTGATAGCTGCTAACTAACAAATACTTATTCGGCAACTCAGAAAACATTTAATAAGGTATTAGCTGAGATACTAACTAATCAACTTGATTTATCAATTTTAATTTGTTCATAATAGGGGAAGGAGGTTTCGACGGTCTTAGGGCATTTGATAGTCTTAAAGTTAATGATGTAAGCTATATTTAAATACAAGTTTGAGTCTGTAGGATCGCGCCAAGCTGAGATACGAATTATTCAACTTATTTGTTAATCTATCAATTTTAATTGACATTTTCGGTGATTTTTTAACATTTTTTTAGGGGGAGAGAGGGCGGAAAAATAAATCTCGCCCAGGGCACCAGATTTGCTAAGGCCAGCACTGAGTGTATATATGTAAGTACATTTTCATAAAAATGAAAACAACACATAATATGCATATAATACTATTATATGTAAAAATCATCCCGGACATGAAAAAAAACCACTTCAATATTATTTTTAACCATAAATATATAATCAGTTGCTTCTACATTATAACAAATTATTTGACCAAAACTTTTCACTACACAATAGATATTTTATATTCCATTGATTAGTTATATGTTCGTTCAATGACAAATATTATTTGATCAGTAAATAGGAATTGTGTACGTTTTAAGAGAAACAAATAAACTGACCAATGTGTTTATTGCGCATTTATGTAGTTTCTCATAATGCGACAAACTTTTGCTCGTTCTCTATTTCTTCTACAATAAAAATAATACTCGCGAAATAGTTTTGTGCTGCTGCAGTAGGAAGCGATAACAGTTTTAACTGTAATAATTTTTAATGCCTTTTAGGTTTCATTTGTCTGCAATGAAGACGTAAAAACATTATAAAACTGTTCGTGTTTTTAAATTGATATTTTAATGTTCCACAGTTGTTTTTTGCATTACATATACATGTAATTAAATGTATTGTTTTTGCAGGTTACTTATTTCCTGAAAAACAATAAAAATGTATTTCCGTGTATTAATATATCAATTATATTTTTACAGATTAATACTAAAGAAACTAAAGTATGATAAGGTACTAGAACCAGTCTTGGATATGACTCCAGTAATTGATATTTTTTAATTAAATGTATTTGATTACTACCATTTCTGAATATTAATCTATATACATTTAACTATCTTACAGCGTGATTTGATGACAATCGGCCAATAGGTGTCGAAATGGTGGACATTTTAACTAATTATTAGTATAATGTATTTATTAATTATTATATTATCATAGTAACTGCTTTACAATGTTTCAAATTTGACGGTTCTTTCTTTTATATCTTTTGTGTCGTAGTACCTATCATTTTGTAATCATTAGCAAGTGTTCATCACTGTGTGCTCATTACTGGTTTTACTTTATCCATTACTGGAGAAAAAACATAAACAAAATAAAAAGCTATAATTTAAAAAAATATACTATATTTGCGGATTTTGGTATTCAATTGATTAAATAAAGTGTTACATGAGTTCATGAGAATTACAAAAAAGAAGCCCGTCAATCACAAAAACAGTAAAACTTGCTCTTATAGCGTCCATAACTGGTGCCAATACCTAATGTTAAGATTACACATTTTCAACTTATTATAACACGAAGTAAAAAAAAAAAAAATACGTTATTTACCTTTTTAATTATATTTTACAAAATTCCATTCAAATACCGAAATGAATAACACCATGAGGTATATATTTTGGACAATCTTTACAAGGAAACATTGGCACTGCACAGTTGGGGTGATATTAAATGTATTTTACCCGAATCTTGATAATTTAATTAACAGCGATATAAATATTTTTAATTATGAGTACAGCACGCAAAAACACAATTACGAAAGTAACAAATTAATTTTAAATTGTTCCACTATACAAACCCGACTGTAAAATGTATTAAAATGTAACGTGTATATTAACTTAAAATAACAATAAATTTGTTATAAATGATGGGAAGTAAATTAAATACAGAATTTATATTTTATATTCAAAATGGGAAAACTATGAGTATATAAAAGAAATTACAACCATAAATTATATTTGTTTTTAATAAAATTGTATTATTAAGATTCTTTCATATATCATTGCTAAAGTCTATAAATATTTTTATAAGGTACTGGCACCAGTCTTGGATATGACCCCAGTAATGGTTATTTTTTAATTAAATGTACTAAATTAGAAATATTTGTTGATATTTGATTACTACCATTTCTGAATATTAATCTACATATATACATTTAACTGTCTTACAGCGTGATTTGATGACAATCGGCCAATAGGTGTCAAAATGGTGGACATTTAAACTTATTATTAGTATAATTTATTTATTAATAATTATATTATCACAGCAACTGCTTTACATTGTTTCAAATTTGAGGATTCTTTCGTTTATATCTGTTGTGTCGTAGTACTTATCATTTTGTAATAATTAGCAAGTGTCCATCACTGCGTGCTCATGACTATAATTTAAAAAAAAAACTATATTTGCCAACTTTGGAAATTAAATTGATTAAATAATGAGTTACTTGTTTTATTAGTAACATGAGTTCATGAGAATTACAAAAACAGTAAACTTTGCTCTTATAACGGCCATAACTGGTGCCAGTACCTTATTGCACTGTTAACATTTTTAAGACTTGATTTGTATTCAAAGCTATGTAACAATTATTTTTTATCCATGGTTGCAATTCTTATCATTGGTTATAAAAAATTGTATAAAAATGTGTTAAAGTAGTTGTTATTCTAAGAAAAATTAAATCGAAGATTTATTTAAAAAAATGCTACTATAAAAATAAAATTTGTAATGATATCAATAACTTTACTACATCTTCTCACACTTGAACAAAATATGAAGGAAAGATCAGGCCATATGAAAAATGTTTGAAACTCAGTCAGAAGAAGTTTTGATTGACGATTTCCCTTATTCACAACTAAAGTAAAGTAATTTAACAGTCAATTTCACATTTTAAGCGGCTAACTTGGGAAGAATACAAGCGGGTAAGGAAAAGCTTTCTGAGGTTTCTGCTATATACACTATCAATAACAGATGTGACATAGGTTTCACCAATTTATATCGGGCCTGACATTATAAAAGTGCCTTTGTGGCCGGAACAAATTGTTTCCGCGTAGGACCACCAACTGCGTAGCCGATCATGACCCCTCCCCCCCACTCCCACCTACACACTTCTGCCGATAGGCTGCCTACAGTGTATTGTACTAGAAGTCCCATTATAATACTACTATAGTAGAGATGTCAAACCTGAGTGTACAGAAAGGGAAGTAATATTTGGACAAACATTTTATTGTGTTCTCGAAAATTGGTATCTTTTTAAAAATAAATATGACATTTGTTACGATTCGAAAAGGGGAGATTCAGGAAATATGTTCGATTTATTTTTAAAAGTTTACATTTTCTTTCTTTGTTTAATTTTTAGATACTCGTATAATATTTTCAAGGCGATTAAATCATTTGTTTATTGGGTTTTGTATTGGGGATAAACTTTGCCCCTCTAACTCCTATAATAATTATATGTATAAGTTTTTAATTGTTGAATTTTACATTACCAAATATCAAATTCTACTCGAGGGTTTCTATATAAAATTAACATTCATATATTTCCATACATGAGTCCCCTCCCTCCCTAGACCCACATTTACAAAACTTCAAGGGAACCGCAAAAATTAGAGAATTCAAGGGTTGAAAATATCAAACAATAAAACATCCACCACGGCGTACATCTGTTCCCAAACTGTCGACATGTGGCAAAAAGGACTATCCCATAGCAGCCGCTTCTACCCCCCCCCCCCTCTTCCCCAAACCATTTTGAATCTCCACTCCTCCGTAATGCTGTTTATAATATGTTACTCACACCAATATTTTCATCCTTCTTCTTTCATACTTAGCGTTTCTCCCAGTTCTCCCCCCCCCCCCCTTTCAGAAACGGCGCAGCGGTGCTGTTGATTGTGTGTTAAATTGGCCAGAGAGATAACCGCGTGCAATGTCGACACATAAAAAAGTTTCGACGACTGGTAGATATTTATTGACAATAGGAAGTTGTGACGACGTGATAGCAGCACTGTTTACAGTGTCTGCGAGTAAAAGTCTTGGCAACTTGCAGGACAGGACTAAGGTTATTTTCATATAAATCAGGATGTCCATTGTTTTTTGAAAATAAAATTCCCTGACCACTAGAGACTCAAAGGCAAGAAGTGATCGAGGGGCCCCCAGAATGTGCAAAAAAGACCTTTTTTTGCTCATCAATTTTAATTTATACAATTTTTTCTTCTTCACTGACTTCCCAGAATTATTTATAATAAATTCCCTAACTTTCGAAAAAAAATTATTTTTCCTTTTGTAGGGCCTATTCGAGATTTAAATAATATCCGACCAAGGTACCGACAGTCACCTTGTCCTTTTATAATAGAGCCAACCTCCACAATTATAGAAAAAATTCAATCGAAACAATTTTCCGAACGACTGCGCCAGTATGTTATGCTTTAACAACTTTGCTGTCTCAAGTATAAACATTTTGAGAAGTCCTACTTAAAAAATAAGAGAAACTTGTTATTGGTATATTAATAAAAATACTGTATGTTATACTGAAAATTAAAATAAAGCGAAAAACAAGTCTCGTTTAGATCCGGTTCTGTAAAAACGCTCTACAAACTTTGTTAAATTTACTATATTCTGCAACCTTTTTTGTTGCAGAAGTTGCAGCTCCAATACATGTTATTAGATAGAGAAAGATTGTATTCTTACTATATTTTTATTTACATCAATAATAATAATGAAAATAAGACCATATTCTTTGATAATAATGCTTTCTTTACTTAAGTTTAATTATTACTATATTATTATTTTTACAATAGCGTAAATGCAGTTAATAAAAATAAATAAATAGGTACCTATATGATATTTACTTTTATGAGACAGTTATATACATAATACTTCTACATAAAATGCTCCTTTTACTAACAACAATAGTATAATAATCCTTAAGCCTAATCACGTTTAATTATCCTTTTGTATAACGACAGTAGAGACTACGGATTAGCATATACATAAGCTAATTTTTATTTACATTAATATACAAGAAGAGCTATTTTATATGTTTTTATAGCAAACTACTTACTCAAAGCGAATCTCGATAATTTATATATAAATATTGACAGTTTAATCCTTGTGTACCTTTTTCGATTTCATTCGACGAATTTAGTATGTCATTATTTTTTTGATTTTATGGGTATCCAGGAATGTCAAGATCCATTTATTGTTGAAAAAAAAAGTTAAAAAGTATTTTGAAAGTAATAGATTTTTGGGTCTAGATTTAAACGAACGTTGATTAATGGATAAGGTACATATGTACCTTAATTATCTCATTTATGTACCTATTAAGATGAAATTTGGTATACGGACGTAGATTGATTACCCAAAAACAGAAATTATGAAATTTTTGAAAAAAAAATTTTTTATTTCTGTAAAGACTTGCAGATTGGATGTCAAATTAAGGCCTTAATTTAAATAAAGTTAAATTTGTAATTGACAAATGTCATGGCTACGCTACTACTATATAAAGCTGTGAATTTAAAAAAAGAATCACACAACAAACTCAATTTTCCATCATGAAAAATCAAACACATTAAAAAATTACGTCCCAAAAATAACCACGTCAACTTCAAATTCAAACTACGTGCTTTACCGAAAAAAAGTTTCAGCGAGATAAAAAAAATATGTACAGAACGGGGGCGTCGAAAATTCCTGTTAAAATTCACCCTGAGTGAGAAGTTTTCGGTTTGTGTAAATTTACACTTTCATTTAACCTACCACGTCCCGTGAGCGAATTCCAACGGACCGAGGAGTGTTGGATAAATAAAACGTTTCTAGCAAAAAGTTTTGGTGCGGCGGTGGTCAAAACACGCGCGCGCGTCCCGGAATCCGTGTTATCATGCGCCGTTTAGAGACACATATAGTAAGAGAGAGAGATATATATGTTTGTACTGCCCTCAAACCCCCACAGTGTCTATACCATAGACATAGAGAATGGACCACGCATCTGACTCGAAAACAGAGTTGTGTCAAAAGAAAGAGACAGAAACAGGTTTGGAATATACTTGTCCTTTTTTTAAACAGGAGTGTAACTATTTCATTCTTGGCCCCGAACATTAAAAATATTCAAAGATATATATAAAGAGGTTAAAAAACAAAAAATAATTAACGTTATGAAAAAATTTTATTTAAAAAAAACAATTATTGATTTCTAAATAATATAAATTTCGAATTTTTTGACTCAATTTTTATATCTTGTTAAAAATATATTTTGTAAAAAAATAGTAAATCTTGTAAGTGCAATCATTTTGTAGCAACCACATGGGAATTGATTTAAAACTATTTTTTATTAAAAGCAAAAATGTTATTTTCCCGGAATATCCGTTCATAATTTTGCAAATTTCTATCAGATCAATTGATGTTTTTTTTTAAATTTCCTCGATAAAATTTGAACCATTATAGTATGTTTACTGTTTATATTATTTACTTTTCTAATAAAAAACTTATTGCACAAAAATCACAAGATAGATATACAAAAATATATCAGCCAGAAATACTACCCTGAATTATAGTAAACTACCAATCAGATTCTTAGAAAAAGAGATAGATATAATCCAAACTACACTGCATCTCTCTCACACTTTTTGAACAGATGTTACACCATTGTGTTAATACAGAATGCACTGTCCATTCTCTATGTCTATGGTCTATACTATTTTACTAAAAATACAGACTATGAAGGAAGGACAGAGGTAGAAAGTGAGAGTTTTGTCTAGAACCACACATTTTGTATTCTTCTTAATCCATTAATATAATATAATATACTTGTGTACACTTCATTTTATAATTCATGTTGCTTTCTATGGATATTAATTCACAATATTTCCTTAAAATTCAGATGCTAGTAATGCAACAAACAAAATCTGTTAACGTTATTAGTTTCATGAGTGTTTAAACGTGTTTTAATTGCTGCGAATTATTTATATATGAATAGAGGCATGTGATATGCTAATATATTTTATCCAACTGAAGATCACTAAAAAAAACCTTGTTATTATTTTCTATTAATTATTCCTCATATAAAAATGTGCATATTTCCCTAGAAAAATCAAAATGTTTTATTTTTTTATTTGCATTTTCTTTTCATGATGTCAATTTTGCATATAATAAAAAGATAAAAGTCGATTTCCACGAGTCGTGTACTTATAATCGATTTCTCGTGGAAGGAAAAAAATTACAATCGACTTTAGTCGATTTACGCGCCCAAAGGGTAAAGAAACGAGATAAATAAAATCAAAAACACACAAAATTAAAATTAATATTAATAAATAAGCTAATATATCAAACATAATTAATAAAATTTCAAAGGTAAACTTTTATACATATAGCCAGTATAATGACAACGAAAAGAGTTAAGAAACGAGAAAAATAAAATCAAAAACACACAAAATTAAAATTAATATTAATAAATAATAAATAAGTTAATATATCAAACTTAATTAATAAAATTTCAAAGGTAAACTTTTATACATATATTTCCACACGTAGCATTAAAGAGAATATTCAAAAATACAAAAATACATATAGCCAGTATAATGACAACGATAACTAGTAAATACAAGTTACTGCACTTGTGTTTTAAACTGTAGGATTAAACAAGGTTACGCACGCGGCTTTTATCTAACTCCGAGGGCAGGGTCGCGGTTCACCTGTGCACAGAGATAAAGTTAAAAGGATTACATTCGCAAAAACTTCCACTGCCCTTACCCGCGCGCTTATCATATGGGAGATATGTATTAAAATAGCACAGCACTAGCATCTCACTCCATTTTAAAGGATAAATTTTAATTAGGTTTGCCTTTTACAGGGTTGATGTATTTATCTAGCCCTTCTTGTGTCAGATTTTGCTTTAACATAAATTTATTTTTATGTAATTAATTTCTTTTCATGGTGCTTACTTGAAAATTTTGACGTGGGTAATTTTGTTTCGCAGATACATTTTTAATGAATTTTTGGTTATAGTATTATATAAAATGTATACAAAAACAGTTTAAAAGCAGATAAATGTGCTTATTTAAAAATTCAGCTTGTGTTGTAAAGATAAATAACAAATTGAAATTATAATGTAAACATTTTTTTAAATAGTTTCATTAAACAATTAATTAACCTTTGACTTTTATTTAATGGAAAAAACACTGCATGTTGGTTATTTTATCTCTATAACTGCATATAAACGGCTCATTTTACCCGACTGTTACACACACAAGAATATTAATCAGTGGATTGTATGCATGTATTTTTTGCACCGATTTTAATTACCCCCTAAACGCAATAAAAAAATATTCGTATGTAAAAAATCAAGATTTTATACTTTTTTTTTAATTATAAGATTTAAACAAATAAAAGTAACTAATAATAAATAAGAATAATAATAATTATTTTCTTACAATTATTGTTATTTTTAAATAATTTTTCAGTACATGAACGTAATTTTCTTGTGCTCAAAAATTAATCATGGCCGAACAGAGCTCGGATCTGGACGTTAAGACGTTAAACAAATAAAAACTAAAATCAGTCTTGAAACGTCAAAAGTGTCCTAAGACGTACACCATATAATATTATTTACTTTTTTCTACATATGATAATGAAAAATTAAATTAAATGGCTTCATCAATACTATCCGAAGTAAAACTATCCTTGGAGCAGCGAGAGTATCGTAGGCTACATAAGATTAACCAAGTAATAATTATAAAAAAAAACGACTGCAAACAATGTTAATCGAGTAAATTCTAACAAAATAGAAACAAATAATCTATTGATAAACCTCTAATGCGCAGTAATATGAATAATTTGCTAGAGTGCAAATTCAAATTAGCTCCCAGCTTACGCTATCTGCTAGGTATTAAATATAAATGACAAACATTCACAGATGTAGCCAGTAAAATCGTACATATAACGAATTTGACGCATGCGTATTAAGTAGAAATCAGAAATTGACACCTAGCAGATAGCGTTAGCTGGAAGCTTTACGTGCAAATTCTTTATAATAACGGGCATAATTGTTTGCGATTGTACCTCTGATGAATATGAAATAAATGTTATATGCGAATATATGGTGATTTGATACATTTTATTTTTACTGTTAGTTATGCGTTAGATTTGGTATTTATTTACTTAAACGTGATTCTAACAACAGAGTTTATCAGTTATAGTTTTGCCATCAAATTCAACAAATATTTATTTACATCATACCTATTACCTACTAGAACGGATATTTGCGATGTCCGCATGAGATATTTGTTTATTAATCACAGGTACGGTCGCCACTCGTCAACATATAGAGGATGCAGACTCAATTGTCTAGTTTTTTGTTTAATAAATAATTTGATTGTATTATATATCAGCATTTTGTTACAAATATTAATAAAAAATTCAATAGATATTCACAAAAAATATGTTGATTATTTATTATTAAATTTAAAAATGTATTCCATAAAAAACATATTTTTTTGTCTATTTATTGGATGTCTGTTTAGCGACAAGCATCAGTTTTATTTATTTTTCAAACAAATTTTGTCGAACACAAAAAATGTACTAGAAATTTTATAGTGAGCTTTATATGGTATGCAAATATAAAACTCTGTGACAAAGGAGTGTAAAAAATTGTCTGGATTTGATGAAATGGATACTTTTACACTAGCTGATAAAATAGGTTAAAAAAATAAATACATGTAGACATATGAAGCTTTGGGGGGACAGTTAGCTGATTGCTTATAAGTTAATTCTGCTGCCACAAAGATTATTCGTATTTATTATTAAAATTACGAAAAAATCTATGAAATTTAACTTTGTTTCGGTGTTCTTAATAAAAAAATAATTATTCAAATATATTATTTTCATTATCTACGTATTGTCATTAATATTTTATAATATATACTTAACACAAAAAAACCAACTGAAGTATTTTTCACAAAAAAAAAACGAACTGAAAACCCATATGCATATCGAAATCAGAAGCTTGAAAGCACATGGGGAGTAAAATGTTTAAAATGATAATCAAATTCCCTGTGGTGCATTATCTCAAAATGCCCCCCAACCCCCTTGTGTACATGTCACACGGCTTATCTGACAAAATTCACAATATCCAATTTATATCCCCCTTCCCCCCAACTCCGATACAGCTACAACGCTCGTGTACTAAATTGAATACGCGTTATAAAAACAAATCAGGTTAGATTTAGATAAATACGTATGTATGTACATACTATATTGGGCAGTAGATAAACTCGATTAAACTTCATCTGCAGTCATTATGAAGTCATATGGAATTAAATATATTTTATCCGTATTTTTGTGAATCACTGAAAAATAATTTAAATATTCTATTAAGGGGGGAGCCACTGTTTTGGAAAAAAACAATTTTTAAATACATATTTGTAAATGATACATAATCAAAAATATGTATAAAAAAAGTAAAATTTCCGAAAATTTAGTCAATTTTGTGAGAGCAAATAGTGCAGCCGGTTATGACCCTCAGAAAACTTTAAACGTGTTTTTGTCGAAACGACTTTTTTCGATCTTGCCCCAGCTGTTACTCAAAAACTAAAGAATCGATTAAAAAAAATTCAAAATTTTTCGTAATCACAGTTAGTCTGCGCTTAGCCGATTTTTGAAATTATGATACTGACTATGTTTTAAGACCGCTTGAACTAAAAAAATTTAAACCGTCGCCATTTTGTAAAAGATAAATAAAAAATAAAACGGCTACGCACAACCATAGCTATATTGATTAAAAAAAATCCGATAACCCATCCCGAAAATTAGATGGGACAATGGAAAAAAACAATTTGTTTTTGTTCGTCACATCGAGGCTTATAACTATGTAAATTTTTAATATTTTTTAATAAAAATTGGTATTGAATAAGTTAAATATATATTTAATAAAATGTCTTTTACCCGATCCTAAAATATTTAGTAATACCTGTGAATTATTGTATAGATGTATCTAATAGAAAATGAAATTAAAAATTCAATAGATTCTTACTTTTTTACCATTACAGCGTATTTACACTAAAAAGACAAAACAGCAACACAGTGTTTTTTGAATAGCAACAAAACATACATTTTAAATACCAATTATTTTAAAAACAACGTGTTGTTGTTTTGTCTTTTTAGTGTAAACACAGCATTAGCCAGCACAGTGCAAACATACAAGCTGACAAAACTAAGGCGGGTATGTGATGTATGGCGATGTTCTTCTATTAAGTGTCCACATACATATATATTCAAGTAAAATTAACTAATTTATGATTTAAATATGAATCATTTTTAATGCGACAGGCAATCTTTTAGAAGGAAAAAAATGGTACAAAATAAAACAACATTGTTATCAACATAATGTTAGTAAATTTATATTTATTTCGTAGTAAAACATAGAAGATCTTTGGTTTTATACTTTTGTTGTAAGCAATAAAAATGCCCATTGCACTGTGGTGCAGATAAATCTTAATAAATACACGGTCAACATTCTGTAAAGTACAATTGTTGTACATGCAATGAACTCTGTGGTCCGAATTTGTGATGTGATAGTGTACTTTCTAAAAACGTAACTATGAAATAATTTATAAATCGTGTTAGGCTATTTGCTTTGGATTTAAATAATAATATTTTATATTATTATTTGTTGATAGTCACAAGTTTACTAGAGCTGAAAATCATTGTTCCTAAAGAATTTTGGATCACGGAATTCAGAAATTATTAAAAAACATCTGCCAAGTACCTACTTCCTCGTGGTAAATTCATCAAAGAGAGTTAATTATCAAACAATTTTAATATTTAACAATTTCAATCTAAATCTATGACCTATATAGAAAATTGAATATTAACTGAAAATATTTTGCAGTCTTTTTGTAAATACAACTACTTCTGAAAAATTATTGAATCTGTATCATTTTCTACAACAAGAATCAAACTGAAAAACGTACGGTCAGTAAGAATTTAGAATTAAGTAAATCGTTTATATATTTTTACGAGAGCATTATAGAGGAAGTTGCATGATAAAGCAGCCCATGTCTTCCGCTAAAGTTGTATATAGTGAACGTATTCACCATATTGCTTTACAAACAGTTATTGTTCTCGTAGGATCGAACTCGAACACATTGGCGTAGCTGAATTTTCATTTATATGAAAACGTATTTTAATATTTTTTCACTCTAACTGAGTCATATGAACAACGATACCAAAAATACTATTTATTTCCAAAGTGGTCGAATGCACTTTTTATGAAACCTTTTATTTTGAAATTTTAAATTTTTAAAATATAATTAAATTTTTTTCCACAAGATCGACTCCAAATATTACATAATTACGTAATAAGCCTATTTAATTTACAAATAAAATAAATCTATATAAAAACATTGAAAATCAGTATTAAAGATAGTTGATTAAAAAATTAACAAAAAACGATTATAAAACCGTAATATTTTTAGAATTTCAATAAACATTTTCTTTCTTTTCTTCACTAATATTAATTACAACACAGAAGCCAATTAATGTTGCAAATTTCATGTTCTATTAACAAATATGAGTCTACCTTCAAACATCAGTAAATAAATAAATGTGTAAATTGATACATTCATATTATTATCATTATTTGTTTGTACAATTTTAAATTAAAATTTTGTTACGTCTTTGTAATTGAATACCGTAAATTAATTAGATCAACAAAAATAAGTTAAAACATCATATAACGCCACTGTCTACAATATGTGTATTGAAATTGTCTAGACTAAGGCATTTATGAAATTTTATACGTGTTGTGCTCTACAATACAGTAATATATTGGAAAACTCTGTTGGCACAAATTTTCCTTTTATTGCGAGCGTTGATTGTTTCGTACCATATTACGTAGAGCAGTGTGTTCCAACCAGTGGTAAACAAACAGTTCAATAAATTTATCGAAAAAAATTAGGAATACAATATTTCTAGACAAAAAATAACAATATTTAAAATTCTGCATAATTTTTTTGATCATCACTGAAAAATAAAAATTGTTCATAACAACATGAATTCATAAAGAAATACTTTACATTAAAGTAAAAATTAATTATTTTTATTTATTTTTTACCAACTGTACGTTGGTACAATGAACAGTACATTAAAAGTAAAAAAATAATGAATTTTTACTTTATAATAAAGTATTTCTTACATAGGATTTAAAAAATCGCAGACAAAATCTCTTTATACTGTCATTTTAAAGCATATAATTTTAGCTTCTCTTTTTTTCAAACAAAAACTGTTATATTTGCTCATTGCCAAATCTTAAATCAAATCTTTACAGACATTTATTTTAACCCTCTGCAAACTGATAAATTTACAAAAATGTTGTATTTTTATTGCCGGCTTTATAATAAAGGGATATAAATTAGATTTTAATTTACAAAAAAATAGTATAGTGTCTGTAATATTAAAATAAACAAAATTTATTTATAATTATTTAGAAAGAGCGAATAATTTTGAAACCACTGATATCATAGAATGTATTGCATGGGAATACAATCCAAATCACCTTAATGATTTATAGTTTGGCGTATTTTGTTCCAGAAAGATTTATAGGTCAATATATTGAAGAAATAAATACGTATTAAACTTATCGTCAATGTAAAATGTTACATTATAAATGCTTTATTTATATATGTACCTACCTATATGTATTTTCGCTGATATATTAAACTCCTATAATGGTTCTTATGGAATTTTGTTTTGTTTATTTTTGTCTATAAATTGTAATTGAATTGTTTATACATAAACTCCAATTCTTACTCTAGTTGCTAACTTAACAATATGCATATAATATGGTACCCACAAACCTCAATTTTACACAAAACTAGTAAATGTAATAAATTATAGAGAATAATATAACAAATGTCAATTGATGGTGCATATTTGGAATAAAGGTAACTCTTCTACAACACGATAAATAGGTTCCTGAAAAATACTGTGTTATGTGAAACCGTGTTATATGACATCCAGAGCTAGTACAAAAAGGGGGGTTAAGTGCCGAAAAAATTCAAAACATAGTTTTTTTTTATTAAAAATTTAAATGAAAAATTATCATATTCATGTGTCAAACAATAAAATATCGGTTTGGAGAACCATACATGGTTTCCATGATCTTTAATATTTTTAAATAATTTTTAATATATGAAAAATTTTAATGGGATTTGTCAGAAATAAAACTCACCTTTGTATTATATATATTACTTTTCTAATATTCCAATACAAGTCTTGAGGCTTCCGCGGTGATCTTGGTTTCTGGGTGTAAGCCACGTCGGTTTGGTCGTGTTATCGGCCAACGTTTCGTCACACATTGCTTTTCTAAAATTGCACTTTTAGAAAAGCCCTGAAGATATCCACTGCAATGTGTGACAAAATGTTGGCCGATAACACGACCAAACCGATGTGGCTTACACCCAGAAGCCAAGATACATAAATTCCCAACTTTTTTTAAATAACTAATTTGACAAATTGAATTTAGTTGCATTTATTTTCAAGGCAAGGTAAAAAAAAATTACCCCCTATCTCGCAGAGATATTTACGATTTTGTGTAGTAAATAAATAGAGTTAAAAAAAAAATTCTGTCAGAAGACAATAATGCCATCCGGCAACAATATTGAAGAATAATAAATAAGAAAAATTCAATATTTCATTCCCTGTCACAAATTAAGGGTTGCAATTGGTCTCATTTGATCAAACATACTTCAATTTCTTATTTTGCCGCAGGTTGGTTAACCCTGATCTAGAAAAATTGGACGTAAAAAAATTAAACAATAATATGTGAAAATATAACCAGGGAAATGTTGCAGCGGATAAACCATTCTTTTATTTAACCTTTCAACTTACACAAAGGAAGCAAATAACTGTCTTATTTTTTCCACATTCTATCACTCAACTATTGCACTTGTGGGGATGATAGTTTCAGTTTTACAGTGTTGGTATTTCTGACCGCGAGACTTGGTTAAGGAGTTTGCGGTCAACGGAGAGACTATACTACAATAGTAGTAATGTTATTATTGCTGTTTAGGGACTTGTGTTTTATTGTTAATAAAATATTTTGCACTGTGATTTTGTTTTACCATGTAAAACAGAGCTACTAAAACTGTGGTTAGGTGAGCAACGGATCGTGATTAAAATGCTGTTTCCAAGAACTTACAGAAAAAAGTTTATAATAAAAATTATAACCTAGTTTCGATAATGGTAAAATATTAAATGTAATGTAGTAATTTTTACAATATAACTTTTTTTTTTTCAATATTAACTAAATTACGAAAACATTATTAATATTTGTTGATATTTGATTACTACCATTTCTGAATATTAATCTACATACATTTAACTGTCTTACAGCGTGATTTGATGACAATCGGCGAATAGGTGTCAAAATGGTGGACATTTAAACTAATTATTAGTATAATTTATTCATCAATTATTATATTATCATAGCAACTGCTTTACATTGTTTCAAATTTGATGATTCTTTCTTTTATATCTTTTGTGTCGTAGTACTTATCATTTTATAATCATTAGCAAGTGTCCATCACTGCGTACTCATTACTGGTTTTACCTTCGCCATTACTGGAGAAAAAACATGAACAAAATAAATGGCTATAATTTAAAAAACAAACTATATTTGCGGACTTTGGTAATTAAATTGATTAAATAAAAAGTTACTTTTTTATTAGTAACATGAGTTCATGAGAATTACAAAAAACAAGCCCATTAATAAAAAAAACAAAAACGAAAACTTGCTCTTATAGTGACCATAATTGGTGCATTTACCTTATATACGAGTATGGATTTTGAAAAAAAATTTGGCATTCTTTTATATTATACTGTCAATTTTGCTCAAAACTGACATTACAATATGAATGAATGTCAAAAATTCTTTCAAAATCCACTGCATCACGATTATTTTCTAAAATGGAACGAACGAGTCTTGAAACTCACCTTTTTTTGTATTTAAATATGTTTTGATCTATGATAATATTTAAGGAACAAAAATCGATTACATTTTGCTTTGAACATTTTTCAGAATTAAATATAATTCAAAACTTATCATAAAGTGCCCATTTGAACGAAGCTTGAACCTTGTGACACAACAATAACCTGGTGCTGGCATAGCGAGGAGTGCACAAGTTAGTGTCAAACAACCTTTTTGCAACATCTTTCAGTGCCGTTAATCCCCCAAAGGACTCGGTGACGTCGGACATTTGAAATCAAATAAAGAAAATCTGAACGCGACGTGTGTGACGTCACCATGTCCGCCGGGGCGCCTTTCATTACGTCAAACTTGTGCACAAATATAATACACTGTTTTCTCTCTTGTATAAAGAGAACACTAATTATATAATATACTTCCTCTGCTGCTAGTGTAAAAGGTATTTTATTTGATGTACATACATCTAAGAAATGTGTCACTTTATTCCATATACCCTAAATACAGGACGAATTAGAAGTAAAGAATGACGTTATTTTACAACCTAAATATTTATTATTCCTGAAAATTATTTTATTTGGCTATTTTAATTTTTTGTGTGACATCATATTTAACCTTTTTTTAGGGTTTCGTAGAAAACTAGTTTTACTCTGTCCATCTTTCTATAAAAATGTTATACCTATTAAAATGAAATTTGGTATACGGACGTAGATTGATGACCCAAAAACAGAGATGATGAGATTTATAAAAAAAAATAAGTTTTTTAGACCCCCTTTTCATAGACTGAAAAGTTTTTTCAATTTTTTTTTCACTAACCTCGTTAGATAGGTTCCCTAAAATGCAACAAAAAATGAAAATGACTTTTTATTTTTAACCCTTCAGTCACGATATATTTGCTTTTCAATGTGGTTATCAGAGCGTCCCCCTTTATAATTTCTAAACTATAGATGCAAAAAATTTTAAAAAATTATAGAATGTAGCTTTTAATTAGTACTTTCAATGAAAATTATAACGAACACTGAGTAAGAATAGTTTATGAAAAATTTTAAAATAACTCTTTTTTATAAATCGTAGTGAGAATTACTACGGAACCCTATCATGTGGGTGGCCAAAACGCACTTGGCGGTTTTATTTAAATTTTAAATAAACAGATGTAAACTTTGAATAATTAAAAAAAAAATGGCTGCCATATTTCAAGATCTACCGAACCGATTGACTTCAAAATTTTTGTGAAGCTGAAATCACAGCAGACGTTTTTTTCCACGTATAAGAAACAAATAATATATGAATATTTATGTGTATCGATCTTCTCCTGCTACTTACCGAACAACGAAAAATGGAGTCAAGTTAATAATTACCTGAAACAAAAAAAAGAAAGTGTTAACGCTATAAGATTTTATTCTACTATCAATATAGTTGGTAATATTGTTTAACAAATTTTCTTTTAGTAAATATTCCTGGCAAAAATAGTAATGGACGAATTTAAGAGAAAATATATTCATTACAAGAGTAAAAAAATACGTTAAAGTTTAATAGACAGAAAAAAACCCATTCTTTTAAATTTGACAGTGAGAAAGCTTGCATTCTGAGAAAGGACATAGGCTACTTTGTATCCCAAAAAATTGATTATAGATACCTATAAAAAATACAAATTCCGCGTGAATGTATGTAGTTACGAGTAACAGCTAGTTTGCAATAAATAAATTAATAAGAGTGATATCGTTTTGTATCTTATACACAAAAGATAAATAAAAGAAGATAATGAATAATACTTTGGTAGTCAAGGCATACACAAAAGAGTCTTTGAGCTTTTGAATTTCAATTGCTATAGTTTTATACAGGGTAGAAAACAGAAACGTTTGAAAAATACAACCGTAAGATAAAATATTAAAGGTATAATAGAAAATGGTGCTGGGAGAGACCGCAGTCTATTCAAATACTGAAGATGCTCTGTGTTCCATAAACGTATTCAAAATATCGCCTATTATATTTGTGCGCTGCTTTGATATATAATGAAAAAGTTACTCGGAAAATATCGTTTTTTTTTTTATTTCTTATCTTTTATAAATTTTATATTTAATGTCAGTATACTTATTTCTATATTGAAGTGGCCTTCTGTTCTTCATTTTCTAAAATGCTTTCCGATGTATAATTCTTGTATTGAATATTAGTAACAAATATTTTATCAGTTTTTGTGAGCAATTTTATCTCTATAAATAAAAATGAATGTTCGTTTGTATGAGGCTTATAGACTCGGGAATTACTAAACCGATTTCAATGCGGTTTTCACCAATAATGCAGTATCGTGGCTATTAATGTTTTATGAAGATCTAAGATTTAACATCAAAAGACCAAAAAAATCTTTATCAAGTCGTGTTTTGTTTCCATGATGTCACAGCATAGAACTGTTATTTAGGTGTATATAAAAACATAGTACCTAGCCATGGAATACAGAATTCTGTAACTTACAGTTATAATATTTTATTTTATTAATTTAAGGCACTATGAACACATCTCTTTAAAATATTTTGTGGAATAAATAGATGATTTTTGACACATGCTAACAATTAAATATTTTGAAATATAATGATTGAAAATTGAAATATAAAGAAACATTTCACTTCCAAGAAAGGTAAAATATCGAAATTAATTATTATGATTGTTGCTAACCTATTTATTTTTTTGATTTTGATACAAAATCTAAAACAAGACATAGGTGTTTGAAAATATAATTTTACTCGATTTTCTCAATAACTATTGAACTGATTTTATTCCGGTTTTCATTAATGGATAGGTAAAGTTTAGGTGTATAATTTTTGTACCTATATTTTGTGTAAATTTAATGAAGTCGGAAAAAAACAATTCGTGATGAATCGTGTGTTGTGGGCATGTTGGGTGGGTATGATTACTTTATGTTTAATTGAATTAATATCCCCGGGTAATACCGGGTCCAATACGCTAGTTTTAAATAAAATCCAAGCACTAAAATAAATACAGTAAAATTCTGGGATCGATTCAATTCAATCATATAAAAAGTATTTGAAAGTTTCATTTCGAAAATACAAGTTTACATGAGTTTAATTTTTTCATTCTACTAACCCTTACAAAAGTTTCTGAAATCAAATTTAGCACCTAACTTGATTTAGAAAATAGACTTTATATAAAACTTTAACACAATGTTTTATGTGATTTTGTTTTCACAGCAGTTAATTTTCATTTTTCATCTAACTTTTGAAAGCAGTGCAATAACGCATATAATATGTATACTTTTTCTATATTAATTATAATTAATATAGAAAAAGTAACTACTAGCAGCCCTTTTGCTGTTTCACCCGCATTGTATTAGTTTTTTATTTATAAATATAATTCATAAAATCGAATACCTTTTGTACTTTTAACAATTTGTTTACCCCTATTAGGATTAAATTTTGAAATAGGAGATGAATTACGGAAAAATATATTTTTAGTGTTTAAAAGGAAGATAGATATAAAATTTCATATTATGCTTTGAAGAACCAATGATTAAAAGAGGACAAATTTAATATTATTAAAAATTAAATTTTTTTTTCAAAACATAAACAATTCATCTGAAATAATGTTGTTATATTATTATGTACAAATGACCAAACTTCTAGTGAAAACAACTTTTGTATTGGTTTTTTTAACGTTTTTATACAGAAAATTTATATTTTATTAAAAATGTATGAACCCTCCTCAACTCCCCCTACATCCAGTACTAAATTAAAACATAAAATAATTTGTAATGTTGATAATTACTACAAACTCTGTCAGCGGTGGTTAATTCACTGTTATAATAATCAAGCGAATAAGAAAAACGAGAAGAAATTTCCAGTTGTCACACATTCGTAGTTAAACGCGGGTAGAATTACTTTAGTAAACTTGCATCTTAATAAAGTAAAGTGCAGTAGTCCTGTAAAACGAATAGTACAGCTGTAGGAGGTGGAGTTTGGTAACTTTGTTTTACTTCCACTTGACGAGAACTTTGCGCACAACTTCTTCCATATTTCAATACATGTATGGGAATTGTTTGAAGACGTTATCTCATGTCGCTTGATACTTATTGTGTTTAGAAGTGTGCTTGATTCTAATATCAAATACATGCCTCAAACTTGTGTGTATAATAGACTATGACATGATATTATGTGCTCAAGATTATTTCATAGACAGTAGCATGGCCGCCAGGAGGGGGATGCAAGGAGGTGCACTTGCATCCCCCCCCCCTCCTGTCAAAAAAGAAAAAAACACATGCAAAAATTAAGAAATATAATTTTTATTTTAAAATTCACTCTTTGAATAACAGTTTAAGTCGCCTTGGTTGTTGTCCAAACATTAAATGTACCATTTTGAGGTCTACACGCATAATACGGACCGAAGAATATTAAAAAAATAACATACCTTTAAAAAGTATTGAACAAATATGATGCCAATGTTCTGCCAAATTAGCCGAATGAATTTAATATTAATATAAGTAACAAATATATAATTTATTTCCGGTGATTGTATTTTGATCTTTATAATAATAATGAGTCAATTAGTGAATAAATTATTAAATAAACCACTCGAGGACCTGTAATTAAGTACCTAAGCTTCCTTAATAATATAATAAACATATAATACTTTCACTAATCCATGGTTTGCGTGTTACTTCTTATTTTGTTTCTTTTTATTTAATGTTTTTCACCTCATATCAATTTTACAAAAACAATAGTGATTAAGGTGATAAATTATAAAGCCATTTAGGTTCTTGATTATTTTTTCATAAATATAAATCATTTTTTTGGAGGGGGGGATGAATAATTGTTTTATTGTGTTAAAATATTTAAAGTAAATATGCAAATAAGTGATATAACTTTTTAATAATAAAGCTCTTTAAGACATTCATATGTTCACTAATCTACTAGACACCGATTGTCACCATTTTGTAACCTATTTGTGTCAATTTATAGTAAATATGTTTATGTATGATAATTTCGTTGATTTTTTTTATCTCTTTTAATTGGCCATCGGGCATAGCCTCTCACAATCAGTCAGAATATTTTGATTTTGTCTGTTTTCTTTTCGACCTTTCAATTCCTGCTTTTCGTCTTTTTTTATTTTATTTTTTTCTGTTTCTATAGATATCACATTATGGGTATACACAAAATACGGATTCACATAATAGGAATTGCTACAACTTTACTTTTATCGATTTTACGTAGTTCATAAATATATCATAGACCTCAATTTTCTGGCTAGCAAATAATATGATGATCAAATCGAGGGCTGTATCCTTGTAAAGTGATTCGACTTTTTGAAGTTTAAAATTTCTGTGATTAAAGATTTGATTGATTTTTGAATACACAATAATAATAACATTCTATATTTTTATGATAGTTAAGCTACTAAAATCAGTTTTTTGTTGCTGTCAGAGACCTGTTTTTTATTATTTTAAATTATATCTCACCAAGAATAAAATATTTGAGAATCTGGAACAGATACCTATTTTTTATACGATTTTCTTTTGTTTTTTTTACGCGCTGTTTTCATAAAACCAATTAACCGTGTAAATAGATGGATTACTGTAATTATAAAATTTGATATTTACTAATGCATAAATCAACATCAAAATATATTTTAATTTAACAAAGAAAATATTAATGACTTTGATCATTAAAAGTATATTATTTCAATCACTTAAATACACAATTCTAATTAATCTTTCTTAAAAAATCAAGTGGAACAAGTAGAAACTTAAATCATGCTCATTGTCGTCGTCAGATATTTCTTTATAAGAAATACACGACTTCATACTTTCAAGATACGTTTAAATGAAATGCCTAACATCCATTGATTTGAGTAAAATTTACATTTAAAATGTCGTCTATTATACAAATCAATTACGAAACAAGGACGGTAAACGATAAACCCTGTATTACCTCTTTCTTTATCGGTACATTCGTGTTGTATAAACTTCTATTTTTAAATATCGCTCATCTGATTACTGTAGATCTTTGAAACGTGTTAAATTTAAATCATTCTCGATTGCTAAGATAAAGATGTAATAAGAATAAAATGACATTTTGTTTCCAGTGGATCGCAAACTGTTACAAGTTTTTCAATTTTATTATTCATTTTTATTTCTGCAGTTGATTTAGTAGGTTCTTTATATACGGTGATAAAAATTGTATCGGAAATTTTAGTACTGTCTAAAATATTTAAAAAATAAATCTTATCAATATGACCGATATTGAATTTTAGAAAGTTAATTTAACGAATCGTTTTAACACCAAACTTGATAAACTGGTGATAAACAAATATGTATGGCTTTGCCCCTGGGCGCTTCGCACTCAACCCTGATATTTTTCAAAAATTTCAATAATTATTTTACCATTTCCACAATTTGACAGCTGTTCTAATTACTTTCGTTAACAAACGCGCTGCAAATTATATACATGTATTTTTACAAAATTTTCGAATATTGTCCTGGGAAAAATCAATGTTAACACTGAAATGAAAAAACAGGAAGGATGTAACTAGTTTACGGGGAAAAATATAAAATAAGTAGCGTACAGACAGGTAACATATTATTTTTTTTATACCTACTATTAGTTTAGCATCCCAAGCCCGATTTTTTTTCTTAAAAAACTTCAGTAATAATATAATAATTACAAAATTTATGCTTTCTACACGTCAAGAAATGACAATATAAATAATACAATATACAAATTAAGGAGGTTGTCTACCAAAACCAAAGAAGAAACGCTGTATAATTTAACACGTAAGATGTAGGTATATGTATTATTTATGATAGAAAAAATAATCGAATGGAAAATAATATTATTGTACATATGACATTTTAATTGACCATTCAATATGTTTTTTTTTCAATGAAAAAATTGTATAGTCAACCTCCTTAAAACAATTTTTACAGAAAATCACAATTTCATAACTATTGATAATTGTGAATTGAATCTTGCCTATTAACTCCGAGAATGATGAAGCTCCATTACTTTTTTACGCATTTTAGTCAATACTATACGCCCTTATTATTTTTTAACACTCTATATATCACACATGAGCGTATTATTTAAAAAAAAAGAAAACGATTATCAAGTAAGACTTATGTCCAAAGTTGACTAAAGAAATTAATGGCAACAATAATCCGTCGATAGACATTTAAAAATCTTAAATCCATTATTGTGATGGATACTTTCCTTAAAACAGTACAGAGTATAATTGAACCTCGACTAATTCAAGCGAGAGAGTGTTCAATAAAGTCGAAAGTCCGTTATATGTATAATAAAGTCAGTCTTAAATATGTCCGGAACTAACAAATTTGCATGTTATTGTAAGTACTTTCAAATAGGGTATTAATTCTGTGATAGTATCTATGAATTTGTTTTGGAATTTAGAACAGTGATTTTTCATAATATCACCACTATTTTAATACCGTTGGTGTTTATTTACTGCGCGTTAAATACGTCATGAAATTTCAAAGGAATAGATCCTGGAAGAAGCCAAGATTCATATCAAGATTAGCGCGGAAGCCTCAAGACTTGTATTTCAAAGGAACTGTCAGATATGTTTGAAACCTCATTTGAAAGTATTTGCAAGTTTGCAAATTTTGTTAATTCGTTTATAATACCGCACTTAAAGCAAATTTGCAGCTAGCAAGCACTTTCAAATGGGGTATTAATTCTATAATAGTATCTATGGATTAGCTATGAAATTTAGAACAGTGATTCTTCAACTTATTGTAACAGTTGGCGACTCTGATCGTACAAAATAATTTTTATAATATTGCCACTGTTTTAATACCGTTGGTGTTTACATACCACGCGTAAAGAGAACTGTCAGATAGGTAAGAAATCTCATTTGAAAGTGCTTGCTAGCTAACAAATTTTGCTAGCTCGTTTGTTTCATTTAATTGTATCAATGAAATTTTTAATTCCATTATTTTGGATGAAAAATATATATTTAATAGAAGTTTGACTGTACTATTTAAAATGTCAATACAATCCGTCAGATCACATGAACCGAATTCGACGAATTTTTAACAACAATAGCATGTAATTGGTGGGAGCCCCTCCCCCGCAATAGTAGTTAAAAGGTTTGCAGTCGCTGGATACGGAAGGAGACGACGATTTTCCTGTAGAATTGTCGCTGAGAATAATAAATTATTCGTGCGGATAAAGCGTCCCCTCAGAATGTGACTCGGCCAAAGTGAATTTATTCCCTCGAGGAACAGAGTCTCTTCTTCTAGAGACAACATCGATAGCGAAAAATGTAACCGTACACCAACCCCATACCCACTCGTAAGGCGTACTGTAAACGGTGCTCCATCATATATAAAAAGACACAATACAAAAGTTTATATCTTTATTTATACTTGCTTCTTGATCGTTCATCTGATATAGACAGCTGTCAGATTTAATCACAGAATATAGAATGAATATATTTTAAATCAAGTCGTACCGTTTTTTTAATATATAAATAGGTACACTATTTTTTGATTAATATAATCGCGTAAGATAATTTAAAACATCCCAACCTTAGATTAGGAAAGACTGTGGATACATAACAACCAATGCTAGTCTGTATATGAAAGTGTTACCAAAATTTGTCGGCGGCCATCTTTTTTTAATTGTCAAAATCGCATGTTATCCCATAGGCGTCAGTTGAAAATTTATAATATGCAAATATGCTTTAAATTACAATTGAATTTAGTATGTATGAGAGATGATAGTTCCAAATAGACATTTCTCTGTTAATCAATTATCACTGAAATACTTTTAAACTCAATATAAAACATTTTTTATTAATTAATTTTTGTAATTCAAAACAATTGATATTTTTTTTTTAAATCTGATTGATACGCCAATGACCTGTGGTGCGATTTTTCGTGGTGCGATATGGTAACAATACTGGGTAATGTGTTATTTGTGCTTTATCTTTCCTTATCTAAGATCCCAACATTAAACATGTAACCTCATTTCCAGCACTCATGCCCGGTATTATAAAGACTTTGCTAGAGTGCAAATGCAAATTAGCTTTCAGCTAACGCTATCTGCTAGGTATTAAACATAAATGACAACACATTTACATTTTTATACATTTATTACCACTGCTTTATAACATCGAGCAATTTCATAACAATTTGACACCTAGCAGATAGCGTTCGCTGGAAGAAAAATTGTATTTGCACTCAACATGTCGTTAGAAGCAAATATATAAATATGCAATTGACCTTAACAATAATAAGTAAAAATAATAGAGGAAATGAAAAATATAACATATTGCAAAAGCTTTTACAAAATTTATCTAATGACCTCAACTACACCATACAGTGATATAACGTATAAGTAGAAATGAGAGAGTAGCAAAACAAACAACACAATTATCGGTGTAATTAATGAATGACCGTAGCCCCACGCCAAATTCTAATTAGGCAATCCGAATAAGATCCTAGAGCTTCATTTATCACATTTATTGTGTACAGAGACTTTGATTATGTCCCCGTAACATAAACATTTACATTGTGCACGTAGTTTATACAGTAGAGGTCAAAACATACATATACTAGGGTTTATGTACCAAAACCGGTAATTTTTTTCAATTAATACATAAAGTACTGGCACCAGTTATGGCCGCTATAAGAGTAAGGTTTACTGTTTTTGTGATTGCGGGTTTCTTTTTTGTAATTCTCATGAACTCTTGTTACTAATAAAACAAGTAACTCTTTATTTAATCAATTTAATTACTAAAGCCCGCGGTAATAAGCACGCAGTGATGGACACTTGCTAATGATTACAAAATGATAAGTACTACGACACAGAAGATATAAACGAAAGAATCGTCAAAGAAACAATGTAAAGCAGGCTGTTATAATATAACAATTAATAAATAAATTATACTAATAATTAGTTTAAATATCCACCATTTTGACACATATTGACCGATTTTCATCAAATCACGCTGTAAGATAGTTAAATGTATACAGATTAATATTTAGAAATGATAGTAATTAAATATCAACAAATATTTCGAATTCAGTACATTTAATTAAACCATGGAGTAAAAAAATATTATGAACATTCTTCTTACGATCTGCCCTTTTACAAACACGAATCATGGATAACACATACACATGCCTACACATACAGAGCTATGAGAGAGCACTCTGTTACGCTATGCCCTTTTGGCATATGCTATGCGCGTCTTGCCCTATCTATCTGGAGCATCGGCCAAACCGGCCGCCTGAACATCAATGGCTTTAAATGGAAGCCATTTTTATTGTGTTGAGTTTAATGTACAAAGGATATCAATTTTGTTGTGGTAAGTTTGCTGATATTGTGAACGATTTTTCAAACGTCAGAGAACAAATAAATAAATATATGTATATATATGTGTATACGCTTTGTCTGTCTTTATACTTAGTTATTTCTATTTTCAATTGCACCAAACATCGCTATTCTGAACATATTTGAACAAACTAGCTTATTCGAATTATTAATTTATTAATTAAAAAAAAAAAAAAAAAACATATTGGTAAATATTAAATTAATCCGAATATCCAAAAAAATAATGAAATTGACATTTTGAAATAATTAATATTGACGTTTTTATAATAAGCACATTTCATCTTGCACTTCAAATTTGAGGGAACGTTAAATAATTGATACAACAAAATGAAACACAAATGTCAAATGTGATGAATAAAATTGTCATTTGATATAGAGAGAGATATTAAATAATGTATTACTTTAAAAATCATTATTTTCCATTTGCATGTGATAAAATAAGTATGTATTATTAAATACATTTTGCTTCCTCGCCATATCGAAGATACGAGAAGCTTTGTGATTAGTTTATAATGAGAAAAAAATAGTTTCGTTTTGTGTCTGTCTGTCTGTCCCCTGAACCCTTGTCACACGCATAACTCATGAAACACTGAACCAATATTAATGAAACTTAGTTGGCTAGAGGACGGTCCCATTTCAAAATCATCAAAATCGTGTGTAAGGGGGGAGGGGTGACATCCCAAAATAGTTAGTTTTTCAAGATATTTCAAGAACAACACATGATACGTGAAAATTTTATATAATATTTTTTGTAGAGCAATCAATTTTCTATATTGCAAGTTACCACAACTTTTGTGATAAAATATTCCTTTACGAAGATTTATCTCAATTTAGTTAAAAAATCGTAATTTGTTTTTTACCATCGCTATTTACCACCTATTTACTTTCACATAAAATGTCATTTTGACGTTTGCATACCAGAAAGAAAATAGATTGAAATTGTCAAAAACTTAAAAATGTTTATAATTATAAATATAAATAAAATTGTATAAAAATTAAATAGTTAACCAATGGCAGGCAGTTTATTTTAATACTTTATCGGTTTTTATTTGAATTGTTCAATAATTAACTACCTGTTACAGGTAATATATTACACAGGTAATATATTACATGCGTAATATTTTACATCGTCAAAATAAAATCAATAAATTTAAACATTGTAAGCGTAATCATTTTATAAAGAATTTTGTTTTTATTAATAAAAAATAAAATAAATGAAATTTCGTTTTCATCTATTAAATACAAAATATTTCATTCTATATTATATAATATCGAGATTAAAAATACATAATATAATGTGCATTGTAAAATGGAGAGAAACGTCAAAAGTGCAACTGCATACAAACATTTTGTATCCAGAAACATGATTTTATTCAGCAATCACTGTGGAAGATTCAGAGTAAATATAAAACTCTGATTTATGCAATAAATCTTATGTAAGGTTTTGATATATGATTTTATTCCACATAAAAATTCTTCCGGCATTTTGAATAAAAATAAATGCACGACAATCCCGAGAACCTCCAACTAAAAGATATTCTTTTCCATTCTAGAAACTTGGTTAAATTGTATATGGGAGTTTTTTTTATTAAATTTCAACTTTTTACAACTTTGTAACCTGTTTAAAAAGTTTCGGTTGGGTTCTGAATTAGATTTTTTATGTTTGTACGACAACTTAAAATAAGTTAATAATTTGAATAAAACAGCACATCTTTGAATGAAACAGGAACTGAGTATATTATATACTGACGTTTGAGTTTGGAGGAAATGATATAGTTTTAAATTAAATTACCATTTATCAAAGATACAGCTAACTTTTAATTCACTGGAAATCTAAATAATACTACAAAGTTGGTATCAATTGTACTAGATAAACTTTTCAATTTATGTTTGTAGTAGTTAATGCACCTGTTAGCATATATATTGATAGATTATACTTATTTACGTATTATTTACTATACATATCATATCAGTATATCAATTTTATTGATTCTTATATGTTCGATATTACAAAGGATCTAACAAAATTTGTTGCAATTTTTAATGGGGTATCAAACATACACCGTGACAATTATATTCTGATACAACTCTTTATCGACAATGTACCATTAATATAGCAACCTATTCTTTAACAAAAAACAATTAGAAGTACTAATATATTATCTAGTAAACAATTATGTATGTGTAAAACAATTATGCAATTTAAATTAGCATGAAAGTATATCGGAGACATTTTTAGGGTTCTGAAAAAGACGGAGTCACCATAATGGTATATCGTACCATCAATCGCTTCCTGGAAATAGGTATTAATAATGACCGCCCAAGAATGATACCTAAATGCACCGTAAGGACCTCAGTAACAATTAAAGTCATCAGATCTGCAAAGAAAATAGCTAGCAGATTACAAATTGCATCAATTTAAGAATGTTATTCTTAAAATTTGGAAACAATGCGTGCCGCTTGTAATGACTTTGAAAGAAGATTGAAGCTAGTTATCAAAGTTAAAGGAGGAGTTATTCCCAAACACTTTTCAATACATATGTTTAATTTAAGAATTGAATAAAAACTTAACTGAAACTTTATTATAAATTTAATATTTTAGCGTTCTCATTTGTATCAGAATATAATTGTCACGATGTATATGATAAGTTTCTTTGAAGTTTTATGAAACATCAACGGTATTAAAACCGTCACCAGTTGTGTTATAATAAGTTTAAGTATCACTGATCTAAATTCCAAAAAAATCTATAGATAATATCATGAATCAATATCCAATTAAAAGTGCTTGTTAGCTTCTTTATAATAAATTATAATATCGGACATTACTCGTTTTTGCATTTGAAAAACTAATCTTTTTTCATATGCTTAATATAGTTACTTATTTTTATAAAATTTCTTTTAAGATTACATAATAATATGTAATGGTAGTGTAATTTAACATCATCTTCATTTATCACGGTCATCAGTTCTACGCCTGCGCGTGACGTCACACAATTTACATACGAATTCAAGTGTTTTTGTGTTCTGCGTATCTTCTTCATTTGTCAAAATATCTACAAGATTTTTTCGCTCATTTACGATCGCAGTAAGTAGATATCTCATTTGGTATTTAAGTACATGGAGTTTTTTATGGTACTAAATTACTCTTGGATATACTTGTGATAAATAGTGTGTATGTTATACTTGAGATGTTTGTTGACGGGGTATTTTTAAATTCGGTTATTTAAACCAGTGGCGTATGATGATTATTAAATTTAATAATAAAATTATAAATATTTTCTATAAAATATTTTAAATTAAAATTAAATTTATCATTTTTTGGCCAATTCATTAAAAAGAATAGGACATAAATTATAGAAAATAACGTTTTCTAGTATGTACCGTTTAAAAAATAATTCAAAAATTAAAGAAAATCGATTATTTCCTACAACTTCAATCTAAAATATGTTTTTCTACTGCGCACCGTTTAAAAACTAATTTGAACAATTTAAAAATTGACATCAGTAAACATCCGTTTCCGGTTTAGTGATGGTTTTCAAAAATAGGAGGTGCACATCTACTGTATACAAAAACCTTAAGTAAATTTCATGTCTGTAAGTCTCATCGTTTTGGCTGTAGGGTGTTCACAGACACAGACAGGCATTGAGATAATAGTCCGTTGAAATCTCGAGTTCGATTTTTTTTATGATCACTAAATTTTATTATACAGTACATTTCATGTAGTATGTATAAAAAAGTAATAAATAAAAATATAAATTGAACTAACATATACATTTACAACCCTTTTAATGTATTAGCAAATAAACCTCAGCAGAAATATACGATCATCAAATTAAAAAAAAATAGTGTAACATACCACCGCACCATTGTAAATATATACATTTTAATTTAATATAGAAATATAGACAAAGAGGAGGCGAGTTCAGTTTAATCAAACACAGTATGTGCGTTTTAGAGACTGTATGTGGGCCGGAGTGTTAGGTGGGAAGGATGGGGGGGATGGTTACGGACCACGATTTGCATTTTCTTCTCGTTAAACTCAGTTTCAGTTGATACAGGGGTAACTTAAAGCGAAGGCTTTGTCATGTGTGTGTGTGTATGTGTGTGTGTGTGTGGAGGGGCGGGTGGGGGTTAAGGGGGATATGTCTGCAGCATGTGCTCATTACATATCATATTCTGCATTCACGTATGTACAGGGAGCTGTCAAAAATGTGTCAACATATATCTTTGTTCTGACCTACTAATTTATAATTCTCGTTATGTTTATTTTTACATATATGTAAATGATGGAGAAAAATTCCGGGTAGCTCCGTGTTCAAAGAACTAAGTTCAGATCAGACCTGAAGATGGCCGATAGGATTCGACCGAAATGTCGTCAAGACAACGCAGAACGTGGAGCTACCCGGAATTTTATCTACATCAGATGATTTCCGGGTCTTGTAAACGTTACCTGCCCTGATTGCCCAAGTGACGGGTTTGTGAAAAATTAACTGGCTACATATGCAAATTAATGCCAAAAAAAATCTGCATCAGCCCGCGGAATACTATATTTTACATATAATTATATACAAAAAAATTATGAATGTGCCTTCATTTTCATACACATTTTTAATTTTATATTTAGATTTGTTGAATGTGTTCACTACAGAATAGAAAATTAATTAATTCTAGCAATTTAAATCATTTGGATAGTTGTGAATTGATTGAAAGATTAATAACAGAAACACTATAACGTCTTATTTTCTTGTATTTTAGTCGATATTTCTATGAGTTGAAGTTCACTGCAGGAAATTTCACTAAAAAAATTATAATTTTTGATTTCGTTAAAAGTAATTTATTGTATAGAAAATGACGTGAAAAGTTGTTTGTTTCAAACCGCAGGTCTGTATCTCAAACCGTTCTCGAGATATAGCCTCTCAAAGTTTTAGTTTTTTCAAATTTTTGGAGAAAAAAGGCCATAACTTTTGAACGAGTGGTCAGAATTGATTTTAGTTGACGGATTTGAAATCAGCGTGTTAAAATCTATATAATGACATGATGACATAATACTTTAAAATTCGAAAAAACAAATTTGGCCAAAAATCGACATTTTTTTAAGGTATACCTCTTTGAATTTTTTCGATTTTTCGCGAATTTTTTTGTTTTCGAGTTTTAAGGTATTATACATGTCATTATATAGATTTTGTCACGCTGATTTCAAATCCGTCAACTAAAATCAATTCCGACCACCCGATCAAAAGTTATGGCCTTTTTTTCTTCAAAAATTTGAAAAAACTAAAACTTTGAGAGGCTATATCTCGATAACGGTTTGAGATACAGACCTGCGGTTTAAAAATTTCAACTTTTCACGTCAATTTCTATACAATAAACATACTTTTAACGAAATCAAAAATTCGAAATTTTTTAGTGAAATTTCTTGCGAACAACTTCAACTCGTTATGCAAATATCGACTAAAATACAAGAAAATAAGACGTAGGATCATTTAGTTACTATCCATATACTTTTGTCTCTCACTATATGTCCATCTAGACAACATTGTGTGTGTGTGTGTGGGTAAGTGGGTCATCCCGTCGCTGTAACTCGTACGAAAGTTGTACGCATCGATTTTCCATCAATAGATGTTTTCTTTTTTTACAACTGCTACGCGATTTCCGCACATACATTGTTTAACTTTGCGTGGCGGCGACTCGCAGCATTAAAGAGGATTTGGTTTAGCTATAACGTTAATGCTGAATATATTTTAAATAATTCTCTACATAATGTGTATCGATTTTTATAAATGGATACATAGATATATGAACAAAGGAATCTACGTTATATTATATTACTTGGATTATAATGGGAAGTCAAAACTTATTAGTGGTATTTCCTAAACTTACAAAATGCACGTACCTCTTCAAGACATACCATTTATAACAAAATAACACTGGTTAGCATGTTAACCCTATCGTGGCCAGCGTTATATATATGTAATAGTTTTAGTTAAGATTTTGCGTTGCTGTAAGATTATTTTAATACGAATGGGTTTGAAATCATACTTATTTTCGAGTATTGGACTGAATACATCAACAATGCAATTACCAACGTTCTGGAGTTTTAGTATACTTAGATAGGTATGAATTGATGACAGAAAAATCAACAATATCACTAACAAAAAAAAACCGCGGTCACGTTTGGGTTAACAAAAAATACTGTTTTTTTATACCGGAGATCTGAATAGGCGATCTTGAAGATTTTTGGCTCACTGAAACCGAATCTGTTGTACAAATTGCTCCAACACGTCTGGTTTTCGAAATATTTTAAGATATTTACGAATTTATTTTCAAGTAGTTAATTTTTTCTTGTGTTTTTGTTCACGACAACAAATAGTAAATAGTCCCTTGAAAAGATTTCAGGTACTATAATAAAAAAATTCTGTTTGCTAAATATCATTCCTTGAAATCCTTTCGCATACCACACTTTGGGAAACACTGTTCCTATGGATAATATAAGATTCAATAATCCTATGAACACTAATTTCGTACTACAAATCCTCGACACTTGTATTAAATTTTAATAATAAAGTTAATAAAGTACTTTTACTTTATTTTCTTGACGTTTGTTTTAAAATAACTTTCGAAATTAATTCTACATAATAAAAAAAGTGGAGTATTAATTTCTGGCAAAATTAAAATACAAGTGCAGATAAAAATGTTTTATCTTGCAAAGAATCATTCTATTTAATGTTAAGTGTTATTTCTTTAAAACTTTAAAAGATTCCCATAAATTATTCCGTGCTTTTGACTCGATTTACATAACGATAATCGACACGAGTGACTCCCTCTGAAGAACATTAAACACTACAGCCTTTCGTCTAAATTGAACGCATCACTTTCGGCAGTTAAATATAAAACCAAATCATTTAAATTAATCCGATTTTAAAAACACTCTAAATTCAGAAGTGGATTTAACTCTATAGAGAAGTGCAGTTAGTAAAATCCTGCTTCAGTTACATGAGTAATAACTAGGGGTGGAAAGATTTGTATTAAAATACTGTTTTGTATTTTTTAATATGCGTCAAAATCTTTAGTTTCATGATTTATCTAAAACAGCTATTCTCAAATTGGAGGCGAATCTTTAAATTATAAATTAGGGTGTATCTAACTAAAAAAAATTTGAGAAGCACTGATATACAAGGTGAGATAGTACTGCAGAGTTTGAATTAATTAATATGGATGCTTTAAATTACACAAAATACATTTTTATTCATTTTTTACTTTTTAAAAATAATAAATAAAGTTCATGTAAATTAATATACCCTCCAAAATGAATCCTTATCAACAGATAGCAATTTTTAGTTTCGTTTTTTAATTAAATTAGTAAAGTACGTATAACAGTAATACAACTGGTTATATGTCTATGAGGACTCATATTAAGAAGAATATTTGAAGCATCCGTATTAAGTTAAATTCTGCAATACTATCTTTACCATCGTATTTATAGTAAACGGTTGATCAACAGTATATGTATGTGTATTTTGTGGAATAAGACATTATAAAAGGGCCAAATATAGGGGAAAGTATTACTTAGATCCCTCGTCTAAATAATCATTGGTTGATACTGGAAATCAATAACACGTATTAATACTATCACAATGGGTTCTCAAGATATTAAATAAAAACTAATTTTAGGCAAAATCTTTGGGGATCTGTAGCTTAAATTCCTCATGAATAGTCAAATGAACTTTTTGCTTGAAATATTTTTCACGATCAACTGTGTATGTTTGTTCCACCTGTATACAATGTTAAGCTTTTCTAATGGAACGAACCTTAAAATGTTTCTACTTAAAACAGTTTAGTATTTACAGAGATTAATCAATGTGTACATGTTTAATACATCTCTTTTGTTTATCGGCACATTTAAGTGCAACATTTCCCATCCCTGGCGATACCGCAAAGACGGCTGTGGCTGCTCCGAGTATTTACTGAGATTGAATATAATGCGACATTTGCATTTGTAGTGGCGCTTTTGTGTGCGTCGATTACACGCAGTAAACGTGATAAGCGCAGCTGTAAATTCAAATTAAAATAATCTGTCTCCGTCCGCGAGCTACAGGTAGAGTGTAGCAGTGTATAATAAGCCCATAAAACTGGAGGAGTTGTTTTCAGAGTATTGTTGATGCGGAATTCTGAAATTGAATGTGGGATACATTTTTGTAGGTACTTTCGTATAGATTTTAATGTAGACTTTTCTTTGCGAATAAGTAAGTTCTGTAACTGCAGGTAGAGTGTATAATAAACCCATAAAACTGGAATAATTGTTTCTAGAGTATTGATGCGGAACTCTGAACTTGTAGTAATTACTTTTAGATTAATGTATATGTACATATATTATACATATATGATTTTATATTTTCTTTGTGAGTAAAAATAAAAACTGAAGAAGTTATTGTCTATGCGGAATAATATGCGCGGAAGACTTGTTTGGAAGAAAGCTTTATATGTATGATGTATTACGAGTGTATATGTTTAAATGTAATGCATGAATATAATATTTATATATGTTGTAAAAATGCACTGCTCTTCGAAGCTAGTAAACACGCGCCCGTACGTGGTACGTTTATTAAAATACATTTCCGATAAACTAATAAAAGATAAAATAAAATTAATGGCAAGTATATAAACTATAGATAATATTTTAATCTACATTATGTATTAAATTAATTTTTTGCAGATATTTCTTCTTTGTTATGAATCATTTGAATTATAATTTATTTTTTTCATAACATAAATTATAGATAATAACATTACTTATAATTTTTAACAAGACTATTTGTCTCTAATTCGCACTGTTTCAAAGTAATTCAAAAAAATTCAAAAATCGACCTCTGTAAACATCCGTATCCGGTAGAAAAATCGTTTTCAAAAATAGGAGGTTTTCTTCCCAGACAAAAATTAACCTTAAATATAAAATTTCACCCTCCTACGATTTGTCATATTTGTGTTACAGACACACAGACATCATGTCAAAAATTCAGGGCAAGTCAAAATGGATAATTCAATCAAAATTCGAATTTCGAAAAAAATCGGCTTCACTATACTGTATGTATATTTCATTACATTATATAATTAATGAGGATAATAACTGATGCTAGACAAATCGACTAATGAAAAGCCTATAACTAGATAAAATATGATTAGCCTTACTCTCTGATAGTATTTTGAAATGTATAGATCAATTTAATTAATACTTTTTATATTATAAAAATTATTCATTTAATATTAAACGAATATCCTTAATATTAACAAACATTATCAAGAAAAAAAACAATGCAGAAGCTATTTTCGTAAGTTAATGGAGACAACGACAACGATATCAGATAGAGAAAGATAAAAAATCTTGTGTAAATATTTTGTGTAAACGGTTGACCTTTACCCACTCGTGCCATCATCTGCCGAATGTAAATAATGAAAATGAGAATATTTGAATCTTATTTACACTTGTACAAATCTTGTTGCTAATATGTAACGTTCGGACTTCAGCAAACATACGAGATTCGTGTCAACAGTTTTAAGTAAAGATCGCTTTTTATTTGCTTACATATAAAATAAAATGCTCTTCTTTTGAAAAACTTATTTTTTATGTATGCACCTTTAGAATTTAATATTAATTAATAAGATTGTTATTTAACTAATTAAGATTTTGACACGACGATTTCAAATTCGTCAACTAAAACCAATTTCAACCACGCATTCAAAATGTAAAGCTATTTTTCTTCAAAATTTTGATAAAACTGAAACTTTGAGGGGCCATATCTCGAAAATGGTTTGAGATACAGACCTGCGGTATGAAAATTTCAACTTTGAAGATTATTTTCTATATAAAAAACATACTTTATATTTTTTAGTCAACTTTCATGGTTTTAATTTCACTTTTCATAGAAAAAACTTTTGACTTATCAGCTTGGGTACACCATATGACATCTTTTCCCGTTCTCGCGTCGAATTACAAGGCTATATTTGTTATGATTGGGCACATCATTCCCCCTCTCCATATTTGGGCACCCCAGATGACGTATTTCCCTCTCTCGCGCCGAACTACTGAGACTAGCTTGTTTTTTACATACCTTGGACAGTAACAGTCAACACAATTGAATCGATTTTAATTGTTAAACTGTATCAAATCGGTGACAAAACAAACATGGTACAGTAGAGAGAAGTGCAACCGTATTGGAATTTGTTTAATAGAGTATTTAGAGCAGTTAATCGTGCGGGCGTTCACAAATTTCGTAGTAATATATATTTATCTATACTGTACATTTTTTTTAAACAAAATATGACGTATGTAGTTACTTACTATTAAAAAGAATAATAATATTTGAAAAAATAAAATACAAGCGAAAAATAAGAGTACTATCTTCCTGGAATTAAAAATACCCTTTTTGTATATATCTAAAACATTAAATGTTCACATTTAAAAAAAAACTCAACATCAGGGGTTAAGAGAGTCAGCAAATGGCCATTTCCTCCATGCTTGTATTCCCTCCTCGGGCATATAGAGGTGGTGTTTCTGTTTTTTTCTCACGAAACAATTTTTCGAAGCATGTTTTTAATTGCACATATGTGTGTACGGCGACCGTTAAATATGCAGGTTCCTAAAAGATAACTCCGCGCAATTGGGTCATAAAGTTATATGGCAACTATTGCAGTCAATGCGGCCTTGGGGAAATCTCGTGCTGGGACTCACGACAGACCGGGGATTTTCGAGACAAGCAGTAATTGTTTGGCTTACTTTTTAATGAAGACATTCGATGCGTATTTGTATGATTCTCAAATTAGATTTCTCGGACTGGAATGACTTTTAACCCTGTTAATGTCACTTTATAAAGGCTTTATTTTTACTGGAATATAATTTTCAGTACTTAAAACTAAATTTTTTTGAATATTTTTTAAATCTATGCGAACATTTGTTTGGCCGAAGTTATCTTGAAAACTAATGAACTAATTTTGGTGAAACATGCATCGAAGTATTCCTTGAAATCTCAAAAGTTATATAACGCTATCACCCAAAAAAGCTTAGCAGTGAAAAAATTAGCGCATTAATAATATAATTCGTATTCTGACCTGAACTAATTATAAGAGATATATTAAAATGTCTATGGAAGTTCTGTAGAGTCAAATTACTTCTACATTAAATGTGTGAGAGCATTTATCTAACTTTAATATTATCAGATTTCAATAGTTTATTTATCACAAATTATTTCAAGACACAAAATATCGAATTAAGTAATACATAAGTATAAAGGTATGAAGAAGTTACAATATATCTGGGGGGGGAGCATTAAACAATATTTTGTAGATAGGTCGGTTTTTGAATACACGAGAGAAAAAAACGAATTTAAATCAATTTTCACAAATAAACTAAGTTTTATTTGGATAGACCGTAGCGATAAAAGGGTTAAAAAATATAAAATAACACAATGTCCAGGGACTTTATGAATACACAAGACAAGCTGTAATTGTTTGCTTTATTTTTTAATGAAGATACTTCGAGCGTTCGTCCGATTTAAAAGACGCGTTTTCAGCCAGACTTTTTATTAAATATTAAATGTCAATTTACTTTCACCCACATTTTTTTCTTATTCAGTTTGTAGTTTGCTATTTTAAGAACTCGCGAAGCTAAGAAATGGAGAATGATATCTATACGTTTCTTTATTAACGAAACATTTTGTTTTTAAAATTGTTTTTGTATATATACTTTATCAAAACTACATTTTTAATTGTTAAATAATGCATAAAGTGTGTATACGAGAGAGTGGGGTAATCACAAATGCGGGGTAATCGCGAATTCAATGGTTTCAGTGTGTTATAAGAGGAAAGCTAATGTTCTTTCTGCACTTATTGTTAGCGATAGTTGAGCTTACGTCTAGTATCGGACCGTTAACTTTCAGTGTAGAACACGCTCACAGTACTAAGTAAGCTTAATTCTATTTTTATATCGTAGTTAATCTATTTTTTTTATTAAAATAAAAGCCATGTTATAACTGATATATAATTAATATAAATGTGGCTAAATTAAATTATGTTTATTTTTTTACAAACTCGTGGGAAAAAGGCGAATGAATTAAATGGGCCGATTCCGAATGTTGTAAAAAAAAGACTAATGAAAACTAAAACTAGAAAAAAAGGGGAAGAATCGTAGTAATTTTAAAGTACATAACTAACCAAATGAAGAAAACTGATGAAGTACCAAGTAAAAAATGAGAAGAAACGAAGATGTTGATAAAGAAAATAAAAATTAAATGCAATTTATTAAATGTACCAGTCGTTAAAGAGGCTTTCGCTGTGACTTTTGTATCAACTAGGTTTAACACCTAAGGTTGTTGTTTTTTTTAATTTGATTTTTCACTTAGGTGTACGTAATTACCCCACTCTCCCCTACTGTTTTCCAAGAGACGATATTTTCAGCAACTTAAACATCTTTTTCTAATCATTTTTTCCCACACGTAAACAAATTCAATTAACAAAACTGCTGATTATTGCAGGATTTTTATTTTATTAATAAACCAACAAAAAGCAAACAGAAGATTCGCTAATAAAAAAAAACGTGCTGCTGTACCGAAAAAAAGTGCAGAATTTATATGATTGTAAAAACAAACATTTGGTATGTATCTAGAACGGAGGGATACAAAAAAACTACCAAACAGAAAACATGTACGGTTTCTTATCGTGTGCTTTTAACATTTAAAACCTGTGAAAATTATCACCTAGTTCATATCATTGCTGATATGCTGTTTGTGTGGATTGCTCTAGCACAAATGGCTCTATTCAGTTGTCTGATTCAAATATAAGAACGTTTTTTATTTTATGCTTTTTTAAGGTGGATGTAGTTATGAATGAAAAATAGAAGTGGGCACATCGGGATTGTTTTTTTCTTTGATTTTAAGAATATTTATGTCCTTTGACGCTACTGTTTTATCCTTTTTTAAATCAAAACTAGTAAGGTTATTAATAATTAAGATTTTTAACATTTTTAATTAACTACAGATTCTCAATTCAATCGATATTTATTGTTTATGTATGTTCGGGCATAACTCTAACAAATATGCACAGAATTGGATGTTTTTTTGTTTGTTTGAAAGAGTATACTACCGAAGTGATCCCATTTAAATTGTATCAGAATTTGACCATGAACTTCAAAAAAGGATTTATTTTAAATTTTATGTATGTATTTTCTGGCATAACTCCGACAAATATTCACCTATTCGGTGATACTTTTTTTGTATGAGGTGGGCCCATATAAATTTCATCAGAATCTGACCATGGACTTCATAGATACGCTATTCAAAAAGGATAAAATAAAAAACTTAAAAAAATTGACTTCAATTATGATTACTTTTCAGTGTTTTAAAGTTTTTTTTTATGTTTTTTATATCGAGACGAGACAGTTTTGTCTTGTAAACACTTGACCTTAGGTTGGTTTATTATATACGTCTTCCAATAAAATCTGAAAAATATTAGGTTTTTTTTACACTATCCTTTCTCTAACCAAACTGAAAAGAGTTTTTTGCAGAATGTGTTTTTTTATTGCTACAAACAAACAAAACAACAAACTAAAAAATATTATAAGATATTTGTGTGAGTTGATACATTAGTACATAACAAAGTTCATCTATTATTTATAAAAATAATACTGATTAAAAGTTATTTTTAAAAATTAATTAAAAATAAATATTTCATTGCAAAAATAAAACTAAATAAAAATGTACTATGTGCGTGAACAAAAATCATACCAAATTAACGAAAAATTAAACCCTGTTGACCCACGTTTTAAAACACACACACACAAATATAAGAACACGCGCGGTGTGATCCCTTGCATGCATGCGGGTCGGTATTGTAGGGAGATACGGTATCTACATTACCGACGGAGACCGCGCTGGTGGAGGCGCATGTACACAGGACTGAAATTCATTATCGCAAAGTGAAAAATTATGTCAACAGTGACCCTACGCCCTCTGGTGGTGAATCGTCGGACCCACTGGGCAGTGAGTAGCGGTGAATCGAAGGCGGCGTGGAGGAAATAGGTATTCAGTTGGCCCCTCATGTAAACATAATATGATAAAAATAAATTTTACATCATTTATATAAAGTTTTTCTACAATAGGCATGATGCTTAATTTTTAAAAACTATTTTATAATGATCTTACGTGTCTCTTATTTCCAAAAAAAGTCTTATTTCTGCAGAAAATAAAGGTTTAATCACAAAAATTGACCTTTTTAAAACTAATTTTGAATTTGACGCCAAAACGCTCGCAAATGTCATGGCGCATTTTTGACGTCACGCCTATGTAAACACTCCTTGTCAACTATAATAAATCCTTGTTCCATCGCTAATGTTTCTCGGTTTTACTTTTGGTAATACAAAACTGAGCAAATTGATAATTTAAAACCATAAAATAATTTATAAACAGTGCAGATATTAATGAAACAAAAATGACGTTTACGTAGCCGTGACGTTATCCACTCTGACTGGTGTTTTATCAAACATGGCGGATTGCTGTATTTTGAGTTTTTATTTTAACAAAAATCATATTAATCTCGCTTTTAAAAAAATAAATACATTTTTAGAATCTTTTTAACTTATTTCATTATTTAAAATCATAATTTCAGTGATACTTTGTTACTGGCATCATGCCTATTATATGGTTTTTTTTTGTAGTTTTAAAAAGAATATGTTCAAAAATTTTTATTTATCTATAATTTTAAAGTATAGCTGTGGTATTCAACCTTTTAAAGTCTGCGATACACATGCTTCAGGCATGATAGAAGTATCTTATAAATCAAAACTTCCTCAAACGAATAAATTATAATTATCATAAAAAATATAATCAGTTTTACTGTCGAAGAAATCTATTTAAAAAGTAGCGTACACTGTGTTCCAAAACGATTTTATTTTCTTATTTAAAAACTAATAACGAACGAATGGAAAACAGTTTTGAAAACTATCGAAAAGAATAGCCGAGATGTTACAGTATTTTTTAATGTATTTAATATAAAAATTTAATGATATAATTGTACAACCTATATCAGTTTCATACTAAGATATTATTTTTAGAAAACAAGCTTCCTAATCATATCAAATAATAATATTTTTCAAAATCTACAAAATGCATAGGTTTAAAAGTTTTTCATCATATTTTGTGAACCGAGAAAACAATCAAAAACATACACTATACCAAAATCCAAAAATCATTAACATCAATCAAATGAAATGCCATTAAAAAATTCCTTTCAACATGCGTGATAAGGGGATATAACTTCACATACTTGATCACAACTGGGGCAGAGATAGGTCAACAATTCATGAAGGGGGGAGACGTAAAGGGGCCAGTGCGCTTTTGTCTGGAAAAGCTTACTCTGTATTTGTTCTTGTGTGTCGCAGCACAGGGATGTGGAAGTGTCAAGTGGAAAGACACTTTATGACGAGTAGTAACTAATTCTGACTGATTATTCGTTTTTTTTCCTCTCATCTCTAAACACAAAGGGATTATAAAGGGAAAAGTGTAATTGCATTACAGTATAGAATATGTTCATGCTAATGCAAACATTTATATAAATATATACAGGATGTAGAATCTAACTACGGTATATAGGGAAAACATTATGTTTAAGATACATGCACATATTTGTTTTCCTGTTAATATTATAGTAAAATTTAAAATTTATTTATAATCATACATAAGGTACTGGCACCAGTTATGGCCACTATAAGAGTAAACTCATGTTACTAATAAAACAAGTAACTCTTTATTTAATCAATTTAATTACCAAAGTCCGCAAATACGGTTTTAGTTTTTTCAAATTTTTGGAGAAAAAAGGCCATAACTTTTGAACGGTTGGTCGGAATTGATTTTAATTGACGGATTTGGAATCAGCGTGTCAAAATCTATATAATTACATGTATAATACCTTAAAACTCGAAAAAAAAAAATTCGCGAAAAATCGAAAAAAATTCAAAGGGGTATACCTTAAAAAAATGTCGATTTTTGGCCAAAATTTTTTTGTCGGATTTTAAAGTATTATACATGTCATTATATAGATTTTGACTCGCTGATTTCAAATCCGTCAACTAAAATCAATTCCGATCACGCGTTCAAAAGTTATGGCCTTTTTTCTCCAAAAATTTGAAAAAACTAAAACTTTGAGAAGCTATATCTCAAGAACGGTTTGAGATACAGACCTGCGGTTTGAAAATTTCAACTTTTCACGTCAATTTCTATACAATAAACATACTTTTAACTAAATAAAAAATTCGAAATTTTTTAGTGAAATTTCCTGCAGTGAATTTCAACTCGTCATACAAATATCGACTAAAATACAAGAAAATAAGACGTAGAATCATTTAGTTACTATATAAATATATAAGAATTTATTTAAAAAAGTAAAAGCTTGAACTTAAGGTGTTTCATAACTAGTTTTTTTTTGTTAATAGGAGAGGGAGGATTGACAAAATATGCTTCCCTTATTGAAAACTTCACACCTCGCCACTAATAGATAATAGATAATAAGGAGTTCATCTTAATATGGATGATTCATGTCAAACTAGAAGAAAGCCATAAAACAGTTTATGATTCAGATGTATATAAAGTTTTTGTTCATACTGTATGTACGATCTGTATAATTGGCGAAGTAGAGAAAGAAAAAGTACCGAAATAAAATACATTCGTCGACAAGTGGAAACGGTAATTTGGGTTAATTAAATAAATGTAATTTAGTTGTGATAAATAAATAGGTGGCATGCTTTTGTTATACCTGTGTCATTTGATCCTAGAAATAATACATAATTCAGTTATTCAAAAATTAAGAAATAAATTGGTGTCATCACAAGATATTTTACACATTATTATACAGAAAAAAATGGATAGAATATAAACTCTAGTTTAGAACTTTAGATAATAAAATTATCTACAACATTAATTTAAAAAAAAATTTTCTATTACGAACCATTCCAAAAATAATTATATGATTGCAAAAAATTAGAAGTTTTAGTGATGCTCTTCAAAAATAGGAGGTGCACATCTACTGTATGCAGAATAATAATAAAAACAGACAGACCCGACGTATTTGATAAATTGTGTTAACATTTTTTCATGATCATTGTATATAGAACATTTCATATTTTCTTAATTTCGCTTTTAAGATTAAAAAAACATCTGCCAAGTAAATGCACAGTGCTTCCTCGTGCTAAATTCACTAAAACCGATAGTGTTCAGATAAATTGCCTGGCATTGGTTAACCATTTAATTTTTATACAAATTTTACTAAAAAATCTTAGTTCGAATTTTTTCTTAAAACGCACCTGAATATTTTTTCATATATTTTTAATTTTTTGACAATTTCAATCTAAATCTAAATTTATGCAAATGTCAAAATGACATTTAAAACGTCAAAGTGACATTTAAAACGCCAAAGTGACATTTAAAACGTCAAAATGACACTTAATATATCCAATCAAATATCAATTTAGAAAAACAAAACACGAATTTTAAAAATTAATTTAGATAAATCTTTGTAAGGGAATATTTTACAACAAACGTAGTAGACCCATATTATAGGAAATTTAATTCTCTACAAAAAATATTCTATAAAATTTTCTCGTAACATGTGTCGTTCTTGAGATATCTTGAAAAAATAAATATTTTGGGGTGTCACCCCTCCCCCTTACACACGATTTTAATGATTTTGAAATGGGACCGTCCTCAAACCAAACCCAACCATCCGACCAAGTTTCAATAATATCGGTTCAGTGGTTCATGAGTTATGCGTGTGACAAGGATTCAGGGGACAGACGGACGGACGGACGGACGGACACACGGACAGACACGGAACGAAAAGTGTTTGTCTTGACGTGAAACGGATAAATAAATTTAAAATTTTGAAATTGGAGAACTTTTTTTTTGTCTCAATCTGAAACGATCACATAGCTTCTCGTATCTTCGATATTGCGAGGAAGCAAAAACAACAGCGAAAAAGATCATGTTATAAATCTCAAATCAACAATTACGATAAAAAACAAATAAAACACAATAAAAGTTTGGCGTAAAACAGACACATGTCTGTATCATTTCTACAGTATCATAGTTGGCCAATTCAACACATTTGGCACGAAGTAAGCTAACGTGCAAGAGCCAAATGTGGACTCTAGGATCAATATACGCGGTTCCGAACGATAACAGTGCTTGAAATCAGAGACAATTTTATATGAACAGGACTGGACATTCAAGGTCTACATGTATCAGAAGTCCATTTTAATAATTGGATTGTAAAATAAAGTGCTGACACCAGTCTTAGATATGACCCCAGTAATGGCTATTTTTAAATTAAATATACTGAATTAGAAGTATTTATTGATATTTGATTACTACCATTTCTGAATATTCATCTATATAGATTTAACTGTCTTACACCGTGATTTGTTGACAATCGGTCAATAGATGTCAAAATGGTGGATATTTAAACTAATTATAAATTATTATATTATCATAGCAACTGCTTTACATTGTTTCAAATTTGACAATTCTTTCTTTTATATCTTTTGTGTCGTAGTACTTATTATTTTGTAGTCATTAGCAAGTGTCCATCACTGTGTGCTCATTACTGGGGATTCTTTATCCTTTACTGGAGAAACCCCATAAACAAAATAAAAGGCTATAATTTAAAAAAACAAACTATATTTGCGGACTTTGGTAATTAAATTGATTAAATAAAGAGTTATTTGTTTTATTAGTAACATGATCAATCACAAAAAACAGTAAACCTTACTCTTATAGTGGCCATAACTGGTGCCAGTACCTTATGTTTATTTTATTTTATTTTTAACTTTTTTTTTCTTCCTCTCGTTTAAAGTGAATGGACTTTATAAAATCATTGTTCAGGTCATATGAGAAAATAATTATATCACAATAAATTGATGTAATATTTTTAGAGTAGGCCATGAACATAACGCTGTAACACAGAGCTCCCAGAGGAAACAAGCAACACATATATTATGTTTATTTATGTATTTAATAGGTTAATTATTATTTATATTTTATATGTATATATAGATAAATATGCACATAAATACATACAGCTGTTCCATTTCAAATGATATAGCTCAGGTCTGCACAACTCAAAATGTAAGGCATTAATACATAATACATTATGAAGAACTTGTTCGGGCCGAAAGAAAATTTTTTACTCGAAAACTATAATCTTTTAAGAAAAATCATAAAATTAAAAAAGTATAATACTTAGAACTAAGCAAGGATTCTCAGAGAATTGTTTTTAAAATTTATTGTTAGTTTAAAAAAAATTGAATTACACATTAAAAAAAAATTTGTGAGAATCTTTGCATAAATCTAAGTACTTTTTACCTCTTGCGATTATTTATAAAAATTAGAAGGTAATTTTCGAGTAAAAAAGTATGGAAAATCCATAAAGTTTATTATGTTTATAAAATTTAAAATCGACCAGAAAAAAGTGGTGTCCGTATTACTCTCCTATTCCATAAAACCGACTTTCGTCAATTTTTTTAATGTATGTTCAGGGGTCAAAAATAGTATAATGCGCCCCTGTTTTGTAGGATGAGAAGTGTAGTTAGTGTGGTTTGAATATTCATGACCTCTATCAACGTCTGATGAAACTAAAGCGCATAATTATCTACGATATGTACAACGTCGATACACATCGATTGGCCTAACTTTGTACAGAAAATAAGATAAGTTTTGGTCAGATTAGTTAAATGTTTAATGGCCATGAAGGTTAGTTTAGTGTAAAATTTGTAGATTATGCAATACTCATGTAAGAGCTTATCGAGTATGGAGAACGCAGTGAAAGCTGTTTATATTGTTAACTTTTTTTTTGAAGAGGGGGTGAAATAAAAGCTTTTGCTTGTTTTCAAAAAGGTTATGAGGGTCCTCGGGAATTTTTCTTTTTATAAATAAATACAGGAAAGGTACTTTATATTAAAATCATGAAATAATTCGAATTCGAGAAGTCAACAAAATAACACGTTTTAAGTGTCCGTAAATCGAATTTCTATTTTTTTTTGTAGATTTAACTTTACTCTCGTCAATATTCGGATTTTGCTAATTATTTTTAAAAACATTTTTGAATTACATAAAAGTTCACTATAATTTATGCTCTGTCTTTTTATTCTACATTTTTAACAGTTTTCAAGGTACTAGGTTCTATTAATGCAGTGGTTCTTAAACAAGGGTCCGTGGACCCCCGGGGAATCGCTGAACTTTTGCCGAGGGTCCGTGAAACATGTTTGACATAAATTAAAGTACTTTTACATTTCTAGGAATCCTCACGACGTTAGTCCTGCACGCACTTTTTTTAATATCTATCATAACCCCTTTAATAAAATAATAGGTTTTTATAATTCTTAGCGAAAAGGTTATGTATTAAGTTACTTAATAAAAACTAGAATTAATTATAAAACAAGACAATTTTAATCACTTTTCTTGTAAAACAAAATTATCTAAATTTATTTAACATACCCTTGACAAGAAAGCTTTGTAGTGAAGGAAGAATGAGAACAAAGAATTTCTTTTGCTATGATAAATATCTCAAATAACACAAGAGAGTATATACAAATACGAGAGGATTCATAAAAGAAGTAATTATTTTTTATATTAAACATCCACTGTGTAACAAAAAGGAAGACAAATAATTGCCGTATAATTTAAAATTGCATTTACCTAAAATTGTTTGCGGGCCAATTAATTTATTCTCTTTCTAAAAATAAGTAGCAACATTAGATGATATGAATAAAATTGTTGAGAATATTTATAAATTCTGCTTTGAAAAAAGGTCTTTGTTGTATTTATCGCTGTTCATATTTTTTACTTCAATGAAATATAATATACAGGACGAATAAAAAATAAAGAACATTAATTTTACGATAAATGAAGAAATATTTTCACTAGCTAATACATATATTACTTCCATGTTCTGAAAGAAATAGAAGTATTGTAACACCATCGAAAAATTGTGTCCGAGATAAGAGCAGATTCTGTACTACCTTCAAAACGTAAAGAAAAGTTGATTTCCGCATGGCGGCTGTGCGTGTGTTTGTGTGTTTGGATGTAGAATTTTCTTTCGTTCACGATAACAACTGAAAAAATGCACCGATTTGAATTATTTTTGGGGAAAATGTTTGTCTCAATGAGTACTCCAGAAATATTCGAAATTAACTTATATTTATAATACAAAGGTGAGTTTTATTTATGACAATTCCCATTGGCAATTTTCATATATTAAAAATTATTTATAAAGATAAAAGAACATGGAAGTCATGTATGGTTCTCCATACCGATATTTTTAATAAAAATTGAATTTATTATTATAATATACAAATAGTTTTTCTTAAAGTTGCATAGGTATAATATCCATGTAGAATCAATTCACCTGTATATTAGATAAAGTTTTCTAAATTTTTAATTTTAACGCTTGAAAAGAATGAACGATGGAATATTAATTTCATAAAATCCCATTTACTTAATAAAATGTATCATAGTAAAATTTCCGAGAAGTTATTTAAAAAAATTTTTGCATGTTTCATATTCACAAATATTAAATTACATTCATAATTATAATTGAATAGAAGTATATTTGTGAACTAATTTAATATATGTCTACTTTTATAAAATGCATTCAAATGAAATTACTTTGTAAATAGTATAATGTAGAAATCATAGAGGTTTTATCTTTTTTACATTATAATATTACTTTTAATAGCGCATCCTTTATACTCAGCTCTTATGATGTTTTATTTTTCTTTAAATATAATTTTAATGTATATGTATTTGTAGTGGTATTACATGTACCTTTTGCTATAAAAGATTCTTTGAAAATAAGTTAGACATAATTTCCGTTCTTTAATACAATAATATTAATATTAAATTTTAAATATATAGTGCATGATATTTTGATTTTAAATTTTCATTGAAGCAACTACAATTTATAGCAGTGTATTTTGTACAACTTTGAAGTATTGATAATTTTGATTGCTTCAGTTTGATTAAATATGAGGCATTCCACCCATTATTTAATCTTTTCCAATAATTAACAACTATTACTGTACGATATGAATAATAAAAAAATACATGATCAAAGACTTCAAAAATGGTTTCGTCCTTATTTTTTTATTTTAAAATGTGCTGTTTTTATTAACCCCATTGGTTAAAAAAAATTAAAATTAGCCAAAGCTTAAAATGCTTTGTTGTGTATAAAATGCAATAAAACAAAATGTAATTGAAATAAAAATATAAATTATATATTTTAAAAGCAAGTAAATATAATTTTTTATATAAATAATTATCATTAATAAGTAATTCAGAGTTTTTAAATTTTATTTTTACTCTATTGTACAACAGATAATTTACTATGAAAAATAAAAACAAAGATTGTATAAAATGCAAACTTCTTTGAATATGTAATTTAAAAAAAATTAGAACCTGGGTTTGGAAAATATGGTGTAATTTAAGAAAACATTTTGAATTTCTCAAATTGACAATGGTATGTACTAGTAAATGACAATATTATCATAAGAGGTTTTTTATATGATAGTAACTTTGAAAAAAAAATGTTTAGACAGTCCAAATTTGACGCTTGCCATCAAAACTTATTTAAAAATAAATACTTTCTTTCAAATAAACAGAAGGAATATTTATTACGATATCTGAATTCTGATTCGATATTTCATCTAAAACTAAGTATTTCACCAAAGATCTGAGTAAATAGCATAAAGGGCAATAATTCCAACGTTGAGCTGTTATAAGTTATAACCACCAACGAGAGTTGTTCCGCCTTCTTTTCATTATTTTCATTGCTTTTAATACCATATTAAATCTTATATGTGCTCATAAAATATAAAATCAGTTAAAACTACGCGATTGACTATAAATTTTTTAATATTTTCTCCTTAAAGTTTTTTTTTTACTTGTGGTTATAACAAATTAACAAATCAATTATAAAATTTTACTATAAAATAATAAAAATTATGAAAAAAGGTGATTCTCCGTAGTGTATCAAACAGATGATCAGGGAAATCCCGTAATAGCTGAGTAAGTTAAATTACATGAACACGTTGTGGTGCTAGGGATTCTCAGTTTTTTTTCATTATTATAAGAATTAATTATTAATACTAATTCAATACAAAACAAGCGGGTTTGAAACTAAATACCACCCTTGAGGTCCACACAACCAACTTTCCAGTATGATGACTATCAATACTTGAATACTGAGTATTTATTATTTTTCCACTATTTTTTCACTATTCAAAAAAACTATAACAAGCTATTTTATAAAAACTCTATACCAAAATAAATTAGATCGGATAATCTTTTCCAAGAAATTCTAGAATCTACTCTTTTGCAATATTTTTGTCTAAAACAAAAAAATGGCTAGACTCAATTTGATGAAATTTCTTTCAGGTCATATTAACGTTAAAACGCTTCGATTAACACCCCAGTGAAATCAATATCATTTTTTATTTGCGAGATTCCGTGCAGGAAAAAATAACCACGCACGTACATACATACACACACACACACAAATATGTTGAAATTTTTATTTTCGAATCCATTACAATAACTTCCCTACGCTGGGAAATTAATTAAACCACAATTTCTTGAACCCAAATAGTTTATAAATTGAATTTGAAATATAAACCGAACTAAACTCGAACTAAAACAATATTCAGGTTCAGGCCACCCCTGAGTATAGGTACATATAAAATAAAATTTCAAAAAATGATTCATCATCATTGCTACTATAGTACTTCAAATATCTAAAATTGATCATTTTGCACGTCAACATTATTTATGTCAATTAGCTACCACTACCACATTCAGTGAAGTTATTAAATCACTGAGCAAAATATTTTCGCAACAATTCCGTGATAATCAAAACCTAAATGACTTAATAAATCTAGTGGAAAAATTGGCTTCCCCTGTTTACATCGGTATGATTTGTTGATAGGAATCTCAAATTTATTACTAATTTGAATACAGATGTATATTAAAATATATGAAATCAATACACAAATTTCCCTTGGAAGAGATTGCTTTTATGAATCAAGAAAATTTAATTTCCTGTTGGAAAGCTGGAAAAGCAGCGGATATAAAGAGAATGTAAATTTACCTTACATTCTTGTTGGCATATAGCGCCAAGTTCATATTTTACTATACTTTATAGAAATTTATGAACATCCTGCGTTACAAGCTTCAACTTTGTTATAACTGCTGCCAGTCGAACAGTTGTATAAAACAAATAAAAACAATGGTAGAATAGAATTCAGTTTGTAAGACTTGTTGCAAAAGACCTGATATTCAATGTAACATTGATTACAATCAAAACAGAATTAATATTAAATATGTTCAAGAAAACCACAGAAAAATTAAGTCTACTTTCATATTTATCAGAACTCAATACATCGATAAATCAATAGTTGTTCAAATTTTCTGTATAAAGATCATCATAACTAATTTAAGAACAAGTAGAATATATACCTATAACTTTATTAAATTAAAATCTATGATGTTATTGCAACCAGTGGTTTAGTTAGCAGTTGGCGAAACTAGCCTCTACAGGCGGTAAAATGGGGTAGAAGAGCTTAAAGAGAAATCAAAATCGACATGACGGAAAAAAAGTTATTCACTAACACAAAAATTATACCTATTATATAAAATATCTGCGTAGAAAAGAAATATTCACAAAGTTAATAAAATATAATATTACCCGTTGATATTATATCAATTAGCTCTGAAAATAATACAAATTTACATATCTGCTGTTGCCAAAAACCACATAAATGAATGTCTATTTTCGATAAACTAAAGTAGAAATAAAATCATTTTTTATCTAAAAAATAAATATTTTTTTAGTTATTCTGTAAGGTTGTAAAACACCAGTCAGAGTGGATGACGTCACGGCTAAGTAAACATAATTTTTGTTTCATTAATATCTGCACTGTTTATAAATTATTTTGTGGTTTTAAATTATCGATTTGCTCAGTTTTGTGTTACCAAAACTAAAACTGAGAAACGTTAGCGATGGAACAAGGATTTATTATTGTTGACAAGGAGTCTTTACATAGGCGTGACGTCAAAAATGCGCCATGACACCTGCGAGCGTTTTGGCGTCAAATTCAAAATTAGTTTTAAAAGAGTCAATTTTTGTGATTAAATAGAACACACGTAAGATCATCATAAAATAGTTTTTTTTAAATTAAGCATTATGCCTATTGTGGATTCCAATTCACTAAAATATTTCGACTGTTCATTTATTAAAAGATTACCTAACTATAGGTAATTCAACGTAAAATACAAATATTTCGATTGTTCATTTATTTAAAAATTACCTAACTATAGGTAATTCAACGTAAAATACATCAGAATTGAGCAAGGTTACTTGGACAAAAATCAACACTAACGTGATGAAAAGTAATAAAATTAAATTATCACAACAAAAACTTAAGTTAATGATCTCAATGTACCTATAACAACCACAACAAAACTGTTATCGTCTAATAAAGCTATGACAAATTCATGATGAACAGTCAATAATCAAAATGGGAGCTTTTGATAATAGTAATTTGGTTCGAAGCAACTTCAGAAATGTGTATTTAATGTGCAGGGAGGAGAGGGGTTAGAATGAGAGTAAGGGGGTTGAACACAGCTGTTATTATGTTCCTATCTCGACCAAAATGCCTTTCTGTCATTAACGGACTCTTTTGTTTGGATTTCGCCTCATCAGTAACTGCCTATATATAATTGCTGTTATTAAAGAAACCGTATAAGAAAATGTATTCAACTTTTACTGCTGGTGAAAATTTTCTCAACCGTCTAACAGAATGCTATATAGTTTTAGTTATTTAGTAATATGTAATTAACGTGTTTTTATTAGATATTATATCAGTGGTAACATTTGTTTATTTATTTTTCAAGGGGAAGTAGGGCGAAACATGGGAGCAGTTACTCGGAAATTAATAATAAAAAACAACTTGGTATGGTACATAAATTTCACTAACCGATTCTTATTTATTTTTTATGGTCGATAGTATAAAGGAATATACCGTTCACATCTTTTGTATTTAGTATAGATTAAAAGTAATTCAATTCAAATACCTTTTTAATTTTTAAAAAGTCCTCACACTCAAAATAGAAATTTTTATGTTATTTTTAAATCTTTAACTATCATATTAGGCTAGTGCCAATACCTTTTTGAAGAAAAGAAATTAATAACAGGCAAGGACCAGTCGGAAAATTTAGTTAAGGTTATAATAAAGAGAAAAAACAAAAATTAAACACGAGATAATGGGAAATAGAGAAATGGGGATGCTATTTAGGGGTTGATAGTGGTTTTTTGCTATTATCAGCAAAATGTGACCTCCTAGTGGATTATATACAATGCAACACTATTATCTTTAAGAGGATCACGCACTTAAAGACCCTCGCGACCTCCTTCCATTTTTAAAAACAAATTAAAACTCATAAGCTAACAAAGAAGTAAATTGAATAGTTATATCTCAGCTTGGCGCGATCCTACAGACTCAATTTTTTTTTAAATGTAGCTTAAACTATTATCTTTAAGAGGATCACGCACTTAAAGACCCTCGCGACCTCTTTCCCTTTTTAAAAACAATTTAAAACTCATAAGCTAACAAAGAAGTAAATTGAATAGTTAATATCTCAGCTTGGCGCGATCCGACAGACTCAAATATTTTTATTATGTTAGAGCTAATTAACTGCTCGTTTATATAAATCAAACAAACATATTTATTTACATATAAATAAATTTACAAACTGTGTACATTATAAATGAAATAAAAAAATATATATTTAACAATTTACATTTTTTAAACATTTATAAGATTTATTTTAAATGACAAACATTGAAAAAATATCGATATCTCCCAGTAGATACCAGAAATAGAAGAAGAAATTCTGACTATACAAAACTTTTCAAAATGTAATATATATCGAATGAGCCAGCGTAAATGTTCTGAAAGTATCAAATATATTGAAAGTAAGGGAAACTGGTTACAATAAACATTAATCACATATAATAAGACTTTTGGTAGTTTAATTTTTAGTAAAATTTAAAAAATATAAAAAAAAGTTTTTGTTGTAACATTTAGTTAAATATAATGTTTTAGTTTTCGTTTGGGCGTTAATGGGTTAAACAGTCCACGTAATACGTACCTTTGAAATCCTTATGTCTTATGGCATACACCGTGTATGTCTTACTAGATTTTTTAAATTATAATATAACTCAATTAATCTCTGGAATTAGTAAAAATTTAACAATAACAAATTCAAATTGCAATAATAAATAGAAACGAACACAAATACCAATTTAAATATACAATGTTACCAACTTCCAACAACCCATGCAGTTTGCAAGCGTGTGTTATTTTCTATAAACTAAAATTAACTCGAGCTCGTTTATAATCATTTGGTACGCGAAAGGAAATAAAGTTTTAAATACGTATTATTTGTAAAATGTATGTGTTTTGCGAATTAATTTCAATTTAATGTAACACATTCAATTGCACCTGTATTGTACCAGTTTGTTCATTAATTTAGGATATATTTTATAATGAGAAGTATATAATATTCAAACGATTATAAATTTTCATATAATTATTTTTGGAGCATTTTACTTTAATTGGGCTCATTGAGTCTATATGTCGTTTATTCCGCATAAACTCGAAAACTACTGAGCCGATTTTTACGAGACTTTCACTGTTCACAAGACTATCTGTTTTTCAGTTGTATAAATCAGTTTTCTTTTAAAAATACCCGTTTAACTTGTATATAATATGTTTGTATTTATTTATTAACACATATTAGAGGATGTCTAATACTTGTCTCATTCTAATTAATGGTTGTCAAAGAAAGACGTATCAATTCAATTTACGAATTTAAAGCGAATAAAATTCTTAAAAAAGGAATAATTTCTCATGTAATTGTGTATATAGCATGCTCTCTCTACCAAGACATATGAATATTTAAAATATTGTCTAGTTTCACTTCGAAAGAAATGTCTAAGCAACACGTTTAATAATGCCTTAGCATATACTCAAAAATTATTTTATACAAAATATCAACACGCTATTCCATCAAGAGGCTGAGCACGCGCGGAAAATTACTGTATTAAAGTTAATCTGAGATCAAGAATCAGAATCAATCCCCAATCAAGGAGCAATTACTATTAGAAATAAAACGGAGACTGTTGATAAAACACACCCTCTACTTGAAAGAGTCTCCTGTCCACGAAAGTGATTGATTTCCGAGAGCCAAAGCTATAGAAATACACATAAATACACCCATCCACCATACACCGACCTACACACACAGCGCCGGCTTTAGGGGGCGGGGGTGAACCAGGACGACCCCCCGGGGAGCCAGGCCAGGTGTTGCGGCGAACAATAGGGCATAAGTGACTTTTTTGATTCAAATCAGTGTAATTTTTAAGTAAAAAATAATAGGGGAAGAGAGTTTCGACGGTCTTAGGGAATTTGATAGTCTTAAAGTTAATGATGTAAGCTATATTTAAAAAAAAAATTGGAGTCTATAGGATCGCTCCAAGCTGAGATATTAACTATTCAACTTATTTGTTAATTTATCAATTTTAATTGACATTTTCGGTGATTTTTGAATTTTTTTTTTAAGAAGAAAGAGGGCGGATAAATAAATCTCGCCCAAGGTGTCAGACTTGCTAAGGCCGGCTCTGCACACACACACACACATATATTTACGCTCACTTACACGCATTCATCTGTTTCGTATAAGAGTGTATGATTGAGGAACCAGTAAATTAATTCTGAATTTTCTGCAGAAATGATGTTGGTATTAATTACTTGTGGCTATTTTATCAAAAACATAATAATTTAGTAAACTATTAATATTTATACATGGAGAATTGTTTTATAGTTATCTATTTTAACTTGCTTCAAAAAACTAAGCATACATTACAATATTTTCCATCCCACAAAAAATTTTTGACTCGTATACGTAAAATGTTATATCTAATAACAGATATTAGAGAAAAATATTGCCTTCGAAATGTTTTAAAAGCGAGACAATAAAATAATAGGATCAAGATTATATTTTAATATGTTTTATGAAAAGTACACCATTTTTTTGAAGAAAGCTACACTTTTATTAAAATTACGCTTTAGCGATATTTTCAAAATTACTTTATCTCTGACATGTTAAACTTAAATAAGATACTGGCACCAGTTATGGCCGCTATAAGAGCAAGATTTATCGTTTTTGTGATTGACGGGCTTCTTTTTTGTAATTCCCTTGATTTCACATTACTAATAAAACAAGTAACTATTTAATCAATTTAATTACCAAAGTCTTGCGGACAGTTTGTTTTTTTTAAATTTAGCCTTTTATTTTGTTTATGTTTTTTCTTCAGTAATGGATAAAGTCAAATCAATAATGAGCACGCAGTGATTACAAAATGTTAAGTACTACGATACAAAAGATATAAAAGAAAGAATCGTCAAATTTGAAACAATATAAAGCAATTGCTATGATAATATAATAATTAATAAATAAATTATACTAATAATTAGTTTAAATGTTCACCATTTTGACATCTATTGGCCGATTGTCGTCAAATCTCGCTGTAAGACAGTTAAATATATACAGATTAATATTACTGTGGTCATATCCAAGACTGGTGCCAGTACCTTATATCTGTTATATTAGTATGTATGAACCATTGCTTCTGTATAATTGTAACTACACCACTGCGCATACCTACAAAATGATTAATTTCAAGTAAAAAAGCAGTTCATATAAAATTTAAACAAAATGAATAAATTCTGAACACATCAAATAAAACACAGTACCAATAAAAAATAAATAAAAAAAATCAACCGAACGTAAATTAATTCTATTACATCAAAAAAATTTAATTTGTAACATCACAGTGGAAATTTAAAATCAGATACCGCATTACTATTCAGACATATGTATGTATCTCTCTCTATTGTAAATGATAAACAAACAAACACAAAAAAGCCTTGAACCCATTGGTTGTTTATGTGAGGCATTCCCCACAGGGTAGTTGTGATACTGGGCCCGTCGCATCTAAATGGCCTCTTCTTGAGTTTTTATCGGAGAGACGCGACGCCCTGCTAGCGAGATAATTCAGAAGTACACACAATTTACAATCTACAAAGATAAATTACTGTGTGCACTATTATGTATGAGGCAGGGATGTGGAAGTGAAATGACTGTCCAGATCTTTCACAAAAATATACTGTCTTTTGTATATCTTGTCTCTGTTTTTGTACTTATTAAGTTATTATTCATACTAATCCTTACATATTATAAAAAGCAACGGCTCTCTGTCTGTTTGTCTGCGCGTTAGTGTGTTTTTTTTAATTCATAGATATAAGGTAGTCACCAGTTATGACCGCTGTAGCAAGTTTTCGTTTTTTTGGATTAATGGGCTTGTTTTTTGTAATACTCATGAACTCATGTTACTTAAAAAAACAAGTATCTCTTTATTTAATCAATTTAATTAGGCAAAGTTCGCAAATATAGTTTGTTTTTTTAAATTATAGCCTTTTATTTTGTTCATGTTTTTTCTCCGGTAATGGCAAAGGTAAAACCAGTAATGAGCACGCAGTGATGGACACTTGTTAATGATTACAAAATGATAAATACTACGACACAACAGGTATAAAAGAAATAATCGTCAAATTTGAAACAATGTAAAGCAGTTACTATGATAATATAATAATTAATAAATAAATTATACTAATAATTAGTTTAAATGTCCATCATTTTGACACCTATTGGCCGACTGTCATCAAATCACGCTGTAAGACAGTTAAATGTATATATGTAGATTAATATTTAGAAATGGTAGTAATCAAATATCAACACATATTTCTAATTCAGTACATTAAATTAAAAAATTGCCATTACTAGGGTCCTTGCCAAGACTGGTGCCACTACCTTAGTTAATATGTTCTTTGCCCAGGTTTTAGTATATATTTTGTTACGTTGGAATAGGTAGTGACGAAAATAGTAAAACAAATTTGCCGCCAGCGCGCTCTTTTGCAATACGCTACCTAAACCGTTAAAATATTGAACAATACTCGAATAATATAATAAAGAATTATCATGTATCATAACAGAAATCTGTATTATTTACTATGTGTAATGGATGTGTATTCCACTCTACTTTTCGTATGAAAATTGATAAAATGAGCATTATATATTAAATTTCTTCAGTATTTCCCTTAAAAGTTTACATTTTCTGAATGAGAACATTACAATCTCCATATTAACATAATTTAACATCGATTGGTTTTAGTTTTCTGTCATAAATATATAAACAAAGTTTAATTTGTCCATTTGTACCCATTTTTACACCACTGCAACACGCTACAGGTCGTAAAACGTGATAAATTAACAGCAAACCTTTTGAATTTCATCGATTTGTAGAATAGAACCCTATTAAAACTCAACCAAATCGGATAGCTGGAAGTAAGGAAATTTACAGTTTATTTAAATATTTCTTACTATTTTAACGACAAAAATTTTGTTAAATATTAGTTAGTGGTCCGAAGAAGTTTGAAAAATATCCACTAAGCGCCACCATAGCTATATACTTAGCTACAACTGACATATTAAATTATATTATTATAATGTGATAAAAGAACGAATATTTTTCAAAATACTGGAGTCATTTATGAAGTGCATATTATATTTAATGTATGATACATTATAGGACAGGTACTTTTAAAATGTATTAACAGTGTATTGTTCATCCCTGTTCGTTACTGGTCGGATATACCCGTTTCACTGCGATATTTGAGTTTAGCAATTATTCACTAGCTCTTGCAAATGATAGATTTAGTTCTCTTCGATCGAGTTCTTTCAGACACGTCATGTCAACACAAGATTTTTGATTGATGTAGGATTTTGGAAGGCACTCCAGTGTTTTTGCGAATCGTTATTTTATAATATCGACATTTTTCGTATTCATTGTGAATAAGGATACATAAAAAGATATTTCTTCCATTTTTGTTTAGTCGATTATATATATATTTTTATAAAAAGTTATATCTGTTATTTATTTTGATTTTGATATTTTGATGTAGATAAATGAAATTTAAATCAGTTTTGTTTATAAATTGTATACTTCATCTATTACTAGTATATTGTACTGAACTGTAAAATTGTTATTAGATTAATTAACTTCTTGTCTTTCAAAAAGATTATAATCATGAATACTATGATTATAATCTTTATTAAATGAAACAATAAACGAGTGCATTGTTTCATTAAAGTTTTAGTAGCATATTATCATATATTTAAGTATGAGTTTTAGCAAGGTAAAAGATGTAACTGCTTATAAATGTTGTCATGGTAACACCACTGCAACGAAATTGAAATGTTCAAAATTTAATCAAGATTGTAACAAATAAACAGAGATGTTCAAAATGTTTCTTTAACTCTATAAAAATCAATCTTCCATACTGCAATATTCAATTATATGTACATATAAAATTTTTAATGCCTTTTGAACTGTTGAAGGTTCAAAAATAGTATACAAATACTTAACTTTAAAATTTCATGTTTGTGATTTTCACCGTTTTGGTTAAGGAGTTATATACCTCCAGCAGTGGTGAAAATTAATACTTTTAAGGTTGTATTTTAGAAAAAATATTAATTATACCTACATTATTTATTGGTCATTTAAAAGTATGAAAAAAAAAATAGTAATTTTTTTAATCATAAATTATATGTGTCAATTGAGACTCTTTAGGCCACTGTTGGAAAAACGTTGCTTCATAGTCTGTATGATTTCTTTCGTGTAGGTCAATTTAAAAAAAATCAAAAAGATTCTTGCGCAGTAATGTTTTCGTTATAGTCTTTCGAGTCATTTTTTTAATTTCGAAAAAAATTTATTACATTTTGAAATTTAAAAAAATATTTTCATCAAAAATTTTGTTCTTTAAAAAATGTATGAAATAAAATATAAAAAAATAATACTCGACAGACTATAGAGAATATATTTTGAAAGATTTAAAAAAAACATCTAAAAATATTGTAAACTTTTCGAGTTATTGTGCAGACCATGTAGAAAAAGATAGTTTTGAGAAAACACGTCGGAAAAATCTGTGAATTTTGTGTATTAAATTTTTGTGGTTTACTAACGTTTGATCTGCCATTCTCAAGTTTCTATTGTATCCCTCCTCTTCTAAGTTTTTGTATTTTTTATGGTTTTGTTCGAGTTGCTTTCGCAAATTTTGGTATATTTTGATTTGCGCGGCCATATTTATCGTTATAACTTCGGTAACAAAAGGCATTTTCGAGTATTTTTTTAAATGTTCATAAAAAAATAATAATAACAAAACGTTTTTTTTTTTTAATTCTGGAGGTGTGTAATCCCTTAAAGAGCGTCCGCTGGCGTATTTACACATATGTCATTATAATAATAATTTATTTGAAATCTCGAAATAATGATAATCTATTACTAAATGTAATTTGTTTTACAGTACATTTAAAATACATATAAAAAAAAGTAAAAACAGTTCAGCAATTAACAAACATTAAGCAACAATACAAACTACTAAAAAGACAACTACGTTGCACAAAGAACATAAACTATTCGAGAACGCAGTGCCACTGGTTGAGAACCACAACACACTAATGTGTAGCCCCATTACGAGGAAATGTCAGTGCCGTAAAATGGCGATCAACACAACACTTGTATACTCCATCCGCTAAATATGAAACCCATTTGATGCACTCAATTTATATATGCCATGTTTATGTATACAAGGTGTTCTTCAAATGCCAGCTCAGACACAATGCGTGGAAGTAAACTTACACATATAAATATTTTTTTAGTAAACAAAAGATTATCACGCGTCCTAGAATTGATTAAATTGTCTTCCTCCCTCCATCCTCCATATCCTTAATAATACTCGTATATTGCGAATTTTTACTGCTATAGGACACTCTAAACTGTTTTATTTTTAACTAACATACCAAGGTATATAAAGATAAGGTAGTCTCAACAATTCCTTGACCAATCAGCGTTGGCGCGGAAATTTACGTCATCTGGGGAATGTATTTAAATGCTATAAATGTAAAATAGAATATCAATTACACCAAAATTCCTTTATTTGTTTTTGTTTTTGTATTTTTTGATATTTTAACAACACATACAATCAAATAAGTACAAATTCGACATTGTAAAATCATAAAAAAGCTGTCACAGACAAATTGGACTTTTCGGGAAGCGTCATTTTTAGTATTCTTAAGTTGGCAATACGTTATGTGATTCTGACAGTTCTTTATGATTTTGCTATGTCGAATTTGTACTTATTTGATTGTTTGTGTTGTTAAAATATCAAAAAATACGAAAACAAGAATGAAGAAAATAATTTTTTGTAATTGATATTCTATTATACATTTTTAGCTTTTGAATACATCCCCCAAAACGAAATCTATTTTTGAATGGCATATTCCAGTGGTCTTCAAACTTTGTCGTCTCACGGAACCCTTAAAACTATATTGTTTTTTTCGGCGAACCCATTTCCTTTCTTAAAAAAATATATCTTAGCTAATACATTTATATTTTTTTTAAGTCAATAAAGTGCTTTATAATTTTTTTTCGCATTTTTATTTTGACTCGCGAGACCCCCAGGAGTTTAAAGACCACTGGCATATTCTAATTACTGCTACTAATCTCGCCAAAAAGAGTGACACTAAAAACAGGTGTTTTTCGCCCGTTTGGGGTTCTATGTATATGAAAATAAAATTTGTAAAATTTTGAAAACCCCAAAAATAAAATACGAATGAATAAAAACACATTTAAATCTTTACACAAACCAGTCGGATTGTAAATTACTTACAATCGTTACATGATTTTCTTGCACCTCTCCCTTCCACTAATACTATTAAAGGGCTTTGTCACTACAAGAACGTCTTCGCAAAACAGCACACCTGATTGCTTGATTAAATGTAAAATACATCATTATTTTGGAATTTAATGAAATCTCTGCTATATATAATCATGTACTTGTACGTCTGGTGATTTGTGAAATATTAAAAATATAAACTCGTACCTCTCGGTTATTTATTATTTACTGTTCGATTACCAAGTACAGTAGGCGCGCGTTATTATGATCGCATTTGTCCCACGAGTTTTTAAGGGTGAAAGCTACTGTAATGGAAAAATCGATTTTTTAATGAATTTTTTTTTAAAAGCGTGGTCGCTTACGACCCTCAGAAAACTTTAAACGCGTTTTTCTCGAAATGACATGTCTCGACCTGGTTTCAGCGATTCTTAAAAGGCTAATGAACCGATTTTTTTTTAATTTCGTAATCGCAGTACCTAAGATTGTGCATAGCCGATTTTTGATTTTTTGAATTAAACAAAGGTGTTGAAAATGAAAAAAAAATTCAAACCGTCGCCATTTTGTGAAAAAATTAAATAAAATAAAAAAACGGCTACGTGCAACCAAAACGTTGAAATCAAATAAAAATTATATAGTATAATTTGGCAATCGCAGTATACAGACTGTATCTCATGAAAATAGTAACTAATAGGAAGTGTACGGTACTGTACAGCCTACAGAGTGTCATCGATTCAATACTAATGCCCGTTTGCACCGTACTAGTTAAGTCTGGCTTAAACTTAAGTCAATCTTAAGACAACGATTTTTGTTGCACCGTTCTCCACAATTTCTTAAGTCTATCTTAAATCTAAGTCCTTGCTTACGAGGTCTTAAGTCAAATTTAAAGTAAGGAACAAACGACATACTACTTTGTACATAACCTGGACATTACTGCATAATCTATAAACGTCTGTCAAATAATGTTTTGTGTTGAATTCAATCATGGATATTTGAATGCACGATATTTTTGAGGACGATTTAGATATTATAGACATTATTGAGTTTGGCTTTCCAAGACTGAATTATACCCGTTCAAATTATTTTAATGATATGGATGAATATAATTTTTATTAATGGTTTCGTTTGATGACTATTATAATATGTATAAATAAATAAAAATACTTTAAATTATTATTTCATTTTTTTAATGTTTCCTTTTTTATATCTTATGTCTGGTAAATACATTTCTCTTTTAAAATTATGTTCCTCTGTTTTGAATTTCGACTAAAATATGTGTTTGACAGATGCATTTTTGAAAAATCAGCCTCTTGATGAAAGTACACAAACATAAGATATAAAAAGTTACTAGATTTTTACAGTGTTGTCATGTTTAACGGTCTTATAGCTAAGCATGATGGCTTGGGAGACGGTGCAAACGAAACAAAACTTAAGCTTTGCTCAGACTTAATCCAGACTTAGCTAAGCCTGACTTAAGATTAATACGGTGCAAACGGGCATAAATGTTAAAGTGGAAAATGTGTTGTACGCTAACCCTTACACTGAGAAAAACCAGGTTGAGGTAATTCAAAATTATCGACAAGATGTGGTTTATGGCAATTTGCGACATATAATCCTTACCCCGACGGAATCTGTGTTACAAACAAAACCTAAAATATGAGTTCGGCGTGAATTTATTGATCATAGTAACCGGCATGGGCGCGGCGTGATTATAAAAACCGGCGAAATAAACATGTATTTCAATGGTTTGTTTACGTTCTTTAGAATTGAGTACATTCAAAAATGGTATGTAAGATATGGTACATTCATGGACGTAGCCAGGCATTGGCAGCGGGGGAGCTTGCCCCCCATAGCTTGTAAACAAAAAGTAAGAAGTAAATCAGTGATATTTCTAGGCATAGATTTTGCTATTAGATTCACAAATTTAAATGTCTATGTTTTTTTTTTTAATTGCAATCTTGTTTAGCGGGTAAATTTTCAATGTCATTTATAGTTTTTATATAAGGGAAAAAATTGTATGTTTTTTTTTATATTTCAACTATATACATGCATATTTATCGAGTCAAATTAGATCGATTTTGTACATTAAATAGAAAAAAATTAGAACGAAAAATACCAACCAAAATAACTACGTAGAGTTTATTTTTGTAGAGGATTTTGTCTTCTAAAAGATACCCATATATAAATTTAATTGATTGAAAAAAATGTGGCCAAAATAAAAGATGGAATGAAGAAATGAACGATTTTTCATTGTTACTTTTTGCACACCTATAAAAATGTTAAATCTTTTTCATAGCATTTTTACAATTCTTTGATAAGCCTAAAAAACATATTTTTTAATTCAATTCGATAATAATTACACCGAAAAATTGAAACGTGCCGACTAAATCCCCCCACTTAAACAAAATCCTAGCTACGCCCATGAACACACCATGTGTTTTAAATTAATATTAATTTTAGAATTCTTTTGTAAGTAGTATGGTGTTGTATTTCTTAAAATATCCCCAAGACAAATTTCAACAATTTCATTACCAAAAGCTACAACTTCCTTTTACAATTCTCCAAAAATATGTATTACTCAAAAGGCAGTGAATCTCTCTTTGTAAATGGATGCTTGTACTCCCTAACGACAGAATCATGTACACTAGTTTTTATCATATCTGTAGCAAGCAATGAAATTAAGAAAAAGAAATTTATATGTTCGGTCACACTCCATCCTGAACCTCTCACATAAATATAATGAAACGAGCCGAAACGTAAGATTTCTATAAATAGATGTACACTGTATTGTCATCGCGCATTATCCTTCTCTATCCCCTCACCTCTGCAAATGAGCACTTTGCATTCTTTATTGTTATTTCCTTGGTTTCTGGACGAGTTGCCAAAACTGCTCGGTTCCGGTCGTTAAAGAGAATTCCTGTTTTTGCAGTTCACTTTAATTATTTGTTTATACCGAAAAACGACCTTATTTTATATAGTTTTTGTGCGCTTCTTCTCAAATATCTTTTAAATTATTAAAAAATATATATACATATGTAGGTGTTATTGGTTTTTATTTAATTCTAGTATTTTGATTATGAAATTGGTCGTTGTGTATTTTCAGTTTTATATGAACTTAAATTCAAATAAAAATTAATAAAAAATAATTTTTTAAAGAAACAATTAGGAGTATTAAAAATGCACTGAAAAGTAAAAAATAAATTTTCAGCTATCACAAAATTTTCAGGTTTGCATAAGTAAGACCATTAAAAGCGCGGGGCGCTCATGAAGGCAAATGTATAGCTTTTAATGAATTTAAAAAAAATGAAAATTTTCTACCTAAACAAGATGTTTTTTCATACATTTGCCCTTTATAGCGCCCCGCGCTTTTATTGGTCTTAATCATACAAACCTGAAAATGTTGTGATAGCTGAAAATTTATTTTTTCTTTTCAGTACATTTTTAATAATAGCTTGTTTAAAAAAAATTTTTTTTATTAATTTTTATTTTCGAATTTTTAATTACATTTTAATCATATTATATTTTACTAGTTAAACCCATTCATTTGATACCCATGTCAAGGGAGTTGTGATGATAAAGGTAATCCGCCATCTTGGGGCGTCCGCTATATTGGATTCAGAATAATATTACATATACTATATTGCATTTTCACCGGACTTATACACGTGTCCAAAATTTTGCATTATTCGTTCATAATATACTAACATACTAACAAGTGAAGTTAAATAATTTTTTTAAAAGGTAGTAAATTTTCAAATAAATAAACACACGATATAATATAATTGCTTCAGCTATTGGATATTGGCGTTACTTTGGGATCATACTGTACATACCATCTACCATATTAATTCAATTATAAAAGTCAAGAACATAGAGATAACATTACAGGCGAATTACCAACCAAGTATTTTAAAATTTATCGTTTTAATAACATAACCTAATAAAACACAAGGAGCCCGTACATTCACTCGACAGCAGTGAAATAAGCAACAGAAAAAGGAATAAAATATAAAAAAATCTGCATTACAATTGCTATGTTGGCGAGGGCGGAAGATAATGCGAATTCGCATTAGCGGTGCACTACTGCCATCTGTGTAAATTACCAAGAACTAGTACACTTGCATCAGAATGCAATCTATTTTTCTTCCTGTGAAACTAAATTGCAAACCTCATCAGCTTCAGGTAGATACCAATCATGGTATGTAAATGTTATATGTTGTAAAATGTATTAGGATGTTTCATCAAATAGCTATACACAAGTAGATTGCAGAATTTGTTAAGTTTATAAATCGATTTTAATCTACATGAGGGTTATAATATTGGTAGATTTTCGAACGCTTTATGCACTATATAGTGTATTCCAAGTTGATTAAGACATAGGAAATTTAACATGGGGGCAATTAGAAGTGTTGTAGTAGCCTTTGGTCAAAAAAGATATGTCATTGGTGCATTTTGAAATTCCGTCATACAATTTAATAAAATAGTCATTAGTATTTTGTTTTCAAATTTATATCTGTCAAAAAATATTATTATAATTTTATCTAGGATGTTTATTTTAATTTCATTAAAGTTGAAAACAAAATACTATTGATTTATTTAAAATTTATCAATTCGTTTCGAGGCGACATTTCAAAATACACGTTAAATATGACCAAAGGTTACTACAACATTTCTAATTGTCCCCATGTTAAATGTCTTATGTCTTAATCAACTTGGAATACACTGTATATTATAATGTGATGTTTTCATACATACCAATTGTGTATCATATTTTCGTTAGTTGAAATTACGTACCTGAAACAAAATAAATAAAATTAATACATTTTTATTACAAATATACCAAATTAAGGAGGTTGATTACAATCCTTGGGGGTGGACGGTAAGGGGATCGCATTTGTAAATATATGTTAGTATTTATCAATTAAAACTTTCTTTTAACCAAAAATAATATCTGATAATACTATCACATGTATTTCAAAACATTTTTGTAATACATATATTTAGTTAGTAGATCTAATGTAGTTTGTCCAAGCTATACAATATTGCCACACTTTCTTTAACCTCTTATTTATCAATGAAAAATTTGCACCATAATTCATAAAGGTCTTTAGCTCATGAGGGTTATTTTTAAAAACAATTTTACTATTTTATGATAGAGTTTCAAATACAATTTGTTCTATTGTATTATACATACATCGTCATAAGAACCTATGTTAAAGAATCCAAGTTTAATTTTTAATTTTATATAGGTAAAGGGAACAGAAGAAAATTTTGAAAAAAAAAGTGAATGTCCTATATACATTTGAAATTGATTTAACTATTTTGGTTTCAGTAATATAAAAATCTTATAAGATGAAGTAAAAATAGAAATTGTCAATTTTTAAAAAGAAAAAAATATTTTCCGAATCTAAAATATTTTATACGATATTAAAAAGCATATTGCTATTTGCAATAAGGATTTAGGTAGGTACAAGAAAAAATTCCTTAGGGATGAAATGGTCAATCTAAAAATTGTAGGAAGTCATAGGAATTCGATAAAGGTTCTAGAATGAAATCAAAAAAGGAAAAGGTAAATGAAAGAAGCACCGCGCAGTAATTTCCTATTTATAAACAGTAGTAATGTTCGATTTCGCTGACCATTTCTATTGTAGATATTACTATTAACTCTTTAACTTTGAGTCAATTCTTACTTACGAAATTTGTCTCCATGGACCAGTAAAACCAAATACATATATACTATATTTTCTAATCGAATATTATCTTAGGGGAACGAATTAAACGCGCACTTTTATTTTAAATGAAATGAGAAATAGTGAAGAGCATTAAATAATATTTTATAAATCGAACAGAGTTGATGTTTAATAAAATACAAGTTAACTGTCCTTGGTTAGGGCAATCTATTGGGGCGAAATCGAGTTGATTAGTTTTGGGTTGGTTAGTTTTCGTAAGGTTGGGTTGGGTTAGGTTAGGATAGGTTATGTTAGGTTTATTCCAACACAACAACATGTGATATTTGATAGTAGTGACGTCGGTAATGGCATATTGTTCAGGTTTACCTTATTTTATTTGAGGGGGGGGGGGATAATGAAACCTCTCCCCCCTCAAAATAAATAAAAGTTATACAATTAAAGCAAAAAACTATGCAATAAAACGCTCAAAACGGAAAATGTTATTACTCAAATACAATATAATTAACGCTTAAAGTGTATAAAATATTGCGTTCTTATTTACTACCTTTATCTTAGTTTTAAAATTTATTGTTTTTAGATTCTTAAAGTTTTCCTAATGCTTATTAAATTTTTTTAATACCTGAAAGTTCGGTGTAATTATCTTTGGAAACAAAAGTATATGAGATAAAATAAAAAATATTCAGAATACATGTTAAATAAAAGTTTTTTTCTTTGACTCTTACTGAGGACAATGGTCCGCAATAAAAAGCAACATTTTTCCTAGTAACCATTACAAACAAATTCTACAAAAATCTTGTGCACAGAGCATTTAAACTGTATAGTTTGCAGAGGACATTATCTGAGTCAGCACGAGTAGGTTTAATTTTATTGTAGTTTTTAATTAATATTTTATTTGCACAGTCATATTTGCATCTTGAAACGCGTGACCCTTTTCTGGATATAATAGTCCTCTGTCCATTGGTTAAGTGGATTTAATTATAACAATAAAGTGTAATTGTATAGATATTATTAAACGCGCTATTAACTTTGGGGTCTGATATTAATATAAGATAGAAATGGGAATTGTATAAAACATCATTTAAATTGTATGTATAGAATGAGAAATTGGAAAGGATGGTATTAAATATATAATAACAAGAATAAGGACTCTAATGTAATGTTAGCTTTATTTGGTTAGATCTAGAATCAAAATATATTAATGGCCGATGCTTAAGTCGTTAAGGATCATCTAAAAAGTCCTAGTCAAAGTGATACTTTAGTTCCACTTAATTTTAAAACTGTACACAAAAATGAATATTGTAAACATTTTTGATAAAATTAGTTTATAACATTTTAAGCCAAAATTATTCTAGATATAAACATTTGCATAACTAACTGTTTCGTTTAACAAAAGTTTTGCTTTTGTTAAACGTACGTTTGAAAATAGACAAATCCACAATTTATATTCAAAATTATATTGACATAAACGATTATCTTTATTCTGTTACATAAAACAAGGTTTAATTACCTCAGATACAAACTGTGAGATCGATGTAAAATTTAGGTTCAACTTAAAACTAAGGAACATTTAGCTAAAGAACAGAAATAAGTTTGAGTAGTGAGACCAGGCATAAGACGTGAAAAAGAACTCCATAAAATAAGAAGTTAAAAAAATGTTAATTTTAAATCAGAATATGGAGAAAAAATTTAACATGAGTTTATGAATAATAAATTAAACATGTATTCTTTTTTTATATATATTAACTTTGAAATGGATAATACGCAAGGACAAAGAAGTAAAACAACAAAAATTAAAAGCAATAATAACTGGTCTGTTCTGGAATACTGTTTTTCTAAACATAAAATTTAATTTGCTTTTCTACACAAGGGAAATATCTCGCGTCTAGACAAATGTAATATTTTTATAATTTTTTTTCTGTTTGGGTCCTCTCATATGACTCATTTTGTTTAGCGTCCATTAAGCTTTTAACTTTTTCTACAAAAATACATTACTAATACTAGTTTTTATTTGTATTTTAAACACTAACTATACAAAAAGGAATAAGTAATACAATTATAATAAATATGTTTATATGTATATTAAATTCATATTAAATCAATATACAGGCTATTTCATTTTAATTATCTCAGACTAATATTTCAAAGATAAAGCAAGATAGAGAAAAATGGTCCCGGTTAAAATCATACAATACATAATTTTAATATAAGGGAGGTTGCCCACATACTTGACATTTCTATGTTGTATTCGTTATAGTTTATAGTTTGTTTATGTTTTTTCTTCAGTAATGGATAAAGTAAAACCAGTAATGAGCACGCAGTGATGGAAACTTGCTAATGATTACAAAATTATAAATACTACGACATACAAGATATAAAAGAAAGAATCGTCAAATATGTATATTAATTAATAATTAAATTATACTAACAATTAATTTAAATGTTGTCATAAAATCACGCTGCAAGACAGGGGTCATATCCAAGATTGGTGTCAATGTCTTAGATTTGCAAATCAAAAAGCTGTCCATCTATTTTGCTCTAAATTCGTTTTTGACGCTTTTATGATCGACAAAAAGATGAGTGGCTCGTTACATCTTTTGTAAATTTCTCCTGTATAATGTATATAAAACTAAAATGCAATATTCACTCAGGAATCAAAGATCTTTCGATCATTATATTTAAATTAACATATAATGGTTACAACGTTACTAAATTGCTAATTCCTTTGTATATGAAAACTAGAGAATGTATCGCAGTATTACATATTGATCAACTATATGTAAAGTAGACAAGGGCCTTTTGAAGGTTGTTGCTAGTGAGAATATGGCATGGACGTCAGTAAACATGTCACTTAGAGAACGGGCAATGTTTGTTACTGATTCGGTTTTAAATATCGCATACTCACCAAACACAAAGGAATCATTAGGGGTTGTTTGTGTTCATAACACACATCTTTACACAATTATGATTATATTATAATATAATAACAAGTACTTTTTTGTTTTTCTCCACTTATATTAAGATTGTTTAAGTATAAAATATAGAAAATAAAATAAGGTACTGGCACCAGTCTTGGATATGATGGCTATTTTTTAAATTAAATGTACTGAATCAGAAATATTTGTTGATATTTGATTAATACCATTTATGAATATTAATCTATATACATTTAACTGTCTTACAGCGTATTTGATGACAATCGGCTAATAATGTTTTAAGGGTTCAAAAATTGTACGCCCTATCCAAGACAAGGGTGACCTGATTTCTGAACTGTCATAACCAAAACTGGAAAATGGCGATTTCCTGCAGTGTCAAACGCAGACGGTCGAGGAAACTCTTTTTTTATTGTAATTAATTAATTAATTTTAAAATTGCTTTCATCATACTATATAAAAAATCAATACACATTTTTAATATAAAAATACTATTAAAAAGAGTACTTTTTACGCATCTGAGTTGCCAGGAATTTCGATTTTTTCACTAATTTTGTGTCGTGAAATAAAATAATACAAACTTATTTTGATTTATACCAAAGAATATTTAAAAAATATTTTTAAACCAAAGTTTCGTAAAGATATACTAACGGAAGTACATTTAAAAACTAACAACATGATAGTTTTTGGAGTTCCTTGCCTCAAAATAAAAAAAAGTAATCCTTTATAACTAATAGGATTATTTTGTTGTTCGTCTGTCCGTCAAGACCTTTTTTCGCAGAAATGGCTAATGTTCGGTATTATAAAGGAGCTAGCAATCACTTTCAAATGAGGTTTCTAACCTATCTGACAGTTTTTCTTATGTGTCATGAAGTGTTTGACAGTTTTCGTGGTGATATTATTAAAATTATTTTGTAAAGTCAGAGTCGCCAACTGTGTTACAATAAGTTGAAGTATCACTGCTCTAAATTCCATAGTTAATCCGTAGATACTATCACAGAAATAAAACTCCATTTGAAAGTGCTTGCAAACTCCTTTCTAATACCGGACATAAATGTATCAAGTTGAAATTAATATCAAATTCTAATATCTACAGCTTCAAAATCCTGTAAAAAATTCAGTTTCTTTCTAACTCAATGTAATAAAAAGATACGGCCTTTCAAAGCGTATTTTGATACTGACAATAGAGTACTTTCCGTTGGCTTAGAATCATGAAATTTAGCAGGAAGATCTCATATCACAAGTAAAGGAATAAATACTGACGGACAACAAAATGATCCTACAAGTTTGTTTTTTTTTAATTTTGAGGTATGGGGTACAGAACCCTAAAAATATATCAAAATTGTTCTGCAAAATTTAAAACTTGTAATCCTTTAATTACATAAAATACTACAGAATTGAATTCAACATCAAAATCGACTAGGATGAAAAGTAACATAAATGCGAGTTTCTTATCGTCCATAAAACGTTCACTATAATTACGGTCAATTACCACAGACTAATAATTGCGCCGTACAAGATTGACACGCACAGAATAGTTGTTCCAACTCATCAAACTCCAAATCCATCCAAACCCAACGGTGATCAGGACTGGCCGGTATTTTCGCCGCTAATTTGGTGACCGAATCTCATAATTGTGTCACACGATTTAACCCGAATGACGACGACAGTAGTTCAGAAACACGTCACTGGAGGCGCTGATGCCATTTGGTGTGTAAGTTTCGTACCGTTTTAGACAGGGTAGGCTTACTGATTGTTATTTTATTTTTATGCTAACTTTGGGCAATATATTTTTATGTTTGTTACGATTGTTAAGGTTCTTAAAAAGTACATTGACAATAATAGAGTGGATAATAATGTTGTAAAAGTATAGTTTATGTTTACCATAATATATAATCAAGTTTTTTTACGTGAAATAAGTGGATATTTTATTAATAGATCTAATTTAAAATTGTAATTTTTAATCTATTTATCACGTGATATAAAAAGCGTCTAGCACATCTATCAGTGGTATGACGTCACAATACAGCTTTTTCGTTTGTTTTAGTTTGTTTACTGATTAATGATCGTTATGGCGGGAAATTATTCATATAAAAATACAGTGTGTTACCAAATCGAAGAAAGAGACACAATTTTTTAATCGAGTTTCATCCTTTGTGGGTTCAGTATTGCTTTTATAAGAACACCACAATTTTGATAAGTTATTTATGATAGCTCATATATTTTACTTTAAAAAATATATATATTGGACGTATGGTTTTTGAGTAATTGGATATTAAAAATATAGTTTTTATACACGGTAAATGAGAGAACTCGCCGGAAGAGTTTTATTTATTGAAATTCTACAGAAAAATTCTATACAGAGACGTTTTAAACACTGATTATTCGAAACTTCAACCCTTTTAAATACTATAAAAAATATAAAACACATACAAATTAATGAAAAACTAGAAATACATTACAGCATGTTTGTAAAAACGCGTGAACAAATCATTCGTAACAGTAATAGAGACAAACAACGTGTGCGTGTGAAACAACTAGAGTCGGCGAGGCCATAGTATATATTAAAGATACTGCGATCGCCAAATTATATCTAATTTTTTACTTCTAATTATTAACAATTTAATTCCATTTAATGTACATGTATTCTGCATATAAATTAAAAAATAAATTTTTCGATATCAATCAATACGGATAGTTCACAACGAAAGGGGTGTGAGGCCATAACCTTAAATCTTTCGTCAATTTATTTTGAGTAATTTTACCATGCATGAAACAATAAACAAATAATATTTCATATGTTTTGATTCTGAGTACATAAATACAATTTATAAGGAAAAAAATATTAAAAATGTAAATAGTATAAAAACATTTTGTTTCTATCCAATATACGAAAATTATTTCAATCTAAATTAATAGTAATAACTCACCGTTTTGCAGTATAAAGGAAACATCAAAATATATTTCTCTACCTCAAAAACATACGTCATGGTTATCAAAAAAACAGCCGCAAAACAAGGATCATTCGATTTAAAAACACACATATTTCTTTTTTTATATTCATACGTGATCAAAATGTTTTCCGTTAGTTAATGAAAAATTGGTCAATATTGTAGGCCGTATACAGTCGATTATTTCGGTTCGATCATGTATCAAAAGTGCCGGTTCTGTATGTGATATATTTCATAGTTTCCAACAAGTATAAATTTTGTTGTTGGCGCGCGTGCGCACGTTATTTATGATTTGTGGATATGATTCTTTATGACGGCACAACTTTTTCCTGCCCCCCTCGGGAAGTGTAAATTTGTATTATCTCGAAATCTGCCTTCTCCTCGAACCTCCAATGACCCTTTGTGTCCACATCGGGTGCGCTTTAGGTGTCTCAGGAGGCGGTATCTAAAGTATGATCACAAAGTCTTATTTTTAATTTTTGTCTTACCTGTTTAGTACAATAAAAAATATATCAGAGTTAACTTAATTCAATTTAAAATTGAAATAAAATTAAAAACAATTAATAGAAAGAACAATGATATCTATCAGAACGTAAAGTTTTAAAGAGATCGACCGTTTTAAACTCAAGATAACTGTCATCAAAGTTTGTAATTTTTGTACGTATCCGCTATATCTAAGTACGTATTATGTCCGTTCTCTTAATTTTCATGACTTGAATGGCCCTAACTTTTGAACGGATGGTCGGAATTTATTTTAGTTGACGGATTTGGAATCAGCGTGTCAAAATCTATATAATGACATGTATAATACCTTAAAACTCGAAAAAAAAAAATTCGCGAAAAATCGAAAAAAATTCAAAGGGGTATACCTTAAAAAAATGTCGATTTTTGAACAAATTTTTTTTGTCGGATTTTAAAGTATTATACATGTCATTATATAGATTCTGACACGTTGATTTCAAATCCGTCAACTAAAATCAATTCCGACCACCCGTTCAAAAGTTATGGCCTTTTTTCTCCAAAAATTTGAAAAAACTAAAACTTTGAAAGGTCATATCTCGAGAACGGTTTGAGATAAAGACCTGCGGTTGGAAAATTTCAACTTTCAACGTCATTTTCTATACAAAAAACATACTACGAAATCAAAAATTCAAAATTTTTTAGTGAAATTTCCTGCAGTGAACTTCAACTCGTCATACAAATATCGACTAAAAAATATTCTATAAAGAGTTTGTTTTTTTTTGGTACCTATATTAGTTTTTGAATTTAATATAGTTTAAAGGAATCATGTTTTATATTTTCAAAGATGTATATTCGTGTTAAAAATAATATTTATAACATTTAAAATATAAATTTTTATATGTACAAAACTTTACAGTGGATTTAAAAATGATATGTTTATCCAATTTATGCAATATTAACCACTAATAAAAAGAGGTAGAGATTGTGAGTTAATTGATTGTTTATAATATGCTCGACAGTCTCTGAACCGAGATGAAAAATTCTTTCATTGGTGTAAAGCTTAGAATCTCAGGAGAGTAACATTGGTTGTATTTATCTCATCACCGTGTACCATTAAAGTCGTACGCCTGGCTAAACTATAAGAGATACATATACCATAATAATGTATAGAACCTATGAAGGATGCAATTAGATCGTTACATAAAAGTCCTTAAGTATTTCATATCATTAATAGAAAACTCCTTACAGATGTTTTTTATATATACATATACATACATATATAGACATTGTACATATATGATGTTGGAAACACGTTGGCACTCTCTAAAGAAGTGTATATATATAATACAGTCAACTGTCGATAACTTGACACTTGATAATTTGAATCTCTCAATATTTTGAAGTTTTTTTCCGACTTCTTGAAAAACACTCGATAAACTAAAAAAATCTATGTATCATCGTAATTTGAAATTGTAGTAACGGCATCTTGCTCGCCAATACTCTATAATTTGAAGTCTTTTGAATCACTTCTATAATCGACTGTATATTTAATATATACGACTACCTATTCTTGATATGGAAGATAAACGACATTTATTCAGGTAAAGTTTTTTAGGGGTTAGATCCCCCCCCCCTATAATAAAATAATCAAACATCTGAAACTACACGTGAATGTATGTGTTTTATAATTTTTATAGTATTTAAAAGGGTTGACGTTTCGAAAAAAACGTCTCTGTATAGAATTTTTGTGTAGCATTTCAATAAATAGAACACTTACGGCGAGTTCTCTCATTTACTAACTTATTAAGTATTTTATTTAATGTGTATATAAAAGCAAACGTTTCTAAACAGATTTTCTAGATTCCTAAGAAATAGAACAATATCCTTTTTGCAAATTCAGTCGGAACTCATATATTTTAAACCTTCTGAATCATATGACGCGCGTTTATTTTAAGTCGAGAGGGGCTCCCACCAAGTTATGTGTAGATCCTTGACCAATCAGCGTTGGCGCGGGAATTGACATCACCACGAAGATGTATTCAAATGTTATAAATGTATAATAGAATTTCAAATACAAGAAATCCTTTATTTATTCTTGTCTTCGTATTTTTTGATATTTTAACAACATATACAATCAAAGAAGTACAAATTCGACATTGCAAAATCATGAAAAAGCTATCACAGACAATTTTACCTATTCGGGAAGTGTCATTTTTACTATTCTTAAGTTGGCAATACGTTCTGAGATGTCAACATTTGAATACATCTTCGTGGTGACTTGAAATCCCGCGCCAACGCTGATTGGTCAAGGAGCTATAGAGACTATGTATGTAAACCTTGGTATTTAATATTTATCGTTAATAGTTAGTCGTGATAGTGAAATAATTTTACTTTACTTTTAATTTCGAATATGAGCAAGGTGACGAGTTACGACGGTGATAAGTATCTCTAATTAATTCTACAAAAATTTCAAAAATATATTCGTTTACGCCATGACTCGAGAATGGTGGGAGGTGAAGGAGGAGAAAAAATTTACAATAAACGAAAGTCGGCATTTACGATAAACGAGAGTTGAAAATAAACGAGCGTTACAATAAACGAGACCCGACTGTAAGAAGAAGCAGTTGTTAATCAACAATAGAACACCAATATACTTCAAATCTTATCTCGCAAAAAGATACAATAATGTCTCTTCACCTATTCACAAAGTAAGTATATATATGTAGATGTCAATTTTATACACAAGAAACAATCAATCTTATTTCATTTCCATTGCATTTCAATACATGAAGAATGCACAAAACCTGACCTACATATTCCTATGATATCAACTGTGCGCTGCTGTATTTTATTTCTATTTGCACGAAACGTTACTTTAATCGAAATGTGATTGCTGCAGCGAAGTGCAGAAAGCGCCACTATCGCTAAATTGAATATTCGATTCAATAATAAATCCGGTTACTCCGTATATATTTACCTTGTTGATTACGGTTTTGTGTTTAAGGTTTTCTTTAAATCATAAACAATCTGATAAACATTTTGAAAGTGTTACCCATTATGGATATAAGATACTGGCACCAGTTATGGCCGTTATAAGAGCAAGGGTTACTGTTTTTGTGATTGACGGGCTTATTTTTTCTAATTCTCATGAACTCATGTTGCTAAAAAAAATAACTCTTTATTTAATCAATTTAATGACCAAAGTCCCAAATATATATATTTTTTAAATTATAGCCTTTTATTTCGTGTATGTTTTTTCTCCAGTAATGGATAAAGTAAAACCAGTAATGAGCCCGCAGTGATAGAATAAATCATTATTAATAATTCTTAGATATCAAAGCTAAGCTAGCAATATTTTTTATTAAATTCGAATAATACCTTTATATTGTTATTTCATTTATCAAATTTTATTTATGTTGGCATTTATCTTCTCAAGAAAAGAATATGTGTATGAAAATAATTATAAGAAACAAAACTATTGAGGTACCTACTATGTAAATATATTTATAACATTTCCATTGCATCTACAACTAATCATAAAAAAAATGCCAAAACTTCTATTGGTTGTACCAATAAACTAGATACACATATTTTCAGGTCCATAAATCATGCCCCTCTGATATCGGTTATGATGAAGAAGGGGGGGACAACGTAATGATTGATTGGACTCCGCACATTTACCACGAGCGGGTAAAGAGGGAGGGACAACTTGACAGGTGGTGTATTAACCCGCTTACATGAAGAGTGGAAGAAGAAAAATAATAATAAAAAATGGAATTCCTATTAAAGCCGAAAAACCTCTCTCCACACTTTTCCGTAGATTTAATATTTATGGAAATTGCAAATTCCAACAACGACGAAACTTAATTTGGCTAAACTGATTTCGTTTAAGGATTTTTTACATAAAATTTTTATTCGCGTTGACTGATATTGGATTATGTTAAAAACTGTGAGTATTAACGACAAGTTATTTGGAAATTATGTTAATGTGTAAAAACAATTGTTGTCATAAAATATTAAAAATGTTTCGTCGATGCAGTGATTCTCAAAATTTCAACAGTATTATTTGAAATTTTAATATGTATTGCAACAAATTCTTAAGTACATTTTTCTGTAAATTTGAGGCTTGATCCAAATGAACAGACAGATCGAAATCATATCCTCTTACAGATAATAATTAATAAATTACAGAAAACAGCATGCCTTGAAATTATATTCACGGTTTTTGTAAAATATTTTGTGTCAGTAAATATTTTCTTTATGTTCGAAACATTAAAATGCATTATACATGAAAATATATATTAATTAAATATTTGTTTCTGATTTCATATTTTATGCGATCAAATTAAATACAGATGTATTAATGTTAAATATAACAAAGAAAACAAGAAATATTCATGTTAAAGACATAACAGAGAAAATATAAAATTTAATTAAATTTAGTTATTTATTTATTTATTTTAAATATAATATAAAGATGTAATGGAAACATTAGTTTTAATTTTAAAGTTTATTAAAAGTAAATTATTACATTTTTTTTAAGTTTGATGAATTATTAGACACATATTTACAAATTTTTCTGAATTATTTTCAAAGAAAAGTTCACATCTTATTCAATCTCTTTGAATATATTTTATATAAAACAGATAGTTTTGTTAAAAAAACGAAGTATAAATATTTTATACCTACATACTTATAAGTGAAAAGAAAAATTATACAAACGCTTGAAAAAAAGCCATAAAAGTGTTTTAGAGGAAAATCTAAAAGAATACTCTTAAAAGAAAAATTATACAATCATACTGAAAGAATTTTCCTTCTATCATATTAAGCTTCTGAAATTGCCTCTAACTGTTTAAGCAAACCAATAATTTCTGTTTCAGTTTTTATAAATTATACCCATCAGTGGCGTACCCTAAATTTACTATTATGATTCATGTTGAAATTCTTTCTTTTGTATCTTTTTTGTCGTAGTACTTATCATTTTGTAATCATTAGAAAGTGTCCAACACTGCGTGCTCATTACTGGTTTTACTTTATCCATTACTGGAGAAAACACATAAATAAAATAAAAGTATATAATTTAAAAAACAAACTATATTTGCGGACTTTGGTAATTAAATCGCTTAAATAAAGAGTTACTTGTTTTATTATTAACATGAATTCATGAGAACTACAAAAAAGAAGCCCGTTATTTACAAAAACAGTAAAACTTGCTCATATAGCGGCCATAACTGGTGCCAGTACCTTATTTATTTTGTTAGTTTTAGTTTAAGTGTTAATTTTATAATTTATAAGTACGCTACTGATTATACTGTGTTTTTACAATTGAAATTTCGTTTTTGATTTATAATAAGAGAAAGAATCTTCAGCCAGAGACGTTATACATTTTTTTATATTTGCCTAATGATTTATTTCTGTGCAGAATGGTCGTAGATTTGCATTTTTATGAGTTTATTGTCCAACGAAATAAATGCGTCTGATAATTTTAATATTATTTTTTTCATCTTTGTATTATTACTTGGTATGTTTGTGTCAGTTAGGTATTTATTTGAAAAATTATTATTTTTTTCTAATTCAATCAAAAAATAATAAAAAACTGTTTATTTTATCATATTTTACTGAGCTAGACTTCTACTGACAGCTATACGTATAAATCATAACAGAAAGAAACAAAAATAATCTCATTATATTTACCAATTTGTACAGTATATTATGATTAGAATACAAAACAATAAATTGATAATGTAATATTTTCTGCACTCAATAACAAAAATACATATGGAATGCAGAATCAAACTTCTCTCTCTCTCTTTTAAATATTATATTTTCTGCAGATTGTTATTCATTTTTTAAAAATATTTACGGGTCAACAGGAAAGAAAAAAATATTATTTTTCCAAGGGTGGTTTAGCCGAAAACTAACCATTTTAGAAATAATTGAAAGAAATCAAGAGTAATTTTAAAAAGTCATTACTGGGGTCATATCCAAGACTGCTGCAGTACCTTATACCTACATAACTAGAATACAAGAAATCTAAATTCTTTCCATTTGTGATTATTCGAAATCATAATAAAAATAATGGATATTGTTTGTATAAATTGTAAATAAAGAATATTTATGTTTGTAGTTAATCTGTATAATACACACATCCGAACAGTAAATATCACACTGTGTCATCCGTTCTTAAATAAAACTGTACACTTCTTCCAGTTCGTTCTGCGTCGTCCGTTAGACAAAGCTCCTATAACATTAAACGGATGAAATGAAATTAGAATAATTAAATTTTCGTTTCTGGGTCATTCAGTCTGCTGTAGTTTTCAAAGTATTCCGTTCCTATTCATTGCTTCTAATGTTACGATTATGAGAAAATACCTTCTTACTTATACATTTCATTTTATATATAAAACGAATACTTTTAACGCTCCACACTTTTTAACTGCACTTGGGTAAATTTTGACAATGATTTTATAAAATCTTTATTTTTTTAGATGGGGTTTGTCTGTATTTGCTACAATTGAATTTTTTAGTACTTCTGAACCCCTGCATCTTTTCACAAAAAAAGATTTCTGAACTCTTTTTGTTTGGTATAGAAACAGCCTTACTTAAGCTGCACCAACAAAAAAAAACTCTTGTAAAACGCTGCCTAAATCGTTAAATATTGAACAAAATCATATAGTAAAGAATTGTGTAGAATCAAATTGGTGCCTTTTTCCGATTTCGGTATAAATCTTAATCTTGTTCATGTCTAGGGTGACCAGATTTTAGTTTTGGTAAACCCTGAGATGTAAATATATTTTATCTTATCTTTTTTTTTATAAAATTTGTTACCATAATCTACACTGTTATGTCCCCTGCTCTATTTTTGACGACCTTTTTTATTTTTTAGTCGTCGTCATTTTTTTGCAAGACCCGGAGAAATTGCACCCAAACCCTGAGACTCCGGATCAAAACCGGAGACCTGGTCACCCTATTCATGTCAATACAAAAATATTCATATACAAAACTACAATAGAAACTGAAAGACGTTTTGATAGCAAGTTAAAATATGGACTTTCATTTTATACAATAGTTATTGGAATGAAATTGTTGTCCTTTTTGCTAACCCATCGCACGTCCAATACAAATAAATTATGTTGTAATCAACACGACTTTGTAAATGTAACGTGTCTTAAAATTCACATTTAAAAGCACACGGAGTTCCTTCCCTGAGACTGACAGGCGGTACAAATCTTTACAGTTTTAAATGGGAAAAGTTTTTACGATAAAATGTAATTTATTTCGTCCAACAGTGCAACGAGAAGGTGCGATAGCGGTTTACAACTTGTTAACAGATAAGGTTCATGAATTTGTTATACTATTGGCCATTTCTTACTTCGGTTTATTATTTCTAGGTTTGTTTATTAAGTTTAATCATCTAGTAACATTCTAAACCCTTAGTTCAGTTCTAGACTAATGCTAAAACTAAACAGTTTCTTTGCATACAAATTGCTTCTCCATCATATCGAAGATACGAGATGCTTTGCGATCGTTTTTTAAAGAGAAAAAAATTTATTCTCCGCTTTCAAAAATTTTAACTTCTTCTTTCCGTTTTTCCATGTCTATCTGCTCGTCCCCTGAATCTTTGTCACATGCTTAACTCATGAACCATTGACGCAATATTAATTAAATAAAAATAATTGGGTCTGGCTAGAAGACAGTCTCATTTAAAAATCATTAAAATCGTGTGTAAGAGGGAGGGGTGACAATCAGAATTAGTTATTTTTTCAAGATATCTCAAGAACGACACATGTTACATGTTATGAAAGTAACTCTATCTGTCTGTCTGTTTGTTACCTTTTCACGGCTAAGCCGCTGAACCGATCTTGATGAAATTTGGCAAGAAGAGTAAGGACATAGGCTACTTTATATCCCGAAAAAAAATTCCACGCGGACGAAGTTGCGGGTAACAGCTAGTTATTAATAAAACTGTCAATAATATAATTTGAACAAAGTCATAATATATATGTATGAATGCTGTATGTAAAATGTAATAAACATTCATATTTTAATAAATAACATCTTGAAATTGCTAAAAAAAAGTATTCGAAGAAGAGAAGTCAAAGAGCACTAAATGAAACACAATATATTCTAACCTTTTACCATCTAAAGTGAAAGGACCAATAGCGAAGAAATTCACTTCCATAAATTTAGTGGCAGTAACCGGGAGGAATACATCATTCATGTTGCCCAGCACGTTCCCTAATCATTTACAGGATTTGATGTTTTTTATATCGTATCGGTTGAATATAATCCATAAGTATTGAGATGTTGGAAACCGCTGAGTGGCCCATAAATTCTTATCACCGTATACAGGATGTTTGTTTATTGAATACATTTAATAATTCACATAAACAGGTATTGTAGTATGTTTATAGAATAGGATTAAACGTTTTGCTTCCTCGCAATATCGAAGATACGAGAAGCTATGTGATCGTTTCAGATTGAGACAAAAAAAAAGTTCTCCAATTTCAAAATTTTAAATTTATTTATCCGTTTCACGTCAAGACAAACACTTTTCGTTCCGTGTCTGTCTGTCTGTCCGTGTGTCCGTCCGTCCGTCTGTCCCCTGAATCCTTGTCACACGCATAACTAATGAACCACTGAACCGATATTATTGAAACTTGGTCGGATAGTTGGGTTTGGTTTGAGGACGGTCCCATTTCAATATCATCAAAATCGTGTGTAAGGGGGAGGCGTGACACCCCAAAATATTTCTTTTTTCAAGATATCTCAAGAACGACACATGTTACGAGAAAATTTTATAGAATATTTTTTGTAGAGAATTAAATTTCCTATAATATGGGTCTACTACGTTTGTTGTAAAATATTCCCTTACAAAGATTTATCTAAATTAATTTTAAAAATTCGTGTTTTGTTTTTCTAAATTGATATTTGATTGGATATATTAAGTGTCATTTTGACGTTTTAAATGTCACTTTGGCGTTTTAAATGTCACTTTGACGTTTTAAATGTCATTTTGACATTTGCATAAATTTAGATTTAGATTGAAATTGTCAAAAAATTAAAAATATATGAAAAAATATTCAGGTGCGTTTTAAGAAAAAAAATCGAACTAAGATTTTTTAGTAAAATTTGTATAAAAATTAAATGGTTAACCAATGCCAGGCAATTTATCTGAACACTATCGGTTTTAGTGAATTTAGCACGAGGAAGCACTGTGCATTTACTTGGCAGATGTTTTTTTTCACTTGAATAAGCTTCCGTATCGAAATCGGAAAAAGGAAAACTTATAGAATCACTTTGTCTGTATGTCTGTCTACGAGTATCACAGCCTTCTAGCTACTGAACCATTTGACCTTAAAAGCTGAAATTTAGCATAATTATAATAAATTAAATTTTAAGTTTTGGCGATTTTCATATTTTTTTAAATCAATTAAATCAAAGTAGAGGTATCAAATGGAAGCTGACAGTTTAGGTAAACGTATTGTGATTATAAAAATCTTAAAATCGTAAAAATTGATAATATATATGATGAATCATAAGAAAATTATGTTTATTAAATATGTTAGAAAAACATATAGTACATTTGGAGCCATCTGTTTACAGACTATTTCTTTACTTTGATTAAATTTAATTAACATAATTAACGAATAAATTGAAAGACTATACGATACAGGACACTAATACACAAGGCTTGACTCGCACTTGACATTTTTTTCAATATTATATTTAAAATAAAAACTCAATAATATTATAATCGATTTTTTTAGGTCATACATAAATATTAAATACTAGATTAATATTCTGAGGAATTCTCTCTACAAATTTTGCAAGCTTGCATTATTTTTTAGTTACCTAAAATGACATACAATTTATTTACACATTTTTAGGGATCAACCTGTATACGGACGGTCACATCTCACCTTCCTCGATAAAATTGACCACCCACGTCCTGCTCAGTCGCTCCTCAGGGGCGTGTAAAGAGAAGTAGACATCTTGTTAACTGATACATCAAGAGATGGAGACAAAGAGGTGTTTTCTGTATCCAAGCCACGTACATCTCGCCACACGTATTGGAAAATTCGCGCTACCTCTATAACCATTGGAATTGTGTATGTCTTGAAACACAATACGGTGACACATAGTGTATCGTCACGTTGTTCAGAAGTCAATACGAATAACTGTACAGAACAGAAAATCGATGCTTGTATAAGCTGTCCTTATATATGATGGTAGAGGTTAGATTTTATCCATAAAGAAAATGGCCTGACATACAAATGGCGATAAGGGGGGGGTTAGGTTTGTTTCGTCGAAAAAATACCTTTTTTCATGAATTTTTTTAGAAAAAATTATTACTGTTTTTTACCTATTATTATATGAAAGTACAACATTTGAAGAATACTGGAGTCTCTTCGATCGCGCCAAGCTGACATATTAACTATTCAACTTATTTGTTAAATTTTCAATTTAAATTTCTTAATAATAGCCGAAGGAGCATACGAAGGTCTTCGGGCATTAGATAGTCTTAAAGATAATGGTGTAAGTTATATTTAAAAAAAAACTGGAGTCTCCTCGATCGCCCCAAGCTGACATATTAACTATTCAACTTATTTGTTAAATTTTCAATTTAAATTTCTTAATAATAGTCGAAGGAGCATACGAAGGTCTTCGGGCATTAGATAGTCTTAAAGATAATGGTGTAAGCTATATTTAAAAAAAAAAAACTGGAGTCTCCTCGATCGCCCCAAGCTGACATATTAACTATTCAACTTATTTGTTAAATTTTCAATTTAAATTTCTTAATAATAGCCGAAGGAGCATACGAAGGTCTTCGGGCATTAGATAGTCTTAAAGATAATGGTGTAAGCTATATTTAAAAAAAAACTGGAGTCTCCTCGATCGCCCCAAGCTGACATAATAACTATTCAACTTATTTGTTAATTTTCAATTTAAATTTCTTAATAATAGTCGAAGGAGCATACGAAGGTCTTCGGGCATTAGATAGTCTTAAAGATAATGGTGTAAGCTATATTTAAAAAAAAAAAACTGGAGTCTCCTCGATCGCCCCAAGCTGACATATTAACTATTCAACTTATTTGTTAAATTTTCAATTTAAATTTCTTAATAATAGCCGAAGGAGCATACGAAGGTCTTCGGGCATTAGATAGTCTTAAAGATAATGGTGTAAGCTATATTTAAAAAAAAAACTGGAGTCTCCTCGATCGCGCCAAGCTGACATTTATAAAAATCTTTTTGCTTCCCATAGAGTACCAACCTTAAATTAGAATACTGTCACAATTTCATATTTGTATATTTTGTCCATAGAGAAAATGGGCTGAAAAGTCTTTGGCCTGACATATAGATGACGACATAAACAAAAAATCGTTATGCTTCCCATAGATTATCAACCTTAACTAGAATACTGTCAACATTTCATGTACAATGTTCAAATTACAGCCTTCGAAGTGACGCTACTTTTGTTTTTTTTTTTAATTATGAAAAAAGTGAATTTCGTGTTTTGAATAAATATTGTTTTTGATAGGAAAATATACCGTCCAAACAAAGGAATGGGTTCATAAGTGTTACGGCACATCTGCCCCAGCTAATTCAAGCGTCTTATACTTATATATATATTTACATGTGAAAAAGCTTTGCACACCAAAAATGCTGTTTCACTAAGACAATGCACAATCTCACAAGGCTCACGTTACGACCGATAAATTGAAGGAATGTGAGTATCTCCGAAAGACCTAGTATTAATTCATATACCACGTGTAATAAATTCATTTTCAACATGTATAGAATGTTTGACAATCTCTTAATTGCAACCTGTCTCTCATTGAACTGTCTGCAGATAGACAAAGGCATTCGTTCTATGATCCATTCCTATGGTATTAGTTTGTACACAGATTCTATAGCCTTACATTTGAGTCAATTTCAATGAGTGACTCATGGTATTGCTTGTTACAAAAGCCGTAGTAAACGTGGATTCAATTCAGTGGAATAGTATTGCTTTGTATTTTATCTTGATGGCGTCTGAATGTAAGGGTATTTGAGTCAAAATATGGAGAATTTTTAAAAATAACTGCTATTACATTTCATATCAATATTTTCAACATTTCAGGATAAAATCAGATGAAAAGAAATTTTAAAGCTCTAAACCGTTAAATATTGAACAATATAATGTAGTAAAGAACTGTGTAGAATAAAAATATCTAAAATAATTCAACTATATTTTTCAAAAATCTTAATCAATTATTCATAGAGGTTTTCAGATATATTTCAATATGAGTTAAAATGTTTCATTCGCCCATTAAATTTATCCATATGCCGCCACTGTTTAGTACTCACTGAGACACCACTTATATGTATAATATATAATATATGTTATTAAGAGAGTACACTATTCTGAAATTATGCCTCAATATAATATGCAATTATATGTATATGTGCCATATTGCGCCGTACGTGTTTACATTTGCTTATTTTGAACTATTACGTGCTTTCTATTAGATTATAGAAACGAGAAATGAAGATGATAAATTTAAATATTATGTATTTTAGATGATTAAGTTTTCTAGGCAAACGTTACACCCTTTAATTTATTTTATAAAGTTAGTTAAGGGGGCAGACCCAATTAGAATTTTGAAAAACTCCTTTTTTTGCATTTTCTCAAAGTAGAATATTTCAAAAGTATTCTCTGAAAATTTCAGACAAATGTCCTATCCATAGACGATTCAGTGTAAGTTCCAAAATAAATTTTTTATCTGTATGCAAATCGTACTCAAAACTTTAAAATCGTTTTTCTCGAAACCATGTTTTCGAAGTCGGTGATCACTGTAACTTGAGAACGGCTTTGCCGATCGGTTTGAAATTTTTCTCAATAATTCTATACATAATTGTCCTCCGGATGGACGAAGGATTTTTTATAAAATTTATACATCAAATTTCTTGTAATAATTTTTAATCTATTAAAAGTATTGCACCTTCGTTAAAATGCAGCACGGTAATTTTTATAGTGATTTTATGTAAAATTTTACCTATAAACTCTCTCTATAATATAGAAAGCTATACGTGGAAACATATTGTTTCAGATACAGACCTCCAGTTTTCTTGTCTTCGACATTCTCATTTCTATGAATATTTAGATTTTTTAATTTTAAAAGAAATATGAACTGAAATTTAAATAATAATTATAATATAAAATTATACGATATATTTGGACACTAAATTTTCTTCAATTTAATCCACGAAAACTTTAGATTGAAGTAAATGTCATTGTGCTCTTATAAACTCAGTTATAAGTTTTAAAGTGCACTGAATAACAAGATAAAGAGGTTAATAACTAAAATAAATTTATTGTCTTATACCCTTTTAAGCAATAGTAGAAGAAAAACAAACTTAATAATTAACTTGATATTTTAATAACATTAAAAGAAAAGTTTATCTAGAACAATTTCGTGTTTGAAAAGATTAAGAAAGAAAACTTAATTGAAAATTATTAAATCTGAAATGAAAAATGATTTTACTTTATATAAATTAAGAAAATATTTTCAAACAGAATTAAAAACCAATTGACTTTGGTATATATACTTAATATTGCAAAATGTTTTATATATGTATTACATTTTATTAACATTATTTTCGCTTCTGTATTATAAATAATTTTAAAAAAGCCAGTAACAACCAAAATTAAACCCCGTAAATTTATATTTAAAACCATACAACGAAAATGCATTACCCTTTCGAAAAATTAAAAAAATATTTTTATTAAATCTGCCACAGCCAAAAAATGCTTTTTCACATCCACTCTCTAGAACCTACATTTTAATTATAATTAAATGAATGTCATAAATACATTAGTGGTATTCTAACCCACTACATTTGGCATAGTAGATGGTTATATAAATTATATACTCAGCTATTTCGTTTGCTCGTAAAATAGATATACATACTCTCTGTACTAGACACCATAGTTTGTTCTGTATAATGTAATTATGTGTCATAAAACAGCGGTTCTCAAATGATGGTCAACGGCCTTCCATGATCTTTAATATCTTTTTAAATAATTTTTAATATATGAAAAATTTCAATGGGATTTGTCAGAAATAAAACTCCCTTTGTATTATAAATATTAATTTTCTAATGTCCTAATCTCAAAAACATAATAAACAATAACTAATTTGACAATTTAAATTTAGTTACATTTGTTTCGAAGGCAACATGAATTAATGACGTATTAATTAGTATTTATATAAATTTTGAGGGAGGTTTTCACCACTCCAATAACTGTTTAGGCACGTACAAATAATAAATGTCCCTTAGGTTCAATTGAACCAAGTCTTATCAAAATTAGTGAGATAATACTCGCAACGTTCACTTTTTAGACGATAAAAGTTACAACATTTGAATATTTCTAAAACCTCTAATCCGATTTGCACCAAAATCAATAGGTCTGGAATACTCACTGAGACAAGCATTTTTTCCAAAAATAATTCAGATCGGTACTTTTTACAGTAGTTATCGTTGATGCGGAAATCAACTTTTCTTTACATTTTGAAGATAGTACAATCAGAATCTGCTCTTTTAGAACATGGAAGTAAAATAGGTATATTTTCCAATAGTTAACTCAGTGGAGAAAAATGCAATGAAAATATATGTACTTAAATAAAATATATTACAAAATAGAAAACTTTAAGTACTTGATGTTTCAAGTACTTTCACTTACAATTAGTACTTGGTACTTGTACTTCAAGTACTTTCACTGAGTACTTGTGACAGCTCTGACCAAATACGATTATAGTATTTTCTAATGACCTGATTCATCATATTTGATATATTAATTAAATTAAACTGAATGCTCTACATTTCAATTTCTTCTGCAACATATCTCGTAAGAGTTAATCATTATTCATGTCATTCATTAAACAGATTGCTTGTTGTGCGCAAATATGTAATCTTAATTATCAGTAATGCATGCAAGAATTGTATTACTCTCACAACGTAATTAGACACCGTTAATAAATCATACCATTATTGTTTTAGATACAAACGTGTTTACCTATTATTACCAAAGATCGTGGGTTCGATTAATAACTCCTTGAACCCAAGTATTATATCTACAATGTGAATTATAGCTATTTTATCCGAATTTTGCACAATTTACAGTGGTAATAACATAACTATCGAAACAATTTGTCAAATGTGAGTCGAGTCTCGAGTGTAAGTGTCTCGTACCGTAGATTTAAAACATTTTACAAAATTAAGAACAAATTTATTTAATTTTATCTAAAAAGCGTCAGCGCAATATAATAATATAATAACTGACTCTAATTTTGAATTATTTTTTAATAAACATTTTTTCGGTATGTTTATGTAGTAACTTACGTAACAAAACATTTTAGAAAATGCTGTTTTATTCAATAACAAACAATATCTCTACATCTACTGTTTGTACTTTATCATTAAAATTCAAAACAAGTATGAAGTGTATTTCATAAATTGGATCAATAAAGCAGAAAAATCTATCTAAAACACGTTGTATAAATTTAACAACAGGTATAGATTCTAGAAGGTAAAGTTTTCACGCTGTAAGACGCATGTACAATAACCATAAAGTATGAAAATAAAATAGTAGAGGGGCAGGAGATACAGGCGCTATGTATGGAATATAAAAAAGTTGGAAAACTATTTTTTGAATTTATCTGTGTATTATTTTACTAGACAAGGGTGTGTCGTTGTCTGATACTATGTTATAACTATAAGGATTGTAATATGTATAATAATAAGAATGTGGTCTAGAATTAAAACAAATTGAGTTTTTTTCTTTGTAAAAATGTGTAACATATAGAAAATAAAAAAATACGTTGAAACGCTGTCAAATAGCAAAGGGTTAATATAAAGTTACAAAGTAGGGTGAATTTCATTTAATTAAACCGCAAAAGGGCACTGTTTAAAATAACATCACATTTATTTATTTCTGTTTTTATTTGTGGATTCTGGTAAAATTAAATAATTTGTTATGTGAATTTTAATGTTAGCCCAGCAGATGTAAATGTCAGAGAGAGTTCTTCAAGAAAATTGAATTTTTCGCAGCGCTATAATAAAACACTTCAAATAAATGATTTTTCCATTAGAAAAAACTCATGATTTTCCGTCCATTTTTCTTCAGTACTACTTGAAATTTACATCTTCTCTAGGTTGCTCAATTTGTTATGACATTTTAATATTTTATTATTAGATTTTATAAATATTTTCTAAATTTAAAAATATTACATTTAAATAAATAATTCTTATAATTATTTATTTATTTTAAAGAATTTACTTTAGTCAAAATCAAAGAAAACGCTATTTGTAGGGTATTCAATTTAAATGACTGTTCACTGATAACAGTAATCAATTGTATGGTACATGCAGAAGTAGTCGACCAGTTTTCATTCAAATTTGTTTATCATAAACTAATAGGCTCCTCCATGTACCAAAGACCGAAATTTTTATTTGCTAGATAAAGAACTACTCTTCGTTTATAGTACTCATATATATTTGTGCGATTAAATTATTTTGTAATCTACTGAAAATTGTATAAGTAAGTAAATTCTGTGGCAATAAATATTTGATATTCTGAATTTTAGAATTTAATTGTGTTAAACTTGATATAAAATTAATTAATGAAATTGACGTATATTTGTGTTTTTATTTAAAATATTGTAACTATATAAGCTCCGCCCCAGAAAAAAATAACCGATGATGTTCGTCTTAATATTTTATAATCTGTTGTAAGCGATTCTGAAGACGACTTCTGAAGCACATAGTACATACAAATGACTTAGCTCATGCGCGTTAAGTAGTGTAATAGAATGCATAGCAGTTTCACATTATTATATGTTTATAACCACTGCTCTAAAATTCAGAATAAATTCATAATGATATGACATCTCGCAGATAGCGTTGGCTTTGTTTTTGGTCTAGAGCAATTCATTATAAAACCGGACATTATTACTTATACATGATGTTCGCGAGAACCGAGTGATCATAATGTATGATAATATAATAATTACAGTCAATTTTATTTGATAAAATAAGTTTTATGATCAATATCAGATTCATGTACAAAGACTTTATAACCATTCTATAAAACACTCATGATCAGTGATAATTTTAAAATTAGATTTCTTAAGCTGAACTTTCTAGCTGTCTAAAGCACAATAGTCAGCTTTTGTCAACTTCTCGTGGAGCTTAATTTAGTTCGAAAATCGTGTTTAATTAAAGATATACGCTTTGAATTTTTCGAATGGAAATCAAATGACTACGTTGGAACATGATTTAATTTATGTTTATAAAAAATAGGAGCCTGTTTTAAACGTGACGACGAAGTCTAAAAACAAATTATAAACGGTCTTTGTAAGTTGTATTATATTACACTAATGGATTTTAAAGGGGGATTCCTTCTTTTATATTTTTAACCGACTCTATATACAGACTGTCCAAGATATTATACATTTTCGAAACAACACTCGTATATTGTATATAACTTTTATTAAACATACCAAGATAAGCGTGAAATGCATGGGGATTTCCTAAAGGGTAAGAGATACAAATTCGGTTAAATAGGATGAATTATTTGTAAAGAATACATAAACAAATATTAATAATTCTAAGTAGTTAAGGTGGTATACACAAAAATCTAAAAATTCGGCTGTAACTTTTTTTTTTAAAGTTGTTTGCACTTTTCGTGTAGAACTGATTGGTGTATTTAGAATTTTTATATCACTTTTAGTAACCGAGTTACAAACCCTAACTTTAGAAGGGGTGAGTATTACTCCCTTCCTTACAAATAATTCATCCCATTTAACCAAATATGTATCTCTTATCATTTCGGAAATCCCCATGCATTTCTCGCTTATCTTGGACAGCTTGTATATGCAGTAGAAATTATATACAATATACGTCGTTTCGAAAATTTATAATATCGTCTAATTGTAAGTATAAGGAAATATATAATTTATAAAATAATATATAATAAATATATTTCGCTGCATTTTACAATGCAAATTAGAAGCATTTAAATTTTAATAATACATTTTTATTTATCAGAAACAAGAAAATTCATTCTGAACCCCCCAAAATATATATATAAAAAAATAATAATATAACAAATTAATTGTCTAAACGTCAAATGTATCAAAAGAAAAGAAATCGCAAGGTTTCGATTCACAAAAAAATATAATTTTCATTCACTAAATAGTAATACTAATAAAACTTCACCATCTAGATGTGGTGGTATACACTAATGCGTATGTGTCGAGCTAAAACAATACGGGTCCTGATTTGTAAACCAAGCACCAAACTTTACAATCTCCGCCTGGTGACAGTGCGTAAGTTATCAACACACTTCTTGAGATATCTACAATCTGCAAGGAAATATTTACACCCTCTAGTTCTATTGTTTAACTAACACCAGTGGTGGAACAACGAGAGGGTAAATTACAATTTATGAGGTTATATATATTTTTATCTTGTATTATATTTAACAAGAATTTACCAGCGGTAATATTTGTAATTAAAATGATTTTGAATTCGAGATTTTTGAAATAAATAAATTAAATACTCATTTTTGCATTAATAATATAATATTCTAGTGTAAGGTAGCGTTTCTCAACCTTTCAGTATTTGCGACCCAATTTTCAATCACAATTCTCACCCCCCCCCCCCCCTCATACAATAATTTTATTATTTATTTATTGAATACTCATTTTTGCAGTAATATATATATTATAGTGTAAGGACTGTAAGGGAATTCAGATTTCTGTTGATTTTTCAATGAGTAGTTCTCGAGTGATAAGCGCACTAACGGACAGACAGATAGAGAGATGGTGCGTTTTATAATATATATATCGATACAACGCAACGTTTCTCTCTGTCCATTAGTGTGTTTATCACTCGAGAACCACTTATCCGATTTACGTGTTTTTTTTTAAATTAATAATAATATATTATAGATTCATAATCAGCAGCAGAGTGCCGAAATAATTTGTCATATTGTCATTTAGGAACCCTGAAAAAAATCAAAAATTAAAGCAAATTAAATAGACAAATACTTAAATTACTAAATTAACTTTTTTGTCCATTTCACAGACAATGACACCCCCCAAACTGTAAATCTAGATCCGCGCCTGACGCCACTGCCTCAAGAGGGAAGACAATTGTAGTTATCAGAGTAGAATCAAACAAACACATATACATGGCGTGTCTAAAAATGTTGGATATATTTTATCGATTCCGGCGACGATTTATTTATAGCGCGCTGAGTTTTATGACACAATCCAACGATGATAGATATATTGTTGGTGAATTTGGCTTTTAGTGGTTGGTAATATCCATTATACGGTATTCGATTTATCATGATTATCATTGATACATATCTGTTAAAAAAAATATACAGGAAGTTTTTATTTTTGTATGATCTACATGCTCGGTTTAACTGTGTTTTATAGAATTTTGTAATATAAGCTAACATAAAAACCTTCCTCCCCCCTTCCAAAACAAAAATGAAAAAAGCAATTTAATAACAAAAATTTATTGTACCTATACATTTGCAATTATAAAAACACAAGAGCATATTTATAAAAGGACCCACCAGAACTAGTTTTAAAATAAAATAAAAAACTGCAAAAACTTTTTTATACATCATTATACAAAAACGAATATATGGAAAAAGGTTCGTTGTATCGAAAAAAGGTTAGGACATGAAATTTAGATAATAATATTCTTGACACCTTTTATTTAAAATCGTTTTCTCTAATACCTACAGTTTCAACAAAAATCATAATAAATATTTGATGCATTTTTTTCTACTACACATCGTTTTAAAAATAATTCGAAAAATTTATAAATTGAGAAGAGTGAACATCCTTTTCCGGTTAAGTGATTTTCCTGAATCAAAACGAGAACAAGTTTAAATCTGCATATTTGTAAGTTTTAATATTTTGTTCGTAGATCGTTCACAGACATGTAATATGTATAAAATATAACGTCAAATATCTGAATATAAATCACCAGAAAACAAAGAAGTTTACAACAAGAAAGCAGTAAAATACCCAAAATTAAAAGACACCTGCCGATTTTATTTTACAAGGGCAAACCGAAGAGAAGTCTTTTCCCTCTGTCGCATTACTTCACATCGCCTACACGTTCGGGTCTGAACGTGTCACGAAAACACCTGGAATCACCTATTGGGTGTAGAGTATTAATGTTTCACGATGTACGCAATTGAAATTTCGATTGTACTGCGGATAAATATTGCATCACGCACTTTTGTATAAAACGGTTTCTGGTTTTACGTGTCTTTTATAAACACGTGTCTTTCCTTTTTCTGTCTGTTTTCTTATAAATTGCCTGTTTCTTTTCGAACATGTTCAAAGATGTCAATGTTTAACTATGTATCACTGTTTATTTATTTAGAGATAACAAATTTTTAACATTAAATATTTCTTGTGATTGCAGTTTTTACATTTTTGATAAATATACTATGTAATAGGGGCCTTATCCCTGGGCTCTACGAGTCATATTTAGATACTTAAGTTTGCTCGGGTCTCAGCCTTCGGCTGCGACCCTCGTATGTATACATTATATTATACACTTACTATTATTTTTAATATTTTAAAATATTAAATAATTGTAAACATCAATTTACACATTTTTTGTGTCTTTAATATTCAAATACGTTGAAGCATTTTCAATGTTATTTATTAGGTTTAATTAATATACATATATAATATTATCTAAATACCCCTTTATAAACCGCGAGAAATTTCTAATTATGTATATATATGAATATATTAATTCAACTATTTATTTTTTAAATCCTAAACAATAATTCCGTAGTCCACGCGAGCGAAGCCGCGCGGGCCCAGCTAGTTTAAAATAAATGCAAATTACTCGGTAAGATTTAAATAATTAAAAATGATACCATTTCAGTCTTATCTCGATCTAGTATCGTTCAATCTTATTTCGATTTCAATCTAGTTTCGAGACCAAGAAAAGTATCACCTCTAGAAAAGTCACACCATGATATAAATTGATACCAACCTATACATAAAGTTTAAACATGATTTATACAAGTGGGCGGTCTATAGTTGTTGAACAATAAATAGTTGTAGAGAGATGTTCATCGGAGCTCTAGCGTGAACATCCCTTGTAGAGATATGTCCTTCATAGAAAGGACTTTGGCGGTTTAGAATTAATTAAACACTTTGGTAATGATCGGCACATACAATATATCTCGAGATGTTTTGATGCTCTTTGAGATAAAACTTGTGCGTTCAAGTGTGATCATATTCCGATAATTTAAGTGGGTGTTGAGTCAAGTATGAACGTTTTATAGTTTTATTTGTTCATTTGTTATGTAATTACTTTAGGAGTGAAATTAGTATACATCCTATACTCCAGTGGCGAAGCGTCCATGGAAACAGGGGAAGCAGTGCTTCCCTTTCTTTATGGGTAAATTAATACAAATCTGTGTTTTCAGTTAATAAATAATTTTAAAATATTATTATGCGCAACTCAAATATTTTAACCAAAAGTCAAAAATAGCATTTAATATTAATTTACACTTTCAATTATAAAACTATAATACTTCTACGTCTTATTTTCTTGTATTTTAATCGATATTTGTATGACGAGTTGAAGTTGACTACAGAAAATTTCACTAAAAAATTTAGAATTTTTGATTTCGTTAAAAGTATGTTTATTGTGTAGAAAATGAAGTAGAAAGTTGACATTTTCAAACCGCAGTTCTGTATCTCAAACCGTTCTCGAGATATAGCTTCTCAAAGTTTTAGTTTTTTCAAATTTTTTGAGAAAAAAGGCCATAATTTTTGAACGCGTGGTCGGAATTGATTTTAGTTGACGGATTTAGAATCAGCGTGTCAAAATCTATATAATGACATGTATAATACCTTAAAACTCGGAAAAAATTTTTTTGTGAAAAATCGAAAAAATTCAAAGGGGTATACCTTAAAAAAATGTCGATTTTTGGCCAAAATTTTTTTGTCGGATTTTAAAGTATTATACATGTCATTATATAGATTTTGACACGCTGATTTCAAATCCGTCAACTAAAATCAATTCCGACCACCCGTTCAAAAGTTATGGCCTTTTTTCTCCAAAAATTTGAAAAAACTAAAACTTTGAGAGGCTATATCTCGAGAACGGTTTGAGATACAGACCTGCGGTTTGAAAATTTCAACTTTTCACGTCATACAATAAACATACTTTTAACGAAATCAAAAATTCTAAATTTTTTAGTGAAATTTCCTGCAGTGAACTTCAACTCGTCATACAAATATCGACTAAAATACAAGAAAATAAGACGTAGAATTATTTAGTAACTATATAAATATATAAGAATTTGTTTTAAAAAGTAAAAGCTTGAACTAAAGCTGTTTCATAACTCGTTTTTTTTGTTAATAGGAGAGGGAGGATTGACAAAATATGCTTCCCTTTTAAAAATTTCACACCTCGCCACTGATATACTCTATTTCATATTAGAATGCAGTGGTTCTTCTTTCAGAAAGAATGATACAACTTTAAAAACTATCAAAATCGGGATAAAAGAACTATCAATAGTTAAATTGATTTTTGGCAGACTAGTTGGGTAAACTATTACATTATCATAGTACCATCACAATCATAATACAAGGTAGATGGAAAAACTACAAATAAAGACGCATATTATCATGATTTAGCTGATTCGTATCTAGACAGAATCGAGTGAGATGGAGCGCATAAAAACAAACGCAATACCTTGACCGGATATGTCGGACGTGCGAGCGGGCGATTCAAAAATATTGCAGGAAAATTCAAGCGTTGATTTATGTGTTCACCGACTTTCCCATTCACAAGCTTTTGACTTAATGCTGATCAATAACTCTGCTACCTTTGCGGGCTCGGGGTTTGATTACTTAATGGATATACGGATAAAAATAGGTATTTTACATTTCATGCGAAATGAAAACCCTGCCGTTTGGCGGAACGTTTGCAAATGAGCCGATGTAAACTGTAATTATGAACGATTCGTGGAATTAATTTTCTGTTTGATGACATTATTTTACATCTAACTTTTTTTATTTACTTTATATGATTTTCCGGGTGAATATTTAGATAGTATTTGATATATAACACATTATTATTTTAACAAATCTATTACATATTACTTTTAATTAATAGTATCAGCTGTTTGGTTACATAGTACTCTGGAACTATAAATACACCTACAATATATTGATTTTAAAATTTTCGTTAGTTTGTTTTTTAAATTATAGACTTTTATTTTGTTTGTGTTTTCTCCAGTAACGGATAAAGTAAAACCAGTAATGAGCACGCAGTGTTGGACATTTTCTAATGATTACAAAATGATAAGTACTACGAAAAAAAGAATTGTCAAATTTAAAACAATGTAAAGCAGTTGCTATGATAATATAATAATTAATAAATAAATTATACTAATAATTAGTTTAAATGTCCATTATTTTGACACCTATTGGCTGATTGTCATCAAATCACGCTGTAAGACAGTTAAATCTTAGTAATCAAATATCAACAAATATTTCTAATTTAATAAATATTATTATCCTATATAATATATAGGACTGTATATGATAGGTTCTTGTGCACATAAAGTTTTAAAAAAAATGTTGCTAACAGACTAGTTATTTTTATTATATATTATTTTATGGTCACATACCTCCGCTAGGAATGCTGGGAATTTAAGTAGATTGCAAATTCACATTAATACTAGTAACAACCATTTTACATGGAAGACTGCATTATATGACGACAATAAGACTATTATTAGCTGTAAAAATTATTTCCTGAAAAAAAAACACTGTAATACAGAAGTCTTGACATACTCATCTGGAAGTTCTGTATTTTTCTAACTATTCAAATTACAAAATGTATAAATGAAGCAATAAAATAAATATTACTCCTCAAATAACGACCCTCTTTGGCGAATACTTGAGACAAGTCGTAATGTTAAAGAAAATAGAAATAAATAAAATAACACTCTATCTTTATTTGTCGAGCAGTTAAGTGACAGTCTTTTTATCCTTTATGTGTTTTATTTGCTTTGTATCAACGTTTCTTAAATCCTCAACTTAAAACTTTTCAGAAATGTGGAATATAGTTAGCAGTATAACATGCTTTTTTAAACTGCAATGTATTTGGAATGATTACTTTGAAAAATGATACCTAATATATTAAATCTTTAATATTATACTAAAAAAAAACATGTTTACATTCACTTTGAGGTTAATGACAGTAATCGAATCGGATATCAAGAAAAAAGTTAATTACATTTCTTTTTTCTTTTCTTTATACTGCATGGCAGTGAAATATGCTAAAGAAATTTGTCTGAAGCGTAGATAAACTAGTTCCCTACTCCACAATCTCATAATTCTCATAAATATTACGAGATTTAATTTGTTTTCACGGCGAAACAAAACAAAATAAGCTATTAACTTTTTTATGATACGAGTAAGAAAAACAAAAACATAAAATGTTAAAACAGAAGAGTAAAATTGAACAAAATATGCTTTTAAAAAATGGCATTATAATGTAATTTGTGTTGACTTATTAAAATGACATGTTTATGTTTTTACATTTATTAAAAATAATAAGAAAAATCATTTTTACCTTGTTATATCATCTACATGAAATGTACTGTTTAGTAATATACATACATATTTATACGTATAGTACCTAATTATGAAAAAAAATGGAACTCAAAATTCCAATAGAACGCTCTACAACCAAAACAACGAAAGAAATATGAAATTTTTTTTACTAAACCAATTTTTGATTTTTTCTAATTATTTTCAAAAAGGTGTTTTAAATATATATAACTTGTGTTGGTCACAGCAAGTTATCTGTTATTATTACTGATAATAATGAAACTTTTTAAAATCGGAATATAAATAAAACTGTTTAATTCTAAAATACAATCCAAAAATAAAACACCGAACTAAGAGAACATTTTTTTCATAAAATATCACCCATCAAAACGTAAGATTTCATTAAAATTTCAACATTGATTTTATCATGATTACAAAACTTCTTCATGTTACACTTGGTACAATGTTGATGAGAAAGTTAAAATATTAACATCCCAGCACCAACTTCATTTAAGTAGAGTACTTTTAGACAATGCAAACAAGCTTGTCGTTTATTGTCTGTATACAGGTTGCAACTAAAAACGTACCCCTTATAGGAATATTAAGTACCTAAATTATTTATATAAGGCAACATGACAAACTGTGATAAGATTTTTAAATTTTCAATTATTGATAATTTTAATTTTATGAAATGAATTATAAAAATAGGATATTGAATGTTTTGTCTTGAATAGCAGTCACCAGAATTATATAAATAAATTTATAACATTATTAAAAGAGCATTTAACTGAGAAAAGCTCATATATTATTTCAATAACTTATTTTACTTGACCTGTTTAAAGTCATCCCAAAGAAATGTTTATTTACTTATATTATACATTTTGTCTTGAATTAAGGATTTAAAAAAAAATTACTCATACTGGCACCAGTCTTGAACAATATCCCAGTGTTGAATATGTTTAAATTAAATTAGTTCATGATAATTACAAAAAAGTAGTCTGGTACCAGTCCCTTATGAAAAGACATTTGATTTTCCTAGAATTACTATTACCCAAAGAACACAAATATATTTTTAGAACTTTTCGTGTATATCTGAAAATGCTAATTGTAAAAGTTCATGTTAGATTGTCAATAAAATTCGTTATATATCCCAAAAATAATTTCGTTTTATGAACCTTAACATTATTTTATAAAATATGAAGTAAATATTATTTTATATTAACTCTTCAAACATAATCGTAAATATTTAAATACTTTATAAATGTTTGTTTTAAAATTTCAGATGAGTAATTTATTTTGTTTCAATGAATTGAAAATAAACGCTGATAATTTGTAATGTTAATGCGTACTGTTCATATCAAATATTTATTTATATTTCTAAACACGTTCTACTTTGTATATTATGTGGATCGGAATTAATTTTTAAAAATAATTAAATTAAGCCAGCTGTTATTATATGTATATAATATATTATATATTATATCAATATATTATTACCGAATTATGAACATATCAAATAAATATTAATTAATATACGTTTCAATTTTAATTTATGTTAAAAAAATTAAATAATTATTTTTATTATAAAAAAAATTATAAGCTATTTAGAACATATGTACGTTTATGATTTTTTTTTGCATAGATAGTATAGTTCAATATCTACTATTGTATATACAAGCGATCAGTAACCTGTCTCTTGCGGGTTATATATTATTATAGCTTGATTCGGTTGATCCGAAATCTTAAATATTATAGATAATAGTTTATTTTAACAAAAATTAAATATTGTACGTGAATTTTCGTAATCATTTTTAACGAGTATTATATTGCAAATTGAAACGTAAGAATTAACCTACTGAAGAAAAGGGCTGCAAATCTTTTTTAAAGTTTAATCGAAATCTTATCAATAAAAATAATATTTCCCGTTTTTAATATAGTATAATAATAATAATAAAATATTATTTATTCAAAAGGTTATTAACAGAAAAAGTATATAAGACATGACAATTTGCAATAACAACAAAACAAAAATTATTTCTTTTGATAATGTGGAATTATAAATATAAACATAAATATAAGAAAACATATAAACAATTTATGCAAAAAAAAAAATATATTTTTTAATTAATTCATCTTCATGGCATTCCAAAACTAAAAAATATTTTTATAATACATACCAAATATTGGGGTTCAATAAAATTAAGAACTGCTTACCTGTAAAAAAGAAATATGATTTAGTGACATTATTTTAATTATCTTTTTTTATTATATATAAATATTAAATCCAGAATACTTTAATTTTCAATTTGTTATAAATGGTTTGATTACTATTACACAAATGATCTATTTTTAAATGGATTTTTAACATACTTTCAAAAAGGACGAGGTTCTCAATTCGACAATATATATTTTTAATGTACGTTCGGGCATAACTCCGTCACATATGCTCATATTTGGACGATTTTTTGTTTGTTTGAAAGAGTATACTCCCGAGGTGGTATCTTATAAATTTTATCAGAATTTGAGCACGGACTTCTAAGATACGCCATTCAAAAGAGAAAAATGAAAAACTTTTTGAGAAAAAATAAAACCGATTTAAAAAACTGTTGAATTTAATTATTATAAACATACTTTTCAGTATTTTTAGGGTTTATTTTTTTCTTGAAAAGTTTTTTTATCAAGACTGCGAAGTCGGAGTTGAAGTTTTTATTAATTTTTCTTCGACTCCGACTCCGTTAATTAAAAAACGGTTTTTACACGCATTTATTGAATTTTTTTTTTTAAAGATAATATATTTTAAAGTACAGTAAAAGATTAGGAATCAGGGTCACAGATTTTTGTAGCGTCTCCACAGCCCTGTTTTTTTATTAACATGTAATTTTAACTCTTTAATTAAACAAGTTTGTATAATAATAATAATATAAATCAACACATAATATCTACAATAATTTCAATGTTATAATATAACACATACATGTTTATGTACTAATAGCACATTAATGAAATTAAAATGACAAAACTTTGTAAATTTAAAATGATTATAAATAAATAAATCCAGCACAAAACTATGAAAACACTAATAAATAAATGCAAATTACAAAAGTCCCTTCATTACATACATAAATGATATAACACTCAAACATTACAATCAGGAATATTAAATATTTAAACAGCCTAATACGAAAATAGTATTTTTATTTTCATTGAACGGCTTTTATAAATGCGTGCGTATACAAACAAGGCCTTGTAAACAGCGAGCAATAAAATGATACATGAGTACACTATACATAGGTGCAGCAAGATAGTTTTCAAAAGAGGGTTTCGAAAAAATATCACTATAATGAGTGGTAGAAAAAAAATAGTATGCATACAGAAATTTTTTTCTAGGATACTTGGAGAAAATGTATTTTTCATTTTGCAACCGTATAGAAATTTAAAAATAAAAATAAAATAATTTAACAATTTTGATAGAAGGCAAATTTTATATTATTAAAATTATATCGTACGTGAATTTGAACCACCAATTGTGTTATAATAAGTTGAAGTATCACTGATCTAAATTTTAAAACAAATCCATAGATAATAGAAAGTATTAATACCTCGTTGAAAGTACTTGTAAATATTTCCAAGTTTTTAAATAATTATTTTAGGAACAAATAAAATAATACAGTGTTATAGACATACCTACGCCACTGATACCCACATTATGTTTATGTGTAACTAGGTTTATTTATGGAGTGTCATTAAATATTAAAATGTACATTGAAATCACTAAAATAATACGGCCATTCCTGAACGTTGTATTGATGTTTAATTACACGCAGAGTGGACAGCGAACGACCGCGGCTGTGGCTTTAACAAACTGTTAAAATATTCAACATTACACCGGGATACCACAACATATCTGTTTATTTATCTCACAATCAGATTACTTGCAAGATAGGTCATCATTTTTTTTTTTACTGTGATATTTTAAAATTGACGTAAATATCGTAATTTCGTATAAATAGGTAAAAGTTTTCTACAGGATCCAAAGCTAAAAATAATAGTTTAATAAATTATTACATGATCTGTTCAAACCAAAAACTTTTTTTAAATTAATAATTTTGATCAAAAAAACATTTTCAAAATTGATTAATTATTAATATAAATATTAAGCAATAAATTAATAATAGTTTTAAATATCTACATTTTAAGTAAGGAGATCAAAAAGGCACATATATAAAATTAAATTACTAAAGGAAAAAATTAAAATATTTTAAAACTAAATGTGAAAAATCTGATATTTTAATTCAATAACATAAAAAAATATAAGGTTTCAACCAAAAAGGAAATATTTTGTTCATCTACGCAACTACTGAATCAAAATTCAAATGCACTTAAAAAACAGAAAATAGGATTACTATACTCTACAAAATCTTGTTTTACATAAATATTTGCGCGCCATCTTTGCTCATTACACAACCCCCTCCCCTCACTCCTTTTCACACAGTCTCTTAGGTATTTCAAACAAAACAAGAGCAGATGTTGTATACTGAACGTACGCTTCTACATTTAATTATATTTTAAACATCAAGAAAATTACATTGAAAGTGTAAATAGAGCAATATTTTAATGCTTCTGTTACTCTAATGTTGAGTGTGAAGTAGTATATTAGTTTCTGTGGTTAATCTATGTATATATATAAGGTACTGGCACCAGTCTTGGATATGACCCAGTAATTGCTATTTTTAAATTAAATGTACCGAATTAGAAATATTTGATTACTACCATTTCTGAATATTAATCTATATACATTTAACTGTCTTACAGCGTGATTTGATGACAATCAGTCAATAGGTGTCAAAATGGTGGACATTTAAACTAATTATTTGTATAATTTATTTATTAAATATTATACCATAGTAACTGCTTTACATTGTTTCAAATTTGAAGATTCTTTCTTTTATATCTCTTGTGTCCTAGTACTTATCACTTTGTAATCATTAGCAAGAAAAAACATAAACAAAATAAAAAGCTATAATTTAAAAAACAAACTATATTTGCTCTTCAGTGATAATTATTGGAAGCCATATTTTTTATTTTCCAACACAATTAATATATTTAAATAAAATTAATTACTTATTAGAAACCCAAAATTATTCAACCTTAAAAAGATTGCCTGTCATTGTTCTATTTCGTTACGGGATACATTCAGAGCTGTGTAATTACTTTTCAATTGACACAATAAATTTTACTTGTAATTAAGTACATTTTAATTTTGTGTGCAGGCCTGGGAACATCAAGTCTAATTGATTTTTAACTTTTTTAAAAATTTGAATTAGTATAAATTAGTAAAGTTTGTTTTATCTAATGTTCAAAAGTACAAAATATAAACAATAAATAAAATAAAAACTATACGGTACGGAGCACTGCATAATAGAGAATCGATTCGCACTTAACAAATTTTAACTGTTTATCTCTCAAACCAATTTTTATTGCTAGTGCATATTTTTTTAAAATTACAGTACTAAAACATATACGTTGTCTAGTCTATATAAACACCCCTTTAAAAGTATCTATAATACCTACCCATATATTAATACTACCAATCTTATCCATATCATAACCAAAACTTCGAAACTATTAATCTTACAGAATCTATCTCTAAAACCATCCGTGGTCAAGATACGTTTCACATCCTTCCTCATCCTATCTGCTCCTTTCAGCTGGCCAGGTGTTTACACTGACCCATAATTAGTAAAGGATCTTTACACAATCTAGCAGGGGCTAAACGTTGCTCCATAGCTAAGGTATGATAACATTTAACCTCGTTTACACCAACAATCGCGTTATAAACTTGAATATCAGTCTGTGTATATATATATGTACATTATACATATACCATGTTCTACCGGCAACATCGTTTTAACCTTACCAAAGGTTCAACTACCTGTTTACATTAAAATATTACTGCTTGTAATTGTATTTATTGCGAAAATTGGATATAGTAAATAAGAGTACATATAAACGCATTTAAACTATTGGTAATGGGAAAATTTCCCTAGTGGCTGTTTGCGGAACTAACGTATGACATTAGCTGTGTGATAAACAGAGCGAGTTCATTGTAATTTTTTATTCTTTAAAAAAATTCTACTATGATTTCATTATTAGACATCTACGAAGTAATTAAAAATACTATAAAACCTCTTCGCGAGGGTGAACATTATTTTAGAAAACTCAAGTTTCTAACTCAATGCAATAAAAGGATACACTGATCATAAAAATCTATAGGGTACATTGCGTTGACTCCGAAAATCATTTATTCTAATTTGATGTGGAATTATAACGTGAAAAACTTAATTTTGCAGTGTCTTTAATATATCGTCTAGGTATAAAGACACCAACACACAAAGACGCCTTGGAAATCAAGTCCAGTCTACGTAACTAACTATTGTCAATAATTAAGTATTATATAACGGTACGAAACCCTCAGGGCGCGAGTCTTACTTACTTAATAGCTGAGTAAGTTAAGTAACATGTTCAGAACGTAATTGTTTTTGCACGGTAGATACTTACACCGTGTAAAAAAAATTTATTTAATTTAAAAGGAAAATTTTACAAGAAAAACAACTACACTGTGTAAAAAAATGTTTTATTGTTATCGGCCGTGCTATTCCAAAATCGTGTAAAAACATAATTGGGTGTATTCTAAACATTTTGACAAGATTGTCCTATTCCTTAATTTCCTTAAATAACGCGATGTAACTCTTATTTTAAGTTTACCAAAGACGATCTTTTTTAGTTTTATCAGAACACAGTCTGAAACTATTCAAAATGTAAAATCACCCCACTATGCATCCATTCCACCTTCTTTACCACCCAAAGAGTACAAGGAGTAGGAGTGTAAGAAGGAGTAAAAAGGGACATCACTTCACTCCACCACACACCGGACGCCTGCATTATAAAAACAGCGTTCTGCAAGCGTCTTAATTAATTTACCAAAGAAAATTAGCCCGTATATATTCTGCGCGGCGTCCCATTGTTGTTGTCTACACCACCGTCGACCTATCTCTCTCTCTTCATCCCTCTCACTCATACTTGTGTGTTTTTGTTATTAGGTATATTCTCCTTATTATTTTCTGACACTTTACCGGACTCCTTATTAAGTTTTTATTACTCTCCAGCGGTATATATCGCTAAAATTAAATTAAATAGTACTCTGTTATTATTAATGTTAGGTTATTTTTGTTATGGCAAATTATTCCTAATTTAAACGAAGGTTTCCTTCGTTATACGCTGCAATTATTTTTACTTGCTTGTATAAACAATGACTGTTAAATATACTTACTTATCATAAAAAGGAGAATAGGCAGGATGCCTAATTTTTTAAAACTATTTTATGATGATCTTACGTGTCTCTTATTTCCAAAAAAATGCTTATTTCTGCAGAAAAAAAAGGTTTGATCACAAAATTGACCCTTTTAAAACTAATTTTGAATTTGACGCCAAAACTCTCGCAGGTGTCATGGCGTATTTTTGACGTCACGCCTATGTAAACACTCCTTGTCAACTATAAAAATCCTTGTTCCATCGCTAATATTTCTTGGTTTTACTTTTGGTAACACAAAGTCAAAAACCTTTTTTCCGTCGTCACCTCAAATTTAGCGCAACCTCACGTTTACGCCCCACTACTATTTTTGGTAAACCCTTTTTTTGGTTGTCATGAAAATTTCGCCGCCCCTAAAACTTACTTTTACGCTTTCAGTTTCTGAAAACAGTTATTTTAGTTCTCATATCACATTCTAATCCCCATAACGTTGTTCTGCCCCACTTCGCCAACCTCTAACTACGCCACTGTGTTTCATAGATGTATTTATCTACTTTTAAATCGGATACATTATTGTCGAAATAATTTTATACATATACGAAAGAAATTAATTTTTATTTAAAAAAAATACACATATTAATTAGTTGATATAATACTATACTAAATAATTTTTATTTTTGTGAAGACAAGATTTATCATTTGTAAATTGTATACGGTACAATATATTCAAGTAACTACGTATAATAAATTCATGTTCAGTTCGTATAAAAAATCAAATAAAATATCAAACCTGATTCCTTACAGTCAAACAGTTTACAAAGGATATAGAATTGAAATCATCTAATATCAGATATAGACCTTTACCCGTAGCGTTAAATTATTTTGTGGTCAGACATTTATACGTACCTATGTGTATGCAAACCCTTTTATATAAGCACGTAAAAAATGATCCCTGCCTCTGTACCACAAATACAATAACCATTTGAAATGAGATTGAATTTAAAATAGTATTATATAATACAGACGTTTCAAATTGATATAAGAATTACATTTTTAAAATGAGGGTTAAAATTATCTATCGTTACTTTGATATATAATAACTCGTATAAATAAATATGAGTTAGATCAGTGGTTCTCAAAGATTTTATTTTTAAAGAAGGCACTTATATACTTATATACTCTCTCTTATGTACGTAGTCTTATATTTTCATACACTGTAATAAAAAACAAAAACAATTTTTTTTTGAAACCCTATGCATTTTTAAATACAGTGTTTTAAAACACCGTGTTTTTTTGTCTTTTTTTAGACATAGACTCGGGAATTACTGAACCGATTTCAATATGGTTTTCACCAATAGTTAGATAATTTTTCTGTGCATATTTGTGCCTATTAATATTTTATGTACACCTAAAATTTAAAATCAAAAGAGTAAAAATATATTTAGCAAATCGTGTTTTGTTTCCATGATGTCACAGCATACAACTGTCATTTATAGAAAATCATTGCGGTGAACCGTGTACCTGTTGAAAATTTTAGGTCACTATGATTTTGTAGATATTAACCCGGATAACACCGGGTCCAATGCGCTAGTACTTAATAAATTACAGAAAAGAAATGTCAATGAACTTAATTAATATGTAAACATAATATAGTTATTGTAAAACAATTCAAAGCATGCTGTTTTCAGTAATTTATTAATTATTTGTAAAACATCTGTAGATATTTACAGCCGAATCCGAGAAACAAAATTCGATTTGGCAGTTTTGGATCAAATGTGAATTTGTAAAAAAAGGAGAGCAAATATTTGAATGTATCTGAAATAATAAAGTCCCTATGCACCGTAGTGAACTTTAGCATCCGGTTGATAAAGTAATTAAAAAGAACACTTATAAAAAGTACTTACACATATTTGGTTATGAAATTATTAAACAACGCCAATTAGAAGTAATGAATTTTCAATTTTAGTATAAAAAATAAATGAAAACTTATAAACTTTAATAGAAATTAAACTCCTTTTCTCCTAAATTAAATTCTTAAGTAATTATCATAGAGAAAATTAATTATTATTCATAGCTCGCGAAAAAAAAATATACCCGGACGCACAAAAAGTTCATGCTAATTAAAATAACAAAACAAATCTTCATTAGCCATGGAACAGCTATCTTGATAGATTTTCTGCTCCCAAAACTCATTAGTAACGGAATAAAGATGAGCTTTGAAGAGAAAATCGATTTTCATAAAAGGTTTTAAAACGTATTTGATGTCAAGATCGTTATTTAATCTGTATTTTTGTTATAAATAGATGGTTTCTAAAACATGAGCATACAAAACTACATGGCTTGGCCATAAATTATACACCCTTTAAACTTTTTTAAATGTATTAATTAATGAGGTTGTCAATGTAAGTACATTAATTTCAAAACATAATAAATAAATTACATAACCTCACTTAATAATTATATTTTTTACATTGATCCATAATCTGTGTCTGAGAAAATAAATATGCTCCAAATTTTTTAATGCAAATCATACCAAATTTTATCTTGGTTAAAAATATAACGAACTTAAGATAATTTGCAAAAAAGTCTTACCTTTGAATAAAATAATTAAATACGACAGATTATTATAATATACCAGTTGTGGCGCTTCTCAGCGGAATTTTTTTGAACTATCAGACTAATGTCCGGTATCATAAAGGACCTAACAAATTTGTTAGCTAACAAACACTTTCAACTGAGATATCAAACTTATATGACAGTTCTTTTGGAGTTTGTTGATGACTTTGACAAGTTTCGCGCACGCGTTGAAGGTAAATACAAACGGTATTAAAACAGTGGTGATGTTATGAAAATTATTTTGTACGGTCAAAGATGCCAACTGTGTTACAATTAGTTGAAGTATCACTGCTCTAAATTCCATAACTAATCCATAGATACTAGTACAGTATTAATACCCCATTTGAATGTAATTGCTAGCTAACAAATTTTGTTAGGTCGTTTATAATACCGGGCATAACTTATATTTCACAGATCCTATTTTTTTTAGAAATATCGTTTTCCTTTTAAGTAAACTAAAAATTTTCTTACTTCTAGTTATCCGATTTTAATAGGGTTCTATTCTGATAATAGATGAAGTTAATTCAAAAAGATGTATGTTAATTTATTACGTTTTGCGATCTGTAGCGTGTTGCCGTCACTTAAAAATTTCAATTTCACGATAAATTTACCTTTTATATTTTTATAAGAGAAAATTGAAACTAATCGATATTAAACTAAGTAAATATGGAGACTGTAATGTTCTCTTTCAGAAAATGTGGGTTAAAGTGGATTACATACAAGTAAGTATAGCTTGCTTTAGGTGTGCCATATGTATATAATAATACGAGTCCATTTTCGCTTTGATTTTAATATTTAAAAACATTCCATGTGATTTTCAACAAAACCAATTTTTGAACTTTAAAGGTCATAGAGTCAGACTAAACAGAGAAATCAATTGGGTTTTAAATTATTAATTATATTTCGTCAACTGTCGATTAATTATATTTTCGAAATCAAAATAAATCAGATTTAATGCAAATATAAACAAAATTCTGGGGTAATTATAAATTATATGACGGTTCATAATTGGTTTTCATTCATTTCATAAACGGAACATAAGTCATAAGTTACTTAATCGAAAAAAAGTGTAAAAATATTTGATGATTTTTTATATTAAGAATTTAAATTGAATTAAAAAATGACAATTTACATTTTATGTTGAATTTAACTCAAATTAATTTTAGTTGATATGTTGTATCAACGAATTTAATTATATTTTCCATGTATTGTTGACTCCAGGAAAATGAACGAATAAATCCTACACAGAAGGTCAAGTAAAAAATCAAACTTTTCGTCAAATTAAGTTTACTTTTTCTTTAATTAGGGTAAGTGGGGGGAAATGGGTGTGAGGAGAAATTGGGTGGTATTTTTTTTAGAAAGTTTTCCATTTGCTTGATATGCACTTTAGAGATGTAACAAATGCTTGATGTATTGATTCTTAAACTTTATGACAAAAATATATTTACCGTTTTTGTTGTATCTAAAAAAGTACAATCAATTTTTTGTCGGCATAACCTTTTTAAAAATTTTTGAAACGTGTCTTTTACTTTGTTCAGCTTTACAATAATATTCCACAAAAAATAGGTATGCTTTCACCAAATTAAGCAAGTTTATATTGTATGAAACTATGTTAATACCCTTATTTTTTTAAATACCGATGATGGGGTTGTGAAGGGTAGAAAATGTTTTTTATGTGAAAAAAATTTTGTTCAAATTAAAACCAGTGAAAACGATATATTTTCAAGTTTATTTAATATGTATTCTTTATGAGTTACAGATATTAAACATTTTTACATTTAAAAGCAAGGATAAAAATTTTATATATCGTAATTAAAAAGCAAATTGGAATACAAAAACAATTGAGTACTAATTTTTCAATTTTAAAGAATATTTTAGCCTGTAGGATTGGATTTCAAAAGCATACCACCCATTTCTCACCATTTACCTTACAGATTTGAAACTGGGATCTCTTAAATATTTACACGAGTTTAATTGTTGACTAGACGTAATCGATAGATATACATAAATATTTACCGGACAAGACTCTCGATTGTTTTTCAAAATATTATTTACCTGTTTGTTCCGACTCAATGTGATAACTACTGAACCGATTTAGATGGGACTTTCAAGAAAATTTATAAATAATATTTATAATAAAAATATATAGTCAGGCACGTATTAATACAAAAATGTAATTAAAAATTGAAGCTCCATTTAAAATAAAAATAATAATTTTATATTATTATCGTTTCCAAATCTTAGAACCTACGAGAAACATGTTTATAAACGTCTACAATCTACATTCTACATAATACTAAGTAGGTATACATATTTTTTTGTAGGTATGAATTCCCTTCCACTTCCTACCTCAACTGCCAGTGTGTATAACTTTACGAAGAGATGAAACATTCATATCCTAAAGTTCAAAGTCCACTACAAACTTGATGTAAGATAATGAAGCAGGATCCCTATCCAAGGTACTTCAAGATAATAGAACCCTTGGTTTTGTGGTGGCAGAATCTGTTGTTCCTAAATAATTATATGCAAGAGAGAGACAGAAATATGATTAAATACGCACTTGTCTTGTTTTGTGTAGTTAATGAATAAATATCAACTGAGAAATTTACTGTTTCTTTAGGTCTAAGTCGCGTCTTGTTTTCATTAAATTTTGTGGATTTGTGAGATAAAAAAAGGAAAGAAAATTATTTAGTAATCTAACAAATAAAAAACAACGGAAATGACTTATTAATATAATTTTATATTAAACCAAAATGTCGAATCAAAAAAAAAAAAAAACTTTTTAAGAAAAAAATAAAACCGACTTCAAAAAATACTATTATTAACTATTCAACTTATTTGTTAAATTTTCAATTTAAATTTCTTAATAACAGCCGAAGGCGGTTACGAAGGTCTTCGGGCATTAGATAGTTTTAAAGATAATGGTGTAAGCTATATTTAATAAAAAACTGGAGTCTGCTCGATCGCGCCAAGCTGACATATTAACTATTTACTTATTTGTTAAATTTTCAATTTAAATTTCTTAATAATAGCCGAAGGCGGTTACGAACGTCTTCGGGCATTAGATAGTCTTAAAGATAATGGTGTAAGCTATATTTAAAAAAAAAACTGGAGTCTCCTCGATCGCGCCAAGCTGACATATTAACTATTCAACTTATTTGTTAAATTTTCAATTTAAATTTCTTAATAATAGCCGAAGGCGCTCTCGAAGGTCTTCGGGCATTATATAGTCTTAAAAATAATGGTGTACGCTATATTTAAAAAAAAACTGGAGTCTGCTCGATCGCGCCAAGCTGACATATTAACATACTGAAAAATATATAATAATTAAATTGAACAGTTTTTGAAATCAATTTTATTATTTTAATTCCTAAAAATTTCTTTATTGACTTGGCACCGACTTCAAAAACTGTTAAATTTAATTATTAAATACTTTTCAATATTATTATATTATTTTTTTCTTAAAAAGTTTTTTATTTCTCCCTTTGGAATAGCGTACCTTTGAAGTCCAGATTCTAATGAAATTTATATGGGACACCTTGGGAGTATACTCTTTCAAACAAACAAAAAATCAATCGAATAAGTGCATATTTGTCGGAGTTAAGCTCGACATACATAAAAAAATATATACAGCCAAATTCAAAACCCCCTCATTTGAATTGAGAAACTCCCCCTTTTTTAAGATAGGTTAAAAATGCATTTGATTGGAAATTATTACTTATTGTTTATTAGTTCAATATTTTTTTAAATAAAAATTACATGCATATTAATTTATTTAAATATTCCATTTTTTTTTATTCCAAAAAAATATTAACCACTGTTTTAAAGTATTGGACAGATGAAAATATATAGTATAGATAAAGTATACAACCTATGAAAGTCTCAATTCATTAAGAAGCAACAGCAGAAGCCTCTGTTGTAAATAAATGCAGTGTGTCAAAGTAATACGACAAAAAAGTAAATAAATTTGTAAAGAGCACGTCCTGCGTCGTTAAAAAATAGGCGATATCCAAAACTAAATGAGCCATTACTACATTACATAAAAGGGAATACCAACTTGATGGAGGCTTAAAACACCAAAAGTTAGTTTTATACTTTGTCGGAATGCCGTTCTAATGGAATTCTGAACATAAAAACTTTTCTGTCCCACCAATACATACCCTACTTTCGGGAACGTCCAATTAAAAGTGATACTTTAAACGAGGATAACCGCTTTTTAAACCACACTGATTCCTATAAGCTATCTCATTTCATTACTTTGTCATAACGGGTGTTTTTTTTTTCAAGGATCTGATCAAAAAAATGTTGCAATAACCGAATAGTTATGATTATTTCACATAAAAAATAATGTGCAATGCGAAAAGAAAATGCGGATATGTATTTTTATACGATTTTATATTTTCCATTACTGGATTTATTGATTTCCTTTCATATTTTTATGATATTGTATCATAGTTATTTTTCATTTGAGATTAATGAATTTCTGTGCGGAGTTCTATTTTAATTTAAACATAAAATTTATCGCCAAATATTCAACTCCCAATGGCCTATAATAGTATACATATAGATATACTAGTGTCTCTTGATTCTATATAGATAATATACTTTCTGAAATCAGATCGTGATAGATCTGCATTTTGAGACTACATCATATTTGTTCACTGGTTTTTGATCTGTGGAGACCTGCGAAGATCTACAACGACCTACAAAGTCTACAACGATCTACAAAGATTTCTAAAGAACGTTGAAGATCGTGATAGAGATTGAAACGTTGAAAATTCATGAATTTTCATCTGTGTATTCATTTTTTTAGATTGTTGTAAATCTTTGTAGATCTTTGCAGATCTGAAATTTTTTCCCGGATATCTTATAGCGAAATGAGTACAAATAATTTCAATTAAAAACACCAACTAAGCACGAGCCTGTTTAAAAAAGTAACTGAAAAAAGGTTAGAAAAAATAAAAACCACATAATTATAACCCCAAAAATATAAACAAAACAGAAATAACGTTTTATTTTTTTGATGAAACATAATCACACAGTTAAAAAAATTAATTTTCATGGCCATTAAGTTCATTTAAAAAATGTAAAAGCGTCCGCGTATATCTGAGGGGTCTCACGCGTGGCATTATTCTTCAGACGGACTGTAATCTAGTGCACGTATAAATTTAATATTCATTTAAAACTTTCCCACCGTGTTACAGTGTCATGTTTGAGTAATGGCTTACTGTTGACCCATTATACCCCGCGCGCAGTAAACAGTGCACCGCATTCTAATGTTGGAGTGAGCTTTGTGTTTTGGGTATGAATTTTGTATGAATTATTCCCATAGAAACGAATTCAATTCCGACTGAGTCCATAAAAAACAAGACTTATTTTTTTATATTATTGGCAATATTGCAAGAATTAAAGCTTAAAGTACATAGATACATAATATTATAAGAAGGCCATCTAACAGACATAGAGCATGGCCTTTCCATCTGATTCGAAAATCGAGTCTTTATACAAAAAAAGATAGACCATACGTTGAGTCTAAGTTTAAACATAAGTGTAAAAAGATAGAATATTGTCACTTTCATGAACCAGTTCTTATTCATTCCCGGGCAAAAATGATAATATATAAGCATATATGCTCGGATCCTGATGCGCTAAAGAGGGTAGTTTTTCACCGTAAAATCCATACAACCCCATACGAAGTTTCTTGCCGGATCGAATGAGACCAGTTACAATCCTTTATCTGTGGCAAGGGGCGAAATGTGAATTTGTTAATTTAACATACGAATCTAAAATATCATTTAATACGCATCTGGATTATTATTTAATTTTATTAAATTATATGTAGTTTATATACATTTGTTATTTTTACAATTTGAGCCAAAAATATTACTTAATTCGCATCTGGGCGTTTTTTTTTTTAATTTTATCTACGCAATTTTGCATTAATTATTTTTTTAGTAATGAATAATAAATTACGAAAGATAATGCATTATATTTTATATTATATCATTTTTCCCCGGGTTATGGTAATACAAAATGCGCAGTTTATGTCTCTATGTATATGGGCCATCTACTATATATTATTACCAAAAATAAAATGTTCATTTTTAATAAATTATAGATGTAAAACATGTCTAGAAATAGAGTAATACCTAAAGCTCTGAAATTATTGTAAAAATCTTCGCAAGGATAGAAAAAAATATTTTATAAAAAGCTTTTTGCAGATTAAAATTGCATTAATTTTTCATAGCTTTTCGGGATTACAAAGCAAACAAAAATATTAAGCACTACTTATCTAAATACTCTTTAGTCTGTAGTCTGGGTTAAAGTAGATACGACAAGGAAGAAAATAATATTTAAAATAGTTTATGAAGTAATCAGTAATTCTTTAAATTAATTCATAACGATTTTTAAGTGTAGTAATTTTTATACAATAAAACAGTTCTATACATTAAAAAAATACCTAATGATGAAACGGATATCTACGTTATTATTCTAATACTCAAGGTTCCAGACTATTGTTTCAGTCCAGCACTGTGCAATGTTTACTGTCTGACCCTGTCACCTTACGGAAGTCAAAGCACTTCCGGGTGACGGAAGATTTTTATGGTATACTACTAGACGGCATTACCGACAAAATGTGGTCCACTTTTTACAGCCTTTATTTACAATGTCTAAAACAATTTTTTTATCTGGCTTATAATTATTATGAATATACATTCTATCAAAACAATTTAAAAATAAAATTAATTTAAATAAAAAATAAAAAAAATAGATATGAAAATATTTTTTTGATTTGTAATTGCCAATTATTTATTTTTATAACATTTTCTGCAAAATGTGCTTTGAATGAAAAAATCGACGTTTGCTTTTAATGTACACAATTGTAAAGAGGTTTTTAACCTTCAATTGCAAATCTTCAAATAAACCGAGCTGTAACGACGCCTCTGCCGTTGAACAAAGAGAGAACCATTAGATACAGTATATGGATGTACTGTTTTGCATGCCGGTACCGTACTGTGCATAGAAATAATATACATCTTGCGTGTGTGACACATTTTAGTGTCGCTAAGCCGTTCTTTATCGACTGTGATGAAAATATGAAGCCCGGCTTGCCTCCGAGCATCTCGCAGCTTATATTTTATATAAAACGTGTGGCGAATACATCGCACCACTGGCGTTCGGAAATATGCCACACAAAATATTACAAATACTGTGTTCAGAAACCAATGTGACTAAGTATACTCTGTTTCATTTAAGTATTTGACGGTATGATGCACGATTAGTACCGTCAAAACCCCGGAAACCACTGCAAACTTAAATTAAACACAGTATGACTACATTTCTAACTGTTCTCAATTTTATTCGTAAAATGATAACCTACTTTTTCCACAGCTTTTATTAGCTTGACTTAATTAAATTATTTTAAAACAGTTTGTTGTGGCGGAGATTTATTCTCCGTTTTTAACCTAACCGAACCTAACAAAAACTAATCAACTCTAATCAAGGACAGTTAACATGTATATTATTAGAGCATCAACTCTATTGTGAATAACTATTTACGTGATTATTGATAAATCTGATAGCGGACACCCATACACTTCGTATTAGCCATATCTTTAATATCCGGTATTATAATGAATTTGCTTGGCTGCAAATGCAAATTAGCTCCCAGCTAACGCTATCTGCTAGGTATTAAATATAAATGACAACCACTGACATACATATGTAGCCATACATTTATTACCACTGCTTTAAAATATCGAGCAATTTCATAACAATTTTGCGTTAGCTAGAAGCAAATTTGCGTGCAAATTCTTTATAATACCGGGCATAAGAATATCTTAATTGACCAAGTAGTTGAGCAAAGTCCCTCATCTCTCTCCTAACCGCAAAAAGTTAATTGTTCAAAATAAATCTAAATGTAATCTATATTCAAATGATTTTACCTTTTTTTCGTCGGGGATTTAAAAATATATATTTTCAACCTTTTTTGTATTTGTGCACAATTCGGGATATCAATTTATTTTATACAATATAAAAACATTAAATAAACCGTTAAAACAGTATTTTTTCGAATACTGCAGTATAAAGAGAATATTTTTTTTATAATAATGTTGGAAAATACATTTGTAAACTACAAACATTTTTTATTGATATTGTAAATATGCATTAGAATGTACATGAACATATATAATACTTCTTTATTCAATTTTTAAAGTTTCATTTCAATGTTTCTATTTATCCAAAATGTATGCTTTCATTTTTTTTTCAGTTCACTCAACAACACATAAATCGTATTGTAATAAAAGTAAAATCAAATTTAATGTAAAATGTTGTACAGAAACAGAATCAGTGGCGTACATTTTTTTAAATAAATTTTATTATATAAGTTAAGTAAATTTAATTAATCGTATATAAAATAAAAAGAAGCAATATAAAATTTATTTATTTTATTTTATTCATTCTTAACCATTTAGGTACGACCATGTTACGAAACACTCCTTCCGAAAAATGTGCACATTTTCCGATAAAAATAAAAGTGGTCAATTTTGCATGAAATTGTATATAAGAAAGTTGATATTCGTGTGTAGTATGTATATTGAGTATTTATGTTTTAATAAACCAAAAAAAAATTAACATAATTTTTATTTTACATAAATATCAAAATTACATACAAAAATGTATAAATAAAAGTTGCGGTGAAGGATTTTACTGAATATTTCACTGACATTCACATTTTTTTCCTAAAAACATTATTTTCTAAAATAAAAGTCAACGATGTTTTTTCGAGTCGATTTTCGCGTCGAAGAGAAAAAATACAATCGACATTCGCGTCCAAAGAGTTAATTTTCTATAAGTTTGATTATAAAATATCAGTTTCGCAGCTTTTATAGCAATGGTATTTAAGCTGAGAAGGAGACGCACAAATATTTATTATTACATATTTCCAATTTTGTTAAAAACTTCCCAATATGCTTTCTTTAATTTAAACGGCTAATATAATGTTTCTCCTGCAAGAGGCCTTCACTGTCTAGAATACATTTTTATACGGGACGTTACACACACTTCGATAGATTTAGATTCTTTGCAGAAAGGCAGCTGAATAAGAAGTTCCCTGGATGAAACAATATGCCGGGAAAACACAGATGTTCGTCACCAGTTGTGTACTGGGAAAACTCTAATATGCGTGACCTTTTTTCAATGTGTTAATAAAATAAGGGGATGAATGTAAAATGAGAATTTCTACTCTACATGTATCTTATTTTTATTTTTGGTTCGCATTCGTATTTGATAACGTACATATATATATACATATATATACTTTACAACCTTGTATTTTTTTTTCGATAAGTAAACATTTTTTCATAACCAAGAAAACAAAAATATATATACTTTAAAAAAATAACATTACATTTTCTTGAAGCCATATATTATATACGTGACCTTAATGTGTTTTTTTTTATCTAACTTATAGTATCTTACTGTAAGCTAATGTGAGATTTATAATACAGTATGGATATCTTCAAAATCTAACGTTAAGTAATGTACCTAATATAAATATTTTATCCAAAAAAATATCGTTTGGTACTTACTTTTTATTGTTTAAGGTTAATCAAAATCAAGTTTTTTTATCTGGTTGAATTATATCTAGAGTACCGCTCTATTCTATTTTTGATGAAATAATATTTATATAAGTTAATCAGTGGCGATGCGTCCATGGAAGCAGGGGAAGCAATGCTTCCCTTTCTTTATGGATAAATTAATACATATCTGTGTTTTCAGTTAATAAATAATTTAAAAATATTATTAGAATATTCATCTTTATGCGCAACCCAAACATTTTAACCAAAAGTCAAAAATAACATTTAATATTAATTTACAGGTTCAATTATCAAACTATGATACTTCTACGTCTTATTTTCTTGTATTTTAGTCGATATTTATATGACGAGTTGAAGTTCACTGCAGGAAATTTCACTAAAAAATTTCGAACTTTTTATTTCGTTAAAAGTATGTTTATTGTATAGAAAATGACGTGAAAAGTTGAAATTTTCAAACCGCAGGTCTGTATCTCAAACCAAAATGGCCCTAACTTTTGAACGGATGGTCAGAATTGATTTTAGTTGACGGATTTGAAATCAGCGTGTCAGAATCTATATAATGACATGTATAATACCTTAAAACTAGAGAAAAAAAATTTCGCGAAAAATCGAAAAAATTCAAAGGGGTATACCTTAAAAAAATGTCGATTTTTGGTCAAATTTTTTTTGTTGGATTTTAAAGTATTATACATGTCATTATATAGATTCTGACACGCTGATTTCAAATCCGTCAACTAAAATCAATTCCGACCACCCGTTCAAAAGTTATGGCCTTTTTTCTCCAAAAATTTGAAAAAACTAAAACTTTGAGAGGCTATATCTCGAGAACGGTTTGAGATACAGACCTGTGGTTTGAAACAAACAACTTTTCACGTCATTTTCTATACAATAAACATACTTTTAACGAAATCAAAAATTCTAAATTTTTTAGTGAAATTTCCTGCAGTGAACTTCAAGTCGTCATGCAAATATCGTCTAAAATACAAGAAAATTAGACGTAGAATCATATAGTTACTATATAAATATATAACAATTTATTTTAAAAAGTAAAAGCTTCAACTAAATCTGTTTCATAACTAGTTTTTTTTTGTTTATATGAAAGGGAGGATTGACAAAATATGTTTCCTTTTTAAAAATTTCACGCCTCGCCACTGAAGTTAATTATACAAATGTCCGGTATTATAAACGAGCTAACAAAACTTTCTAGCTTGTAAGCACTTTCAAATGGGGTATCAAACTTATATGACAGTTCCCTTAAAGTTTCATGAAGTGTTTTGACAAGTTTCACACACACGTGGTATGTAAACACCAACGTGATATTATGAAACTTATTTTGTATTTGTTCTATTTCTACATTTTATTTTGTTTATAAATCTAGCAGATGTCTATGGCTATATATAACCTAAGCCATCCCTGGTAATAGATTGTTTTCTTTTTGTCTTGAGAACTTCCAAGCAGTCTTACCCTTTTCGGATTACATTAATCAAAATATAAAAAGGGTTTTTGTATTTTAAAACAATATTTACAATTTTTCCTAAAGAAATGCTTGTTAGAAAATATTTTTAACGACTTATAGTTATGTATAACGTAATAAAGTGTTCTATTTTGTTAAAAAATAAGTTCTTTATAGAAACTAATCGATTTTTAAAAATATTTTTAAGATTGAAATGAAAAAAAATAACCATAGCAGATGATATGAAATAAACATGCAAATATATTTCTTAAATAATCACCAGGAAAACTGAAGCACAGGAAATGTAAGAAGGATTGAGGATCGGAAATTGAAAATAAATTCAAACGAACAACATTTTCCTTCCTTTTGAAACCAACCACAAAATGATCTTTTTTTTTATTATTTATATAAAAGTTGACAGTTTATATGCACATAAAGCATATATATGTAAACATTTAATATATGCATATAATATATACAACTGTACACCCATTATGACAATAATCTTTCCATTTACGCGGATCATTTTTTACGTGGTTGAAAAATTTTTGAAACAATGGTTCGACAGACTTAAATATCTGCCATGGGAGCCACGGTACTTTCTTATACGTAATATTGACAAATCAATTAAATATAGAATTAAATAAATGGTACATAAATTAAAGAAAATAATATTCTCTACATGTATCAAATGAATTTTTTTTAAGTACTGATGGTAAGAAGGTAAAATTTTATATTTAGAATTAATTTTCGTCTGGGAAAGAAAGTTCCATGATACCTATGACAAACACGTACACTGTTCAATCTCTGTAATACGTATAAGAAAGTCCCATGACACTCATGCCAGATATTTCTTCTCTATTAGGAGCCATTTGAAATGTAAATAAATTTTTGAAAATGAAATTATAAAATGAAACAAAAAATCGATAATATATATATTTTTTTATTCGATTATGTTAATAGAATTAATTTTAACAAAGTTAAAACACTAGTATTATAACTATATTTTATTATTTGCCTATTAGAAAAATGTACTATACTTAATTTTTTTTTATTTTTGAACGAACAAGCGAACACTGATAATGTTTTTTTATTTCTATCACTAATAAACATTTTTAACGTTTTTTTTAAATTTTGTTACTTATATGAATTTTTATAATTTTCGCTTAGACTGTCCCCATCAAAAAACGCCAATAACATTTAAAAAAACTCAAATCAATTATTGGCCAACTATTTACTATAAAATGTCAAATCTCAGCTCTATGTGCTATGACTTACAGACAGACATTGTGTTGATTTCATATATAAGAGTTCTTTTTTTCCAATTTCGGTACGGAAAAATATAAAGAAACGAAGTTTTTAGTTCCATTATTCATAGATAAATATATCATCGTTAAAAATTCTTTTGATATAATAAAATTACTCTTTAATATAAACACGACCACAAAAATTCCACCGCACAAAAAATAATACACAACATTGTGTGGGTGATTAACTTTTTTTCGACTATTAATTTTACTACAAGGTCCCAAAAAAATTGTTTGTCATTTACATGATATATGGGACACCCGATCGTGTCCAGCTAGTGGCGGGGTTCGAACCAAGAGAGACATGATTGATTACGAAGCCTGATTCTTTTTCGTGTCAACATGTTCTGTAGTGTAATGTCGTTGGGTGCAAGGAAAAATGTCCGATAAACAAAGAAGACAAAAAATACACACACATACACATCGTATATTTTACGTGTGTGTGTGTGTGTTTGTTCGTGGTTTTTTCTCAACCCTCTTGCACCTACCTTAGTGCCTCTCATGTACAGTAAATACGTGTTGATGGAGTTATGAACTTAGAAGAAAGACGAGAAAATGAAAGAAACTTATGTCCGGTATTATAAAGGAGCTAGCTAGCAATTACTTTCAAATGGAGTATTAATTCTGTACTAGTATCTATGGATTAGTTATGGAATTTAGAGCAGTGACACTTCAACTAATTGTAACACAGTTGGCATCTTTGACCGTACAAAATAATTTTCATAACATAACCACTGTTTTAATACCGTTTGTATTTACCTTCAACGCGTGCGCGAAACTTGTCAAAGTCATCAACAAACTCCAAAAGAACTGTCATATAAGTTTGATATCTCAGTTGAAAGTGTTTGTTAGCTAACAAATTTGTTAGGTCCTTTATGATACCGGACATTATACTTTATGATTTCAGGATGTTTATCACGTCCTTGTTTTCGTCAAAACAATACGACTTACATTCATAAACCTAGAATCTAAAACTGAAATATAATTTCTTCAAAAATTTTAATAAAATTATTAAAACATTTTTTGAATTTTTTACTGGACTTTTTTTAAAACAAAAATATATTTTAAGGATAGAAAAACAGTGGGTACTTTTATAACAAAAGAATAAGGTACAAGCACCAGTCTTGGATATGACTCAAGTAATGGTAATTTTTTAATTAAATGTACTGAATTAGAAATATTTGTTGATATCTGATTACTGCCATTTCTAAATATTAATACATTTAACTGTCTTACACCGTATTTGATGACAATCGGCCAATAGGTATCAAAATGGTGGACATTTAAACTCATTATTAGTATAATTTGTTTATTAAATATTATATTATCATAGCAACTTCTTTACATTGTTTCAAATTTTACGATTCTTTCATTTGTTCCAACTGGAGAAAAACATAAACAAAATAAAAGGTTATAATTTAAAAAAAAACAAAAACTATATTTACGGTATTATTAGTAACCATGAGTTCATGAGAATTACAAAAAATAAGCCCGTCAATCACAAAAACAGTAAACCTTGCTCTTATAGCGGCCATAATTGGTGCCAGTACCTTATCTACTTATATTATTTTCCAAATATACTATGTGTGTCGGTTTTTCGAATTCGTCGTTCCAAACACACAAATAAAAAAAGAACTAACAACAATTTGTACAAAGGGAGGTCGCATGTAACGTAATTTTGTCTTTTTTGTGCAATGTAATTAGTGGAGTATTTCCAGAAATGTAATGGTTATTCGCGTACCTAGGATTGTGTCCAGTGGTACTAAATTTACGGGAAAGAGATTTATTATTCAGATACTTGGTACGTTCATGTACAAATTGAGGAGCCCCAATTAAATCAAAATTAGGTTAATGTTTATTAAGAAAATTTTACCCTAAAATCAATACAAGCTCTTTACTTATTAGAAAACAATTCTTAAATAAATGAAATTAGTCCAGGCTGTGGAAGAAAAAATTTTTTTTTGTTTATCTGCTATGCTGGAAAAAACTTGAAGCTGTAATAACTAATAAAGTATAAAGTTTTTAAAATTGTACCCATGGAAAATAAACATTTTGTAGTACAGAACATTCACTGAAAATTAGGACCTTCAATTATTTTTGTTTCATTAAATTGTTTATAATAGAATAATGTTTGTCTTTGATTAACAATAAAAGTTTTTGTAGATAGTTTATTAATTTTAAAAAATCAATTTTTACAAAAATTGTGTAGTGTGTAATATACATTAAATAACTCAAAAACTACTTAACCGATTTTAATGCGGTTTTCACCAATAGATGAATAATTTTTCGGAGCAGGTTTTTTAATATTGCTGGTTCTATGAAAAAATTGAATTGGTATTGTAAATGTATATGAGACGACCTCGGGAGTATAATCTTTCAAACTAATAAATTAATTAGATTTAAAACAACACAACCATAACTATAAAAAGGTGCCTTTCACACACACACACACACACAATTTATTTACAAGAGGTTTTTAGTTTTAATTATAAAGCAAGCGCATGTCTATGTAAATTGAGTAGCTCTATTATTAAAAAGTCACTTCGTTGATTATTGATGCAATAGAAAATTCATTCAAACAGAACATTCTATTTCAACTCTGAAAAAGTAACAACGAATAATTGATCACATGTATATCAAATTCTGTTTTATGTACTTCATCAACTATCTTTTCCAATTTCCATTTGAAATTAGATACAAATAATGTGATACAGTGAAATTTACTCACAATCAGTGCCGGAACGTTATTTAGGTGTGAAATACAATTTTATTGCTTCCTCGTCATAATCAAAGGGTAAAAGGTAACTATGTGATAATTTCTGAACTAATTGATTTTAAAATGTCCACTTGATATTTCCGTTTCAATTAAACTTGTTTTGTTAATAAGGTCTGGTTAGAAAACTGTCCCATATAAAAATCATTAAATCAAAGTGGTACCCCATTTTGATTTTTTTATACAAACATCTGTATAAATGCCGTGTTTAGACCGAAAAAACAAAACAGCAACATCGTGTCTTTTTGACAAAAGTACAACAAACCCTACACATTTTTAAATACGAAATGTTTTAAAACACTGTGTTGCTGTATTGTTTTTTTTTGTTTTTTTGTTTAAACAAAGCATAAAATAAAGTATAGTAATCATGAAGAATTCAAACTCGAGATTTTAAGGGAATTAAACGTTTTGAGGGTCCCTGAATCATGTACGACTATTATTTCAATGACGTCTGTGTGTCTGTCTGTGATCTCTACTCTACAGCCAAAACAGTGAGACTTACAAACATGAAATTTTAAACTTAAAGTTCTTATATACTCTAGATGTGCACCTCTTATTTTTGATAACTATCGCTAAACCGGAAACGGAAATAATCGATTTTCTTCAATTTTAGAATTTTTCGAATTATTTTTGAAACGGTGCAAAGTAGAAAAAATGTTTTAGATTAAAGTTGTAAACATACTCTTATCTATAATTTATGTCCTGTTCATTTTTCACCTCAAAATTGTTTTTAGGAAATTTTGAATTTTTCGAATTATTTTTTATTAGAAAAAAATATTTTAAATATAAGTTGTAGAAATGTATATACATTTAATGATGAATAAATTAGTCTTGTGCCGTCCAGGGCAATTTATTTATGACAACTTTTGTAGTAAAATATTCACTTAACTAATACCTTCCTTTGCAGATTTTAGCACGAGGAAAAATTTGGTAGGTTTTCTAAATAATATCACAGGATTTTTGAGTTATAATATTAATTAAAATTGATAAATTTTATAAAATTATAAAAGATTTTTTGTTTAATATTTTTGTCCTGCCACTGTGTCAAACTAAGTAATTTATTAGGTACATATAACGTTTGTATTGTATTTTTACAGTATTGCAATTCGAATATTATTTTTGTAATAGATTATTTTTTGCTTTGTAATTGGATATACAAATGTATGCTTATGTGAATATACAAACGTATATATCATATATACATACATAGATACCTACATGTTTTTTAATCCAATATAAAAAATTTATCACACGGGATTTGTCCGTGTTGTTATAAATATTGTAATTTTAATGTTTTTACACAACTTTGTTTATTGTTGTTGTTGAAAATATAAATTTATCGGCATTCGTATACCCTGAAATTTAATTAAATCGTTCTTGTCAATACATATCGCATGTTAAAATCTATAAACGTAGCTTTGAGTTACAAATTTTTTTTTAACAAAAACTTTACTAGGTTTTTTAGTACGAGTTGCCCTAGTGTAATATACCGGGTTGTGTATTTAAATTGAGACAAGCAAATATCTCGAAAATTAATGTTTTTCAGGAAAAATGTTTAGTCTTTTGAGGGAAAATATTTTTTTTTAATGAAAATCTATGTATTTTTTTACATATTCGTATTTTATAAAAAAATAAACAGATTTCAAATTTTAGCAAAATTAAGAATCGACTTGAAACAGTTCAATTCAGTACTTCTGTCGTATGGGCTTTAGAAGTCGTCTACCACCGTAAAGGCCAGAATTGCTTACAACACATTCAAAAACATCAAGACAAACATCATCGGTTATCTTTTTTTAAGGCGGAGCTTATATAGTTACATCATTTTAAATAAAAACAGAAATATACTTCCATTTCATTTATTAATTTTATATCAAGTTATTACATAATAATTTAATTGCAAAAATATATATGAGTACTATAAACGAATGATTTAAAAAATTTCTATCTTTGTTTGGTACATTGAAAAATGATTTAAATATTATTATAATCAAATGGGAGGAGCCTACTAAGTTAATTTGACTGAAAACTGGACGACCACTTCTGCATTTCACTATATCTTTACATTTTAACCAAATATAGTTTTAAGGAAACAATCGCGGTATGAAATGTGTAAAATAAAAACCAACAAATAGTTTTTATTAAGTGCCCCAAACTTTGTATTGAATGATGTGTATTACATAAGTTAGATACTTTCTGTAAGCGATTACAAATGACAAGCGGTTTCGTGAGGACGGTTACAACAAGACTCTGCTACATTGTTACCGGCAATAAAGGACGCTAAGTGGCAATTCAGCAATGAGACCTGGGCCCGAAACTGACACAAAAGCACGCAGTTTATCGCCAGACTTATTGTTGTGTAAATTCGATTTCGATTTGTGTGTAACTTGTAGAAAAGAGATGAACGATATTTTGTATCGATATAGCTACCCTTGTTCAATGGATTTTATATATACATAGTGGGCCTGGTGATGGATAGTTTGTTTAATTCTTATATATACTAAATCGAATTACATTGCGATTGTTAATTTTATAATTTTGATACCTGCACGGTTTTAAAAATGTTCAATATTTAAATAAATAAAAATTGTTTAAAGGGAAAATATAGTTTATCTTTCGATTCACAATTACGCCGGTTGGTGCCGGCGTGGGATTCCCCGGTTCGGCCGACACCAGACGACAGTAGGCGCCGCGATTCTAATAGCAGACACACTTTTACACGTTGTTTTATTCTAAGAAAAGTAAAAAGGTATGATTATATTTTTTTTTATTTAACCTTATATCGTCCATTATATTTGTGTTTATTTTACACCAGTGTCTCTCGGAACGGAACCCCAGCGTAAAACGAAGTTTACCTGTATTTTATTTTTCCTGTTTATTATCTATTGTAATATTCTGTATTTAACTTGTTTACACTCCTCGGAGTCAAAAACAAAGATCTATCTATCTATTAATTCTTATAGTAGATAATTAATAATTTTTTTTCAACTCTTTGAAATCCAGCAAACAAAAATTAAACGTCATCACCGATAAATATTCAAAGGAACTTGTTCTGAATCTAATCACTCCAAGACGATCAAATAGACCAAACACACAGACCAAAGACAGTCACGTTGTAATTCAGTTAAGCAATTCTTCATACAACATTTTCTAAGAAGGCGGTATTACGTTTTAATTGAATATCAAATTGCAGAAACTCACTTGGCGCTGGCTCTACCATAAAGTATTCAGGACGAGATCTCTAGATGCAGCGTTCTGTTGTTACTGATTCTAAAGCAGTGGCGGAGGAAGATACCCTTAGCTCTCCTCAACTAATTTTTATAAATTACCAGCAAGATTTGCGGTAAAGTGAATTCAGTTAAATTAAATTATATGTGTTGCAGTTTTTGTGACATTCATCAAAATTAATGAATAAGATATTTTAAGGTGGTTTTATTTATTTGTAATTTTAACAGTTAAACTTGCTTTAGATATTATTATTTGTATATATCTATTTAATTGACAGTTTTAAGAATAAATGCTTTTATTTGGCAAGTCTTTTATTTAAGGAGTTATTTTGATTACCGCTTAAGTGTCCGCCATCTTCCCCTAACAAATGTATAATAATGTAAATTCTATGCTTTTTATGGTGTACACTTGTCACTACTGCTTGTACATTGCTGATTTGTACTTAATGCGCATGCATCAAGGTCATTCATATATACCTTATCATTGATAAGAACTGTCAGTAGGTTGTCATTTATATTTAATATATACCCCACAGAGGGCGTTAGCTAAAGAGCAAATTTTCAATAACACCGGTTATGGTTATAGTTTTAAATGTCGACTGGATGTTGTCCTCTACCGACAACTCCTTCGTGAAGTTCTTGATTTGGTGTGTGTATTTTTTATTTTTATTTTTTATTTATTATTAAAGGATAACCAGATGGATAAGGATGTTGCATATGGGCCGATCATTGCAAGTTAAGGGTTTTTATAACGCATAGTTCATTCTTGTTCATTTTAAGCCAAATTTCGCCAGACTTTTTTCATTTTAGATGTCGTTTATGATGAAATATTTTCATTATATAAGGAGATTAGTTTTATCATCTGAAACCACTTTTTGATCGTTTACGAGGGTTATTTCGCCGCCACTGATCGAGAAGACGATGTCCACATTTACATATATTTACAAAATGTATTCTTTACGGGATTTCTAGAATTGGATTTGGAGGGTATGTGTATGGAGGTATGTATGTAGGTAGTCCGGGCTCTTAGAATAATAAACACCGTTTATATGCAAGGGTGTATACAATACAAATAGCTTTGTACAGAGGTGTCAATATTTTGAATAAAATAAACGTTCAAACATTCCAATTATATTATTGTTAAGGTATTTCTCGGGGAGAAACAAGGTACGCTATATGTTAGAAAAGGAAAAAAAAGTGTACTATAAAATCAAGATAGCCGTGGTATAAAATTTGGCAACGTTTTTTCTATTGCGCATGCGCGACTTTTGTATTCCCAATGACAGCTACATATTATTTAATGTTTTGATGTGATAACGTGTACTGTTATTTGCAGCTGAATTTGTTATATATTATAAGTTTATAATTAAGAAATGGCTTTTATTATTTTTATTATTCCTTAAAAAGAACAATATATTCAGCACGTACGATTTTTAAATACCGCGGCAATTGTCAATACTTTGCGGCGTTGTCATAGCTAGTACCGTGATATTTTTTATCAGAAAATAAGTTTTTATTTTACTTATAACTTAAAAACGGGGTGGTGAAAATACTTGAGATTTTTTATATAAACTCCAATTATATTAATTTAGTTTCTCTGAAAATTTCATAAATTTCTTGATCTTCCTTCACATAAAATTATTTACTTTTTCATTGAAAATCCGCTTAAAATATCGTAATCCCTATACTCGCAATGTTAAATTTTTGATTTTATTTTGACGATATCTTCGTTCACAGATGGTCAATCATTTTAAGATTTTGAATGGAGCTTCTAATAACCTTTTTTTAGTTTTTTACAAAATTTGAACTTACTCTTGAATCTTTTAATTTTTCCGAGAAATACCTTAAGCTGGCCAGCAGGGGTTATTTTAGTGTGTAGTTGTAACTTGTTTCTGTAAAAGCTAATTTGTGTGGTTAAAAAATTGCAAGTAAAAAGAAAAATATAAAAAAGTGTAAGTATAGAGCAAAAAAATGTTACTATAATTTTTAAGAAGAGATAAAAGTAAAAAAAAAAAGTATTTGTAGTTGAAATTTTTTTTAAAAATAACCCCTGCTGGCCAACATCTCAAAATTCGAGATATGTATCGCTTAAAAGTATCTATGTTTTATAAATAATATATTATGAAACATATGCAAAAAGTAAACTAGTTGCCAAGATGGTATTTCACACTTTATTCAAATATATTAAAAATTCTTATTACAGAAAAACGAAATTTGCATACATTTCAATTCGAGAATAAAAGTGAAAAGGAAAAAATATATTTCACTGAAATTAGTTCAACGGAAGCCTGGTAAAATCCGTAGTTATTTTAATTATTATCAATGTAAGAATATGAAATGTTGTATTATCATTCATTTGCATTTTTTTCAAGTAAAAAGAGGGTAGGAAAATGAATAACTGGATGAAAATATAACAGGTTCGTAATCAAAATAAATATATTTTTTTATGAAAGGAATGTATTAGTTCAGAGTTAACCTGATTCAGATAAAAAGTGACAAGATAAAAAAAAATTCTAAAATCCGATAAAAAATAGAAACGTGTATTTTGATTGATTGTTTTCGTACTTTGAAAATTGATCACATTAAGTGGATGATTCTATTAACCAGTGAACACAATATCAAGTGCCTACTACATTTACCAATAATATTAATAATATTTTGGTATTTCCTATTAAATGTAATTTATTTTTTCGATTGTGTCGTTTTGGCCTCTGAACGACTCGTGTGTGTTTATGTACATATGTGAGAATGTGGAGAAAGAGAGAAATAGAGAGAAAACGATAAAATACCCAGATATCATCGCAGAAACCTCAAATAAAAATAATATACAATATGAATCGGATAAAATTTTGACCAGCTTTTACATACACACACACATACATGTGTGCATGCGTGTGTGTGTATGTGTAGACGCCGTCGGGCCGCGCGGACGGACGCCGCCCGTTACCATGGCAACCGTGTGTATACGCCGAGATAAAGTACACATTTAGTCGCTGCAGCTTCCGATTGATATGCTGATAGTGAACGAGATCTTAAACATGCGACGAAACCGTTGTAAGAACTCTGGAACGTCCGTTTTATGGATACACTCGGTGAGAAATAGAATAGTTCCGCTGCAAGTGCAGATTCCGCTGCACTGTGATTGAAAACAAATCTAGTTATTGACACAAATGAGTTCCATTTGTAATTTACAGTTCTATATCTCTACGGAATCTCTCTATAAAATGTCAATACGTAGTTCTACAACTTTTGTACATATTTGCCAGTTATTTGCGGAAATATATCCATGTATGGTTATAAATAATTGCCACCCCTATACCAAAGGAAAATATAACCTATTTTCTTCAACAATCACATATTTCAAATATGCGATTGTTGAAGTAAACAAATATGGGCAGATGTAGTTAATCAGTTGGTACACAGATGGCAGCAAGTTGATCAGCTCGTTCAGAACAAAAATCGCGCGCTAATTCGAAATCAGTAGTTCAATTGATAGATAGGATATTTGAAAAATGAGGGCAATCGAAATCGTCAGAGAATTTTTACAAGATGTAGAAAAATCGTTTTGATAATCAGAGTAATTTTTTGTATTCAAATCTAAGTAAATATTAATTTTTTTTAAAACACGATTTTTTAAAGCAAATTGTGATAAATCTTTGTTAGGGAATATTTTACAACAAACGTTGTAGGAAATACTACCATTCTACAATAAAGATTTTATAAAATTTTCAAGTAACAAGTATCGTTCTTGAGATATCTTGAAAAAATAAATATTTTGGGATGTCACCCCTCCCTCTTACACACGATTTTGATGATTTTGAAATGGAACCGTCCTCAAGCCTGACCCAACCATCCAACCAAGTTTCATTAATATCAGTTCAGTGGTTCATTCAGAGAACAGACACACGGATAGACAGACAGACACGGAACGAAAAGTGTTTGCTTTACCTGAAACGGAAAAATCAATTTAAAATTTTGAAGAACAATTTTTTTATTTGATTTTTTATTTCGATATTACGAGGAAGCAAAAATGGCAATTAAGTCTTTAACTTTATTTTTCATAGATAATTGGATTATTTCATGACTTCTTGAAATCTTTGTCCGCACTTAAAGGGTTAAAAACAATAACTTTTAAATATTTTTAGTCTCCTTATCATTAAAATAACCTTGACACTCGGTCGCAACTGCACCCAAAAGTAAAAAAAAAAACAGCTCAACTATAAATTTCCAATTGTGATCAAATAAATATCGAATCAAATGTTCACCCGTCACAAATAACATCCGTTGCATATTCGATATCAAACCACTACAAAAACGTCAGTTTGTGGATTAACATTAAACAAACGAACATGTAATGTGTATTATAAAGCAATATGTCGACACAAAAAACGACATAGAGATCGGTTGATTTGAGTACTTGTCGATCACGTTCACCGTCGTTCCTAGTTAGATGAAACAAAAGAATAGAGTTATTTATATACTGGAATATAGATCGTACCAATAATCCATTCCGATAGGAAGTATTCGATGCTTGATTCGATGGCAATCCAGATCTGTACTTTGTGAAAACAGCGTTTAATAAATTAGACAACCGACTTCGAATAAATACGTTTCTCGAAAGTATGAATCAATTGCAAACTCGATTTAAAAAAGACTTGTTACACTTTACAATGAAAAAAAAAATGGCGGGTTCAATCTTAAATGAGGTTATGAAAGTCATATGATATGACTACTTTCGCCCCAGTCATATGTTTTGTATACAATCACAAATATGAATATGATTAGGTGATTGGCTTAATAACTAACGTAACCATATTAGTTTAACATGAAGATAATCATAGTGGTCTGTAAACCACACAATAATTATGAAACATTGATTGAATATATAAATGACATGATAGGTTATGTTATTTAAAATTTCATTAACGTTCGTTATAAACATTCTAGCATAAAGTAAAACCAGAAAAAATGCTACTTACTTGTGAATACTTCAATGTATTCATGAAATTTCCACTCTTTTAGTTTATTTATAACAAAATCATTCATAACTTTAATTAATAAAAGTTTGTTAGACAACTTTCACTTCAAGGACACTGTGTACACAAATACAGCGTCAATACAGCTACAGCAGAGATGTAATGATATGTATCTCAAAGCTATCCACAAATTATACACCTTAATCTTAAATTCCGCTTAGTAGTTACTGAGAAAATCGTGCGCAGACAGACAGGCAGACGGGGCAATGGATTTTGTTTTATACTTTGTATAGATAATAAGAAGGATTCAAAATCAATTAATCCATTAACCCCATATTTTGTAATTATGTAAATTGTAGTTTAGTGATTTTGTTTTTTATTTAACCTTTCCACAATAACATTTCAGGAGGTCAAAAATCATTAAAAATTGATTATATAATTTATTTATTGATGCATTCAACAAAGTTCTAAAAAAATGTATTGCATAATAAAAAATATTATGTATGTATTTATGTAAGAACATCCGTTTGTCATAGTGTATTATCCATTTCATAATTATATCAATAACATAATTATTAGATAATTATCTACAAAAATGTATGTTTTCGACTACCCCCTTTCACGCTACTAATTAATTATGAAACATGTTTTGAAAAACTAGCGTGTGTATCCGTGAACAACACAAGCATTCGTTTTATTAAATATAATTACATTAATAATAATACTCATAATGATAATTTAATCAAATTAATGCACCAAATAGTACCATGCTGACTTATGTTTACTTACAATTAATATATATTATATATATTTACTACAGGTAAATTTCAATAGCAACTAGTACTAAGATTTTCGTAATCTACGTATTATCTCTACTTTACAACGATTTGTCACTTGTTTATTTTCGAAAAAAAGTCGAAGTACTAAATACAAGTGATATTTATAAAATATTTTATTAAGTACAAACAATTTAAGTATGCCAAGAAAAACAAAAAATGTTAAACAAAAATCACAATAACAATAACAAATGAATATTTGAAAACAATAACGTATTACAAAAAATGTTCTTACTTTTTTTTTCGAAAATAAATATGACAAGTTACATATTATTGTAAAGTAGAGTAAAAAACACGTTCAATTATGCTATAGTCAACTTAGTGGCCCATAAGAAAAACTAAAGTTAGAGCTCGTAACTCGGAAACTAAAAGTGATATAAACATTCTAAATACACCAATTAATTCTACACAAAAAGTGCTTTAAAAAACAGCAAACCAAAAGTTCCTATTTACTGTGGCAAAAAAGTTATAGCCATTTAGAGAATTTCCGAATTTTCAGATTTTTTGATATACCGCCTAAACCACATGGAATTATTAATATTTTTTGAAGTAGTACTACTCACCCCTCCCTTAAAAATAATTCATCTAATTTATACAAATATGTATCTCTTACCGTTTAAGAAATCTTCATACATGTTACGCTTTTCTTTGACACCCTGTATATAGCGATGTCAAAAATTTACATAGGATTTCATGGTAAATACAGAATCAGTGTATCCGAGGACACACAAATCAATAGAGGAAAAACTGCAACGACGGTTGACACAGTGGCATCAATCAGTCCTTTAAATTCCTTCGCGTTCAAATCGGTTCAGTGTAGAACATTCAGGATAAAAAAGTTTAATTTCATTGCGAATTCGTTGGGCGTTCTCAATGGGTTATGCCTGGCTACACTTAATCGTGCTGAAGGACTTCGTGAAGGAATTGTGAAGGTCCTTGTTTCACATTGTTTTTTTCTCGTTCTGGGTCCATGTTAAAATATATCTTGCGCATGAAGAGAATATAGATTATTATTGGAGATTTTTATTTTTGACAGATAGATGTTTTATTTATATATTTTATTATATTATTTATCATAGGTTGAAATGAGGTCAATTCCAAAATTTTAATTTATTTCATATTACCTACGTAATATTATTAGATTTTTGTTTAATACTACCCGATATTACTTGATTATTTCAACTTTTTCTTCTAACTGTTTCAGAAAAATTTTACGGTGTTTTTTCTTCTAAAGATATTTAGAAACTAATTAGGTATTGACACCAGTCTTGAATCATACCCCAGTGTTGGACTCTTGTTTAAGTAATTGTACTAAATTAAAAATATTTGTTGAAATTTTATATATTTTTTATTTTTATTTGCTATTACTATAAACACTAATAAATTATTATATTGTATATGTTATCTAAGCTTCCAGATTAAAAATTCTCAAATTTGCAGCAATTTAAGAACGCTTTTCTCAAAATTTGGGACAAAATGCCAATGGAAACAGTGAGTGCCGCTTGCAATGACTTTGAAAGAAGATTGAAGCTAGTTATCAAAATTAAAGGAGGAGTTATTCCCAAACACTTATTATAAATTTTCAATACATGTGTCTACTTTAAAAATTGAATAAAAACTTAACTGAAACTTTATTATAAATTTAATATTTTAGCGTTTTCATTTGTATCAGAATATAATTGTCACGATGTAAGTCACCTATATAATTTCAATTTTCTAGATCCACAGTTTCGGGCTGGGCGTTAATGAGTCCGTTACTCAGGATATTTATATAAGTATAGAAAAAATAAATACTAAATATTGAGTAAACACTTCACGATAAAATTTAATACACTAAACAAAAATAACGAATTAAAATAATAATCATGAATCAATAAAGGTTTAATTAAAATTTAAACATTAAAACAAATGTGTTATTTTATTGCTTGACGATTTATATATTAAAATGTACATTGTTTTACTCATAAAATATATACACTCTTTACCCAATAGCCCCCATAAAATATTTATAGACACATTAATGGTCTATAAATAATTTAACGTGACGCTTGTAATAAAATGGCAGAGTTAAGCAAACAATACAGAGATGTGGCAAATGGCACGATTCACAAAACACAGCACAATGTCACAGCTGTTTGTTTTTAACATTTAATAAGAACTGCTAGCATAGTACAAAAATAGAATGTTATAAAATGGTTAAGAAAGTACACACATTTTTATGATTATTTAAATAAATAAGTAAAAATACAATGTAATGTTATTGATTTATGTTTTAAAAATATGTATTACCCGTCCCTTTTAAAACAAACTAATTAATCGGGTGAAATACATAAGGTACTGGCACCAGTTATGGCCGTTATAAGAGCAAGATTTACTGTTTTTATGATTGACGGGTTATTTTTTGTAATTCTCATGAACTCATGTTACTAATAAAACAAGTAACTCTTTATTTAATGTATATTATTACCAAAGTACAATAAGTACCAATAGCCTTTTGTTTTGTTTATGTTTTTTCTCCAGTAATGAATAAAGTAAAACTAGTAATGCTAATGATTACAAAATGATTATTATTATTGTGTAATCATTAGTAAGTGGCCATTACTGGTTTTGCTTAATCTATTACTGGAGAAAAATTATAAACAAAATAAATAATAAAGAAAAATAATTAAAAATAAACTATATTTGTGGACTTTGGTAATTAAATTGATTTAATAAAGACGTAATTGTTTTATTAGTAGCCCATCAATCTCCAAAAACTGTTTTCTTTGCTCTTAAAGGGGTCAAGACTGGTATATCATCTTAAAGAACACTAAAATACTCATGGCTGTCGAAAAATTCAAAAACAAAATTTTCAGATTCTTTTAATTTCTGGTACATTCCACCAGAAATTCCATGAATCAACTAATCAAAGCTCGTTGTTCCGTTTTTTGATCAGACGTGAACGCTCCCATTAAGTTTATATGTATATTATAATGCTCGTACATCTATGTACTTAACCATCAGCAATTAATATTTTGCTCTTGTTTGTAAACTTTGACATAGACGATAATGCAAATTAAACATATGTTAAAAGTATCATTGCATTTATGTGGACAGACGTTCTCATTGTCAGTAAATGAAGATGGACATTGTATTAAGTTGTTGACACTATAATTATAGGGAGGAGTTAACAATACAAGTCTATAGACACTCAGACATGTATTAATTATTTAAATAGACTTATCTGAATTTTTTTATTTACATAGCGTGTTAGTGAAATATCATTTCAACATATAAATAGCTTTGATACTTTTTAAATGTATTTCAATTGCAAATATGTTGAGTAAATAAGTCTTAATTTAAGGTACTGACAGCAGTCTTGGATCATCCCCAATGATGGATTCTTGTTTAATTAAATGTGCTGAATTATAAATAATTGTTGATATTAAATTACTGCCATTATCTATAGACATTTAACTGTTAAACAGATTAATTTGATGACAACCGGCCATAGACATTAACTAATTACTAGTGTAACGTATTTATTAATTATTATATTATCATAGCATCTGCTTTACATTGTTTCAAATTCCACGATTCTTTATTTTATAACTTTTGTGTCGTAGTACTTATCATTTTGTAATCATTAGTAAGTGTCCATCACTGGGTATCCATTACTGGAGAAAAAAACATAAACAAATATTTGCGAACTGTGGTAATTAAATTGATTTAATAAAGAGGTATTTGTTTTATTAGTAACATAAGTTCATAAGAATTACAAAAAAGATGCTCAACAATCCTAAAAAACAATATATATATATATTATGCTATAGCAGGTTAAATGAAAATTATCAAAAATTGTTTCTACGATTTCATAATTTTAACTTGATCTTTCCGTTTCAGCTCAAGACAAACACTTTTCGTTTCCGTTCTGTCTATGTTTTAATATAAAAATATTATAAATACAATTGAATAATTATTCTTTAGAAATTTAACTGAATACTATAAATAATCTTTTATTTTATTAATAATAATAATAAAAATTTAACCCCTTATACGTAGCAAAATAAATGAAGCAATATAAAAATAAAGGTTTAAAATATTTTCAAATATTACAAATTCTTTACAACTTTAAAATGATAATCATTCATTTTAAGGACTTCAAATAAAAATACAGCTCATTATTTATACGTATAAAGCATTTTAACGAGACAGTACATGTTAACATATGTTGTCTACTTCTAATTTATTTACGCTATTTAGTTTTTTATACGTACCAATACGTCATGTACTTTATATAATGATGCAGTCACTGAAAACTGAACATCGATCGTGGAAAATAGATATACATACATATATCTAGAATGTAACCACATAATTAGATCAAATTTATGAGCATTCAACAAAAAGAAGTAATTGATTGATTTGTAAACGTCCATTGAGCACGCACTTCACTGCGTATTATGTGTATTCATAACGTTTTTAAAAGAGAAAAAAATTATGTAGGTAGGTATTCAATAAATATTTATTTTAACAAGAGGATATTTGAATGATTATTTCATATCATATCTACATATATATGTATAATATGTAAAAATATGTAGTTTATTTAAAAACAAGGTATTATATTCTGTCTGTTCCTAGTAAACTCAAAACTATTGAACCGATTTTAATGAGATTTTCACTGAGACCCTAGAATTAATTTAGACTAGATATTATAATTTCATTAATATATCGAGTAATTTAACTAATATTAACCACATACGGAAAATAATTGACTTTTGGTATTATTATAACCCAATGTCAAATCTGTGACAAAACAAACACAGTAGTAACATTATTAGACAGGATCATGCACAAAATATTTTTAATCACGCTCGCGCTCACTGACGGTTACAGAAATTAAATTATATTTTATTAAATGATGAAAAATATTTTTTTTTTATAATCGTACAATACCTATAATATGTATACATTATACATACATGTACTATTTCTTTTAAGCAAAGTACCAGTGGCGTAGCATAGGTTTCTGCCGCCCGGGTCTGATGGCAAATTTGCCGCCCCTTTACTACTAATAATTATCAGTGCCGTAGTATGGTGTCGGGCGGCGTCTATCCAACTGTAATTGAAAGCCTTTTTAAATGCTACTCGATGTGGGCGCCCCCACTGCCCTCCCCCCAAGCTATGCTACTGCTAATTACCTATTCATTTTTTATTTTTATTAATATTTGCTTTCCCTTCAAATGTTTGTAAATTACCTAGATGCTTAAATATATACAAAAATTATAATAATTTGAAGAATATTAAATTCATCAAATCATTTACCGAAGTAGCTATATCAATACAGAAAATAAAAGGAAAGTAATTACAAAATATAAATTAAAAATTTATTACTTACAGATCTGAACCCATACTTCTTCATCAAAAAGAGTTTAAATCAAAGATGTTTACCTGAAATAAAAAGAAAAATTAATTAAATTATAGAGATATTTACAGTAATTTGGAATTCAATGAATAAAACCAATATCAATTTTTAAATACGTAGGATGTACATTATTTTTTTTAGTCAATATGTCATTTTACGGAATATATAATCAATTTTGATTTATAATTTAAAAAAATGTCCGTCTGTCTGTATGTGTTAGATCAGACAGTCGCATGAGAATTCACCGATTGTATAATATATGCTGGCGAAGCCGTGGGGTAGTTCTAGGCAGTAATACATTTTTAATTTTCATATAACATTTTAACCAAAAATCACATCGAGTTTTTTTTTTAATATTGATCTATACAATTAATTAATGTATTGGCAAACATTCAAAGAAAGAAATGTATTTGATTTAGAGTACAACAAGGCCATACATTTTCAATTTCTTAAAAAATGTTATAATATACAAAAATTACACAAATCAAAGGCAAACATTTTTGATTATTTCCATAAAATCTGTATATATATAGAAACATAGCTTTTAAGCAAATTAGATTCGAAGTAACATCAAAAGATATCGTTATCAATCACAATTATTTTATTGTTATGAAAACACGCAAACAAAGTAAAGATGAATATGTAGATCGCTCTGATTTAGAGGGTATTTGAGACCGTATTTCAAAATTAATTTTTTTGTATATAAAACCATAAATATTTTCACCTTACTTTAGTTATAATGTTCTATTGACTATTTAATAAATTGTTTTTTCACTTAAAAATATCATTTCAAGTTCTACAAATTGAATCTATAGTAGCGGTTCTTAAACTTATGTAGTCTAAGGACCCTCTTTTGAACAATTATTTCTCAGGGGTTATTTTTAGAAAATTTTACAACCTTATTTTTTTCCTCCATACTTACAATTTTTGCTTTTCAACTGGAATGATCTTTTTTTTTCTACATTTTTTGCTTTACATTTCTAACATTTTTTACTTTTATAACTAGAATGACTTTTTTGCTCTACATTTTTTTCTTTTACAGCTGCAATGACTATTTTTTCCACACATTTTATTATTTTATTTATTTATTATACATTTTTTCAATTTTTTGCACTACTCAAATTAGCTTTTACAACTGCGGAAATAAGCTACAACTACACACTAAAATAACCCCTACCTCCCTGACATAAAAACAAAGAAGGTCGTTAGATAGTAATTAATCATTGGTAAATAGAAATGTAAAAGTACTTTAAATTATGCCAAAAATGTTTCACGGATCCCCGGCAAAAGTTCCACGGACCCTAGTTTTAGAACCACTGATCTATAAGATCACGCCAAGCTGAGTTACTAATTATTCAACATAATAATGTTATGTTATCGATTTATCTATTTTTATTTGTTTATAATAGGGGAAGAAAGGGGTCGCGACGCTCTAAGGGCAAGTAATAGATTTAAAGATGATAACAAATAATTCAACTTAAGAATAATTAGTTGAATAAATCATACATGATATTTACGAATATAGTAAAAACTGCGTATTATAAAAATTACAATTTAGATTGTAAAAGTTACTGAATTGACAATACATGTTAAAATTGTTAGTATTTTTTTATACAAAATTGAAATTTTTAATCGGCAAATATAGTTTTTAATAAAAAATCGACTCTATTTTTCTCTATTTCTTTACATAGATAAATAACACATCTCAGTTCATAAAAGGGTTAAAACAACGTTACCCATATATGCGTCATTATTTAAAGAACCATATAAACTGTATATAAACAACATACGCAAATTTTTCACCAATTAAATGCACCTACAATAAAAGTTATGTACGACCATTAAACAAAATTTATTACAAAATTTAATTATAATATTTTAAATAGTCCATCCGAAAACAGAAAGAGCAAATCTTAATGAGAGTAAAAAATAAAAGACAAAGACAAAACAACAAACAATACAGTGCGTATCTGTACGAAACTGATTTTTTATTCAGTTCATAACTCTTTCTACTCTCCCGAAACCACCCCTATTGCCGCGCTTATCTTTCTTTTGCCACCCCCCGTTTTGCCCCAATTGGAGCACGCCACTGGAGTGTAAGGCATGGTTATGTTTTTTTATAAATAATGATACTGGTGTTTTTATTGTATGAGAGGGAAGTTTTTATTTCGTATCTGAATTTATGCCTTTTTCTCTTTCGTTCTGTGGTGGTGGTTTTTTTACGAATGTGGTAATTTGATTACATGTTTCGAATAGCACAGATTTGTTTTTGGTTATGTGTACTCGTTGCCTTAATGTATGTATACATATATGTATATAGATTATAAGAATGCATGAATGTATTATACTATCAAATACAATCGCATCAGGTACTGGCACCACCAGTCTTGTTATGATCTCAGAAATGGCTATTTTTTAATTAAATGTACTGAATTAGAAATATTTAGTGATATTTGATTACTATCATTTCTGAATATTAATCTATATACATTTAACTGTCTTACAGCGTGATTTGATGACAATCGACCAATAGTTGTCAAAATGGTGGACATTTAATCTAATTACTATATTATCATAGAAACTGTTTTACGTTGTTTCAAATTTGAAGATTCTTTCTTTTATAACTTTTGTGTCCTAGTACTTATCATTTTGTAATCATTAGCTAGTGTCCATCACAGCGTGCTCATTATTGGTTTTACTTTATCCATTACTGGAGAAAAAACATAAACAAAATAAAAGGCTATAATTTAAAAAAACAAACTAAAAAGAAGCCCGTCAATCAAAAAAACAGTAAACCTTACTTATAGTGGCCAGTACCTTATATACAATTTACAAAATTCATACGTTTTTGTTTATATGCTTTATTTCGAAAGTTTTATTTTCAAAATTATTCCATTATTTACGATGTATTTTTCTAGCATACTCAGAAACCGTAAATAATTAAAAGATAACTCATAGAAATATCAGTTGGGTTCCTTGTTTTATATTAAATAAAAACATCACCCTGTATATGCAATTTATATGTATGTATTTATAGTGTATAAATGTTCAAACATACATGTTTGAACATTTTTCAAAATCTGCATATTTGTTTTATTGCGCAATGTGTGAATATTTTAATTAAATTTGAATAAATAAACATTCTACCGTTTGTTGTACGAAAAAAAGGATTAACTATTTTGTTGAATCAGCTCTGAAATATTGGTTAATAAAATATAATGGTTGTTTTTATTTTTGATTTAAACGCCAAATTGAAATAATTAAACAAAGCTGGTCGTTTGAAACAAAATTTACAATGATAGTTATTTTTTATTTTTGGTTTTGCGTTTTACTAAATCATAATAAAACAAATGAAAATGCAAATTTGGTTTTATATAAAAACATGTTGAATACAATAAATAAAAATATCTCAAAATGCCCAGTACCATAGTTAATTTTTTCCGCCAACAAAATAAAGTCAAAATATTTTTGCAGGGAACCGAATTGTGGTATCTCGTCTATGGTTAGAATAACACAGCTGTCGATTGCACTGGAAAACTTTTTTACCCGGCTAAATGAAGCCAAAAGGAGGGTTTTAATTTTGGCAGTCTATGAGTACGTTTACACAGTGCTGTTATTCCGGTTTTACTGTAATCAATGTATTAAAACTGGGTGTAAAAGTTCGTGTAGATGGCGCTTTACACCTGACATAACTAATCCGGTTTAGTTATGCTATTTCTCTTGATCTACAGGCATAGCATAACTAAACCGGAATAAAAACGCGTGTAAATCTATTGAGCCAACCCCAAAAAATATAAGTATCTACCTACGGAGTGTAAGGATTTCATCGTAATGCACTTCGCATTAACATTTGAAAAAGTCAGTTAAAACAAGGTTAAAAGTAGCGTACTTCAAATCGGAATTATAATTCCAGTTGACGTTACTTATTCTCGTATGTGTAAACAGCATAGCCTAAAACGGTTTAACTACATCGGTTATAGTAAAATCGGAACAACAGCGTTGTGTAAACGTACTCTATGTATGTATGTATAATGGATTTATGTATTAGCTCATCTGTTCCCTCGCAGAGCCTAAATTACTTGATCGATAACAACAAATGAAGATTCGTTTTGATTGTCTGCGTGTTATAGGCTACAAATTTTTCGGGAAAATTAAAAATGGTAGCTGTGATACACCATATTGTTATATATGAAAACATTTTTTTATCAAATTAAAGGGTGTGAAAAGACGATTTCAAAAATACATAAAACATAGGTAAAAAAAGTGTTGTAGAGCAATCCAGTATCTTTAAAATAATATGTAATTGTAAATTTTTTTTAATAGTTAATCATTATTTTTTAAATGATGTTTATTTTTTTGCTTTTTTATAAAAATAATCTTTCAAACGATTAACTATAATAAATGTTTGACTGTTATATATCATTTTAAAGGTACTGAATGTCTCTTTAATTTAAACTATTGCGAATTCAAATATTTTACCCCGTTACTGAGATATAATGCCCAAAAGTTTATGTTTTTTTCTAATAAAGAAAATCATTTAGGAACCTCAGGATGATATCCAATTACAAGTTCCTTCGGTAGGTGTTTTAAGGATATACAAATGCAAATTTTGAAGATTCGAAAAAAAATTTTTTTCACTCCACCCTAATAAGCAAGTTGTCTTTAAAATGAAGACGTTTCACAGAACTTAACGTAGTTGCACTTTTCTAAAATTAATTTTATGAGTTCCTTCCGCACTTCTGTTCTGCGAATGACAAGTTATTTATAATTTTTAGTATTTTAAACATTTATTTATTTTTTTCATTAATACGGCCCATCTAACACATTATATTAGTATATACAGACCCGCTCCACACTTTTTAATTACATCCATTCTTCAGCCGTATGCCTCTTATACATCATAATGTGCACGGTTTGTTCCGAACTGCCGAGCTGGACAGTTTGACTTATGCACGCCAGATTGTACTTTTATCATTACGTTTGTTTACGGTGTTGTAATTTAACTTGGGATTAATGGCTGAGATATTTTATAAAAATTGTACAATGTTTTTGTTTTAAGGAAGGGAAATGATGAGGATGATTATTTTAAATAAAGTTGCGTTGAAATTTTAAATTTGTTCTTTGGAATAATGATTGCTTTAATTGAATTGTATATTACAAAAGGGTTTCCACAAAAAAATTCAAGGTTTCGTTTATTTCTTTTGTTTCTTTACAATATTAAATCACACTCCTAAATTAAATAATTTGCTTGAATATGCCTCAGCAAAAAGTGCATCAATAAAACAATTTTTGTTTAATTTAATATTTGTTACTACTATACATTTATTTTGAAAAACCAAGTGAGGAGAGGTTGCAAAAATTAATGGGCGCTCCTTATGTTTTCCGCGACGGAATAAGTTTAGGTACGGCTATAGAATAAGTTGGCGTTTTTGAAATGTTTGGGTCTTTTTTGGTATATCTACCTGTGTTTAATTTAAATACATGTAACCAGTTTATTTCCAATTAACGGAAAGTATAACAATTCTTGGTTTTTGGTTACAAGTTTGTCTTGATCCTGAGACTTATTTTAATCATTATTTAAACTATTACTTATAACAAAATTAAAAAAATAAAAAATAAAACAAAAATACTAATACTTCAACTAAAAATTCGATTTTCATAAATTTTGGGGTTACTACTTAAAATATATGTGTATTGGAACTTTTATATAAATATGGTTACTATTAAGTACCGAAAAAAATTTTTCGCAATAAAAACTATCAAAAACAATCTAATAATGAATTTTGTAAGTATTATATCTAATAAAGTATTTATATACGTTTATAGTTAACGTTAACCATTTGGGAATTAAAACATTTCTTGCAAAGAATGATAATTAGCTTTGATATGTGTATAGCATTTTAAACAGCGTGGGTATTACTAAATATAATGAAGGTCTTCATAGTTTTAATTATGATTCTAAAAGATTTGTTACGAGGCGCAACACCACGCATAAAATATGAGCTATGAAGTTTGGAAACCCGGAAGTGGGCGTCACAAAGCTCCCATCGGGCTGTCTGCGCGAAACAAAATGTAATAAGAGCATTAAAATCAATTGCTACTTTACTTTCGTAATTATAATTTTGCTGTTTTCGAATATTCAATAATAAAATGAGAATATATTAAAACTATACTTATACATATTAATCAGTAGACTTTCTTTACGATATTACAAAGAATTTGCTTGAGTGCAAATGCAAATTAGCTTCCAGCTAACGCTATCTGCTAGGCGCGATAGAGAAAGATTTTGACGTGTTTAGTGCAGCCGGTCGCGTGAACATTCACCAATTTTGAAATAGACATGGGTGAAGCAGCGAAAAAATTCTGTTATGGAAGAACAGAGGTATTATTTATAATTATTAACTGGTTTAATTATGGTATATTTAAAACTAATAATTTTGAAAATTTTAACATTTTTAAATTAACTGTTTTTTTTTTACTCTTCATGCATAAAAAAATTCTGTAAAAATACTTAATTTATTAAAATATATATTCTGAGATATAAAAAACATAATATCCAGGTTCAGTTTTCATTAAAAATTAAACAAAATGTACAGGAAAATCTGGTATAATTAGGGTTGAAATTAGCTTCCATATGGCTCGTTTAATTCGATTATATCATGCAGAGGTAACGCATATTAATTTTTAAATAAACATCTTTTTCGTGTTCATTAATATTAAAATTCATACACAATTTCAAATTTAATTTTACGACCTTTATAAAAATAAATTATATATTTTGTATCGAATATTAAAAAACATAGAATTCTTACTCGGAAAAATTATTCAGGAAAAAAACCTGTTTAATAATTAATTGTCAAAAAAATGTTTCTTTGAAATAAAACCTATGTTTTTATTATTAATAATAATAAAATTATAAAATTTATATAAACATACATTTATTATAACTAATTGAAATACTAAATATTTAATAATATTTTTAAAAACTATATACTTAGTACTATTATTACTTTCTTATACCCATGTATATGAAATATATATGGATATATTATTATATAATATTATATTATCAATTTTGACCTTCCTTGCAAGAATTCTATGTTTTAAAACGATTTTGAATCTTTCGAATTAATTTTAAAACAGTGCGAATTAGATAAAAATGGTCAAATGAAAAATTGTAGGTAATATTGTTATCTATAATTTATGTTCTTTTAATTTTTTTCGCAAATACAAATTTCTGAAAAAATAATGTAAAATTATATTTCTAATTGTTCATAACAGAGAAGAAATATCCGCCATGAGTGTCATGAGACTTTCTTATACGTAATACTGAGAGTGGACAGTGTGGGTGATTCTAATTAATTATACCGGAAACATTTTTTTCTTATTCGCACCGTTTCAAAAATAATTCGAAAATTCAAAAATTGACAAGAGTAAACATTAGTTTATAGTTAAGTTATTACGTTTAAAAAAATTCATTTGATACATGTAGTATAGAGAAAATTATTATCTTTAATTTACGTCCCATTTATTTTATTCTATCTTTTATTAGTTTGTCAGGAATATGTTTTAATAAAATTAGAATCACGTACACTGTTCACTCTCAGTATTACGTATAAAAAAGTCCCGTGACTCCTATGGCAGATATTTTTTAATAAGTGCGCATAAATTTTGATAATGCATAAAATTTAGCTTTTTAAGAAACGAAAACAAAAGTTTTTAATTATTACATATTGCATATAAAGCAGTGAGATACCTTCCCTGTATACATGTAAATAATATATGATCAAATATCAGACCGTACATATCGAACAAATTAATAAATATCAGCCTTCCGCTGTTCCAAAAATAGCCAACCAAATCGCACGCAGGATTATTATTACCAGCAAACTTCCGTGTAGAATAACGTTCCTTCATCATATTTCACATAGAAATTAAACTGAAACATGACACTGCCTTCTTATATCGATTCCATAAAACATAGATAAACGTAGAAAGACAACGGAATCTCAATTTATTTAAACACGCTGGCGTTGACACAAAAGGTACAATTTACAACGGATCGAAGTCACCTTAGGAACAGAAAACGTAATTGGGTCTAACCGAGTGAGACGTAAGAATTGATTTGTATAGGATATGTAATATTGCATCTCTGTTCGGTATTGTAGTGTGAGCACGCGTCATTAGTTCGGTGATCAGGTTACACTGTAATGAACGTTGAAGGAATATAACAGTTATGTACATCCTAGAAATGTCCTGGTGCAATATATCTTTAAGTTATTGTATGTGCATTGCATGTCTCTGTGTGCATTTGGAATATCCGTGAACTGTTTGTACAGCTTTGTTCAAATAAACTGCAAATGAAGATAAATAGTCTAGATAGATATATGTATATTGTGTACATACATGTATTGCATTATCTGACTTTTGGTGGTCGTTTTTGGATTTGTATAAATCGAAATATTGCCAATTAAATATTAAGACAGGATTATCTGTACCCAAGGATGTAAATGTTTTATTTCATTTTTATTATTATTATAGCCCGGTATTATCAACCAGTTTAATGATACTTTAGCGCTAAATATTAATTTAAAGTAGATTTGATGTATTAACGTTTAGTCGCCAAATACCGTCCCTTTTTTTAAATCCTATATATTTTCCATATATGTCAAAAATAAAAATTCCGTAATCTCAACGATTTATACCTTTATTTAAATTGTTATCAAACTTAGCAATCAGTTTGGTTATACTTTGGCTGGGAGATAGTTTGCATCCTGAGGAAGGATATAGGCTACTTTGTATCCCGAAAAATAACAGCTAGTTAATTATATCTTGTTGTAATTAAAAAAGTCTAAAAAGTTAAAAAAATAAATAATTTTAAACATATTACTGGGAAATCCCCTATAGACGGTACTAATTTCTCCTCCCATCCTTAGGGCTTGGATTTCGTAAAATCCCCCCGAAAATTAATGTTTCTAGGTCTAGTGGTTAAATTATTTTATAAATATATTATACAATATTACAAAATCTTTCTTTATAAATATTTACAAAATATTTTCCTTTTAAATTGACAATAAATAGGTTTCTTTAAAACTAGCTGCTACCCGCGACTTCGTTCGCGTGGAATTTGTATTTTTTTTTATCTAATCGATTTATCGGATAAAAAGTAGCCTTTGTCCTTCCTCAGGATTCAACCTATCTCTCTGCCAAATTTCATCAAGATCGATTCAGCGGTTCAACTATAAAAAGGTAACAAACAGACAGACATTTACATTTTTAACATTAGTTTAAATTTTTTTGTACACATAAAAAAATAAATATTGAAAATAATAATATTCCCTACAATTTTTATAAATAGTAAAGAAAACTATTTCAAATTCACAATGCCTACAGTCTACAGATAGCTATACAATATATATAAATAAAAAGATAACGCGATTTGACAGATCAATTTAGATAAAACCTCAAATAGATGCAGCCGATATAAATTCGAGCCATCTCGTATAATGGTAATACCTTTATATGGAAAGAAATTTAGAACTGTAGCACCTATGCGTGGAGAGATCATTGCGGATACAGACCAGATAAAGTATATTTCAATTGAACCCATTCCAATTTTATGTGGAAGTAATGTTACAAAAAATTGTCTTCATTTCTGTTTTCAAAATAGCGATTATTTTTAAGTTTGTAAAATAGTAGCAGCATATTTACACTTATATTATACAGGGCGATTCAGAACTATAGTGTCAAATGTTAATTGTTATCTAAGATGTTATTTTATCGGAAATTATTTATTCTTCGTGGTGGAGTTACAGCCCTTCAAAAATTATACTCAAAACTAGTTATTTATTATTTGTAGAACACATTTTAGTACAATTATGAAATTTGATAAAGGTTTTGGTGAGACATTCGATTGGTAACTTTTATTTTATACAAATTAAGCAAAAAGTTTATTTACTATTTTGCCATTTACAAGAAATAGCGATACAAAAAACACTGCATAATTTTACTTTATACGGATGCTTCTAACTACGCAAAATATTCTAATATTCTTGTTCTGGAATTAAAAATAAGAAACAGTTTATATGAAGCAATTTTTTCCCTATTAACGTGACTGAAATTCAATAGCTTTTAGTTCAAATGATTAAATTATAATATTTCAAAAAATATAAGATAAGAATCAAAGGGTCAACTGGTCCCATACACCCCTGGTTTAAATAATTATTATTGATTTTATTATTTTATAATTCTACCACAATGATTTCTCTTAAAATTAGATCCTTGATCCGGTGTTAAAGTTTGGCACGCCAGTTCTAAATTGTTCTGCATAGCATGTACATTATTGTACAGTCGCCTGCAGAACTCGTATGGCACCTAAAGGCTAGAATCGCTTACAACAGATTCCAAATTTAAAGACAAACATCATCGGTTATCTTTTTCTATCAAGTTTAATATATTTAAATACTAAAATTCTGAATATAAAATATTTATTGCCACAAAATTTACGTATACAATTTTCAATAGATTACATAATAATTTAATTGCACAAATATATATATGAGTACTATAAACGAAGAGTAGTTCTTTATCTAGCAAATGAATTTCAAAATATCTGTCTTTGTTTGATACATGGAGAAATGATTTAAATATTATAATAATCAAATGGGAGGAGCCTACTAAGTTTGTGATAAACGAAAATGAATACAAACTGCAAGACCAATAATGCAGGTGACTGTACATTATTGTACATATTTATAAAGTTATTTACTGAAATAACTAACATTTCATATATAATATATCTACTACTTTATTAGTATCTACGAATATACGTAATTGAATTTTAAGCAAGGAGAAAAGGTTTTGGTACTATTGTTTCAGGTTATTAAATGTATACTTACATACATATATATACAATAATAAACACTTTTCATAGCTGCATAAAATATAATAGAAAATTACCAGTTTGTTGTTCAGTTTCCGTAAACTTTTGCTATAATAAATTTAAAACAAAAAAACTGTACATCGCACACAACTATTGTTATTTGAAGAAAAGGAATATAGTTTACTCATTGTTAGCAAAACATAAAACTTTTGAACACCCTTTGCCATTGTTTATTTGATTCACGTTTGAAACCGTATTAACAAAAAAGGAATATAACTACTTTAGACTTTATGGAGTAATAAATATACCTTTAAGTATGGTGGTACATAAAATAGCACTAATTTTACAATTCAAAGATAAATCTGGAAATAATTTTCAAAACTGCTTATAGGATTTTTGGTAAATGCTAAAATAAAATATGATTATTTTTTATCTATAGAACAAAATATTTTTCATCACATTACTGATTTATTTTATGTGTTTAAAAAATCATACCAAAAAGTAATTAAAATTTAATTTCCCTATTTCTATTTTAAAAACATACTATCAAATTATTTTAATAATAACTCACCAAAAAATTTATTGTGAAAATTTAATTATGCATTATAATATTTATTATACCAGCATGTATAGTATACAGTATCAAAAATGAAAATACAAAAAATAAATACGAGATAAAACATTTTTAAATAAACAAAATATATAGGTACCTACTATTAAAAATAATTAAAATTGTGTACGATATATTTTGTTAATGTACATTTTCAACTAATTTAATAAATATTTATTTAAATTTAAAAGTACCTATCCAACTATCTATATATACATCATTTTGAAAAAAAAAATTATATATGTATACAATATTGTATGTATAACATTTTTTTTGTCAGCTGGATTTCATCCTCTTCAGACAATTCCTTCCTGTATATATTTCAATTTCAGAATCGTTTTCCAAATGACCAACCGAAGTCGTGACTTACACTCAGAATATTCATCAGTAGTCGGTGTTTGTAGAGGAAGGTATTATAATTCTAAAAATCATCCCCGTTTAGAAAAGCTTCAAGCCAAAGCTTTTGTTTCACTGGCTTTTAGCATAAAATAATTCCTACCGAGTACACATCTACTATTAACTAAAATACAGCCACATCACAGAATGGGGCTGCTTTTACGAAATATCCGTTTATATGAGGCTTTAGTGTGGGTTCAAACAAAGAGGATAACTGAACGAACAATGCGTACACCAAGTCGATTAATCGAAGTAGCTAACTGGGTATAATGCTATTTTTATCCTACGTATTAATCGGAATTACATTTTGAAAGGGCTATTTATTTTTATACGGTCAATTATGCATTTGGAAAACATTAATGTTGAAAAATAAGGAGTTGTTTTAATTAAAAACTAAGGTATTAATTATATAATTACATAATTTATAAAGATATACATACAATTTATAAATAATGTTTGTAATCTAAAAAAAGTCTAAATAGATATAGGAGTATATCGTATATTTTTATTTAAAAAGTAAATTAAAATTATTTACAAGGTACTAAAAAGTAAGATAAATCATAATTATAAGTAATATCGCTCTACAACATATATTTCAAATAGAAATTAAACTAAAAAAATTACAAGAGTAGATATAAATTTCCAAACAAATAGTACACAGAAGACCTTGTCTTCATTATTTTAAATACAAAATTTTTATATAAATATAATAATTTTCGCAGTTCGAAATATAAAATATACGCCACTGTTAAAGATGCACTTAAAAATAAGAGCAAGGTATCTAACATGTAAAGATTTTTCTTTTAAGTTTTCGAAAGTTCCGTGATTTTGGCTCTGGAGCATTTACAGACTAACAGACATACAGACGTCATCGAGAAAACAGTCGTACTCGATTCAGGAACGCTGGAGATATGTAATTCCGTTAAAATCTCGAATTCAACTTGTTTTAAAGTAAACACATTGACAACACAAATACGACTGTGAAAACACAAAGTAAAAAAATTTTACTTTAACTTATTGATAGAATACTGGGTATTAGTAAATTTTCTTATTATAACCACAATATTGTATAACTTTTAAAGATAACGTTTAAACACGATCCTTTTATTCATACATCCATTCAGACTAAATATTTCCTAAAGTGCCTCATAACCCAAACGTAATTTTATTCTAATCTTCAGAAGTAATCTTTTGTTTTAAACACAAGAAATAATACACAATAAAAGCTAATTATTATTATCACTATAAAAGCCAACATTTCCAGAATGTACACATGCTTTGGCGGCTTTCTTTGCAATGAGTTCATAGTTCCACTGTAATAACCATAACAGTAACCTGGAGTCATTGAAATCAGTGCGTGGGCCATCAAGACGTACCTCTGTCGGGGATGCTGCTGCTACAAACCCTCCCCGGCTTAGAGATAATGAATACTGTTCTCACGAATCGGCCCCAATTATTCTCGGTATTGTTTGACAACTACCGCATTCTATGTGTACACTATCTAATGTTTGTAACTTTAATTAGATTGGCTAGAAATTGAATCGCCCGGATGCTAAAGTGAGTAAGTAATTCATCTCACAAATCAAGTGACGAAAATTTTATCAAACTCTTCCAAAGATTTAGTCTAATCAAATTAGAAATTTTCTCTATGTTACCGAATGAATTAATGTTCGGTCAGTATTTTACTCCATTTAATTCTCTATATTATTTTAATTTTTGTTTGTTCTTACTTAAACACTGCAGGCAAACTGTTGCAATTACGACTTAATATCAAGAGGATGAATTTCTAAAGGATAAAAAGTGTTGTTTTATTCTGCGATTAATAGTTTGTGAAAAATTTAACATGAAAAACAGGCTAAAAAATAAAATAAATTATTTTTTAGTACAGCCTTTATAATTAATAATATTGATATTGTACTCGTGAGTAGCTTCCAAAGATATTACACGCCCTTTAAGTTTCCAGCATTTTTTAAACATCCTGTACAATAAATAAAAGGAATTCAAATAAGTAAGTAACTAGTTTCTGTAACAAAGTCACGTCTTTATCTCGTATCGTTCAAATATCCAATCTCGTTTTGACGCGCAGATCTATTTACAAAATTATTATATATATTGTCTACTAAATTTTCAATTGCATAAGGGGTCAATTCATATCAACTGGTCTAGAATTAAATAAAATGATTGTTTGACCATTTAAAAAAAATTGGTTTTTTGTGTAAAATTACCCTAACATGTTGGTAGTTCGAAATGACTATTGTTTTAATTTTATTGTTTTTTGTTTTTGCGTGACGACCATATTTGTTCTACACGTCGCAGCATTTTTTATACTTCAAAGGGTTTGCGGAAACTAGAATATCTCAGCTTCTATCGAACCTTAAAGCAAATTGTTCCAAAAAAAACGGGCTACAAGATTACTTCTAGACATTTTCACCTAAATGTAATCCTAAAGGGTGAAATTTCAGCCTTAATTCTTAGCTCTTTCTTTGAAAAATTCTCATTTTTGCAAAAAGGGGAAATGTTAACAAGTCAAATTATTTTTTACAAATAGGTGGGTATTAGTTGTGTTCACACACCAAAAGTTCAACTTCTCCAACTTTTTTTAAAAAATTCGAGAAAATGGCACTTTTCAAAGCTAAATAACTCTGATGGGGGATTAGACAAAATTCACAAGAAATAAACAAGCACGTTCAAATCGAAACATTAATCAATGATCGACATTTCGTTATTTTGTAAGAACGTGTTAATAAATTCTACCACTTCGGCAATTAATTCATATCAACAGTTAATTGAGGTATCAATGACACCTGAAAGTTAACCCCAAAGACAAACATCAAGAATGTAAATAATGAAAACGCGGTACCTTAACTGCCGATACACATATATTATTCATTGGACAGTTTTAACTGGCACTTATTCTGAGGAAACGGAAACTGCCAACCCAAATGAAATTACGTACACACGAGCAGTGCGTAAGAGTTGGTTTCTGACCGCATATTAAAGCTGTGGTCACACTGTAATGAGTAATCATGATCTTGGTTTTGAATTGTTTATAAATCATGTTAAATTAATGACTCGCTAGAAGCTCATGTAAGTAAATATAGTTTTTATTATTTGACTAGCTTGGCCCGCGCGGAGGATTTTTGAAAAATATAGTTGAATTAAGTACAAACACGATTAATTATTATCATAATAATAACTAATCAAAACCTAACGTACCTAAAAAAAAAATCAAATCAGAACAAACATTTTTTGAATTGAGAATATAGCTTTTAATTATTACTTTCAATGAAAATTATAACGAATACTGTCAAATAATTTTCTGACCTCCCTCGGTACCTCTGAATTTGTTGCGAGAGATGGTGACAAATGCTCAATTTTATAAAAACAACCAACAAATAATCTTAATTTTTGTAAAAAAAATTTTTATGTATTATTTATTTCTGATTTGTTCAGGTAATACTTCGATTCTTAAAGTTTATGGTAAAATATTGATTTGTATTGTTTTTAAGTTTTTGCTTTATAAAATAAAATAAAATATACCGTTGTACCTTAGGCCCACCAAATTTAATATTGGACTTTTTATTATTTATTACAATTTTATTTACTAATAGTTGAAATAAATAAGAAATACCATAGTCTGGAGAGAGTTTAGCTGCTGCTATGCAAACATTACGCCAAATGTTGATTAAAACATAGTTCTCATACAAAATAATAATATAATTATCTGAAAATGCTTAATTTAGTTAAGTGGCCTTATTATACCACCATAGTTTAATAAGGCACAAAGTTACTTTTTTTTAAATGTCTTAAAAATGAAAAAAAATTTAAGAAAAGTTGATTTTCATACTTCTTTAGATAAATAGTAAATCAAAGTTTACTATTAGCATAGCCTTTTTAATATAAATTACTTATTACCCGAAATATAGAATTTTTAATTAAGGTGGGCCTTATTTGCCTCCATGACCTTAGTTCTTGCTCTATATTATGTATATTTAATAACCCTAGAACTCTTAACATAAAACTTGATCCGGACTAACGTAACTTAGGACATACAAATTTCTTAAAGAAAAAGATGTGGACGTAAGTCTCTGGAGCATTAGAAAGTGAGAGTGCTGGAGTGGTGGGAAGGGTGGGGGGGGGGGGGGTAAGGTTAAGGGCGGTAATGGAATAGCTCGAGATAATCTCGTTACGATTTCGCTCTCTGTTTTAGAGTCAACAATCGGATTGGAGAGTGGGCTATTTACTACTGATTAAGTTCTGGTAGTTATTTATTGGTACCGAAAATACTATAGTACATTGTGTGTGTGTATGTGTTGTTTGTGTGTGCGTGTTATCATCTTATGCTTCGGGTATTTGATCAAATGCTGCCTGCGAATTGATATTGATTGATTGATCGGAAAAACACAGATGTAGAGGAAATAGTTTTTCCGCGAAGATGTGACACGGTTAAGCGTTTGATTTGATTGTGTTTTTATTACAAGTGATGTTTGTTTCCTGTTTCCGGATCAGAAAATATAATGGTTGGATTGGAATCACTATAATAAAATTGGAAAAAATTTCATTTTGGAAGTGAATTTGGATTTTAAAAGCAGATCATTTTATTTTATAGAAAATATATGTATTTAATTGAAATGTTTATCACTCTAAAATATTTTATACATTTTAAACTGGAAATTTTAATTCAAAATCAAATCTTTACATTTTAATACGTTTCATTATTAAAATTAATCGTAAACTTTCTTGAATAGGTACGGACCTGTTCAAGTATTTAATATCAATTATCAGTTATCACATAGCCTATATTAATTCTAGGATATTAGGTTTCTTAATCGGTTCAATAGTTTTCGTGTCAAGTTGAAACAATAAACAGGTATACGAAAATTCTATAAACTATTAAAATGGATTATATTACCGATAAAATGATTTATTGTTTTAAAAAAATTACATTGTACAGATAGAGCTTATCGTATCGATTTTTTAGGGGTTAGATCCCCCCCCCCCAGATTTTGTCAATATACATTATTTAAATTAACAATTATGATAGATAAAAAAATAAAAATTACATATAGGTAGGTAATAACCAAAAGAAAATTTACCCCATTCCCCCTAAATTTTTCTTAAGGTGCGCCGCTGTATGTACGTCGTGTGTATTATAAATTATAATTTCTTATTATGTAGATGTCAAAAGCTGACCTTAAAAAAAGTTTTAAAAAATGTAAAATACTAAATTATATACACAATAGAAAACGTATATACCTAATTCACAGTGTACAAAAAATTATAACAAATCGATAAAAAAAAAACATGAAAAGATTTAAAAAAAGGAAACACACAAATTATACTTATTTAACTTCCTGCTTCGTTTACAATATTGTGTTTAGCATTTAGAAAGGAGCAGATATAATCATATTTATTTATAAAGGTCAAGTTACAAGGGAAGAAAAAGAAATTCACTTCTGTTTTTAGTAGATTAATAAACGGATAACAAATCATGACAAAAATACTAACAAGGATCATATAATAACGTCGAATTTAATTATACTGTATTTTATTTTTGAACACTGAAACTCTAATAAAAAACCTTTGACTTTAATTTGTTTTGCAAAATGTCCAATCTGTTTTCTCGGAGTAGGTTTCTTTGTATTTGTAATTTTGTTATATGCGTAACAGTTTAATGAGAAGATAATTTAGAAAGGTGGATAAGTAGATGTCTTTAAAATTATTCTATTATATCATTTCACTTCATTAAAGGTAATAAAAAAATGTTTTATTTTGTAATAAAATTATTTTCTTTATGACTTTGTAATAAATCTCAATGTAGTCAGTTAATATCAGATAAATAATCTAGTGGGTAAACACTAGGGTAAATTAACTTCCTATTAGATTTTTATCTAATGATTTATTTAAATAACTACCAGTAGAATACCAAACTGTAAATGGCTATTAAATAAAATATATAAACATACTATTCCTGCAAAAAAAAATTTTATCATTTCAGGCATTAACTCTTCCCTCCATTTATACATTAGAATCTGGTATCTTCGTTAAAAAATTTAGATCTTTTCGAAATAACAGAAAAAAACGTCAAAAACGAAACTATATGTTCCAAATACAAAATAACCAATTGTTTTCAAACAGATATTTAATTGTTTATTGATATAGGACAGTTGCCTTAGAAGGAATTTAAAAATATGTATAATTAAATAAAAATCTTTCATTAGATTTGATCGAAAAATTCATGGAGGCACATAAATTTGATTATATTTTTTTAATTTTTGCAGTTTTTTGATGATAGCAAAACTGCCAACATTTTAACGTATATTACAGTGAATAGATAATAATAATATTAATTTAAAAAAAATTAAGTACACCTCAGTAATGGAAAATTTAGAGTTTGTGTATTTTATTTAAGAAAGGCAATTAAATACTGTAATATGGAAAGACTAATTAAAAAAGGGATTAATTATTTTAGGCGGAAATGTTATATTACCGTAACAAAAAGGTAAACTGATAAATGGAAAAATGTTGTTTAGGGACATGTGACATTGTAAGTTCCTATGTACACCAAGGTTAGGTTTAAATGGGGTTGGAATATAAAAGATACCACAGGGTTAGTCTGAAATAAAATCTTTTATACAGATAATTATAAACTTTATACAGTCAAACCTCTTCAAACAGACCAGCTTAGTTAATAATACTAAAAATCAATCACCTATAAAAATCACCTTTTTGCTGGAAAAAATTAAATTAAAAAAATTGATTCGTTCCCAAGTCGTGCACGAGAAAGGGTTATTAAAATAATTATTTAGGAAATTTGTTTACTTTTTTATTAATAAAATAAAAATGTGGAGTTATTCTCTTTGGTTTCTGAACTGCTAAATATTACAATGCAGTCGTCTAACTTCACGAATATAATTTAGTTGAAGATAGTATTAAATACAATTGACAACTACTTACAGTTCTTATCAATGATATGGTATATACGAATGACCTTGACACATGCGCGTTAAGTAGACATCAGTGATCTTAAAACAGTAGTGACAAGTGTTCACTATAAAAAATACAGAATTTCTATTATTATACATTTATTATCACTGCTCTAAAATCCCGAGAAAATACATAACGATTTTACACCTCGCAGTTAGCGTTAACCTACTGGCTACTGGAAAAACGGAGAAACTGTGGTTTCTAGTCACTTAAACTAAAATATACACCTTAACCACAATAAAACAATGTCACTCGACACGTGTTTCGACTTCACAAGAAGTCCTCATCAGTCTGGAACTGTTAGGCTCCTGATGAGGACTTCTTGTGAAGTCGAAACACGTGTCGAGTGACATTGTTTTATTGTGGTTAAGGTGTATATTTTAGTTTAAGTAGCGTTAACCTAGCAAATTCTTTATAATACCTACCCGACAAGATGTTATTATATAAAAATAATAATTTTTTATCATATTTTTAATCAGTTAACTGAATGGGGGTCCTAAATTTTTTTTATAAAATTAGGATCCGTTTAAGAACCCCTCTTATAGCGTGTATACGAAAACAGTAATAAATATTTTGCGCCGGTCCTGCACAGGTGTGAGGGACTCAACACAGAGAGGCTTGTTAGCGTGGAGTTTGGTGCGTGACAGCGAGCGTCAGGTAATTTGTCTCAGATTGTTGTAAACGCAACCGAAGATTCCGGTGTATCACGATACATGTATACACACTCTTTTAAATCAACAACCCCACACTTTTGTTGTAAAACAGAAGTTTTCAACATTTAGGTGTTTTAAAATTAAAAATATGATATTTTTATCTATAAATAACACAACCATACAAAAGAAAAGTTATGTGTCAGAGATTAGACCAACGCATTTTTATATTTTTGGGGTCGCTCAAACCGAATATGTTAAAAAAAAATTTCTACCCTTAAAAGGGTGCGAAATTCCATAAATTCAGATGTTTTGAAATGTGAGTGACTCCCTTCCAAAAAAGGCTTAAAAATCAAAAAAACTGATGATTGTCAGCCTTTTACCCCCGCTTTTTTTCAATCTTAAAAACTACCCCCTTCAGGTATTAAAAATAGTTTTCTTGCATGGGTATGTATTTCCATAACATTTGGTACTGCTGGTTTAACTGTGCGTGCTAGGCAGGCAGAGCTTTCGAATGCATTTGTGTGCATTGTTTGTTGTTTGTACTGATGGCGTTTAATTGTCGATTAACATTTATTTATGTATATGAATGTTCCGATATTAGTTCATTTTTGTTCAGCTATTCAGAATTTTTATATTTATAGTTGTTCGATTTAGATAAAAAGTTAGAATAAAAGTCTCTGCGTGTAAGCTGAAGGATAAAATAAATGTTTTGAATGAGGTCCACTTATTACCACTGCTTTTATATTGCTGATTTCAACTTAACGCGCACGCATCAAAATCATTCATATAAATATAAACCATACCATTCATTACAATTATTAGTGGGTTGTAATTTATATTTAATTCCTAGCAAATTCTTTATAATACCGGCCATTATACATTAATAACATAGAAAATATATTTTGCAAGCAAAAATGTGTCAATTCTTTCTTTTTATACGTCGTACATATATTTAAAAATATATTAGTGAGAAATAGCAAAAAGCACATCCAAAGGGGAAGTGTCTAAATCTCGTAAATCTATTTAAAGAATTCAAGCAATTCAAAATAATGATATATTTGGAAGAATTCCTTTAATATATCACTCTCATGGCAGTCTCACACGTCGAATAAAAAAAAAAAACAATACTTTGTAAAACAGTAATTTCGTACATGCCTGAACCCTCTCCCTTCCACGAAACAACAAACAAGAGCTCGCGTGTTTACCAACGCTGCAGAACAAAATTACTAGGTTCGATAAGAATAATCGCTACATCTGAATGGAAGCATTTCAAAAATGTAGATTTATTTGACAGCCGACTACTTTACATTTCTGTTAATGCAGTCATGAATTAAAGCGAAATATCTGCTCACTGAATCAACGTTAGTTCTTTAATGTTTACTTAGCACGTGGAAATCAAAAAGAATGTGTTTATTAATATGTAAACTTACATTTAAAGTGGCAATATGATAACATCAGGTTGAATAGCGAATGTTCACCCGTTTTATATATTTGTGTGTAAAATAATGTGCATAAATTTAAAGTATTATAATGGAGGAGCGATTCAATTTCACAGAATACGAAAGATGCTAACGTATGAATGTAATTTAGTGGAAAATATACGGCTGTTTTTACATATATTTGTATAATTTAATTATGTTATTTATCAGTGAAAATATTACTTTTATTTTTTTTAGAATTAAAATTTATAGCAAACAATAATGTTTACGTCTTTTTTTCACGATTCTGATTTCTAGGTTAACATTAGTAGTGAGCACGGCTGTGGAGTCGGAATATGAGCAGTTTTGAGAGGAATTGGAGTCTTAGAAATCGTATCAACTCCGAATTAATAATGGTTTTTATGAAGGTGAATATTTTTTTGAAGATCAATAAATAGAAATAACACGGTAATATGACAGGTATATGACACATAATAAAATATAAAAATTGAAAGATATTGAATACTACATACTTTAAAATACAAAAATATAGAATGTCCCATTTAAAAAAATGAGTTTTGTAACTTTGAATTTATAACAAAATACAATTTCATGAACTCTGATGGAGCTATTGCCGCACAAAAACACAAGATTACGTATCTAAAATTAGGCCCAAAATGGATTTTTAAATAATGTCAGTTTCAGAAACACTACTGAAAAAGACTCCGACATGAGAGTCGAAACGTTATGTAGACCAGTGCTTCTTAAACTTTTTGATGACGCGGCTCCCCTGCAACTCAAATTGATAACCCACTACCCCCTATTTTTTTTGGAACCCAAGTTGATTAAAAAAAATTCTTTGTTTAATGTTCACTCCTGTACAACTGTAGTGCTATCTAGCCGTAAAGGAAGTATTTAGGATTCTCGCCAACAGTTGTAAAAATATAATCATTTTAACATTTCAGCATTTTAACAAAATTTCATCCTTAATATATATAAAGCTCAACGTCTCTGTCTGTCTGTCTGTCTGTCCGTTAGTTATCTTATCACTCGAGAACCACTTATTCGATTTACTTGTATAATCATAGTTTAAGCAAGTATGTACATCAGTGGCGAGGCGTGAAATTTTTAATAAGAGAAGCATATTTTGTCAATCCTCCCCCTCCTATTAACAAAAAAAACGAGTTATGAAACACTTTAAGTTCAAGCTTTTACCTTTTTAAATAAATTCTCATATATTTATATAGTAACTAAATGATTCTACGTCTTATTCTCTTGTATTTTAGTCGATATTTGTATGACAAGTTGAAGTTCACTGCAGGAAAAATCACTAAAAAATTTATAATTTTTGATTTCGTTAAAAGTATGTTTATTGTATAGAAAATGACATGAAAAGTTGAATGCTTCAAACCGCAGGTCTGTATCTCAAACCGTTCTCGAGATATAGCCTCTCAAAGTTTTAGTTTTTTCAAATTTTTTGAGAAAAAAGGCCATAACTTTTGAACGTGTGGTCGGAATTGATTTTAGTTGACGGATTTGAAATCAGCGTGTCAAAATCTATATAATGACATGTATAATACTTTAAAATCCGACAAAAAAATTTTGGTCAAAAATCGGCATTTTTTTAAGGTATACCCCTTTGAATTTTTTCGATTTTTCGCGAAATTTTTTTTCCCGAGTTTTAAGGTGTTATACATGTCATTATATAGATTTTGACACGCTGATTCCAAATCCGTCAACTAAAATCAATTCCGACCACGCGTTCAAAAGTTATCGCCTTTTTTCTCCAAAAATTTGAAAAAACTAAAACTTTGAGGCTATATCTCGAGAACGGTTTGAGATACAGACCTGCGGTTTGAAAATTTCAACTTTTCACGTCATTTTGATGACTTTATGAAAAATTAACTAACAAGGGGACACTATATCTAGGGAAGTTGGGATTTCAGTCAGCTTTGGAGAGGTGAATCTAGACCAAAAATAAGGAGACACGTGTTCGAGAACATATCTGGGCAGACCTTATTAGTAAAGATATTAAATTTTGAAAATTGGTATATTTTCTTAAGCTCTTATGTACTGTAATAAACATCTATGTTAAGAATCCTTCAATGGCCGCGGGTGTAGAGCGCCGACTTATGATCCAAAGAACATAGGTTCGAATCTCGTACCCTGTACAAAATAATTTTTATTTTCAATTGTTTCTTACTTTTTATTTTGTTTACATATGGATTACCACTACTTGCTATTTATACATTATGCTTTTTATGTAAACATATCGATAATATATGTTTTTTGGGTTGAAATTCATGATGTTATTTTTATTACTAATTAAAAATATATTTCAATTAATCAAATTTATTTGATACCTAAATAAATTATTTTTTACTTTTATTTAAATTTTTTCATTCAAATAAATTATCGGTCTTCTATACTATTGAAAATATTATTATTTCTATTTTTTTCCTTTTTGGCCTTATAATTAAATTATTTACAGCTAGTTATTTATTTATATTTATATTTATACCAATTTTCAAAATTTAATATCTTTACTAATAGGGGCTACCCAGATGAGATCTCGAACACGTGTCTCCTTATTTTTGGTCTAGATTCACCTCTCCAAAGCTGACTGAAATCCCAACTTCCCTAGATATAGTGTCCCCTTGTAAGTATATTAAAATAACGAAAATTCGCACGAGATCGAGATATTTCTCGGTCTCATTACGACCATAGGTATCCAACCTTTTGAACCTTCTGGACTGCATAGCACAAACCCAATCTACCAGAGCAGCACGAAAATTTTTGTGTGCTCGTAACACTGAAAAAAGCGCCCCCTGTTGTAACTGAATACCCTTTTATTCGTTGTCATCACAATTTTGCCGCCCCTCAAACTTAGTTTTGTGCCATCTTTCAATTTCCGATTATAATTAGTGGCTATTCACTGATTTAGTTTTAGAGAGTACAGTACTTAATCACAATTTGGTTTCAAATAACACAGTATGTACGTTCAAAAAAAGAACAGTTGAATATTTCAAAATTCATTTATTTAAATTAATTTAATTCATGAAAATGTGAAAAATTAGTGCGGACAGAAAAGTCATTCATTATAACTCCCGATTCTTTTTTATTTTCACGCGGTAATGAACTTGAAAACAATGTAAATATCTTTGATTTATGTAGTACGGTTATTTCTGGCAAATGATCAGTAAAGTCAATCTATTATGTTCAGATATGTATATAGAATTAACCCTTTATCAGGCGTGTGAAATGATTTTAATCTCAGGGGAAGTACATTTTTATTTTTAAGCTCAGAAATATTGAATACTGTTTTCAATGACTATATAAAAAAATCAATACACGAAAGAATAATATGTTCCTATAAGGTTACTTAAATTATTTTTAAAAATTTCATACGAGACCGAGATGGCTTCATTTTTAACGTGACAAATAAAAAAAAATGAAACTGTCATTTATACAGGTCTTGAGGCTTCCGCGGTGATCTTGATATGGATCTTGGCTTCTGGGTGTAAGCCGCGTCGGTTTGGCCGTGTTTAAAGGGCTCTTCTTTTAGATGAAGATGTCCACTGCAATGTGTGACGAAACGTTGGCCGATAACACGATCAAACACCCAGAAGCCAAGATCCAAACTGTCATTTCTTTATATATATTTTATATATTAACAAAAATATATTTATATATAAATTATCATTTATGATGATGATTCAATGTCATTTTAAATTATAAATAAAACTATAAAGGGGGCGGTTTAATTCAGTTTCACACATTAATGAACTTGTGGATGGGTTTAAATAGATTTGATTTACGTAGTTAGTTTGGTTATTTCTGGTGAATGATCAGACAAACTGATTCGTTACGTTTGGATGGTTTGTATATTTGTGTTGGAATTGTTGACTTTGGCACATGGAATGATAGCCACTCTAGACTAGAAAATATCGCACAGTTTTCAGACAATCGGATTTATTTTTAAATACCTGTTTTTATCATTGGGCAAGATGAATATATAGCATATGTGAATTTGACAGAATTCATAAATTGTTAAAACAACTGTTTTTAATTAAATAATTTCAGAGAAAAAAATCAAGCGATTAAAATTGAAGCCACACATAGCTGTTCTGCGCATCTCGCTTCTGGTTATGGGTCATTCCATGGTGAAAGGGTGGGATGTTTTGACATATTTTTTACAAACATTCAAATATTTAAAGGTGTAAATAAAGCACATAATACATACTGTACTTATGATAGCATTCCTAAATATGTATATATTTTTAAGAAATGGTAAAGTGAAAAAACTTGAATATCTGTCCTAACCTTGGTAAATTAATATATTTGTATGTGTGAGTGGGACATGGATTCGTTTTTTAATAATTTTGTGTTTACACAGCAAGTGAGTTAAGAAGAAAGGCTACCAGAACAGATGTGTATATTGCCTCAACCTGGTTTCACTTTTTTTTGTATTATATAATATTTTAAAACGACTAAAACAAAACTTCAGAAAAATACATTATTCGCTATTTTCTCATCTGTACAAGTCTTATTCTAGAATAAAAGAATATATATACACCAATATCGACACTGTAATCTTCCCGATCTGTCAAAATTGGACACTCCAACTCTTGTAATACCAACACATGTTTCATGTATGTATGTATAAAAAAAAACTCGAGACGCTCTCACAAAACTTTCACCGCGACCCGACACGGCTTTTCCATTACAAATTCACACCCCAGGGGTTCGAGCCTTGCCAAGGACACAGCCTTACGATCACATCATCTTTCCATACTATGTCGTCATCTGTCATCGAACAAGAATCCGCAGCTCTTCAAAAATATCTTTGTGTGTAGAGTTTGTGTTAAAGTGGGTGTGTGTACGTGCGTGCGTGGGAGATGTGGGGTCGGGGACTTGGAAAATAAACTTGGTCTTGCAGATTTTAGGCTTTCACTGTTTTCTTATGGAAAATGTTTAAATTGATGTATGATCGTATCATATATTAACCAACATAAAATGTTATTTTTGTTAGTATCTTATGTTATCAAAATTGTTTTGAATCAATAACTAAAGTTTTTTTAACGTCAAGACATTTAGCAAATCATATGTTTCTGTTGATACAATACTCTCAAATAGTTACACAAGTAAAACTAAGTGTATAAATAATTTAAGGACTACTTAGTTAATTAAATCTATTCACTAATGCCAATGTGGTATGTCTTTTCAATCTTCTGTCACAACTGTCAGTTTTTTTTGCTAGTTGATTCAGATGTTCACTTAGTTTCTGTTGATACTTTTTGCATTAAAGTTTTTGATTTGTTCTTTTACTGAAGGTATTTTAACATCTTGCTGTATTACCCAATTGGGAATAATCCTCGAGGCATTCAATATTGTTCTCAGTACTTTTGATTGGAATCTTTGGAGAATACTTATATTTGATTCACTGTCTGAGTCCCATAGCTTTATGTCATAGGTCCATACGGATTTGAAAAATGGTCTTGTATAATAACAGTTTGTTATCTATTGACGGCTTAGAATTTCTCCCCGTAAGATATGGTGACATCCAAATGTGTTTCTTCCATGTCAGTTTTCTATCCAGTTTTCTTCAGCTTGTGGAAGGTTTTAATTATTAAATATCAAATGCGCTCGACTGTACTCGACTTGATTCGTACGTCTGCCCGAATACTTGGCGTGAGTCAGTCAGTTATCATCAAGATTCCCGCTTAAGTTTTTATGGCATATTGGAGCTAAAGTTCATGCCCTTATTTAAGAAAAGTAATCATAAAATATCTTCGCCAACCAGTGTTGCTAGCGAGCAATCATTCAGCGCTGCTGGTCAAATTTTCGCTGATCGTAGCAGTAATTTATGGGGTGAAAACGCTGGAAAGCTTTTGTTTTTGGCTTATACAATATAAGGCTATTTAATTATGATAACTATTAGCTAGATTATATGTCAAATAAATGTGTTTCTTAGTAATTTTATGTACCTAATGCAATTTCATTGTAAAAATTAGATGATTTAAAAATATATATTTTGTATATATTTATATTATTTTTTATATAACTTTTTTGTTTAATAATTAAGTAAAAACATTTTAAATTCGGTTTCGGTTTCGATTTCTGTCAGTTAATACTAATGACATTACCCTATTTGTGTTCTTGTGAACTCAATTCAATGCAACACAATAAATATTGAATAAAGCAAAATATTCCATAGTAAACATGTATGTATATCTATAGATATTCATTTCTAATTACTTTGAACATTGCTATCAACATATTACAGCATAACGAGAATTGTAGAAGCCGTAAAAGTGCGACAAAGTGGGAGTTGTCGCCGCTCCAGTAAACAAACATCGCGATGCAAACTTCAAACTACAATGGACCGTATTAATTAAGCGTCAGACTCATTAACTGATAAAGAAACTTGCGGCAAAGTTCACGAAACAAATCAAAAACCAGCCATGTTGATTTTAGTTCACTGCACATATTTTCTTCTAACTTTTCAACTATTCAATGTTTATGAATAATAATTTAGTTTTCAGGAAACAGATGAACACGTAGCACTAATAAATATCGTAAATGTCTATGTTTTAATTAATAGTCTTTTCTCTTTGTCATTGTTTATACAATAAGCTGAAAAAGAACATTTTATACAATTTGCTTCCTCGGAATACCGTGAAAATTTTAAAATGATACAAAAAAATTGATTTCAAAATTTTAAATTGATCTTTCCGTTTCAGGTCAAGACAAATGCATTTCGTTTCGTGTCTGTTTGTCCCCTGAATCCTTGTCACACACATAACTTATGAACCACTGAACCGATATTAATGAAACTTGGTTGAATGTCTGGCTTGGGGACGGTCCCATTTCAAAATCATCAAAATCGTGAGTAAGGGGGAGGGATGACATCCCAAAATATTTATTTTTTCAAGATATCTCAAATTTTCAATTTATCTGAACACATTAAGGTTTTTATTTAAATTGTTCGATAATTAACTACGTTTGGTTAATTTAGTACGAGGAAGCACACGTTGGTGCAGGTTTCACCAAAATCGGTCCGGTAGTTTTCGAGATTATTTCAGTCAAACTTTTTCTTTATTATATATTATATATAGATAAGTCTATACTTACAACCGTTGGTATTTTTAATTTTCTGGGTATTTACCTGAAACAAAAAGAAAATAATTAGATTTTAGAAAATACTAAATTGAAATATTTATATAATTGTAAACATTTATTGTACAATGGTATTCCAATATTGAATAATAATAACCTGTATTTATATATAGACGTTTTCATTTTGTATTTTATAATATATTTTTTACTTGACAACGGTTCTGTGAATCGAAAGCAATTCATACAAATAAATATTATTAAAGTTATTTTTAACATCACTTCTTTTAAATTATCATTTAATTAATATAAGAGATATGTACTACATACAATTTGACAGGTGTAATATGTGTCACTTTTATTATAAAAATCTAATTTTATTTTAATCCAACAAAATCCACCTTTAGTTTCAGAATTTATAATAATCCCATAACATTTAAAACAGACATCACCTGTGCACTCCTCCACGCACACATTACACATTTACTTCCCCCTTCAACCCTATCTAATAATTTTTGTTAGATAAACCCAAAGTTGATCCGAACCACGGATAACTTTGCGACACCGAATGAATGGCTTTATAATTATAAAGTTTTATAATTACATGGGCGGTTAAAAAGTTTGTCGAAACCATGCAGAGCTCAATGTTTTTGTGTAGAGCCACTCTGTGAAATACTTGATTCATCCCTAAACTGTGATCCTACCCACACTCTTACATTATCTTTTGATGGTGAGGGGTGAACAAAGAGTTACTTTTATGTGTTATTGCGAATATATTGATGAAGACTTGGGTACAAGATATTTATTTCAGTACTACCTATAAGATTAGCCTAAAATATGAATTAGGTATATTAGATATTCAAAAGCTAAAATGACTAATATTTTATCAATAAAAAATTTTTTTTTGTGATATTTAATTTCGTATATATTTATTTATTATAACTGATTACTTTATTATTACTTATAATATTTGTTTACAAGAGAACTGTGAGGTTTATTTATTCAACCTTTTTTCTGAGATTTTTTTTAAATATTGACCTTCAGTATTTGATATTTTTATCTAAGATTCTTAGTGTAAAATTACACTTTTTGTCTCTTTTAATTTTATTCAAAAATTAATAGATTACAGGTAAAAATTCATAAAAGAAGTTATTTCGCTAAGTATCATAAAAATTAATGTCTCAGAAAAAAACTGTTTTCTATATTTTGACTGGAGTGATACCGGCATGAAAAAATAACACCAACCTATTTCCCCTTAGAAACCAAACATTTATTAGAAAGATTTTCCCATATGGTTATTTGTTTTCAAATTTTCTGTACCAGCGTCGGATCCAGAAATAAAATTCGGAGCGGGTAATTTTTTTTAATTATACATAATTTTCATTTTTTATCATAGTTATTAAATTAAATAATGTATATTAACAAATTCGGTGGGGAGGGGGTCTAACCCCTATCCCCTCCAAGTGTGCGTCACTGCTCTGGATGTTATGTATGATTTTCATATTAAAATATATGATAATACTTCTTTCGTTAATTAGGATAATTAATTAAAATATAAAAAAAAAAAAACTATAAACTCTCAAGAACGCCAGGCAGTTTACAAATAAATAACAATAATTTTGGCTCGTACCAGATCATGATGATACCATCAACATAACTTACACATTCAATTGTAATATAAAGTCGAGTAAATCTATTTAAACATTTCGCTACCAACATTATAACCAAAAATAATTAGTCCACTGACAATAACCAAGTTGCGTTATGACTGCATACATACATTTCCCAACAAATAATTCTCTTATATGAAAATGAACTGGTCGTCGCAGCGAGAGTTTCCACTGCAGTGGCTCGATCTGTTTGATTTAAGGCCAAACTTTGTTGCTTGGCGTAAAGTTTAAATTTAACTATTTCACACAATCAGAAGTTCCGGTTGGTGAATGTAAAATGATGATAAAATGCCATTTTACAAATATTACTATAGAATTGTGTTCGTATCAACATTCGTTCGAATGCAATTCTTTTTTTCTACAATCGTTCAAAAAAGTAGGTTTTTTCATTGACATTTCAGTGTGTAAAGTAGTACTTTCGTGCAGGCTGTGCATAAAAGTTACTTTTACTGTGCGCAAAAAACTGATATTTTACACCCTAGTTACACAAATAGCTATTTAAAAAATAATAAAAAATTATTTTTTCAAAAATTTCATCATTTTTGTTTTTGAGTCACTAATCTACGTCCGCATACCAAAATTTATCTTAATAAGTATATAAATGAGATAATGGGAAGGCTGTGACATACAGACAGACGGACGGACAGAGCGAAACTATAAGGGTTTCTAGTTTTCTACGGAATCCTAAAAAGTGGAATAAAATATTCAAAGCCGTGTCGACTGTAGTATAAATGGTCATACATTATTCGAAAAAACTCAATTTACTTTATAACTTATTGTTAATTCAATATTAATCAATAAATTAATGTTGTTTAGATTTGAAATAATTATGTGAAAAAAATATAAAATTCAATTTTATATGTAGCTTGTATAGAAAAATAGCAGTAAAAGATATTGTCGCCATTTTGAAAGCCTGTGTACCCTTGCAAAATTTACAAAAAAATATACTTTCTTCAATTAAATAATTGCTAAAAATATCTTTTTCCGTTTCTTAATCACACAAGAATTTTGTAATATAAAATAAATATAAGTCAATTGGGTTGCTTAAAATACCTTTTTCGTAAAGATTTTCCGTTTCTTAATCGCACACGAAATAAATGCACGACATTAATATTATCTATATTCATATCGCCATAACTGTAATGTACCTTAAATTGATGGCAAACTTAACTGTTATAAAAGGTTTCAAAATGCGTATAAAAACAGGGCAATAATTTTTAATGTATTTACGGCAAAATAAAAAGAAGACATAAAGGTCTTATACATACCCTGTAAAAATAAAAATACAAGAAAGAAAAATAACTAAATCTAAGCACAATATGCATAGAGAAAAAGGACAAAATTCTTAAACAAACCATCTTACATATTCATATTGCAATTTACATCGAAGGTCTCCTAAAAGGATCTGCTTTTGCTCTATGCATTTGGAAATATTCGTAATAAAAAAATCGCGGCTCTCAGCAAAGACAGCAATAAAAATAAAACGAAACGGTAAGAAGGAGCATTCCCATTTACCGTAAATGTGTTATGTTTTGTATGATAACAGCTCTCTTTGGCAATGTGTGCGAAAAGATTGTTATCAGGTGTGTATATAATTCCCAAACTTCTTCGCAAAGATATAAATAGTACACCTTGAGACAATTCACTCTTGTACTTTTATTATTCCTTAAAGGAATGTATTTGTTTAACGATATTTGAAGCAGATTTTATTTTACTTGCCAATGTAAATATCTAATATGGTTTTTGTCTTCGTTTCATTATATTAATATATTAAAATGTTGCTAATTCTAATTCTAAATTATTTTCAAAACAAATACGTGTGCGGTGAGTGCTAATAATTTTTTATTTCGGCATCATTATACATATTCCCTTTTTCAGATTTCTCTCATTTACTCCACTTTCGGAAATATGGCCAGGAGATATAATATTCAAAGTTTGTTTTTTGTTAAACGAAAATTTTAATAATAACATCGGGGATTGAAAGAAACTATTTTTAATAACCCATTAGCTCCTTTTAAAAAGCACCAAAAACTCAAATTTCTTTGTATAACTCAGGTACTATCATTGAGCTTTCTAGGACAAACTGTCCAGTATATAGCTAGAAGACTGAGAGACAGACAGACATACAGACATAATATTGATTCCATAAGTGTTCTAATTTTCCGAATTCGATATACTAAAGTTGTCGGTCAGAAAGTAAAAATTATATCACAAATAATGTGCTATGAAAACTAACAAATAAGTACCTAAAAGAAAGTAATAAAAATACATATAGTATTTTCGTTCAGACAATGTTGGAAACTCTCAAAAGATTCTTTTCGTTATTATACCTAAAATATTATTACCTCTTGACATATATACGATCAATTTTTTTTATATTTACCATTCGATATAGATATATATTTCTAAAAATTGAATAGAAGTGTTCATAAGGGTGTGAGTGTTCAAACCATGAATAAAAAATAAAATAACTTTTGAATTGATGAGCAATATGATTTGAGATCTTATAGTAAACTAAAATATAAATGACTTACGTATAAAAATGCTTTCTTATGACACATAAATATTAAATATACAATTTTCTAACATTATATTCAACTAGGTTTCTCGAGCATTGTTTATCCCTTGTGTAATATTGAAAATCCCACTAAAATCGGTTCAGTATGAATTAATATCCCTGCTGAGCTCATTGATGATATATGGCCTAAATTATTTCTAGAGTCTTAGACTTTCTAACAGTGAAAATCCCATCAAAATCGGTTCTGTATGTATTTGTTAAATAACTCTTTAGTTTTACATAAATATTTTAATATGCATCATTAAAATAAACATAGAGGGTATTTATAATTTACGATAGGCAACCTTTACTACATACATATAAATTTTATTACTCATTATTAAAACCTTCACATATATACATGTTTTGCTGTTTTAAAACAATTCAGAAACAATAGAAGAGCCAAGTGCAGGCCCTGTGACTTGAAATAATTGCGACTTTTATACGTAACATCTTAATGACTGAAACGCATTGGATTTTAAAGTTTACGGTACATAAACTTTCCGACGTTTCAACACTGTTTAATGAAACATCCGAATAATAATAACCATATACATGATAAAGTTACTTAATTACTCATTTGTAATAATACAAAATCCATTTCAACATAGATAACATTTCTTGTAGAGCAGGACTCAGTTTCGAATTTAATATGTTAACTGTCTCGTCTTGGTTTTGTCTCGTAAAAAATCTCGGTCTCGTGTGAACTTTTTTCCCATTTCGTTGAAAAACGATTCTTATATAAGGTATTAGCACTAGTTATGGCCGCTATAAGAACAAAGTTTTTGTGATTGATAGGATTCTTTTTTGTAATTCTTATGAATTCGTGTTACTAATTAAACAAGTAACTTTTTATTTAATCAATTTAATTACCAAAGTCCACAAATATAATTTTTTTTTTTTTTAATTATAGCTTTTTATTTTTTATGTTTTTTCTCCAGTAATGGATAAAGTAAAACCACAATACACCAACCACGACACAAAAGATATAAAAGAAAGAATCGTCAAATTTGAAACAATGTAAAGCAGTTGCTATGATAATATAATAATTAATAAATAAATTATACTAATAATTAGTTTAAATGTCCACCATTTTCACACCTATTGTTATCAAATCACGCTGTAAGACAGTTAAATGTATATTGATTAATATTCAGAAATGGTAGTAATCAAATATCAACAAATATTTCTAATTCAGTACATTTAATTTAAAAAATAACCATTACTGAGGTCATATCCAAGATTGGTGCCAGTACCTTACATATTTATTTTAACGAGACATCGCTCTGTCTCGTCTCATTAAAATTCAAGCCGTATTGTATCTTCCGAATTTAAGCCAATTTCGTCTCGACATGCAACCCTAAGTTCAGAAATAAAAATAATACTTTACCTACATAGAAGTGAATATTAAATAAAATACTGAAATTATATTCCACAAATTAACTAGAAAATGTAAAACACACCACTTGTTTTTTTTTTTACTTAAAATGTAAAATAACATACATTTTAAAACTGCGCTGGTAAAAAAATATGTAAATTTTTATTTTTAAGATAAAACAAGACCTAAGTAAGTATATTTTTGTTATGAATTTTTTATTAGAATTTAATTTACGTTATAAAACACTTATCATAATAAGATTATTAAAGTTAGAAAATGAAACATTAACAACTATTAAAATGTATATGACTCAACTTTATTTATTATTAAATTATAATTTATTAAATTTACTTCAACGATCACAGTAATAATAAAATACAATTTAAAAAAATAAAATTATATATCCCAACGTATTATGGCTGTTGCGATATTATATTTCCGTACAGAAGTATATATATTATCAAGTTTTTACTCACGTTTCATTCCCTGCCCTTAATTTTATGCGTATGAATCTATCTTAACTCGCATTACTCGTTTTTATATTTACTCCGACAATTTCAAAATTGTAAAAATTATAATAAAATGATAATAGAATTGGTAAAGTATATAGAATATGACCCCAGTAACGGTTATTCTTTAATTAAATGTACTGAATTTGAAATATTTGTTGATATTTTATTACTACCATTTCTGAATATTATTTTACATACATTTAACTGTCTTACAGCGTTATTTGATGACAATCGGCCAATGGGTATCAAAATGGTGGACATTTAAACTAATTATTAGTATAATTTATTTATTAATTATTATATTATCATAGCATTGTTTCAAATTTGACAATTCTTTCTTTTATATCTTTATCCATTACTGGAAAAAAACATAAACATAAAAAAGGCTATAATAAAAAAAAAAAAAACTATATTTGCGGTTTTTGGTAATTAAATTGATTAAATAAAGAGTTACTTGTTTTATTAGTAATATGAGTTCATGAGAATTACAAAAAAGAAGCCCGTCAATCACAAAAACAGTAAACCTTAATCTTATAGCGGCCATAACTGGTGCCGGTAGCTTACTTGGTTATTAAAAAGCATTTTGAAAATGCTTAATCTGACTGAATAATCAAAACGTGGAATATAAAAATGAGGTTATTGGAAGCCGCTAGTATTCCGATATATTTTATAATCATGGAACTGGTGGCAAATGTTACACTTAATTTAAAAGTGTATACAAGTATTAAATCTGCACCATGAATCAAGACAGCTATGAAAACCAAAACAAGTTAACAAATTTCACAGCCTCCTCGGGCGGAATATAGGTGAGAGAGAGTGTTGTTAGTTAGTATTTGTTTTTACGCGAGTTTTCACTAACGCCATCTCGTAGCGTCGTCACGCGTAAAGTTTATGAAATTAATTATAATGAAACTTTACAATGGGGATTTGGCATAGTCCTCCCGTTATCGGCCCCGTGTTTTTGCCCCATGTTATGTAAATTATTAACGCTTTCATTTTTCACTTAAGTGTTGCAAAATTTTTTATTCATTCCTTGTTGATGTTTATTAATGTTACATACAGCATCACTGATTAATGGGTTTAATTTTCTTTTAAGAAAATTCCGTTCGTTATTAATATTAGGTTATATTTCACGGATTATGTATATGTGTAGAGATTTATATTTTAATATGCCATGATTAAGGGATTTATTGTTGGGTTTTTATTAAATTTTGTAATCTAGTCTGTATATTTATATTTACCCGTAACAGAATATTAATATCCTGGCAAGGAAGTTAACTATGTACGCAGGCAAACGCACAATGTTTATTTTTAACTCGACGTGATATTTATTGTACCGATCAACATGTATATTTACGAGCATTATTAAAACATTTTATGTGAGTAATTTTGTATAATGCATTCTTATTAAAAGTTATTGCACTAGTCTTGTTCTTTATTGATTTCTTTTCTTCTTTAAAAAAAGTATATCATTTATATTGAGCAGTTTTTCCGTTAGCGAAATCTTGTTAATATATAAAATATGAATATATATATTTTTTATTAGTAGTTGATTAAATTATGAATATAATCTCATCGTCTATCACAGTCTGAGTCAAAATCAAATTATGAATCATTCTCTTTAAATGGATCTTGGCTTCTGGATGTAAGTCGCGTCGATTTGGTCGTGTTATCTACCAACGTTTCGTCACACATTGCAGTGGACATATTCAGGGCTCTTCTAAAAGTGCTACTCATCAGTTATATCCCAAAAAAAAAATAATTCAACTAATTTACAATTCAAGATATGCAAATAATAAGTATACATTTTGTATAAATGTAATGCTTAAGTGTTACTTTCATATTGTATTTTTTATCAACCCCTTTTCTCATGGTTAGCATTTATGTTGTGAAAATAAAAGCTAATTACTGGATTTGGGTTACGATAAAACGTGCTTGTTAAAAGGTCAAGCTAAAGTAAAGTAACCCTAAATGATAGCAAACAAACTAGAGGATGTTTAAAATTTAAGTAACACAATTCTGTTTTTACACGATTTTGAAATAGTACGGTCGATAACAATAAAATTATTTTTTTTATACCTATTGATTTGATTTTACACGATTCATTTTTTTTAAATTAGTGTAAAATTTATACAATGTATTATTTTCGTACAGTGAAGTTGTTTTTCTTGTAAAATTTTCTTTTTAAATTAAATAAATTAATAAGTTTTTTTTACACGATTTTATTTACACGGTGATCGACTGTACGTATCAGACGTGCAAAAAACAGAATTGGGTGTATTAACTATTACTAATTATTTGTTAATCAAAAATTTCAAAATAACTTGTAAATTAAAATGACCCTGTACCTACATACTTAATGGATTTTTGTTACTGATCAAAAATTATAATGGACGCAGCCTACGAAAACCCATACTTTTTGCTCCAGGGGGTACCTAAATATTTTATGTTTATTTTTATTTTCATCTCCTAAAGGATCAACTAGAAAAAGTGACAAATAATACAAAGAAGTTATTTTTAGAAAATTTCGTGACCTTACCACACCAAAAAAATGTTTAATGTCACAGAAAGTTTTAAAAATAATTTATTTGTATTTTTTGGCTAGTTCGAAGTTTTTTTTTTACTTGCGAATTTTTCTAAGATATAAATAATAAAATATACATCATATTTCGATGCACAAGGATAAGAAATTATGGGTTTTCGTAGGCTGTGCCCATTAGAAATTTTGTTCAGCACGCTTTCAGGGGTCGAAACAAGTTCAGTGTTCAAAAATACTGATTTTACTGACACAGAAATCTAAAAATACTGACTTTTTGTTTTATTGACAGTTTTGACCCCTGCGCTTTGAACTATCATTTCCCCAAATTACAAAAAAAATCAACCGAAAGTCAAAATTCATTGTATTTATGCGGAGTCTTAAAATAATAAAGATCATATTTTTTTTATAATTTGAGAACCACTGTTTTTTACTAATCCCATAAATTCTCACTCACATATTAAATTCTGGGTAATATAATTTTTTTAAATGAATTAATATTTATGTAAATATATTTTCTAAAAAACAATGAGAAACCGGATTTTTTTATAATTTGGGAACCACTGTTTTTTTTACTAATCCCATAAATTCTCACTCACATATTAAATTCTGGGTAATATAATTTAAAAAAAAATGAATCAATATTTATGTAAATATATTTTCTAAAAAACAATGAGAAACCGGATTTTTTTACAATGTAGGAACCACTGTTTTTTTACTAATCCCATAAATTCTCACTCACATATTAAATTCTGGGTAATATAATTTTTTTAAATGAATTAATATTTATGTAAATATATTTTCTAAAAAACAATGAGAAACCGGATTTTTTTACAATGTAGGAACCACTGTTTTTTTACTAATCCCATAAATTCTCACTCACATATTAAATTCTGGGTAATATAATTTTTTTAAATGAATTAATATTTATGTAAATATATTTTCTAAAAAACAATGAGAAACCGGATTTTTTTACAATGTAGGAACCACTGTTTTTTTACTAATCCCATAAATTCTCACTCACATATTAAATTCTGGGTAATATAATTTTTTTAAATGAATTAATATTTATGTAAATATATTTTCTAAAAAACAATGAGAAACCGGATTTTTTTATAATTTGGGAACCACTGTTTTTTTTACTAATCCCATAAATTCTCACTCACATAATAAATTCTGGGTAATATAATTTAAAAAAAATGAATCAATATTTATGTAAATATATTTTCTAAAAAACAATGAGAAACCGGATTTTTTTATAATTTGGGAACCACTGTTTTTTTACTAATCCCATAAATTCTCACTCACATATTAAATTCTGGGTAATATAATTTAAAAAAAAATGAATCAATATTTATGTAAATATATATTTTCTCAAAAACAATGTGAAACCGCGTGAAACAACAATGAAGTTGCGGTAGCGTTTGCGCTTGATTAATACAAAAGATAATCAACTGTGTAGGGTTCCTGACGCATTAACAATTTACATGGTAATGTAGTTATAAAAAGCACATAATAACAAAAGCTTATAGAGTATGCAGAATGTGTTCTACGTATGCGTAACTCTCTTGTTTTATTCAAAATTAATTCTCACGGCGCTAAGAATTATATTATCGTCATAATAATATGTAATATGTTTGACATCGTCATGTGTTTTGAATGGGTTGAATGAAATGTTATGGTAACAAGCATTTTCTCAGCAGATTATTAGAAGGATAATATTGTGAAGTTTAAACCAAGGCGTTGGAACGTGCAGTAATGGAATTTTACATGGAGTTAAACCACAAAAAATTCTCTTTGAAAAACAGAATTAAAATTATTTTTTTAAGTTATAATTCTTTAACCACTACAAACGTTTGTTGAGAAATGTAATAGGCACATCTTTAACCCTCCCTGAAGTCAAGCAATTAAACCAAATAAGGTGCAGACCGGTTTTTGCATAGTTGGACTTTGAACCCATATATTTTCAATCTGTTATATAAATACTTAATATTTTCAGTATCAAATGATTGTGCAGTTTAAATTGAATAGGACGCCAATTTTCTTTGTATATTTGCATTATAATAGGAAATTGTAAAAAATGTCAACTACAGTGCACTTGCCCCATTTTCGGGGCAAGTGCATTACCGGTAGTTAAAAATGCTTTGAAGAATTATTTCATATGCTATGGGGCAAGAGCAGAATTGTGAATACGCCCAGTATAAAATGATTTTATACGTTGTTTAATTTTGGAGTAGTGAACTTTTTAAACAAGTTGGAATTAACTTTTAGTAGTTCATTACATATTAGCTATTACAATTTCACTCGTATTATAATAAAAAGAACTCGTTAATGCACTTGCCCCGTTTCTGCACTTACTCCACTGCACCTTATTTCTCTTTGTAAATACACAAAAAATCTATTGAAAATATAACACATATCCATTGTTGAATGATATAAAAACAAAATCAAAGTGTAGAAATTTTCATAATCGGAAATCGACTATCTGCGAGTAGATGTTTAAAAACCGTTCGGAGCGAGTTTGTGGAACGGCTCCGGGCAGTTTCTGAAGTGCGGATAGAACACGAAGGATAACGCCGCCGTTTCACGTAAATCGATTACAACTCCACTAAATACGAATTCCGAAGACATTTTTAAAGACGATGGGAGAGTAATACAAATCGGGAACAATTCTACAGTGCTTATTTTTTATATAAACCATGTTTTACATTCTTTTATCGATTATATAAGGAATTATTATACACGATTTTCTTAAAAATATATATAACCTAGTCAATATGCTAGAATATTCAATACAATTAGGCGATGTGTCAAATTTCATTAATTTTGATAATTTATATGACCTAATATATTAGATGTAAGCCACGCCTATTTAAAACAATAATTTTAAAGTTAAATGCACTTTTTTTAAATTTTTTCACTAAAAATTTGTTACTATGCACTTTGTACACTCGAAAATAATTTTAACCCTTTACATTAAAAATTAATACTTTACACTAAATGGTCCAACTGAATGTGATTTTTCATATTTAAGCCTGCATTGTTTGTAGAATAACATAATAAAATGTTGCGTTTTCAACATTAAAATAATGTTTTGTATAATAAATATTTTTTGTTTTCAAAAGATAAAAATTTTAAATTGCAAGTATAAAATGAAACAGTCAAAACAACTTTAAAGTTTTTTTAAAGAACAAATACAAAACTCTTAATAGTTTAAAATTAAGTAAAGAACATTTCAATATAAAGAATTTAAAAGATATCAAATTACATGCATGAATGAAACGTCATATTTCCAAAGAAGTTTTCCAAAACAAAAATCTCCTGATATTTTATATAAAACAAATAGAAAATCGGTCTGTAAACATCGCTAACTTTTTTCTTTCGCAGAAAAAAAAATCGCAAAATTGTATTTACTTCTACAAGACAAAGAAGAAGTGATTACATATAACGATAACGGCATTATGCATTGCAGTTTGCGGTTGTGTTGAACAAACGATTAGTATAAGGAAATAGCTTCAGAGAAGATATTTGGGCCACTAGCATAATCGAGTACTTCAAACTATTAGAGTCATTATTTATTGTTTATTTAAAGACATTTGCGAAATAGGATTTGGTTCAGACCAACACGTTTAAGATTATGTCTTTTATAGTCCTATTATGTATATGTTATATTGTTATTATCATTTTGCAATCATAGGAACTTTGATCGGATCATGTGTTATCAATATTATGTTTTTTAAATAGAAATTCAAGAGAAAAGCAGATCCGTATTTTAATGTTGAACTTTATTTAAGTCAGAAAGAACGTTCAATATTTTTCATACTTGCTACAACCATATCAATATACATATATGTATATTATAAAGCTCAACGTCTCTCTGTCTGTCTGTCCGTCTTATCTCAGCTCGGCGCGATCCTACAGACTCCAACTTTTTTTTAAATATAGGTTACATCATTCATTTTAAGACTATCAAATACCCTAAGACCGTCGAGACCTCCTTCAGATATATCCTCATGAAATTGGGTCTCCGTGCATCATAAGTATATGTGAGCATTCTATAGGTCGTAATTTACGTGAAAAATCATACATATGTGTGCCTTTCCTAGTACATTTTGTAGTTCTGGGGATAATTTTTTCATAAAAATTAATAATTTTTACAAGAATTTATAGAGAATATTAAAACGAAATATTTTAAATTAATGATTTTTAAACTACATAATGTGAGTTGCAAAACAGACTTATTTAAATTAAAATTTTAATGCGGAAGCATTATGAAACAAAAAAAAATTATTTTTTATAAATATATATAATTTTATGTTTTGTACAAACAATACCTACATTTTCAAATTTCCTAACAAATTTGTAAACTCTGTGTGTGAAACATTAAACTGGAAAATGTATTTGAATAGCTTTGATGTACCTTTATCAAGTAATTTTGTATGAAGTAGCATATACGGAAAAATTCATAAAATGTAGCAATGGTAAAGTTTAAACAAATCAATTATTTCCTACATATAAAACATGCATTAATACCTATAATTATAAATTACGAGATATAAGTTCCAATAAATTATTAATTTTCATTAATAACCATATTACAATCTTCTAATTTTTTTGGGTTCCAGACAAATACTAATAAGTCAACAATATCATTTCAAATTTTGGAGAAATAAAAAGGGGCGTCATAGAATTATTTTTTTTCATATTTAGGCATGTGGGGTGTCAAAATGTAGATCTCAATTAGTAGAATATGACCCTACTTTTATATTTTTTTCTAACTCAAAAATGCACCTGTGGCTTCAAATAGTCCATGAAATACGTAACTTTTATGGCATACACCCGTGTATCTCTTGACCGAATAATTTTTATTTTGTAGCCGGTATTATTAATGATAATTAAAAATTAGCCTTAAAAATGTATATTGTTGACATTAACTTATTTTTCGTTGTAAATTTTAAATAAGAAAAATAATCAGTAAATTTCACATTTTAAAAGTATGATTGATTACATAAACCATATATTATTATTAAATTCCTGCTATTGTGAGATTCTATGTGTATATAAATAGACCAGGTATAATAATTGCTCGTTATGTTGCTTATTGATTTCGTATTAATTGGATTGTTACATGGAAACGTTTATAAATGGCACTATAATTAATAATTAATTGTTGAATATCCATATTCCTTTTAGGTTACGTTATCTTACCTTCATAAAGTAAATTAAATAAACATAGTACATTAGATAATTTCAATAAACGGATCCATCATTTTTTTATGTTTCTTTTTTACATACATATGTAATAGAAATTCGTATTATTATTGGCCGGTGATGTCTACCACTGTACTCAAGGCTATAATAAATATGTTACTGTTGGGTATTATAAAGAATTTACACTAGACTAGAGCAAAAGTAAAGTTAACGCTATCTGTGAGATGTCAAATCGTAATAAATTCGCTCGGGAATATAATCCAAAGATAGTGATACCTTAGCTTTTACTCTAGAGCAGATTATTTATAATTTATAATATTGGACATAAGAGAATATTCCTTAGTTTATGTAAATGGTATTATGTCGCCAATATTTTGGTTGACCCGATATATTTTTTGTAAATGTTAAAATTAATTTTTTTTAAATTTATATGTAATGTCAGCAAAAATAAAAACTAATGTTTTAATTAAAACTCTCTAGTTGCAATATAGTGAACCAAAAACAGCATTCACAAATAAGGTACTGGCACCAGTCTTGGATATGACCCCAGTAATGGCTATTTTGAATTAGATATTTGATTACTACCATTTCTGAATATTAATCTATATACATTTAATTGTCTTACAGTGTGATTTGATGACAATCGGTCAATAGGTGTCAAAATGGTGGACATTTAAACTAATTTATTTATTAATTATTATATTATCATAGAAACTGCTTTACATTGTTTCTTTGACGATTCATTCTTTTATATCTTTTATGTCGTAGTATTATCATTTTGTAATCATTAGCAAGTGTTTTATTTTATCCATTACTGGAGAAAAAACATAAACAAAATAAAAGGCTATAATTTAAAAAACAAACTACATTTGCGGACTTTGGTAATTAAATTGATTAAATAAAGAGTTACTTGATTTTATTAGTAACCTTGCTTTTAATTGGTACAAGTACCTTATATTTTCAACCAAATCCCACAACCACTGAACCATACACACATAAATAGATTCAATATTTACCTTCTGCATAAAATGAATGACCACACAAATTTGCAACAAGAGCCTCATACACTGGAAAGGGTTAAACGTGTTGTTGACAGCAGCAGAGAAATTGTGACATTTGTATAAGTCCATGTAAAACCATACCACATAGGTATATCTACAGCAAACAATTCTACGCTCAACTAAGCATCAAAAGCACTCTCTGATCCCCGCACGTGTGTGTGTGTTTGTGTGTTTGTCGCCGCGACATTGCTCCAAGAGATTAGACGGAAGTTAATGACCCCTGGTGGTATCCGGTAGAGCGGAAACTGTTCCCAATCCGAATCTGTACTACTTCGTTATTGTTTTCAGGTTGTCGCGATGGTTATTGGTTGGGTGAATTTGTTTTACCTTTAGAAAACCCGGTAAGTTGAAATTTATGGACAAAAAGTGACAGGAAATGGTGCATCTGTTAATTCATTTTTCCAAATAAGGTACTGGAACCAATCATATTTGATTACGATTATCTCTGAATATTAATCTATATACATTTAACTGTCTTACAGCTTGATTTGATGACAATCACAATTTATTTATTAATTATTATATTATCATAGCAACTCACACACACAATATACAGAGCAATACACGAAGAGCTGTCAGAAGAGAAGACCCAGTCGAATAGAATAATAAAGAAAAATCGTACCAACTGCTTTACATTGTTTCAAAAACGATTCTTTCTTTTATATCTTTTGTGTCGTGGTACTTATCATTTTGTAATCATTAGCAAGTATCCATCACTGCGTGCTCAGTACTGGTTTTACTTTATCCATTACTGGAGAAAAAATATAAACAAAATAAAAGGCTATAATTAAAAAAAAAACTATATTTGCGGACTTTGATAATGTATGATCAAATTACTAATAGAACGTATTAGTAGAGGGAATAGAGACATAAAAAGTGATGAATAATGATGCATGTCTACAATTAAAAAATATATAATTTACCCTATGATGTTTTCTCATTAAATGGCGAGCATTTCCATTTTTTTCAAAATGGCCGATTGTGGGTGTAAAAATCAAATTTTAATTATGAAAATTTTATCATGTATTTATAACATAAAAATACATATTTCCTCTTATTTTCGTAAAAATCCTTTCATTTTTACGTTAGATATACCATTATTAGTGATAATAAAAAGTTTTTCGACATTTTTTTTATTTTTGAGGTTATGATGCGTTTGAAAAGTAACGCTACCTATAATGCAGTTCTATAGTCTATTAACTTATAAGTATTTTAATTTTTTTTTTATTTTCCTACGATCTATAGAATTTCTTATACGACCTATAGATACTCGAAATGTATCAAAAATGTACAATTATGCAAATTTCTCGGGACGCACATGGCCGATTTTTCCAAATTTTTGATTTTCAACTCATCTTCGAACATATAAAGAGAAAATCCAAAAAAATCCAACTTCCCGAATGCATCACCTCAAAATGCTAATTTCCCTCTACTATACGTACTTAATTCTCGAGCACCTTTGCCACTGAACCAATTACCTGTTCCGTATCTAATACACGGATACCCTCCACACATATATTATTCTTTGTGATTAAAATGAAACGCAGCTATATGAATAATAGCGTCTATAATAAGATTTGCGGAATGATTAATGTAGTTAGCGCGCAACTCTGTACATATTAGAAACTAAACTTTGTTTGTTACTCAACAACAACGGGTTACGTAATGTTTTATTCGCGCCGGTTATTATTTGATCCAGATGAATTACCGTAACGAGTAATAACACCGCGGTGTATCGCCCTCCTCGTCTGACCACATGTCTCGACAGGTGACGTGCGAGTAAGACAAAGAGAGAGAGATGCCACGTCTGCGGTCGCAGGGAAATTAGTGGTCGAGCAGCCGCCATTAATAATGGACGCCGTACACAAATCCGGGAGATTTCTACAAAACCTAAACCTTAATCATACTAAACAAATAAAACGTTCTTCCTTCGCAGGCCAGAAAACAAATAAATTTTAATTTAATTACAATTTAATCCAATAAGCTGCCATTGTTAATTTCAACTTACAATCAGCTCTGACAGAATTGTGTATTAACTTCTAAAATGGATGTAACAGTACGCACGAATTAATTTTCAACTTGATAAAAAAGGGACGCCTGCTTAATATTACATATTCAACACAAATTCCGTAATCCTATTCTTTACTCGAAATATTAATGTTCTTAATTATTTACACAGTTTATCCCGCATGTGTATATGTATATAAACATTGAATGTACAATTGAAACATAACTGTCAAAGTTATTTTCATGCGTGAGCAAAAATATGGAGCTGTATTACCAACGGTGTTTTGTTGACCAATGCAAAATTTACATCAATATATATACACTATACACATGTTTATTTTTTGTGTCTTATGTCCGGTATTATAAAGTAGCTAGCTTTGCAAGCTTGCAAGCACTTTCATATGAGGTATTAATTCTGTGATAGTAACTATGGATTAGTTATGGAATTTAGAGCAGTAATACTTTAACTTTTTATAACATTTATTCTGACCGTACAAAATAATTGTCATAATATAACCACGATGGTATTGATTTTCCACTATAAAAGAGCGTAATTTGATGACAATCGGCCAACATTTAAACTAATTATTAGTTCAAATCTATTTATTAATTATTATATTATCATAGAATCTGCATTACATTGTTTCAAATTGTACGATTCTTTATTTTATAACTTTTGTGTCGTAGTACTTATCATTTTGTAATCATTAGCAAGTGTACATCACTGGGTACCCGTACTAGTTTTATTTTATCCATTCCTGGAGAAAAAAATATAAACAATAATTTAAAAAAGAAACTACCTCTATATTTCCGGACTTTGGTAATTAAATTGATTTAAGAAAGAGGTACGTCTTTTATTAGTAACATGAGTTCATGAGAATTAAAAAAAAGAAGCCCCAAAAACAGTATACCTTAATCTTAAAGGATTTAAAACTGGTGACAGTAATAATTTTAATTAATTTTTGTTAATCCAAAACTAAAGGATTGACAATAGCTATAAATATATAATAATATAATACACATATCAAGTCAAAAAAATCTATTAAATCTGTAAATAACTAATTACAATAATACACAAATATATTCCTGGGTATGCTTGTTAACATACTATGTATTCAAATATTTTTCTGCATCCTCTATAAATAAAATTAAACTTGTACGAAAACATTAAAACACGTTCCTAACATTCTTACGAGCAATTGGGTTATTTTTAAACAAATTATGGATATAATAATGTATAGCATATACATATGTTTCCGTTCGTTTTTTTATTTTTTTATTTACAAGTATAGCAAATAGACTGTAATAAACTATAAACATCACACTACTTTTTGTTATTTTCGACGCACTCCTCCATTCTTGTCGTAGTTTGATAAACTAACAATATAATAATTCTTAATTAGTATTTTTGATATAAAAAAGCACCAATTTTCGGTTGTTTTCAAAAATACTATAGTATTCTACCTATTGTTGTTTTTGAGTTATAACGTCGACAGACCGACAGGCAGACAAACAGATAACAAAACGATAATAGTCAGATAATGGTTTCAGAGAAGATCGATATGGAAATTTACATCAAAATCTTGAATTACAAAAATATCGAGTCGACTTATAATAAAAGAAAGTAATAATTCGTTAAATAAATTTCATATAAACAAGGAAGAAAAATGATGTGAGTACATATACTTCCGTATTATCCTCGTTAGTGCCTGCTCACTAAAGTAAACTCAACTGAATAAATAATGATTAATGCCATTTGATTTGTAACGATGCGATACCCAAATATTAAAGTTGGTTTCTATATTTAGACCATCCGATCAAATCAAAACCTATAATCAACTAATCAGATAAGGTCTACCGTTTTATGATAAGCTCTCAGTTTATTATCCTTTACTTTAATTCCATGTTTACATACATTCTGTATCTCACCAGGGACGGATCCAAGAAAATTGCAAAATACATTCAGTACAAAAAATTAAAAACAACATTTAATATCCAGATAAATATAATTATAGACATTAACTATATTGTACACAATTGGTTTATGTATAGAAGTTATGTCTGTTGTAGTATTCCTTACCATTCATTGCAGAATTTATTCGGTACAAAAATTTGTATCTAAAAAAATATTTATACATAAGGTACTGGCACCAGTCATGACCGTTTTAAAAGCAAGATTTACTGTTTTTGTGACTGACGAGTTTCTTTTTTGTAATTCTCATGTTACTCATGTTACTAATAAAACAAGTTACTCTTTATTTAATCAATTTAATTACCAAAGTCTGCAAATATAGTTTGTTTTTTAAATTATAGCCTTTTATTTTGTTTATTTTTTTTCTCCAGTAATGGATAAAGTAAAACCAGTAATGAGCAAAAATTTTCTAGTAATTAGTTTAAATATCGACCATTTTGACACCTATTGGCCGATTGCCATCAAATCAAGCTGTAATAATAAAAATTGAAAGAATCTTCTGCAATTTCCGATGATTCGTTTGCTGAGAAGACATGAATAATATAGTTTGAAACAATCTTAATATATGGTTTAAAAGTAGGTTACTGATATAAAGTATTATGTATATAAGATAAATATTTTCACCTTTGCTATATCTAAGGATCTCTTCTGTACGTTAACCTGTTTGTTTATTTTTCTTCGACTCCTTTGTACTAGAGGAAAGTCAACTGTTTAAGTAAATATTCTTGTTTAAAAATAGACACCAACAAGCGCAATGTATGAACCAGCAGTCGCACAGAAGTTTTATGTAAACACTTAAAATAACATGATAAATGTTATTTTACTTTTCATTAGGAAGCACTTACTCATTTTATCAATAAATAATTTATTTTGTTTTTATTTATTTCATTCATTTCTTGACATGCTTCCTTACTAATTTTATTAGTTTTTCTTTTGAAATTATGGCTGTGCTGGTCATAAAAGAAATAAATAATTTAGAAAAAAAAGTCTGTGTGCCAGCATCCTTAATACTTAAGAATTTTTAGTGGAACGTCACATAGTAAGTTGTGCCAAAATGAGTAATTGTTATATGAGTATTTTAGTGTTTTAAGTTATTTAAATATGCAATAGATCAGGTCAACAGACATAAAGCTATTTAACCATGTCACGATAATTTAGTATTTTCTTTATATCAAAAGAACATTGCAAATAATTATATGATACAAAAAATTGTGTAACATGCCAACTAAATGCACAGTGTTTCCTAGAGCTAAATTCGCCAAAGATAGTTAATTATTGATCAATTTAAATAAAAACCGATAGTGTTCACATAAATTGCCTAGCATTGGTTTAACCATTTAATTTTTATACAGTTTTGCTAAAAAAATTAGTTCGAAATTTTTCTTAAGACGCACCTGATTATTTTTTCGTATATTTTTTTAATCTAAATTTATGCAAACGTCAAAATGACTTTTAACAAAGTAAATATCAATTTAAAAAACAAATGATTTTTTAAAGCAAATGGATATAAATCTTTGTATATAGGGAATATTTTAATAGGTAATTGAATGTTCTACAAAAAAAATCCTATAAAATTTTCACGTAACATATGTCGTTCTTGAGATATCTTGAAAAAATAAATATTTTCGGATGCCACTCCTCCCCCTTACACACGATTTTGATGATTTTGAAATTTAATTCATATCGGTTCAGTGATTCATGAGTTATGCGAGTGATAAGGATTCAGGGAACAGACAGACAGACAGACAGACACGGAACGAAAAGTGTCTTGAGCTGAAACGGAAAAATCTATTTAAAATTTTGAAATCGAAGAACAATTTTTTTGTCTCATTCTAAAAAGATTCACGTATCACTGTATTTCTCATAAAGGTAAAGAAATATATTTTTTTATATTTCGACAAATAAATTTATCCGCGTAGGAAGTTCCTTTTTCTTACAAAATTTCATAAAAATATTCATTTAATTGAAGCATATACAAACAAAAATCATAACATTAATGTAAGATCAAACAAACAAAAAAGTTCGTAAACTCTGAAAGAGACATATAATTAGATTGGGCGTATATATTCCATAAAGACATATCTTCCGTGTGAAAAACAAAACAGAATCATCTCATTGAGTACTCGTTTCAACAAGCCACACCAGTTTATTTATTTGTGTAGGTAAAAGTGTACATGCAAATTGATTCAAGCGCCAGTTCTTAAACATCTTAATCGGGTTCGTGAAACTTTTATGAATCAGAGTACGTCATAACTGTGTATGTGTGTTTTCAGTAGCAGGAACAGAGTCGTTTGTAGCCAGTGGCGGACGTTTTAAATTAAAAAAAATATTTTTTAAGAATCCATACAAATATTATAAATGAGAAAGTGTTTGTTTGTACGTTTTCACAGCTAAACCGCTGAACCGATCTTGATGAAATTTGGCAGGGAGATAGCTTGCATCCTGAGGAAGAACATAGGCTACTTTGTTTTCCGAAAAATTATTAAGGGGATGTTCTCATCTAGCGACCCAAAAATTACGTGATTTTCGCGATTTTTTTTCTTATGGAAGGAAGTAAATAAAGTCGTCAAGTTTTTTGGTACTTATTAAGTATGTTATTAACTACTTTTACAAATTTTTATGAACAAAAATACCGAATAGTTTATTAGTTATATGCATTCAAAGATAGTCATCGAAAAAAAAAACACCTCCACGGGCGGCAAGGTAACGCATCCAATTTTTGTCTGAAATCAAAAAATCAAAGTTTTTTATAAAATAGAAGACATTTGCTGGATCCTGAACTAAAATCACTAAGAAAAGTTAAAAATCAACAAAATGGCGGACTTGCAAAAAAAAATTTTTTTTTTCGCACTTTTTTTGGCTCTAAAAAGTGCTGTAACAATAAAAATAATGATTGTAAAATTATGATTTTAGTTCAAGATCCAGAAAATTTAATTATCTTTAAAATAAAAAAAAATTCATATCGATATCTATAGTAGTTTTTGAGATATCTTGCCGCCCGTCTCAGAAAACATGGTTTCGAGAAATACGCGTTTAAAGTTTTAGTACAACATGTATATATGTGTGTGTATGTGTGTATATATTGACTATAACTTTAAAAAAAAATTGAATTCGGCAAAACGGGTTTCACGAGCGTATTCTACGAGACATTTGCAACTTTTTAAGCAAAACAAAAAAAATCGATTTTTTGGTCGTGCTTGATGAGAACCTACCCTTAATCAAATTATTATATTCGTACTATCTAAACTGCATTTTTAGTACGAACAATAAAAAAAGAAAACAAGCCGTGGGTTCGACCCTTGAGGTCCACACAACCAACTTCCCAACTTGGTATGACTATAAATATATATACTTTAATATTAATTGTGTTTGATTTAAAATTCAAATTTTGAGGGTGACTTTCACCTTTTCAATGGCTGTTTATAGGCACGTATAAAAAAAATGCTGAAATACGTGTTTCATTATTTGTATTGTAGAATATTTATTCATGCTTCGTTTGAAGTAAATCCGACCAAAACAATATTTTTACTCACACAAACTTTTACACCCTGCAGGGGTTGAATTTCGAAAAAAAAAATCTTTCAGATCATATTCACGTCAAGACGCTTCGATTGATACCCCAACGAAGTCAACAGCATTTTTTATTTGCGAGATTTCGTGCACGTAAAAAATGACACGTACAGTGTAAATATACTATAGTGACTTTGAAATAGAAAAATAATTTTTGTTGTTCTGCCAGAGTTAGCAACACTAAAATATTTGTTTTCAGATCATTTTTTTTTTTTTAAGTATTTTGTTTTTAATAAAAATTCATTTCAAAATACTATATATTTTTAATGTATATGAGTTCAGAAATTAGTTAATAAAAAAAATGTACCTTCAAAATATACTTCCGGACTAACACTAAGATTTAACCAATTTTTTTATTTTAAGTCAGCTTGTATATTATATCACAGAAAATAAGGTTAGATTCTTGATGAACTGCCACTGTCGAGCTCGCTACAAGACGTCACTCGCTGGAATTATTAACACTTGGATATTTAACTGTGTAAGTGCTGACAATATGTATACCGTTTAATGTGGTAGGTACTGTATTTCGTATTACAATTTATGATGTGAAGTTGGTTGAATTAATGTGTACACTAATTAAATCCTTCCAGGAAAATTGCCAAACATCTTGAATGTTTGAAATGTTTTTAAGTACCTATGTATTAGCCATTTATAATCTCATTGTTTTTAGAGTGGATGATTTGTTATTATAATGTTAATTAAAATTAAATAAATATATATTACTTTATGTTACTTATTTACGGATATATTCATAAAAATAATAAATATAATAAAATAAATATTTGAAACAATAAACAATATTTCAAAACAATTTAATTTAATGTACAGAAAAGTTTAAAACAAAAACAATACAAAATATTTAGAATTATATAATTTTTTGTTTTGACTGAAATAAAAATTCCTGTAATGACCGAATTTCATTGTGAGAGAAAAACAAAATTAATTAAAACATTTTTCTGAAAATATCTGCAGTTGGGCTTTAACCGCCATTAAATGAAGACATATTAGGATTATTAACAAACGTGAAAAGCCGTATAATGTTGAAGTTATTTAATAATGTTTATTATTTATTAAATTAATGCCAATTTATGTTCATTTTTATTTCTAATTAAATGACATATATTTCAATTATGTTTATATCGACTACATAGTTCATTTTAATTTTCATACGAAAATTATTTCGTTCCAATATCCTACGAATAAGCCTGCCACAGATGAAAGGTTGTAATTGATCTCATTAGATCCGGTGGGAAAAATCCTAAAGGAGTGTAGGAGTTATAGGAAAAAAATTACTCATTATCTCGCATAGAAATCGAGATATTTACGTTTTGTATAATCGACAAATAGCGAAAAAGAAAAAATCTCAATTTTTCTCCCAGTCACAGATAAAGGATTGTAATTTGTAATAGTTTCCGTTGTAGAAATTCAGTTGTTCTAATTTTTGCGGCGAGTTATAAATAGTTTTCGCGGTGAAACATAAAACGTTCTACTTTTCGTAATGAAATATCTTAAACTTAAATAAATAATTGTGGGTATCTTTGATAATTTATTATTTCTGCATCGTTTTTAAATGGTCAGATACGATTATATTAAAATATTAATAAGAAGAAAACTGATAATCAAATTACTGGAATTCTATTAATAACGTAATTTATATAAATTCCACATTTTCTTAACAACCTTCACAAAGAGATGTTTTGAACTTTATCTAGGTACACATTTCAAACGCGATTTTCTTTCATCCATATCATGATTTCATCATGTAAAAAGCAGCAAACAGAAAACTTAACATGAATTTTATCACAATATTCTAAAAAGCATCGCCTTATCGCTTTCAGTTTCGATATTTTCCTCGAAGAAGCAACGACCCCAATTCCATCCGCCACAAAAACACGCAGAAGGTAATCATTACCACCAAATTAGGAGCACATATCTAGCAGGCTCGTTAGTAACAAAGACAAAACACGTGTAAAGTATATCATATTTACATCTGCTGTCTCTGTCGTGCAAGATGCGAAGGGTGTGCGACCGTGGATGACTCAGTTGCCAATCAAGTTCGCATATTTCATCGCGCGGAGTCCCCCAGGTTTGTAATCCAATATATCAGGGACCCAGGAGATTGGCTCGGCGCGTAATGAGTATAGGGGATGGTCCATATCTTGCGCATCTTGGGGTTGCGACCGTATGTTGTCTGAGAATGCGTAGGAGTGAGTGGGGTTGGCTGTTATGTTTACATTGCGTATGCTTTTTATATTGTGGAGGTTAGCAACTCACGGATATTCCCGGCTTATGCGATCTAATGGAAAATAATTGCAGATTTTTTGCGTTTTACTGTTGTTATAGTCAGAAGTTATCAAACTTTTATATGTATATAACATTTCAAGATAAAATAATAGATGATACACAGTTTCGATTAAATGAGATGAATATATTATTTGTAAGGAAGGGGTGAGTATTACTGAAACAAAAACTATTAATAATTGTGTGTGGTTTAGGTGGTATACCCAAAAATCTGAAAATTGTGAATTTTTTCTAAATGGCTATAACTTTTTTATCAAAGTAGAAAAGTCAAAAAAAATGTTTTTACTTTTTTTCGATAGTAAATATGACAAATTACATATCGTTGTAAAGTAGAGTAAAAAAACAAGTTCAATATAGCTAGTTTATTATAGATACTTTTCAAAACGTCCTAGAAGCAGAGCTGCAGAAAAATCAAATGTATTTTAAAATATGACAAAATACGAGTAATAAAATATTGGTGAAATAAAATAACCATTAAATAACTAAAAAATAAAAAATAATTACAAAAACTTTAATGTTTACCTAATATTTTTCTGTTAAAATAAATTTTTATGAACTTTAACAGAAAATAATTTCATTGACTAAAAAAAAATCAAAGTATACACTTTGAAATTTAACAAAAATGTAAAAAATTAATTATTTATGTCATAAAAATACATTTTCTAAAGTTTAATTTATAATATTTTTAATTACAAAATACCATTCTAAAAATACAACTATTATATCAATCGAAAGCTCGATTCAAAAACGACCGCATACATAAAATACTTCTATCTTTTAATAGGTGATACATAAACATAATTTATACATCTTTCTTATCTCAGACATGCAAAGTCATCAACTTTCACTACAATAAATATCCTTTTCCACACAAAAATCTACCATGCAAAACAAGAAGAAAAACTCTGGCAATATATCCGATAGTGGACGGATGCACACAGTTAAATAATTTATTTGATGTCTGTTTTTTTATCTCGCGAGTGATTTAAATGATATATGGACTATAAACGCTAATTAGAAACTACTATATCGCAGTAGGCGCGTCCCGATTTAACGTTATCTAAGAACGAGAAATAACAGTCGAAGAGGAAAGTAGTACATGAAGTGCTATACAACAGTGAAACAATAGATAGAAAATTGGTTATGGGGACCTAAGAATAGAATTGTATTCTCTTTATTCTGTGTCAGAGCTATCAATACTTTAAGTAAGATACTTGAAAAAGTATTTTTTGGAACTTGAAGTTCTTTTTAAACGTTATACTTGAATTTAACAAGTAAAATACCTACTTCACATTTTAAAATATCTTCAAATATTTAATACTTCAATTACTTTTTCATAAAACTTGATTTTAACAAGAAAAGTACTTCAAGTTTGTTTGTAAATAGCAAAAAATAATTGATACTTTAAGTACTATCAGTTAGTACTTGCTATTTGTACTTCAAGTATACATACTTGAGACAGTTTTGCGACATATTGTTAGTTTTATGTGAAAATTAGGACAGTAATCCCATGTAGGAAATGCCAGCCTTGTCGATGGGCTTAAGCTTGGCCCAATATTGGGTTGCCAAGTGTTTCTTTTTGATATTGATCCCAGTCTAGGCCAACTTTCTGTTACCGAGTTTCGGGTCACCTATTCTTTACCCAAGATTGGACCAGCCTTGGTACGACAAACCTTGGTCGACAAGCCTTGGTCGAGTCTTGAACGATGTTATCATTTGTATCTTGGCCCAGTGTTGGCGCAAGCCTGGGCCAATCGTGGCCCCTTTGTAATTTTCTATATGGGAATACTGCAATTATTATTATCATTATTTTAATAATTCTTGTTTCTGATTATGTCAGTGATTCTCAAATGATGTGCCCACCTAAAGTATATGATTTAATTGCTGGAATTTTGTATTATTTTTTATTTCTTTACAAATTTTAAGAACCACTGGATTTTATTAACGTTTCAATACTTCATAAAGATGAAACCTACACCGAGAGCAAGAACAATAATTAAGATAAAAATACAGATCGAACAAAAGAAGTTTCGTTGAAACTAAATCAAACTTGGTGAAGAATACACATATTCAATAATATTGAAATAAGCGACAATAGCAGATGCCGATTTCAAATTCGTATAAATTAAAAACGCAAACCGTGCAGTATAAAAAATCAGATTAGAGAATATGCAGGACGTTGCAGAATAACAAAGACAAGAACAAAATGGGCGACGATAATAGTGGGTGATCTTTAAAACAGTGGCGTACCTATTATAAAAAATATGGAAAAAAATAAAGGAATACCTAATTTTATCGAAAAAATGTTCATTTTCAAAGTAGTGCTAATAGGTCAAATATGATTGTTTCTGGACTTACAGGGGGTGAAAATTTAAGAAAATTTAATCTTATTTTCGAATTCAAGGGTATTTTTGTGTAATTAAACGTGGCCACACGTTAGTTAGTATGTACCATAGATGTGCAAAAAAAAATCATGTGTGTATGCTGCCGTTAGGGCAGGTAAAATATTGGTCGAATTTAGTCCATCGGCGACACTAGTATAAATTATTAACTGTACAAAAAAAAAACTACTGAATAATTAGGTCAGGTACGTATATATACGAATAATATAGAACTAATAAAATTTTGTAGAAATGTAAATGTTCAACAATGGTAGTCAATTGTAAATTGATTAAATTTATATTAAATGATTCGGGCAGGGGCTTATATATGTATAAACCTAAGTTTAAAAACTTCCATATTATTCAAATTACTTAACATTTTAAATATTCCCTGATCGACGGCCACAAACTTGGCGCCACTGCACACTTCCATTCTGTCGTAGATACTGACTAAGACCCCACCCCGACAACCTTCTTCGCGCAGTGTTTCCTTGTGTAAACGCGAACTGACTGGAATGTTTAAGAGAGCAGTACAATGGGCTCGACAGGGTCACGTCTACAAACACAAACCAAAAAATAGCGTAAGCCAAGACGCCATTGTTGCTCTGATTTGTGTTGTTTGCTGTTGATTTGTGCACTTTATTTATATCGCGTGCTCTTGTTTGATAACGTAAAGTTTTACAGAGAAAACTTTGTATATCCATTAGAATTAAGCGATTAACCTATCGGAAAAGAAAGCTCTGTTGTTACCGATTGTTCTTAAACGTGAACAATTAAATAATTTAGATACTATGACATTCGTTTATCTAGTATTTTTCCAACAACACGAATGGTATTAAAAATAAATATAAATGTATTTATTCTTGCCTCTTATTGTTACAAATATATGACTCCAGCGTCGTATTTAGGGGGGGGGATCAAGGCGCCAACCAGGTGAGGCGGCACACAATGGAGCATATGTGACTTTTTTGAGTCAAATCAGTGTACAGGCTGTAATTTTTGACTAAAATATTTATATATGCTTCAAATTCTTGTAAAAATAATTAATTTTTATGAAAAAAGTGCAATCACTGTCAGACTATCCCCAGAACTACAAAATGCAGGAAAGGCACACATATGTATGATTTTATTTGCACAATTTTAATTTGTTAATAATAGGAGAAGGGGGTCTCGACGGTCTTAAAGTTAATGGTGTAAGCTATATTTCAAAAAAAAGTTAGGGGGGGGAAACATAGGAGCCGAGATATTTACGATTTTTTCCGACTTGATTTACTATTATCATCACTGCTTGTTCCTTATGTTACCTAACGTAACAAAATATATACTAAAACCTGGCCAGAAAACATATCTATAAATGAAAAAAAAAACTTAAATCGAATAAGTGGTTCTCTCATTTTATAACATATAGATAAGGATTTCTTAGCCCAACTCAACGTTTCTACCAGTGTACCCGTGGCGAACACGAGCACACCTACGCTCCACAACCTATCCAAAACTAAACAAATCTTTAAAATATGGTATTTAATTAATTTTAAAGAACAAAGCCATCTCGTAGAGGAAACTAATATATTCCCAGACTGAAAAATATTTGCCGTACGATTCATTTACTTTCTCACAACATAGTTCTAAATTACAGCCACATCTCTTCGAGTCAAATATTCGCTCCACCTACCTCTATATTACTGATCTAATTTACTAAGATTCATTTGCACAAATTAAGCTTTGTAGAACAAATGCGAACAACTGTATAGACACACACCCATACATACACATACGACTTGTAGCAATGTTCACATTAATCAGAAGTGAAGTTGAAATAGTGCAAAAATATGTAGTCTTCAGATAGTGTAAAATTCAATTTTTAATCATCTATAATATGTAAATTAATAATGATGATTAATGACGTACAGAGAATTTTATATTTAATTCTACTAATTAATCAATTATTTGAGTACGTATAATGAATTATATTATATATATCGCTTGATTTTGGGTCAATTTTTGTTTCACTTATTAAGTATAAAACTAAAATTAAAAATTGATCTACGATGTTTTACGTTAAGGAGAGGTCCTGTTATAATTTTTTTTAATCTATTTTTTTATTAGATTATTATCTTACAAAGCTATCTTGTGAGACCCTGCCTAAAAGTCTCAGCAGGTCTAGGTAAACTCGAAAGGTTCGAAAACAAACTCAAACTGACCAGTAGGACCTCAACGAGAAAGTAGAAGATCTATTGTATGGTCCAGAAATAGTTGTAAGTATCCAATGAATATTAATTTTTTGTACATAAAACTTAAAACGCGTTTTTCTCCAAATGGGTTTTTCCAAATTGGCGTATATCAAAACTAAAAAAAAAAAACAGTTTCGAATAGTTACGATGTACCTCGATTTTTTTAATAACTAAACAATTTATTTTGGAGAAAAAAGAGCAAAAATTAACATTTGCGTTTAAAGCTGTCATCTTCACTTCTTTTTTTTCGCACTTTATTAGGTTCGTCAACGACAAATATAGTATAACATAATAATATACATATGTAGGTATAAATATGACTAATAAATATACATATAATATAATATTACAGCCGAGGCCCCGCATGTGTCTAACGGCCAATCAGTTCTAAAAAATTTCGTGAAATTTTCAAGAAGTATATTCAAAAAAATCCCTCCAAAAATTCGCACTTTGAATAAAAAAATAAGTTCCGTGAATTTTTTTAATTTCTTCAAGATTTACAAAAAAAATTTAAGCCTCTTCCCATCTTATTCCATAGCTCCTTCATCTGATGTTCACAATCCTTCCGGGATTAATTTCCACCATTGAATACGTAACGAAAACAAAAAAAAGGTGTTATTGATTTCTAAAACTGACATTTGAAGTTTCGATACCCCAACCATTTTTTTTGCTTGTATTTACCAGAGCTTCGAACCGGAACTGAACCGAAAACCGAAAACCGTAAAAACCGTTATTTTTGGCCAGAACGAAAACCGGAACAGAACCGAAATAAAAATATCGGTTTTTACGGTTCAGTACATGTTAAAATACGCGCGTTAACATGATCTTATTTCCCACTTTAATTGTCGTTCGGGTACCATAAAATATTCTAAATTATGGTAGAAAAAATTTGTTTAATACAAATATTTTTTTTAAATTAATCCCTCGGAGCTGAACCGAAAACCGAAAAAACCGGAACAACCGTTTTTTTACGGAACGAAAACCGGAACCGAACCGAAATATATTTTTTTACTCGAACCGGAACGAAAACCGAAACGAAAAAAATAACAGTTCGAAACCCTGGTATTGACAAAAAAATCATTAATTATCAAAACTAAAAAAATGTGACATTTTCACTAAAAAATTTAGTTCATTTTTGGTAGCGACAAGGAAATATGTTTTTTAGTAAACTGGACTGATATATGTTTCCTATAAAATAAATGCAAGTTTTTATAACACACCCTTGCCAGAGCTGCATTAGATAGAAATATACTTTTTCCCACAATGGCTTTTCTCGGTCCGTTACTCCCCTGACGGCCAACGTTTCAGCGTCCCACCCGGGTGACATATTCGCCGTCGCCACGCATCGCGAACCTGCGTAATTGGATTATCTGTGAATGTCTTGCCGACATCTGGGGAATTTTCCTGGGATTTTCAGACAGAGGGTGTTGTCTTTTTTTATGGACGGAAAATGACGGAGATGATGTGGCTTCAAAGTTTATGTTGAACAAATATAATGAGATGAAAGTTTTGTGGGGAACAGATAATTTTATGTGGATTTGATATTAAATTTCTAGTGGAAAATATTTATTTCATGAAAAAACGACCTATTTTTTTTTTAAATTAAACAAGTACAACTTTATACTAATACTATAAATGCGAAAGTGTGTCTATCTCTCTCTCTGTCTATTACCTTTTCACGGCTAAGCCGCTAACCGATCTTGATGAAATTTGACAGGAAGATAGCTTACATCCTGAGGAAAGACATAGCCTACTTTGTATTTTGAAAAATTTATTAGATAAAAAAAAATGTGTATGTGACATTTGTATGTATGTGCAACCTGTTTTATCGACTATAACAGGAATATGTATTACCTAATCTTCTACGTTGGTGACAGCTTATATCTAACCTAAGTTCTACGTATCTCATTATACATATTACGCGAACGAAGTTGCGAGTAACAAAAAAAAAAAACATGAATTTTATCCGATATTTTTAAGAGATTTAAAATAAAAATATGAAAAAAATATAAACGCAATCAAACAATCAAATTCAATAATTTATATTATAATCGAACTAATAAAAAAATATCTAGCAAAAAATTCACTGGGAAGTTTTTTCAAACAATATTGTTAAACTTCCATTAGTTTTATGATGACTTCACAAGCAGAGTGGAAAAAAACGCAAACGATTTGACGGAAACTGAACAAAAATAACAAATTTGTTTTCTCTTTCAATTTTCATAGCAAAGTGTGAGTGAATATGACTTAGCAAAATATGAACGAAAATATTTACAGTTTAAAACTGTCGATCGTTTACTAGCCTACTTTTAAAACACATTACAGACTTTTTCACTGAAATAAAATGATTCAAATTCACATTTTATTATACCGAATCAATGATCGACAAACGAATATGTAACTGACGAAATAATAGTATCAGATATGCAATACCCTCTAAAATCACTGTTTATACAAAAAGCCTATTCATTTTTTGACAATACACACGAGGTGAAAAATATTTTATAATAATCACTAACTTTTTAGAGAAATATTACTATTTGACACAGTATTCTTAAAAATTGGTATAGTTTAATTTAATTTTAATAAAAATTTAAGTATCGAATAGAAAAATGTACTAAAAATTCAAATGAAATAATTTGTATAGCACTTAACAAATAATTTAACTTAAGAATATTAATTAGTTGAATAAATCATGTAAATGATATTTACGAATTTAGTTAAAATTCCGTATTATAAAAGTTACAATGGAGATTGTAAATGTTACTGAATTGGCAGTAATATTAAATTTTTGATAAATTAAAATTTTTAATCGGCAACTGTAATTTTTATTAAAAAATCGACTCCATTTTGCTCCGTGCAGAAAGATTATATATTATATACATAGGTTGCATTATTATCAGTGCCGGATTAACCACGTAGCAGTAATGATTGATACGGGGTGTCCAAATCTACAGTAATTAATAATTTAATTTTAGGGTTTCCAATCTTGATTTGATTTAATAAAAAAATCGATTTTTAAAGCTCCGATTTTTGATTTGATTTTTCTAAATTCGCTCACCCCCCCCCCCCCCCCCCCTCCCTTGCGACATCACTGCCAATGGCCTCTTTATAACATTGACTTAATCCGGCACTGATGAATATACCTATATTTGCAAAAGTACTTGCATTTGACACATTTTCTTTTACGCATAAAAGAGCAATTGTGAATATCTTTTGATATGCATACTTGTGCAATCACTTGTATATCAACCAGTATCAAATATCAATCAAGTATCTAAATAAAAGAGTTCTATTCACGTAGTTCTTTTCACATGCAATACAAGAAATCTTCTTTCTTCCAACTGTCATCAACTATACTCCACATTTGTTCTTTTCAAACAATACGCTACTGAATGCACAAACGATAATAACTAATAACTGTATCTCTAGAAAGAAACATAAAGTTGAAAAGAAAAATCATATTGCATTTCCATTTTCCCGTTGGGTTCAGCAAACAGCGAAAACAAATGTCAAAATCTGCATCGATATTATCATACTTTGAAATTTATTCTGTCTGAGGATTCTTCTCAGCCTAAAGGGGAATCCGAATTGAATAGGCGGAGAGAAACAAGTGTTTCGGGTTACTTTTTAGTGCTTGGATTTGTTTTTTTTGTATATTGGTATTTGGGGACTTGGTAAATCATTTTAACTAGTGAATAATTTTCATATTTCTTAGTAAATAGAGAATATTGATTAATATTAACGCTATTATTCTATTATTTCATATTTTAAAATCTACTGTGCAGAATTAATTTGTATGCAAATTAAGTTTATTAATTTGTTTACCAATGTGTAGGATTAAAATATGGAACAAAGGAAATCAATGTTATTGAAGATGCATGCATATATTTATCCTTTTCTATTTGTTTTGAATTTCATCCTCAATTTGGATTATACATAATAGAAGAATATAATAGAATGAAATTTATAAAATTGTAAAATAATACAAAGCATTATACATATTTCCTGCTATTTGTAAATAGTGTGTTTATGGCAAACTTGAACACGAAATTTATAAATAATGATAAATTTGCAGTAACTTTCAAATTTACAAGAAAAAATATATAAACGAGTTTGTCAATAAAGCAGTAGTAAACGATTTTTTAATAAAATTCCTGAAATTTTAAGAAATCGATCCATCAACAAATTTAAAATAGAATTAAAAATCTATTTGCTTATATGATGCTGTCAACACAGACTTGAAAAATTTATTAATATACTCTGTATGTTTGTGTGTGTTATATTTATTTATTTTTCTCATTACCAATACTTATTTTATATTTCTTTTGCAATTTTCGACCTATTGTGGTTACACAAAAAATATTATTACTATTAATAGAAACTGGAGATGAAATATTTGTATGTATCTAAAATTCTACAGTACATGGATTTTTGAAATATAGTTGGTAATATATCTTATTTTAAATAAAGAACACGATGGAAATAAAATATATACAAATACGAATTGTACCTTACATATAAGAACTTCACATAGAAATATCATTTGTATAATACGGGATCCCGACATCAAAAAAAGGCGAGCAAGTCTTTATCATGCATTCGGTATGTCTCCATCCCCTTCACAGAAAATCACGAACACGGAAATGGATGGAATTTTCCCGTGAAAAGATATGAAGTCTGAGATTTTCTGTATGCTTTGTGAAATGATTTTATTGGCGATCGTTCGTCTTCAGCCGCGTACCGTTTTTTAGATCATTTGTGAAAGAGAAACTGGTCGATGCTCATCCCGATAATTCATTTGCGCAATAAAACGAAAGTCTGCTTCAGTGGCGCGCCCGTAAACCCTTTTCAAGTACTCAAAAGTCTACCCTTAAGATAGTTGCTTGTTCTCTGATTTTTCTATAGGATAAAAGAAAATTTCGACAAAGCATTTTACGTTATTGATGTGTAAACATTTTTATATAGAGTTAAATCGTATAGGCTAGAAAGGCGCATACGTTATTCTCTGTATCACGAGATACTATCTCATTATTATTATTAACTTAAAAACTAGTTGACCGATTTTGATGAAACTTGCACCATCGTGTTTTTTTTTAATTTCAGAAGTGCTATATTAGGGTACATATAATTACGCTATCACTCAAAACAGCTAAGCAGTGAACAAATTAGCTGCGTAAAATTTAACCGTTCTCTTGCCTAAAATATAATAGATACATTAAAATTATGCATTTTTTTGTAGAGTGCCATTAGTTATACAAAAATATAACTTTAAAAGTCACTGCAGACGTTTTTTTATAAAAAATACACCACGATTAGTCTATTTTTAATTTGCATTATTTCAGTATATAAATAGTAGGTACTATTGCCTTCAGAAGTCGTCTGCCACCGTAAAGGCCAGTATCGCTTACAACATATTCAAAAATAGAAAGACAAACCATATTTATAAGTATACTAAAATTCGGAATATCAAAATGTATTGCTACAAAATTTACGTATAAAATTTTCAATAGATTACATAATAATTTAATCGCACAAATATATATGAGTACTATAAACGATGAGTATTTTTTTATCTAGCAAATTAGTTTCAAAATATGTGTCTTTGTTTGGTACATGGAGAAATGATTTAAATATTATAATAATCAAATGGGAGGAGGCTACTAAGTTTGTAAAAAGCGAATATGAATGAAAACTGAAAGACCACTTCATTTACATTACAGTGCAAGTGCCCTGTACCCATAATTTTTTTAACTGTTATATATTTAGGTTTAAAATTCATATTAAGACAAAATAAAAGTTAATATTTTCACTGCATTTTTTTTTTTTTTTAATTTACATGAGACGCCACTGATTTTCTATCTACTTTCCAATACAATAATCACACCAAAGCCATCTACTATTTTTTCACAGTATTTTCTTTATGGCTGTCCCACCACTGGCTGGTTTTTCTCCTTTCAATCCATTCAGATCGAAATATTATTTCAATGACATGGATTGTTACCGGCATTCCTTTGTACCAAGATCTGTGTGCGCGCGCGTGTATTTATATAAGGATAACATATTCGAACGCTACGCATCGTGGAATCATATAATTGAACTATTTATTAATGTCATCGAGGTCCCGAGGGAGTTCAGGAGAAAACCTTATAGAATCACGTAGACTTAAGTCACGTCTTATTGCGTTCGCCTTTCACAATCGGCAATAGTTTATTGAATGTAAGACGTTTAATTTAATAATTATTATTCCTACGCCATTTTCTGCTCTACGAATGTTTTAATTAATGTAAATTGCTGAAACGAAAACATTTGTTTATTTTGCATTTGGATTTTTCTAATTGAGTTTACGGAAAATTATAAAAAAATAAACAAGTGTTTATTCATAAATTATACTATTTTAAACAGCTGGAAAACGCAAAACTGCTTGAAGGCAGTGTTTTTACTGGAACTTAACGAAAATTAAAATTTATTTATTTTCTTTAAATAATTGTTTTAAAATATAAAATAATAATATCTCGACCAATAATTTGCTACTTATAATAGTGACTTTTTAAAAGGATATTAACTGCAATGTTTAATAAAACGTTTGGTTTTGTGTGGCCCGCGGACACATTTGAACACATCATATTTAAAAATAATGAAAATTATTATTTATAAAGTAAGATTTTGAATGAAATGAAATATGACTAAAAAAATTTGATTTAGGTTTCGTTAAAAGTACGTTTTTTGTATAGAAAAAGAAGAGAAAAGTTGACATTTTCAAACCGCAGGTCTGTATCTCAAACCGTTTTCGAGATATGGTCTCTCAAAGTTTCAGTTTTTTTCAAAATTTTGGGGAAAAATAGCCGTAACTTTTGAACGCGTGGTCGGAATTGATTTTAGTTGAGGGATTTGAAATCAGCGTGTCAAAATCTATATAAAGACATGTATAATACTTTAAAATCCGACAAAAAAAATTTGGTCAAAAATCGACATTTTTCGATTTTTCGAAAAAAAAAATCCGAGTTTTAAGGTATTATATATGTCATTATATAGATTATGACACGCTGATTCCAAATCCGTCAATTAAAATCAGTTCTGACCATCTGTTCAAAAGTTAAGGCCATTTTTCTTCAAAATTTTGATAAAACTGAAACTTTAGTTTTAGCATATGCTCTATTATTGCGATATTACAGCAATAAAGAAGTAATCTGTATCAATTGAATTGAATATATAATATATAATTATCAGTAGTGTACTATTAATGAAATTGTTTTATGTTGAAATACAAATACAATAACAATAAATAGATAATCCCATTGCTAACCGCATACATATAATAATACTTCAATAACAATTTCATATAAAGGAGAATATTTTACACAAACACATCATGAACAACAATTTACAAAAACAATAATCCCTTTATAATAATTACGATGATATTCATTCGTGAAATTTCCAAACGATCAAGTTCTCTGGTTCCCGATATGAAATTAGATTTCACTCAGAACCAAATTGCGAATAAAGTATAACTCGATTCTAGTACAAATTAAACGAACCGAATTCTTTATTGCCCACTGCAACATTCGGTGAAACGTTTACGCCGCCTTATCGTCTTCCACTAGATTTGAAATGATTCAATTGGTGTTAGGGAGGAAAGGCAATATTCAATTTCTGATTATCATGCACGTGTTGGTGCTGGCATGTGAAAGAAAGAGGGGGGTGTAGATTTTGGGGTGCCAGGATATTAGAATGGGGTGGAATACTTTGAAGGTTGCTTTATTGCCTATTTATTTTATTGACTATTACGTGTCTTTCCGACAGAAAATGTTCGTTCGTTTTGTACAAAATGAATCCACGAGATTGGTATTTTTTTTACGAAATCATGGAGATTAGAAGATGTAGTAAAAGAAATAAAGTTAATTTTAAATTCTGCGGGCTGAATGAATATGTGATCGAAAAATATATTGAGTGAAAATATTTATTAATAGTAAAAATTTATTTAGAATAGATTTGGTGTTAAATCAATTGTATTTTTCAAATTATTGAAGTTAATTTTAAAATAATTCGTCTTTGCTTCGTCAAGCTTTATCTTAATTTAAAAAAAAGACGTCCGTTCGTTATATAAAACTTAATTATTGACAACTAATTAGTTACGTAGACTGGATCCGATTTCCAAGGCGCCTTTGTGTGTATATAGGCGTCTTTACATAGACACTGTATGAAAGAAACCGCAAAATTAGGTTTATCACGTAATAATTCCACATATAATTACAAATTAATGATTTTCAGATTTTTTCTTTATACCCTATAGGTTTTGATGATCAGTGAGTCAGTCTCTCATTGAGTTTTTTTTTTACGAATTATTTGTTGGTAAAATCTCTTCTAATAAAAGGACTATGAGACTGTAGACATAACAATTAGTATTTGATTTAATTTCAACTTAATACCTCTAACCGTTCTGAGAAAAACGGTCTTAACGGACAGACAGACGTCATATATAGAATACCAACATAAACTCATGAAATAAATTATACGATCAAAATGTTTGTACAAAAAGACATTATTATATGTACATCGAAAAAATTTAATAGATTGAAATATATAGTTTTATACTTTTCAATGATTTTGACACATTATTTCCTACAAAATTATGAGAATTCAAAAGCATTTTGAAGCTGACACTAACAATAAGATATTAAGAAAGTTTACAAGTTTACTCTGTGATAAATAAATAAATTTCCAACTAGTGAAAATTTTATATTTGAAACTCTTTAAACAGAAATTTACATCCTCTAATTATTTATTTGGTTAGTAAATATAAAATCAACTAAACCGCATTTTACAATCAACTTTGATTATTTGTGATGTAAATAAATAAATTATTGCAATTGTATTTTGCGCATGCGTCCAACAAGATGGCGCGCGGTTGGTGAGACTTTAATTAAATAAGTGATCCATCCGGAAAACACTGGCAGATGCACCAACGTGAGTGTTTACATCCGGCATTATTATCTTCATTTTGTGAAACTACATAAATGAACAGTAGGAAGTCTTGGTTTTGTTACACCAACGTCAACCGACGTTTAAAAAAAAACGATAAAGTTAGTTACAAACGTAATCCTATATTTGTAGCTGTTATACAAGTCAAAGCGACTATCAGGATATTCGTTATATTTTGAAATGAAACTATTAATTACACAGGCCGACATCATTTTTGGTGTCTCTACTTAAATAGGTCATTTCGGAGGCTTTTGACGTGCTGAACCCGAATCCGTCACCCGAATTGCTCCATCAGGTCAGGTTTTTGATATAACCTAACCTAAAAATGTCCAAAATGACAATTTTGGTAATATTTAAGAATTTATTACCAAGTAGGTAATTTTTTTCTAAAGTTTTCGTTCATGGTAAGAAGTAGTACTATCTTTCCTCTTTAAAATAAATTTTTACTTTCTACGATTTTTTTTCACCGAAATAAACCGGTATTTTTTTGTAGGCCTGTGTTATTATTAATATAGAAATTATAGGAAAACGAAAAAATCATTTATTCATTCATTATTGTAAATCAAAAGAAAATTCCCTTGGAGAAAATTTAATATTCACAAGTGACATACAAACATACAAAAATGTATAGTTTTTGCTTGAAAAATATCAAAAATGTAATTAATCACCAGATATTACGGGACCTAAAATTATCGGAATTAGAATTTACGGGGTACCCCTTCCATCACAATTCCGATCTAATGAAATGAGACGGGAATAGCTTTCTCTCTCGCAAACTTTACTAACATAACCCACGTGATACTCTGGTGGTAAAATTGAAAAGTTATCTGACAGTTCATCATTTGTAATATATGGCGTCTTCAGAAAAAGATATATTTGAGTTTTATTTGAATACTAATGTAGGTATTTGATTACATATTGTTTTTTTTCGTCTGTTTAATAACGTTGGACGTATATTTCCATTTATATAATTATGAAACCACTTTAATAACTATTTTCTCACCGTTGGCGCATGCTCAATGAAAAGATGGTGGGAGTGAGGGAAACAACTTCTCCTCCAATGTAGGGGAATTCGAACTTAAATTGTTCGAACTTATAGAAGTCAAACTGTATGAGTAAAGTAGGTCCAAAAAAAGCTATTCATGATTCTGACAGAGTCTTGGGAAGTTGAACTTGATATAGAAGTGAAAAACAAGTAGATAATAATATGCATTTATATATGTACGAGTATAACTCAATTAACTTGAGCATCACTCATATCAATGAGGACAATTGTTTTACGGTTTTCCTGTTATTTACACATTTTATTTTTATTTAAATTAGTGCACTTTTTTAGAGACCGGGAGGGTGGCAATTGCCTAGTGTGATTTTATGTGACGAGGGGGTGAGAAGGGATTCAAACAAATGTGACGTGACGTTTGAAATACCTACATCAATTGTAATTATATATTTTTTGACAGTTTTCTTACTTTCTGAACTCGCAAATATCATAAATAAATTTGTAGAGAATAATTTAATCAATTATGGATGGACCCTTATGAGTATGGGGTATAATTAATGCATGTAATTAATATGATGCGATGATCCCTTAATATATGTACAATTCAATATAAAAACAAAGCCCTTTATCCACATATATGTACGTATAACTTTAATCAAAAATAATTACCTATAGTAACCACAAAGTATGCTCCTATAAAACACATCATACATTCGAGATAGTGTGACTAAAATTCCAAGCGTGTATTCTTATCGAGATTAAATATTATATTACACCTAATAAGATAATACTCACAATGAGAGACAGTATAAAGTAACAAAGTCTGAGCAGATGTTCTATTAAACATGTTCACTACCTAGCACACACGCACATAATAATGTTTCCATTTTCATTTAATCCGCCATCTAAACACATACATAGACGTATAGTAAACAGCAGCGAGTTCGCTAAATCACGGACACCTGTGCGTACGTCACACAGTCGTGGTGCTCGAGTGTTAATAACCACGCATGGATGCCCCGCTAATCAACCCCGTGTGCGCATTAAGTGTTAATCAAGACTCGAACATCATAAACGGCGTCGGGGTGCGGATTTAAATCTCAACGCTCACTCGAAACCTGTGGAGACAGTTTTGTGCACAGTATTTGATTTCTGATTTTTAAAAGTTTTAAAAATGTGAGAAATATAAGTCTAAAAATTGGTACACGCCTTTATTTTTTGTCATTAAAAAGTCGAAGGCGCAGTCTTATCAGCTAATTAATTTTTAACCTAGCAACGTTTTTTTTACTTCCATGTTCCGAAGGAAATGGAAGTATTGTAATACCATCGAAAAATCGTGTCCGAGAAAATGACAAATTCTGATTGTACTAACTTCAAAACGTAAAGAAAAGTTAATTTCCGCATGGCGGCTGTGCGTGTGTCTGTGTGTCAGGATGTAGATTTTTTTTTCGTTCACGATAACTACCGTAAAAATGCACCGATCTAAATTATTTTTGGGGAAAATGTTTGTCTCAGTGAGTACTCCAGACACATTGATTTTGGTGCTAATCGGATTAGGGGTTTTGGAAATATTCGAAATTTTGTAACTTTTTTCGTCTAAAAAGTGAATATTGCGAATATTATCTCACTAATTTTGATAAGATTTGGTACATTTGCAGTTCAATTGAATCTAAGGGACATTTATTATTTGTACGTGCCTAAACAGCCGTTAAAGGGGTGAAAAACACACTTAAAATTTGAATTTTAAATACTAATATGTCATTAATTCATGTTGCCTTGGAAACAAATGCAACTAAATTCAAATTGTCAAATTAGTTTTTCTACGAATGTGAATTATGTTTTTGACATTAGAAAACTAATATTTATGTACAAATGGAAAAAGAGCTGTAACCGTTGTAAGTATATATGTTTTTTTAATGTATTACGATATGTATATTCATAGTAGTAGGTTATATAAATAAAATATTTAAAAAATGTATATTTAAAAATTATTTAAAAAGATAGAAAGAACATGGAAGTCATGTATGGTTCTCCATACCGATATTTTTTAATATCTCTCTATCTACCAATTAATTTTATCGTAAAAATAGTTAGTTGTAAAAATGAAAATTCTCTTCAATAAATAATTTCGCAATATCTGCTATACATATTAGAATATTCTCTTTTTTTTTAAATAACTATTTTAATGTCAGAGATATGAAAATATTTAAAAGAAAATAACAATTTTTTACTATAAAGTGCTGACTGAAATATAAATTTAAAAAAAATTATTTTATAATTATCATTTTTGATAGAACAGAGCTATACAAAAAAAAAGTACGGAGCCAAAAAAGCAACCTACATACATAGTATTGATCGAGCATAGTCGAAATCCAAAATTTGGATTTTTTTGCTTACGAGTTTTTTTTTATTCGAGCTTGAATTTTTCCAAGTTGGCTAAACCCAAAATTCAAGCTCAAATAAAAAAAAATTGGTAAGCAAAAAATTCTAAATATTTGGATTTCGACTATGCACAATACTATATAGGTCGCTTTTTTTGCTCCGCACTTTTATTTTATTTTTTGTGTAGCTGTGTAAAGAGTTATTTAAGAAAAACATATTTTTGACAACTGTAAAGGTGTCAAAATTAATTAGCTAATAAGACTAATTTGTGTGTACTAGATTGTTCAAAATAACTGAATTATTTTAATATTCCATTATTTATTTTAAAAAATCTGTCCAAATATTCATTTCTAGATCAATTCAAACAGAGATCATAAATGTGTATTGTTTCAGTAAATGCAAAAACACATATTCATGTCTCATAATACTCTAAACAAAGAACCAAGCCAGTATGTAACAAGCTTAATAAACCATACCCGTCACATCACACAGCGTGTCTGAAACCGCCCTAGCGAACCTACTAACATTTCTCTACTTTGTGTTTCATACCGCCTTAGTGCTTCTGCTTACTCAAACAACTGCTCTATGACTCCCTCTTTGACTCTTTCCTCTACCAAAAACCTCTCATTAACGTCACGCCATTATTGTGCAAGAATTCACATTTCTATGCGTGTGTATTTGCTAGATTTAGAAGGTGGAAATTATAACTCTAATAGTATTATATATCATTTAAGAATATGAAGACAGTGTATACATAAATTGCACAGTGTATAAACGGAGAACTATAATTATTCTGGAATAAAATTATGATATACATTTTTAATAAATACCTTTCAAGGTGATTTTGATCTTTTGTTGGGATAGTAAAAATCTGGTGTGCTTACCTGAAACAAAAAATATACATTTTAAAATAGAAATACTTCAATTTTTATTGCTACGTTCAAACTTTAGGCTAATTGTATCCAACCTTTTGACAATCGTTTTAAAAAATAAAATAAAATTTTTTAGATAGCTTTAATTATGTTATAGTTACATAGCAGATATTGTTGTGCAAACAAATAGAAAACCCATGCTCGTTTATAATTACAAAAGGATGCAATTTAAAATGCAGTTCATAACGAATCCTTGGTCTTTTCGCAATAGAATTGAATATAACTGGTTGAAACAAAGGTTTATACATATATATATTTTAATAGTTGAATAATCTTGAACTAGCTGTGCCCGCGGTATCGTTCGCGTTGACAACGGAATTATTGTTATGGATTTAAAAATATATATAATTGAATTAAGTATAAACACGATTAGTTATTATTGTAATAATAACGAATTAACACCTAAATTACCTAACAAAAACGAACCAGAACAAAAAGTACGAATAATTTTTGTTCTGTTTAAATTAATTATTGAAAATAAAATAAACAATTGACGATCAAAAAAGATAACTTATTTAAAGTTATTTCATATACTAAATGACCAAAATTGATGCTGTAAAGGACAAATTATATCTACATTAAGTACTTATGACGATGAAATCATTTATTTCGATAAGGATTAATGTTTTGCAGGTCATAATTTTCTTAGTAACATAAAAGTAGTCAGTGTGGCTTAAATATAAAAGCTAGATTTTTTGATTCTACACAATTCTTTACTACGTTATTTTGTTTAATATTAAACGGTTTAGGCAGCATATTGCAAAAAGGCGCGCTGACGGCAAACTTTTTTTCCGATTTGATTTACTATTATCGTCACTGCTTATTCCTTACCTAACGTAACAAAATATATTATATCCTATAACCTGGCCAAAGAACAAATATATGAATTAAAAAAAAAACCGTAAATCCGACAAGTGGGTTTCGAGTTAGACAGACAGATAGAGAAACGTTGAGTTTTATATGACATTCTCTGCACCTTATATGTACCTACATATGAAGAAAATCAAACACAGTTCACGTATACGTACAATTCTATAGATTTCTGTACACCACGTTCGAATTCTATTCGTTCATTTGATATTATACGCATAATACATATGTATGTACATACTAATCTAAAGACAAGTCGGTAAACATTGAAAACTTCTTATCTAACTAGATCTAACAGACACTAGATACGTGTGCGTTATAGAACCCAACTAGCTCGGGGAATTATGCTATATATCTTACCTATGACTGGAATTGATTTACAGTTGTGAATTCAAAGATTTGATTATCTTCACGCCGGCAGCTGCTACTCATCTTACAAGGTAAATTATATCCTTGACGTTTACAGTAAGTGTGGAATAAACTTTAGACTGTATCAGCCATGATCTCCTCAGTACATTTATATACACGTAAAACCACGCTCGAAACTATGTATATCGAGAGCGAGACAAGATTGTCTCAAATTCAGATGAGACGAGACCGAAACGATGGTAACCAGGTTCGATAACCCTAGTTATAGAACTAAATTATTTCGACCTCAACAAAAATATACTATTGGAATTTGAGTATAGTCTTACTATTTTATAGTAGTAGTAAAATAATTTGACTTCGAATGGGGCATGTAAAAACCCGATAAAATAATTGGAGGTCCAATTTTAAATAAAATTTAACAATTATTTTTTTTAATATAAGTATGTTATCTAAATTAATTAATATTCATAATAAATAATAATTGTAACAGTAACATAGGATGTGGGAACCATTATTGTAGCTATTAGAAATATATTTTGTATTATAAACCATTATATTATATGTATTAAAATAAATTATTTATTTATTTTCATCTCAAATGTGGAATTTACAATAAATTCCCAATTTGAAATTGATTAGTCTCAATTTAAAATTAATTATTCCCATTTGAAATTGATTAGTTCTCAATTCTCCTTTATTATTATTATACACTTAACTTTCAAATTCCACCTTTTTATTTTCATTTGAATTTAAATAAATATTCACAACTTAAATACTTTAAAAAAAATGATTTACCACATGAAGAAACAAAAATTCGGGAAAACCCCGGTTTTACTGTTTTGGTAAAACGGTTCATTGGTTTCGGTTTTAACCGGTTTAAAAGCCCTACTACGAATCTCACGATTAGGTTTATAAACACCTAATTTAAAATTCGTTAAAAATAGGTCAGAACACTTACCCGCTACAAAACTTTTCAATACAAAGTAATAACCTATGTTTTCTAAAGATATTAATAAGCATCGTGTTAAACTACAAGCCCAATCACACGCCACATATACACAAATAAACGCCCACATACCAGTATACACGTTAATTATTATACTTTTCAATCGATTTGAGACTAACCACACATTGCTGGCACATAATCTACTAGATTTTGCACGAAAAGCAATTTCCAGGAACAGATTTAGTTAGCGAAAGCCACACAACTAAACAACTGCAATCGGGATACGTCGATTGTTTTTTGTTTGTTTGTTTAATTTATTTGATGTCAGAATGTTAAATGTCCATTACCGTTTCAAAATGTATTTAATTAACAAAAAAAATAATTTAAAACATTCAACATTAATTAACTTTTGATCAATACAACTTCACTATATATATTTATACATGTTTAAATAGCTCAAAGAAAAAACAATAAATCAAAATTAATCATCCTAATACCAGCCTTGACGATGAGCCCAAGCTTGACCTAAAATTGGATTGCCAGTGTTGATTTTTCGATATTGGTTTCAGTCTAGGCCAACTTTCAGAGTCACCTATTCTTTACCCAAGATTGGGCCAACTCTGAGCCAGCCTTGATGTGACAAGCCTTGGTCGAGTCTTGAACGAAGTTATCATTTTTATCTTGACCCAGTGTTGGCTAGCATTGGCGTTAGCCTGGGTCAACCATGGCCCCTTTGTAATTTCCTACATGAGTAATAGCCCAGGCTGTCCAGACTATCTAGTGTTTAAAAAAAGAATTTTTAGCTATAGGATTTATTGCAAATGTAACGTAGAATATTTACCCTGCAGATTGAATGTCAAATCGGGTGGTGTATAAAGACCTTAACTCAAACTAAGATATAATATTATAATAAAAAAATGTAATTACTAGCTGACTTTTTAACTATTTAAACTATACGCATTTCATAAATTTTTAATCAGTTCACTTGAATGTTCTCTTTCGTTAATTAATCCGGATTAACGAGGTTTTACTTCATTCCACCATTGCAACAGCACCGTTCATATTACGGATAATTTTTTCACATCTCTCGTAGATGCCTATGCTACGAACTAGATTCTAAGTTTCTTTTCAAAAGGAATCACGGATCTATAGTATTATGAACTTTAATAATAATATGTAGCAAGAACAGAACGCAGTTACTGTTTGTTACACCCCCTCCCTCTTCTGTCCACCCCGCAACGCTCCATTTTCACAGCCACAACATATCTCCTTTATTCAATATCGTAATCCTTGAGAGATATTTCCTTTTATGAAGCCCGTTGTACGCTGGCCATTCAGTTACCTTTTCTACAGGGGTGGTAGGAGATGATAAATATATAGAACTAATTAGATGTATTTTAATTATCACATGTAATATTATAAATAACTGTCTTATACTGTATATAGAACAAGAATACAACACAAATCTCAAATATAAAAATCTCCAATATAAAATGCTTATATTAAAATACCACATCAATTCATGTTTTTTTATGGTTACTATGTGGCAATATTTGCATAATATTAAGTTAGGTTTGTGCAGAAATATTTAATTAAATTAACAACGTCATAACCCAAAAATTGCTATTTTGTGTCTCCTGAAAAATCACAATTTTTGAGTTATGATGTTGCAGAAAATAGGCGATATGTTATGATTTTAAATCCACTTCCTTCAGTTACTTTGTCTTTATTAATGGTATTACATCTTCGATTTTCTATCAATCGCCAATTTCACACTTAAAAAAATCTTAAATAAGATAAAAAATCTAGCTTCTAAAAAACAATTAACAAAAAATACATTTAGTTTTAAGGTACTGGCATTAGTTATAGCCGTTATAAGATCAAGGTTTACTGTTTTTGTGATTGACGAGCTTCTTTTTTGTAATTCTCATGAACTCATGTTACTAATAAAACAAGTAACTTTATTTAATCAATTTAATTACCGTAAATATAGTTTGTTTTTTATATTATAGTCTTTTATTTTGTTTATATTTTTCTCCAGTAACGTAAAACCGGTAATGAGCACGTATTGATGGACACTTAAGTACTACGACACAAAAGATATAAAATAAAAAATCGTCAAATTTGAAACAATGTAAAGCATTTGTTATGATAATATAATAATATATAATATAAAATGTCCACCATTTTTACACCTATTGGCTGATTGTCTTCAAATCACGCTGTAAGACAGTTAAATGTATATAAATTAATATTCAGAAATGGTAGTAATCAAATATCAACAAATATTTCTAATTCAGTACATTTAATTAAAAAATAGCCATTACTGGGGTAATATTCAAGACTGGTGCAATTTAAATAAAATCAATATAAAATATTAAGTCCCAACATTGAATAATTCCCCTAACAGAACACGACGGTCAGTCTACTTTTCTAAATGAAACAATAACAATAAACGTAATTTTGTACATCCCTTGCTTGAAAAGGGCTATTCACTTATACATAAGCAGTTATGGTGAACGCATATATATTTGTGCACCACTTTCAATTTTCCCGGTTTCAATTAATACGGGGTGTAAATGGGCACATGCTAGATCCTGTTTAAGATTACAAAGCCCAGATTTTGCCTTGAGATGATTTTGTTACACGAATTTAATTATTATTGTGTCCATATTTTCTTATTTTATGTACGTACGCATATTTAAGAATTGGTTGTTAGTTATATATGTATGTATGTGCCTACAATATGGAAATTTTAATGGAGGAGGTAGTACCAGTGGTGGGTATATAACAAAATATTTATATACCTAAAAGTTGGTGTAATCGATTCTACTTTATGGTTATATTTATTACATATTATTCAGTTTTTTTCTGTGATATAAATTCAGTATAAACAATAAGTAAAAAACCACAAAAAATATAAATAAAACTATTTCGGGTAGAAATGGAAAATATATTAAGAGATATATGTATAACAATTTTTTACTAGACAAACTCATAAAACGAAAGAATAGAATTTCAAATTGTTTTCTTCAGCTTTTTGAGATCGTTCAGCTAGTTTGACAGGCAGAAGACATGAATAAATTAATGTTTGTTAAAACAGCAGCATTTCGATTAAAAAAATTATCTAATTTTTGAATTAAAATAGCAGTTTTTCGCCATGCTAATAGAAGAAACAAAATTTTAAAAAATTTACATTTTTTTACAGTCATTTTCAAGATCTTTTCATAGATATTTTTCTAAAATATGTTTTTCTTTTAGCGATCTTGATACGTAAAAGAAAGCTTGTCTTATTATTAATATGATGAAATTAATAAAAAATATAATAATTATTATGTGTGTTTAAAAATTAAGATCCCTTTAAAAAACGTATTTATAATACCGGATGTTCAAAATAAAACGTTACGAATTTTTTAAGTAATAATTTTATTAATTTTTTTTATCCGCCACTGTCGTATATGCCTGAATATAATAGCCATATTTAGAAAGGGAATGAGAACTCATAAAATCGTTTTGAGCTGTAAGGTAGTAGATTTTATATTGTATATAAATATCAATACATACTTTCATGCCTTTTATATAATATTCATAACGTTCAATATTACCAGTTGTTAGAAATTGTTAAAAACATCCTCAAGTATTGTCAATTTAAATAATATTGGTTTCTAATAATTATAATATGTGTAGGAAATACCTGTACTTTTTTTCATTCATTGAAAAAGTTTCTTGTCAGGTATATAATATAAATAAATATATAAGGTACTGGCACCAGTCTTGGATATGACCCCAGTAATTAAATGTACTGAATTAGAAACTACTACCATTTCTGAATTATAATCTATATACATTTAACTGTCTTACAGCGTGATTCGATGACAATCGGCCAACAGGTGTCAAAATGATGGACATTTAAACTAATTATTAGTATAATTTATTTATTAACTATTATATTATCATAGTAAAAAAAGACGATTCTTTTTTTATATATTTTGTGTCACATTACTTATGATTTTGAAATTATTATTTTTCGAATTATTTTTGAAACAGTGCGTATTAGTCTTTTTTTCTTATTGTTAAACGTTGTAAACAATAAAGTATTAAATACCTATAAAAAAATGTCGTAAAACCCATGGCAGATATTTTTTAATAATAAAAAGTCAGATAATACATACACAAGTATTTTCTCCAAGAAATAATCACCGTCAAAAATAATAAATAATTCATAGAAGAATATCTATGCAGCATCCATATTTTTAATTTTAACACTTTGCCTGCCATGAACAGCACCCGTTCTATTGTATTTAAACCATTAAGAGAACATGTGCCACCAACTACTGGTTTTAGTAATACTACATTAATTCTAATAAATTACCAGCTCCCACGTTACAGTTTTGTTATATGTAATTTTTTGTGAACTAATATAATACCTACATTTTAGTATAATTTGTGGTGGAATTTAATTTAAAAATTTAACTAGCTTTTAATGGATAAATGATGGATATTTTCTTACGTTTCAATAAATTAGTACAAGTACTTACTGTTGAAATTATTAATTATTATTGCATTGTTATCCATTCTGTTTATAATGTTTATATTCATTATATTCTTTTCATTTTTTTAAATTTATTTTAAAATATCAATTGTATTTTGTTTCCTCGCCAATATCTGAAACATACGAGGAGCTATGTTATTATTTTTTAAATATACATAGAAAAAAAGTTGTTCACCGATTTCAAATTTTTTCTTGATCTTTCCGTTTCCGTGTGTCTGTCTGTCTCCTGAATCCTTGTCACCTTGATTTGGATGACATTCTAAAATATATTTTTTTCAAGATATCTCAAGAACGACACATGTTACGTGAAACTTTTATTTTTTAAATTGTTGGTTTTCCATGTAATTTTTTTATATTTTGATTAGAAAATATCTAATATAAAATTTATTTATTAAACAAGCGTGCCCTAATTCAATTATCATAGAACCTAAACCAATTTTACAGCCTTAGGCTTTCGAACAAAAATTAAAATATTTTTTCATTATATAAATATACAGAGTCTACAAATTTTACATATTAGTATTAATTACATAGTTTATTAAAAAATAATAAGGACAACAACAAAAAAGTTGCATATGTTCGTAAAAAGCTAAGCTTCGAGAAGTACCTACAGCATTTCTTTTTATTGTTGTTGACATGTTTTACCACGAATTAAAAACCCTTTTTGAGTGTTCCCTGTAATGTGTAATGAAATTAAACGAGTTACAAAGCAAACAATCGAAAGCCTGAATATTGTAACAGCTTTCTAAAGGTAGATACACTGCTATATGTATATATAAATCATATATACTTTAAATATAATAGAAAGAAGACTGTAATGGATGATATTGATGACGGGAAGGTATATAAGTTTTGAAACTAGTTGAACATTGTCTGATATATTCCGTTCACTTTCATTGAAAAAATGACTTTCAATTGACCTTTCACGTTTTTGTACTATATAGTTACAACAGAGAAATAATGCATGTTATTGTACTATGGTAGTACCTACTTTGACTATAACGGTTGATCAGACTGTTAAAAATATGTAGCCGTAAATATATCTGTTATAAAGTTATAAAAATACAGGCACCAGTCTTGGATATGACCCCAGTAATGGCTATTTTTAAATTAAATGTTTTGAATTAGAAATAATTGATGATATTTGATTACTACCATTTCTGAATATTAATCTATATACATTTAACTGTCTTACAGCGTGATTTGAATAGGTGCAACTGCTTAACATTGTTTCAAATTTGACGATTCTTTCTTTTATATCTTTGGTGTCGTAATACTTATCATTTTGTAATCATTAGCAAGTGTCCATCACTGCGTACTAATTACTGGTTTTACTTTATCCATTACTGGAAAAAAAACATAAACAAAACAAAAGGCTATAGAGTTATTTGTTTTATTAGTTACATGAGTTCATGAGAATTACAAAAAAAAACAGTAAACCTTGCTCTTATAGCGGCCATAACTGGTGTCAGTACCTTATTCATATAAAACCTTATTCACATAAAAGAAAATATATTCAAACTGTAACCCCTAAAGCCTAGAAATGGAAAAAATCAGCTATTTTTTAGTGATTAATATAAAGAACACTAAATATTGAAACTTATAATTGTTTTAAAATTTACATAAATTAATTAAACAAGTCCTAAATAATAACATTCCCTAAATAAGATACTATCTTGTTACAAATCAACAAAGAGGCAGGGCCGGATTAACAACGTAGCAGGAGTAGCAAATGCTACGGGCCCCGCGTCTTTGGGGGCCCCCGCGACTTTCCGGAAAAATATCTGTTATTGGAGTCAGAGGCGTAAATGACCAATGAGAGGGGCAGTAGATTTTTTTAGTTGAATATAGTATATTTAAAAAAAGTAACGCGACTAAAAAAAAAAAAAGAGTCATCAGTTTTTAATGTATATTATATTTTCCATTATTTGTAAAAATTATCCAGTCCATATAGAAATTTTTTCAATCGTTGGTACCCAGAGTTTCACTCCCCCCCTCCTCCCCCGACGCCAATGCTAAGGGCGTCTTTATAACATTTGCTACGGGCCCCGCGCTTTCTGCAAAGAGGTCGTACAACTAGTAAATGGGCGCTATAAAAAATAATTCACCCGGTTTAAATTTTAAAAGAGTAAACATTAAACAAAACATATAAACAGTTCCAATTAGGCTTAATGCCGCTATTTCCTGATATTCAACCAGACGCGGCGAGAATTAAAGATACAGGAGCTTGATTATGACTCATAAAGACCTATATACTAAAGGTGGTAGTATTAAGAGACAACTATTATTGTTATTATTAAACCTTCATGAAACTTATATAGTTTTAATAAGTGTCGGTGTGTCCTTTAAACTTAATGTCAATTACAATATTGTTGCTAATCTATCAATGATTAAATGACCAAAATATGTTTGTAAAATAATACCAAATGGGGTTACATCTATTGTATTAACTAACAGTGGCGAAGCGTCCATGGAAGCAAGGGAAGAAGTGCCTCCCTTACTTTATGGGTAAATTGATACAAAGCTGTGTTTACAGTAAATAAATAATTTAAAAATATTTTTCGAATATTCATCTTTATACGCAAATCAAAAATTTTGACCAAAAATCAAAAATAGCATTTAATATTAAGTTACACGCTCAATTATAGAACTATAATACCACTACGTCTTATTTTGTTGTATTTTAGTCGATATTTGTATGACGAGTTGGAGGAAATTTCACTAAAAAATTTCGAATTTTTTATTTCGTTGAAAGTATGTTTATTGTATAGAAAATGACGTGAAAAGTTGTTTGTTTCAAACCGCAGGTCTGTATCTCAAACCGTTCTCGAGATATAGCCTCTCAAAGTTTTAGTTTTTTCAAATTTTTGGAGAAAAAAGGCCATAACTTTTGAACGGGTGGTCGGAATTGATTTTAGTTGACGGATTTGAAATCAGCGTGTCAGAATCTATATAATGACATGTATAATACTTAAAAATCCGTCAAAAAAATTTTGGTCAAAAAACGACATTTTTTTAAGGTATACCCCTTTGAATTTTTTCGATTTTTCGCGAAATTTTTTTTTTTCGAGTTTTAAAGTATTATACATGTCATTATATAGATTTTGACACGCTGATTCCAATTCCGACCAGTCGTTCAAAAGTTAGGGCCATTTTTCTTCAAAATTTTGAAAAAACTGAAACTTTGAGAGGCTATATCTCGAGAACGGTTTGAGATACAGACCTGCGGTTTGAAACAAACAACTTTTCACGTAATTTTCTATTTAATAAACATACTTTTAACTAAATCAAAAATTCGAAATTTTTTAGTGAAATTTCCTGCAGTGAACTTCAACTCGTCATACAAATATCAACTAAAATACAAGAAAATAAGACAGAATCATTCAGTTACTATATAAATATATAAGAATTTATTTTTAAAAGTAAAAGCTTGAACTTAAGTGTTTCATAACTAGTTTTTTTTGTTAATAGGAGGGGGAGGATTGACAAAATATGCTTCCCTTATTAAATATTTCACACCTCGCCACTGTTAACTAATTTTTGACAATTTTTTGTATTGGCTTAAATGATGTAGGTATAAACATGTTTGGCATAAATTAAAGTACTTTTACATTTCTATTTACCAGTGATATATTAATTAGTATCTAACGACCTTCTAATTATGGGGGTCCCTGAAAAATAATTGTTGAAAAAGGGATCCCTGGACTAAATAAGTTTAACCCTCTAATGCATTAATTTTTGAGACCCAATAGTTTCTGTCTATATTAATTTCACTATTTTTAACAAAATTTTGTGGCCGAAGTACTGAAGCTACAATAACGAAACTTACATCTTGTGCAGCCAAAATAATTCTTCTCAAGGCAGTGTTATGCAATTAGAGGAAAAAAAATTGTATGGCTGAAAAAAATGTCCGTCTTAAGGCGGGTTAGAAGGTGCCTTAAACGATTTTATAAAATTTGGAAAAAATCTTTATAACTTCTAAATATTACTAACAACGAATGCGTCTTTCAACTTATTTTCTATCTATTTTTATCATTTCAGTGAGAATCGATCCATTCAAAACATCCCTATGCACACAAACATGCATGTATACATAGTGAGAAAGTTGAACGTGGGTTCTTTCAAGCAAATCAGAATAAGTGGGCATTAACGGAATCACATTAGAAGAATGATTTTGACAACAGCGCGTAGTAAACATGAGCGTGGGTACGCGATGTTCACGCTCTGATGAACACGCGCGCCAGCTACCAAATGCTTCCAGACGTGCGTGTGTAACGATGACTGGCGGGCCTGTGACGTCACGGGATAAACAGTACAGGCTTTGTGCTACGAGGTCTTTACTAAAGATCTTCCATACCTGTTTGCACAATATTAATTAATTTTAAATAGTTATAGGAAACTGAAATATAGGTACTAATACTTAAGGGAGTGGTGTTATCTTATTTTGGGTCAAAAATCGATTTTTGATCATTCATGAAATTTTATTTTTCTGTAAGTAATTCTTCTAGAATAAGAAGAGGAAATGAATGATATGTTTTTGAAATTCAATTCTACAGGCTAAAAATTGGATAGTAAGTATCCACTCAATTGTTTTTATATTCAATTTTTATTATTGCGTTTTAATGTAAAAAACAAAATAAAATCTGTAACTCATATAGAATACATGTTTAATTTAGTTAGCAAATGGGTGTTAAAAGAAACTTTAAAATATATATTTTCACTGATTTTAATTTGAATAGTTAAATTAATGTTCATACATTGAGATAGTATCATATTTTTTTAATGAATTTAAAAATTACCATTATTCGGAAATTTGGTGGTAAAATGTTCTACCTTTTAAAACCCCATCATCGGTTTTTTGTAAAAAAATAAAGGTATTTATAATAATAAAATGTTGCTAAATTTGGAAAAAATCAAACCCATTTTTTGTGAAAAAGGCGTTTCAAAAATTTTAAAAAGGTTATGCCGACAAAAAAAGTTATGGTACTTTTTTGGATACAACAAAAACGGCAAATATATTTTTGCCATAAAGTTTATAAACCAATACATACGTTTATATATTTGTTACAGCTCTAAAGTGCATATCAAGTAAATGGAAAAATTTCTAAAAAAAAAAAACACCCATTTACCCCTCACATCCATTTTCCCCACTAACCCTACATAACATTTTTTTGCAAAGTTAAAAAACATTGGAGTTATAAATAAGGTAATAAAAATTATGGAAAACAAACGTGCTTTACTCAAAAACTCAAAACTATGACTTTCGAACTGGTTCCTATGATATTAATCTCAAACAAATTCATCCAATTCGATAAAAATTCTCTATTAGAACGATCCATGAAAAATTTATTTTTTTCAACTGATTAAAATATGGAAAAATTAGTGCAAAATCAAACATTTTTATTTTTCAAGTCACCATTTTTCTGTATTGTTTTATTAAAATGATTCTAATACGGGCTATAACGACATCCTTCCGGATTATAAAATAATTTTGTTTTTGCATTTCAGATGAACAAGGGGTAGAACCGTTACCTTAGAAACATCACATCCGGTTCGGATCTGAATGCTGCATCTTATAAAATATTAATTTTTTTAAAAGCTTTATTTTAAAAATACCATGTTATAAAGTTAACGATAAAAACACCCAGGGTGTTGAATTTTTTATAAAAAAATATCCATAACATGACCAGATTTTCAGTCAAAGTTTATGATTCATAAATATCTTTTAAAACGGGGTATTTATTGTTTTCATCTGACAATATTGTTTTAAAGAGAAACAATAGTATAGTTGGTTTAAGATTATATTCTAATAATATTAAGATACTACTGTTTTTTTTAAGTATGTAAAATAGAACTTATAATTATATATTGTAGTTATATATTTGTAATTAATTATACCTAGTTTCACAGAGAATTTTTAATATTATCGACATTATTTTTAATTTCTTCCATTTTAATGTTATTTATTATATTTGAGTAATTGGATATTAAAAATAATGTTTTTAATACACGGTAAATGAGATAACTTGCCGGAAGTGCTGTATTTATTGAAATTCTACACAAAAATTCTATACAGAGACGTTTTAAATACTAACTAATTGAAAAATCGACCCTTTTAAATAAATACTATAAAAATTATAAAATACATACATTCATGTGTAGTTTCAGAACTAGGTTTATTCAAAGTAATGAAAAAATATAAATACATGACAACGTGTAACAGTAATAGAGTACGAGTTACAGGCAAACAAGGTGTGCGAGTGCAACAACTACAGTCAGCGAGGACATAGTATATATTCTATATACTGCGATCGCCAAATTTTATCTAATTTTTTACTTTTAATTATTAACAAAATAAAAAATTCAATTTAATGTACATGTATTCTGCATATAAATTAAAAACTAAATTTTTCGAAATCAAAACTTTTTTTTTTTATTGAAAAAAAATACTGATAAATGAATAAAAAAATTAAAACTCCGGTTCTTCGTAATAGTTAACACATTTAAACATAGCTGACCATCAAATTGAACAGATTTTAATACCAGCCGGCCCTGTCGTATCTATAAAGAGTTACCTACTGCCACCATACATGTTTACATACATGCATTGAAGACTTACATTCAAGCGTGAACGAGACGATTTAATTTACTAACAGCTATGCCGCAGATTATGTACCACACACACACTGGAGTTCATCACTCAGCTTCTGGTCTCATTGTCAGCGCATCCCCGAATGAAATCATCACAATTGTGAACAGTTGGATGAACCGTGTTACTATCTCTGCATTCTATTCGTGTCTCTCATAAAAATCGCGTACAGTTTTACAGAAAACGCTTGGTTCGTGAAAATGTTGTTTGATTCTGTTTTGGGGTCTATTGTGTTTTGTGAAACTTGCTGTTGTAATTTTGTATTGATTTTATTGAAAGAAGAAAACCTAATATTTAGATTTTCCACGATGAGATAATTATAGAAACAGTCGTAAAAGATGAGATTTTGAAATAAAAATTACTACAAAATATTTTTTTAAAACAAACTTTTATGAAAAATGCACTAAAATAAATTTATAGCTAACACAAAATTTTCAGGGTAATTGTATGACTAAGACCATTAAAAGCGCAGGGGGTCATGAAGGCAATTGTATAGCTTTTAATGAATTTACCATATGTCTAACTCTTATATTTAAGCCACAGTGACTGCTTTTATGTTACAAAGAAAATTAAAAATATTTGGGTTCTGTTTACGTGGACTTATGACCTTTAAAACATTAATCCTTATCGAAATAAATGATTTCATCGTCATAATTACTTAATGTAGATATAATTTGCTCTTTACAGCATCCAATTTGGAAAATATAATTTTACACGATTTTCTCAGTAACTACTGAACGGATTTTATTCAGTTTTTCACTAATGGATATAGGTTATGTTTATGTGTATATAAAATAATTATAAGTGGGAAAAAAAGTCGTGGTGAACCGTGTGTTGTGGGCATGTTGGCCACAATGATTTTGTGGATAGTAACCCCGGTAACACCGGGTCTAATGCACAAGTTTGATTATAATTTTAAATAATACTTTAATTGAAATAACATACAAAAAATTACCTAACGTATACAAACGTTAATCCATGAATTTTAATCTAAATCTACTATTAAAAACCAACACGAATAAAGAATTTATACGCATACGTATTTGTGTATGTACTTCCATATGTTTACACGGTACTTATTTACATATTGTATACGTATTTACAGAAGAAGCCGCGTAAACACGTTCCGCAAATCAAAGACTGCAATTTGTTTAGTATCGGTTTGCAGTGACGCAGTAGGTACCTACATTACGGTGTTTTTTTTATTTTTATTTTTTCGGTCCCATTGGCCTATGTTTTGGTTTTGGATCAAAAGTTTATTGTCCCGAAATTATAGACTCATAGGTCAAACCTGTGAACGGCGGAAACCGAGTCTTTAGGTTTGATCTACGAGTCTGAAATTTTGGGACATTTAACTTTTGATCCAAAGCTAAAACAGAGGCTAAAGGGACCGAAAAAATATAAATAAATAAAAGACCCTAAGGTACAAATTATATACCAGATGCAGCCAACTTTTGTGATATGGACTACTTGTTTCTTCAAAATATAACGCGATCTAGCATTTCCTGCACATCATTAAAAAAAATCTACTATGAATGCCACTGGACAGCTTACTTAAGAAAAAATGAATGGGACATAAACTATAGATAATAATATTCTCTACAACTTTTTTTTAATTCGCTGCGTTTCCAATCGAAATGTATTAGCAAAAGTCAAGTCTTTGCTTGCGGACGACAATTCCAAAACCACTGATTTATATTGAATAATTAACGACTTATTACCTGTTTCATGGTTTCCTTATTGTAATTTATAAAGTGCATGGAATAAAAACGTTAATTCGTTTACGTAAAATAACATGTAAGTAAAAGCATTGTTTCCATAGACTCCAAAATTTCACAAAACACATTTCTTAACAACAACAACAAAGAAAATACAACGAAGAAACCATGTAAAAAAATCTACCCATCTAGAAACGAATAAAAGGAAATTTGAATAAAAAACTGCATCTTGCTTTTTCTATTATCATGCACACACCTATTTATAAAAATAAATAAAGAATGAACGACAAATTCCTCGTCATACAGCAACAATCTAAAATATTGTAAAAAGCAAAATAAATGTGGAGAAAAAATCTTTGTGACGTTGAGACAACGTCATGTAGAAGTTTTTACGTAAGTTCTGCAGCATCATGAACATGTTTTTGTCAGGACTTTTGAAAAGCATCACTTTTTATTGTGCGCTGTAGCGTAGAAAAACTCCTGACAAAATATATACAGAATTATTTCATCGGAAACGACGAAGGCATCTTATCTTTCATGCCGCCGTTGCGAGTGCTGTAGAAAATCAATAACGGAAAATCATACTTTCAACTGCAGTTAATTTTTAATGAAATTTTCAACTGGATTCTTCCAATAAAGTTTCTTCAACTTATGAACGTTATTTATTTTACACTGATTAAGTACTGTATTAAATCTGTTATGTAGTACCTAAAAATTAAATATCTGCCATGGAAGCCACGGGACTTTCTTATACGTAATCCTGACAGTAAATAGTGTACGTGATTCTTATTTTATTAAAATATATTTCTGACAACATAAACAAAAACTATAGACAATATTATTCCCTACATAATGTATCAAATGAATTTTTTGAACGTAATAACTTAACCGAAAACGGATGTTTACTCTTCTCAATTTTTGAATTTTCGAATTGTTTTTGAAATAAGAAAAAAATATTTAAGATAAAAAATGTCCAGTATGTTATTATCTATAATTTATTCCCCATACATTTCTTTCCAACATTTATGATTTATTTTTGAACGTAGACTTTCGCGGTTGTTCAATTCTACTAAACACTTCACTTTGGTCGAAACGTCAAGTTACAATACAGTGCAACGCGGAATAAAACCCAATAATCGAAAGTTTATACAATTTATAATTTAGTCAAAAATTTTTTTTTTTAAATAATTATTTAGAATCATCCACACTGTTCACTCTCAGTACTACGTATAAGAAAGTCCCATGGTACTTATAGCAAACATGCACACTGGCCAATGTATGTCCCATGACACTCATGATAAATATTTCTTCTCTTTTATAAACCATTTGAATTATAATTAATTTTTTTCTCAAAAATTTGTTTTTTCGAAAAAATGAATAGAACATTTAAAGATAATAAAACTATCTACAATTTTTAACTTGACCATTTTTCTGTAATTCGCACTATTTCGAAGTAATTTAAAAAAATCCAAAATCGACGTCAGTAAACATTCGTATCCGATTGAAAGATCGTTTTCAAAAATAGGATGTTTTCTTGTCAGACAAAAATTAATCTTACAATTTCACCCTTCTACGATTTGTGGTATTTGAGTTACAGCGCTTACAGATTGACAGACAACATGGCGAAAATAGTCAGAATGGATTTAAGGAAGGTCTAAATGGATAATTCCATCAAAATCTGGATTTCGAAAAAAATCAACTTTACTATACTATTCTTATATTATATTTCATATACATGGATGGGTATAAGAAAGCAAAACAACGGAAGTTGTTTAAAAGTTGAAATACATCATTTCATTTCCATGCAATGATTTCATGCATATAAATACACAAATTAACAAAAACACCACAACATAACTTAATCTCCTTACATTTTCAAACACTGATCATTAGTGTCTCCTGGGTAACGAATGATCAAGAAACAGAAACGTTTGTCCGTCTTTGATGTTTTCTATGAAAGCTTCTCTCGTGACTTCGGGATTATAGCAAGTTTACAGAGCCCATTACACTGTTTGTCCACACACGCACACTCAAGACAATATTATAATTACCTGACTAAAACATTAGTCCTTTAAATGTTAATTAAGTAGCAATTATACACAGTTCAACCTGAATAAACTGATCAAGGTGAAGGATCAACAAAAATTGAGCCATCTTATACTTTTGTTCATTTGCATCATCTAACAATAAGTTCATTTTATTCAATCATTAGAGCAATGTATAGAATAGATAAAAGTCTGAAATTTTAATGTAATATTTTGGATAGCTCATATATTTTACTAATTTTTAAAAATAATATTGGACGCATGGTTTTTGAGTAATTGGATATTAAAAATAGAGTTTTTAATATACAGTAAATGAGAGAACTCACCGGAAGTGCTCTATTTATTGAAAATTCTATACAGAAACGTTTTAAACACTGAATATTCGAAACTTCAACCCTTTTCTATCTATAAAAATTATAAAACACATTCACGTGTAGTTTCAGAACCAAGTTTATTCAAAGTAATGAAAAACTAGAAATACATGACAGCCATGAGCATGCTTGTAAAGAAGCGTGAAATAAATTATTCGTAATAGTAATAGAGTGCGACTTACAAGCAAACAACGTGTGCATGTGCAACAACTAAATTCGGTGAGACCATCCTACTGCGATTGCCTTATTATATCTAATTTTTAACTTTTAATTATTAACCAAGTAAAAAATTCCATTTAGTTTACATGTGTTTTGCATTTAAATTAAAAACAAAATTTGTCCAGATCAAATTATTTTTTTTTTAATTGAAAAAAAAAACCGGATAGTTCACAACTAAAGGGGTGCTAAGCCAATAACGTTAAACGTGTCAATATGAATTTATTTTCAATACATTTGTATAGAAATAGATATATCACCAATAATAACTATAATGTAAAAAAATTATAGCATTCCAATACGAAGAACAATTTAACTATATTTTGAGTGTATTAAATAGTAACTTTTGACGATACGTAAAAATAAAAAATAATTTCAACGACACAACATGAACCGTATAAAATCACTGACAACGAACTAATGTTATCTAAATTTTGTTTAGCTCAGGTCTTATAAATATTAAAATAAATGATTTTATTTTCAGAAGCTCTTGCCTTATACATACATTATTATACAGATGTATACAAATTATAAAAAAAAAGCATTGTGGTTTTATTTATATATGAATGTTAATAGTATCAAATACCACTGTATTCCAAATTTAAATAAATAGTACGCTTGACAGCCTTTTCACCAACTCAAGTGTCATCTTTATCTATTTCAAAATATACCCTTTAACCCGTCTTTGTCTTATATTAAAATTTATACCAGTCTACTTTTCAACAAGTTGGAAATGATGAGTAAATATACATAACATATACACCGAGTTTAGTTTATGTTGTTATTTGTATATCATTACAAATTAAAACATACATTATTATTATACGTGCAAAATGGCAATGTTTATTTAACAGAGCGATTCTCAACTTTTTTATGTTTAAACTCAGCATAGCCTACTCTTTCAATTTCTATCAACAATCGATTTGTGTTTCAGAATCAAAATATTTATCTATTTCCGGTAAAAGTCGGATTAAAAAGACTGTTTACCAGGCCAACATAAGAAACAAACAAAATTTAAATTTTTTCATGCGGCTATTTCCGAGAACTTTCAGTTGGCATACTTTTATAAAAAAAAACGTGTTTTTCAGATTGTTGATGCCTTGAAACGTAAAATTGAGGCAAATCAGTTTTCAACCCAACCCAATACTTTTCTTAACACAAACTTGATAAAAATAAAAATGGCTTGAAATTTTTTTAAAAGGTATATAAAAAGATCGAAATTTCTATACAAGAGCAAGAAATCAATAGAGTTTAAAGTCGAGTTTAAACTAGTGGCCTATTAAAGCGGTAGCGAGCCATTATACATTTATGCATTCTGCATCGATTACGTATTTAGAATTCTTTCAAGGCACGTGAACGTTGAAACTTTTTAATGGAAATTTGCAAAAGAAAGATTCGTTTTTCGAATGGATTTCCGCGCGCAGGATGTTTGCGTGTTTTTCGTCATTATAACAAACTCCGCTGAGGAATGGGCACATCCGTGTTCTAATCAGGACCGGCTCAAGGTTTTCTACTACCTTATTTAACTATGTTTTTACCATCCATGTTATTTTAGATATACAATTATAAATATAAGGTTCTGGCACCAGTTATGGCCGTTATAAAAGCAAGGTTTACTGTTGTTACTCGTGTTACTGATAAAACAAGTAACTCTTTATTTAATCAATTTAATTACCAAAGTCCGCAAATATAGTTTTTTTTTTTTTTAATTATAGCCTTTTATTTTGTTTATGTTTTTCTCCAGTAATGGATAAAGTAAAACCAGTAATGAGCACGCAGTGATGGACACTTGCTAATGATTACAAAATAATAAGTACTACGACACAAAAGATTTAAAAGAAAGAATTGTCAAATGTGAAACAATGTAAAGCAGTTTCTATGATAATATAATAATTAATAAATAAATTATACTAATAATTACTTTAAATGTCCACCATTTGGACACCTATTGGCCGATTGTTATCAAATCACGAGGTAAGACAGTTAAATGTATATAGATTAATATTCAGAAATGATAGTAATCAAATATCAACAAATATTTCTAATTCAGTATAATACATTTAATTTAAGAATAGCCATTACTGGGGTCATATCCAAGACTGGTGCCAGTATCTTAAAACGCCTATTTCAGCCAATGTTCCATTAAAAATGAATACAAACATTACACATGTTATTTTCTAGTTTTTATGTAAAACAAGTAAGCAAATGTTTATTTACAGATAGACATAAAATGTTTAATTGTACATAAAAAATTGTTAGTATGCAATGGTACATACGATATTATATTTTATACAGTAATATCTATATGAACTTTTACATTGCATTACAATATACAAGATGATTTACAATGAATGTAAAAAACTTTTTTTAAATACACATCTGTGTTTAAATTCGGGCCTGTATTAACCTAACAAACGGTCATGGTCATTGTAATATAAACAAACAAAAATATAATGCAAAACTTAAAAAAAATGGATTAATTAGATAGCACTAAAGAGCGTATTAATTAAAGGGCATACTAAAAGGCACACCTTAGTTTTTTAAATATTTTTCATGTTGATCATTTTCGGCCTCATGTTGCTTTTTCATGCTTTGACATTTTTACTTCATGTTTAATTTCATATTTTTATGAATTTCGTGATATTATTATACGTACATATAAATAAATATGAAAAGAAAGTTCATCTTGATAACGAATAAAATTTGTAATAAAAAGCTTGTAATTTTATTTTTCACATTTGTCGTCAACAAAATTTTTTACGTGGTTAACTTAGATTAAATGTACGTTCAAAATTTTACAAGTAGGTACTTTTAATCATTTTAAAAGCTTCAAGATCTGAATATATTTTCTGTTATAATAAACATTTGAGGTACGCATTAAATTAAGGTATGCATATTTTAAATACTTACTTTAATGATTTTATACACAATCAATATATCTTTTACAAAATGAAAACCACCATAATTTTTTATCACATTATCCGTGGTTAGAGAACAAGAAGCAAATTATACTATTGCTTCCTCGCAATATCGAAGATACGAGAAGCTTTGTGATCGTTTTAGAATGAGACAAAAAAATTGTTCTCCGATTTCAAAATTTTAAATTGATCATTCCGTTTCAGGTCAAGACAAACACTTTACATTTCATGTCTGTCTGTCTGAACCACTGAACCGATGAATTTGGTTAGATGGTTGAGTCTGGCTTGAGGACAGTCCCATTTTAAAATCGTGTGTAAGGGGAAGGGGTGACATTCCAAAATATTAATTTTTTCAAGATATCTCAAGAACGACACATGTTACGTGAATCTTTTTTGTAGAGCATTCAATTTCCTATAATATGGGTCTACGTTTGTTGTAAAATATTCCGTTACAAAGATTTTTCTCAATTTGCTTTAAAAAATTGTGTTTTGTTTTTTTAAATTGCATGATATTTACTTTTATATATTATTTTGACGTTTGCATAAATTTAGATTATATTGAAACTGTCAAAAAATTAAAAATATACAAAAGAATAATCAGGTGTGTCTTAAAAAAATTTCGAACTAATATTTTTTACTACCATTGGTGAATTTAGCATGAGGAAGTACTGTGCATTTACTTGGCAGATATTTATTTTATTTAAAATTTTCTGACAAATACATATATGTATATTATAAGTTAATGATAGTATTAACTACATGAATAGATTATTTTTAAAATTTAGATTGCTTTATTTTTGAAAAGTTTTGCTGTAAAATCTGAAAGTGGTAATAGTAAATGAACGAATGGAACGAAGATGCTATATTATTACTAAACTTTGTTATAATAGATATTATTTTTTATTAAAACATGAAAAATTCTTTTATATTGTAAAAATAAGTAGATAATTTGCTTTTGTACGACTTTTCTTTCTTTGGATTGTTTTCCAAACTGTGCATTATAGAATAAGAAAGTGTATATAAATAATTTTTTGTATTCTTTACAATATTACTTCATTATAATTTTTTTCACATAGTGACAGAAGAATAACTAATTATTATACATTTATTATTATATAATTATTATAATAATTATTATACATAATAATAGCAAAATATATTGATTAAATATATGAAAAAGTAAAAATAGCCGAAACTAGTTTCAATTGACGTATTTTAAAATAATTAATTGGAAAGAAAAAAAACTTAAATAAGTACCGCATTTCGTAAAATTTGACAGACCCCCCCCCCCTGCCCCAAAGTTTTACGTAATTAATGGATACTCCTCAAACACTTGTTTGGGTGCACAATTCCTTCATTTTCTCCTACACTATTTTTCGTACAGGTTCACAAGATACAAAAATTTATAAAAACGTTTCGGTATGATATTTGAAAATAAATTGTAAAATATTTTACTTTGTTTTATCAATTTGTTTATGACTAAAAAAGGATACAACGCCTAAAAAATCCTATCTAATAAGAAAAAAGGAACCGTCCACAAACACAATCTATATGTAATTTAAATAAGAAATACAAACACGATGTTTAATCTAGACAATCTGAATCCTGGATTCGAGAAAATATTGAAAACACAAGTAATATTTACCAATTTATTGAAATGTAACATATTGCAACGGCAATCGACGCGGCTGAATTTCAACTATGGTAAAAAACGCGCTGAATCCAGGAAATACATTCTTTTATACAAAATGAAATAATATTATATGTCATGCATACGAAACCAGAAAAAGCACTGTGATTTTTTACAATCGTAGTCATATAAAATAGAATATCACAAAATACTTTATTGTTTTGTAGAAAATATCAAACGTAAAACATCAAATTTAAGGAAACCTTTTATAATGATGGTCTTTTATGAAGAATAAACAAATCGTTAGTCTAAATCCTTGTATAAAAGTAAAACGGAATGCAAACACAAGTGATACAGATATATGTATTATAAAAACATTCATGTTATATCAATTGAAAATATTTTTTTGAATAATATAGATAAGGTGAACAAATGTATCTTTTTTTGTTTTTAAAATTGTCGATCATTAATAATAATTAGTCGAATTAAACATTTTAATTGTAAAATAGCCAATTTTTTAAGATGCAAGTCCTATAAAGCTATTTATTTGATGATTTATATTTTTAAATAAGATACTGGCACCAGTTATGGCCGCTATAAGAGCAAGGTTTACTGTTTTTGTGATTAACGGGCTTCTTTTTTGTAAAGAATGAACTCATGTTAGTAATAAACCAAGAAACTCTTTATTTAATCAATATAATTACCAAAGTCCGCAAATTTAATTTGTTTTTTAAATTATAGCCCTTTATTTTGTTTATGTTTTTTCTCCAGTAATGGATAAAGTAAAACCAGTAATGAGCACGCAGTGATGGACACTTGTTAATGATTAAAAAATTATAAGTACTACGACACAAAAGATATAAAAAGAAAGAATCGTTAATTTGAAACAATATACCTAATGCAGTTGCTATGATAATATAATAATTAATTAATAAATTATACTAATAATTAGTTCAAATGTCCATTATTTTGACACCTGTCGACCGATTGTCATCAAATTACGCTGTAAGACAGTTAAATGTATATAGATTAATATTCAGAAATAGTAGTAATTAAATATCAACAAATATTTCTAATTCAGTTAATTTAATTAAAAAATAGACATTACTGGGGTCATATCCAAGACTGGTGCCAGTACCTGATATAATCTTATTCTTTTTAATATAATATATGATGTGTAAAAATACCTTTAATAAGTATACAAAATATAGAAATTACATACCAGATATATAACGTCTGCCAATATTTTCATTAAAGCTCAAAATAACTAACCTGCAAATAAAAAGAATATAACATTAATAAGTTATTGATATGAAAACTTTATATTCACATAAAATCATACATAAAAATATAATAAAGTGTCCAACATAATAAACATACAGCTTGTCATTTATATTTATGTATATGTTATGAATATCATAAAATAATGTTATTAACAAAATGTAAATATTTTCATAATAGATTTTATATGAGGTAAATAAACTGTACTTCTTTGGTAGTTAATATTATATTATAGAAAATATTTATATACTTTAATCATCATGCACTTGTTCCAATTTAAAAGTTTTTTTCTTAATGAGGTAGTAGAATTGTTATATTATAATAATAATAATAATTTATAATAATAGTAATTAGGTTTCTAAACAATGATGTCGATAACGTCGATAAAATTATTTTAAATATATTGATTGAGTAAGTCATAGAAAAACTATATCAGTGGTGGGTGAAAACGTAAAATGTAATTTGGTATATTTCAGAATTCACAATAACTAACCACACCTTATGTAATTTTATCGCTTTGAGTAAAAATAAAACAGATGACTAAAAATTTAACTTTTTTATAGTTTTTTTTTTTTATATTTCATATTTAACTTTATACAAGTAGCTCGACAAGAAAATGATTTTTCACAAAAATTATTAATTTTGAAAATAATAAGGAAGTGTAATTTTGCCTTTTTGACATACATAAGGGAACAGATATTTTCATTTTAACTTTCGAGGAAAACGTTATATTACAAATAAATATGAAAAATATAATATTTTTCAGTCGTGTCACTTTTCGATCCACAGAACAAAGTATATTATTTTGTGGAACTTTGTTTATTTCATTTTATTGTACGAATCTGACTTTAATATAAATGTATGTGTACAAAATACGTTTATGTGAAAAACAACTTTTTATCTTTATAAATACGCTTGATCGCACATCTTCGATTGTAAAGTGAAAGAAATACAATACAGTAGGTGTATATTATATGTATATTAACATGGGAATAACACGAGGACATACATAAAAATAAAATATAAAAAAAGTCAAACAATTTCATGTATAATAAATAAGACAAAATTAACTAAATCATTTAGTAGTTCTTTTGGTATATGTAGGTACAACGATTCAAGTCAATAAAAATTCGAAAAAAATTATTATAAACACTAGTTGATTAGTATTTATTAACTAAAGAATATAAAGATACATTTATCTATTACTTATATTTTAAATTAATACATTCCAATGCTAATGTGTGTAAAATAGCTATGTATGAGTTTTTCTGTTTTTACATCGATTCTCGTCGGGTCACCTGTATTTTTGAAAAATAATGGAAGAGTAGAAGGAGTTCGCCGAAGAACCTTATAGTTCTAAGGGTTACGTGAGTCGACAAAGTTTGAAGACCACTGCTTTTAACAAATCGTTGGAAAGCTAATTTTTCTGCTGAATGCAAAATATAACTGCACTTATATAATTTAAATCGAGCTGTCCAAATGGAAGAGATATTTTATCTTATCTGATGACTATATCTCTGTTACTAACAATAAGTAACATTTGATTACACAGCAAAAGTTACCTTGCAACAGAACTATAATAAAATTGGAGATACAATATCTCTGAACTATGTAACTCGATTTAAATTTATTGAGACAATTGTATTTCAATAATGTTTAATAGCAATACTGGTGCAAATTCAAAAATACTGCTGCCAGCTCTGTTAAACATCACAAAAAATATTAATATCTATCTTCAAAGGCGGGGCAAAAAACCATGAAAAATTGTCGATGTTTCAGAACCGTTTTCAAAAGAATTTCCTTGTACATCAAGCTTGGATATCTTGTATATGATAAAATAATAATATCACTAATTTCAAAGATTAAATAAGCACCCATCATATATATTTTCACATATAATATCCTTTATGGCATATTTATATTTGTACAGCTTTATACCTATTTATTAATAACATTATATGTACGAACGTTAGTTCGAAATATCTGAAAACTGATAACGGTTTATTGACATGGTATAAAGCAAACTAATTAACTGTATAAATGAAATTAAATCGCTATAATTATGTCATACAATCATGTTTGTTATAATATTATTATAAACACACAAGCGTTATATCTTTTGTATTAGAGATTAGTTCAATTTGAATATGAATGTGATCAAACTGATGTCAATGTTAATCAATATTCCCAGCAAATCATAGACAATTTAAGCATAACATCAATTTCAACAACAAGTGACTATTTTATCTAAATTTTGGATTATTTTTAAAATACACAAATTAAAAATATTTATCAGTAAACTGTATAGGGTAAAACTATACATTACTCCCCAGTTTTAAGGAATATTCAATAAAAAATAAAATATCAGATCTGACAAAAATTATTTTATTAAATCATCATAAGCTATCTTTTATTTATACAATGGCAAATTAATTTTTAGGATATTATGATAATTAATTAAATATAATAGATATAAAAAATGTTCACTTTTTGGTGGGGCGTTTGGTAAACAGTTCTTGAGATAAAACGCCTCACCAAAGTGACAAAACGTCCCTTACTAAATTATACTTATTTTTATATTATTATATGATCTGAAAAACCACTGAACCGATTTTTATGAAACATTCATTCCAATTTCGTGTTGACTCTCACGAACAAAGTGTACTTGTTATTGATAGGTAATAGAAATGACATGATTAGGTTTAATATTCGGATTTTGGTTCGGTATTGTAACTTGCAACCATAAAATATCAACAACAATTAAATGTTATACTCGTATATATTTGTACCAATAACTAGTCTCTTCACCGCACGCTGCTGACTGAAACTCCCAAGTTATTACAGAGAAATACCCTCGCTAACGAACTGGCTTCCAGCTTACCTAATTGGTGGCTGATCAAGGCAGCGGTGGTGGATTACGTAACCAGCTAATTAACTCAATCTGCACACCGCACAGGTTCAATCTTCCCTCCCCATACGTCACATCCCTACTGTCACCATCCTAGATATTTGTATACTCGACTTTTGTGTTATGTGTGCATTTGTACATAGTACATGTAACTGGAGTTATTGAGATGTGAGAAGCTGACAATGAGAGAATTATAACTTGTCGTGATCGTGAGTGAGTATTGTAAGTTCTATCCCGATATTGTAATAAGGAACTTTCTAAGGTGTCCTTCCTCTGTTTTATATAAGATATACAAAGTGGTCCGGTTTAGGATACAGATATTTTAAGAGTTGATTCTCTGGTTCATTGTGAGTAAAATATTGTATGGGTGAGGGGGGTCTATCTTAAACACCTTCTAAGCTACAGGGTGTTAAAAAAGTTATTTCAGAGGTTTGAGTTACTGATATTTTAGTTGATTCCCTGGCTCATTGTGAGTAAAAAATTGTATAGTTAAAGGGGGTCTATCTTAAACACTCTCTTAGCTACAGGGTGTTAAAAAAGGTATTTCAGAGGTTTGAAATACTGATACTTTAGGAGTTGATTCCTTGGCTCATTGTGAGTAAAAAAAATTGTATGGGAGATGGGGGGTCTATCTTAAACACCCTCTGAACTACAGAGTGTTAAAAAAGTTTCTTCAGAGTAGTACTTACAAACAAAGATTATCTCATAATTTCAAAAATAACGTAACTGGAGAAACCACAATGAGTCAATTTCATAGGTAATTAACTAACATATTTTTCAGTATTACCGCGGTTATTGTCAGTCATGTTTTCAAACAAAAAAAGCAGTTTGTTCAAGTATTATTTCATAATAATTCATTTAAATAAACGGTATATTAAATATCGAAATCGGAGGAAAAACTACTTTATTTTAATGAAATTGTACAATATTTCCTATTATTTTCAAACATTTATAAAAACTATTTTAGGTACTTATAGAATAATGTTCATTTAAATGCTTTACATATAAATAAAAATATACCAATACTATCCCGAAATACTGTAAAATAATTATTATAATATAAACCAAATTGAATTAATTAGTTTTGGATGTATATTATAAAAGCACAAAGTTTCAGACTCTCTAAAATATAATAATAATTATTATTAATTTTAATTATACCTACGTATCAAAATAATGAAAGGTACATAAAATGAAATTATTATACACACACATTCTTATAAAAATAATAGAAACAGGAGTGTACATATTTAATTATATTAATATTGTAACATTAAAGTGTTTGCTAATATAATATTATTTTACACAGCTGTATAGTATGAAATAATATTTACAGAGATATCATCAGCTTCACAGCACTCAACATCTGGATGAGAATTTAACATTTTGATCACAAAATAGCAACAATTGTTGGGTAATTGTATTAAAATTTTTTTTGTTTTTTTATCTTTTTTTTACACAATTCGGGATCAATGAGTTTTTTCAGTATAGAAAGTAGTTCTTTTCTTTGGATAAACTAGATATTCAGTAAAATAACAGATTATCAATACAGTAGGGTCTCTTTTTACGCGGTAGATACGTTCCACAACAAACTGCATATAAAAAAATCGCACATTCATTGTAAAATTAGAGATACAATCCATAATTTTCTAAAATCGCCTAAAACCAAATCAATGGAATAAAATAGACCGAAAATAGTATAAAAAAGTTTATGAAAATTCACGAAAAAATAATGCCTAAAAAAACACAAAGAAATCTATTTTAAAAATCTAAAATAAAAATCCACGTAAAAATTTTTCAGGAAAAAAGCTCTCTCACGTAACGAATTCAACCAATAATATCTGATATATGTGCCTGCCCTGGTTGCCCCGGGGCAAGTCCCTAATCCCTGTTCGGTGAGGGATGTGATGTAACTGGCTGTATATAAAAAATGAGGCCAAAAAATATATATAAAAAAAAAATAATAATCTGATATTTAAATATTTTTATTTTTTTTAATAGTACAGGCAATGAAGGGAAAAATTGCCCTGTTTTTGGAACAAATTCGGAGTGGAATGAAATTTGGTACCCATATAGTATACATAATAGTACGTCTGTACACAAAAGTCCCCATCCATAGGCCTTGTGGAAAAAAAATTACAGCCGTTTGAAATTTAATTTAGTTTTTATTGAATAACTTCAAGACAAATAAAGATACCGAGACGTGCCTTACATTAAAATTTTCAAAAATATTTGCTTTACAACTTTATTTCAAAATTTTCTCCAACGTATCTACATAGATTGCTGAAAAATCGCCGTGAATCTGAAAACTAAGTGCGTTTAATCAAAAAAATATGTTTAAATGGATTTTTAAGATCTTAAAACTGATAATCGAGACAAATGTCCTCTATAAAAGTTGTAGAGAATAAAATTTTACAATTTTTTTTGTAAGGTACAACATTCGATGTGTAAATTTTTTTAGATATTTCTATTTTAAAAAGTCAAAAAAACAAATTTTAATTTATAAAATCGTATAAATAGCATGCTATGAAAATTAGCATTACATAAGAAAATAACATATTGGCAGGGCCGGCCGAACGGCCAGGCGACCCAGGCGACAGCCTGGGGCGCTAATTTCGTGGGGGCGCCAATTATTTTAATCTTTTTTTCTATGTTCTGTTCTAGGGCGCCAAATTTAAGCTATATATATTTTTTGAATAATAGTTTTGATTTTTTCTGCAAAATAATTCATTTTACTTAATAAAATGCTTAATATCAAAAATAAATTATTTATTAAACATTTTTTTACAAAACTTGAAAAGCATAGTGCCAAATCTGTGGGTGGCTTTGCTAATTCATGTAACAATTCCGGTTAGTGTAGCTAGTGGTGAAAGAAGTTTTAGTAAATTAAAATAATTCATAAAAACTTATTTGCAATCGGCTATGATAGAAGATAGGTTGAATAATTTGGCTATTCTTTCAATTGAAAATAAGGTTGTAGCAAACCTCAATTTTGAGACAGCAATCGATAATTTTGCAGATATGAAAGCCAGGAAGAAATCTTTTATATAATTTTAGTTATATTATATATTATTTATCAATTATATGTTATATTATATTATTATATTACACTAATGAATTAATAACAAGATAATTTTCTCACGCTTTTTTTTTTTTTTGTGCGGATAATTTTTAATGATCGTCACTGTGGCGGTGGAAAGGGGGGGGGGGGGGGGGCGTCAAAATAAATCTCGCCTGGGGCGCCAGAATCGCAAAGGCTAAAAAATATTGTACATTTTTGCTAATAGATACCTATGAAAACATTGTTCACGAATGTTAACAAGATGCAATTAAGGGTTAAGAGCATCACGCACTTAAAGACCTTCGCGTGCTACTTCCCTTTTTAAAAACAAGTTAAAACTAAAAAAACAAATAAAAACTCATACGCTAACAAAGAAGTAAATTGAATAGTTAATATCTCAGCTTGGTGCGATCGAGGAGACTCCAGTTTTTTTTTTAAATGTAGCTTACACTATTATCTTTAAGAGCATCACGCACTTAAAGACCTTCGCGTGCTCCTTCCCTTTTTAAAAACAAGTTAAAACTAAAAAAAAAAACAAATTAAAACTCATACGCTAACAAAGAAGTAAATTGAATAGTTAATATCTCAGCTTGGCGCGATCGAAGAGACTCCAGTTTTTTTTTTAAATGTAGCTTACACTATTATCTTTAAGAGCATCACGCACTTAAAGACCTTCGCGTGCTCCTTCCCTTTTTAAAAACAAGTTAAAACTAAAAAAACAAATTAAAACTCATACGCTAACAAAGAAGTAAATTGAATAGTTAATATCTCAGCTTGGCGCGATCGAAGAGACTCCAGTTTTTTTTTAAAATGTAGCTTACACTATTATCTTTAAGAGCATCACGCACTTAAAGACCTTCGCGTGCTCCTTCCCTTTTTAAAAACAAGTTAAAACTAAAAAAACAAATTAAAACTCATACGCTAACAAAGAAGTAAATTGAATAGTTAATATCTCAGCTTGGCGCGATCGAAGAGACTCCAGTTTTTTTTTTAAATGTAGCTTACACTATTATCTTTAAGAGCATCACGCACTTAAAGACCTTCGCGTGCTCCTTCCCTTTTTAAAAACAAGTTAAAACTAAAAAAACAAATTAAAACTCATACGCTAACAAAGAAGTAAATTGAATAGTTAATATCTCAGCTTGGCGCGATCGAAGAGACTCCAGTTTTTTTTTTAAATGTAGCTTACACTATTATCTTTAAGAGCATCACGCACTTAAAGACCTTCGCGTGCTCCTTCCCTTTTTAAAAACAAGTTAAAACTAAAAAAACAAATTAAAACTCATACGATAACAAAGAAGTAAATTGAATAGTTAATATCTCAGCTTGGCGCGATCGAAGAGACTCCAGTTTTTTTTTAAAATGTAGCTTACACTATTATCTTTAAGAGCATCACGCACTTAAAGACCTTCGCGTGCTCCTTCCCTTTTTAAAAACAAGTTAAAACTAAAAAAACAAATTAAAACTCATACGCTAACAAAGAAGTAAATTGAATAGTTAATATCTCAGCTTGGCGCGATCGAAGAGACTCCAGTTTTTTTTTTAAATGTAGCTTATACTATTATCTTTAAGAGCATCACGCACTTAAAGACCTTCGCGTGCTCCTTCCCTTTTTTAAAACAAGTTAAAACTAAAAAAACAAATTAAAACTCATACGCTAACAAAGAAGTAAATTGAATAGTTAATATCTCAGCTTGGTGCGATCGAGGAGACTCCAGTTTTTTTTTTAAATGTAGCTTACACTATTATCTTTAAGAGCATCACGCACTTAAAGACCTTCGCGTGCTCCTTCCCTTTTTAAAAACAAGTTAAAACTAAAAAAACAAATTAAAACTCATACGCTAACAAAGAAGTAAATTGAATAGTTAATATCTCAACTTGGCGCGATCGAGGAGACTCCAGTTTTTTTTTAAATGTAGCTTACACTATTATCTTTTACCCTTAATTGCATGATTTTTTTTATTTTAACGAAATATTAATTTTTTGAAGCAGAGAGTCCCGATGGGAAATTAAAAAAAATGGTTACTACTTTCAATAAGAACGATAACATTGATCAAATAGGAATAAAATTCAGTTTCAATTTTTGAGAGAATCACCCATAATTACATAATTTACATAATTTAACACATTACATAGATATCAATTTACCACACCGTAATTATAAAACAGCTGTAACTTTTGTCCTATGGCTTCAATGTATGGGGACTTTTTCAGATGCACTCACTAATGTATCTACTACGCTTGTTTGAAAATCCCCATTAATTGATACCCCGAAAGAAATGTTATAAGCGTATCTGTAAACAGGTATAAAATACATAACAAAATATACTTTTATAAAATCGAATTAAACAAATAAATTTATATCTTAACAACCGTTTGATTTAAAAATCAAAATTTTCTATCAAAATGATCATAATTCAATTGTTCATAATGTACATGCTATACAGAGATACACAATATGTAAATGTCCAAGTAAAAAACGGTTAATTATAAGTGAAAATATGATACATAGTAATTTATCATATCAAAATTAAAACAGCTATAATTTTTTTTCCATATCCCCAATTTATGAGGACTTTTGCACATGTCTAATGTAATATAAGTACTACATATGTGCAAATTTTTATGATACTCTGATTTTGTTCTTATCTAATATCCGTATTTTGAAGATAAAATAAAATGTCTTGAAGATTTATATTTAAAACTATTAAAACATACAATAATATTAAATCTAGGGGCTACAAATTACACCTCAGTACATTGTTATCATAATATGTTATTAAAAGTCTTATTTGAAGTATTGGAATTATTAATTACTTTTATTTTCATTAATTTTCTATACCAATATGTTATTTTCTTATGTAATGCTAATTTTCATAGCATTCTATTTATACGATTTTATAAATTAAAATTTGTTTTTTTGACTTTTTAAAATAGAAATATCTAACAAAAATTTACACATCGAATGCTGTACCTTACAAAAAAAATTGTAAAATTTTATTCTCTACAACTTTTATAGAGGACATTTGTCTCGATTATCAGTTTTAAGATCTTAAAAATCCATTTAAACATATTTTTTTGATTAAACGCACTTAGTTTTCAGATTCACGGCGATTTTTCAGCAATCTATGTAGATACGTTGGAGAAAATTTTGAAATAAAGTTGTAAAGCAAATATTTTTGAAAATTTTAATGTAAGGCACGTCTCGGTATCTTTATTTGTCTTGAAGTTATTCAATAAAAACTAAATTAAATTTCAAACGGCTGTAATTTTTTTTCCACAAGGCCTATGGATGGGGACTTTTGTGTACAGACGTACTATTATGTATATTATATGGGTACCAAATTTCATTCCACTCCGAATTTGTTCTATTTAAATCCCTTCGTTGCCTGTACTATAAAGCATTTACGAAAATAATTACTACGTTTATGAAAATAATATTTCAAACAATTTGTAAAAACATTTTATTATTATTGGAGTTAATTAAATTTAAAAGTAAAAATAATTAGTTCACAATTTTACATAATAATTATATTAAAATAAACCATTCGAATATAAAATTTTCAAAATATTCATGAAAAAAAATATTTTCCGTATTCAATAATATATACCATAGGTTCCCAAAGTGTGCGCCGCGGCAATCTAGGGAGTCGCATCATCTTAATTAATTGAAATTTAATTAATTATTAATAATAAATGAATGAATTTGTTCAATAATGCAATTTTTGTTACTTGTTCATTACAAGTTAGTCATGTTTTGAAAGGGTGCCGCTAGTTGAAAAAGTTTGGGAACCTTTGATATAGGTACACAATATCCTATTTGTTTCATTTCAATTCATATCAAATATTTCAGGTGGTTTAGTTATCAAAGAAACTAATAACTAATGTCTATTAATTTACTGATTTTTAAAACAAGATACAAAAGTTCAGTATATTTAATTTATTTGAGTACAGGTAAACGTCGTTTTGCGCCGATTCGATTTACGCCGATTCACAATTACGCCGGTTGGTGCTGGCGTGGGATTCCCTGGTTCGGCCGACACTAGACGACAGTAGGCGCCGCGATTCTAATAGCAGACACACTTTTACACGTTGTTTTATTCTATTACCGTGTACGCGAGCAGCCTATCTATCGTGTGTGTGAAATTGTTTCCGAGTTAGTTTTCATTTTGTTTTTAAGAAAAATATGAGGTATGATTATATATTTTTTTTTATTTAACCTAATATCGTCCATTATATTTGTGTTCATTTTATGCCAGTGTCTCTCAGAACGGAACCCCGGCGTAAAACGATCTAATTGTGTGTCATATACGAAACCATGACAAACTCTCATATGACATGTGAATTCTATATTTCACATAGATACCAGATACTTGCAGATTCCCTCTCACATTCAGTATGATTTACTACTAAATAATAATTACACTGAATTTGCATTGGTAATGCATCGTATAACACAAGTAATATGTTACTGTATCTAATTGACAATAATTTAGAGAGTACCTCCATTTCACAGTTAATATTCAGATAGGCATGTGTGCATGTTGTTGAAGTCACTATCGGTTATTAAATTAATTTGATAATACCGAGTATGTATATCTACACCGTGACAATTAAGATACAAATGAAAACGCTAAAATATTAAATTTACAATAAAGTTTTAATTCAATTCTAAAAGTAGACACATGTATTGAAAATTTATAATAAGTGTTTGGGAATAACTCCTCCTTTAATAGCTAGCTTCAATCTTCTTCTATTGGCATTTCATACCAAATTGCTGCAAATTAGAGAATTTGTAATTTGGGAGATTAGATAACATATTATGACCATACAAAATAATCGGAGTGTTGCAATCGAGAGAGCTTATACCATACTTGAATAATGTTTGGGAGGGGGCTCGCTCTTATTGAAATCAATAATCATCTCCAAATAAATTTTTGGCATTTAGCATGACATTTTTCTTCAATGCTTCCTCAAAATTGTCTTTTGCATTGATTTATTATGCCTTTTATAATAAAAATTAAGGGTAATTTGCCTCTAATAAAATAAAATAAAACATATTCTTTTATTCCTCCTATACGTAAGTCAGTGAAAATAAATGTCTGAATATCTAAAAATTATGACCACAAAAGAAAATCTTATATTTTTACTCATGAACAAATGGAGAAAAGCCGAATAAATGATTATTTTTTTGTTAATGACAAAGAGTTCAACCAGAGAAATGCCTATCAAATTTATTTTTTACGATTCTTGAAATTCATCTGCATAAAACGTTGATTCTCTCTTTTTATTTGCTTAATAAATGGAGTCTATTTTATTGTTATCTTAAGGATTTATTATGAAAATTTACTCTGCAATGTTCGTGGCAAAAATGATATCAGTACGTGCAAATAATAATTATACAATACTGTTTAAATCTAATATCTTAAACTAGGAAATACTATAGATACATAACAACCAATGCTAGTCCGTATATGAAAGTGTTACTATCATTTTACGGCGGCCATCTTTTCTTAAATGTCACAATCATCATTTCCATGCATATTATCCCAAAGGCGCTAGTTGAAAATTTATAATATGCAAATATGCTTTAAATTACAATTGAATTTAGTATGTATGAGAAATGATAGTTCCAAATAAACATTTCTATGTTAATCAATTATCACTGAAATACTTTTAAAGACAATATAAAACATTTATTATTAAAATACAAAACAATTGATATTTCTTTTTAAATCTAAATGATACGCCAATGACCCGTGGAGCGATATGGTAACAACACTAGGTAATGTGTTATTTGTTCTTTATTTATTTTATTTTTTTTCCAATTAAAATTAAAATTGGTTGAATCTTTTTTAATGAACCACTAAACTTAATTTTCAAATCTATGTATATGCAAAATTATTACATCTGATACAAAAACCACCTTGAATTAATATACAAAACATATGGTTCAGGTTTCTCTAGGTATAAAATTACATTATTTACATAAACGAATTCCAAATCCAATCGTATAGAACCAGAATATACATTTATTCACAATAAAGTACATTTTGACGGCCACTGTTGTATCTCAAAACATTACAGCAAGGGCTGCGACAGTAACAATGACGTCACGGCATGCGGAAACGGATCCGGCGGCGTGCTCTGATGTCGACTGTGTGTGCGTTACCATGGCGACGCGTTGTACCATCAACTGCTGCGCCAGTCGTGCGACGACGTTTCGTTAAACGATATACAGTGTATTCCAAGTTGATTAAGACATAGGAAATTTAACATGGGGACAATTAGAAATGGTGTAGTAACCTTTGGTTAAATTTAACGATGTGTGATTGGTGCATTTTGAAATGCCGCCTCGAAACTAACCGATAAATTTTAAATTTATCAACAGTATTTTGTTTTCAACAATAAAATACAATAATTAAAATTAAAGTAAACATCCTAGATAAAATTATAATAATATTTTTTGATAGATATAAATTTGAAAACAAAATACGAATTACTATTTTATTAAATTTTGTGGCGGCATTTCAAAAATTTCAAAAATGGTTAAACATTATTGGTGAAAAAGATGCAATTGTAAGAAAAAAATTTTATAACGTTAATTATTTTTTGTATTTTAACCTTTTTATATGTATGTATCTATGCATATTTTTTAATGTTCGGGGCCAAGAATGAATAGTTACGCTCCTGTTTATGAAAGGACAAGTATATTCCAAACCTGTTTCCATCTCTTTCTTTTGACACGTCTTTGTTTTCGAATCAGATGCGTGGTCCATGCTCTATGTCTATGGGTAAAATCATAAAACTTCCTGTAAAATACGTTACAAATCTGTAACTCATCGATGCAGACACAAATAATTCAAACGAATCTATCCGAGAACAATGCATCTGTTCGTCCATATACATAAATAAAAGAACATCTGAGAAAAATTCCAAGCTTGGTCACGTACGCGAAACTGGAAATTTAATCATCTGTGTGTTTATTCTTTTATTTTTGAAATATTTTATCGGAAAATTGATATTTCGCGTGTCTGAGAACAATATTGATGCCCAAACATGTTGGTAAATGTCCATCATCATATCTTACTGCCTGTAAGTTATTATTGTTTTAAGTTTCACCGTCTATTATGTCAATACTTTATCTTTCGTCCTTATCGCCAGTGTTTTTTACACTTTTTATTATTAATAAATATTAAAATAAATAAATATATGAACATTAGGATGTGTAAAAAAATGAACATTCGCTCTCGTTACGAAATAAGTTAGTTTATGGCTCTAGTTCCATTTTTAAGAGATGCCGCAAGGGGGTTTCGTTTCCCATTTAAATAACATGGGAAAATGATTCTTTAGTACTAAAGTTGGTACTTCTGATTCATGATAACTGATGGAAAATTTTTAAGAATCATTTTGTAGAAAATAAAATTATCTACGAAAATGTTGAAAAAGTAATGTCTCTCAATTCAACAATTTGTTGAATTTTACGTCTAAAAGGCTCTCACGGCTAAACTATTGTAATAGTAATTTTAAAATTAAATAGCAATATATAATTCTGCTACTGAGCTGTCAGAAAAGGAATGACCAAGCCGATAACTAGCATTATTAGAACATAATTTTATTCTCTACAAAATGACATCCTTAAAAAATCTTTATCAGTTATTATGAATCAGTAATACCAAGTTTAGTACTAAAGAACAATTTTTTCATGTTATTTAAATGGGAAACAAGGCTCCCCTTTTGGCACCTCTTAAAATTGAACTACAGGGTAATCCTTGTGGGAGAGAGGGGGGGGGGTTATTTTGGGTCATAAACTACCTTATTTCGTAACGAGAGCAAGGAAAAAATATACCGATTTTTTTGACACACTCTAATGTATATAGTATAAAACAAAGTCCCATGCCGCGTCTGTCTGTCTATTTTCTCAGTAACTACTGAACGGATTTTATTCCGATTAACAGTAATGAATAGAGTGGTTCACGAGTAAAGTTAGGTGTATAAATTGTGGATATTTTGTGTTTTCATGAAGTCGAAAAAAAACAATCTTCGCATGCGCTGTGTAAATAGTTAACGATAAGTGAAAACAATAGGTTTATTACAAATTAAATTTATATCCTCGAATAACACTGGGTCCAATGCGCTAGTATGATAATTAATATAATTACATATTTTTATGAATTATTTTCAAATATCGGCCGTGTATATTATACATGCAGTTATAAATAGTAAAATGCACATTGATAGCATGTATTTATTTAATTAATAATATATGATATAAATAATGTGGATATGTAAACAGTAAATGCAGCTGATGTTTGTATAATTGAATGTATGTATTTACCCGATTTAATCATATTATGTATGTAAATAAACTGTCTATTGTAGAATAATGTTTCCAAAAAAATATTCTACACATTTTTAAATTAATTAATATATCAATACATTTTATACTAACATTTAATAATCATACCCCCCATCATAATGCAGGAGCTACCTATATACCGTTATGTAACTTAATCTAGCCTTAACTAATGCACCAGTCTTGGATATGGCCGCAGTTATGGCTATTCTTTAATTAAATGTACTGAATTATTATATTATTATATTATATTAATTATAACTGGTGCCAATACCTTTAAGGCTACTTTTCTATTCAATATCTGTTTTTCTTTTGCATAAAACATATTTCCCTCAAAAAGGCACGATTACCTTAAAGAATGGTCAATTATGTGCTTACAAAGTTAAATATTGCAAGAATTCAACTCATGTTTATATTTTAACGCATAGATACCAAAGGATTCATAATATATCTGTCCTGTTTTAACCACACTGATTGTCAAAGAGAGACCAACAAAACAAGTAACTGACAAAATCCTCTTAGGGAAATGTTTCATGTTCTCTCTTTACCACGATCTGTTAGTATAACAATTAACTAATCCAATATTAGACTTTCTAACAGTGAAAATCCTATCAAAATCAGCTTAGTAGTTTATTATGTTTACTTAGAAAAGACATTTACATTATAAATTAAATATCAATATTTGTAAACTTAAAATACCTTGAAAATTAATATATCTTTACACATTTTGCAATCAAAAAATAGTAAAACCTCATTAGAATTGTTAATCTTACACTTAAAGTTTTCCAACAAAACAAGTAACTGATAAAATCCTCTTAGACTCTTATGGAAATGTTTTTTGTTTCTCATGAACTCTCCTTACCACGATTTGTTAATATAACAATTAAATGATTTTCTAACTGTGAAAATTATAACAATTAACTAATTAAACGACATTAGACTTTCTAATTGCGAAAATCCCATCAAAATCTGTTTAGTAGTTTTCGAGTTTATTCGGAAAAGACAGAGCTAGGCAAACATTTACAAATTAATAGAACAGACCATTTTTCTCTAATTCGTACTGTTTCAAAGTAATTCAAAAATTTAAAAATTGAACTTAGTAAACATCCAGACGTTTTCAAAAATAGGAGGTTTTCTTCCCAGACAAAAATTAATCTTAAATATAAAATTTCACTCTTCTACGGTTTGTTGTATTTGAGTTACAGCGCTTACAGACAGACAGACCGACAAACAAACAGACACACAGACATCATGCCGAAAATAGTCAGAATGGATTAAAGGAAGGTCAAAGTGGATAATTGCATCTAAATCCGGATTTCGAAAAAAAATCGGCTTAACTATACTTACACTAATATCCATATATATTTCATATACATGGATATTATACATGGATCTTATACCTATCCATGTATATTTCATATACATGGATAGGTATAAGAAAGTAAAAATAGTAACAACTCTTTAGAATTGTTAATCTTGCACTTAAAGCTTTCAAAATAGATAATAAACACCTAACCCACTCTTATAAGTGTTGCCCCGAATGCATGCTTATATATCTACAGTATAAATGTATGTATATAAAAAAAGAAGCACGCGAATATCCAATCAGGATAATTTGATTACATTTAATGAATCCTTGCACGAATAATGACCATTGTGCACTAAAGTGTAACGTGTTGCTTGAGGATGGCGGAGAGAGCTTCCAATATCATCCACTAGATGGCACTGCTCGTAGCTGCCATGTCGTAAAAACAAAGGTTACGTACAAATAAAACTACATTATCTTACTCATTATTTAGAATTGCCTTTGCAGAGAAATTATTTTTAGTAATGTTTTGTGTGTTTTTTTTTAGATAGGTAACTAACTACATGTCCTTTGTTTGTTCAGAAAATGAGATTAAATTTTTATTTTAAAAATATATATGAAAGCACCTAGTTAAGTATTAAATATACTTCCCACTTTACCATTTCCCGGTTTTACGAGATTCCATGCGCATGTAATGCCAGGGACAAAACTGTGGGCTAAATAGACTGTTATTTGTAGCCGAAATGCCTCAACCATCGTTCTCACTTTACGAGATATTTTTGTAATAAAAATCCGTTGAAGGCGCCACTGATATCCAGATTTAAACAAGATTATAATTATTATAAAAAATACGTCTTTTTTAATTATATACTATAAATTATTACTCATTTAATATAATTACCCTTTAATTCAAGCATACTAAAAAGGCTGTCTTGTAAAAAAAAAGTAAAAACTAATATAAAAATTCATTATTAATAATTATTTTAATTTTTTATACTGTAAAAAACGATATTTCAATTATTTAATAACAGGTATTAAAATTTGACTATTTAGTAAGCGAAATTCTATGCAAATTTTGAATTTGAGTTCAACTTCAACATCATATTTGATACTATAGATGTAATATTATTAATATGTTAATTTATATCTTGATATTCGAACATTTTGTTTTATAATAATAACAATTATGACCCTTTTTATAAATATTTACAAGAAGTATTTCTCATACAAAAAGTTATCTCTTATTCATGAAAAGATAATATAATTAAACCAAAAATGAAATTTTACTTCTACATTTACCAAGTAAAATGAAGATGAATAAAAATATCTCATCTCCAATCTAAAAGGAATCATGCGACAAAATCTCTATACAGAATTATTTTTTCTTGTATATGAAAGATGCTGAGTAACGATGGACCATACAACTAAACAAACAGCCTTGAGAATTTAATTAAAATTAGATCTGATGTGTCATCATATGAATAAAAAAATGTTCAAATAAATCGACCCAAGCGTCCAAAACCAAATACCTTTAACAAATTGATTTTATTTGATTAAAACGATTTTATTAAACGAAAGGAGGAAGTTCTCAATTCAATCAATATATTTTTGTTATGTATGTTCGGACATAATTTCGGCAAATATGCACATAAAATTTTATCAGAATCTGACCATGAACTTCTTAGATTCGTCACTCAAAAGGGAAAAAAATATAAAACTTAAAAAAATAACCTTAAAACCAGGGCTTCGAACCGGAACAACCGAAAACCGGAAAAACCGTTATTTTTTGCCGGAACAGAACCGAAATAAAAATATCGGTTTTTACGGTTCAGTACATGTTAAAATACGCGCGTTGACATGATCTTATTTCCCACTTCAATTGTCGTTCGGACAGTACCATAAAATATTCTAAATTATGGTAGAAATTTTTTTTTAATACAAATAATTTTTTTTTTAATTAATCACTCGGAGCTGAACCGAAAACCGAAAAAACCGTTATTTTTTGCGGAACGAAAACCGGAACCGAACCGAAATATATTTTTTTACTCGAACCGGAACGAAAACCGAAACGAAAAAAATAACGGTTCGAAGCCCTGCTTAAAACACTGAAAAGTATATAATAACAGTTTTTTAAGTCGGCACAAGCTAATAAAAAACTTTTTAAAAAAGAAAAAGAAAGAAAACTGACTTCAAAAACTATTCAATTTAATTATTATTAGACGACTTTTCAGTATTTTTAGAGTTTTTTTAAGTTCAAATATTTCGATTTTGTTGTATAATTTAGTCAATAATTGTTAATTTATATATTTTGAATGGTAAAAAAGTATATTTACCAACTACATTCTCTAGTCTAAAATAATATACATTTACCAACATATTTCTTGCAAATTATTAATTTGAAAAAATATCTACCAGATTAATTTGTAAAAATATTCAATAACTCATTTTTATATTTAAAAATATGCGCACAAATATAGGTATATTATTAGAATCTTTTTTATGTCACTTTTTTGATATATATTTACAACACATAATAACAAATGTGATACGGACTCTTTCAACAAGTTTATATTTTTCCCAACATTTTTTATATAAAAAAAGTATATTTTTATCATATTTGATAAAAACCCATCGAGTTATATCACAACATATTAAAATCTAAAAGATGAATAATACATTGGCATATGTACATACATACATATCATTGTATATTTCTCAGAATTTCACTTTTTATAGTAATTATTTATTTCCAAAAAGTAATAAGGTACTGGCACCAGTTATGGCCGCTATAAGAGCAAGGTTTACTGTTTTTGTGATTGACGGGCTTCTGTTTTGTAATTCTCATGAACTCATGTTACTAATAAAACAAGTAACTCAAATATAGTTTGTTTTTCAAATTAAACCCTTTTATTTTGTTTATGTTTTTTCTCCAGTAAAGGATAAAGTAAAACCAGTAATGAGCACGCAGTAATAGACACTTGCTAATGATTACAAATTGATAAGTACTACGACACAAAAGATATAAAAGAAATAATCACCAAATTTAAAACAATGTAAAGCAGTTGTTATGATAATATAATAATTAATTTAAATTTTGACACCTATTGGCCGATTGTCATCAAATCACGGTGTAAGACAGTTGAATGAATTGATTGAATCAACAAATATTTCTAATTCAGTACATTTAATTTAAAAATAGCCATTACTGGGGTCATATCCAAGACTGGTGCCAGTACCTTATATACAAAATATGATATATTTTTTTCAATAACTAATATTCTTAGTTCGACTGTATTTTTTACAAAGATGTGTTTTAGAGAAACGCATTTTATTGTATCCGTTTCGACAAACATTTTCATTAAAGCCTCTAAACCTAATATAGCGTATATCCCCAATTTGTTGTTTCTTTTATTTTCCATTACTTTCTGCACACGCTCCACAAAAGACGTCGAGATATTTTTATCAATTTTTATAAAAAAATATCAGCCGCTATTATCTATCAAACCTGAGTTCCGCTACACACACATTAATATATACGTATACACATTCTTAATCCATAGGCGCACACCAAATAAAATATTTTGTAAAAAAAACTATCCTTAAATAATCAGCCTGCGAAATTACCAATTTATGAAAGTAAATTTTTATCTTATTTTTCTTCTTTGAATTATATAATTATAAAACATCTTTTATATCCTTACCATTTTATTACTTAATAACTAAAATAAAACCAAAAGATTTTACACAATGAAAACTGATTACTGAACTGTGATAATAAAAACTATAAAAAGGTGTCAAACGCAGACGGTCAGACAAATCCTCTACACTCAGAAAATTGTAGTATATGATCTTTATACTACCAGAAACATGATTTTATACTCCCTCAAGGAAAAATAATGTGACTACCTTATTTTGTTTCTGCATAATCAGAATATATTACTACAATAATATTTTCATATAGCTTTGAGATACATATCATTATATCTCTGCTGTAGCTGTATTTGTGTTCACAGTGTCCTTGAAGTGAAAGTTGTCTAACAATCTTTTATTAATTAAAGTTATAAAGTTATGGATGGTTTTATTGAAAAATAAAATAAAAGAATGGAAATTTTATGAATACATTGAAGTATTCACAAGTAAGTAACGTTTTTTTTTTGCTAGAATGTTTCTAACGAACGTTAATGAAATTTTAAAAAAACATAATTCAATGTTTCATAATTATTCTGTGGTTTGCAGAGCACAATGATTATTTTCATGTTAAACTAATATGGTCAACAAATCATATTCATATAGTGATTGTAGACAGAACATATTACTGGGGCAAAAGTAGTCATTTCATATGACTCTCATAACCTCAATTAAGTCTGTGCCATATTTTTTTTCAATCAACAATAATCTTAGTAGAATTTTAAGTGATTCTTTAAAATATTTACTAAATAATTATGTCCAGAGAAATATATGTTAATAAGCCAATTGTAAGGCAGTACTTAAATATTTTGTGGTCTGAGACACAAAAATTAAAAAAAAAAACAGCAGATTTCATTATTGTTAGACATTAATTTTCGCCATATGATAAATGGATATTATGCGAGACCCCAATCCTCACGAAGCTCCTAGTAACAAGTATCTATGTGAAAGAATAACGTGACTACTTATTGTTAGTTGTATCTCAATCCCGTTGAATACAATAACTTATTTAAAATTTCATTTTTGTAAGATACATCGTTTTGGCTGTAAAGCAAAATAAATTGAAATTGTCTGTATGTATGTAATAGATACTTGGTAACATGACTGACAGATGTGCCATACGCGTTTGTATTAAAATACTGACTTATTTCAAGAAAAAAACACTTGATTGTATATTATGGTAACATATATACTTTTTACAAAATTTCAGAATTTATTATCAATAGTGTCAAGTATCCCATTCCGTCAATGTCCGTATGTTTCTTAAATCTTTGTAACACGCATAACCAAACCTGTGGGTAGATCTTGGTTGGTTAGTTTGGTCTGACTAGTAGATATTTCCATATAAAAATCATCAAAATCAAGGGAAGGTGGGGATGATATTTCAATTTTTTTTAATATCTCAAGAACGATGCATGCCATGTAAAAAATGTATACTTTTTTTAATAACTGTTGTAGTAAATTATTAATATGAAATTTTACAGAATTTATAACGAAGAAGCACTTGGTAGATCGATATTTTTAGGGTTCCGTAAAAAACTAGAAACCCTTATAGATTCGATCTGTCCGTCTGTCTTTAGTACACGAACGTGGATTAATGACCTAAAAACAGAAATGAGATTTTGAAAAAAATATTTTTTAGACCACGCTTCCATAGAATGAAAAATGTACTCAAAAAAATGTTTTCACTTACTCCATTGTCTTCAAATGGGTCTCTTAAAATGCAACAAAAAATATATTAGGATCATATGATTTGAACCATTAAGTCGTTATCAGAGCGCCGCCCTCCTTTAATTTCTAAACTATCGATTTAAAAAATCTGAAAAAATTCCAGAATATAGTTTTTAATTAGTACTTTCAATGAAAATTATAATAATTTTTTTTTTATAAATCGTAGTGAGAATGAATGCCTACTTGGCAGATCGATGTTTTTTATGATCGCAATACTTTATATACACACGCTACTGAATTGCCATTGTTTCAATTCTTGCCTCAAGTCCCATTTTCCGGAGAAAAATATTCCAGCAGATATGTGTGCGTGTGTTTCCCACGCAGCAACGGCGGCACTATTCAATCTTCGGCGAAGGAGACAGCGCGGCTAATGCAGGAAAACAAAACAGCCGCATGAAAACCGTGAGCCCGATGACACAAATCTGTCACTGGCGCGAGGTGTAATAAACACCATGGACGTAGACCGACACGGATCTGTACGTCACAAATACATATGCATCCGTACGTTATGAGAATATATCATTATGAAATAATAAAATAAAAAAATACTATTTTATAAATTTTAAAAACAACACAATAAAAATTGTGTTTGTAACTCGTTTTACAAGGTCGCATTTAGATACCCCTAAGCAAAAACTTAGTGGTGACCTGCTTAAAAAGATGTAATGACTTGAGGCCATACACATACCTGTTCAGCTCTCCTGGCTCTTTACATCGCTTCTAGCAGTACTACTAGGGCGCCAAACAGATACATCATCTCAAAAGACAAAGTAAAATAAATATATTTATAGGACATCATATTTACAAAAATTTTCCTCTGACACAATAACGTTGTTCATTTGATTTACATTACTAATATGTTGTTCAACTCACTTCTTACAATAAATTTCATGGACACCTCTAGAGTTCATTCAATGACAAATTACAACGACTTTTATAGTGTTTTTTTTTTTTCACTTAGTAAAATGTTTTTAAATTGACAAAATAATATCAATACATTTCAAAAATAAATCCAGGTACATACTGTCGTCGTTAAAATGTGCTATTCTATAAATATGACACTGGAAACTCATGGCAATAATCTAGTACTGTGACTGATTATTATTACCTATATCTTGTATTGAATTTATCTTTTTGGTCATATTTTTAAGAATTGAGAACATGACCAAAAAATTCGAAGAAATAAAAAGTCGGGAAGTAATGGGTTAAGACAAAACGAAACTTTGACCATGCAAATTAAAACAAACTTATTGTAAATAAAATAAAAATTCCCTCAATTTCAAACCCACCGAAAAAATTTCCCACACGTAAACATATATTGTCGAGCATTGGCTTAAAACCTTACTAAGCGCAATATGTTATCATCAACATTGCGTGATTTGAACGCATTTACTGGGGAACGATGCTCATCATTTTGTGCACACTGCGACATCTAGCGCCGCTTACGCACCTTCCCCCTCATGCACACACATTCTTTCACCCCCAAACCTCTGACAAGTACACGTTAAAGTATTACGTCATCTGTAACATAGGATCAAGTGGATGCTGTGTATCAAGTTTGCTCATGCGTTATGTATCGGTTATCCAATTTAGACATTTCCACGAAAAACATTTACTTGTTTCAATCCTTATTTAATTTATTATTGGTTTAGGTTTATCTATTTTTAATTTACCTGAGGTTGAGTAGCAAATATTACACTGAAATAAAATGGACAAGTGTGTGTTGGGCACACACATGATAGGGTTCCGTAGTCAAATGAGTTATTTTAAAAAAAAATCATAAGCAATTTTTGCTACCTTATTCGTTATAGTTTTCATTGGAAGTACTTATTAAAAGCTACATTCTGGATTTTTTTCAGATTTTTGCATCGACTGTTTAGAAATTAAAGGAGGGATGCCCTGATCACGACTTAAAAAAGCAAATATCACGTGACTGAAGGGTTAAAATCAAATTTTATAAGACCTATCTAAAGACACTCCAGGGTTCAAAAAATTATTTTTTCAAAATTCTCATCATTTCTGTTTTTGGGTCATCAATCTACGCCCGTATACAAGATTTCATCTTAACAGGTATAGAAATGAGAATATTTGAGGGCTATGACTTACAGACAGCCAAACAGACAGACAGACCGAAACTATAAGTTTTCTACGAAACCCTAAATAAGAATTAGTTGAATTTTCCTATATCATAGTTGAATACAACCAAAATTTTTGGTCAAATACGAGCAACCCGAAATTTGTTAAATTAACCAAATGTAATAAGGGGAATATCAAATTTAGAATTTGCGAATATATACAAATTTTTCCCACTCTCGCGGGACGCTTCTCCTAAGCCATGTGCCATTAAGTTTCGAATTAATTAGAATATTGTTATCCAATATCAATTTAATATAGATAAGATACCAAGTTGACAGACATGAATACCTTCCAACACCTTTCTTGCAGCTCTACTTGTACGTTTATACCTAAAACACTCACCTGGAGCACACATACATACATATATATACAGTGACACACACACACATGTGTAGGTGTTTGGTAGAGAGTTGTCTGTTTATCATATATGTCAAGTGGAAGAGTGGTGCGTCATGTTGAATCCAAGATGACGCTTGGGGCGTCCTTTATAAACGAAACTAATTAAAAATGACATAAAGAATATACTCAAGTCAAGTAAAATACTTCTGTTCTCGTGTAGTTTTTATTTTATTTTTCTTGTTTATTTATTTACTTTTTTTTGTAACGCTGTAGTTAAGTAGATACTCTATGTTATGGAGGATTTTATTTAATTATTTTGACCATGATAAATGTAACATCTTGAAAATTATTCATGATTAAGAAATAAATCTTTCCTATTAGCTGCAGGCAGAACGGTAGGATTTGGGTACATCTAGGCGTTTGAGGCCCCAATCTCGATACTTTTTCGTACACTTGTACGTCACAATATGACAATAACGTTCTGTAACAAAATAAAACAAAAAAATGCCATCACAACTTCAAATCTATTGATTATTCAGAAATGAAACTTGTCTTTTTTTAAAAAGGAAAAAACGACTCTTTTAAAAATGCGTTCTATAAATGTTAAGTTATAATTAGAGATTGGGGAAAAATAGTTTTTCAACTATTGCGTAAAAGTGCATTTATTGTAATTTTTATTACATATCTCCATCGTTTTCAGAAAACTGGTTTGATTGAACACAATTTGAAATCAGCTATTTGCAACTACCTTTCCAACTATTTTAAAACTATTTGCGACACTTTTTACTGCTTCGTTTGCACAAATTATTATTAAATCGTAAAAAAAAACTATTTACCAACTATTTTCCGAAAAAAATTCAACTAGTAACTATTTCATTGAAAATAACAACTATTTTTCCAATCTCTAGTTATAATATACTATAATATAAATTCTTCCAATAGTTCATAATAAATAAAACCACATATTGTTCCGTCCTTATAGTAGTTTAATTGAATAAATAAACAGAATATACTCATAGAAAACGTAGATAGGTACAGGTATTTAATATCTTACCAAGTATATATTAATTCCCGTATAATTTCCAACAATATTTCAAAGAAAATTAATTATACATAGCGCAAGTTTATTCGGTGAATTTACTAAAGAAGGTACAACTTGCTGAGATATTCGAAACAATAGCTTTTAGATAAGTTTTTTTATCGTTAAGTAAAAATGGCATATTAATATTTTATAACAATAACTTATGTAAATTACATATATACAAAAAAAATATATGAATATTTCAGGACCATAAAATTGATATTAAAAAAGCATTATAAGAATTAATGTGTAATTGTAGAATATTTTCTGAACTTCTGTAACGTTGAGAGAATATCTCAGCAAAGCAGATGAGTTTTGTAAAACGTGAGAATCGACACAGTCTGTGTCGGACGGATCCTTATGAATACGTCAGAGACGTTTTTGAGAGAAGGAATGGCAAGAATGACGAACGAAAGATTTCTTCTTGTGGTTTATCTAAAAATATGTACGGCGTTCGGCGGCTCCGAATGTCTTCTTTGCGCAATACTTTGTGCTGCGAGAAAAGTTATTTCCTTTTAACGAATTTATCAGGACTGGCTTTCGCGTATTCTGAACGGCTAAGCATTGAATATAATTCACGATATTCCATATTTTATTGAAAAATTACTTTTATGTCTTTTTAAGAACACATTTAGAACTACTTTAGTATGGTTTTTAAAAAGGATTCATTCAAGAAGGAGTAATATGGCTATGTATAATCATGCTAACACATCGGATGGACGAACAGTGAAGAATATAATAAAAAGTTCGCCTTTTTATACACAAAAGTTGCGTTTTAAACCGTCATAACTTCGTAACGGTTTAGGTTATAAAAATACTTTTTTTTTAACTATAAGGGACCTTCAAGGGCCATATTAATAACCACTGCTTCACTATAAAATATAAAATTAGATCTCTAATATATATGAAAATGAATGTTCGTTTGTATGAGGCATATAGACTCGGGAATTACTGAACCGATTTCAATGCGGTTTTCACCAATAGTTAGATCAAAAGATCAAAAGACTAAAAAAACCTTTATCAAGTTGTGATTTGTTTCCATGATGTTACAGCATACAACTGTAATTTAGGTATACAAAAACATAGAACCTAGTCATGGAATACAGAATTCTATAATTTACGGTTTCAGTATTTTAATTAATTTAATTCACAATGATCACGTCTCTTTCAAATATTTTGTCGTACAAATAGATGATTTTTGACACATGCTAACAATTAAATATTTTGAAATATATTGATTTAAAATTGAAATATAAAGAAACATTTCACTTCCAATTTATCGAAATTTTCATACAAATTCTAAGACAAGACCTGGTGTTTCCTGGAAGTTTGAAAATATAAAACACAATGTTGTCAGTAACTATTGAACAGATTTTATTCCGGTTTTCACTAATAGATAGGTAAAGTTTAGATGTATAATTTGTGGATATTTTGTGTTAATTTCATCGAACAAAAAACAATTAGCAGTGAATCATGTATTGTAGGCATGTTGGGTGGGCATGTCGGGTGGACGTGATTACTTTAATTGAATTAATATTCCCGGATAACACCGGGTCCAATGCACTAGTATTAAATAAATCACTATTAAGGGCCACTTTAGTTCTTCCCTGTCAAATACATATATCGCGTCATTTTTCTGATTACGCGTCGCTCCTTTGTTTTTCACCACGAAGAATATGCTAGGCGAAATTTTATTTTAGATGTAGAAGACAATAAAGTGTTTATTTACCAAAGTAATAATTTCTGATTTATTTCCTCGTTGAGATGTTTGCGTCTCGTATTTATGAAACATAAAAAATGTTGTGGTATTATTGAAGTATCTTAATTTGAGACGTAGTAAAAATATAATACATAATAAGAAAAATATGACCGAAAGATAAGGATCTTATAAATATACCCAACGGAGAAAAATTGAGTCGATTTTTTTATTAAAAATTATAGTTGCCGATTAAAAATTTCGATTTTGTATCAAAAAATACTATCAGTTTTAATGATTTATTCAACTAATTATTCTTGAATTATTTTGTGAAACAAAACGCAAAAATGTGTTCTTGAAAACTTAGACACTATAGGATACATATAATCACGTTATCATTCAAAAGAGCTGAGCAGTGTATAAATTACCTATGCAATAGAAAAAAAAATGAGAGCACGGACCATTTAACCCGACACTGACTGGCCTAAATTATGTATATACGTTTTGTAGAGTTCAAGTGGTTCTACAAAAAAAAAGCCCGCGAGAGCATATTTGTCTAACTTTAATACAAAATTTTTGAAGTAAAACTTCTTTAGTGAATTGGAATGACCTCGACTCATTTTAAAGACGAACGCTAAGAAGAGTGTACACATGCGTGAGTAGTTAGAGAAAGATGGATGAATAGCGCATGCGTGCAATTCACTATACGTCGGTTATGCGTGAGAGAGAAATGAGTAAATGTATAAGAGAAAAATGGATGAATGCGTCCAAATCAGTTTACGTTGGTGTCATGCTATTGGTTTTTGTGTTAAAATAATACGAAAAATTATTAATTTGATAATTGTGTATACTTTATTTATTAAATTCGCATGGTTAATGAAAACAAAAGAAGTTTCACTTCAACCAGGCACATCACCTTTTTTTATTGATAATATAAATTCTACTCTTATTCTATCAGAAACAGTTTAGTTTTATTTCAATAGGTTCTATAATTACAGAAATATATCCAATATAATTTTAACTACACAGGAAGACAATATCTCTTAGCAGACCAATTAGTGCATGGCCTCTCTAGCATACATTTGTAATGAATGATCAGGAAATGCAGTTGCATCTTCAGAATTAGCAACTAATTTAACCGAGCTACACGTGTCAGTGAATAATTATAGAGTGCAGCACAGAACTTGTTTGTTTTCTGTTAAGTTCTAACTATAATTTGGTTTTGCGGAATTTGATAAATCTTCCGGAACAATTTATGTCTAAAAACTAGTTAGGTGTAGTAAATGTTAATTACCATTATTATAATTTTAAACTCTTGTATTGATATCCCTATTTAATAATGAAAATTATATATTTATTGAACTAACTGAATAGAAAATTTTGTGAAAGGTTGTCTTTTTCTCACAGTACAATAAACGAATTAAAAAAACATCAATAGTTTACCAGCGAACCAAAATTTCCGGAAGAAAATGTTTGCTGTGTTGCCATTAAATTGCATTAATACTTTTTGAAACTGCATGCTACATTTCTTTCATTATGTGAAAATAAAGATATGTTTAATATACCTTAAAAGCCTTTATTTCGAAAAGGGTACAAGTAAAAAAAAAATTTTTTTTATCTTTTCAGTTCCTATTTTCATAGGCGGCGATTTTCCAATTTACCCGTGGCGGCGAGATTTTCAAAACCACTAGAAAGAAATATTGATAATAAAAACAACAAATTTTCTGTGCTAGTTATAAATGAGGAGCTGCGGAACAAAACCGGATAAATCCACTTTAAACCGAAATGATTTTTTTTTTCGATTCGGCATTTTCAACCATCATTGATCAAAGATCACAAATCAAATATTGCTAAAAACCTCTTTAAAAACGTATCGCGGAACAAAAGCTAACAAGACAAAAAAAGTTTTAATTTGCAAAATAAAATAAAAAATACTTCTAAAATAAATTCATCCTTTTTAGTCATGATATTTCCACAATTACTACGACAACAAAAAACAAGTAATACTTGTATGTGATGCACAAATATACACGTAAGTGTAGTATATAAGATAAATATTATATTCGCGTACACATACAAGCATACATTAAGTAAAAAGATATATATAGGAATATCCGAGACAGGAACTGTCGACTATAGTGTGAAATCGATACGAAAAAGATGATATATTACTTTTTGAGCATCGCGAATGTGAAGCGTTTTTCTGCATTTTAATGCGAAAGTATCTGATATATAGGTGGGTATTCAGTATTTAAAGCAACGTTTCATAGGCTTTTTGAATAATTTCATAACAACATTTTTATTTACAAATCAATCATAATACAAGCACGTCTTTATGTATCTAACGTTTTATTACGGATTCATTTAAAAAAAATTTGTTCAAATGCAAGCATAGATAGTGTTCCGTGCCATCAACCCTCCCACATAAATTACTGAGAATTTTGAAAAATGTGTAATGACAAAAGTTATCCCTTTCATTGTGAGAAATATTTTTTGTCGAACAACGTTTTCTCTAAAACCAATAGTTCTGCAGTTATAAGGAAACAAATAGTTAAATTGTTTATAACAATTGATCGCGCTAGAATTTTTAATCCTGATAATTAATTAAAAAAAATTTTACATTTCTCAATTTACCCCCTGAAATCAACTCCCAGAATCAAAATTCAACTTTTTATACTTTACGTCTATAATTGGACCACCATACACTATCTCTGTGCTAAATTTCACATTCTTGCATCGAATTGTTTCAGAGAAAATCGCCTGTGACAGACAGACGGACAATGAAACGATTCCATGTGTTTTGTTTTCACGGAATACTAAAACTGAGTTTAATCTTTATAGTTTGAACAGTTCAAAGTAAAAAATATTTAAATGAATATTGTATACACACCATTTACGGTCGGTTTGCCTTTACAGCCCTTTATAAATTGTTTATTCTTATTTCTTATGACTGAATACGTCAAAACAGCATATCTTCAAACGAAAAACTTTTCACACTTTATCCGTAATTTATTGTTTTTTTGGTATTGTATACATTTGCAAAAATATAAAACAAAACAGAAATTGAAAATTTATTCTATCTATTTGCGCATGTATTTATTTTATTTTAAAATTTTATCTCTAAGATTGTCTTGAAATTTTCAACAATGACAGGTTTTATTTTATTTTCACTCTTTTCTTCCGCCCCCTATACATTTTAATGTTCTATACAAAGCCCTTTCCTAAAAAAAGTTGGCAACACTTGTACTTTATTTCAAATACGTTTATCTCGTAACAATCAGTAAACATTTTTTTTTCGATTAAAATAAAAATTTCGTATATTTGATCAAATAAATCACGAATGAGGAGGTAAAGATTTCATAAAAATCATTTTAAAAAATTCCCAAGATTCGACTATAAATGCACATCAAAAAATCCATGTCAAAAATCTGTTCTAAAATTCACATTACCAAAGACGTACTTCTAAACCGAACTAAGTTTTATTACGAAAACTCCTTAAAGAACAACAAGCCGCTTTAATATTTAACAGAGTACGTACATATTAGCAGATTCCTTATCAACAATTTAACAAAACACGTTATAGAAACAACAGCCTTAAAACAAGACTGCTAATAAAACATTTATCGGCCGGATAGTATTTTTCAAACCGCGAGAAAGCCCTCTACTTCCGTGAAAATCTCATACATAAAATTTGTGCCTGACATCCATTTGCGACTATATTGTCACTCACAGGGCCAACGGAGAAAAACACAGAAGGGAAAAAAGAAAATGATATACAATACACTGGTGGTGCATTGTGAAAACATTGAAGTCGCTTTTTTGCTGCAATAAAATTCAATACTTTGGTGTTTGGGGTTTCAGTGTAATTCTCTTTTATATTACAGTATAAATATTCGTTAATTTTAGATAAAATATCTTTTCTTTGCAGGTATAATAATGTTTTCAGAAATTTTAAAAATATATTTTTTTACTGGTGTTGTAAAAACAATATATTTGGGTTACTCGACTATAATCAATATATTCTAATAAACACATTTTTATTTATAGGAATTAAAAATATATATCCGGTATATGGAAATCAATGTTACTAATACAAATAGCGATAAAAAGAAAAAAAGGTGAAAAGTTTCATAATTTTTTATTTTTTTATTTCACTCACTTTACTTCAATTATTTTTAATATATTTTTAAATTTCAAGATAATTGGACATCGGGAAGTGGGTGAAAAATTAGTTACAAGTTTTGATCGAAACGGATAAAGAAGCAAAGTTAATAAAATTGTAAAAAATTATTATTATTTTATTTTCTTTGGCTATATTATAACTCCGCATTTTATCAGTTGAAAATATTTTAAATTAAACGTTAATACAGAATGTTTCATAAAATAAAAATATTTCTTCAATCGTATATAGATCAAAAAAAACTTCCAAGTCAGAAACATTCAAAGAAAATAGAAAATAATTATTTTTTCGATTACTATCTCGTAAATTTAAAATCGGATTCCTAACTTACTACGCTGATAAAATCAAAAAGAAGAAAAAATACGTTTTTCTTCTATTTCAAATGTTATATAACTTTTGTAATAAAAGTTTCGTTCTACATTTTAATAGTTCATGATAGAGTAACATAGTATACGTTTTATGGTCTTGTACCACAGTTTTGTTGAAATATAATTACGTTTTTAAATACTTTCTGAACTGTCTACAAGAATACAAATTTCATATGAATATATACCTATTTATTGATTTAACTTCATATTTAATACGCAAAAACATATTTTTTTGTGGAGCACTTCAAAAGTTTCCACTGTAAAAAATAAAAACTTAATTTTAATGAAAAATATTCACAACCAATTTCGGGTTTTATTAAATATTTTCTTTTAAATTTTAGTGATCCATATGGGCACTTCAGAGTACCACCTTATATATGTTTTCACGGAAGAAGACTGCTCACGATAAAATAGTGCGGGATATTTATTTTCATTCCAACAACAATAAGCCACGATCACGAACGCAGAGTTTAATAACACTGTTACCGAAATTGCGGAAGTAAATAAGAAAAAACTGCGACCAATTGCAGCCATCGAATGTCGTGAATGAAAAAGGTCAATTTTTGCAACGTGATCTAGACTGCACGGGTTTTGATACATTCAAAAAAATTATTGTTTGTTTTTTTAATAGCATTATATAAAACAAAGGCTTAATTAATTAATTTAAATATTCGGTTTTATTATATTAATATTATCAATTCAATTTAATCTTTATATATTTTTATTATAAAGTATAAATTCTAATTTCCCTTAGTACGGACTTGCTTTAGATCAATTATTAAATAACCTAGATTAATTCTAGAGCCTTTTTTTCGAACGGTGAAAGTCCCATCAAAATCGGTTCAGTCGTTTACGTCCCAATTCAAAAGAAAGAAAATATTGACTCAAAATCACTGTAAAACATTTAAATAAATATGATGATTTCATGAAATAGTTAAATAATTTGTTTACTATTTTTTCTCTATATTTCCTACCATGCTTTAAAGTTTAAACATATATTTTTTTCGGAGTGAAAAAAAACAATCCATACGGTAAGAGGTTAAAAATATTAACAACAAATTTTAAGACATTCAGGAGAACTCTTATCAGAAAATAATGGCACCCAAAATCAAAAATAATAAATAACAAGCTGAAATTTTCATACACCATATAGGTACGTGCAAACAGGTATTTACAACTGAAACATTATTTAAAATCCTTTCACTACTTTAATGATATTACATTATCTAACAGTGTCATCTCCCAATACAATCTAACGCGCCCACGCATTATATATTACATATATTACATAAAAATGCATTACACACCTACACAGAGAATTTTTCAGATACGATAAATCTGCAAAAGCGGCGTAGATCGCTTAAATCACGTCAAAACCTAGCAGCAACGGCTTCTTATGAAAATACGTCATAAATTGTAGCTAGCTCGTACATACACCGGTCCTTCTGTAGCAGATAAAGCAGATTTACCGGCATTTGCTACGGCAGCCAAGTGTAAAAACCGCTCGCCCAACCACGTTCTAATACACAACTTATATACATACATACACGTCGTACATGCATGTGTGGGAATCTGTAGATAAAGGATGCTTTACAGTGAAGAATTATCTGAGGTAAGTATGTAAAACTGAAATTAGACACCCCTTCCTCACACCAAAATCTAACATTATAAGTCAAATTAGTTATTTAATTTATACAATAGACTTTCCTTATTGTAAACCCATTTAGGAAAAGTATCTTCCATACTGTAAACTCTCCCCCTCAACTTATAACAGAATTGAGTAGATGATGAACAAGTTCAGAGTCTGGAACAAATGGGGTTTAGAAACTATAACCCATGAAGAAGAAGGTTAGGTAATACAGATTTCTATTATGATAGTCGATAATACAAATGTCACACTTCCATGTTTCTATCTAATAAAAAAACAATTTTGAGGGTATAAAGTAGACCATGTCCTTCCTAAGGATGTAAGCTATCTCCCTGTCGAATTTCATCAAAATCGATTCAGCGGTTTAGCCGTGGAAAGGTAACAGACAGAGAGATAGACACATTTTCGTATTTATAATATTTGTATGTATATCGTACTCTGGCCGGAACTACTAGTTAATGGCTTGGATAGGTCATATCCAAAGTTACCGAGCAGTTTGCGATAAACTGTAGACAGCTATTGTTCTTGAAACCGGGTATAAATATACTCAACACACTATTTGAACTAGTCTCTTAATAACTGTTAGGCAAAAGGCAATGTTAACCGTGTTTTATGATAAGATATTATAAAGAAGAAAATTAGTAAAATTATGGAAAATACATTTCAAAATCATGTTACTATTTAGTGATTTTTTTTCGCAATTATGTTGGCAACTCTATCAATTCTATGAAAGAATTCGTTGATTGAAATTGTAGAAAAGGCAATTTTACATAAAATTCGATATTTATTTATAAATAATTAATCTTTATAAAAGCATTAGAATAAATTGAGAGTGATTTTTTTATATGTATTTATTTATTTTGTGTTTTATTTAGGCTGCCACTAGGATTTTATTTGAAATAATATGTTTAATTGATAAGACTATTTTCACCAGGACTGAAGAAACAATGAAAGTATCATACATAAAAATTAACCTGTAGATAAAATGAATATATTTTTATTGGAAAATAAAAAAAATCCCATAAAAAAGAGTCACGAAATTATAGCTTAAATATTATTTTAGTGGTAAGAAAATACCACTTTCCCTTAAATAATACAAGATCTCTGAATTTTCTACTTTTTTATTATTGATTAAACCAACGAAAAATATTTTCACAGTGTGAATAAATCTTAACTCTTACCCTTTTTCTTATGTACGCGAAAAATGAAAAACTCGCTTCCCTTACTCGTTCCTTACTGGTTATAGAGTTGTATAATGGATGATCTAGTTCTCTTGCTTTGGAGAACTCATTTACACCGACTGTTTTAAAAATATCAACAGTTTTTTTTCAGGAGGCTTATACTTTAACAACGTCTTTAAAACAAGAGATTCAATTTCGTTGCTTATTCTGTATATTACTTATTTACATACATATATATGTAAATGTTACATTTTTTCCACTGAATTCTTGATGAAATTTTTTCATATAATGGTATTTTGAAACTATTTCTCAAAATTCGACCCTGATTTACTTTATATAATAAAAAATAACGTAGATATACATTTTTTTTCATACATTTTACATACTTTATATACATATAACAATTTTCCTGCTTGTATGTTTATTAGGGTGGTCCTTAGATGGAGTTGGGACGAATTTTGACTAGGTCGTACCCCAAATCAGCTCCAAATAATTTTTTTTTAATGTGAAGAAAATTTCAGCCCTCTATCATAAAAATTGGTAATTATTCCTAGTACTCATTTTCTATATCTAGATGGATAAATTAAACTTGTGATTCAACCTTGACAGCTATGTATATGAGTCATTACATCAAGAGAATTTTTTTTTCTTATAATTTATGGATAATTTTGTCAGAAAAAAGTTTGACAACTTGAAATAAAAAAGCTGCCCAGTCAAAATTCGTCTCTACCCCATCTAAGGTTCACCCTAGGTACAATAAAATAACTTTTATGATAAAAAAAAAACATAAAATAAGATAAATGCAAATATTAAGATTTTCATTGAATTTAAAATAATCTTAAAAAAAGATTTGCCTCTCGATAACTACAACAAAAGTTTTAATTTAAAGCAAATACATTCTCATAACTATCTCACTAATAAATTCTCCCGTTTATTGTCTTAAAAGTAGACAAATGCAACTACATAAAGTGCACTTACCGCAGCCAAAGGATCTATACAAGTAGGTCAAGAAAACTCACTCACCTGAAAGAAAATAAGAAAAAATGTTAACACACTGCCGATAGTAAAGCTATGTTAACGTTAAATGCAACATAAAAATGTAAAATGAAATATTATGCAGCAGAATACTGTATGCCTCATATATCAAACATGTCAAAGTTTTTATTCAAATGTACACAAGTTAGTAACTACGGTCAATTTACTTGATCATGCAATATACAGGAGTTACATCACCTTGAGATTTTCAAGGAATCAAAAAAAATCGATATGGAGAATCATACATTAATATCTTTTTAAATATGTTTTTTTTTATTTTGTCAGAAATAAAACTCACATTTGTATATTAGTTTTCTAATATCCTAATTAGTCCACGGTAATTATATTAAATATCGGTATGGAGAACCATACATGACTTCCATGTTCTTTCTATCTTTTTAAATAATTTTTAAATACACATTTTTTTTAAATATTTTATTTATATAACCTACTACTATAAATATACATATCGTAATACATTAAAAAAACATATATACTTACAACGGTTACAGCTCTTTTTGCCATTTGTATATAAATATTAGTTTTCTAATGTCAAAAACATAATTCACATTCGTAAAAAAACTAATTTGACAATTTGAATTTAGTTGCATTTGTTTCCAAGGCAACATGAATTAATGACATATTAGTATTTAAAATTCAAATTTTAAGTGTGTTTTTCACCCCTTTAATGGCTGTTTAGGCACGTACAAATAATAAATGTCCTTTAGATTCAATTGAACTGCAAATGTACCAAATCTTATCAAAATTAGTGAGATAATACTCGCAATATTCACTTTTTAGACGAAAAAAGTTACAAAATTTCGAATATTTTCAAAACCCCTAATCCGATTAGCACCAAAAACAATAGGTCTGGAGTACTCACTGAGACAAACATTTTCCCCAAAAATAATTCAGATCGGTGCATTTTTACAGTAGTTATCGTGAACGAAAGAAAATTCTACATCCGCACAGACACACAGACACACGCACAGCCGCCAAGCGGAAATTAACTTTTCTTTACGTTTTGAAGTTAGTACAATCAGAATTTGTCATTTTCTCGGACACGATTTTTCGATGGTATTACAATACTTCCATTTCCTTCGGAACATGGAAGTAATATATTAGTTTTCTAATGTCAAAAACATAAAACACATTCGTAGAAAAACTAATTTGACAATTTGAATTAAGTTGCATTTGTTTCCAAGGAAACATGAATTAATGACATATTAGTATTTAGAATTCAAATTTTAAGTGTTTTTTTCACCCCTTTAATGGCTGTTTAGGCACGTACAAATAATAAATGTCCCTTAGATTCAATTGAACTGCAAATGTACCAAATCTTATCAAAATTAGTGAGATAATACTCGCAATATTCACTTTTTAGACGAAAAAAGTTACAAAATTTCGAATATTTCCAAAACCCCTAATCCGAATAGCACCAAAATCAATAGGTCTGGAGTACTCACTGAGACAAACATTTTCCCCAAAAATAATTCAGATCGGTGCATTTTTACAGTAGTTATCGTGAACGAAAGAAAATTCTACATCCGCACAGACACACAGACACACAGACACACGCACAGCCGCCATGCGGAAATTAACTTTTCTTTACGTTTTGAAGTTAGTACAATCAGAATTTGTCATTTTCTCGGACACGATTTTTCGATGGTATTACAATACTTCCATTTCCTTCGGAACATGGAAGTAAAAATCGGCAAATAAAAGAAAAAACATAATATACATTAATAGAATAATTAATTTGACAATTTGAATTAGTGACGTATTAATTAGAATTTAAAATTCAAATTTTGAGGGTTGTTTTTATCCCTTCAGTAGCTGTTTAGGCACGTACAAAATAATAAATGTCCCTTAGGTTCAATTGAACTACAAATGTACCACGTCTTTCAAAATTAACGTTCACTTATTAGACAATAATAGATATAATATTTCGAATATTTCTAAAACCCGATTAGCACCAAAATCAATAAGTCTGGAGTACTCGCTGAGACAAACATTTTCCCCAAAAATAATTCAGATCGGTGCATTTTTACAGTAGTTATCATGAACGAAAGAAAATTCTACATCCAGGCATACAAGACGCCATGCGGAAATCAACTTTTCTTTACGTTTTGAAGGTAGTACAATCAGAATTTGCTCTTATCTATCTTTCAGAACAAATAAAGTCTAAGTCTCGTCTCGCAGACGAGAAAAGTTTCCTATCAGCATGCAGTAAATCAGAATTAGTTTGGCATATTTCAAAAAATAATATTACTTGAATAAAGAAAATTACATATATTACATAATATGTATTATACAATATACTAATTACAATTCACCTAAAACCACATTCGCTGGCTCTTTCTCTACATCACTCACTCTCTAAAACCCTCCATATCCATACGTAGATAATAACATCTATTATTGTCATTACCTAAAATAAATTCATTACAATAATTGTCACAAGTTGACATTTCAAGAGTTAATTATAAATACGATACCAGAGGCACAATTACTTATAAACTACAACAGCAAACAAGCGAATTATACGTATAATCCCCCCCCCCCTCATCGCTCCTATTAAATTTTGTGGGGGGAGGGTCTGTGCACCTACACCGGGAACAATAACATTCATTGGAAACGGCGCAAAACATTTCAAGATATCGTTGAAGCAATTGTCAAAATACAAAGACGTATTTAGATCAGTGGCGCACACGCACTTCTAAATTTTATATTATAATTAAAAACTCGCGACTTCGTCTGCATGGAATTTGTATTTTTTTTATTTAATCAATTTGGGATATAAAGTAGCATCTCTCTGCCAAATTTCATTAAGATCGGTTCAGCGGTTTAAGCGTGAAAAGATAACAAACAGACAGACGCACAAATAAAGTTACTTTCGCATTTATAATAATTGTTTTAAATAATTGCAATACTAATGCCCGGTATTATAAAGGACCTAACAAAATTTGTTAGCTAGCAATTACATTCATATGAGGTATTAATACTGTACTAGTATCTATGGATTAGTTATGGAATTTAGAGCAGTGACACTTCAATTAATTGTAACACGGTTGGCATCTTTGACCGTACAAAATAATTTTCATAACATCACCACTGTTTTAATACCGTTTGTATTTATCTTCAACGCGTGCGTGAAACTTGTCAAAGTCATCAACAAACTCCAAAAGAACTGTCATATATGTTTGATACCTCAGTTGAAAGTGTTTGTTAGCTAACAAATTTGTTAGGTCCTTTATAATACCGGGCATAAGGATCCAAACAATGATTTTTCGAACCTGCGCAATCAGTTCTTTATAAATGACAGCTGTACAAATATAATACATGGGGTATCTACTAAATTAAATGAATAGCCAGTTATTTGAAATTAAACTACTTCCGCAACAAGTGATAAGAAAACAAAAATAATTAGTCATTTTATTTCATATTTACACCACAACAAAAATATATATTATTAATTACTAATACCTTATCTTTATGTTTACCGGAAGTAAATGAATAAAATATTTATACACATAGTTCTTTCTTTCAGTCGTTATTCACAGAAAGAAAATAAAAAGACATTTGTATTCAATTTCAAAGAATTCTTACATATTTGATTTCTATTGATTCAATTGGAATGAAATCGTTATGAACGGATATATACATTTACAATGAAGTTTATTTATTTTAAATATGATGACAAAAGTTTTCTTTGTCTCTTTTTCCGAGTGTTTTTACAAAAACAGATTCACATATTAAAAAGTTCGATCCTTCTTTGATATATTTTAAAGAAAAAAATAATAGTTTTATATTTGTTTTGTTATTAACATGAATTTGTTTTATTTAAAAAATAAATAGATAAAGATAACATAATTCTCGAATAATCTATCGTAATATTAATATCATAATAATTATATTTAATATTTCCGCTATTTTCTAGATTAAATATGGTAATTAAAAACCTCAACACCACGTCGCATTTTTGTATGTTTTGACATTTCGTGGATTTCTTATCCAGAAATACCACACCTTTTATTTGTATATGAAATATAATTTTTTTTAATATTTAAGATTAATTTTTGTCTGGGAAGAAAACGTCCTATTTTTGAAAACGATCTTTCAACCGGATACGGATGTTTACTGACGTCGATTTTAGTCAAATTAAAAATTGTAGGTAATATTATAATCTATAATTTATGTTCTATTCATTTTTTCGAAAAAAAATTATTATAATTGAAATGGTTCATAACAGAGAAGAAATCTATAGTTTATGTCCCATTCATTTTATTCTAAATTTAGTTTGTCAGAAATATTAATAAAATAAGAGTCGCTTAGACTGTTCACTGTCAGGATTACGTATAAGAAAGTCACATGGCTTCCATGGCAGATAGTTTTTTTATTAAAATTATACTTCCTTTGGCGCGTTCAGAGTGAAATTTTAGTAATGGAACGACATAATTATATTCACTCTTATAGATAATACAGATTTCTGTTATATTATTCGGTAAAACAGATTTTTTGAAGTTATTAGTTTCACATTTGTTTTCTAAATGTTTTTTTCAAACATTGGTGAAACCAAAGATTTTACTCCGGGAAGGATTATGAAAATTCCTAAAGGATTGAAAATTAATGTCTTTCAATCAGTGTGGGAGGGGGGGGGGGGGGGATATTTAAATTTACTTGACAAAAAAAACTTATAAAAACCGCGAGAAGAGACTTTTCAATGAAATATAAAAATATCACACATATTTTAACGGATAATTAGTGAATATAGTAAAACTAAAAACTTAATTAACTAGTTGAAATAATATAACATCCTATTAACACAGCTATAGAAGTACATAGCAAATAATAATTACCCAAATGCTAAACTATTAATTGTAACATTTAAGAGGTATTGTTATAGAATCATGCATTATCAACAGGTTATTATCAACATTGACTTAACGACTAAAGTTGGGACTTCATAATGAGATAATCTACCGAAATGTGTATGAATTTTTTAAAAGCTCAGCTACAATTATAATCATGTGTAAATAATGATCATGAATATTTGTTTTAATAATTTTATCCCATTTCTTCATATTTTGATTATATTTTACAGAGAAAATGTGTGTCAAAATGTCAAGAAGTTCACGAAAGCGTAGACCTTAAAAAGAAATCTATTCATAAATATTTATCAAAAAAACACATTAGATTAATTTTAAATTTTCAAACAAAATACAACATATAATTTTTATTTTATTTCACTTCATTAACTGCTTTCAAGAACATTTTTACATTTCAGTAATATATTATAAAAATCTCTTTTTAAAAAGAGAATATTTAATTAAAAATTTACATGCACATACCAATTTTATGTTTTCATTTGTTGAATAATTTACGTAAAAAAATAATTAAAATTAAATAGGATTATTTATATGTCCACTTTAACCCGGCAGTGGAGACGTGAAAAATTCTGACGTCAGTGGGAACGTTGGGTCAAATTGATCCTTCGATATTAAGGGCTATTTAAAGCACTATTTAATTACATAATTATTTTATTATTAAGTAAAACATGTCATTAAATCCTCAGTCTAGTATAAATCACATAATATACCCCAATTTTTATTTCTAAGATTAATGAATGTATAGAAGAAAAAAATTATGAAAACATAACATCTTAATCACATGATTTAAACAAACATAGAAGGATTGAATATTGAATTAATTCAATATCATTCGAATCTGATAAATTTTTAAAAATGTTGTAAAAAAAGTCACGTAAACGGGAATATTGGGTCAGATTGCCCCATCAACAACTTTCACGAGGAATAACATATCAAGTAAAGAACTAATTTCGTTTTGTTAACAGAGCACGCTAGCGGCAATTTTTTTCCGACTTGATTAACTATCACTACTTATTCCTTATGTTACCTAACGTAACAAAATATATACTAAAACCTGGACAAAGAACATATTAAAGAATTTTAAAAAAAAGTGCAAAAAGTGCACTAACGGACAGACAGACAGAGAGACGTTGCGTTTTATAATATGTATGAATAGTCCATCAAAATATTAACAGAGATAATACAATTTTCTGTTAAAACAGTTTACTTTTACGTCAGCCACTTTTCTTAAACGGATAACTTATAATTAACAAAGAACGGGCCTGAAATTAATTACCCAATCACAAAAGGGGTGTGTTAAGAATTTCCGTTGTCACGTCGACTAATCCGACCCTGCCACAATGATGAATAACTTTCCGCACTGTTTGTCACCCGACATCTACCAGGCATTATTCATTTTTCCTCGGTTTTTCAAAATGCGTATTCTCTCTCTCTCTTTGGAAATCTACGAATGCTACTCGCAATGACGCTTCCACCATTTGTTTTGTATCAAGCAGGAAAAATGTGAATGTGATAAATAAATTAGTGTGAAGTGTCTGAGACTGAATAATGTTTTGGATATTGTACAAAAATGATAGAATGTATATCACGTATGAAAAATTATTGTTACAATTTACAATTAGGGCTGCACACGACACGAGAGAGTTTGATATTGACATGCTCGTCTCATGGAAATTAAAGCCATCTCGTCTCGACAGTGCTTCCCTTTCTTTATGGGTAAATTAATACAAATATGTGTTTTCAGTTAATAAATAATTTAAAAATATTATTAGAATATTCATCTTTATGCGCAACCCAAACATTTATAACATTTAATATTAATTAACACGTTCCATTATAAAACTATAATACCTCTACGTCTTATTTTCTTGTATTTTAGTCGATATTTGTATGATGAATTGAAGTTCACTGCAGGAAATTTCACTAAAAATTTTTTAATTTTTGATTTCGTTAAAAGTATGTTTATTGTATAGAAAATGACGTGAAAAGTTGTTTGTTTCAAACCGCAGGTCTGTATCTCAAACCGTTCTCGAGATATAGCCTCTCAAAGTTTTAGTTTTTTCAAATTTTTGGAGAAAAAAGGCCATAACTTTTGAACGGGTGGTCGGAATTGATTTTAGTTGACGGATTTGAAATCAGCGTGTCAAAATCTATATAAGGACATGTATAATACCTTAAAACTCGAAAAAAAAAAATTCGCGAAAAATCGAAAAAATTCAAAGGGGTATACCTTAAAAAAATGTCGATTTTTGGCCAAATTTTTTTTGTCGAATTTTAAAGTATTATACATGTCATTATATAGATTTTGACACGCTGATTTCAAATCCGTCAACTAAAATCAATTCCGACCACCCGTTCAAAAGTTATGGCCTTTTTTCTCCAAAAATTTGAAAAAACTAAAACTTTGAGAGGCTATATCTCGAGAACGGTTTGAGATACAGACCTGCGGTTTGAAACAAACAACTTTTCACGTCATTTTCTATACAATAAACATACTTTTAACGAAATCAAAAATTCTAAATTTTTTAGTGAAATTTCCTGCACTGAACTTCAACTCGTCACACAAATATCTACTTAAATACAAGAAAATAAGACGTAGAGGTATTATAGTTTTATAATTGAACGTGTAAATTAATATTAAATGTTATTTTTGACTTTTGGTTAAAATGTTTGGGTTGCGCATAAAGATGAATATTTTAATAATATTTTTAAATTATGATTCTTTTTATTAAATTCAAGTGATTTAAATTCCCTCATTATAGAAGTTTATATTTTAGAAAATATATAATTAAATAAAAAATTACATACATATTTAATAAATACATATATATATATATTATGTATTTACGTAACACTAAAGACACGCTTCTAACCATTTAATATATTTATAATTGTGAACAGGGCCGGCTTTAGGGGTATGCAGGGTCTGCAACGAGGGTAGACCGGCCCCGCGCAGCCGATGTTTTTTATAATAATAAATTAAAATATCATATACAAATCAATTGTGTGCACCGAAATTTCGGTCAGATAAAAAAAAATTATGTGTTATTTAAATTTTCACTACAAAATAGTACGCCTTACATTAATGAAAATTCATTTTTTGCTTCCTCGCCAATATCTTTCAACAGACTCGGTAGAAAAAAATTGTAAATAAAATAAAAAAAAGATTTTGAAGCCTACAATTTTTAAAATACAATTTCGTAGCTGAATGTAATAAAATTATCCTTCATTTATTGTAAATAGTTTCGCAAAAAATCGATTAATGTAAAGATTTTATTTTTTCATGAAGTGAAGATCGACTATTTTAGCTCAAAACTTCAACGCTTTCAAACATAGCTGTAATTTTTTCCACTCGGTGCAATTTTTTGTTTAAAAAAATTCATTGTTATCATTTTTACCAAATTTACAGCTATTTAATTATTGTACATTTTTTAAGGAAAATTCTTATGTTTTTTTGACGGCATTTATTTTTGCACACAGCCCCGCAAATCCTAGAGCCGGCTCTGATTGTGAACTATACACTAATTTACTTATAGAATAGAATGTACGTGCGTGACTTACAAATCATATAAAAATATTTCAAAACAGTTCTGAAAAGATATAATTAAATTTTAGAAAAGTTTTACTTATTGTTACTTAATTAATTTTATTACAATATGAATAGTTTCAAATGGATTTAAGGTACTATTTGAAATTGTATAAATGAATTTTCTACATCTGTATCGTCTAGAGAAAATACAATTATTTTATCTAGCAAAGAAATGTACAAACTAAAAACTCAATTGTATTGAAGAACAGAATAAAAATATAAACATTTCTAGAAAATTCTTCTTTTATCTACATGGGAAAACTTATTATGTAGACTTATTTGTATTCTTTTATGTCCATATTTTTCTTTTTTATAAAAAAAATATCGTAGCTTCTCTATAAATTTATTTAGTTAATATAAACACTCGATGTTGTATATTTTTATACATCAATTAAAATTTGTTTTTAAATTCACATAGTTCATGTCATGCTTTTTGATCATTTCCTTAAAAAACCTATTAATTCATTTTCCACACTAATGACAAAGTAATAGCCTTTACTATGTAATTAAGACTCGTATGTTAATTAATATTAAAACAGCAACTAAAATATACCTTTTCATGAACTAAAGGTAATTAAAAATAGTAATATAAAGTCATATTCAAATTCTGAAAAAATATGTAATACTTTAATTAAAATAAAATGATACTATTTTTTTAATAGCATATCAGTACTATTCAATACTGAATAGGTACAATATTTTTTAATATTCATAAATAATCAATTACGATATATAATAAATAATAGAAAACAATATTTTCTCTAAGCAGTAACATTTTAAAATTTTTGATTAAAGTTTTTTAAATTGAATAAAAACAGAAAAAGTATATTTCGTATTTCCACGATTGTGTTTGTAAACATTAATTGATCGAATTGAAACAAAAATAACAGTTTTTAGAATAAATTCTCTAGGGAGTAACGTTTTTAGTTTTTTTACTTAAATGAATAAAAAAATAAAATAAAAATCGTATTTTCACAATTTTGTTTGTAAATACTAATTAACTGTTTTTATGTTCGTATATTATGCAATACTAGTCTGAGTTTTATTTAACCCCACTGCTACGTATTCACGTCATTTCCTCGACTGTGCATCCCGACACAGTCACCATTTTTCCATTTTGAGGTGCAAAACCCTAAAAAGTTCTCAGAAAATAATTAATTTGCCTATTATTTTTTTTGCTATATTATATTTTTAATATAAATATTTTATCTGTATTCCCTTTTGCATTATTGATTATATATATTTTTGCAAATGCAAGATCATATTCTTTACAATAGAATGCACCCCTCGCATTCAATGCCAAAATAAATTAATATCAAATTTCATCATTATCCGCCAATCATTGAGAGTTCTATTGTTCGGCTGTCAAACAAATCAATTACTGTAGGAACAAAACACATTCTGCCTACTCCCCTTACCATAGACTCTGTATACACTCCAACTGCATTACATTAACGTAAATATACTTGTTAAATTACGTATATATAACGTGTGTTCATTTGAAAACTTCACCTGAATATTTTGATGAAATAAAACTTGAAGAATTCAGTTTTTTTTTTTTAATTTTGCTTACTTATTTAAACAAACAAAAATTGTAACCAAATAGGTGAAAAGTTTTTTCTGAGTAAAAAATTCTCTAAGATTTAAAGTCTCATATTATTTTGTTTTAAATGTCTTAGATCAGTGATTCTTAAACTAGGGTCCGCGGACCCCGGAACTTTTGGCGAGGGTCTGTGAAACATGTTTGATATAAATTAAAGTACTTTTACATTTCTATTTACCAGTGATTAATTAGTATCTAACGACCTTCTTTATTTTTCTATCAGGGAGGGGGTCCCTGAAAAATAATTGTTCAAAAGAGCGTCCCTAGACTACATAAGTTTAAGAACCGCTGTCTTAGATAAAAGTTGCTAAATTGTTCATCGCTAGTTTCATTTTCATTTTGGAGTATTTTCATTATTTTAGAAAACGTTTTAAAAAAATTCCACAACTATATACTAAAATACAATTATTATACTAGTAGTATAAAACATCTAAGTATTTTATTGGTGTACAATACACATCATTCAAATAACACAATAAAATGGTATACCTTTCGTTGAATAAAAGATATATACGAACGGTTTCAAGTTGTTTTAAAAACAACCTTATGAATCAACGTTATTTATATCAACCTGTAGGTATTTTTGGCCAATGATTTCCTGAATGATTCGTGTAGATATACATGTAAGTTATAACAGTGGTTCTAAAGCTTGTATTGGCTATGTTTAAGGCTGCTTTAACTCTGACCTTTACCAGTATTACATTTCTAACTGTAAGGTATGTACATATTATCCAGTGTCACCTTATTCCAAGTATTTTTAAGGTAAATATGAATAATTAATTGGAAAATTCATTAAACTTTTAATAAACCCCGTATAACTTTAGTTTGTTATCCAATAAATAAATAAATAAAAAATGTAGTCTTATATTATAACAGCCAAATAAAAATAATAAGTCTTACCATTAAACGAAAAATAAAATAAAAAATAAAATGAATTGTCTTGGCCCAATACAATACATAAACTACGTTTTTTCGAACAATGAAAACCCCAGAAAATATTTTTTATGTCAAATGGTAACAAACAGACCGACCGACAGACTAAAATTCTAAAAATAATCAAAAAGGATTATTTACCCAAAAAACCTGTTACTACAGATTTATAAAGTACTGGCACTAGTTATGGCCGCTATATGAGCGAGGTTTACTGTTTTTGTGATTGACGGGTTTCTTTTTTGTAATTCTCATCAACTCATGTTACTAATGAAACTCTTTATTTAATCAATTTAATTACCAAACTCCGCAAATATAGTTTGTTTTTTAAATTATAACCTTTTTATTTTGTTTATGTTTTTTTTTCTAAAGTAATGGATAAAGTAAAACCAGTAATGAGTACGCAGTGATGGACACTTGCTAATGATTACAAAACGATAAGTACTACGACATAAAATAAATTTAAAAAAATTGTCAAATTTGAAACAATGTAAAGCAGTTACTATGATAATATAATAATTAATAAATAAATTATACTAATAATTAGTTTAAATGTCTACCATTTTTACACCTATTGGCCCATTGTCATCAAATCATGCTGTAAGACAGTTAAATGTATATTGAGAAATGATAATAATCAAACATCACCAAATATTTCTAAGTCAGTACATTTAATTAAAAAATAGCCATTACTGGGGTCTTATCCAAGACTGGTACCAGTACCTTATATAAGTATTGATTGATGGCATCACACAGCCCAACATCTTCAGAAACAAAATCAGCCCGACACGCATAAAATCATTGTTACGTCATAGTAACACTGTAATAAACGGTTTCGAGAAGTCGTGCGGATGGCCATTTTGAGTACCCACCGCCCCTACACATAGTAAAGGTACGGAAGTGATGCCGCCGCGGGCTCCGGTAATACGTAAATCCGGGTTTCCGGTGTCTATGTAAATAGCGCGAGGTAGAGCCGCCGGAAATGCATTTCGCTATGAAATACTAGTTTATAATTTTCATGTAATGGATATCTCAACCCAGTGTTTAGAATTTCGCGTGTCCAAAGCAATTTCAAGTGTTTTACTATTTGTTTATTTAAAACTCGTGTATTTTTTAATTTAGTCACGAAACAGACTCGAAATTTTGTGAGTTAAGAAATGTATGCTTTTTTCCATAAAAAATCTATAAATTTAGTATTAGTTTATATTTATCTTCACAGTTCCTCTATATTTATTTTTAAATACCTTCCTTAAACATACGAAAAATAGTTTTTTCGTGTATACTTTTTATAATTAATTCGACGACATGTTTAAATGCATCAATATTTATTTTCACTCCAGAAATTATAAATAATCATATGAGTCATACCCAGAATACACACTATAAACATATTTTAATGTCAACAAGATCATTTAGTTGGAAATAGTGATTTAAAAATCGAAAATAAAAAATATACATGCATTTTATGTAATTTATGACATTTCATACTTACTTAAAAATACATTTTCTCTAGATGTTTTAAATAAGGTTTTAAAAAGGAATACAGTTAGGGATACGTTCCATATTTTTTTAACCGCGTTAAACCAAATATAGCAATTAAATAAACCGAAAATCGCGAAAAAAGTTTCTGAGAATTGGGGCGTTTTTGATGTGGCATGCGTCAAACATGTTTAGGACGTAGGTCAGGGCAAAAGACCCTTGATTTTTGTAGGCCAGTATAACCATAACATTTTACTATTATTTATCTAGCAATTGTGCAAAAATCTGCCGGTTATTTATAAATTACATAAAACATCATGAATTTGACATGTTGAAGGTGTAGGTCTCGCTAAATGCCCCAATATTTGTGTAGGTCAATATGTTTCCCGATGTTTACATTATAAAATCTTGTAATTCAAGTAAAAAAGAAAGGGTTATTCGTAAATTTCCTATAACTTGACGCATGCCACATCAAAAACGCCCTAATTCTCAGAATTTTCGAAAATAAAAAAGTTGTAGGTTACACCAAAATGAATCCACTCACGAAGTTTCTGAGTATTTTTTATTTCAAAATTTAAAGACTATTCAAATCCACGTAAAAAGAGACCCTACTATACAACAAAAAGTCTAATATAGTATTACGAATATCTAATATATTTTTAGCTACATTTAATGAACTGTAACAATAAGATGTACCTACACAGAATATAAATTGTTTATTTCAATCGACGAAAAAGACCTAAGATTTATCTGTAGGGCAATCAATTTGAATAGATTTTATTTAAAGGGCTAGAGATGCTGTAGCCCTCGTTCGTTTAAGATTTACTATTATTGCTCAGTGCTTCGTATCATTTGTTTTGTAAATGCCTTTACATTTAATGAAACTCTTAGTTTTTATTACGTACTTAGGAAAAACAGTACACGAACTATTTTAGAATATTAATACCCTATAGTCTGTATTCTCGAATGTCTCCATTTTTTTTGCTAATCCAGAAGCCTACAACTTTAACCCAGAAAATAGTTGATTTAATATGTGCAATTATTATAAGGCCAGAATGATATAAATAATAAGATAGTATCCATATTAAAACTTATTTGTTTTATTATTAAATATATTTTTTAGTTCTTACAACAATAAATAATATTTTTCTGGACATTTTTTATTGAAAATTTCACTTAAAGTATTATTCATAGAAAAAAATGTTTTTTACGGACGTCATTCAGAAAAACAAAGTTTATTGTTCTATGAAACAAAAAATGCACCATTCCATTTAATATAAAAATGTCTACCTAGAGCGTGAAACGAGCGAAGGTATATATATAATTTTCCTCGTCATATGGAAATATATTTTATTTGAATTTTTTTTATATATAATCATAAGTTATTATACTGAAATAAATGCCTGGGTCCTATAAATATTATAATAACCTTGTGTACTTAACCCTAAAGTCGATTATATTTTTTTCCCTTCAACGTGAAAATTGAATATAGTCCACGACTTTCATTTTAGAAAAAAATGTTTTTAGAAAAAAAATGTAAATATCAGTGAAATTCTTCACTCCACCTTTTGTTTATTCATTTTTGTATGTAAATTTTATATTTATGTACAAAAAATTGTATTAAAAAAATGTATTTTTATTAAAACATTAATCCTCAATATACTTCACACGAATATCAACTTTCTTATACGCAATTACATGCAAGCAAAATTGGCATCATAAAAATAAAAATAAATTATTTTAAGTCTTTAGAGACATGTTCGCGTCCAAAGGGTTAAAAATCAGTTTATTGGCACATACATCATGAAAGTACACGCGAACGAAGCCGCGGGGTATACCTAATTAAATAAAATAATAATAATTTTTTCTTTAAAAGTTTCATCATTAAAACTAATACTATAATTACTAACTTACAATCATGGAAACAAAACAATCTCATTATTTGCAAAAAAAATTTGTTAATGAACAAAAAAACATTCTCACTTATGTAACACAAACAACGTTAAATAACACATGTAATGCATGTGTAAATTCTGTGTCGTTTGTACTAACAAGGGGACACTATATCTAGGGAAGTTGGGATTTCAGTCAGCTTTGGAGAGGTGAATCTAGACCAAAAATAAGGAGACACGTGTTCGAGATCTCATCTGGGCAGCCCCTATTAGTAAAGATATTAAATTTTGAAAATTGGTATAAATATAAATATAAATAAATAACTAGCTGTAAATAATTTAATTATAAGGCCAAAAAGGAAAAAAATAGAAATAATAATATTTTCAATAGTATAGAAGACCGATAATTTATTTGAATGAAAAAATTTAAATAAAAGTAAAAAATAATTTATTTAGGTATCAAATAAATTTGATTAATTGAAATATATTTTTAATTAGTAATAAAAATAACATCATGAATTTCAACCCAAAAAACATATATTATCGATATGTTTACATAAAAAGCATAATGTATAAATAGCAAGTAGTGGTAATCCATATGTAAACAAAATAAAAAGTAAGAAACAATTGAAAATAAAAATTATTTTGTACAGGGTACGAGATTCGAACCTATGTTCTTTGGATCATAAGTCGGCGCTCTACACCCGCGGCCATTGAAGGATTCTTAACGTAGATGTTTATTACAGTACATAAGAGCTTAAGAAAATATACCAATTTTCAAAATTTAATATCTTTACTAATAAGGTCTGCCCAGATATGTTCTCGAACACGTGTCTCCTTATTTTTGGTGTAGATTCACCTCTCCAAAGCTGACTGAAATCCCAACTTCCCTAGATATAGTGTCCCCTTGTAAGTCAAATAAGAAAAATAAATCGGGCTAGAGTTTGTTGATGACTCGAAACTTTGCAAGTGCATTAGTACTACTCGTAAGTTCAAAATGTTTTACTGTTTACTTATAATTTGCTCATCAGTTGTGTATGTATGTGCTTCTGTATGTACGTCCATATAAACATAAATGATGTGTTTACACCCTATGTGTGAATATTTTAGTAACATTTACAACTGTGCACTGTAAATAAACACAGTAGCGGATCTTCAAGCAAATAAAAAATTATTTTATTGAAGTTATATTTCTTTTGAGGCGTTCATGGTGAAATTTTAGTAATGCAACGAAGATAACACGATGAAGTTAGGTATATATCTTATGTATATATTCACTCGTATAGATAATACAGATTTCTGTTATGATAGTCGGTAAAATTGTTGTTTTTTTTAGTTATTAGTTTTACATTTGCTCGCTAGATGTCACTTCGCCAAAGAAGTATAACTTCTAACGCGTGTACATAATATAGAAAACTAAGAACCCTTATAGTTTCGCTCTGTCTGTTTATATAAATTTTATACCGATTAAGATGAAATTTGGTATACGGACGAAGACAGAAATGGTAAGATTTTTGAAAAAAAAATTTTGGACCCCCTTTCCATGCACTGAAAGATATATTTAAAAAAATGGATATATTTAATTTTAATATTGATAGATTTATAATCATCACACGTCAACTTAATTTGAATTATTCGAGATAATAAGTTCCAGGCTACTGAATATGATTTGCGTATATGAAAGATCAAAATTGACATAACAATTACTACAAACATGGGAAAATATCTACTCGTTTGTACCTGCATACAGAACACCACTGGTTTTACTAAATATTAATTTCTTCTGACATAAATGTTTGTATAATACTTGTCACATACAGAGCTAATTAAGACCTGCATTAGACATAACGATTTTTCTTTAAAGCTTGTTAACAAACATTATAAATGTACAATTTTTTATAAATTGTTAGGTATGTTTAAAAAATATCTGAATGTTTTTTTTGTGATGAATATAGATACTTATAAATAAAATTTCTTTGTTTTAAAATATATATGAACACTAACGGACCCATCCCTGCTTCGCACGGGAGTTAATATTTAAAAATCAGACCATAATACACATTTACGTAATATCTCGACTCCAGTTCGAAAAAAATCTATAAACTTATCGAAGCACCAAACAAACATATGGTGTGAATATAGTTTCGATACGTCCAGTGGTTTAGGCCTGATGAGATCACATACATACGTACCAACGTTTTTATATATTATGATAGTACAAAATAAAGCCCCTGACCGCATCTGTTGGTCTGCACGTGCACGATATTCTCATTAATTACTAAACGGATTTTATTCCGGTTTTCACTAATGGATAGAAAAAAAAATCGGTTTATTACAGATTAAATTTATATACCAGGGTAACACCGGGTCCAAAACGCTAGTGATACTATTTACTGTAAAATACACGATGAAGATGTTTTCTGTGAAATAATCTCTAGTAAAGAACAAGAATATACAAACATAGCACGTGCCAATTATTACCCAGACAATTTGCCTACCTGTCGAGTACAAATATAATCTCATCTTCTCTCTTTGTCTCCCATAAAGTATATAAACATACATACGTACCTTTCGGCTTTTATACATTAATACACACAAATATACAAATGATTATAAATAAATAATGTGATGAAGAGTATAAGATAATACGATTAGAGTTTTTTTTTTTAATACTGATACTTTGTAAGGTAATACAGTGAAGTATTATACAATTGTTTTTTCAACTGTAGACACATTCCGAAGTAAAATCAACTTAATCTATATTAAGGTAAATGTACATAATTCCGGCTTAGTACATAATTACGGCCTATTTTATTAAAAATTAATAAATAAGATAACTTTAAGAGATTTCATTACTTCGGATTTCGAAAAATAACCGAACATAGAATCAATTCAATTAATATCTTTTCTTAAGGTTATCTTATTTATTAATTTTTAACAAAATAGGCCGTAATTACATATGTACTAAGCCGGAATTATGTACATTTACCTTCTTAATTTAAATCGATTTTTTAATTAATATTTCATTTTTATAAAAATCTGCAAAAAATCTTTTTGAAATTAAAACACAATAAAACTAAAATACTAAATATATAGATACGAAAAGGGCTTATCGCACAATGTCTAGAATTAAAAAATCTGATTTAATTAAAAAAATTCTATTATTAATTTTTGAAATAAATCTTATTTTAATCGAATGTTCATAAACATCCTGTACGCAGAACAAAGATTGTGGATGGGGTTGACAGCTACGCAACAAGAACTTTTGTAATCTCCGTCGAGCCCTCGCGGAACAGACCGCACGGCAAACACGTTATTGTTTTAATTAATAACATCTTATGTTGTAAGTGCGCGCAAGCTACAGGTATACACACACACCCACGCACACACGCACACACACACGCAAGTGAGCTTGAAACAAAACAAGAATGGTTAATACAAGTGTTTACATAAACGTTATAGTAATTGTGAAGATTGACTCGTTTGCTAGAGTACCTACACAGGGTTAGTCAAAAATAAGAACCTGCTGATTTATTTACGTAACTAACTATTGTACTTGAAAAGGGGGCGTTGCCTATTGTACTTGAAAAGGGGACAAGGCAGTTGTTGGATGAAGGATTTTAGTTAGCTTTTGGGAAGTGAAACTAGATTAAAAATAAAAAAACACGTGTTCGAGCTTTTATTTGAATGCTCATTATTAATTACGATATTTGATTCTCAAAATTGTTATATTTCATATGTACTAATAAGGTACTGGGACTAGTTATGGCCGCTATAAGAGCAGGATTTACTGTTTTTGTGATTTCCGGGTTTCTTTTTTGTAATTCTCATGAACTCATGTCACTAAAAAAACAAGTAACTCTTTATTTAATCAATTTAATTACTAAAGTCCGCAAATATAGTTTGTTTTTTTAAATTATAGCCTTTTGTTTTATTTATGTTTTTTCTCCAGTAATGGATAAAGTGAAACCAGTAATGAGCACGCAGTGATGGACATTTGCTAATAAATACTACGACACAAAAGATATAAAAGAAAGAATCGTCAAATTTGAAACAATGTAAAGCAGTTGCTATGATAATATAATAATTAATAAATAAATTATACTAATAATTAGTTTAAATGTCCACCATTTTGACATCTATATGCAGATTGTCATCAAATCACGCTGTAAGACAGTAAAATGTATATAGATTAATATTCAGAAATGGTAGTAATGAAATATCAACAAAAATTTCTAATTCAGTAATTTATTTAAAAAATTGTCATTACTGGGGTCATATCCAAGACTTGTGCCAGTACCTTATATGTAGTCAAGCGGTTAACATGCTGAATTGAGAACGCGGCGAACTGTGGTTCGAATCTCGTTTTTAGAATTTTACTTTTTATTTTTATTTACAATTGGTTTTTAATTTTTATTATTTTCTTGCATATCTCTCGTTTAAACTTTGATTTTTTAGGTAAAATATAATATGTAGGTACATTCAATGATTTATTTATGAAATCAGATTCATTAATAAAATTTATTTTGTAACAAATTAATTATTAATAACGTACCTATATATTAATACTTAATTAAATTTTTTTTTCGATTTTTGGATATTAATTATTAATATTAACACACATCTTTCTGAAAATAGTGTAAAATATATAATGACAAAAATATGTTGACATTTTTTATTTTGATTTTCGAACCGATTACAATAAGTTAAAAAATCACAACCTATTTCCACAAATCCATACAAAACATCACTTGTTTATGACAAAACAATCTTATCCAAACTCCACAACTATATTTATCTGTTACCACAAAAAATACACAACAGCAACAACAAAAAAACCCAACAACGTTTTTTTTTCCACTACAAGCATCCTCAATTTATCTGCCCCGAATCAATAATACGTCGTCAAACAAATAACCGCAACAACCACAAATTTGTCAACTCGGTGGTTGATTCTTTTTCTATTAATACATAAGTTTATTTATCTGTTCGCTGTCGCATTAATACCCCACGCGCGTGCTCGTCGCCATTTTTCACGTACGTCAGCGCAAAAACAATAATTGATAAAGCTTGTTGTTGTCAGCTACAGGATAACTCCACGACTCTCTCATACCGGCATCTGTAAATAACCACCGCCCCTGCTTGCTTGCGTCCCTTATACGCGGATATACTACTTCGTGGTAGGGGTGGACAAGATTCATTCTTCTGTCAAACATTATTTAATCTAAAACATAATAGCCCTCAGTACTAGAGCTGGGCGCGGGCCGTGAATTTTTCGGGTCACGTTGGGTCACGGCCGTGACCCGACGTGACGTGAGCGATTTTTAAATATTGAATCGTGAGCGGGCGTGATCGTGAGTCAAATTAAAACAGTCGGGCGTGACCGTGCGTGAGTACATTTTTCTCGTGCGTGAGTTCGTGAGTATATTTTGAAGATAATTTTTTTATAAACTTATTTGATATTTTTTTTAATATCTGAACTAATAATGCATAAATATAATAATGTTTTAAAACGAATTTTGACATTAAAACATATAGTATGAAAAATAAATGTTACTTTAGGAAGCATTTTCACATGGTCAGTGTTGCCAACTATATCAGAACACCAAAAAAAGATTTAAAAATGCATTGTAGCTTTATTTTATTATTGTTTTGTTTGTAATTTCTTTTACTAGAATGCAGTTTAGAAGAAATAATATGAATATAAAATACACACAATATATTGCACGTAAAAACATAAATTTTCATCATTTCAAAATTTTATTTACAACAATTACATTAAATCGGGTCACGCGCGTGACCCGTCGTGCGTGATCGGGCGTGAGTAAAAAAATAGTATTCGTGAGCGTGCGTGATCGTGAATACTTTTTTTTGTAACCGTGAGTGAGCGGGCGTGACTAAAATTTTTTCTCTCGTGAGCGTGCGTGATCGTGATCAAAAATTACTCACGCGCCCAGCTCTACTCAGTACCTCGACCCTTTTGTAAATTTATTACCATACTTCTGAAACTTCGACGAGTCTAACAACTTTATTTGCGAAAATTCTTAAAAATGGCGCATTTTCGAACGTGCAACCGCGGAATCTTCAGGGCGATAGACTGGAAAAACGGCCCAAGATATTTGTCGGACAAAATGATTAATGGATTGTAAAAATAATTATTTAATAATCCTACAAATTTCAGGTAGCTGGTAATAAACTATAATAACCTCGTTATTTTGACATGTTGGATGTGGCAGACTAGGTGATACCCCACTATTTTTGTACGACAATCTTTTTCTTCACAACCCCCTTAATATGGGTATCGAATAATTTTCAGTTATCGCAAAATTTTCAGGTTTGTATGACTAAAACTAATAAAACATGGGGCGCACGTAAAGGCAAATTTATAGCTTTTGTAAAAGAAGAAATTCATTACGGCTTTAGAAAGACAACCCATTTTTTTATTTCTTTCACCTGATAGTATTTAAACTTATAAACATCTGAAGTGTATAGGGGTGGCCACTGTATATTACAAATATTTTACCTCAACTCATAAAATATTTATTGCTACCAGTGTATTTATCCAAAAAAAAATAGTAAACGAACTAAGAAAAACATACAATGTATGTATGTATATGTCACGATATTAATAATTACTTTAATAATTAAATACCCTTAAATTTTAGGGAGAAAAAAACGTTCATTTCTCTAGCCAGCAAAATATTCCCCTACCCTCCGTCACTCCCTAACCCTCACGTTCTGGTTACCTCCTCGCACACCCTCAACTTTCACCGCACGGTATAGCCGCAGGACTCTGTCCTACCAAACACACACACAAACACACATGTATACATGCATGCATGCACACCCACACGTACAGATACATACATACATACATACATACATACACAGCCTGCTTTATGAGCAGGATAATGGAATTTGGGGGAACTGCTGATAAATTACGAGAGACATCATAGAAAAGCAAGTAATAGAAATTGTGTTCTCCCTTCGGTATTAATAACTGTTGTTGTTGTGTTGTTGAATTGTGACATGAAGAAACAATATTCGATTCAAGTTTCTTATGTGAACTATTGTATTTTTAAGCTGGAGTCAAGATTAGATATAACATATTATAAATAAAAACAATGTCTTGTAAATCTGAAAGGTGATCTGTTGGTGAATACGATATTTGACACTATCCATACTAATATTATAAATACAAATGTGTGTCTGTCTATCTGTTTGTTACCTTTTCACGGCTAATTCGCTTAATCTTTTAAGCCAACATCAATTAAAAAATATAAAGCAAAATAATATCCATTAAATATTGAATAAATCCGATCAGAATAATATACACTGTAAAGGATTAAAAAAACAATTTTAAACAAAAACGAATACAAAGTACGCTAAAACAAAAGTTTAAAAAGCAGACAGTAGTATAATGAAGTAGTTTTCATTGGATGTAAAAACAGAAAACTATTTCTACTCTATTTCATTGCATACCCTTTTGCTTCGATTTGAAATAGGTACTTTACATAGCTTTGAAACATTCCAATACAGTCTATTTGCCCTACATTTCACTCTAAATAGTTCCAAAAGTATGTATGTTACTTCACAGTATTATACCCTATTATAAATTATACGACTACGTATATATAAGTATAACGTAGGACAATTTTAATTCCAATATTAGCTAATTGTAAGTTGTTAGTCAACAATTTCAATATAATACATTTTCTAATTTACCTTTGCCAGTGGCCGAAAAACAAGTCAAGCTCGCGTTTTCCAGTATGGTACGGTTTAAAACACTACGCAGTTGTTTGAATAACATGATTTTTGTTGTTAATAATTCATTAAATTCGATAAATTAATTCGTACTACGCATAAGTAAAAAAGTGATTTTTCCCATGTTAATCAAATTTGCGCCGTCCACAAGTTTGATCTATTCGTCTGAAATTTTGGGATAATTAACTTTTGATCCAAAGCTAAAACATAGACCTGCGGAACCGAAAAAATAAAAATAAAAAAAACACCCTAGACTGTAACGGGTGTAAATATACTATAAGTATACAAATATATTTCAGTGACGCCTACCCGTCGACAATAGTGATACCTACAAACATATCTAGCTAGATCCCTCGTGATCCCACCAGGGACAGTGGGCATCAACACCTCTCTCACTGATAGAATGTCACCGAGACTTGCTACCCCGTTGTACATATTGCAGTTTTATACACAAGCCGCAATGACGTAACAAATAGGTCGAGAGGGTTGTTTTTCTTCATGTAGAGGTATTGACCGATCGTATGAACTTACTGTTTTTTAAGGTTAAATGTTTATCTCTGAGAAAATTTCAAAGATGAGCTCGGTTCATATACTATTAGTAACATATTGTTTAATTATTTATTAACAATATTTTTAACATTTTCCACCATTAATTCCTCCCTCGCCATATCGAAGATATGAGAAGCTTTGTGATCGTTTTAAAATGAGAAAAAATTGTTCTTCGATTTCAAAATTTTAACTTGATCAAGATAAACACTTTTCGTTCTGCGTCTGTCTGTCTGTCCCCCGAATCCTTGTCACACGCATTACTCATGAACCACTAAACCGATATTAACAAAACTTGGTTGGTTGGTTGGGTCTGACTTGAGGACGGTCCCATTTTAAAATTATTATAATCGTGTGTAAGGGGTAGGGTGACATCTCCCAGTATTTATTTTTTTAAATATCTCTATAACGACACATGTTACGTGAAAATTTTATAGAATATTTTTTGTAAAATATTCAATTTTCTATAATATTTTGACATATTAAATGTCATTTTGACGTTTGCATAACAGAAAAGTTTTATTATTAAAAATATATGTGATTCTTGTTTGCAAAATCTGAACGCACCATCACACCGTTTGTTTAATTAAGTACGGATAATCCGAACCCGGATAATCGAAAGGTTTAATATTTAAACTATTTGCATTTCCTTTTATAAAATTTTGCAAAGGAAGATGTATACTTATCTTTTCAATTTTGTAATACCTCCCCCCCCACATGATATTGTTGATTTTTATATTAGATCATGGTTTGATAACGAACGATTTATTAATCACCATTAACATAAGTGGGCACTCTCTCAACTAAAATATTACGAATCATTTTCAATTTCATCTCGCCCATATTGTACCAGAAAACTTAACAAAACCCAGTCAAAATAATTTCCTTTTGTAGAAATAACGAACCCAATAAACAATATTAAAGAAACTACGTCGCTAACCAATTACAACACGGTCGACCATATTCCGGTTAATGAGAAATACGCTGTTTGTGAATAGAGCTTTTAATTACTACAAGTCGATTGCTAAAAGTGAATTACGCAGTTAAATATATAGTTAATGCAATTTTCTTATCAGCGTAATCAAGTTTCACAGACTGTATTTATTCAGTGCAGGATGGAGCATCGCTTGAAATCTGAACCGAAAAACAATATTCTAGTAGAATTGTACACATGCAAAAGTGATTATTAAGTCATCATTGCAGAATAACAATCCGTTTTCTGAAACACCTAGCCACCAAAATAATTATTTTACTAACACCAATACAAAACATCTGCCAAGTAAATGCACAGTGCTTCCTCATGCCTAATTCACCAACGGAAAGATCAATTTAAAATTTTGAAATCGAAGAACATTTTTTTGTCTCATTCTAAAACGATCACAAAGCTTCTCGTATCTTTATTGCGAGGAAGCAAAATTATTATTAAAAAAATTCTCAAGTGCGAATTACACCTCGCGTATTGGTGTCCCGTACCGTATAATTTTTTAATTAGTCGATTATGTTTAAGTATTTAATTTAAATAAGTATTTCGGCGTAATATGCAGTTTTATAATAAAACTGAATTATAAAAAATCCATATAACACATTTATTAGTTTAAAAATTGACGTAAAATTTACGTTTTATAAAATCTTAAATTAGAAAAATTGTTTAATATTTATTTTTATCAATAGACTACTTACAGTTAATAAAACTGTTCGGTTATCGGTATACCCATTATCTTCCTCAAAAATTGATATACAAATAATTCCCCTTTCATTGAAATACAAATCAACGAAAAGACGTATATACCAATTCTTTGAAGTTGAAGAAAAAGTATATCAATTAAGTTTAAAAACAGTGGAATATCAACCATTTGATCAAATGAGATAAATACAATTTATATTTTTTAGTTACTAAATACAACATAGCGTATCTTCATGATATTCTTAAGTAAATTTTACTAAACACTAGTGCATTGTACCCGGTGTTACCCGAGGATATAAATATAATCTGTAATAAACCTTGTTATCACTTATCGCGAATTATTTACGTAGCGCACGCAGGTACCTCTCCGACAATTCTTTTTTTCCGACACCAAAACCTTCCTCGTGAAACACTCTTTCAATTAGTGAAAACCAAAATAGATTCCGATCTTTGTCTTGATCTTTGTCTTATACTATGTATAGATTTCAATATATAATACATTTTTGTATTTTAATCATCACAAAAACCTTATTTCGCTTTTCTCTCAAAATAAGTCAAACCCCCAATCCCTTAATTATAAGACGCCTATGTTTAAATACAAATCATTTCTCAAACTCAGTAAACAAGACCGGTACCGTAAAGCGCTACTCTCTGTATATGAAACAAAAACAGTACAAAAAATACACAGGGAAGATATAAATAACTGACATCACTAACAAATATTTAGACATGCTTCGAGCTAATTATGAGATGATGAGATGCAGAGTTGGTTTAAGGGGGACACAAAAATATGACAGTTCTATTTATAATCATACTGATATATAAATCGGTGATACTGTCTACGCAATGTGAATAATCTACGTTTTTTTAGGTCTATACTTTTTTACAAAAAAACATTATTCATTTTGATAGAATTTTTATCTATTTACTGAACCGATTTCGATTTGAAACGCGCGGAGAATTAGTGAACTAATTTTAGTGAAATTTTTTACAGACAGTTAAACTGAATCGATTTTTGTAAGATTTTCATTGTACGATAGAGAGAGTGTTTAGAGTAGCTAGTTATGCGGTCATTCACGGTTTTTTAAATACATATGGACGATGTCATAGTATTTTATAAATATTATATAGTTTTAATATTTTCTTAATAGTGTATTTATGTTTATATAAAAATGATTTTTTCTTTGTTTTTATAATACTGTTGACGGATTCGATTGAACTGTATTTAACAGTTTATGGGATGAAGATTTACATATGTTATGTTATATTTAGAACAGTTTTGAAGTGAAACAATGTTTTTGTAGACAGAAATAATTAAGAGGACATAATAAATACATATTTTGGCAAATATTATTGGCAAAGAAAATATATGAACTTTCAGTATTTTTTATACGGTAATGCCAGTTTTAAGTAAAACTCGCTCAATCATATTATATGAAATCATTCTTTCAAAATTCACTGCATCTCGATTTTTTTTTAGTTTTGGAACTCACCTCCTCATTTATATACATATGTTGTTTTTTTTAAATAAATAAATAAACTTTATTTTAAATTAAATTTTAATGAAACTATTGTGTATTTTTTACACAATAAAGGCAGAAAATAATATAAATCCGTGCTATAAGTAAGTGAGCTACCGAGACTGTAAAACCTCAGCCCACTTCGATGGCAGCAAGCAGATAACACTAATTAATGGAAAATTAATGATGCATCGATATGCGCACAGAACTGGTCTGACAGATAAAACAGTAATATATATTACCAACTTGTGTATTATTTTTATATATTCCTTTTATTGTCGATACAACTTATGTATAGCATTCCAAACAACATTTGTGATAAGGAGCAAATCTTTTGCTAATTGGGAATTGCGATTAATAAATTTTGTAAAAACTTGTTTTGATAAGTCTTTTATTTTTTAATAACAAATTAAGCATTGTATTGTGTATATCAGCGGTACTTAAACTAACTTTTGTAGGGGGTCTGCGAAACATGTTTGACATAAATTAAAGTACTGCTTTTACATTTCTATTTACCAATGATTAATTACTATCTAACGACCTTCTTTGTTTTTCTGTCAGGGAGATAGGGGTTATTTTAGTGTGTAGTTGTAGCTTATTTCTGCAGTTGTAAAAGCTAATTTGTGTAGAGCAAAAAATAAGTCATTGCAGTTGTAAAAACAAAAAATGTAAGAAATGTAATGCAAAAAAACAAAAGTCATTGCAGTAGAAAAGTTCTTGCAGGGAGGGGGTCCCTAGACTACATAAGTTTAAGAACCACTGGTATATATGTATTTTACAGTAAACTATATATCTAAAGGATATTTTTCCTTACCCCCTCAGATGCAAGTATTTACTAATTTCATGTCAAACCAAAACTAACATATAAATATGTAAGCTACATATATACGTCTCTAGTCGTTATTAGAGGTAAAGAATTAATTTAAACAGAAAAATATTTATATAAATTACAATTTATGTATAATTAATTTATAAAAACATTTACTCACCACATCCTCAAAATAAATAATGTCAGAAACTAACCTGTAAAAAGAAAAACAAAATTAATATAAAATAAATATTATAATAAGAAATGTATTTTATCTGAAATTCCGTTCAAAGAATATTAGCATAATTTATTGTTCAAGAATACGTAAAATTGTTCATTTTAAATAAAACTAAAATTACATTAAAATATTATTTTATACTTTTTTAATTACTTTTGTTTAAATACTATAAAAAAAAATTTCGCAGAATCTTTAACATTTCAACGTAAAATTGTGTATAGGAGGTACTATTTTAAATTTTAATTAAATATTTATACATATAATCACTAGCACTTGAAAGAATAATATTAATTCAATATTATTCTATACTTACAATTAGATGCTAAAAAAATGTTTATAATAATTAATTATACCGCTATTATTAACTAACGTTAAAAGAAAAGCAATTGAAATAACAATACCTAACTACACTCTATAGCAATATCAATTATTTTAAATAAATGCAATAACAAAAAAGAAATTCAATGCAATATGTTCTCGTTATAATAAATTAATTAATTTTATTAGATCCAATAATCTCATTGTAAAGCTGATATTAACTTTCACGATTTCTAATCTTGAACATATGTATGTAGCATATTAATTTAAATTGCCAACGTATCTCCTTACATTACATATAACATAAACAATAACAACATACCTACATATATATGTATGTACCTAGAGAGAGACCCTATTTCAGATGAGAATTATAAGAATTATAAGTATTATAAGAAAATAATCTTAAAAAAGAAAAAGACAATATACAAAACACAAGTTGTCAATCAAGTATACGATGATATTTTAACTTTTGAACTGCGGTATTAGCACTAATAAATAGCTATAATTGTCATATGTAACAAATTGTTATTTAACTAGATGTTCTAGAACCAATTGGGGCATTATTAACAAGGTCACGCAATTTTGTATCATACAAATTATACTAATGCGCCTAAATTGCACCTTTATACAATGACAGAGTCATACAGTATAAAAACAATGCGTTTTACCATTTTTACCTTTACATTATATATACATGAAAGGTATTATAGCAATGCTTCCCTTTCTTTATGGGTAAATTAATACAAATCTGTGTTTTCAGTTAATAAATAATTTTAAAATATTATTAGAATATTCATCTTTATGCGCAACCCAAACATTTTAACCAAAAGTCAAAAATAACATTTAATATTAATTTACACATTCAATTATAAAACTATAACACCTCTACGTCTTATTTTCTAGTAGTTTAGTCGATATTTGTATGACGAGTTGAAGTTCACTGCAGGAAATTTCACTAAAAAATTTCGAATTTTTTATTTCGTTAAAAGTATGTTTAATGTATAGAAAATGACGTGAAAAGTTGAAATTTTCAAACCGCAGGTCTGTATCTCAAACCGTTTTTGAGATATAGCCTCTCAAAGTTTCAGTTTTTTCAAAATTTTGAAGAAAAATGGCTCTAACTTTTGATCGCGTGGTCGGAATAGATTTTAGTTGACGGATTTGGAATCAGCGTGTCAAAATCTATATAATGACATGTATAATACTGTAAAACTCAAAGAAAAAAAATTCGCGAAAAATCGAAAAAATTCAAAGGGGTATACCTTAAAAAAATGTCGATTTTTGACGAAATTTTGTTTGTCGGATTTTAAAGTATTATACATGTCATTATATAGATTTTGACACGCTGATTTCAAATCCATCAACTAAAATCAATTCCGACCACGCGTTCAAAAGTTATGGTCTTTTATATCCAAAAATTTGAAAAAAGTAAAACTTTGAGAGGCTATATCTCAAAAACGTTTGAGATACAGACCTGCGGTTTGAAAATTTCAACTTTTCACGTCATTTTCTATACAATATACATACTTTTAACGAAATCAAAAATTCAAAAATTTTTAGTGAAATTTCCTGCAGTGAACTTCAACTCGTCATACAAATATCGACTAAAATACAAGAAAATAAGACGTAGAATCATTTAGTTACTATATAAATATATAAGAATTTATTTTTAAAAGTAAAAGCTTGAACTAAAGCTGTTTAATAACTAGTTTTTTTTGTTAATAAATTTGTTTAAAAATTTCACGCCTGTAAGCCCCGAACAAATACACAACGATTTGACACCTAAGCTTAGCTTTTGCACTAGACCAAATTCTTTACAATACACGACATTAGCTGTTTTTAGTTTTTGTTTTTTATTGATAAATAATATGATAAAAAATTCACAGATAAAAATAATAAAAAAATTATTTTTAACAAAAAAAATTATAAATATCATATCCGTAACGTAAACAATATTTATAATTAATCTCCAGATTAACCTTAACCACAAAAAATCTAATAAACAACAATTAAGTACACGAATCACCGTATAATCGTAGCAACAACATATTTATGCATAACGTTATATTTCCAAGACAGTCTGAATAATATAAAGAGATGTATAATGGCGATAAGGACCACTGGATAATTAGAGGGTGGCTCTGTAACAATTAAGATAAAAATCTAATTAAAATGTACGGCTAGCACGAAACGACAATGGCAGAGATAGGCTAATTATTGTCGTCCTGTGACAGACTCGCTGTAATGTGTTTTGTATTACTGGGCTACGGGGACCTCTTCCTCCTTATGTAAAAATATTATGTACACATTATATGCTGGCACGTACATATATATAACCTTCAAGTGAGATTGTATTTCTTAAGCCGTGTTTACACCAAAAAGATAAAACTGAATATTTAACAAAAATATTTTTAAATGTTGCTACCGTAATTTCGGGTGACTTTGGACAATTTTGAACTTTGAACTCAAATTTGACAATGAAGGACTGTTACTAGAGAGCTGGAAATGGTCTTAAAAGTTTAGTCTTGACCCAAATAATAAGTTTCCAAACGAAAAGAATAAAGTTTTTTTATATTTTTTACCTTTTTTAAAAAAAATATGTCTGTCCAAAGTCACCAGAAAATCCGTGTGACTTTGGACAAAAATGTTTTTCAAATGTATTTCTAAAGATAAACCTCGTATGTATGATTTTGAACGTTGAAATCGTTTTTTAAATGTTCTGGGTTGATAAAGGCAATAGATTAGAAGATTAACACAATTTATTAGGTAATATAATATAATATAATATAATATAATATAAATATTATAATATAGGTTTATGATTAATAAGTTTTAATCGTTTTTACAGCTTGCATATAACATTACTATAAAAAAATATATACATAATAAAATAATATAATAATTAATAAATAAATTATACTAATAATTAGTTTAAATGTCCACCATTTTGACACCTATTGACCGATTGTCCTCAAATCACACTGTTAGACAGTTAAATGTATATAAATTAATATTCAAGAATGGTAGTAATTAAATATCAACACATATTTCTAATTCAGTCTATTTAATTAAAAATTTGCCATTATTGGGGTTCTTGCCAAGACTGGTGCCACTACCTTATAATAAAGTAAAATAAAAAATATATAGTAAACAACATCTAATTCTCAAGCACGGCGTTCTTGTGTGAATCACTTGTTGTTTACAGAAGTTCCTAAACATTCCAAAAGTACTCTAAACGACAATAATAACATCAAAGTTAGTCTAAACACAAGTTTGTAATTCTCGTGTTCAGCGCTTCTCAAACATTCTCTTCTGCGGTTACTCGACGACAAAATAACAACACTCGAGTTCAAGTTTCATCAGTGAACATAAAAAAAAGTCATAAAAAACTTTCTCGTGGTTATAATTTTCTAGTTTTTGTTGTTCATGTTTATTATTGTGTGAATGGGATAACTTTAAGTTAAAAGGATATTATATGTATTATAAATATTTTATACTATCAGTTTAAAGTTTAAAACATATTTAGATATTTTAAGTCGGTGTTACAGAAAAATCACTTATTTGAAAATTTCAAATTGTTCGATTTTTTTTTAATATATCGTGATTCTATGTGACAAAATAAGGAACTTTTGTAAGAAACATTTTTTTTCTTTTACTTCCTCGTTATATCCGAAGTAGCTGTGATAATTTCTGAAACCAGAAAAAAATTGTTCTCCGATTTCAAAATTTCTTCTTAATTTTTCCATTTCATGTAAAGATAAACACTGTTTGGTTTCTAATTTGGGCTGATTAGTAGATGGTCTCATATAAAATTCATCAAAGTCGTGTGTAGGAGGGTGGGGTGGTATCCCAAAATCGTTATTTTTTTATTATCCCAAGAACGATGCATGTTACATGAAAATCTTATAGAATTTTTTAAAACATTCGATTTTCTATACGAAATGTTTTTTACATCATTTAAAAAATCATTAAAAAAAATAAAATACGAATCAGGCACGTATAAAGAAAAATTTCTAATTAATATTTTCAAATAAAAAAATTGTATAAAAATTATAAGTTTTACCAATAGCAGTTCATCTGAATATTTTATCGGTATCTATTAAAAATCTTCAATAATTAATTACCTTTGAAGATTTTAACACGAGGAAGCACTATGAATTCACTTGGCAGATGTTTTTTTTTTAAATAAGTCGAAAAAATGTTTTTTCTGACGCTTTTTCCAGGTCAAATCTATTTCTTTTTTTAACATTTTCAATTATTAAAAAAAAGTACCTTATTCCAGCTCTGCACAGTTATTGCTTTCAAATACAATCTAATATTATATATTTTATATCAAATTCACTGACACAGATACTTTTAAAATAAATATACAAAAAGAACACTTATAAATAGATCATAAATCTATCTTCGATTTCAACTTTTTTTCTAGTAATTTTTTTGTTATTAAAAACGTGTCTGTAAAATTGAAAACATCGTTGTCGAATAGCTTTCCAGTTTTTGTTCCTGTCCATGTTCTATTGTCAAATATTCTTTGGTTCAGCGTTTTAAACGCGCTAGTTTTTTTATTGGATTTCCGGTTTTTGCTAGCCAGAAGGCCGAGTTTATAAAATTTTGTTTCAATTTAGAAACAGGCTGATTTATAGTTACATTAATGTATTGTTTTATGGTTCTAGGAAAAATAAATTTTAAATTTTTGCACACTGAAAAAAGTAGAACTTCTCTAAATCGAACCTTTAGAGTCGCAATGTTTTTTTTAATAAGTATGAGTACAATAAAATATTTATAGTGTAATTTTTGCACAGGTGAGCTTGAAAATAAAATTCAATGTAGGAAAATACTTAGATTTAATTGACAGAAAAATCATATATTATTCATTAAAATACTGTATGTAATATAAAAACATCTGCCAAGTAAATGCACAGTGCTTCCTCATATTAAATTAAACAACCTGAGATTTCAAAGAAAACTAACAAAATAATTCTAGATTTTTTTTAAATATACGATAGTTCTGAGATAATAATCTGTAACACTTTAAATGCCCCACCCTGTATAAACTATCTATTTTCTATTTTTATACTAAAATATGAAAATCAAGACCAAAATATTCTGATCGGTAAAACAGATAATTCAACCATCACATATTTTATATAAAATTCAGCACACAACAGGAAATCCAATTTGACTGTAAGGGTGATTGAAATCTAATATTGGAAAGCCATCAGCTATGTACACAAAATCGTGACTTATGATTTTCCTTTGTTTAGAGCATAAAAAATAATGGAGCCGTTGTAATGAAGTAAATCCGAGAAATGTGCCTGCAGAAAAATCTGTTTGAAATCACGCAGCCGCCTATTCATTAACAAGATCACCGAACAAACTGATCAATAGTATGTGTGTAGTCTGTGATATCGTGTTGGTGTTCTCTATTGTCTATGGACCTTCACCGAAATATGCCGTTCGTGGAACTATAAAAACGTATAAAAAATGGCGAAATTTGTAAATACTTCAAAATAATTTTAAACTCGCTTTTATTAATGTTTTGATAGTAAAAACTATATATGTGTTTTATGTAATTAAAAATGTATTTCTTTTTAAGACTTTTATGGCTTCCTTTACTATTTTTTCAGTATTTTATACAAGTAAAAAATTCCATTCCATATATACTATTCTACAAAATGTTTACTAATATAGCTAATATCTACATAATTAAATCATAAATAAAACAGCCAAGTGATAGGGTTCCGTAGTCATTCTCACTACGATTTATAAAAAAAAGTTATTCCAAAATATTTCATAAACTATGTTTGCTACAATGTTCGTTATAATTTTCATTGAAAGTACAAATTAAAAGCTACATTCTGGAATTTTTTAATCGATAGTTTAGAAATTAGAGGGGGGGGGGCACTCTGATAACGACATTGAAAAGCAAATATATCGTGACTGAATGGTTTAAATCAAAAGGTCATTTGACATTTTTTGTTGCATTTAGGAAACCTATTTAATAGGACAAGTGGGAAAAAAAATGTTGAATATACTTTTCAGTCTATGGGAAGGGGGTCCAAAAAAAATTTGTTTTCAAAAATTTCATCATTTATGTTTCTGGATTATCAATCTACGTCCGTTTACAAAATTTCATCTAAATCGGTGTAAAATTTATATAGACGGACGGACAGAGGAAACTATAAGGGTTCCTAGTTTTCTATGGAGCCCTAAAAAGTATAAACATACAAAAACAGTGTTTTACTTTTTAAATAATACAACTTTTAGAACAAATTCTAAGAAAAATCTGTTGAGAAATTAATATCCATATATTATTATTAACTGTAACTACATTCTACATGTTTTTATAGTTCCATGGTCGATAAAGGCCAACATGATTGTTGTTGCTTTATTTTGGTCGACGCGTGTTTGTTTTCAACGCTAGCATTTGTCTTGTAGTAAATGGGAATTGTTGTAGTGCTTTATTGAATTTCGCTACTATAGTATTATAAAGAAAAGATTGAGTATGTGAAGAATTCAAAGACTTCGAGATTGTAGATACGATGACTACAAAATATTATTATGTTTGATAAAACATTTGTAAAAACCTTTTTTAATGTATATAGGTACTAACAATATATTTATTATTTTTTTTTTCTATCTATACTACTTTCCTGTGGCACCCATAGAAAAGGATGTATTGAAAAAAATGCAGATATAAAATAGACATTGACTATTCTAAGAAAGTATAATTGATTGAAATGTACAAAAATGTATATTTAAGATTCTGCAATTAGTATGCGAACATATAGATTTTCGACAAAATTTCAACATTTATTAAACAATAACTAAGTAAGGTAGTGGCACCAGTCTTGGCAAGGGCCCCAGTAATGGCAATTTTTTAATTAAATGTACTAAATTAGAAATATGTGTTAATACTTGATTACTACCATTTCTGAATATTAATCTATATACATTTAACTGTCTTATAGCGTGATTTGATGACAATCGGTCAATAGGTGTCAAAATGGTGGACATTTAAACTAATTATTAGTATAATTTATTTATTAATTATTATATTATCATAGCAACTGTTTTACATTGTTTCAAATTTGACGATTCTTTCTTTTATATTTGTTCTGTTGTAGTACTTATCATTTTGTAATCATTACCAAGTGTCCATCACTACTTGTTCATTACTGGAGAAAAAACATGAACAAAATAAAATGCTATAAATTAAAAAACAAACTATATTTCCGGGCTTTGGTAAGAGTTACTTGTTTTATTAATAACATGAGTTCATGACAATTACAAAAAACAAGCCCATTAATCCAAAAAAACCGAATACTTACTCTTATAGCGGCCATATCTTAACTTTTCGGTGACCTTACATTGCATACTCAAAGTACCTGTGCTGCCGTACTATAGTTAGTTTTATAATTCTACTTTTAAATGACTACACAATTTCAGTAAACCAATCAATCTTTCGGAATACAAAATAACCTATGTCCAAATTTCATCAAAATCGATTTAACTGTTTAGTCGTGAAAGGGTAACAAACATACAGTTCCTTTCGCATTTGTAAAATTAGTATGGATAAAGTATGTACACTCTATTCGTTCAAATATTATTTTATAATACAAAAAATCTATATACAACATCATCTGTAATACAAGATAACGTTTCATATAATGCTTAGCATTTACTAATTACCACGTACCGCTATAATTACCGTACATAGAATGATTTGTAACTGATACAGTCCAATTCCTTTAATTATAAATTCTAATTTACTAATCTCCTGTTATAATCGCCTGCTTCGCGTATACGACAGATAAGAATGGACCAAAAAACCGAAAGTGCATATGATATTACAATTTACTGCAAGGGTAGCGGGTTCAAACCCTGTAATGGATGTATGACCGCCATTGCACAATGATGATAAGCCGTGGATCCGCTTGCATCGGTGGAACATATGTAAATGTGTTTATGTATATATATGTACAGGATGGTCTCGAAGATACGTGATATGTAATCCAGTAGAATTTATGTTCGTGTTAGTGGTTGTAGTGTTTCGATAGCGAGAGAAAGATTTATTTTGTATTGTGTGTCATCTCTATTGAAATCTGAGTTGGGATAATGAAGTTTGCTGAAAGAATAGTTTATTGTAGATCCAGAACAATATTTGAAGTGAATAATAATACCGTATGGAACATATTTTATTAAAACAAACTAGATCTGAGTCTAGACTTCTGAATAAACACAATAACATTTAGTTATTACATACATAATACATTCTTCTTATATTGAAACACTAACCAATATTGAAGCAGAATTGATCAATTATATTATTAATTTGTAATTCAGTGTGTACTCAAACCCAGGGGGGGATTAAAAATAAGGAACATTAATTCTACAGCTTAAAATATTGACTTCGTAAAGAAACGGTTTCTTGAATAATTATTTGTTTATGTTTTGACATACTTCCATCTGTATAACATTAGTGATATGGTTTTTTAATAGTGTCTTGTATTTTATTATAACACGTAAAGTAAAATTTTCAAAAAAAAATCTTTCTTACTTCACGCGATATTTAATATGTTACCGTATATAAATTTATTTCAAGTTATTTCCTAAACTATACGACCAAATTGAATGCTATAAAGGGCCAATTATATCTATATTAACTACTTATGACGATGTAATCATTTATATCAATAGGGATTAATTTTTTGCAGGTCATAAGTCCACGTAAACAGAACCCAAATATTTTTAATTTTCTTTGTAACATAAAATCAGTCATTGTGGCTTAAATATAAAATTTAGATTTACTTTTATCATCACTGCTTATTCCTTATGTTACCTAACGTAACAAAATGTAGCCTATAACCTGGCCAGAGAACATATCTATGAATTAAAAAAAAAACACACACTAACGAACAGACAGCAGTTAAGTTTTTTATACATATATATATTAAGGATGTTATTTTAAAGTACTCTGATTCTGTATAATGCCTCTTTGGATAATTTAGAATTAGACAAACCTGTGGGCCATTTGTACCATACCATACAAGCTGCTTATAATTAAATTTCACATAAATGTTTAAATTTTGTAGCTACTCATGTTCCCCTAACTGATATTAATCAGCTTATAACAATTGCAATCCGCATATAACAAACAATCCTGCATGAATAATTATAAACAGCAATTCAAAAATTAAACCATTTTTACACCGACGGACGTCAACTACCACAGACACAATACATGTAACATATCCGGTAGACCGATGCAACACATTTGTCCCATTTCCGAAGCTAATTCAGATGAGCCTGCATTTAAAATCTACAATTAGATCACACTGCGCGCTGCTGCAGTCCTGTCAAAGCTACGGCTTTCTGTCTGTCTGTTACATTGTTACGAATTGGGTCACAATACTCCTCCTTCCCATTGAACCCGTCTCCCATTTCAACAACCGGAAGACTTCCTCTTCGCGAAATTGTATTTTGAATAAATTATTATTTGTACATATAACCGTTATTCAATTTTATCTGTTTTTATAAGTAAATTATGTTGATGTTGTTGTAAAGAAAGTTTGTTGTTGTTTAATTATAACAGGTAAAAAGATGTGATGTGTATTGAATATCTTAAAACAATGGCGGATCTGGTTTAATAAAGTTCAGGATATTTAGCGATTGTATTTTTATAAATATTACTTTTACCAAGATTGTTCAAAGGCTATAGCCGGGTAAGCATGCAAAACATGCCTTTACATGGATTTGGCTGATTATTTTTTTGGAAGTAACATTTTATTTAACTTTCAACCTGACCAAATATTAAGTACGAAAAATTTATAGTTTTCAAAAAAAAGATTTGTTTTGATTTTTGATAATCTGGTGAAATTTGTTCGAACAAATTATGAGAAAAAAGTTTGAACTGGCCCGTGGAGCAATTTAGGTTGGCCAGGACTGATGTACACAATACAATCAAGATAACTGCAAAAATGTTGCACATTTTGCATTTACATTTCATCTCTATAATAAAGATAGATTTAAAATAATAAAACACACCAACAATTTTCTCACCTTATAAAATGAACTCATAGTGTACTTACAGTTCATAATACACACTGTAGGTATAAAACAACAATGTATACATGTTCCAGCGGCTACTCGGATCTTAAATGGAGCGCGGAGAATGATTTGTGCATGCATGTTTACTTATTATACATGGAAAATATTTGCAGCAGCAGTACAAGAGGAGGACAGCTACATTACCGACCGGCACTTAACGATGCGTAAACCATACAAGCCAGAAACAATGAACGAACCAGTGTAAAAACCCCATGAATGTCAAATAGTCATTAATACAGAATAGTCTCAAATATATACACACTATGTGTGGCCGAAATTAGCTTTTGTATAGCCCAATGTTGTTGTGAACCGTCCATTGTGTTTCTGTATATTTGGATAGTTCGGAATTTGGATGAATTCTTGTATACAGAATACGGGGTGTGAGTTTTTATTGAGTGATTATATTTTTTAATTTTAAAACAATTGAGTTAATGGCAATTATGTGTTTTTGAACAATTCAAATTCATTGTAGGAAAAATTAGAATTTTTCCAATTATAATTGCATCTATTCCACATTACCAATATTTCCACACGGAGAAAAAAACATCTGCCAAGTAAATACACAGTGCTAAATTCACCAAAACCGATAGTGTTCAGATAAATTGCCTGGCATTGGTTAACCATTTAATTTTTTCGTCAATTTTTAATTTTAATTTTAATTTACAACAATTACATTAAATCTTGTCACGAGCGTGACCCACCGTGCGTGATCGGGCGTGAGTAAAACAATAGGATTCGTGATCGTGAGCAAAAGCTCTATTTCCGACACTAATGCCCGGTATTATAAAGAATCTGCTTGAGTGCAAATTCAAATTAGCTCCCAGCTAACGCTATCTGCTAGGTATTAACTATAAATGACATCCTCTCACAAATGTAGCCAATCGTACATATAATGACATTGACGCATGCGTATTAAGTAGAAATCAACGACTTAAAATAAGCATTAACATTATTATACATTTATTACAATTTCACAACAATTTGGCTCCCAGGAGATAGCGTTATCTGGAAGCAAATTTGCGTGCAAATTCTTTATAATACCGGGCATAACTAGATCATTATTGCGGATATTGCTATACCATAATACTAAGTTACAAAATGTAATTATGTCACTCATTTCAACTGAAAAAACCCGTCAAAAAATTGTACCTACACATCCAATAATTTTGATCGAATTCTAATTTACATCCAATTTCGTGATATTTCCTCAATAAAAGACAGTATAATCAAAAAATCAATATGCTTTAGTATTAAAACCTCTCTTTTTAACAAAGTTCATTTTGGAATGGAAAAAAAATCATACAACAAAACAAATCAGGAAATTGCTTTTTTAATCATTCTAAAGAAAGGATCATTAAGCGGTATAAAAAAGGGCAATGTATATAATTAACTGTTAATTGCGTTTATTAAGGAGTAAATTAAGGACACGTATAAGAGATCGTTGTATAATTAGGGGGAGGAAATTAGATTTCTTTTTTCACATCAATTTATAGTTCTATTTATTTTTTTAACCCTTGTCAATGTTAACCCACTCTTATCTTTACAAGTTTTATTTATTTTTAATTAAACTTTTTAAAATACATAAAAAAACTGTATTTTATTACCATCAATTATGTCGCATCGCAATTTGCAAAACATGACATTCAAAAACTCTTAATTTTTCTATGAATAAAATAAAAAGAGGAAGGTTTAAATATGAAATTAATGTTTTTACTTATACCCAGTGCCATGGAACTTTCTTATATGTATTACAGAGATTGTGTCACTGACTTTATTGTAGATATTTTGATTCTACACAATTCTTTAGTACATTATTTTGTTCAACTGAAAGGTTTAGGCAGCGCTGGCGGCAAACTTTTTTCCGACTTGATTTACTATTATCATCACTGCTTAGTTGTTATGTTACCTAACGTAACAAAATATAGCCTATGACCTGGCTAGATAATGTACCTATGAATTAAAAAAGAAACCACGTAAATCTGATAAGTGGTTCTCGAGTGATAAGCGCACTAACGGACAGACAGAGAGACGTTGAGCTTTATATATATTAAGGATTTATATGCACGTGATTGATTAAAGTAAACATTTCAAAACAAAATACATAATGACCTACTGAGGAATCGATTGCGTGAAATACTTATGAATGAATCGATCGGTATGTTTATAGTTAAACATGTTTATGGGCATGTATTGACGTGTTAAATACATAACAAAAATAATCAACTCTAATCGGAATCATAAGAACATGCAACATTTCCCGAATGTGACATATGTACATGCATGCTCTTGTGTAACTATGCATAGTTATCAAAATAAACTGAATTGTGTTGCATGTACACCTACACGTAAATATGATTTGGTATACAGAAACGTACTAGTATATTAAGCGGTCACCAACCTTCTTATTCCGAGGGTGATGATGTAAAATTTCTTGTTTGACCAAAAATTATTTTAAGTTTTATAATATTATAAGTGATTCATAATTTACGTGCCAAAATTTAACAGATGGTCGAAGAAGTTATTCCAAGCAATAAAATATTGTTGATACCTATATTAGAATAACTTATATCAACGTTTATATTAACATGTGCCCAAAAAAAATTTTTGAGGGAGCTACAGCCCCAGTGGTGTAGCAAGCATAATTGGCGCCCGGGGTACGATATCTGTTTGGCGCCCCCAAAAATAAGAAAATAAAAAAAAATAAAAATTTTATTAGAAATCTGGCGTGACTAAAAAAAAAAAAAGGTCTTCAGTTTTAATTTTATCTAATCTTATTTATTAAATACATTTAACATTTCCACGACTAAAAAAAAAAAAAAAGGTCTCCAAGTTCCATATTCTCGCCTTTAACTCTTTATAAAAACGGTTTAAAAGGTTAAGGGCCATTTGGCGCCCTTCTGTAAGTGATAGACCCCCTTGCCCCCCCCCCCCCCCCCCGCTACGCCATTGTACAGCCCTCCAAAGATTATGTCCAAAAATAATTTGTATTCATCATCATCTTGAGAACTTATTATTATTATTGTATCCCACTTATTTTTTAATATTTCTCCATACAAAAATTACAATATTTTCTGTAAATACATATCTTTCATGAGGAAAAACATTTGTTATTAATTATTTTAATGCATGGCCAAAAAAATCCTAAAAAAGAGCTTTTTTTGGAAGTCCCAGCTGGGTCTGGCCTCTTAAATCACTATGCCAGTAAATAATCTTTTAAAATCTTACTAACAGTAGGCATACGCACAAATAACTAACGTATGTAACCTTAATGTTAATTTATGTATATCTCATTGTCCATTAACAATAAAATCAGCGGCGTAACTATACCATCTGAGGCCCGTGGCAAATCCATCGGACGGGGCCCCGTAACAAACAATTAATTATTGAACATTAAAATTAATTTGCAACAATTGAAAATTTTAAAATATAGTAGATTTTATTTATGTATAACAATTACGTGTAGTTGTATACGTCAATAATTGACGTACTTATACAAATCAAAGCTTAATCTTTCTACTTCTTAAATTTTAAGTTATAAAAGTTATAAGATAATCGACGAAAAAATATTTGAATACCCCTGTCCGCGCAACCACCGCGGGAAGCGAATTTTATTTGTTAATGAAAAAATAAAAAAAGAATTAAATGTGTAAGAAAAGTAGGCGCTGAATTTCTTCGAAAATTTTTTACTGTCCCATGCAGGTCTTTAAAGTTAAAAAAAATTGTTTTACTACAAATTTTTTCCATTCTACCAACCGTAATTATTTTATATTCAGAAAAATCTTAATTAATAAATAATTCAGTTTTTTTTATTAAATTTACCTAAGGTATAGGTACAAACTTTTCATAAAAAAAATTTTTTATATTTTTCTTGAATGCAGTCTTTTTTTCGGCTTGAATCAAGTATATGCTTATTTCAAGATTATTTTTTACTTCTTTCAAGAATAAAATTAGAGTTAATTTATAGCATATCGCAAGAATCCCGAAAATATACTAAATTCAAGAATACTTTTCTGACAGTGTACCTAAGTTAAATTTATTAAATTCATAATTAATAAATTTTACAAAATTTCGTAATAAATGTTAGGTTCCTTCTTTTCTCATGGCCTCTCGGGCCAGGGGCCCCCTCAGGCCGGGGGCCCGTGGCATTTTACCCGCTCTGCCACCCTATTGTTACGCCACTGAATAAAATGAACGAGTAAATTAATAATCTATGATGCATTAAACACAACCATCCACTCCAATGAAGTAACATAAACTGGTACCTGTTCACACACACACACACAGACAGACAAACGCGTGAGTGCATTTATCATGCAAAACACAATATATTATCTAATCAAGGTACAATAATACATTTGTATTTAGTTATCTGTATAGCTATTGTGAGGGCGAGCACGCGAGTGTGTATAGGTATGCGTGGGTGGATGTGTGTAGTTGTGGGTGTGTATATATATATGTCAGTGCGAGACTGTTATGATTTATGCGAAAGGGTTTCTAGTTTCGTTTTTACTCGAAACAGATAATATATACTGAAGGATTTCGGCTTTTTGTCTACGGATAAAAAATGTGGTTCTGGTTTACAGTAAGAGTTTTGTATGTGTGTGTATCAACACTTTAATATAAAAAAAACGGTTAGAAATAGTATACGTATATTGTTGAGTATTGTTTGTAAAGCTCTCAGATAACGTTATTCATGTAATGGCTAGCCGTTTTGTGGAGATTACATTATGTGACTGGATTTTTTATGACAATCCATGTAATAACATTGCAGTCATGATTGGTGGTCTCATTTTAAATAAGGCTAGGAATTTTTTAGTTTATTTTTCTGCCTTTGTCTTATGCTTTGAACAGTTTTAATTTTAATAAAAAATAGTATTATTTTCAAACTGAAAATACAGGGTGGTCCGATTTGGGATACAGATATTTTAGGAGCTGATTCCTTGGCTCATTGTGAGTAAAAAATTGTACGGAGAGAGGGGGGTATATCTTCAACATCCTCTTAACTACAGGCTGTTTAAAAATGTCATTTAGAATAGTATTTACAAACAAGATTATTTCATAACTTCCAAAGTAACGTAACTATGCTCTGTTTCATTTAAGTTTTCAGTGGTTGCTGGGGTTTTTGACGGTACGATTCGTGAATACCACCCTGTATATTATTCTCTTCAAAAAATAAGACTACATTTACCCATGCATGTATGGTGAAAAAATTCAATTTAAAAATTCATATTTGTTAGATTCCCCATTCAAGTTTGATTTCGGAAATAAATTCTTAGAAATTGTTGTTTTTTATTTTATTTTATAATAGTATGTACCTAAAATGTTCTCAAGTACTTATAAAAAAATAACTTTGAATTAAGTATATAGTATTGCTTCATATCTTAAAAATAAAATAAAAATCAAAGTTACATTATTAACATAAACATCACCAATTATTTATTAATTGTACAAATTCAATTTTTTTATTAGTACTAATCCTGTCACAATATTTAATTAACTATCTGAAGTTTCCTTTACTAAATTATATTTAGACTATGTTTTGCAGTAGTCAATCAATACAAAGCTAATTTCGAGATATCAACGTTTTTGACGCGGGTAAAGCAATATACATTTGTGATTTCTTCGAAAAAATTAATTCGGCCTTTGGTTAATTAATTAAATACATTTTACAATAAAATCTAAAAGACTTTATATTTTATAATAATTCTCTCTTCAAACAAGAGAGTTTTTTGCAGAAAATGTTCTTGTTAAATAAGATTTTAAATAATTTTTTAGAGCTACGAGCCATTTTTTGTAATATTGTAAACTTTTTATTTGAATGAAACTATTAATTAAAAAAGGTTACTTGAAAACTATTTGTAACTATTTCAAAACCGATTAAAAATTGGTTAATAAAAAAAGTTTTGTTAAAGTTATTTAAATTTTAAGGTTTGAGTTATTTAAGTTTTAAAGTGTATTAATAAAACATTATTCTTCACGACATATTACATACATAATTCATATGTTTGTACTTATGTATGTACCTATTTAAACAACATAACTTATAATCAGTAACAAATAACCTATATTGTAGTGTACGTATGTAGAATAATAAATAATACAAAAGAACTTCATAAGTAAGGCTGTAGGTATTTTCATTTCAAAATAAATTGTACGTTTACTTGGTATTGAAATATAATATGAACCATACTGATAGTTTTATTAATATTTATGATATTATAATTTTATAAGTTATCTGTATGACAGCCATTTGCAATGATAATCATATAGGTGAACGACATTAACATGATTTATTGATAGTTTGTCAACAAGAAATATGTATTATTATATAAGGCACATACATATTTTTTTACGTATTTTTGAGTGGTGAAAACAAATTTTTCATATCGTCCAAAAAAAGACAATAATATCATTTTGGGAACCTCTACGAACCGTGATATTTTTTTACCAAATCTAATTAATAGCTTTTGTAGATTGGACTTTTTCAATATGTATTTTTATTTTCTTTAAACAATCTTTCAACCGGAAACGGATGTTTATCTTTTATCTTATTATCTAAATCTGCCCTTGGATTTTTTTTCGATCATTTATTCCCTTCCATGTTTAATGTGTAGTTTTTTCTTTAATTGCAAATAACTAGGTCAAAAATGGTCGTACAGCAATAGAAAAAAAGCAAATTGATGAGAAAAGTTTTATTTAGAAAAGTAATTCATTAGATTTGGCCAAAAAATGGCCCGTGAAGGCTTTTAGAATATTTTTTTTTCACATTCAAATTCGTTTTCAGCTCCCAAACATATGTAAGAGGTTAAGAGTACAAATCCTTTTTTGATTGAAGTAAATTAGATTCTCGACTTATGTGTAAAAAAAATAACCTTTTTGGCTCTATCATAATATTCTTGGTCTTTATAAACATAAAAATCTCAATCAACTTTTCATCAAATAAATTACTGAATTAAAAAATTACGATACATGAAAAAAAAAAGTATACATAATAATTTTCATCAGTTGAATGTTCGAATAAAATATGACGTGTTTAACTAACATATTGAACATATTGTTATCTGAATTATTCAGCAAGATTATATTTAATTATTCATTGATTGAGTGAGTTTCTTAACCAATTACCACCTTCAGGTCGTTAATCCCGTTGTACAAGGAAATCACATGTACTATTTAATATATTAGATAAGCCTCTGGAATGATTATTCTTAACACTTACCAGCAACAAACAATGTGTTAATGATAACAACAAACTGTTTATATTGAGAAAACAAACTTTTTATTTTAAGTCAGTCTTGCTTCGAACACGTTTCGTACAAACCGTGAATTAAACCAAGAATTTTATCATCTTCTACGGACAATTTTGTTTAAATATATAATTATAACTTATAACTTTTGAACCATTCTGTATATATCAGGATTGGCCCCGTACTGGGTAACCCAAAAACCAACACGGGTTTTTTTGGGGCAAAATAACTTTGGGTTATCATTTAAGGGTATATTTAAAATAAATATTTTATTTTATAAGGAAATAATTCTAGACCTATATATTTTATTTATAATTATAATAACAGTATTAATAATACCGACATACAGGCTGTGATTTGAAAAGTTTATAACAAATAACTTTTTGTCTAGACATAAAAAAGCTATCAAATATCACTGACAATATGAAAGGAGATCTGGGATTATGTATGTAAAAAGTTCTGGCAATCCAACAATTTTTTTTGCTGCAATTAGAATGGATAATTTTGGATAAAAAAAAACTACAATGATAAATGTTCAAAATGGTTTCTATTACTCGTATTTCTCATAATATGTTTTGAAACTTATGATAAATAAGTATTTTGAATTGTTTCTCTAGAAATAGCCCCCACATTCTTGAATAAAGGATTTAAATATTGTCAAAAAATGACATAAGAACAGATTCTAATTTTAAAAAATAAATAAAAGTTTTCCGCAGGGTGGCTGAACGTGTATCTGTCTGTCTGTGCGTCTGGATGAAGAATTTTATTTTGTTCACAATAATTACTGTAAAAATGCACTGAATTGAATTATTTTTAGGGAGAATGTCTTACAATTAGTAAGTAATCTAGATCTAAAAATAACGATTTTTTTATTTGTTATTAGGCAATTGAAAAAACATAAATAGGAAATTATATTTGGAAATTCGTAGAACCCTTTTTTATTTAATGAAAATACAATTTCCTTTTTTTAGATACAATCACACAATTTTTCTTTGTTAAAAATTTTTATAATAGATATACCTACACTACTTTAAAAAAAAAAAAAAAAAAACAGAGTTTTTGCCAACCCTGGTATACACACGAGTATAATATGAGCAATTAAAATGATAATACACTTTTATTTTCTTTAAACTACGTGTCATATGACTGTGTATTTATGTATGCGCGATAACTTGTCTAATATTTTGCAATGTCGTTTTTAAACAATATAATTAAATAGAATACGTATTACATACATAAATACATATTATTTGTACTCGTAAGTATAACGTGGGGAATTTTATTTAGATCGCAGAATTAGCTTGTATTATCAACGATTGTTCTTCCCATAAACTTATATATAAAGGTCATGTGCGGTTTTTATAAATTTATGTTTGCAGTATCAATATTTTAATATGCAATAACTTTTTAATGCTTCATTAAATTTGCATTAATCAGTACTTCCTACATTAGTTAAAAAATGGTAAATGACTTATATAGATAACCAAGACACACGTGCTGTAATTTAAAGTTAATTAGTTTGTATATGGATCTTGGCTTCTGGGTGATTTTGTCGTGTTATCGGCCAACGTTTCGTCACACATTGCAGTGAACATCTTCTAAACGTTTTGCCGATAACTCGACCAAAGCCAAGATCCATATCAAGATCACCGCGGAAGCCTCATGACTTGTATTAGTTTGTCTATGTTTAAAAATAAAGTGAGTAATGTCCGGTATTATAAAGAATTTGTTCTCTAGCAAAAGCTCAGCTTACACTATCTGCGGGGTATCAAATATAAGTGACAAGTGGACTTTCATTTGGGCCGATAGCTCTAATGAATAGCATGGTTTATAAAGCAGTGGTGACAAATGTACATCATAAAATACATATACATTTATTACCACTGCTCTAAAATCCCGAGTAAGTTCATAACGATTTGATACCTCGCAGATAGTGTTAGCTTAACTTTTGCACTAGAGCAATTTTTATAAAAAATATAAAAAACCGTGAAATAAAAATGTCAAATAAGTTTAGGAAAAAACTCGTGTTACACGTGTTTTAAGTACAGACTAAAATCAGCTCCAAGGAAATGTTATAATTCCTCCCTGACATGACCATTAATGTGGCCCGGAAAGTTTTCAGTGGCTACATATTTTCGTTAGAGCATTTTCATTAAAAACTACTATGTTTGTGACAATGTGTAAAAGTTAGCGAACTCTCTACTCCATTTTACCCTGATACCACGTGTATGCTACACGAAAGTGGGTAGTATATACAAAATTATACTACAATAAATTAATATGTTTGCGGACATATGGACAACATTGGCACGCACAAAAATTGAAATTTGAAAAAATATATTTTTTACGAAAATTTAAATTAGCTGTAACTTAAATTGTATACACAAAAGTTGAATGAATGTAATTTTGTAAGAAGTGAGATATGTTTCAAAAATTTAGAAAAGTTATTTTCAGTTATTAATAGATAGAAATAATATTTTACCGTCGTTTTGAAAGTATTTACATAAACGAAACTAAATAATAAAAATGTATATAATGTATAAAAAGTCAGTTAATTAAACTATTCTGTAGTCTTGAATCAATGAAACTTAAAACAACAAAGAATAAAAATATTTTATACACGAATTCCATCTCAAAGACAAGCAGAAAAACTTCACTGGTACAAAAAATAAAAATGTTAAAACAACTTCTGCTAATTATGAAAAATAAAAATTTCTAGTGAGTTATTTGAGCGGTGTTTTTGAACAGAGTCAATTATTACACAGTATAAATAAGAGAATGCAATAAGTAATCTATCTCTCTCTGTCTTTCTATTCGTTTTTTATACAATGATGCTATAATAAAGGTATTCCATAATAATCTTTAATACTAATGTTTTAAGTTTTAAACTGAAAAAACTTTGTGAATTTTGCCAAGAATAACATCCAAATATTTAAATTACATTTCAAATTATACGAGTGACAAAAATATAGTACAATATTACTCTCTCAAATAAATGCATATTCAGTTATCAAAATAAAAATGTGAAACGTAATGCAAAAAAAGTTACCAGCGTCTAGCTTAATCCAAATTTATTTGTACAATTTGTCCATTTCAACATTAATTTCTTCCAGCGCCGTATAAAAGTGTTGCGTAGGGTGTGCCACATTATGACAGTACATTACACTTCGGGAATAGTGAAAATGGGATACGCTGAAAGCGTTGGCAGTGCCGGATTTCCAAAAGGTTCACCAAAAGGGCCTAATTTGTATTATATTAATCCTTTACAGATAGTAAGCATATAAAATGTATATGTAAAATGTTGACAATGACGTAACTAAGATATTTGGAGGGGAAGGGGGGGGTTATTTTTCAAAATTATTACCAAATATAGACACTATTAACTATTCAATTTACTTCGTTGTTAGTTTATGAGTTTTAATTTGTTTTTAAAAAGGGGAGGAGGACGCGAGGGTCTTTAAATGCGTGATACTCTTAAAGATAATAGTGTGAGCTACATTTAAAAAAAATTGAGTCTGTAGGATCGCGCCAAGCTGAGATATTAACTATTCAATTTACTTCGTTGTTAGTTTATGAGTTTTAATTTGTTTTTAAAAAGGGAAGGTCGACGCGAGGGTCTTTAAGTGCATGATACTCTTAAAGATAATAGTGTAAGCTACATTTCAAAAAAAATTGAGTCTGTAGGATCGCGCCAAGCTGAGATATTAACTATTCAATTTACTTCTTTGTTAGTTTATGAGTTTTAATTTGTTTTTAAAATGTAGACACAGTGAAAAAATATCTTAATTTTTATTTTGTTGTTTTTTAAATAGAAACTCGCAACCGAGATAAAGAAAATATTCAAAAGTCGAATCTAACAAACATTAATATTTTTTACAACAACGTAAAATAAAAAAAATATGTACAAAACTGTTATTAATATAGAAACATAAAAATCCAAAAATAAATCATATAAAATAAACACAGAAACATATTTATATAAGAACAAAATAAACAATTAATATAAACATATTATTGGTAATATAACATTCTATTTTATACAAAAATAACAATGAAACAATTACAATTATATTAATGAGAAACAGTTAATTCGATGAAAATTTTGTTTTATGCATGAACATTACACTGCCGTAACAATACATGGATGAATAATGAAAAGTCAGTTTTTCAGTTATCTGCGGTTCGCAATACACTTATACCTATGTAGTATGTACAGGTATTATAAATTATTTATTATATTCTGACACATACATTGAATTTCGATCATATTGTGAAATTAATAGTTGAAACATTGCAGATAAAATAATTTATTAATTTATATCATAATACACTATATATTTTGAATCAGTGATACTAAAACATGTATTAATATTTATGTATTTATAACACAAGCCGTTTTTTCTCCCCTTACGTTGACGGAAAATAAAAAAATCAAGGTTATGATCAAATTTTGTAAACAACTAAAAAAGATTTTAAAAGTTCTATTGAAAATCCTAAAATGATTCACCACCTGTGAGAAAAGATATCTTCAAAATAAAATCAGTAAAAACATAAGAATATAAGTCACTGGTACCAGTTATGGCCGCTATAAGAGAAAGGTTTACTGTTTTTGTGATTAACGGGCTTCTTTTTTGTAATTCTCATGAACTCATGTTACTAATAATACAAGTAACTCTTTATTTAATCAATTTAATTACCAAAGTCCGCAAATATAGTTTTTTTTTTTTTATTATAAACTTTTATTTTGTTTTTTCTCCAGTAATGAGCACGTAGTGATGGACCCTTGCTATTAATTAAAAAATGATAAGTACTACGACTCAAAAGATATAAAAGAAAGAATTGTCAAATTTGAAACAATGTAAAGCAATTTCTATGATAATATAATAATTAATAAATAAATTATACTAATAATAAGTTTAAATATCCACCATTTTGACACCTATTGATCGATTGTCATCAAATCACGCTGTAAGACAGTTAAATGTATGTAGATTAATATTCAGAAATGGTAGTAATCAAATATCAACAAATATTTCTAATTCATTATTAAATTAAAATATAGCCATTACTGGGGTAATATCCAAGACTGATGCCAGTAACTTTAAATAAACACAAACATAACCCTTATCTCTTTCTTTGTAATGATCCGATTTCCATTCCATACAATATCTTTTTCCAAATAGCCTAATTGCTCTGAATCTAGACAGGATCAGTTTAGTATAATTTTAAAATATGAACTAAGACTTGTTTAATAGGTAATTTAAAATTTATTAGAAACATAATTCCAATCTTTATTCGATAAAATATAATCGAATAAAAAGGAAAGGAAAGGGTTCAGAAACACATAATTTATAATGGAAAAACAGCCTAATTACTGTAATTATAGTTAAAAAGTTTAAATAATAAAAATAATAATTAACCATTTTGTTTCCAATTTATTCCACATTGTTTATTACACTCATTAAAAACTCACACACACACATGTGTGTGAAATGAATGTTACTTTTATGTCACTTCAGTTTAATTGATTTGACAGAAATGGGCTCAATATGTCAAGTTTAATTTTATAAGACGTACGTCGTAACTCGGCTACACATTTTCCGTCATGCAATGGTCGAATAAAATTGCTGTATAAAATTTTTATTATGTTCCTTTAAAAATGTTTTATAGAGGGATAATAAATGGATGGCTGGAATGGCATTATAAATATCCCCGTTCTGTACTAAAAAATATTTGTGGCATGGTGTAAAATATGTATGTATGTGGGAAAAGTACAAGGGTATTTTATTTCTACACATTTAAGATATTAATCTACATAAAAAATACATATACGTATACTACATATGGATGTTCGTTTTTTTAACTGTATTTTAATACGTTTTTGTATTGACATTCGATAGGCAGAATCTATACTGTATATTTATAAAAATCTAAAGTATAAGACAACGTCTTTCTGTCTGTCTGTTCGAGATAAACTCAAAAACCAAAAATGGACCCTTTCATGCATGGTGACCACAAACGAGGACATTTATATAAATTGGGTTTTCTTAGTTCTTATTAACATAATTCATTATTTATTCATTATAATATCAACGTATATAATATACACATACAACATATAATAAATATTGCATACATAATATACATATTTAACTAAATTTACCTGCCGATTGTCCGCACTGACCAATATTTCCGTTAAAATTATTTATTAATTAATATATTCTGCGCGAAATGTGTAGAATATTTTATATTTTGTTTAAAAATGTATAGAGGGTTAAATTAATCATAATGCGTTTTTCACTAATTAACAGATATGTACCACATATATCATGTGAGTACAAAAAACAATACTATATGTTGGCTAAACTAGAAGAAATAATATATCAAAATGTATAGATTATAAAAAGGGTTCAATTAGTTACAAATTAAAGTCAGTGGCAGCATATATTTGCATATATTTAATGGAATAACTCAAGTTTTTATATTTTTCATTTATATATTTGCATATCTTTAATAGAATAACTCACGTTTTTATATTTTTTATTTATTAAATTCTATTTGTGTTACTCATAATAAGTTTAGTGAATATGATTACAAAAATAAACTAGTTAACACACCACAATTTTTATGCATTCGTTATACCAAAAAAATGGTTTGCGGCGGGGAAGTGTTAATCAAATACTTATTATATGTAGCGATTTCGATTTACAGTAAAATGAATCTATTTCAATTTAGTTTTGTTTGAAAATAAGACAATCAGTGACACCGATGAAGTCAAATAAACAGAAATAATTAAATATTTATATGACAGCTTTAAGGTTTAGCGTAGTGTAAATGTAGGTCACAAGGGAACATTGATAGCGAGATAAAAGCTACTACAGAATATTGCCCTCTGTGTTTATCGAAGTATTCACATAGAAATAAACACGCTGTTTTAATTATTGAGAAACTTCTGTAACTTGAGCGACCAGGGAACTGGAATAATGTTAAATATGTATAATATAATGTTAACGCGTGGTCATCCATATTTTATATTCTACCGGACAGATTTTCATGTAGTTTTCACTATTTTAAAACGAGACGATATCAACTTTATTAAGTCTCACCTTGGGTTGCATAAAGCAAAATTAATCACGAATAGTTAATATGTTGTTTTAAAACCATTAATACGTCAATTTTAAAAAACAATTACGATTATGATTTTATAAGGTAAAAAATATAATATTTAATAAATTATTCATTTACAAATTGAGATTAAGTTTAGAATTAACATTTATCATGGTTTGAAAACAACTGATTAAGTAATCGTGGTTAATTGTTTCGGTTATATGTGAGACAAGTTCGACTTATATTTTTTACAAGACATACTTAATTATGTATCGTATTATTTTTTGATAGAAATTCGAATAATATTAATGGCAACTGTTTGAAAAAATGTTAAGATAAATACAAACCACCCTAGTAATAAAAATCCACTATAGTGATAAAGTTAGTTATTAAACGAATGTAATATTTAATATCAACTTTCGATTTAAAGTAAAAGTGCAAAAATTCTCATGGCTATTAAACTGTAAACCGCGAAATAGTTATGTCATAAAAAAAATACATTGTTAAATGAGAAAATAAATCGTTCCGCATGTTATTTATAATTTTGCATAGTTACTTTGTTATTTATATTGATATTGTTCCGTAAATTTAATTAATATTATAAGGTAAAAATCAATAAGTAGTCTTTTTTTTATTAAAACCCACTGCAGAATTATTTTTACCTGATGTTATTTTAAACTATTTTTAGTAACAAATTATTTTTTTCATATTATTTTTATGGGAACAAAATAACATTTATAATATACTGATATTTTTAAGTTAATTAAATCAGGGCTTCGAACCGTTATTTTCTACCATAATTTAGAACATTTCATGGTACTTGTATGATAGCCCGAAAGACAATTGAAGTGGGAAATAAGATCATGTTAACGCGCGTATTTTAACATGTACGGAACCGAAAAAACTGATATTTTTATTTCGGTTCGGTTCCGGCAAAAAATAACGGTTTTTCCGGTTTTCGGTTCGAAGCCCTGAATTAAATTTTATTTTGTACACTACAGAATTTGTTTGATATTATTTTTTACGTAAAATTTTTTTATTCAAATATTACTTGAAATGAACCTAACAATTTTTGTAGCAATAAAAATAAATTATACATTTTTTAGTATTTTTAAATTACTGAAGACAAATATAAACTATACCAGACATAATTGTTCCAATTTGGCTCAGTTCTCAAATGCTACTTATCATTAGTCACCTTATCTACGGTCTCCACCAGTAGCTGGTAGACTGTACAACAGGATGAGTTTGTTGGCAGACGGTCAACAACATTTACCAGCGGAGACAGTGACGCGTGATGTCAGGAAACAAACGAGGATGTAACTTATAAACAATCATTACGAAATTACGAAAATTTATGTATATTTTTATATACAAATATCTGATAGACTACGTTTTAAGTGACGAGTGTTATACAAATGATCAGAACGATATTTATTAATCGAATAATTTTAGTTTGTGAAGAAAATAAAACAAAATCATTTTCTGGAATAATTATTGAGTGGAGCCAATTTATTGACTTCAATAAAAATCATACAAAGCAATTTCATACAAAACATACATCAAATATTGTCAAAATGTAAAAAAATTTGTTACTATCACATAAATTCAGTTTTTTTTTATATTTTACAATAAAATGTCATTGTACCTATTTTCACAAGTTTTGCTTTACTATTTGACCAGCTCCCCAGAGCTAATTAAAAAAAAACATTAATATATACAAGACAGATTATTTGATAAATGGTTACATTAAAACTTAAACTTGATACATTCCATTGTGTGACCTTAAATTCCGACCGGAAAGCACATATGCGATTTTTCACGTTTTTCACTTTATCTCTGACCCTATCACGAAATCCGACAAAATTGCAATATACTTTTTTATTCTCTATAAAATCACAAAGAAGACTAAATTAAAATTAACTCGTTACACCTATTTGTTTGGGATATATGATGAATAAAAAATTGACCGAAAATCATATTTTTTTAACGACTCATATATTTTCATAATATTTATATTTCTATAATAAAGTGTTATATAAAATAAAATAACATTGTTTTTGCTCGTAACACCAGAGTCACGCTGCCAGTAAGTCCAGAAGTTTAGGATTCAAAGGGTTAAATGTAAAAAAATCTATATTAGTGGCTCCTAGAAAAATACATGAAACGTAAATTTGCATTACAATATTATGAATTACTTGTTTAACCCCACGATATTTCCACACACCGCACCACTGAAGAGTGCATCAGGTATACACAGAGCCACTCGACTGTAAACTGGCGGTGAAGTAAAGCAGAACTTAGCGCGTACCCTCCCCCCACAACCCGCCCCCTAACTAACATGTTATTCAGATTCGCTTACGTTCGAGAAAACATCGCGATCTTGAAGACCTAAACAAACGTCCGCCGACTTGGTCGTCACGAATCATCATAATACCTATACCATAATCTCTCACGTGCTTGTGTGTGCGTGTGTTATGTTGTGTCATCCATAACCGGTTCTAATACAGATCGGTTTTAAGGTCATTTACCACACACGTATGCTATACTCGCGGTATTGTCTCAAGATTGGATACGGATATCTGTTTTCTTGTGTATTTATAGGTCTGATTGCTGGATGGAATTGTGTGTGGTTTATTCACAAATATATCTTCACTAGCCCCATGATAATATACGTAGAATATTACGTTTATAATATGTCAGGTATTATAAAGGAGCTCGAAAAATTTGCAAGCTTTCAAACGAGGTCTCAAATTTATATGACAGCTCTCTTTGAGTTTTTAACAGATAGTTTCATGCGCAGTTATCTGTCAAAAAACTCCAATAGAGCTGTGATATAAGTTTGATACCCCATTTGAAAGTGCTTGCAAATACCGGACAATGAAGTGTGTCCTGTAAATATACCAGCAAACTTTCAGAAATTGTCGAGGATATTAAAAGAATCGATTTTGTCATAAAAGTAAAAAAAAAACCCGCGGGCCTTTCGGTTGAAATTTTTTGTATCTTGGGGAAATGATAATTCAAAGTGCAATGATAAAAACTTGTAATGGGTGCAACCTTCGAAGATCCACAATTCCTGCTCAAGGGAGCAGCCAAACATTTTAAATAATTTATACTGACTTGCATAATTATTTTGTGTTTAGATTTAATTTTTATCATTTGAGAAAATTCGCAAAGAATAAAAAGTACTTAATCTCCTCGACAACTCCTGAAAGATTGTCGATATATTTACGGGACATCCTGTATATTCATATATTAGTGACTAACATCACTCTTAAACAAATCTTGATAAATCAACTTTTATTACCTTAAAAAAATTCACTACTTAAAAAACCAAATATTGATATATTTTTTATATCTAATTATTTTCGTATAATTAAATCCCTTACTCTATACTGACTATTTTGCCATGATGTGTGTCGGTCTGTCTGTATACTCAAAATGGACCATACATCGAATAGTGAAATATATTTAGGATCAATGTTCTTCATGGAAGAAAACCTCTTATTTTTTAAAACAATCTTACAACCGGAAACGGATGTTTACTGTATTTTTTTTAATTTTCAAATATGTTGTAATTAATATTATTATCTATAATTTATGTTTTATTCATTTTAAAAGAAATAATTGTTTTTTTTTTAATTATTTTTTAAATGGTTCATAACAAAAAAATATTGTTATTGGTAAAAGTTGTAGAGAACGATCATTTCTACAATTTGTCTCATTAAATTTTTTTCTCTCAGTTAGCCAGAAATATTTGGTTTGTATAACTAGACACGCAGACTCAGTACTGCGTATAAGAAAGTCCCGTGATACTCATAATAACATACGAAACAATGTGTACCTAAAATATATGCTACTTATACCCAGAAGTCTCGAAAAGGAAAAAGTGATTGCATATCGTACGTAATTAATGATATCACTGAACTCATATTCCATAATGAAAATTTTATTTAATTGAATTGGTGAAATCAAAGAGTGGGGGGTCTTTTATAATTACACAATACCTTTGAAAAGACAATAAGATTTTAATTTGCTTTGTGTTCATTCACGAGCTGTATTTTTTTGTAATTACTTGATTGACTTTGATCAATATAATTATTTATTAATTTAAAAACACGCTACAAAGCAAAATATAAGTAAAAAATAATTATCATTAATTTGCTTACTCATTTCATTTTTATTGTTTAATGTCGATAATAAATATAAAGAAAATATTAAAATGAGGTCATTAATTAATGAAGGAAAATAACTATCTCATATAAAATTATTTTTGATACATAATTTAAAAGAAACTAACTAATAAATAGTTATATAAAAATTAGACCTGGTGTTATCCGGGGATATAAAAGAGTGAACAACGAGCTTTGATTAGTTGATTCATGGAATTTCTGGTGGAATGTACCAGAAATTTGAAGCCTGTAAGGAAGTGAGAAAGAAGTAACCAGTGGTTGGGTAGCCTAGTCACTAGTTTCTATCTCTTTCTAGTTACTTCTTTCTCACTTCCTTACACGCTTAAAAAATGACATTCTTTTAATTTCTGGTACATTCCACCAGAAGTTCCATGAATCAACCAATCAAAGCTCGTTTTTTGGTCATACGTAAACGCTCCCATTGTCTTCACTTATCCCTAACTATTTACGAAGATATCTCTCCAACTTTTTTTTTCTGACTTCATGAAATTTACACAAAATATCCACAAATTATACACCTACAGCTTCCTCGTAAAACAATATTCATAAGTGAAAACTGGAATAAAATCCGTTCAGTAGTTACTAATAAAATCGTCTAGGTACAGACAGACAGACACGGTGAGGAATTTTATTTTATATTATGAACAAGGTGTTAGGTACAAAATATTCTGGAAAATCTATACTTCTTGTTATTAATAAATAAAATTAATATAAGACAGTATGTTCAAAAATCTATAACGTTTATATACATCGATATCTTAACAAAAATTAAAATTATCAGTATCAACAAACAAGAAGTAGATCAAACAAAAATATTTTATCAATAGTATAGGCACTTTATCCAAAATGGTCGATCTGAATAAATATAGACAAGTGTACAAAAATGAAGCAATTATACAAATAAAAATTAAAAACGACTTTGACAACGATATTTATTTTGTATCAGAATATGTTGAACCACTTATCTTATACATACTATAAGTACCTAATGCAGAAATAGGAATTTTGATAAAAATATCTATTCTAATCTTATACCCTGAATTCATTTATGTCGGTATGTCGGTAGATTGTGTAATTTAAATACTACGATATAAAGGTATTTTTTATATTAAGGGTCTAAGCCTCAGAATGTTCTATTCCGAGAGAAATCTAGTGAATGTTTACTCTTATGCCAATTTTGGAATTTTTCGAATATTTTTTTTAAAGTTTAATATTTATTTTTTTATTTACAGCTAATTTGCATTTGTATTAAATATAAATGACAACACACTCACAGATGTAGAAAATGAAATCGTAGATATGATAACCTTGACGCATACGCGATAAGTACAATCAGCGACTTAAAATAAGTGCTGCCAAGTGTACCTCATAAAATGCATAGCATTTACATTATTATACACTGTGTTAAAATATCGAGCAATTTTATAACAATTTCACACCTAGCAGATAGCGTTAGCTGGAAGCTTATTTGCATTTGCACTCAAGCAAATTCTTTATAATTAGAAAATTAAAACAAATACAAAAACTCTGTGTTATTACGCCATATAGAAAACATTAAATAAAACCCCTTTATCTGGCGCCTAATTGTAAATCAAATATATAAATAACAAATGACAAATATTATATTTACGGCAACACTATATAAATAAAACAGATCGTCTTCCATATGTTGACATTTTTAAAGTAAAAAATACCTTTTCTTACGTTAAATACAAACGTTTATTTTATACTTTTATCAGTACATAGACCATATGTTCTATGATGAAATACACTAAACGTATAAACATTGTTATCTATTTGTCAATACAATACTTCTTTCCTTAGAGTTCACTAAAACAAACATTATATTCTGTCGTAATGTTGGCAATAGATTGTTATTAAAGAAGCAAGGTCGGGAATATTAATGTTATGTACATTTTTTTCGCTTAATTAAGATAATTAAATAGTCATGTGTATTTCACAAAACATAGTTTCTTTTAACCTAAAATTCAGCATAATGAGTACTTTTGTGATTTGCTAAATAATTTTTTTTAAAACGTTTTATAAATTCTTCAATAAAATATGTTTTTATTGAATAAAAAGATAATCTTATCAAATGAAATTTTTTATACATAAGTTAATAATTCGTGTAAAAAATTGTTTACATTATCATATCATATATATGTCATCATACAATAAACATATATATGTATGTACTTGAAATGTCATCTATATTTACAAAACTAAATTAATTCAATGTTGGTGTTAGTACTATACAAATAAATAAATCTATAAAAATGTTTGAAAAATTATTATTTTATGTATGTTATTTATATTGAATTGTTCATATCAGAGATTTAAAATTATAAATTAAGGGGTTACTTCCAGAATTTTCATTACACAAAAGATATAATATATTTATATATGTATATAATATATTTGACACCTATATTGGTCGATTGTCATCAAATCACGCTGTAAGACAGTTAAATGTATATAGATTAAAATATTCAGAAATCAATCAACAAATGTTTTTAATTCAGTACATTTAAATAAATAATAGCCATTACTGGGGTCATATCCAAGACTGGTGCCAGTACCTTATGTCAGTTTTCATTATGTTCCAGTATGCCAAACGATAAATTGTTTATTGATATTTTGGAATACATCAAGGATTGTTTTTACCATAACACCACAGAATACTTGAAATGCTAAAATCGTTCATAGTATTACAAAATCTAAATAACATAGAAGATTCAATTTTTCGCTTTAAAGCAAATCAGATAAAAAGCAAACAATTCTTATTCCGTATAATTTTCTTATAATTAACATCTCACAGCTCAAATAATAATACAGATAAAAGTTTTATAACAAGAAATAAAATCTAAAAATAAATCTTCACGTTAATTTATAGTTACGGATAACTACAACAAGAATAAAGATTAACAAGAAACAAAAAGTTTTGCTGCATTAAGAACAAAAAAGAAATTGTTTTTAATTTATTATCTGTAACGCTACATTACTTTGGACCGCATCTATCCAATAAAAAACAATTTTCAAAACTGAAATGATATATTACTTATTTAGTAACTTTCGTAACGAATTAAAAAAATAATGCATCAGTGTTCGGTAAAATTTATGAGAAAAATTACTGTAACTGTTATTAGTTTTTAATTATAATTTTCCATTTACTACTTTAAATCTTTCAGCATCATTAATAATGAAATACTAGATTTTTCATTGTTTCTTGGGGCAAAAAGGTACATTTTAAAGTCATAAATAATTTCTTAAATTAAATTTTAAGTTACTAACTCACTATTCAATATTTCTAACCCTCACAAATGAACCACATTTATTCATTTAAAATTATCATTGTTTTTCATTCGCACATATCAACAAATAATAATTTTTAAATGCCATTTATATTTACAACCAAATATACACATTACTACAAAGTTTTCATTTATATTAGTTTTTAAAACCCAAGGCGTAATAAATATCTATAAAAGTATCTCTTTATTTATTGTAATGTCAGGAAAAAATAAAAACAATAAAATCAAAAACTTCAACACAGATAAATCATCGCTAAAGAAGTTTTATTTTTACATCGATAAGCTATTAAAGAATGAATGTATTTGACACTTAATTTTTCTCAAGATGAAATAAAAATCATTTCCAGCATACACACATTTAGAATATAGAATATTTATGTAAATAAATAACATCGTAAGGAATTTTTACAGTCCTAATTTTCTTATCAATTTATGTCTATTTGTTTCTAGTATGTCAGTAGTGACTCTTAGGAAATATTAAATTCAATTTTTAGTTGAGTGTAAAATGGTTTAAGCATAATAAACATAAATTATACAAATAAGTATAAATTAGGAGATTTTAATTATTTGGTACCAAAAAGTGTGTGATGTTTTTTTTTCAACTACACTTATTTTATCTTAAACTACCTAATTATAATTTATATATGTATGAAGAAAATAGAATACTGAATCGTTGCCAATGACTTTTATTTTACTATGGTACAATTTCTCGCATTATGGAACTTTATTTGAATAAATAAATATGTTTCCCTCTTCACTATCTTCAAGGTTTTGATTCACTTTCTAGAAAAATATGTATATATACGTAAAATAATTTATACATAAGATTTCTTAATGTGTACATTGTAATGTAATATATGACGAAACGTTAACCGAGAAAATTATAAGCATGAAAATGAGGTATATAAGAAAGAAGTATACATTATTAAATCATATTATATTCTCAGAAATATTTTTTTAATATAATTTTTTATGTTTTTGTTAACACACACTTTCATACTTTCAGTTTCTATCAAAGAACAGCCTTCTCTAAAAGAAACATTTTTAATTTATAAAGTACAATACAAATTATATCAATTCTAAAAATAAGTATTACATTTTCTTATTTTCGCATCAAATACAAAAATTATAAAATAACCCTTTTGCGTCTGAACAATTTAGCAATTTACAAGTAGCTAAAAATAATCACTGTTGAGTACATCAGTACCTAAAACAGACATGTGGTAACGCAATATCTTTATGATATATGTAATAATATTCAGAATTATTGAGCACGATTAATTTGCATACGCTAATAACTCGTTCAAACATTAACATAAAATCAATATCACATTCACGAGTGCTGGATTTTTAATCACTTTGCGATTCAAATGTGCATTTTTTTCGTATATGTGCTGTCATTATAAAAATACCACAAATTCAGAAAGTGAATTTTATTTTTTGAATACATGAAATAATAATTGTTGTGATTAGAGTTATATACATACGTATACAGTGTATTCCAAGTTGATTAAGACATAGAACCACTGAACCGATATTAATGAAACTTGGTCGGATGGTTGAGTAGTCTGGCTTGTCGTGTGTAAGGGGGAGGGATGAATTCCCAAAATATTTATTTTTTTCAAGAATATTACGTGAAAATTGTATAGAATTTTTTTAGAGCATTCAATTTCCTATAATATACATATTACATAGGTCTACAACGTTTGTTATAAAAAATATATTAAAAATATTTCAATTTGTTTTAAAAATGTATCATTTTTTTTTTAATTGATATTTACTTTGACATATTAAATGTCATGTTGACGTTTTAATGTCATTTTGACGTTTGCATAAATTTAGATTTAGATTGAAATTCTCAAAAATTAAAAATATACGAAAAAATAATCACGTGCGTCTTAAGAAAAATTTCGAACTAATATTTCTTATTAAAACTGTATCAAAATTAAATGGTTAACCAAATTATTTAAAAAATATTTCAATAATTAACTACCTTTGGTGAATTTAGCACGAGGAAGCACTGTGCATTTACCTGGCAGATGTTTTTTTCTATGCTTGTCAAATACGTCATACAGTTTTATATCATAAATTACCCAATATATTATCGCAATTCCAATTAATTAAACTCATTGTCAGCGAAAGAAAAATTACCAAAAATAATATCAAGATGATTACAAACGTAATTAATTGACCATAAATAAGAAAATATGAATTTAGTACTTTTACGTGCCACACACACACTTACATATAAGTCATACAGTCATACGTTCACATGTGTTTGTGTGTATGTATGTGCTACAAAAAGCTAATCCCCCAATGTCAAGCGCATTGGGTCAACGGCCTTGAGAACACCTGTTACCTCTCTCTCCCTCGTGACCTTTGTGCCGCTCTGATCGGGCCGCCCGAATTCTTAATTAAACTTCAACCGGAGTCGATTTCGAGCGACAGTTTTTCGTATATAAATCATGTACACGCACGTACGCACGAACACACGTACACATTCACTCTCGTTATCATTTGGAATGTATAGTCAAACTTCTACATTACGAACTATATAATTTTTATACTGTTTCTAAATACTGATATCAGTTATCATGTTCTAGCTGTTAAAAGAAGCTATGCCTGTATTAAAGTTAGTAAATACACAGGTTGCATCAGTAACCTTTGGCCAATCAGCTTGGGCACCCCAGATAACGTATTTCCGGCCTACATGTAGACCGCATACGACAAACAGTAATTATTTTTAAATGTATATTTTATTTATTCTATTTTTTGATAATTAGCCTACATTCCAACTGATTTATTTTTAAAATATCTCACGAAGTAGTAATGGTTTTAGCAGTTTATTTAAAGTTTAGTGCATAAACTAGCATAAAAAGTGAAAATATTCCAAATATTTCTTCGATTTTGTTTTAAATTTTTATTTTTAGCCAAGCTCTCGTTGGCAGAAGTACTAATTCCTATAGCTTTTAAATAAAGATTAACTAGCGATTCAAATGAAATATTATATAAAATACGTTTTAAATTCAGTGTGTTTATTTTAGGGTTCCACCTTTATATCTATGTTTTTCTGTTTTTCCCTTCAAAAGCGAACGAGTTCCAACTCATTAGTGAACTTCAAGAATCGTATCTTTGTGTAAATCTAAAAATAAATCTTACATCTAACTAAATAGAACTGCGAATTTCGATACGGAAGAATTACCAATTATACTGAGGTGGATTAAACTGTAATTTAATTTTTAGATAGCGTTAAATTGAAAAGAAAATCAAAGGAGTACGAATTCAAGATTATTTTAATGTTTTCTGAAAATTCCACTTTCCTCTCCATTTTTTCCTGTATATTATGACTTTTTCTGGTGTGTAAATTTTAAAAAGAAGACTGTAGTTTTTTTTTTATTAATTTATAAATTCTCTTCGCAGAAAATTGTTAAATTTCTAAAAAAAAAATCGATTTTTAGCGGAGACGAAATTTTCAAATTAATATAAAAAACTAGTCTTTTTTTATATTAAAGCTTGCGCGAATACTTATTGTTCTAATAAATTTGACGTTTAAACAATTAATTTGTTTTTATTTATATAATACATAACATATATTTTAATTTTGAAAATATAGTACGATATACATATACATATGATCAAGGTAGTTATAATTAGAATATTTGGCAGAACCCGAATGTGTATTAAATAAGTTATCGGACTAGGGAACCGCCAAAATTTAAATTTGATTATTCTTTGTAAAAAATAACTTAATTCTTTTTTTGTAAAAAAAACACGAAATAAATCAGTGTCAACTAAAAACGTTTGATCTATAAGTATAGTATATATACCTACTTTAAGTTACCTACACTTAAGTGATTATAAAATGATAAATATATTTATCTATGTAACTCAATTGTAAACTAAAAATGGAAATAGTATTACCAACATGTCACACAAGACTTACTACGGATATAATATTTTCACCAATGATATCGCTGAGGTCATTAATTTTTATGGGCTATAAAAATAACAAATAACACGTATGCATGTTTGAAATATATCTGAATATTTGAGATGTTTTTAAAGTATTTCGTTATTTGAATAGGCATTTTAGTACCTATAACTTTTTAAGCTGCACATCGTATAAGTATATGTATTCGACACTATACCAATAAAAAATTGAACTGATTTTGTTAATTTGGATAAATTAAATCACACATATCATTTTTTAAGTTTAAAAATCGATAATAATTCAATTATAATAATTAATATAAGTACCTACTTTAATTGATTTCTTATCAGATATTTTATCAATTATATTTTTATGTCAAAAAACATGAATACCCAGAAATACCAATTAAATAATTCTACACGAGTTACTTCTTCATGAACACATGTCAATATTTTTTGTCAAATGCAATTTAGAAGAGAAAATATTTGTTCTCGGTATTTTCAAATAGGTTTGTAGCACTATCCTACTCTAAACAACGAAACGTTGGTATTTAAACAGCGGTGATTTTACCTGGCGGCTTCAGGTAGCCAAACAGGTATACGGTTTTAGAGTTTAATAGATCTCTACACAAATAATTCTCGCACAATTTTTGTGTTTGTGATTTCAGATATAATACAGGAAAGATGTTTTCAATGGATATTTGTAAATAGCTATATTTGAAATCTTGCCTTCTCAAAACGAATTGTGAATTCCAAATCATGTATTTATTATTCAATTTACATGTATTATAAGAAAATACTGGCACAATTAATCAGTAGCAGACTAGTGGGGGAGGGGGGAGGTAATGATTAATTTTTTTGGCAGATTTTGAAAAGTAAAAAAATAATTTTAGTGAAGAAAGATATCGCTAAAATTGTTTGGGGAGCGAACATTCAAACAAAAAAATCAGTATAATTTAAATAAATTCCTTTCTCTGCAAGTGAAAAATTATTTTATAATAATTTTACATGTAAAAAGAAAGAACAATTACATTTATTGCAGTCTCAAAAATACTAAACATTTCTAGGGTTAAACCTTCTAAAGACCTGAAAAGAAAGAAAAATAAATCTGCATGAATATAACAAAAAAATACCCGCAAATCCGAGTTCACGTCTGAATATTGCGATATAAGGGAAATAGGCAATCACCAAAACTATGAATAAATTATGAAAATGATACTGGCTCAAATACTGGATGACGTAGGTTTCGAGCAAAAAGAAAATCCCTGACGTTAATAAGATGCAAAGAACTGGTACAATGGAAAGAGAGCATTACCCGGGGGGAGGGGGTCTGTAAATTATGTATGCCGGTTTAGATATGTTCGTGGATAATACATATAACTGAGCAGATAAATACAAGATTTTGAAAAGGTTTGGGTATGAGTATAATTAATAATTGTAGCCATTCTTCTTCAAATAACATTCGTATTTCAGGACCAATAAATACTTTTTTTAATAGTTCATTTATTTAGGCTCAAGTAAAGCCTGATTTTGTTTACATTAATACGAGTAGTTATTTACGAATAATTCTGAACTATCCCAAACATAATCGAGTGTTATTTAGAATATATATATAAATAACTTTGAACATCTAAAAATAAAACAGCAATTGTGCCTTTCTAAATATAAATATATACCAAGATTATCTACTATTGTATTGTTTTCATGAAGTTTAAAACATATATTTGTATAAATCTATATATGCACACATTAACTGTCATATATGTTTAAAGTCAGTGGTTCTTAACCTTTTGTTATCCATGGACTTTAGTAGATAAGTCAGACAGTTTCAATATAGCGCAAAATTCATAGACAACATAACATAATTCAAAACTTCGTAAAGGGATAATATTATAGCATACATTGATTTTGACGTATATAAGATTGAATTATATACGTTTGACTATACTCGATAAGCAGCATATATTATAAATATTTGCAGTATGTCACCGGATCGACACACAAATAGGGGTAAAAGACAACACACATTTAGAGTTGGGTTTTGTCATAATTTTGATTTTAAAAAAATAAGTAGGCCTTAATAATTTCCAAAAAAACTGATATTTCTACAGGTAATGTGTTTTTTTCTGTTTATCATAATTTGTTATTCAGAATATAAAATTATAACAGACAAATCCCCTAATTATAAAAATGTAAGAGTTTAGACTTACATATATTTTGATAGCAATGCTATCATCAGAATTTTTAAGACACTAATTCTCTATTGAAACACGTGTAAAAGCCTCTATCACCACCCAATATCACATCCAATCTTCAGGGTCTCTTTGGGTACCCGATTTACCCCCACTCTAACTCCCTACAAATCGGCCCTGCATATTGGGTGATATATAGAGGCCTTAAGTCTTAACTTTTACAATTGTATGATTAATAGGGGATTTGTATTTGATAAGTCATAACTGTACTCGTAACAATAGTTTTTGTCTGTTGTTTGATACAAAATTAAATTATGATAAAAAATTATTTTTAATGAAGAACAAGAAAATTTGAATTGTTTTTTTAAGCAAATAACGTTATTAATACAATAATATTTTGTACAAAGTTATAATTTCTTATACAGGATAACTATTCTAAACAAAATTTGTTTATATGGTAAATAAAAAAGACACATTACCTGAAGAAATATTTTTTTATGATTGATTATCAAGGCCTACTAAATAAATAATTATTTAAAGGCAAAACTCAACTCAATATATATTTTAGTATTTTACACTTATTCATACGTCGATCCAGGAGCACCCTGTATATAATAAAATTAAACATCAAATCCGAAGAGAATAATATATTAAATATTCTCACTACCATATGTGTGGTAAACTAATACGCCAATACAATTCCCATATCTGTTCTTCATGCCATGCCGTACCAAATGTTATAGAGCAAGTGCATTCAAGAGAATTTATGATAATACTCTATTAATACAATGTAATTCGGAGAATATATAGTTATTACACAAACTCAGCGGTTAGACTAAAATGGTTTGTCGAATAGACAAAGCTATGTTTGATTACGGAGTATTTTGCGTTTTAATATCGGTACCTATTAGGGCATGTAAACCGGTTTTAACCGACACCGGTTAACCGGTTTTTTGTTAAAATTTACCAAAACCGTTAATCCGGGTTTTTCCCGAAAAACCGAAAGTCAATTATATATATATTTTTTTGTTTCTTTAAGTGACAAATAATTTTATTTTTTTACTGTTATTCATGAAGTATTTATGTTGTGAATTTATTTAAATTAAAAAAGGGGGACATCTATAAAATAACGCGTAATGTGTAAATAAAAATACTATAGCGGAGTAAATGGAATTTGAAGGTCATTCCTGAAGTATATAATAATATGTTAATAAAGGAGATTATACCATTTCAAGTTCAAATTTAGAATAATAAATTTAAACATGAGAATTGTAAATTCCACATTTGAGATGAAAATAAATAAACAATTTATTTCAATATAATATAATGTTTTATAAAACAAAATATATTTGCTATAGCTGCAATTATGGCCTCCACATACTATCACGAGCTCCTGTTGAATTATTGGCGAACCCCATAAGAAATTTTTTCTTGTCCAGCCTTTTTTTTCGGTCATTCAATTAATAATTTAAATACGTAAATATACCATTCGCTGGTTTTTATTTTTGCTCGCCGGGCCAGATCCCCCTTAATCCTAGACTCCCAGGCTAGAGCCTTGTATACTTGTATAGGGTTGCAATTATTATTTAACTTATTATTTATTAATTAAGTTAACATATATTAAATATTTTTAATTTCTTAATTTTATTTAAAATCAGGCCCTCAATTATTTACTATTGTCCAAATTAACAAATCATAATTAATGCATCATATAATTATATATCATGAGTGACATATCGGATATAATTAACAATAATTTTCGTGATATTTTCTCCTACAATATTTTTTAGCTACTGTAAACGAAACTCAGTTTGAGTCATATTTACTGTCTTCACCTATATCACTTTTAATACTAGCTTTTAAACTAGCTTTACCAATTTAAAATTAATAGTTCCCAATTTGCAGTTGATAAGTCTCAATTTGAAATTGAATAGTCTCAATTTTGAAATTGATTATTCCCAATTTGAAATTGAATAGTCTCAATTTGAACTTGAAAAGATATAGTTAAATAAGTTTTATTTTTTTAATATTAAAATATTATTATATTTAAATTTAAATAAGTAGTTTAAAACATTTTTTAAACTTAATTGAAAAACCCGACTAAAAACCGGTTAACCGGTTTTTCACTTTATGAAAAACCGAAAACCGGTTTTTGAAATTTTATCGGGTTTTTGTATGCCCTAGTACCTATTATGTACGTTTTAGATCTATTCATATATTCACAACTATCATGTCTTCATTTATCTTCACATTTAAATCAATGTGTTTATAGATTAATATCTTAGACAGGGAAAGATATATGACTCATAACACATTACCTTGCGTTGTTACCATATCGCTCCACGAGTCATTCGGATTTTAAAATAAATATCAATTGTTTTGAAACATAAAATTAAATTTTAATAAGTTTTATATTGTCTTTAAAAGTATTTCAGTGATAATTGATTAACAGAGAAACGTCTATTTGGAACTATCATCTCTATGGATCTTGGCTTCTGGGTGTAAGCCAAGATCCATATCAAGATCACCGCGGAAGCCTCAAGACTTGTATAACTACCATCTCTCATACATACCAAATTCAAATGTAATTTAAAGCATATTTGTATATTATAAATTTTCAACTGACGCCTCTGGGATATATACATAGAAATGACATTTAAGAAAAGATGGCCGCCATCAAGTTTTGGTAACAGTTTCATATACGGACTAACATTGGTTGTTATGTATCCATCATTTCATCGTCTTTCCTAATCTAAGATTAATATATTCGAAACTGAATCGGAATTAAAATAAAAATGTAACTATGCCTGGTATTATCAAGAATTAGTTCGCAAGAAAAAGCAAACCAATACTTTTCTATGAGGTATTTCCAGTGCATCTGACAGCTGTATTATTATGTTGTCTGTGGATTGAATAACAATTCGATATATGTATTATAAGGATTTTGGTTGCCGGCAAATTCTTTATAATACCTACCGGATATTATTCGAACAAATTGACTCGAGTAATTTCTAGTTATTTTAACTTCCGAACACCTCGCATAAATAAAGGCACGCTACACATATTCAGTGGCGCCAGAGTCAGGGGGGCAGTTGTCCTCCAAAATTTTCAGTGGGGGGCAATGACTATTTTTTGCCTCCTCAAAATTTGGATCCTATTTTTAGGGCGGGTTTGAAACGTCGTGCATTATAAAATCTGTTTTTTTTACTCTTAAAAATTCTTTAATTTTTTAAAACAACCAAATTATAAAATTTTACCACGAGTTTAGTCAGAGACAAAGAAAAATAAAAAGTAAGTACAGTGAAACCTCGTTAATACGTTTTGCTTTACTACATTTTTTTAGGCTCTGAACTTTTTCCATAAGACCCTCAGTTCCTTTAAAAACACACCAACGAGGTTCCACTGTATTTCTATTCTAAATATAAGTCAATTTTGAATTTTAAGTACGCCAAGTAATGTTACGTCAGCTTAATTTTTGAGGTTCGTACAACCCCTTCCCCCAGAAAAAATTGGTTCCGGCGCCACTGCAAGTATTTCTACGTTTATTTGTTTACTTCTAATGAATTACATATAATACTAACAGTTAAATGAATAATAATAAATTATTTTATAATTATGCTGCTTATAAAGTTTCGAATAACACAATTTATATCAAACTTTGGCACAAACACAAAAGGCTAATGAATTTAATGTACTTTGTACGAATTAATGTCCAATATTTACAAATTTGAAACTAAGTGGCGAAGTGAATGCACGACATATTTTATTTTAATTGCCTTTTGCAGTTAAAATAAGTTATAAAAAAACTCCATATACAACATTTATTACCCGGAAAAAATAAGCCAACAATAAAATTTCTTGAATTATATGATTTCATTGTAATGTATTCGTTGTGATTTTTTTTTTTTAAATTTTGTAAGGATGGTGCTTTGATTATACCAGATTAAATAAGCCACCCAAAAAGGACTAAAAACTAAAACCACAAACATGAATTTGTGAATTCTAAGAATTTTTTAAATCAATGTGTATTTATAGGCAATAGAATTACCGAAACCGCGGGCAATTGTATTGCAAATTATTTTCATTTCATACGAGTTGTAACAATATGATTAGTTAAGGTGACAAAAAGAAGGATCGTGCGTGCTTGTCAAGCTTGCAGTTACGTGTATAGCCACCTTTAGACGTTTGGGTTATTGTATAACTATTTGTAGAAATTAGTTTTAACATTAAATAATCATTTTTGTAAATAGACCCCGGGAGAAATGTCGTTATTACAGCGTCGTGAAATTAACATAAAATTATAAAAGTGTAAAATATCTCTACCAGCTTTATAAATATTGCTGCCCTTAACACTGTAATACACGTTAAGGGACCAAAACACTGTAGTAACGAGAAAGCCATTGAATTTAGTTAACAATAAGTTGAGAAATTAATAAGTGCAAGCGTAACTGCTTTTTTGTTATTGTGAAATTATAAAAGTTAATTATTAATGTAATATTGTGTATGATTAGGGTATTTATTGTGTAAGCTGTGATTTATGTTATCAATGTAAGTCTAGTTCAAATAGAAAAATTGTTATTTAGGAATATACTTTTTATACCTTTGTATAAATGTGCGTTTCGGTACCCTGAGGTCTGTTTCAACCTTCCAATTAAAGGAAAATTGAACCTATCGATTAAAATAATTGGCAAAAATGTTACAGAGTATAATTATTTTGACTGTAGTGTATGATAATTTTAAGTTGTCTAGAATCTAGATATCTCTAACGCTTTTCAGAACCAGAAGAAGTTCCCATCCCAATATCTCATACAAGACATAATAATTCTGAGTTATAGATGTTCCCCGTTTGACGCCACATTTTTAAAATTAAATAGTGTATCTCTACATAAGATAAATCAATTTTATTGGAACATCAGCGTATTTGAGAAAAGAATTTAGACATAATATCTATATGTATGCGAGACCATAAGAAAGATTTAGCTACATCTATCGCCACAAAAAGTACGATTCTATTTCTCACAATGACTATCTGACAGTTTATAAGAGTCGACTCCAGTTCAACTGGAATATAAAATATTTTTAAATATGCACATTAACTGTTTTGCCCATAAAATGAATAAATCTTGAACCTTTGTTTGTTTTTCATAATTAAAAAAAATGCCAAGTGAGAGTCGAGTCTCGCATACTAGTGTTCCGTACCGTATAGTTTTTCGATTTAATCAATTGTTTTATTTTAAACTAGCGGACCTGCCCACGTTGTACAATTTTTTTATATTGGCAGCACAAATAATATTTTATTCCAGTAGGGGATGAAATATTAAATTGTTATTTTTTTGCTTTTTATTCATTATATTATATTATATACAAAATCGTAATTCTATCGGCTCCTATGCGAGATATGGGGTTGATTTTCCTTCTAATACCCCCTCCTTCTCCATACGTGACAGGGGATGAAATATAAAATATAAAAATATATTTATATATGTATAATTATTGGGAAGTTTAAAATATAATAAATATACAGAACAAACTAGGTTTGTGGTTTATAATATAATATACCTATATATAATTTTATAGTATTTTTATTTCAGCTATAAAATAATTTTAATGTGTCAAATGAATAGTATGTGTATTAATCCCATAAAATAAGAACTACCTTTAAATATTATGAGATATAATTTATTTTTATTTTATTTTTTATTAACAGTCCATAGAATATATTATTTTTGTTATTAATTTAAATACTATAAAATCGAAAACGAATGTGAATGAAAGAAATTAAATACTTTTAAATAAATACACGTTTAGTTTATTTATTTGGAACTTGGAATCTGCATTCACTTTTCAATCAGATACTTATTAATTAACTGTGTATATATTAATATTAATTTTACATACTAGATTATTCAAATGAAAAATCTTGATATAATTATTTTAATTGATATTTTTTTGTGTAAACACCGAACATAAAAATATCGCGTTAACATTTTTAACCGTATATGCATTTACTATATTAAATTTGCAAATGGCATTACTATAAACATACATATCTAGATTATATTTCAATGTCATTATTCAAACAATCATAAGTGAAAGTATGAACCTACATATGTTCAAGAACATAGTTAATATCCTACCAACTAATTCATATTCAACATGTTTCTTATCATACTAATTTAATTTTATACATATCGAAAGAGGAAATGAAAAAAATAATCATAAAAAATTATTTCAAATCAATAAGGAATTATTTTTGATATAAAATAACAAACAAAAAATTCTAAGTATAGATATAGAACGAGAAAATAAAGCACAGAAATTTAATATTTAATAATAGATAATATTATTTTTAAAATCGACCAAGACACATACGAGTGCATGCCTTAAGGCGGCTCAAGGGTTCCGAAATACGTACTACGTGGACTGTTTGGAGTCACTTACAGGTCAGAAAAAAATAGGGTCAAATTCTACTAATTGAGATCTACATTTTGATACCCCACATGCCTAGATATGAAAATAAAAATAAAAACTACCCCCTCCCTATTTATCTAAAGTTTCAAATGTGTCAACAAACCCCTGTTACCATTTTTAAAGATTTTTTGAGCCAGTAGTTAGGGGGGAGGACAAAATTAATTACCTCTGGAGCCCCTTGCAGGCGCCATTTTTGAGTTAGAAAAAAATAAAAATAGGGTCAAATTCTATAGATTAAAATCTACATTATGACACTCCACACGCCTTGGTATAATTTTTTTTGGATTAGCCTTGAAGCCCCATGTATGCACCATTTCTGAATAAAAAAAATAAATGGGTCAAATTCCATTAGTCTGGTTTGATATGGAAAAAAATTGACTAGCTTTAGCTCTTTGGCACCCCCACCTTTTTTTAATTTTAACGTTTTATTCATTTACATGTTCAGTAAAAATTTCAAGTTTCTAGCTTATATAGTTTACGAGATATTTTACTTAGACTGGAAAGTACAGATGAACGGACAGACGACAAAGTGACATAAATAGAGTTTCTTCGGAACCCTAAAAAGTATAATTTTTAATTTTGTTTCAAAACGTGGTAATATATTATGTGCAAATTATAATTAAATTATGAATACCTACAACGCAAAAAATAATATCAAAATGCATTTATTTACATTTTTTAAGAATCTCTATTTAGGTAAAATATTCCAGGATATTTAATTTTACAACAACCAGTAAATATTACTGTTATTGTTGTATCCGTACATATAAATATTCATAATAAAAAGAAACGAGCTTTTTATTATTTCACGTGAAAACAAGACATCAATAAAATAAAATAAAAACTCCGCAATGTTAAACCGAGTGAATAAATTGACAAAAACAAATGGGGTAGCGCTTCAGAACAAAAATGTGTGTATTTTGATGTTTATACATTTTACTTTCGCATTTTGAATTTTATTTAAAATATGCAATACAAAGGCAAATGCTCTTTTGTATATTAATGTTGACTAGGAATACATCAAAGTGGGCTTTGGCCGAATAAAAAACATATAATATAAAAAAATCAGTTTCTAAAAAATGTTTTTAAAAAATATAGTAAAACAATTCCAAAAACAACATTAATAATAAGATATATACAAATGTAGTAAATGTAACATATTTCCGGAACAACAAAACATTTTTTTCAAAGTTTGAGAAATTCAATGCTACAAATGATTTTCTAATAAGTGGAGTAGTTTCTTAGAAAGTAAGATAGTGACCTTTTTTAACACGAACCTATAATTTTGTCCCTAAAGACATAATAGCTGACGTCATGGCAAATGCAACTATGTATGTATATCATGTTTTGTGCCTTTTGGATTAGTTTGTAATGATTTAAGCTGTAAAATCGTTTTGAAAATTAAGCAGTTAACTAAAATATCATAATCTTACGTTCAAATTCTATCGAAAATTTAAAAAAATTGGAAACTATTAACTTTTAGAAACACGTCTGCAATAATTTTGAACAAGAAAAAAATTTTAGCAGCCTCTTTTAAAATCCTACAACTTTTATTTTAAACATTTTTTAACAATAGTCGCAAATAATTCCGAATCTTACAACTTTAAATTAAAAAAAAAAAAAATTATAATACAATATTATAAAAACTGACCGTGTATATGTACCTTTACTTCTTCGATTATCAAACATTACGCACGAATACCAATATATATTTTTACGTGCTCTCCTGCCCACCTCTCCCCCTCAAGTACGTTGTATATCCGGTGAAAAAGGAAACGGTATAGCCGCAATGAATAAACAAAGATATATATTTTTTTAAATACACCTTACCCTATTCTTACACAGTCGCGAACATTATACGCAAGAGAGGGAGCAGAAAAAACTATAACAATGTGAAGTTGGGATAATGTAAAGAAATAATCAGCATTGTTCATACAGCTGTTAAAACTAGGTACTTACTCGAAGAGAAAGTTGATTTTACAAGTAGATGTGGATAAGGATTGTTACAAGGAATATTAAATGGTTTTACTATGATTTTTATTTAAATATTTACTCTCTTTAACTCAAGCAGGTTTTAGTTTTCATTGTTCAGATTATTAATGTAAGTGTACAGCATTTTTATCGTATATATTTTTTTATTATGCTCTTTTTTTTATTTGACCTTATTTCTTCATGTATACAGTTGAGGAAATGAGTTCTAAAACTCGTACGTTCTATTAAAAAATATTATAAAAAATAATTTAGATGCAATGGATTTTGAAAGAATTTTTGGTATTCTTTCGTATTGTAATTTTTTAAATGCAACGAACGAATTTTGGAACTCACCTCTTCAGTTACAATACATGTTACTACCGGTGAAAAAAAATTAGATCTAAAGTGATCAAATCAGATCTTGATCTGCATTTTGAGACAAAATCATATTTTTTTACTGGTGGAGACCTGCAAAGATCTCTGAAGATCGTGATAGAGATTGAAACGTTGAAAATTCGTGAATCGTTGTAGATCTTTGTATATACGAGTATCTTTTTATATAAAATACGATCTATCAAGATCTGATCACTTTTTTCCCCGGGTATTTACGTCACAATCTCCATCTAAATGGGATTACAGAAGAGAGTAGGACTTTCTTCGGAGCTATCAGGGTAGACACACTCACGAGGCCCTTTGGATAATGCTCTAGTTTGATATAATTAACATTCTCAATTTGAATTTGCCAGAAACAAAACACATAAAACTATATAGAGATACGCTAAATCTTCTGTATTCAATCGATTCAGCATATTTTTGCAAATATTCATTTCGGCCGAAACAGTAAAAAGTTTCGGTACCTACTCAGCTTAGGCCATAATACTTTTTTGAATGTTTTATATCATGAAAATAAAATTATTATATTGAGTAGAGATATTACTTTTATAAATTAATTTAAAAAATATTAATTTCATATATATGCATCGACCAAATATTGTATTTGACTATGTAACAATATGATGGCAGTTAGAATATTAGGTCATTGCGTAATTATTGTAAGAATTAGTTGTAATATTAGCTAACCATTTTGTATATATAAACACCAACAGAAAAGTATTAAAATCAGTCGTTAACTGTACCACAATAAGTTATATGAAACAGTGAAATCCTATCTTAGAACTGTAATTCACATTAAGGAGAAAGAAAGGCTCTGTGACAATATTATAGAAATAATTAAACTAAAATAGTGCAAGTTTTTGTTAAAAAAATAATGATAATCGTGTAAGTTTGTTTATAATTAAATATATTCATTCAGAGTAGAGCTGGGCGCGGGCCGTGAATTTTTCGGGTCACGTCGTGTCACGGCCGTGACCCGACGTGACGTGGGCGATTTTCAAATCTTGGATCGTGAGCGGGCGTGATCGTGAGTCAAAATAAAACAATCGTGCGTGACCGGGCGTGAGTACATTTTTGTCGTGCGTGAGTCCGTGAGTATATGTATGTATATTTTGATATTTCTTTAATTTCTGATCTTATGCATATATCATAATCTGTTAAATCGAATTTTTTAATGTAATTCACAATGTATTTATTTATTTTTAATCAACTTTATATAAGTAATTCATATATTAAACAACTATAGTATGTTTAATATAATAATATGGTAATATTACAAAATAAAGTATGTATCCCTATATAAATAAAAATTTTCAAAATAGTACATCTGATTTTTATTGTACTTATTTTTACTTCTATACGAATATAAATACGCACTTGAAATAAGATATCAAAAATTTGTCGAAACATCAATTTTTGTGTATAGGTATAATATAATTTTCATCTATAGATTTCAGTGGTATTATTATTCTGTAACCATACCTGTTTTATTTCCATTTTATCTTTTTTTTGGTGTTATTATTTGCACTAAAAATGCAGTTTAGAAAAAATATACAAATATAAAATATACACATATTATATTGCACGAAAAAAATTCATTAAACATTTTATTTATAACATATTATTCGGGTCACGAGCGTGACCCGCCGTGCGTGATTGGGCGTGAGTAAAAAAATAGAATTCGTGAGCGGGCGTGATCGTGAATACTTTTTTGTAACCGTGAGTGAGCGGGCGTGACTAAAAAATTTCCTGTCGTGAGCGTGCGTGATCGTGAGCAAAAATTACTCACGCACCCAGCTCTAATTCAGAGTAGCTGAGTTTCCGCTTCTGGTTACCTACAGGTCAGTCTGCCTATCCAATTAAAGGATAAAATAGAATAGTAAAAATAAATTGAAACCAAAAACGTTACAACATTTGCTTTTGTTTTCAATTTTTATGATTATAATACACATGTATTACACATTGTTGTATTAATACATATATAAATGATATAATTAACAAAACCTGGAATATTTTCACATAATGTTATTTTCGCTATATATAATGTACAACATATCTGTACATACCACCAAACATTTTTCTTCCTATTATTTACATTTCACAAACATCTCTTTCTAAACGGTAAATACCATACAAAAGAAAGAGATAACCAGACAAAATATGTGTGTCATTTATTATTACGGATGGTTATGAATATTTTATTTCTCGTTTACATGCCATACAACGTATGCGTAGATTAACTTATTGAAAGCACTATAAATCAGTGAAAGGGAATCAGAGTATGTGTGTACCTGCATTAATATAACTTAATATTGACCCTAAAGCTGAATACCTATACATCAAAGTGTTCAATATTAGTATGTTTGTATGTGTGTGTGTGGGTGAATAATATGTTGATATGTACTATGTATGTAAATTAATGCTTAGATATAGAAATCAAAATCAAATAAGGTACTGGCACCAATCTTAGATATGACCCCAGTAATGGCTATTTTTAAATTAAATGTACTAATTTATTGATATTTCATTACTACAATTTCTGAATATTAATCTATATACATTTAACTGTCTAACAGTGTGATCTGATGATAATCGGCCAATAGGTGTCAAAATGGTAGACATTTAAACTAATTATTAGTATAATTTATTTATTAATTAACTGCTTTACATTGTTTCAAATTTAGCGATTCTTTCTTTTATATCATTTCTGTCATAATACTTATCATTTTATAATCATTAGCATGCGTCCATTACTGGTTTTACTTTATCCATTACTGGAGAAAAAAACAAACAAAATAAAAGGCTATAATTTAAAAAATCAAACTATATTTGCGGACTTTGGTAATTAAATTGATTAAATAAAGAGTAACTTATTTTATTAGTAACATGAGTTCATGAGAATTACAAAAAAGAATCCGTAAACTGGTGCCAGTACCTTAGTTTATTTTATTAAGGGTGTATTGCGCAAAAACGAAATTCTAATTCTATTTTCCCCCAGTCCCTCCAAAAACCTACTAACGAGGTTCCACTATAAATATAAATGCAAATTATTGTTAAGATGTTGATAATTTGTTATCATGATACTTGTTTAATTAAGTAAGTAATAATAATGTAATTAAGTGTTACTCATCCACATAAGCAATTAAAAAAGAGATTATAGTTTTTTTTCCTTATCAGCAACATTCTGAGAATGCTTCTTTATCACCTCAATAAATGTTAGACGTGAGATTTCGTCAAAAATACATATTTCATATCGTTAGATAAAAAAAATCCCTTATTCGTAAAGGAAATTGTTACATTTTATTTTCCTTCCGTTGTAAATCTAACTTTGAACTAACGTTCTGGCAAATTTTCAAGAAGACGTTTTCTGTAAATAATATTGCCGTTAGACTACTTTTAGTTATTTTGTATTGGTTCTACGAGTACAGTCGCAAAAATACCCAGGGGTTGTTTTAGTGTGTAATTATAGCTTGTTTGTGCAACTCTGCAATTGAGATGTGCAGTTGTAAAAGTAATTTTGCGCAGGTTTAGAAAAAATATGAAAAACAAAAAAAAAGATCATTCAATTGCCTCGAGGATTTTTTTTGCTTTATAATATATCTATTTAGTATACGTGGAAAAAGATATGGAAGACGGTATCAAAATATTTTTTACAGATTCGAAGAAAAACAATAAAATATAAAAAATACGTATGCTCAATTTTGAATTCATCATTTCGAACTGAACGATATTAAACTTAATCTTTAGGTTCAATGGAAATAATACTCACAACGTTCACTTTTTTTAGACGATAATAGTTACAAAATTACGAATATTTCTAAAACCCCTAATCTGATTAGCACCGAAATCAATAGGTCTGGAGTACTCACTGAGACAAACATTTTCCTTAAAAATAATTCAGATCGGTGCATTTTTACAGTAGCTATCCTGAACGAAAGAAAATTTTACATCCAGACACACGCACAGCCGCCATGCGGAAATCAACGTTTCTTTAAGTTTTGAAAGTACTACAATCAGCATCTGCTCTTATCTCAGATACGATTTTACGACGGTATTACAGTACTTCCATTTCTTTCAGAACATGGAAGTAAAAATAAAAATTCGAATGATCGTATTTTTATGCAACCCTGTTATAAGCTGATATTTTAATAGAAAGCACAAACCTGTCCAAGATTAATGAATCCATGTTCGGCAGCTACCCTATCAGCCACCTGCGGCCCGCCTGTGATATGCACGGCCCACTGAGGCGTGTAATGTGCGCACGCGCACCCACACACCACAACCATCCAAAATAGAACCGTATCTCCACGCATTATTCTGCTAATTGTACGTTGTCAATGGACTTTATGATCGCCGTATACACTACTTCTGCTGCTGCTGCTTCAAGCCCTTAAACATTGTTGTTGGTTGACGCCATCACGATTTACTTTCGTGGTCTACTTTTATTAACATGGTTTGTATGTTCTTTTTAGAACCACTGGTGTATTTATTTTTTTTATTTATCACTCTCACTTTAAACTGTATATGTTATTTTCTTTTTTTTTTGTTTAAAACTTGTGCATCTCTGTAATAATTTAATAAGTATCGTTTTTATTTATCTGGTTCATGTTTTTTTTTTTCAGCAATATATACTATAATACAATAGAATTGATACAAATAGTAGGTTAATTTTATGGTTTATTGAATTTTAAAATAAAAAAAGTAAATAATAATAATTAATTAATTAGGGTTCCCCTCCTTCATAATTAAAAAAAATAGCATGGTTACATTCTGTGAGACATACATTAACCGATTTTCATAAAATTGCTTGTAGAACACGATAAGTGATCAAAATCAAGACTAGCTTCGTCGCCTATTTGGCGCCCTCATTTTTTAAATCAAAATACCGGCTAAAATATAAGTATTCAATTTTACTGTGCTATTATAACTGTACGGTATAATAATAAAAATTTATTACAAATTTATGGAAACTTAAAAATATTACATGTCTTAATAACAGATTAAAACTTCCAAATTGAATTCGATATTTTGATGAAATACCGACCTCCGATACAAAATTTCTATTTTTAAGCGTACAAACTACATCAACCTATTTCGAAGTAACTATATCCAAAAATAATTGCATGACATTAGTTACAGTGAAAAAGTTTAATTAAGTTTTATGTATAGTTTAAATATAACTGGAAACTGAAATAAAATTAAGAGACCAAAATAAATCTAGTTTAAAAATAATATTGCATGCACGGTGATGGATAGTGACTTTTCTCAACAGTTGGCATAACTGTAAATCTAATACGAATATCAAAAACTAACGGTACGTGCTCGTAAATATCTACTTGCAAATACAATGCAAATTTCATAGACAAAACAGAAGTATTTAAGGTAAGAATATACAGTAGGTACTTAGTTATTTATCATTGAAAACGAAGAAAATGTAGTTTCTGTCATAAATCAATGATATCAGAATTTCAGAATAGTTGGTAATATAGGTCATTTCATTGTTTCTAATACCAATGTAAAAACTGGATTTGTTTTATTTATTTTTGTTGATCATTCAGTAAATTGCCTTAAATTCCGAATGGACCAAATATATATATAGATTTGTAATTTCCCCATAAGGAATACATAGATACTATTGATATTAATATGCCCACACATATTTTGCTACAAATAAGGTACTGGCACCAGTTATGGCCGCTATAAGAGCAAGGTTTACATCTTTTTGTGATTGACGGGCTTCTTTTTTGTAATTTTTCATGAACTCATGTTATTAATAGAACAAGTAACTCTTTATTTAATCAATTTAATTATTAAAGTCCGCAAATATAGTTTGTTTTTTAAATAATAGCCTTTTATTTTGTTTGTTTTTTCTCCAATAATGGATAAAGTAAAGCCAGTAACGAGCACGCAATGATGAACACTTGTTAATGATTAAAAAATGATAAGTACTACGACAGAAAGGATATAAAAGAAAGAATCGTTTAAGTTGAAACAATGTAAAGCAGTTATGATAATATAATAATTAATAAATAAATTACATTAATAATTAGTTTAAATATCCACCATTTTGACACCTATTGACCGATTGTCATCAAATCACGCTGTAAGACAGTTAAATGTATATAGATTAATATTCAGAAATGGTAGTAATCAAATATCAATAAATATTTCTAGTTCAATACATTTAATTAAAATAGCCATTACTGGGGTCATATCTAAGACTGATGCCAGTACCTTATGTATATTTTCTCGGTATAGTAAACAAAAACGATGAAAAGAACATTAGACATAGTTTCCGTACAGCAAAACATTTTACTTAAACATAATTAATAACATTCTGTTGTTGCATTTATTAATTCTAAGTACAAATTTGAATATACGAATAAATTTCCATAAAAAGTTGGTGTAAATTTATTGCAAACGAGTTCTAGCATACCAGAAGTAATACATTTTAGATTTTTTGTTCTCCTTTTTATAGAGATGATAACTTTTATTCTCCGTTTCAGTAGGTATTTAATTTTTTTATAGCAGAACAGTTTTTTAATAAATTGATGAAATGTTCAAGTAGGGGAATTTAGTATAGATATAGAGTAAATTTTCTATTTGCATCTTTTCAAGTAGAAGAATGTATATATATATAAAAAACTTTCATAAAAAATTAATAAACGTATCTAGAAAAGTTTAAACTTCACACATTTTATAACAAATGTCGTACATTGATTTTTTTAAAGCCCACAAAGACAAATGATAATTTTAGTTAGATATTTAATAATTTTATGAAAAAAAATATTTTTAAAAATACGTTACGTTTGAATAAAAATATCTTTATACCCAATTATCCTTTCAAATTTTGCCAAAATATGTATGGTTGGTTGTATAAATCCGGAACACCGCGAAAAATAATTAAATTTTCAAACTGTGAATTTCTGTAAGTACATCAATTTTTACCATAATAATTACAGTTCTTTGACACCAACATTCTATGGTAAAGTAAAATGAAAAGTCGGCGCCTATGACTGTTATTCATATAACATAATAAAATATGTCTAGAGAATCAAACCGATTACCTTTAAAATAGGTATTTTTTCATGTTCAGCAAAAAACTATAAATATTATAATCAAACCACCTACTTTTAAATTAAATTTGAAATATCTGTTTACCGCAAAATAACTCAAGCAAATAGAATTTACGATAACATCGTACCCATGACACCAAATTTCGTGTACAAAATGCATACAAATTAACAAAATAGTTCATTATTTTGCATAACACAAACTCAGAATTTCTAAATTACATCACAGTACAGTTCAATAATTATTTAACACCGAATTATTTATACAAAAAAAATATCTAGGCCGCTTACGATCCCTGAATAATATAAAACAATACATAATGTCGTAACTTTGAAACCGAGCACATACATATTAATTAATTCTACACTGAAATTGTGTTTGAATAAAAACACCGGTATAATTGGATTGCAGAGAATTATTGTTCCGAACTAATTTTGCTTGCAATTTAACAATTCGAACATTTCAATCACACAAAATTATTTGTTTACTTTTTTGATTAATTTCCCTTTTACTTTATTCGCAAATTTCAATAATTATTTTATTAACACTAATGTGAATAATAATAAAAAAATGAACAGTATTTATTATACATAACAAACAAACCACTGCCTTTTTAATTCACGAAAATAAGGTAACAATAACGTATATTTATAATTTGACAGCATCCCAATTTTAACAATATTCATAAACCCTTTCAGCTTCAAACTAGGCTTGTTAACATTGAAGTAAAACACGTTGACCTTCTGATACAATTTACAACGGTAATATACTTAAGTAAAACAATAACTTATTTCACTCATTTGCACATAATACAAATTTTACACTTAACATACGTGTAACATAACCTTAGATAATTTTTTTAAACTGATAAAAATGATATATTTACTTTTGAATGACGTATGCATTTAAAGAAATATGAAGTTTGCAATAAATATTTAACAAAACATGCACTATCAATTGCTGTTGTAACAATTCTGTTGTATTTTCTACATTTATTCAACTAACAAAAACATGAACCTATTGATAAATAATTTAACAACAATCACACACATTTACGATGTGCACCACACCTGGTTTAAGGTCACTAACTCTCTCTCTTTCTCACGTGTAATGTTTTTATTTATACAAAATTGTCATGTACAGAGGTTGTAACGGAACGTGTTTGAACACGTCTCACGTTGGTTGAGATACGACTGAGCAGCGGTAGAGATCTGTCGTACACTCGTGTGACAAAAGTAGTGGGGGCTATGCGTGTGAGTGTGTTTGCGTGTGTGGGTGGGTGCGCGCGCAACTTGGCTGTGTGTGGTGCGATTAAATTGTTGGATTTTCTTGAACTTTGGTTTGTTTTGAATGGTATTTTGGAAGTTTTATAAATAATTTTAAAAATGTGTTCATTTTTAGATTGATAATTATTTTGATACTTGTCCCATACACATAATATATATGCGTTTGCAGCGTTATACTGTAGAGCAGTGGTTCTTAGCCGGTGTTCCGCGAACATCAGGGCCGTAACTAGAGGCTCGGGGGCCCCGGGGCAGCAGGTGATCCAGGGGTCCCCCTTATAAAAAAATTTTTGAACAATTTTGAAGTATATGACTATTTTCGAAAAAAATAAGTTTTTCAATAAAAATGTGATTGCTTTTTAAATAATTATTAATATTTTTTATAAACAATGAAAACTACACAAGTAAATAATTTTTTTGAAAAAAAAACAAACAATATTTTCTCATATCGAGCTGCATAAAATTCGATATAGTGCAGTTATATTAGCGAAACTTTTTGTACCTTGTTGAAAAAACGACCATTTTTACAGTATTTCTTGTACGATTTTTTTAAATATCTCCAATTCTATTGGCCGGAATTCAAAAATAATAAAATCATTTTAATATTCATGTTATGAATTTCCTTATAAAACTAAATTAAAAATTTTATAATTTTGTTACAGAACCTATTTACAACGACCAATAAAATCAATTTTAATAAAATTTTGTGGGAAGATATTCCTTATGATTAGAAATATGTAAATGTGACATTTTCCAAATCAAAACGGCTAAAAAACACATTTAAAAATAAAAATTGACTAGTTGATATCTTGTGAGCAACAAATGGTAAAGGGACATTCTTTTTTTGTAAATTTTTTTATGTACTATGCGATGGCGCTAAAGATAATTCTGTTAATATATTAAACAATTTTTTTTTGAGTTTTTGTTTTTGAAAAATTTTCTCCGTGTTGAAACAAAATGACTAACTCAAAACTTTTTTTATCCTATTTCGTAAAAAAATATCTTCCTTTTTCGGGGCCCCCCTAGGCGCGGGGGCCTCGGGGCACAGCCCCGGCTGCCCCGGCAGTAGTTACGGCCCTGGCGAACATGTTTCAAGTGCTCCGCGAAATAATACAAACAATTCACAAGCAGTGCTACCGAGTTCGATTTTTATCCTTACAAATTTTTATTTCATGAAGAATGTTGACAGATCGTATTGAAATTTTTTGAACTGGCTTTGAATAATAATTGAGATAAATCTTTGTAAAGGAATATTTTACAACAAACGTTGTAGACCTATATTATAGGAAATTGAATGCTCTACAAAAAAGACTATAAAATTTTGCCCCTTACACACGATTTTGTTGATTTTGAAATTGAACCGTCTTCATGCCAGACCCAACCATCCAACCAAGTTTCATTAATATCGGTTCAGTGATTCATGAGTTTTGTGTGTGCCAATGAATTCAGGGGACAGACAGACAGACACGGAAAAAAGTGTTTGTCTTGACTTGAAATGGAAATATCAATTTAAAATTTTGAAATCGGGGAACATATTATTCGTCCGATGGTGATCCGTGTCGCGGCGTACGGCGAGGGAGCGCACCAACTAGACGCAGAGCAGAGGGAACAGGCCGGTATTCTTTTGATTGTCAATTGTTTATTTTGTTTTCAATAATTAACTTTTAAATTTACATAGAACAAAAATTATTTTTACTTTTTGTTCTGATTCGCTTTTGTTAGGTAGGTAATTTAAGTGTTGTTTGGTTTTTATTACAAAAATAACTAATCGTGTTTTACTTAATTCAACTATATATTTTTTAAACCCTAAACAATAATTCCGTAGTCCATGCGAGCGAAGCCGCGCGGGTCCAGCTAGTTTGACATAAAACTAGAAATTCCGTTAATAAACTTTTATAATAAATATCACTAAAACCATTATAATCAATCAAAATTATAATAAACTATGTATACTGTAATTCTATAATACATCAACTCACAATACCTATCAATCTATAAAAGCATTGATACATTGACATTTACTGAATATTTACTCTATACAACGTATCCCCAATGTATACAATATACAGGATAAAAATTCAATAAAAAAAAATCGACCCGTACAAAAGGCGACGCGGAATCCTGCTAACGAAGTGATTTCCAATTGCAGGAAATGAGTACAAGATGATTTCCTGCCGGTCGCAGGAAGCAGGAAAAACCGTAATGAACCAATAAACGCGAGTATGATTGACAAGTCGGTGAAGGAACGCCATAACATTTACCCGCCCACCCTTACCTCACACTCCGCGGATTAGGCGCGTCTGTCGGGAGGCATACACGTGAATTATTTTCATCATATTTACAGTTTATGAACGTACGAACAATTATAATTACTTCCTGTTTGAAAAGTTGCTAAAATGATGTCGAAAATATACCATTTTCCACCAGAAATATGTTTCGGGTTGTGTATTGTAAATTTTGTGTATATGTTACCGGCAATGTATGTAATTCAGGCATTCTATAAAATTCCTAGGAATTCTATTCAATGCCTGACGATTTCAGGCAAAGTATGAAATATTTGTTTAATAGAAATTTTTTGCCTAGGCATTATATAGAATCCCTAGGAATTCTATAGAATGCCAAGATAATATTAGGAAATGTATGAAATAAAAAACAAAATGATATTAATAAAGCAGATAGGTATTATTTAATTAATTTTAAAAAGTCCAAATTCATATTATGTAAGATTTAGGTCTTTCATTGTTAAAATAACAAATTCACAGAAACAATATACATAGTACATACATTTTTCTATTATACCTATAACGCGTAAATATAAAATGTTTATTTTGATAAATAATTCAGTATTGTACCGACAATACTGAATTATAATCTAGAAACCTACCTACAGCTATCGAGAATAAACCAAGATTTTTTTATTGTATATTTGCATCAGTATTTTATAACATAAAGTAAGGCAACATCTAGACCGAGCTCTGATAGCAAAAAATGATACGTCATCGAACACCTCAAATTTAAAATGTGAAAATGGTTGGAAATAATGTAAACAACATGTTAGACCCGGCAGACTATTAAAAATATGTTAATTGCTATGCTTAATGAATTTTTGAAATGAGTTAAAAAAACAATGAATATACCTTACAAAACACCTGCATGAAATTTACACAGTTTATAGTAAATAATGTGCAATTTTTGAAAAAAAAAATGCTGCTTAGCATTTTTTGTTAATTACCTTGTCTGCCTTAAATTTTTATAAGTTATAATTTTCAACAAAAGTACGTCACATAACACCTTTTTTTTATTTATAAAAAAATGAAGTTTGAGATCTCCCCTATCTGTTAAAACTTTGCTGACTGAAAATTTTTGTTAATTACCTTGTCTGCCTTAAATTTTTATAAGCTATAATTTTTAACAAAAGTACGTCACATAACACCTTTTTCTTTTTTTTTTTTAAATAAAGTTTGGGATCACCTCTATCTATTAAAACTTGTCTGCCTAACAATTTTTATTAATTAATACCTGCAAACTTTTATTTTGCCTGCACTATTTTCATAGAATTTCGATAAATGGTAATATTCAAGTTTCCGAGCAAAGAAATATCAACTACCTGCAAGTCTTATCTCAAATCCCAATAGATCAGCGGTTCCCAACTTTCATTTTATTTATTTGTGGAGATCAGTTATCAAGTGCTCGGTGCTTAATTAACTTTTCACACAGCTTATGTTTTTTGTTGGGAGGAGGGGGTGTGCCACTGTATCTTTTTTCGCCATTATAAATTTTTTTTCGCGTACCCCTGGGAGTACGCGTACTCCAGGCAGGATATTCATCTATTAGGATTTTGGAATTCACGACAATGATTTATTTAAATTTTAAATAAATAATTGTCCTGAATTAACAATCAAATCATTAAATTTTATAAAATTAATATTTCTATATATTATATATTCATCGGGAGCCGGATGTAAATCTTTGAAGGGCCGGCGCGCAGGTCCTATTTTGGTGATCGCTGGTCTAGGGTCTAGACTCTAGACTCTAGGGTAAACCCTATTTATTTTATTTGAAATAATTATGAATGTTTATTATTATTTTTAACTATTCTGATACATTAAAAAATTACTATAGTTCCAATAAATAATTGATTGAATCTAGCAAATTATTTATTTAAATCGTTGCAATGAAATATTTTATAAGCTCAATCAAATATCTGATAAATTCGATATAATTTATTGATTTAAAAAAATAATAAAAAATAGAATATTATTTAAAAGACATAAATTATAAATAATAATATTCTCTGCAGCATGTCTCAAATTAATTTTTTAAACGTAATTACTAAACCGGAAACGGATGTTTACTCTTGTCATTTTTTTTTTGAAGATTTGTTTTCAAAATAGGAGGTTTTCTTCCCAGACAAAATTTAATCTTAAATATAAAATTTCACCCTTCGACGATTTGTCGTATTTGAGTTACTGCGATTACAAACAGACAGACACACAGACATCATAGCGAAAATAATCAGAATAGATTCAGGGAAGGTATATTCTTTTTCTAAATTTCGATAACCCTTCACCAAAATTTCGATGTGACAATGGAGAGGAATTTATTTTTTTGGTCGTCACATCGAGGCCCATAACTTTTTTAATTTTTAATATTTTCCAATAAAAATTGGTATTCAATAAGTTGAATATATATTTAATAAGATGTCTACTACCTGATCGCAAAATAATATGGTATACATATATAAAATTCTCAAACATTGACAATCACATCACAGTGGCTTTCCCCCTTAAGACTGACCTGGTAAAAAACATTTTTTCGATAAAAAAACTCTCTTAATATATAAAAGAGATGTAAAACCTCGATTGATAATTAAAAAAAAAAAAAAAAGTTGTCAACGGTTATATTACATTTTTTTTTAACAAAAAAATGTGGTCGTAGCGCTTAAAAAATTAAGACTGACAAAGTAAAAAACGTTTTTTTTGCTGGCAGCAAAATTTTAATGCAATAAGAAGTCTCAAAGTAAATGTTAGAAAAAAAATTAAGATGGTGTTTTTTCACGGCCTGCGTATAAACTATTTAAACGAAAAAAAATCATTGGCACGGCGCTTAAAAATTAAGACTGACATAGTAAAAAACATTTTTTCGATGGCACACAAATTTATAAGCATAGAGGAGGTCTCAAACTTTATTTAAAAAAAAAAAGAAAAAAGGTGTTATGTCACGCCAACGGTTGAGCCGGACATCCATCTCATGCATGGATGCTGCACATTCAAAATTAAGGCAGACAAGGTAATTAACGAAAATTTCCAGTCAGCAAAGTTTTAACAGATAGGGGAGATCTCAAACTTCATTTTTTTATAAATAAAAAAAAGGTGTTATGTGACGTACTTTTGTTGAAAATTATAACTTATAAAAATTTAAGGCAGACAAGGTAATTAACAAAAATTGCTAGGCAGCATTTTTTTTTTTTAAATTGCACATTATTTACTATAAACTGTGTAAATTTCATGCAGGTGTTTTGTAAGGTATATTCATTGTTTTTTTAACTCATTTCAAAAATTCATTAAGCATAGCAATTAACATATTTTTAATAGTCTGCCGGGTCTAATATGTTGTTTACATTATTTCCAACCATTTTCACATTTTAAATTTGAGGTGTTCGATGACGTACCATTTTTTGCTATCAGAGCTCGGTCTAATCTGTACCTGGACCAAAATTGATCGATTCACTCTATTTATGTTTATATTTCATATATTGCCGGCTATAAATTAGGTATTCTATAGAATGCCTAGGAAATGTATATAATTAAATTCATTTCATACATTGCCTGGTGATTTTAGGCATTCTATAGAATACCTAGGAATTCTATAGAATGCCGTATTTCATACATTGCCGGTAACATATATAATAAAAGCCGACATTTTAAATAAGCATTATTTCGAATCGCATATTTTTGCTTCCTCGCAATATCGAAGATACGAGAAGCTTTGTGATCGTTTTAGAATGGGACAAGAAAATTGTTGTTACAGGATTGATTCTATGAAATTTTTTTTTAATAATAAACTCTATATCTATGTATATCCTCTTTAACCAGCCCTTTTTTATACTCAATTTTCTCATAATTTTTTTTTTAACTAAAAACTTTTTATTTATTATTTATTAATATATCAAAATAATCAATAGTATAAAAATTATTTTAATTTAAATATAATAATAATATTTATAGTGTACTATATGTATAATTCATCTCAATAGTTTTCCTGATTTTCCAGTCCTAGAGTCCAATGTGTTGAGCAAGGCAGCTTTGATTCTTTCATTATAAACTAGATAACTCAATACAGGAATCATTCCAGCCACCTAGAACGAATAATTAATGTTTCAAATTAGACATAAAAACAAATAATTTCTACTCTACACTGGTAGAAACGTTGACGGACCAAGAAATCTTTGTTTTATATAAAACAAAAATAATATTTTCTTAATATAATCTTAATACAACTAAGGTAGAGTGGGGTAAGTGCACAAACGAGGCAAGTACATTTACATGTTCTTTTTATTATAATAAGAGCGAAATTGTAATAGCTAATATGTAGTGAACTACTAAAACCAGCTCTTCGACTTATGTTAGATTTCGTACTATGAATGATGTTTTTCCGTTATTTTTATCACCCAGTATGAAAGCAGCATGATGCGAAGTATTCTCATAAACGTGCAATAATTCTTATGGAAATTTTATATTTTGTGTTGTTATCTACTTTTGGTAAGTATAATAAATATTGATTAATTTGCACATGAAATAAATTATTTCCTTTTAATTTTTGAAATTTATTGAGAATAACACTATAGTGGTGTCTTTTCCCGTAGAGAGTGGGGTAAGTGCATAATATATAAGTGCAGTACAAAATATACAAACGATGTCAAGATTCTAATTAGTCTATGCAAAAATGTTAATCAGAAACTAATATTTTCCTAATAATAAATACCATTTATATATTTTAGACCTTTTTAAATTGTAGTTTTTAAAGTACACTACTAAAAAACTAAAGATATTTTAATGCGGTAAAAAACATTTTATAGCAGGTTATTCACAATTCTATTCTTGCTCCGTAGCATATGAAATAAAGCTTCAAAGCGTTTTTAAGTACCTACCTGTTATGCACTCAGGCACGGATCAAAATTTACAACTAGGAGGGGGGGGGGGAGATATGTTTAGTAAAATTGACAAAAAAAGTGACTAGTATACTAGTCATATTTAATATACATTTTTTAATTTAATTTTTAAGTTTTGGGGGGGGGGGGGTAGTCGTAAAATAAGGATTTTGGTGACGCAATGTAATTTTTTCTGTGTCGGTGCCATCAAAAACCAATTTTCTTTGGTTCCAAGTACTCTAAACAAACTATAAATCCAGTTGTCCTATTAAATATAAAATTTCATAACAATATATATTTTATGTAGATACACTCTGGACATTTAAGTAAATTTATATACTTATTTAAATAAACATGACAAATTACAAAATTCCACAATATAATATAAAGGACCAGCAACAAATTTTAGCATATCTAAAGCAATAAAACCAGTGAATTGTATTACATTTAAGTATACAAAGAAGTGATATATACTGACTATTATTTAACAGAAAGACTGCGTTATTTACATAAAAATAGATATCTGATTTACCTCCGAAGACAGCGGAGAAATGATAGCAAGCGGAACCGGAAAAGTCCGGGGAGGTTTACCCAAGCCAACCGCGGTCCACAAAACGCTAAGGGCCTGCGGCGACCACAGCAAAAACATTCCTGATGTTGCAATCGTTACTGTCTGCAAAATAAACACACTATACAAATAATATACATTATACCTATATATAGATATACATTTGTATACATATATATAACTTGTGCTTATTTAAATCTAACTAAAAATACCTATATATAAAAATTACTTACAATAGGCATGATGTCTAATTTTTAAAAACTATTTTATAATGATCTTACGTGTCTCCTATTTCCAAAAAAATACTATTTCTACAGAAAATAAAGGTTTAATCACAAAAATTGACTCTTTTAAAACTAATTTTAAATTTGACGCCAAAACGCTCGCAGATGGCATGGCGCATTTTTGACGTCACGCCTATGTAAAGACTCCTTGTCAACAATAATAAATCCTTGTTCCATCGCTAACATTTCTCGGTTTTAGTTTTGGTAACACAAAACTGAGCAAATTGATAATTTAAAACTACAAAATAATTTATAAACAGTGTAAATATTAATGAAACAAAAATGATGTTTACTTAGCCGTGACGTCATCCACTCTGACTGGTGTTTTATCTAACATGGTGGATTTTTTATTTTAACAAAAATCATATTAATCTTGCCTTTAATATAAAAATAGATACATTTTTTAGAATCTTTCTATTTCATTATTTAAAATCATAATTTCAGTGATACTTTGTTACTGGCATCATGCCTATTTGATATGAATAATGTAATTTAGTGTTTCTTAAATTGATTCAAATAAATTTTGATATACTTCTCAGTAAAAAATATATAATTAATTGAATGGGACCCTTAAAAATGTAAGAAATAGGAATTCACAGGTTACTAAAGTTTAACCGCTTCGACGGTTGCTTCAGCGGCAAACGAATAGTAGATACTTCAATGGCCACTTCAGTGGTCGTCGAAGAGGCTGCTGAAGTGTTGTCCATAATTTGCCAAAACTTAAGAACCGCTGACAGATACATATTATACTTATTGTTAGTGGATAAATAGAAATACCTCCTGTTCGATGACATACAAGTGTATGTTATACATTCTAGTTAAAATCTAATGTATTCTGGCAAACAATTTATTAGTTATACTTCTTAGATAAAATACATAAAAAAAACATTCGGGCCCAACAAGCAAGCTGGCCAATTTTCCTAACGTTGAAATACATTAATTTACAACAATTTTTTACTGTAGGAATTTATGTTATATATATTATACGCTTTATACTTATAATATATGATACATATACAGTAGTATAGTTAGAGGTCGCTGCATCTCTGGTGAAAACTAAACTTCACTGCAAAAAATTTCGAAGTTTTGATTTCGTTAAAAGTACATTTATTGTATAGAAAATGGTGCGAAAAGTTGAAATTTTCAAACCGCAGGTCTGTATCTCAAACCGTTCTCGAGATATAGCCTCTCAAAGTTTTAGTTTTTTCAAATTTTTGGAGAAAAAAGGCCGTAACTTTTGAACGCGTTTTCGGAATTGATTTTAGTTGACGGATTTGAAATCAGCGTGTCAAAATCTATATAATGACATGTATAATATCTTAAAACTTGAAAAAAAAATTTTCGCGAAAAATCGAAAAAAATTCAAAGGGGTATACCTTAAAAAAATGTCGATTTTTGACGAAAATTTTTTTGTCGGATTTTAAAATATTATACATGTTATTATATAGATTTTGACACGCTGATTTCAAATCCGTCAACTAAAATCAATTCCAATCACGCGTTCAAAAGTTATGGCCTTTTTTCTCCAAAAATTTTAAAAAACTAAAACTTTGAGAGGCTATATCTCGAGAACGGTTTGAGATACAGACCTGCGGTTTGAAACAAACAACTTTTCACGTCATTTTCTATACAATAAATATATTTTTAACGAAATAAAAAAATCAAAATTTTTTAGTGAAATTTCCTGCAGTGAACTTCAACTCGTCATACAAATATCGACTAAAAATACAAGAAATTAAGACGTAGAGGTATTATAGTTTTATAATTGAGCGTGTAAATTAATTTTAAATGTTATTTTTAATTTTTGGTTAAAATGTTTCAGTTGCGCATAAAGATGAACATTCTAATAATATTTTTAAATTATTTATTAACTGAAAACACAGATTTGTATTAATTTACCCATAAAGTAAATGAAGCACTGCTTCCTCTGCTTCCATGGACGCTTCACCACTGATATTTCTATATTTATTCAATTTTAATTAAATTTATTTTATAGATACTTACTAAAAATAATACATAAATAAAGTTTTGTATACATCACCTCATCACCGGTTTGACTAAACGCTTTCGAAACGTTTACTATACGAGTATCTCTACGCCGGGTAATGAGGCATTTGATTTTTAGTCCCGAATTAAAAAAAAATTATTGTCATAAACATGTAAGAAAATATAAAATATTTTACCTTTGTGAGAACTATTTGAGCATAAGTCTCTCTATTATAAAAATAATCCTGATTTGATTTTCGTAGACACCATATTCTAAAAGAAATTCAAATAAAATTATGTCAATATATGAGTCACCTATTTCTGGTGTTCTATTAAAGAATTTAGCAATAATACAACTCCTAAACCAGAAAGTTAAATCCAAAGAGTTTACTCAGGTGGTAGGATGAAAATTCCATTGCAGGAGTGGGGGGGGGGGATTTTGAATGAAAAATGTTGACATTCCAAATACATTTATATTGTTATCAGATTTTCTGAAGGTGAAATAAATACATATTTTTTAAGGATATGAAAAAAACCCCAAAAAATAATTTTAATACTTATTACTTTTCTTTAAATGTATGTAATTTTTTTTTAAATTCATTAATTTCTCATGCCACCTATTGAATAGCAAAAGAACCTAAGAATCGATAAGGTTTGTAACTTGAATAAGCATTCATCTCGCCCCTTCTAGATGGCAGCACTGCAAAAATTCTATTTACTTTAGTACTACAATTTAATTTCTAGGTGTCAGCACTGTGCAACAATACATACATAATAAATGTAGGTAAGATGGCGCCACCAACAATCACAGTCGCATTGTAGATTATTTGTATTTTATCAACGTTTATAAATCTCCAATCTGGCTCGCAAGTTGTTCCGGTCACATCACATCGATAGTGTCCTATATTAAACAGAGGTGGCGTTGCTATAGCTGCGGCAATAATCCAACAAAGTAAAACGGATAATTGATAAAATCGAAATGATAGTTCTGTAAATAGTTTTTATTTTATTTTTTTAAATTATTTAATATTTTACATAGTTAGCTAGAAAGCCACTGTGACCGGTCAAAAAATTGTCAATATTTGGGAATTTTTTTCACAGGTATAACTAATTATTTTAGGATCGAGTAGAGGGCATTTTATTAAATATATATTTAACTTATTCAATGCCAATTTTTATTGAAAAATATTAAAAAATTACAAAGTTATGAGCTTCGATGTGACCGTAGTTCTATCGAAATTTCGGGATGGGTTATCGATAAATAAATATGTAGGTATGGTTGTGCATAGTAATTTTTTTTTAAATTTATTCACAAATTTTTTTTCTTCATTTTTAACTCCTTTCTTTAATTCAAGCGGTCTTAAAATGGTAAATATTAAAATTCAAAAATCGGCTACGCACAGACTTAGCCACTGTAATTACAAAAATTTAGAAAATAAAAAAATTGTCGAAAAAAGCCGTTTCGAGGGTCATAATCGGCCACGATATCTGCTTTTACTAAATTGACTGTAACTCGGACAATTTTCAAAATTTTACTTATTTTTTTACATATTTTTGAATATATATAAGTACTTTAAAAAATGCATAAAAATCGATTTTTTCCGTCACAGTGGCTTCCCCCTTAATATAAAATAATGAATTACCTATGTTTGTTTTTCGAGAAACTAAATATCTTTCGAGGGCTATTAAAGAAACTGAAATTATTTGTAGAAAACCAAACATTTGGCTTAAAAATCCAAACATTTGACAGCATGGTTCACCATACAGCCATCTAAAAATAATACATTTAAATAAATTGGTTGCATTCACATATTCTTGCACGAAGTACTGCTACTACCTTCCGGCTAAAGCAGAACTTCCAGAAAACGGAAATCCGGCGAGAATAGACCGACAGAAACAAACTAAAGCCAAATTCAACAATGGTAAGTGACTTCTTGATGAATTTATTAATGGACTTCGGATAAACGAAATAATCAGCCAAAGATTCAATAAAGCGTTGAAACTTCCTAAAGATAATTAATGTTAGGTAAATTATAAATAATATTAACCAAGTATATATAAAAAGACGAAACACCAATACAAAATAGCAAACAAACATTTTTAAATACGAAGTGTTTTAAAAAATCGTATAGCTGTTTAGTCTTTTTGGTCTAAACATGGCATTAGGGTTTCGTAAGTATCTATAATACGTGGATTATGTAAGTTTTCCTCAATTTCTTCATAATTTGAAATTATATTAACTTTAGTATTTGTTGTTGATAGTATCACAAGTCTTGCTACCTAACCTAACAACTGTCATTTAGGAACTAACATTGCTAACTGACTGTGAGATAAATTCTATAAGTAGTTGTAATAAAAGCTTATTGGGAAATTAAAAAAAACTAAGGACCTCAAAATTCCATAAATATAACGATTCTATGAACGTAATATGTTGACATAGTTGCATATTGAGAAAATATGGGTAAATTATATGTGCGGAGAGGTTTATATTAATATAAATACATAATTAAAAAATAACATTCACCCACGTCGTTGATGAAAATATCTTCAGTAGCAAACTTTACGCGGAACGTCCGCGTCGGCATGTTGCAATATATCGCTTACCTACATTTTTCTTTTTGAATTATGCTTAACATATACCAGGGATGAGATAATGTATTTTTAAATAAAAAAACTAACTAAAGAAACAATGATAAAATCTTTAACTTTTTTATATATAGATATGTACACAGAGCTATACATAAGTACAAAAAAATATACCTATAATAAGTAAGTGCTACATTGCCAAAAAATGTTTTTAAATAGGTACAAATAATTTTAAAAAAAAACTTAAAAGTATATTCATAAATTTATAAATTAGTACATGGAAAAAATATACTGTAAAAATTACAGTTTTTCCTGTCTATCCCGGATAGTAAGCGAAAACATATAATATTACTGGATCTTGGCTTCTGGGTGTAAGTCGTCACACATTGCAGTGGACATCTTTAGGGCTCTTCTAAAAGTGCAATTTTTAGAAGAGCCCTGACGATGCGGCTTACACCCAGAAGCCAAGATCCATATTAAGATTACCGCGGAAGCCTCAAGACTTGTATATAATATTACTGTCTGAAACTGCAATAATATAATTTTCGGCTGTAACGTTTGCAGTTTATCTATCAATTTATATTGAGTATTATATTACATTACAGTATAAAAGTATATTATTACACGTTCAGACAGTAAAATATTATTAATTTTCGCTTACTATCCGGGATAGACAGGAAAAACTGTAATTCTTACAGTGTATTTTTTTCCGTATTGGTACAACGTTTAACTCCTTGAGGATTAGCTTGGTCATATACTAAAGTAGCAAAAATGACCAGTTCGGGCATTATTAATTAAGATTCTGATGATAACAGCATTGCAATTGAAACACGCGTAAGTCTAATCTCTTACTGTATTTGATAGTTTTTGTCTGTTATTTTTTTATAATTAACAAAAAAAAATTAAGAAAATATTTTTTCATACAGTTAATTTTTTAAGCTGACTTTTTGTCCAGCCTGTAAATATATTTACATAGATACTTCAGTTCCATGAATCACAGATTAATTTGTATCACATCCTTCTACCTCTACTATTTATAGCCACATAAACGGATATAACAAGAAATACAACTCACCGAAAATAAATCTGCATACACCAAGTAAGAGTCTATGGGAATTATCGAGGATATACCAAACACATTTGTATTTCGGTGATAACACCATGTTTTATTTATTATATTTTACAATGTTCAACAAATCAAAAGTACAGTATAACTGAAGAGTATATAAGTTATGTGTCAAACAAGAAAACAAAAACAAAGGTATAGTGACATGATTGTCTTGCATTGAATCATGTAAGGTATCGAGTGTTCTTCTTTTGTAGAAGAAGTTTATTCACTGTAACAGAAATGACAAAGGTGTTGATGTAACACAAGCCAAGCAAAACAAAACACGAAATGAATATTTTTCCACCTTTTTGAAAATTAAATATACCCGAGATATATTATAAAATTATATTTTCACTGCATTGAAAAAAAAACTTCATTGACGCGACTATATTCTAGCTGTTTGTATTCCTTTAAAATCATAAGAAAATATTAAACTCTATTGAGTGAAGGAGGGGAGAGTCATGGTGTCAAGTCGCAATACAATATAGAATAAAAAAAAATTAAAATTTTGCGTATCGTCCGAGATATTTAAAAAAAAATTAAATGTTTATTTCCTTATCCCTGTGCCTTCATACTTAAATAAAAATTATCGTAACGTGTATCAGAAGTTACTAAAAATAAGATATTCTTAAAATAAATACTGTATATTTGAGAAATATGTTTATATTTCCTGTTTTTTGTTATATTTAACAAGTGCCTACATCCTACATATAATAAATGCAAATATTAATTATATAAGCTAAAATAATTAGTGAAAAATATGTATGTGTAATCATTATTTAGAAGGCCCTTCAAACTATGATTATCCTGGACTCTTTTTCAACTCTTAAAAACTTTTATTACTCCTATAATAAATTAAGAATTATTTAAATTGAGAAGAAAAAAATTCGTTTAACTGCATTTTTTGAGGGTTTCCTAGTGGTATACTACATTTTTAGGGTTCTGTAAAAAAACTAGGAACCTTTGTAGTTTCGTTCTGTCCGTCCGTCTGTCTATATAAATTTTATACCGATTAAGATGAAATTTGGTGTGTATATGGACGTAGATTGATAACCCAAAAACAGAAATGATGAGATTTTTGAAAAAAAAAGTTTTTTTGAACCCCCTTCCCATTAACTGAAAAGTATATTCAAAAAAAATTTCACTTAATCCATTGAGTTGGGTGTCTTATAGATAGGTCTCCTAAAATGCAATGTTTGATTTTAACCCTTCAGTTACGATATATTTGTGTTCAAATTCTTTATCAGAGTGTCCCCCTCCTCTATTTTCTTAACTACTGATATAAAAAATCTGAAAAAAATTGAGAATGTAGCTTTTAATTAGTATGTTCAACGAAAATTATAATGAATACTGTCAAAAAAATTTCTAACTCCCCTCCTATAGACTGAAAGTTGTACTCACATTTTTTTCCACTTACCCCATTGAGTGGGGTGTCTTTAGATAGGTCTCCTAAAATGCAACAAAAAATGTTATATGACTTTTTTATTTTAACCCTTTAGTAACGAACGATATAATATATTTGCTTTTAAATGTCGTTTTCAGAGCATCCCCACCCCCCTATAATTTCTAAACTATCAATTCAAAAAATCTGAAAAAAATCTATAAAGTAGATTTTAATTAGTACTTTAAAAATTTTGAAGTAACTCTTTTTTTATAAATCGTAGTGAGAAGAAAGCCTATCATGTGTGTGCCCAACACGCACTTGGCCGTTTTATTTATAAATTACTTACAATTAGCTATAAGATTGTATATATATAATATATACCTACTTACTACAGTTTTGTAATATCAGAACTCAACCTTGTATAAAAAACTAATCCCGGTATTATAACGAATTTGCTCACAACTCAAAAATAAGAAAAACAATGCAAAAATTCGTAAAATGATTTTATTTTGATTGCGAGCAAATTTTTTGAAATACGGGGCATAAAAGTAGAAAAATATTATTGACATAACGACAAATATAATAAAAAACTATGTATATTAAATTTTTAAAAAGCGTATAACATATTTTAAAACAAATTAGTTGAAAAATTGCATAGAAAATTAATTATTTTGTATATAATCCGAAACATACCGAACTTTGAATTTTGATGGAATGAAAAATTGTTCTTTTAAAACCCATATATCTATTATCACATAAATTGGCAAATAATTAAATATCATATTCTTTCTTTTTAAAATAGAACACTTATTTATTTACAATTAATTACTAAAATATAAAAAATAAAATTGCTTTGTATAAAATTTTACTTTTCTATAATATTTATAAAAATCTATCTATTTATGTATATAAATTTATAAAAAATATTTTTAACAATTCTTATTTTTTTCGAACAAGAAAAAAAATTATTAAGCGTACTTAAATGCTGTAAATCACATAATTAGTTATAAATTAAAAACCCTATTGCGTAAGAATATTAACAATAAGCCAGACTAAAACAAAAGCGTTTGTTTAGAATGAAATGTTTTATGTTTCACAAAAAAAGTAAAGCTAAAATATCAAACAATATTTGGTAGCCTTTTTTTACTTCATCACAATATGGTTCTTCAGTATTTGAGATGCCTCTAGTCTACAAGATTTGGATTCCTTTATTAGATCCTGAAAACAATTTTCATGGAATATTTCTGCCAATTCATATATTTACTGAAAATTATAATCTATAATTTTTAACTTTTTGGGCCAGACAGATTTTTAAATTTTTAATTTTTGTATTACTAAAAATAAAGTGCAAATAATAATTTTCAACATCTTTCTTTGCTTTGATCGTGAAAAATATATAAGTACAGTAGACATTAGTTTACAATTTGTAAAAGCGATGATATCATATCTTACTGGGTACCTACTACCTAAATTACTGGGGTTCACCAACTCTGCAAAATAGACAAGGATTTCAAAATTTACTTAAGGAAAGTTATAAATACATTGTTGACACAAATCGATTCCTACAAAAAGTTATAAGCATATTTACAAACGTCTCCCATTTGTACATACTTGTCTATTATATCCCCAGCATTTGTAAATGTGCAAATCTCATGTATTAAAAGATATAATCAGCGCCAATGTGAGTAAAGTGTGTACTATTAGTTTAAATATTTATTATTGCATATTAACCTAACAAAAATTAACCAAACCGATTTCGCCCCAATAGATTGCCCTAACCAAGGCAGTTCGATTAAATCTTCACGTCACTTGTCATCTCAAATGCCGGGGATATAGGTAATAGACAAGTACCCTCCCATTTAGTGACATAGTACTTTGGAACTAGTATTTAGTATTATATATTAAAACTTCAAATCATGTAATAAAGTTTAATAATTGCAATTGTTTCTCTTTCACTTTTTAGATCATATTATAATTACAACAACGAAACTCAATATTTAGATTTTGGAGATATTTATACACCTACTACTAAAAATAAAATCCAAACAAAATATTTACAGTTTACAATAAACAAATTACTTCGAAACAAAAAAATAAACATGACACCGGTCACGTACAATGACTAATAGAAAGAGACAGAGCAAGGAAGCGCGTGAAATTGTGTCAAAAATGTGACCTTGGAAATACAGGAGAGATAAACAGCATTTGTATACTCTACAGCTTTGCCAAACGTTTACCTGCGATTTGCTCTTCGATCTCTTGGCCTTTTCTTCTAGACATAGATCGAGTTCACGGAGAGTAAACCCACGAAGTCTGCACTGGCCAAGTTTCAGGAGTTTCAGTCGCTCTAGCATTTCTCGACACACCTTTATCTTGTAATCAAGAGTGTCGTCTGACAATTCTGTTAAAAATATCGATTGAGATTATTTTTAAACATTTTTTAAACAGTAGCGTGTTAAATCTTTTTTCTTTTGATAAGTACATAAACGAATCAATAAAGGGTAAAATAGCATAAAGCTTAATAATATTGACTTCTGGGTATAAGTCGCGTTAAAATAATGGTACAAAAGAAATACTAGTTTTTTTTTTGTTCTATATTTTTTTTTAACAAAAATCGCAGCAATGTACAATACACGCACATATGTTGAAAATAAAAAATAAAAAAACTTAATTCAATTATTATTAAACCTATATTATATATTGAAAACTGACGACTGAAAATTGCTTATTTATACTTGACAATTTTGCGTTCAATTCAATAATAATATAATAATAAAATGTATTTTTTTTCTGTCAATTTTTATAGTAATTTTTAGTGACTAACATTTTCTAAATTATTATAATGCTGAATAAAATGATTTATATTAGTTATGTATATTTTTTATGCATTTTCTCTTAGACGAGAAAAAATTTGTTTTTGTTTATTATTTGTAAGTCAAAAAATAACACAGCATTTTAAGGCCATCAAGTAAAATTGTTCAAAAATTGTATATACTTAACATTGATGAAAAAGCTTTACGAATATATATTTTAATAATTAATAAATATTGTACACGGTAGTGAGTCATAATTTAATTTGTATTTCACTACAATATATTATGAGGCTGATTATTTTTCTCGTCGCTTTTTCACGATATTAAATATATTTCGTACACAATATATTACATAAATTTATTTTTAAACTGATTAGTTTTCATTTTTTGGAGAAACATAACAAGCTACTTTGTTTGTTTTCCGAACTATATTTATTTTTACATTTTGTTTAAACGTACATCTGTTCGTACTTATTAAAAACGTAAAAATATACCTACCTATATATCTTAAATCTTAGGACGAATGGTAATAAATAATTTGAATAAGTATTCATAAAAAAACTTGGCTCATTTTCTTATAGATTCAAATCTATTCTAAAAATATTTTGCGAAACTTTCATATACACATAATACATACCTACATAAAAATTAAAAATAATAATTTAAATAAATGTAGTCCCTAAAGATAATAATTAAATTAGAAAAAATGTAAGTAGAATATACAGAATGTCCCGTAAAATTTCAGGAGTTGTCAAGGATATTAAAATAATCGCTTTTTTGTTATTAAACCTAGTCCGAAAATGAACTATTTTAGTAGTAGAGTAAAAGAAAGGAAGTGCAGGGTCTTTTCTTTTGCTCTACTGCTAAAACGGCTCATTTTAGTTTATTTAAATTTCCTTAATAACTACTGAAAGTTTGTCGGTATGTTTACGGATCAACCTGTATATAATCAAATATTTTCGTTTAAAAAAAAATTACTCCGCCACTGAGGATCCTTGAATATATTGATGCACTCAAGCGAAAAGACAATACAAGTATTTTATTGTTTTGTTACATACCTGGCCAAGAAACACCATCTGCATGTCCCAATGACCAAAGCATACGGCATTGGAACTCAACAATAAGCTGATTTGTTTCAGGAATAGCTTTTGGCAGCCTATCCCTAATCAGTTCGATGAATTCCGATGGTGATTCAATTTTAATAGATGAAACAATATTACTTAATACACTCTGCACTACGCCAATTTCAACCGACGACATTAAGCTGCTACAACAATTACATTTCCAGAAAGATTTGAAATTGAGCGGGACCGCAGGTAACATGATCCCTTCACAATTCGATCGTTTACATTTAAGTGCACTTAAATTCGATCCAAATTCAGTTGGGTCTTGGCATCTCGTACATTCGCAAGAAAAATGCTTTGTTATTAACAGGTAGTGTCTACGTGTCAAGGTATTCCACAGTAAGTTTGTATATGAAGTGGTAATTTCTTCACCGGCAGCTATATCTTTCGATGCTCGCATAATCATTCTACGATCATCTTCGAACACGTGTGAAGTATTTGGACTGCAAGTATGGTTCAGAATACCGGCAAGAGGATATATCCCACGTAAACTAACTTTATCATCAGTTTGGCCAAGAATTTGGAAAGCATTTGTGTCTAAAGTGTAACAAACCTTACACATAATATGTTTCTCTTCTGGTGTTAGAAAGATTCCATGATTCTTCAATAATTCAACTTCAAAACCATGATTATAACCACTGTTTTGTTGCAAGCAATCAACTATTTCTAATTCGTGCTTGGTTAAATGTAAACCACGAATAGGTGTTAGTGATCTTAGCATATCATACGACCAATTAGTAAACTTGTTGATATTATTTTTTTTAATCCATTCCAAGATCACTTTACAATCTTTCTTGTGAACTGAAGAGCTTTCACATATGTTTGAACATACTGGAAGTCCACAACCAGCTGAGCATGGATTCAATTTTTGCTTATTCTTGTAGCAGGCGACACATATTGCTTTCGGTTGTTTCTTAGACCTGGGTCCAAAGATGAGAGGATATTCAGTAAAAATATCTTCTGTTGCAACTATATTTCGTGTTGCAAATATTCCAATTCCAGCAATGGGCGATATGTCGACTTTCCATGGCGGTTCTTGTTCATAAACGTTATTGTTGTATCTTGTAACGTATTGTTTGAGTAGTGCGTCCACTTGCTTAGCTCGCGACATTGTTGTGTTTGAAAGCGCGAAGATACGACCGTTTAGCGTCCACGTGTCCGCGTATATAACACGCATGAATATATAGGTGCTAATCAAAGGCTGTAGGTAGGTGTACGGGCAGAAACACTACCGATTTATTGCTGTTATTCATTTTTTTATTTTTATCTATTATTGTCTACGTGATTAGTTTTATTCAGTGATTCTTAACCGGTAGCTAATTATTTTTTATATCAACGTTATATAAAAAAAAATTTATAACAATTAAAAATATAATTTAAAAACTTACTTGCATGATAGTGCTATAAAACATTTTGAGAAATAATCTTATAAGACAAAAAAAATAGTAAATAAATAAATTATAAATTGTATTGCTTTTTCAATGTAATGTTCGTTGTAGGTTGATATTGTTAAATTTATATAACTTAATATCTTATATAATAATGTATAATTATAATATCAAATTTTGTTTTAGTATAATAAATTTTACAGTTTTTTATAAAAAATAATTACACGTTATTTTATTATTATTGACGAAAACGTGTTATTTATTTATTCATATTCCTAATAATCAATCCATACAAAGATTAGTGTATTTTAAGTAAGTATTTAAAATTACTTATTTTTAAACATCCCGCGAAATGAGATTGCTTAAATATTAAGTTGGCTAACTTGCACATGACAGTAATGTTTTCAGCGTTTACAGCTGACAGTTAAAAATAAATATGAAAGTATTTTTGTGTTGAAGGTAACTGAAATTATTTAGTACTTTCTATATTTATACAGAAATAAGAAATTCCTAATATATATATTTTAATATATAAAAAAGGTGGCGCACCCAGAAAAAAAATCAGGGAGGGGTTAATTTTTTTTTTGTAATTATATATAATTTTCATTTTTCATCCATCATATTTGTTAAATAAAATAATGTATATAGACAAATTCGAGGAGGAGTAAATTTTTAAAATTTTGATATATTTATCTACATAACTGTTTATAATATTAATAATAATAAGGTAAATTCGAACAAAACAATATTCAATAAAAGTTAAAATTTCGACATTCAACCCGTAATGGCGGAGGTAGACAGGGGATGGATTTTCGCAATTTTTAACTAAGATCCAAGATATTTACGATTTTGTATAGTTAATGAATAAAAATAAAAAAAATAATAATTTAATATTTCATCATCTCCTGTCGCATATGGAGGGTTGTAATTAGTTTCATTCGATCCGACGAGAAAAATACTTCGGGTGAGGTGGCTTCAGGAGGAAAAACAACCCTCTATATCGCATAGGAGCCGAGATAAAAAAAGAATTTAAAAAAATAAAAATTCGTTATGTTTATCTGCAAAATTTCAGTAATATAGTCTTCAATAAAAATGAAAAACAGAAAAATACTATGGGGGTAATTCACCAACTTAAAATTATATAATAAAAATATAATGAATAAAAACGATTATACTATACCTTATACACTGCTGTATATTTAAATCACCAGCATAAAATATATGTTCAAAATACATAACGATAATTTATATTTATTTTAATAAACTACACTTTAAATAAACAACAACCATACACTAACAACAATTAAATAATTATATTAATTATAAATATCATACATTCCACATTGTACACAATATTACACAGTTTTGTTATAATAAATATTACATTAACCCTTGCACATATATTTTTTTAATTTGAACTACATTTCGCTGTAATCGTGCTAATGTAATACTAAGGGTTAATAATGAGCAATGATACTAACATTTAGTATAATTTAGTAGCTATTATTTAATTTTGAAATATTATATTTTGCAAAGTTTATTTTTTATCTTAAAAAAATGATAATACATAAATGTTAGTTAAATTCAATATTTGAACGTAATACACAAATAAATTGAAATTTATTATATTATTAAATTTTTTTGAAAATTTTCGACACAAACCAAAAAGTTATGTTATTTGGCACGTTGCTTGAACCATTTATAAAATACATACAATTTAAGCCTATTCTTATAAATAAGTTACTGTTAAATGACCAGTTCTTCACCTATACCTTCCCCAAACACAAAAAATAATATCTTAATATTTGCTAAAATATACTATTGTTGACCAATTCGTGTTTAAACAAAAATATTATTTGTAAATACATAAACATCCCATTTTAATATTATTATTTCAGTTTTTTCTGTATTTTAAATACTATTATCAGGACCCCCACATCCTATCACGGGCCCCCATACTGAAACTTGTTGACGGGCCTCCTAAGAAAGATTTTTTTTTCAGTAAGTTTGAATGACCTCTTTTATGTCATTTAATAAGACAAAAATGTAATAGAAATGTTTCGATGTCATATAAATGTTTATATATAACCTTTTTAAATTAAATAATTGATTTTTTTTCTCGCGGTACCGGTCAGTCCCTTCCATGTGGGGACCCTGACTGTTATTTTATTTAAAACATTTTGTATAAAATTTTTTTGTTGAATAATTAAATAAGGTACTGGCACCAGTCTTAGATCATACTCCAGTGTTGGACTCTTGTTTAATTAAATGTACTAAAAAATTAGAAATATTTGTTGACATTTGATAACTGTCATAACTAAATCATAATTATAGACACACTCTAAAATAGCGTAATTTTATGACAATCGGCCAATGGGTGTTAAAATAGTAGACATTTATAAATTAATTATTAGTGTAATCTATGTATTAATTATTATATTATGGTAGCATCTGCTTTACATTGTTTTCAATTTGACAATTCTTTATTTTATATCTATTTTATAATCATTAGCAAGTGTCCATCACAGGGTGCATATTACTGGTTTTACTTTATCCACTTCTAGAGAGAAAAAAAACTACATTTGCAGACTTTGGTAATTAAATTGATTTGATAAAGAATGAAGATTGTTTTATTAGTAACATGAGTTCATGAAATAGTATACGCTTGCTTTTAAAGGATCCAACACGGGTGCCAGTATCTTATCTGATATAAAGTAAATTAAAAATATTATAATTTTGAAATAATAATTTAAAATAGTATCTACTGCAACTATCATTTCTTTACTTATAAAATGTTTTCTGAAAAGCTTGAAACAGTTTTACTATTACTTATTATATATAAATATTTATAATTTCCAATAAATTAATCTACTATAAAAAATATTTTATGTAAAACTATAATACAGATATTAAAGTACATATAAAACTATTTTAATTTATAGAAATTACTAATATTTTGTATCAATAATTTTGTAAATTGAAATTTGTTGTAATAATGTAATCAAATATACTGAAATAACTAGTTTTAACATACATAGGTAACTCCACTATTTGAAAATTATGTGGAATCAATTAAAAATATTATTAACCTATAATAAATAAATAAATAAACGTATAAATATATAATACAAACATTTAACAAATAAATAATTAATACAATGCTGGATACAGTGCCTGATCAAGAAATGTACAGATATCACAAAGTCATATTGTATTTAGATCAAGAATTATAAGATTATATGTAAATTGATTAATATATGGAATTGGGGGAATCGTAAAACTGCTAATGAAATATGTATTATATCAATTTCATATAATCTTCTTTTTATATATTAGAATTATGAATCACTAAAGAATTTTAAATTCAATTTTGGAATGTTACAATATCTGATATTCTATAACGAATATCTTATTATCATAAGAATAAATTTGATATCTATAATTTCTTAATTCTGTAATTTTATGAACGACAATATAACATTGTCTTAATATATTTTTTGACCAGGTATGTAGCCATTTGAATTTAACAAATATTTTATAACCTAATACATAATTTACTTATGATGCGTAAAACAACTTTTCGGTACATTCTTCTTATTCGTGGTTGCTGTATTACTATACGAATCTGACAATTTTTTACTGTCCGTCGATACAGATCTCAATTTAACGCACAAGAATGTAGACATGAAACAAGAGACAATGAGAATTGCCAACAGAACCATCAAGGTAGCCGTGAAACCGATAGTTGTCATACAGATCAAACCTTGTGAGGTAAGTTCCTCTTTAGCAGGAAACACTAAAGTGGACTCTGTCATGTTATTATCGTCTAGAGAAAACGTTAGATCTCCCGTAGACACAACACGTATTACTCGATTGACCCCTACTTCTTTCTCTGGGTCGCGACCAGTTTCTCTGCGATATCTGACTCGTCTCTCGTCTCTAGGTCTACCACCGGCCGCGTGCAAGTAAGCCTCTAACGGGAGTGGTGGCGGAGGGAGAGGCCCATATCTGGTATCAGGTCCTGCATGCACGTCTAGTAGACTGTTGTGGTCGTGAATAAAGTCACCTGGTTCGGAACATTGGTCTGGACATTGATATCTGCAAATCTGTATCGTACATTGGAAATGAACTTCCATTGAATCGGGGAATTTGAATGCCTGGAAATGAGCATAAGACAGCACGCTAGCGCTCGCTCCGAAGTTTTTGATCTTAGTGAAGCGAGACATTAGTTTAGGTCTTGTTACGCAGCCTTTCTGGTCGACAAGTTGAATAGGTGCTCTCTTGCCGTCGTGCGCCATGCAGTTTCTAACGAGCATGTCGAATTTAGAATCGTCATCTTTAATAGCTAGAACCATTGTCATTGTTTGACCGATCTTTACCAATCCTGATACTTCAGAAGCCCATGGTCCTTTACCGACTTGAATCTGCATCCAGCATCCTACGTTATCTCCTGCAAAGTCAGCTCTGACAACATCTAGCATGTCAACTGGGAAAGGTCTGAATGTAACAGACTTCTCATACTGATCATGCCACGTGCATCTTAATTTTCTTGCCTGATCCCAAACCTCCTGTACTTGTGGATCATATTGCACAACAATTATATTTTCAAAATATGTTCCCGATCCTGAATCTGCTCCATATCCGTATAATCCATTTTCTGTATTTCCTGCCGTTCCACATGTATGTATACCAATCTCAAAATGAGCAGAAGTTCTGCCCAAACCAGCAGGCAAATGGACACAATTAACGTTGCTGTAATGACCTTTACTGAAGACAATACCATAGAATGGTTTATCAAATCCAATATAAACCTTCATGAAATTCTTTTCGCATTTGACATCCAAAGAAATTATCTTCGGCATTTCTGGAATGGGGGCAGGCCAGAGATCTCCCACTGACCCAATCTTATCGGCGGGCTGTTGGTTTTTCTGTGGTCTAAGAGGTGGAGGGACATTGTACGATTTAAGATTATTCGGTGGTAGTGGTGGAGCAAGACCAAAAGGCTGCCCCGTGTTGATTCGCTTTCCGGATTGTCCTAATAATAATGAGACTTGGTGGTGTGGTGCTGTGCTTTTAAAGTTTGCGTGGTTCGACGACGCGCCTTCCTGGTCGCCTGATTCGAGGGCGAGCTGGTCGGGTTTGTCGGCACCACCTTCACGATCTTGAGCAGACCCACTGTGCTCATTGCGCTCTTCGGAATTTGACACTGCTTCGACTACTTCAATCTCTTCACTGTTTGTCACCACAAACTAAAACAAATAAAAATAGCATTTGTAAGTGAAACACAAAAAATAACATGAAAATGCAAAAAATCGATAGTAATCAAATATATTACCCATCGAAAATGTTATATAACAACCCGACCAATTTATTGGTAATAATTATATAATATTTCATACCTAACCTAGATTACTACAATACATACATCTATTTACCGTTACACAAAATTAAATCTAATTATAGTGTAATTGGTGTTATTAAAGTGGTAAATATTCGTACAACATGTTGGTGCAAATAAAAACACACGCTGTAAGCTACTCCACTTATTAGAACTGTGCCAAAAAGTTCATTCCGGGCGAACTCAGTGGCGCTCTATACGAAACATTTAAAAAAGCACGGCTACACCCAAAATGTAATTAAAAAATTAAGAGAAAGTCTTGAATATTGATCTTAATTTTTATAATGAAAATGTGTATATGTGTAAAAAAAATAATAGACAAACTAAACGGTGTTATTCAAAATTTAATTAATATTTTTATACGAGCCGCTACTGAGCAAACGCCGTATCTATCAAAAACCAGAAATTTTTCAACGGTCTGATGAACACGTATCAAATGATCTAGAACTAAGTGGAATTAAAAATTGATTTTGTCATTGAACCTGAACCTAAATAGATTTACTATGCTTTCTGATTTCAGATAATTACAATTATATGTGTAATTAACAGCAACAATGTTTTTATAAGTATCATAGAATAATTTATTGATGCTGTTATTCACACCAATTGAAATGAGCAAATAAAATTTAAAACAGTTGGAGAGTATTTTTTTACGAAATCAGAATAAAAAAGTTTTTGAATCAAACTCATTTTGTTTCAACGTGGAGAACATTTTTCAAAAACAAAAACTCAAAAAATTAGATTTTGAATACATTTATAGAACTATCTTCAGCGTCCTCGCAAATTACATTTAAAAAAAATTGAATTCAATTCATTTCAATTGTTAAACAAAATTTTTATAAGGGGCCCTTCGATTATTTGCTGCCCCAGTGCCTCAGAGCCTCTAGTTACGGTCCTGATCCACAGTTATTACTGATATTTTTTACATTTATTATATCATTTTATCGATTTAAAATTTTTACAACCAATCAATTTGTAATTTGATGTTTTCTTTTTAATAAAACTGATGTAGTCTAAGAACTTAGGCTTTCGAACAGTGAATTTCTAGTAAAAGAAACAGACAGACAGACAGACAACCTCTAACTTATGTTAAACAAATCCATTGTACAATAGACAGAGTTTACAATGAGTCTTGATTATAGTTTTACATTTAGCTCGTTTGCAAAGAGATTGATAAAGAAATGTTAACTATTTAATTATACATAAAGACAACCCGAACTTATCTGACACTGTATCAGGTATTTTGAGTATAAAGGCCCGTTCGTTAGCAAATAATCTATCATCTATTATTAACTCATGAATAATGCCAATCAGTGCGATGATTTTAATCCGCATTACTTGATGTGCATCATTACTCATTGATTATGGACATGTGGATTTGCGTTTATATGAACATACGTGCTCCGTAAGTGGATTATTATTATTGTTTTCCTGATTCCTGATGTAATATTGCATCATCGAGAATCGAGATTATATTGTGGTGAAATGATTTTTTTTAAATCTAATCTTTTAGCAGGGGTAATTTATACCAGGGGTGGGCAACCTTTTGCATAACACGCTCCAGAATATGATTTACGTTTTGTCCGCGGGCCGTAGTAGCTAATGGGCACATTTTTGTTACTTATGAAAATATAAAAACGACTTTCTACATTGCAACATTAGCACTAAATTATAAACAAAGATGTTTCTATATGTGTTTAATTTAAATAATACGAATTATATCGGAAATTAAACTGTACATCTCAATTAGTAGAACATGACCATATTTTTTATTTTTTTTCTAGCTCAAAAATGGCGCCTGTAGGGGACTAAAAGCAATATTTTATTTTGCCCCCCCCCCCTCTAACTCTGTAACTACTGGCTCAAAAAATCTGAAAAAAATTTGGTAACAAGGCTTTAGTGGGACTACTAACGACAAATACTAAAGTCAACAATATAATTTTAAATTTTGGAATAATAGGGAGAGGTGTAATAGAATTTTTAAATTTTATTTTCATATCTAGGCATGTGGGATGTCAAAATGTACATCTCAATTAGTAGAACATGACCATATTTTTTGTTTTTTTTTTCTAGCTCAAAAATGGCGCCTGTAGGGGGCTAAAAGCAGTATTTTATTTTGCCCTCCCCCCTCTAACTCTGTAACTACTGGCTCAAAAAATCTGAAAAAAATTTGGTAACGAGGCTTTAGTGGGACTACCAACGACAAATACTAAGTCAACAATATAATTTTAAATTTTGGAATTATAGGGAGGGGCGTCATAGAATTTTTTATTTTGATATTTAGGCAAGTGGGGTGTCAAAATATAGATCTCAATTAGTAGAAGTTGACACTTTTTTATATTTTTTTCTAACTTAAAAATGCACCTGTAAGTGGTATGTCTTGTAGTATGTCTTGCCCGAATTATTTATAAATACGATGACCATATGCCTTCCACGTGCTTTCTTTTGGATTTACGACCAACTGTTATTATAACCCATAAATAATCTTCCAAATTCTTCAGTAAAATAACGACCTTAATAATGCAGTATTCTACAATACTGTCTATTAAAAATACTTATTTCATGCATTGTAGAATAAATGGAACCATAATAATGCAACGATTTTCTAAATGAACTGAATATATTATAATCACGATTTTGGTCCAAATATTTTAGTTAAAATAATTCCATGCTATTATACAGAGCAATAAAAATGCATTTTACAGATGCCTGGGCAGATTAAAATTCGCATTTAGAATAACTGTTTTATTCATAAATATTTGACAAGAGTTTTCTTGATGTAAAATAAATGATAAGAAATACAGAAACAAAATATATTTTTTGGGACAATGATAATGACATAAACATTAATATTTTTGTCACTTATCAAGTTAATCTGTGAATTATATATATTATATAATACACGTACATATATTATGTAGATCAAAAAGCTGATTGTACATAATATCATAAATATTAGTACACATTATGCAGTGCAAAACTGAAGAACCGATATAATTGTGTGACGAATAAAGAAAAGATATGATCTGAACAATAAAACAATGACAATTAGCTATACAATTGCACGATTGTGGTTACTTTGTTAGATGTTCCTGCATTCTCATGAGCTATAATCACCGGCTGCTAGTGTATAATTATAAAATTTACCTTAATGATGTTATTCAGATCGATCATTTCAACCAATCATATAAATTACATTTTACATTGTATGTATGTAGCAGTAAGTTTCCGTATTAATTAAATTTCTGCAGTGCTTTCTTTTGAATCGAAATGTGTCATAGGTTAATCTTATGACAAATAATTATATTTTTTTGTATTATATAAGTGCCATCACCAGGAAAAATTAAAGAACACAAAAAAATACTAGATAAAAATTGACAGGCCAAGTGGCCCCATACACCCTTGGTCTAAATAATTATTGGTTCATACTAGAAATCGATAACACGATTAATACTATAATCAAATTTTATAACTATGTATATCACAAAAGGTTCTGAAGAAATGGATTAAAAATTATAAATAACCTGAAACGGAAAAACCAAGTGAAAATTTTGAAATCGGAGAATATTTTTTAAACGATCGCAAAGCTTCTCATTTCTTTGATATTAATTGCTCCGTTTTTCACCATTTGGCAATCCAACGTCCCTTCTGAACTGGCACCCCCAGCAACGAATTTTAATAAATATAAAAATTTCAAACATCAACTATTCTTTTTTCCAAAGCTTACTTGACTTCAATATAATATTGCACTCAAGTTATTGTTAATTTTGGCTGATATAATGCTCGACTAAAAACATGATTTAGTTTTTCATGGCAATTGTGATTTTTATTCAATAATGAATAAAATGTGTTGTATCTTTATTATGAGTTATTTTATTATCGAAGATACGAGAAGCTCTGCGATCGTTTTTTAAAGAGAAAAAAGTTGTTCTCCGATTTAAAAACTTTCACTCAATATTTCCATTTTAAATCAAGAAAAACATTATTTTTTTTCGTGTCTGTTTGTCTGTGTGTGTCTCTGCTCTGTTCCCTGAATCCTCGATACACGCATTTTTTGTATAGGGATAGTAGAAACTCAGGATTAACACGTAGACTAAATTTTATTTACATTAATGCAAAGAAAACCGCGGGAGCATTTTAGAATTATATTGCTTACTTGCTTGCGCTGTTTATGAAATAATTGAAATAAGGTATGGTTAATTTAAAAAACAAACTATATTTGCGGACTTCGGTAACTAAATTGATTAAATAAAGAGTTACTTGTTTTATTAGTAACATAAGTTAATGAGAATTACAAAAAATAAACCCATTAATCAAAAAAACCGAAAACTTGCTCTTATAGCGGCCATAACTGGTACCTTTACCTTATAATCGAAAATATTTTTTAACTGTGTAATTAATTCCTTCAAAGAGAACCTATGTATATCTCCGTTAAACAAGCTCTTTTCATAACACAGAACAGTGACGTACCTAAAGAGGGGGTAGGGGTAAGACCCCCCCCCCCCCGAAGTTGTCAATATACATTATTTAATTTAACAATTAGGATAGATAAAAAATGAAAATTATATATGTTTACAAAAAAATTGAAAGGGAGGTGGTATTTGCAGTAAACTATACACGACTGATCTACATATGATCTACAACAATATATGGCCCCAAGTTGTCAATATATATTATTTAATTTAACAATTAGGATAGATAAAAAATGAAAATTATATGTTTACAAAAAAATTGAATGGGAGGTAGTATTTGCAGCAAACTATACACGACTGATCTACATATGATCTACAACAATATTTGGCAGTATTGTATTATTTACGAGATGTTTTCGCATGCCGGATCACCGCCACTTCCACAAGAAGTGTGTGTGTAGGTCAGAGAATACCCGCCGGACACCGGTCAAGTCACCGTTATCATTGTATGTGTGTGTGTGTGTGTGTGTATGTATGAATGAAGCATCCAGCGTTAATAGAGCAGCAGACCTGCATGTGTGAACCAAGGACACAGTTCCGGAAATAAGGCCACGGAATTCGCGAATCCGGTCGACTGCCGTGGTGGTCCTTCGTCTTCTAGTTTTCCGGTTTAGATTTTTTTAGTTGTCGGTGGTTTTATGTCCGGTATTATAATCACAGGGGTATCAAACCTATATGACAGTTTCCTGGAGTGTTTGACAAGATTCTTGTACGCGCGGTAAGTAAACATCAATGGTATTTAAACAAAGTATCGTATCACTGATCTAAATTCCAAAATAAATTCATAGACAATACAACAGAATTAATACCCCATGTGCTCGTTAGTTTGTTAGCTAACATATTTTGTTACCTCCTTTATAATACTGCGGACCTTACAGTCTTCCTGAAATATACGCCCTTTATTTAAATTTAGGACGTTCTTTTCGGAAAAATAAAAAAAATCATTTAGTACCTACCTATAATATTTAAAAATTATAAATCATAAATTTTAAGTGTATATATGTATTTTTTCCTGGTACAAATAACAAATGAATCTTCACATAAATAACTGTGAAGTATATTTCCCAACTAATTGTAGGCTGCATATTTGTAATAGATAATATAATTGATCTCAAAATTCTCTGTTTAAAACAACTTAACTGTTTTATGCATGTATAGCCTGCTAATCTAGCCTAAACTAATTCTAGGATCTTAAGCTTTCTAACAGTCAAAGTCCCACCAAAATCGGTTCAGTATTTTTTGAGTTTACTCGGAACAAATAAGCAGTCACGCAGCCAAAAATTCTTAAAACTATCAATATAATGCCCGGTATTACAAAGAATTTTCTTGAGTGCAAATACAAATTAGCTCCCAGCTAACGCTATCTACTAGGTATTAAATATAAATGACAACCACACAGCCAATGAAATCGTACATATAATGACTTTGATACATACGTATTAAGTAGAAATCAGCGGCATAAAATAAGTGCTACCAAATGTGCCTCATAAAATGCATAGCATTTACATTATTATACATTTATTACCACTACTTTAAAATATCGAACAATTTCATAACAATTTGACTCCTGGCAGATAGCGTTAGCTGGAAGCAAAGCGTGCAAATTCTTTATAATACCGGACATTAGTCAATTTTTCCTGTGCGTAGAAATACCTTGTAAGTCTTGCAAACAAGTACAGTAAATTAAATGATATAGGATGTGTGTTATGTCAAAAATTATTTTTGTTAAAAATATATAAAGATTAGATATCATAAAATCAATACTATTAAAATTAAAATATCACACAACAACCAGTCCATGTGAACCGGCTTTGCGACATCAATTTTTCCAGTAGACATAGCTGTTGTGTCCAGTACTGTCCCATATTTCTAAAACTTGTAGTTATAACGTCATAATATCATTAATGAATTAATTAATAACACATTCTTACAAATATGTAAATAACATATATTTACATAAACATACTATAATTAAATTTAATTAGTATACTTAACTATTTATTTTAAATACAAACTATTGAAAGTGTTGAAAATATAAATATACCGCTAAAGCGATTGTTAAATTCATAAATCATAAATAATTCTTTTAGTCGTTTTTCAGTTTGTATAATTCACACCTTTTTATGTAGCCGATTTGATGTAAAAAATGTATGTTGCGTGCTAAGCAATCGTATATATTTAATTGAATATCGAATAAATCAAATATGAAATCATAAATTTTAATAGCAAGTACCTATCTAATAAATAAATAATAATAATTAGCTTTATTCAAAAAATAATGGCGAGATATTTATAAATTATATTAATGTTATTCCATAATTTTTTACCAGGAACTCGGTTTCGGTTCAAGTTCAAACATTAAAATGTAATTCTATTTTTTCCCTTTTTCTAGCAATATCTTAAATATGATTAATGTTCTAAATGATTCTACGTTTTATTTTCTTGTATTTTAGTCGATATTTATATGACGAGTTGAAGTTCACTGCAGAAAATATCACTAAAAAATTTCGAATTTTTGATTTCGTTAAAAGTATGTTTATTGTATAGAAAATGACGTGAAAAGTTGTTTGTTTCAAACCGCAGGTCTGTATCTCAAACCGTTCTCGAGATATAGCATCTCAAAGTTTTAGTTTTTTCAAATTTTTGGAGAAAAAAGGCGATAACTTTTAAACGCGTGGTCGGAATTGATTTTAGTTGACGGATTTGAAATCAGCATGTCAAAATCTATATAATGACATGTATAATACATGTATAAATCCGACAAAAAAAATTTGGTCAAAAATCGACATTTTTTTAAGGTATACCTCTTTGAATTTTTTCGATTTTTCGCGAAATATTTTTTTTTCGAGTTTTAAGGTATTATACATGTCATTATATAGATTTTGACACGCTGATTCCAAATCCGTCAACTAAAATCAATTCCGACCACGCGTTCAAAAGTTAGGGCCATTTTTCTTCAAAATTTTGAAAAAACTGAAACTTTGAGAGGCTATATCTCGAGAACGGTTTGAGATACAGACCTGCGGTTTGAAACAAACAACTTTTCACGCCATTTTCTATACAATAAACATTTTTTTTAACGAAATCAAAAATTCGAAATTTTTTAGTGAAATTTCCTGCAGTGAACTTCAACTCGTCATGCAAATATCGACTAAAATACAAGAAAATAAGACGTAGAGGTATTATAGTTTTATAATTGAGCGTGTAAATAAATATGAAATGCTATTTTTGATTTTTGGTTAAAATGTTTGAGTTGCGCATAAAGATGAATATTCTAATAATATTTTTAAATTATTTATTAACCAAAAATACAGATTTGTATTAATTTACGTAAGTACTGCTTCCCCTGCTTCAATGGACGCTTCGCCACTGAAATGTTAATCCTACAATGGATATAAATTTGATATAACGAAAGTGATCACGAAAACAATCGAAAGCTACAAAGGAAATAATGAGTCACACTGATTTAAAGCACATACAAATAGATAAATATTAAAACACGGCGTGCAAACTAATTTGCTGTATAGTAACATTAGTAAGCAACGCCTACTCGATCAAAACACGCGTACCACAGCCTACACAATAGCTCTGTTAATTTATGGAACTGATTTTGAATTATAAAAACGTTTAAAACGTATCACAACTAGATTTGTCATTTAAATATTTAAATTGACTATTTAACATGTATATGTTATTCCGAATTCTATTCTAGATTATTTATCGTTGTTATGTGTAACATAATTATCGTGGGAATTGAGAGTAGATTGCTAACTTTATTATTGAAATTCGAAGGCTGGTTAAATAGGTAAGTGCCGATTTTAGGGGGGGGGGACCAGGGTGACCGTCTGGGGCGTCAGACCAGGTGGGGCGGCGCACAATGGGGCATAAGGTTTAAATCAGTGTACAGGCTGTAATTTTTGAGTAATTTTTTTGTCGATCTGTTAAATAAGAGGGGGAGGGGTCTCGACAATTTAGGGCATTTGATTGTCTTAAAGTTAATGATGTAAGCTATATTCTCAAAAAAAGTTGAAATCTGTAGGATCGCGCCAAGCTGAGATATTAACTATTCAACTTATTTGTTAATTTATCAATTTTAATTTATTAATAAAAGGGGAAGGGGGTTTCGAGGTCTTAGGGCATTTGATAGTCTTAAAGTTAATGATGTAAGCTATATTTAAAAAAAGTCTGTAGGGTCGCGCCAAGCTGAGATATTAACTGTTCAACTTATTTGTTAATTAACAATTTTAATTGACATTTTCGGTGATTTTTTTAGAGGGAGAGAGGGCGGTAAAATAAATTTCGCCCAGGGCGCCAGACTTGCTAAGGCCGGCTCGTTATCAGTGAATAATCTCGTTAATTTATTCTTCAAAATAATATGTATCTCGTACATTGCACGTTCAATTGTTTTTTTTGTGTCAACGTCTTTTTTCGTCCTAGAAAAACACTGTGATACTTTATCCTTTTAATTAATCTTTTATCCCCAATAATAACAATGTTAGTAATGGTCACTCTGTATGTAGTGTACATATTTAGTTATAAAATACTCACCCCTTTTGATAGAAGACAGGCAAAGAGAATGATGTATACCCGCATCGTTTTACGCCACTTTAAGCCAGGGTCAACTAAAAATGAAAAACAAAATCAAAAAAGAAACCTCGTCATAATTAAAACATTAATAATCACAAGGTAACAACCTGGAAGCTAAATCTAAAGACTGATATAATTCTTCTAGATTGAACAATATAATAAATAATAAGTGTACCTCTCTTTCTAAATGATATTTATGTGGTGAATTAATTTTATACCAGAAACTAAAAAGATTGGACATATAATAAATATTAGATATTCCGAATTTTAGTATTGATATAAAATTAATTAATGAAATGGACGCATATTTGTGTTTTTATTTAAAATGATGTAACTATATAAGCTCCGCCCTAGAAAAAAATAATCGATGATGTTTGTCTTAATATTTTGGAATCTGCTGTAAGCAATTCTGACCTTTACGGTGGCAGACGACTTCTAAAGCCCATATTACAGTATTATAAAGGAAACAACTCAATTTGTTAATTAACAAACACTTTCAAATGGGGTATCAAACTTATGTGACAATTTCATTGAAGTGTTTAAAGCGGTATTAAAACAGTGATATTAAATATAAAAATTATCTTGTACAATCAGAGTCATCAATTGTGTTGAAAATGCTTATAATACCGGAAGTTAGAATACTATTGAGTTCCAAATAGTCTGAAATGACAAGAAAATGTCTAATTAAAATTAAGTAAAAAACTTAAATTTCAGTAAATTCACTTAACACATATACACGCTTTCTATAAATAATTATGTTATAAAATAAAGTAAATTAATTTGAATAAAGCCGTCAAAGAAATCGCATCAAAGAAATTAACCGTATGTTGTCAATTTACCACAATACCAGCTGACTCATTGACTAAAAACTATGTAGTAGTAAACAATATGTCATCTATGAATCTATGTTAGTAGAGACATTGTACAAAAAAACTGTTAACACATGTTCTGTTCTTAATATGATATAAGATTGATTTATGAGACCTATATATTGTATGATAATGTTTCTATTTTTAAACCATGATTATATCTTAATTTGGTATTGTTGTATAATGTTATCTGGCCATTATTTCGCTAACGTGCTTATTTGTAGATTTAAACAGCAGATGTCTATTGTCGATAGGTGAACTTCTTTGATGTCTTTATTTATATTTTTTAGAAACATAAGCTTTAATGTTTTTGCTCCTCATTTTTACAAGATGATTATAATTTGTATTGTTTGATGATTTAAGTATTATTGACCTTTTTATACAGGTGTTTCATAATTGGATGTCAATATTGAAGGGGGTTAATCTGTGCTTGATTTTAAGACAAAAAATTTATATAAACATAGGTCCGTTATTAATTTTTTACAGTCAATTAAATTTATTAACTAATTTAATCAGAATTTAATTGTAAAAATATTTTATTTTCATGTACAGATAATTGTTCTTTATTTTTTACTGAAAAACAGTACAAGATACGAAAAAAGTCAATAAATATTTTTTATAACAAAATAAAATTATGTTTGTTTTTGAAAAAAGCAGTGACGTATAATTTTTTCATTCAAAATAATCAAGGTGTCATTAATAAGGACGCCACTAGTGAAAATTAAAATTCGTTTTCTTTTCACAAAAGATGTATCTGTACACCTTGTTTACTTAATAAAAATAACTCATGTAAAAATGTTAAAATCATGCACAGATTAACCTCATTCAATTATGAAAAATCCTCTATCATATTCTACGGAAGGTACGTACAGTATACTGATCTTTTCATTATTAGTTTTGTATTTTGATTATCAAGAAGACATAATTTCGTGTCTTTGTGACCATACAAAATTATTTTCAGTATACTATTATTTCCTTTACTAATTTTCTTAATAGAATACAAACGGTAATAAAAACTACTTCTTTACCAAACCAAAATAACCATATTTCATGATTTTTCATAGAACTAAATAAAATTTCATATACGTACGTCACTTTAAAAAATGAAATTGTATTTAATTTTTAAGGATAATTTATATTCTAATTATAATAGCGGCTTCTATTTAAATGATTTATAAAATCCCATCCCCCCTCCACAAAAAACACAGATCGAATATATTCGATATTAATCTGAAATTAGACTGCATACAACCCATATTCATAAAATAGTATAATACCTAATCTACCATCAATAAACTACAAAACAAAACTGTACCAAACATAATCGTCCGCTATTTTCAGTACAAAAATTTACATATTAAGTAATTGCCGACAACATGTTATAATACTCGTTAAAAATGATTATCATTACTATTTTTAAGAATGTACTTCCGATAGAGCTGTGAAATAAATTAAACACACCCAAAAACCCATTCACACATTGCCTGAAGAAATGTGTCACACATAATTATAAATCATCTCGTTTAAATCACAAGCATTCTTGTATAGGTATGATTATCATCTGGTATTCAAAGGGAGAGGGGGGAGTAATAGTCGAGACATAGAAGGAGGGATTTAAGAACTTTAATGACCGGTATTATAAAGAATTTGCTAGCAACCAAAATATTTTATAGTGTATAGAAACTAAATTGCTAAAATTCATAGACAACATAACCAGTGGCGGACTAAGGAAGGGTGGGCCCGGGCAGATATTTTGAAGAAATAAAAAAAGACAACAAATATTTTTGAAAGCAAAAAAAAATTTCCCCGTAACTAAATTTTTTTAAGAGCAAAATAGCCCTCGATGTGTTTAGAAAAAAAAAACTTTACCTAATCACTCTGGGCCATATAGCACCCCCCCCCCCCCCTCCTCCACATTAGTCCACTAACTATAACTATGGAAATACCTATTTTAGTTGCGTATAAATTCATAAGAATACTGGGCATAAAATATCAAGCAAGTGTATATAATTATGTATATTTTGTTAAATGTTATTTCAGCTGTTCAATTAGCAAAACTATTGACTAAGGTAAAGGCACCAGTTATGGCCGCTATAAGTGCAAGTTTTCGGTCTTTTGTATTAATGGGCTTGTTTTTTGTAGTTATCATGAACTCATGTTACTAATAAAACAAGTAACTCTTTATTTAATCAATTTAATTACCAAAGTCCGCAAATATAGTTTGTTTTTTAAATTATAGCATTTTATTTTGTTAATGTTTTTCTCCAGTAATGGCAAAGGTAAAACCAGTAATGAGTACGCAGTGATGGACACGTATTAATGATAACAAAATAATTAGTACTAAGACACAAAAGATATAAAAGAAATAATCGTCAAATTTGAAACAATGTAAAGCAGTTTCTATGAATATAATAATTAATAAAAAAAATTATACTAATAATTCGTTTAAATGTTCACCATTTTGACACCTATTGGCCGATTGTCATCAAATCACGCTGTAAGACAGTTAAATGTATATAGATTAATATAGTAACCAAATATCAACACATATTTCTAATTCAGTACATTTAATTAAAAATTTGCTATTACTGGGGTCCTTGCCAAGACTGGTACCATTACCTTATAAAAAACAGTCAAATAAAAAATAAAAAGTAATTTGGGCTTCTAAGCGGCCTAATTTTAATATTGTAGTTGTTTAACGTATTTATTCATGTATTACATTGCAATTTATTTAAAATTGAAAGTTATACACGCATAATCAGTATAAACGTGATACATTTTTTAATTCCAGTATAATAAATGATAATACTTATTTATTTATTTTCTATAACACAACATATTTCCTTCACCAATAATAATATTTTGTTAAATCATAAATAACTCGTTTTTCAGTTTTATAAACAAAAAGGGTCAAACGTTAAATGAGAAAACTGCAATACCGATCAATGCAGAATTTATTTAAATTTATGCAACTGGATGTTCGTTTTCACGCATGCAAATCACCGCCTACTTTTCTACGTTTTTACACATTTCGATAGAATTCAATAGCATTCTTCAACGTGACATGAAAACTGTTTATTTTTATCGATAAACAACATGTTTTTGCTATTCAGTACGTAAGTGTTCTACTGGTCTAATTTTGATATTTGTTTTTTTTTTGTTAAATATTTGCAGAATTCATTCGCTTCGTAAATATAAAATACATATACTGTCAATATAAAAAATGTACACCTATCTACCTACGTATGTGTTACATTTTTAACATTTTTAATAAATGCTTTAATAACTTTTTTGTCTTCTTGGAAATATAGTTTGTAATGTATAGTATAAAATACTATAAAATAATATCAAGAAATTATACCTAAAACTAATTTTTGACATTTGAATAATGGAATACCATTTTAAAGTTTAAAAGTTTTTCTTTATTGAAACATTTGAACTGTACTGGAATATCAATAGATCAAATTAAGAAATGTTCATCACTAAAAAGTAGGGTGAAAATTCTTGAGGCTTCCGCGGCGATCTTGATATGGATCTTTGGCTTCTGGGTGTAAGCCACGTCGATTTGTCGGTGTTATCGGCCAACGTTTCGTCGCACATTGCAGTGGAAATCTTCAGAGCTCTTATAAAAGTAAAAAACTGCAATGTGTGACAAAACGTTGGCCGATAACACGACCAAATCGACGCGGCTTACACCCAGAAACCAAGATCCATTAAAACTCTGTGCTTTATAGTAGCAGATTAAAGGGAAGAGGGGTAGAAGGCCCCAAGTAAAATAATTTTATCTGAAGACCTTTTTTTTTTTTCTCTTTTCAGTTAACAAGCTAATGTATTTATTCACTGTATATTACTTGATGAGCAAAGAAAAGGTATTCAGATATTCTACATATATAGGCAGTTTTTTATTAATTTCAATTAATTAATTGGTTAATTCTTCTAATTTCACACTAACAATTACAGTATATTTCAATAATGCACCACAAGGTTAAGATAACCCCCCTTGCCCTTCTAGACCATTTAATTCCACAACATACATGCCCATGGGTGTAGCAAGGATTTTGTTCAGGGGGGGGGGGGGTAAAAAAAATTTGAAACCGATTTAGTTGGCATGTTTTGCCTAGGACCTAAAAAGTTAAAAAAAAAAAATTATAAAAAATCTTTTCAAATTTTTGGCACCTCGGGCCTCGAAATGTGTTTTCTTAAATTAAATTCTATCGTTTCGTTGCAACTTTGAACTTTAGCTCGTAAAATTACATGATTTTCATTAACTTGATAAATCAATTTTTCGATGTGTTATCGAGGAATTGCGCTTGCCCCCCAACCCATGCCTGGCTACACCCATGTACATGCCGGCATATAAACAAGATATCAAAGCACATTTAACACGAAACTGGATTCGAACGTATGTTAGTTATGGTTAGGTTTACACTACTGTATTTTCTAGGAAGTAACGTTAGCCTGATCAGCGACCGCAAGGCGGGGTCTTTGCCAATCGTTATTCACACCGCGTCTTGATCTAACAGCGCTGACTAACAGGATGTTGTCGTATAGGCCTAGAATATATCGTAAATGTAACAACGATTTACTACAAATCTGTTCTTAGAAGAATTATATTGCGTGATCTTGATATTTATAATAATGTATAATTTTAAATATTTGCTGAGGAAACATTCGAAAAAGTATATTTTTTTATTGACCATAAAAATCAGTTAAATTCATAGATATAGAGCATGGACCGCTCATTCTGTATTAACATAATGGTGTAACATTTCTCCAAAACAGTGAGATAAATAAGGTGGCGTTTGGGATATATCTATCTGTTTTTCTAATATGAATGAAATAGAGATTCCTGTTTAAATAAGGACAAGTATATTCCAAACCAGTTTCTATCTCTTTCTTTTAACACGGCTCTGTTTTTGAGTCAAATGCGTGGTCCATGCTTTATGTCTGTGGTTAAATTAAATAAAGTAGATATAGACTTTGCTTTACTATACTGATTAAATGCTTCTTACAATTAGTGGAATCATATTAACGAAAATTTTCTTGAATAAGGAACTAGAAGACAGGAGTCATTTTTATTTACTTATCTATAGGGTCTGTCTGTATAATGTAAATATTTTGATACTTTTTGGAACTACTGAACTGATTTTAATGGGACTTTTACTGTTCGAATAGTCAGTTTCTGTAATATGATAATTGAATTATGGTAAGCTCATATTAAGACTAATTTACAATTAATATTTTACAAGTAAATTAAAAGTACGTATTATGAAAAATTACACATAATTATTGATATTTTTAACAAAAATACATAAAAATTAAAAAGATTTGATTTCGAAATAAACCTAGACGAAGCCGCAAGGAAATTTTAAATATTATATAATTTAATAATAATGATAATGTATTATTTTAAGATATTAATATATGATAGTTCTACATGTATAGTAGATAACTATATTATAATTATAGGGTTTTTTTGGCCAAAAATAAAACTATATTTATATTAATTATGCACTGAAGAAGGAATGGTTTTTTTCCGAAACGTCTGCTATATGTTAATAAATTTATATTATTAATATAAATTTTATTTTATTTTTGACCAAAAAAAATATAATATAGGTATATAAAATGGTCATAGTAACAACTATACATACTTAATTCAAGATATAAAAGAATGATTTCTTGGTCACATACATACATATCGATATAAAAATACATTCGAAGTAAATTACACACATTGAGAAAAGACCACCTGCAGAAATTTTTAATAAGCAATATAAATCACCTCGATCATATCCGGATAATTTACAAGACTTATCAAAAAAAAATGTGCCATCCATAACACGATATGACATCATGTTTTAACTGTAATCTACAAAATTTGCGTGTCGTGCAAAATTTAATTAAAATATCTAACAGAAAAGAAGAAGAAGAAGAATGCGTGAGACACACCCTCCAAAAGGAGGGGGTGATGTACGTATATGTATAGCGAGTACAATCGCTAGATTGGAATTCACCGATTTCGCGTTCGTGCGTGTATATATATATATATATATATGTTTATATGTGTGTGTGTGTCTGAAAGTAGGCCATTCGAAAAACACCTGGCCCATCGAGGTGGTCTGCCGAATGTATGCCCACCGAAAAATCATTCACTCGATATACATTGATTAAATTATCATCGTGTTTTTATACGTATAATGAACGTGTGCAAGTTTTTTTTTTACTTCGCCGACTTTTATTTCGAAGCGTAACACATTTTGTTTTTAGCATTGATATTTTGACATGACTTGAATGGAATAATGGATTATTATGATTGGATGTTGTTCACTGTTAATCTGTTTGGATTTACTTTATATATATTTGTATATTTTTAACTAGGACTCGGTTTACCATGCGTTGAAATCACTATGATACAACAGTGCTTATATGACAAAAAAGTAAATAATTATACAGAAAAAATGATGTGTCGGGATGCACAGTCGAGGGATTCACGTGAATACGTAGAAGTGGGATTAAATAAATTTTGATTTTTGTTATTTAGTTTAAAAATTTTTAATCAAAAAGAGAATATACTCTTAAATACTGTTATTATTTTTCAATTCAATTAATTAATATTTACAGGCGAAATCGTGGAAATATGAAATTTACTTTTTATTTTTTCATTCAATTTAAAAAACTTCAATCAAGAAATTAAAACTGTTAGGTTGTAGAGAATATATTCTTATATAGTGTTATTTTTTTAAATTTTACTTCAAATTTAATTATTTTTTTTATAAAAACGAACATTATCACATACACTGAGGAAAGAGATTATTTATAAATAACGAGATTTGGTTATTAGTTAATAAAATATAGTTTCTAATGGCGAACACGATATTTAGTTACGGTTAATAAATCCCATGGTGATTGGTGATGGTTTGTTATCAAATATCTTATTGATAAAATTTGTTAATAATCAACAAATATTTTCAAAAACACGCCAACTAAATACATTTATTTTCTATAACTTCATATAACTATCCTTTTTCTCAGTGTAGGTAATAATTAATGTTAATAAATATCAAATAATAAAATCAAGATTCACACAAAAATGTTAGTAAATAAGTCAAAACGTTATATTTTCTACTAAGTTGCCCATTTTTTGCACTTATTCATTTTTGATAAAAGTTTTGAAATAATAAAATTAAACTCATATCAAAAGACATAAAAAAAGTATAGTCACTATATTTTAAATACTGATTCAATAAAATATAATTAGTAAGCAAAGTACCTAATCAATAAATACATTTCTAGTATAAAAAATGTAACGTTAATAAATCCATTAAAAATATACATAAATAATCATATGTAATTATGTTCAATTTGTTGTCATATAGAATATTCATACAACTTTTAAGCAGTGTTCTTATTTTTAATGACATTATCATGTTTCATGTTATTTTTAATTATTAATTTGGTCTCTTAAACCAACTTCTGTGTAATAATGTTATTTCATGTTCTGATTAATTTCAAAGTTAATTTCGGTATAAAAATAAATATTTATTAATATGTGTGTATACAATAATTAAATAAATGAATTTTGTATCCGTATATAACAGTAAATAATAACTGTCCCATAAATGTATTCAATTATTAATTAACTACACCAATTATATTTTCATTTTCATAATAATTGGATCTGATCGTTATTTTAAAATTAATTTTAACACAAAATTCTTATTTTACTTTTAAAAATTGTAATGAAATAATCTTTACTTACACCAATTATATTTTCATTTTCATAATAATTGGATCTGATCGTTATTTTAAAATTAATTTTAACACTAAATTCTTATTTTACTTTTAAAAACTTTAATGAAATAATTTGAATATTTTCTATGATTCTGCCACGTACTAATAAAATAATGAATTTTCTCATAAAATAATTTAATAGACAAAGTATCTATGCAAATATTATTATTATATGAATTACTATACAAAACTAGTTAAGGCGTTTCGCTCCAATAGTAATGAAAAGGAATAAAGAGGTCACCTTCAATAAACAAAAACGATCCATGTTAAAGTATGCTATTTCATATAATTATCATGGGTATTGGATTCTCAGAATACGCTATTGTTCAGAAAGAAATCTGTATTATCGATACAGTTGGGGAGGGGGAGAGAAATCTAAGGTTACGATTTGCTTATGAAATAATAAACCAAATTAATTAATTAATCTTTTTTATGTTCAAAACTGAATGACACCTGAAGAAAAAAAGGTGCACTTGGCCTAAGGCTTGCTTTATACGTTAGAATATCTACTATATTGCATTCTTGGAACTATAATAAGTATACATATATATGTATAATTTAATTATATATTTATTAATATTAAATGATTTCATTTCCAATCGTACAAATTAAACTAATCAAGTAACAATTATATTCTAAAGCCCTGCATCTCTAGATTTAATGACCTAGTATTAGTAATAGCCGCATGCACTTTAAATTATTAGTAATTTAAAAGATAGGCCTATAAGTATTTAATTTGATATAATAGCTATGGAATTAGATTATTATAGTCTATTAAAATATCATAAATTCTATATTTTCGAATGCACGTCAATTTTGTGTCTGTAATCTATTTTGATTTAGTAGTTAATATTAAATTAAAATGGTAATACTTCTAAATTACTCGTTAAACAAAATTCTAATCATTTTTAAGATGTTCCTGTTATCAAGATAGAAAATTAAGTAAAGGGATATTAAAAAATATTGGTTCTATCTCTATGTTTATCATCTATTAAATGGAGTAAACATTCCAAGAGGGAGGGGGAGAAATTTTTTGATAAAAAAATTGACAATTACGATTATTTAAATCAGCGGTTTTCTAACATTTTTTGTCGCGGAACCATTTTTTCAAAATGTATGGAACCTTTATTATATTAATATTTTATGGACCCCTCCCCCCCCCCCCAAATAAAAAAAATGTTTTATTGATACATATTCAAGCGAAGTTGACCGATTGAGTATCGTGAGTATTTTAATTTAGGATGTAATTTAAACATTGTAATATTAAACAAAAGAACACCAAAAAACACGTGGAACCTCTGAATTTTTCTGTGAAGCTCCGGGATTCAGCAGAACTTTGGGAAACGCGGATGTACATAAGAACTAATAATTTTGATTTTTCATATTTTTATTTATTATATATTTAATAGATTCAACACTGCTTTTGATTTACATACTTAATATAAAGTAAACGAGAAACATTATAAACTGATATGTTTAACTAAGATACTGGCACCAGTTATGACCACTATAAGAGTAAGGTTTAATGTTTTTGTGATTGACGAGCTTCTTTTTTGTAATTCTCATAAACTCGTGTTACTAATAAAACAAGTAACTTTTTATTTAATCAATTTAATTACCAAAGTCAGCAAATATAGTTTGTTTTTTAAATTACAGCCTTTTCTTTTGTTTGTTTTTTCTCCAGTAATGAGCACGCAGTGATGAACACTTGCTAATGTTTACAAAATGATAAGTACTACGACACAAAAAATATAAAAGAAGTTGCTATGATAATATAAAAATTAATCATAATTATATTAATAATTAGTTTAAATGCCCACCATTTTGACACCTATTGAGCAATTGTCATCAAATCACGCTGTCGAACAGTTAAATGTATATATATTAATATTCATAAATGGTAGTAATCAAATATCAACAAATATTTCTAATTCAGTACATTTAATTTAAAAAATAGCCATTACTGGAGTCATATCCAAAACTGGTGCTAGTACCTTATTTCTAAATTAAAATAAAAACAAAAGATATTTCGTTTCTTATAATATTATCTTCAAGAAACACGCAATGGCTAACAAAACAAAAAACATAAATGGTCGCATTAAATGTACCATAGATGATATAAATAAATAGACATGTAATTTAAGTTCATTATCAAGTTCACAATTCATTATTAATTTCACAGTCATGGCTGTTGGTTTATAAATAGCACGTGTCATTACCCCATTAGATCAATAACAAATGAGCGTACTACGGATTTACTATATCACGTAAATACACTCTGTAATTTTATTGTTTATGTATTCTATGTAAATAATAATTGTTCACTGCATAAATTAAGACTTCCAGGCTTTAAAATGTATTTTTATTTTTTGTATATTGCGTGGTAAAGACTTATAACTAGAGAGCAAGAGTCAATAAATATGGCAACGCAAGTAATAATAATTTTTTTCACACAATTAATGTCTCTGTTGCCTTATTTTCTAGTTCCACACACAAGAAGTAAATTTAAAAAAAAAACACTAATAACTACCTATAGATAGACAGCATGTAATCCTATGGCAAAACGATGCACTTAAAACTTCGAGCACAACAATTAAAAAAAATCAAATAAAGAAAAAATTACAGTCACTCAACAATCCATATTCATTCAAAACCGACAGTTAAAATTTAAACACTGCAACAATGAAAACAAAAAAAAAACAACTGATATAAAACAAGCAACAATCGGTAACTAGAAGCCGACAGTGTCACACCTCACTTAGCACAATGAGTGACTACATAAGAATGAAATTCACCTGTCCAGACATTTGCTACTATACAAGATGATGATGGTACTCTGAATCGTGTGGATCTGCTTTCCCCCCACTATTTTTACACATACATCTTGCGTGGACCTCTCTTCAGGTTACCTGCTAACCGCTATACTCAGTGTCCGCCTATTGACCCAGACAAATGGTCGATACAGTTATACCACTACTATTTACTACAACCGCACGATGCTACTATGTAGGTCTTAGCCTATTTTTAACTATTGTGCCAATTTCATCTACTACTCTTTCTTGGACCCAATATATGTCCCATAATCAAAAATATCAAGTGAGTGCCTTATCGTTACCCGATTTCCATTAACTGTCCTAATTTGTTCTTCTGCTTCATCTTGGACTTGTAGCACTTTATAGTAGTTCTATTTTTTTTCTTTTACTATCATTCTTAATATTAAATTACTTTTTAATTAACCAATTGATTACTATAATAAAATATGTTCTTTATTGATCCTAGAATTGCTCATTGAACATAGACTGGTATAAAAAAGAAAATTCTTCAAAAGAAAAAAACATCTGCCAATTGATTGCACAGTACTTCCTCATGCTGAATTCACCAAATGAAGTTAAGTATCGAAGAATTCTCATAAATACCGATCAAGTATTATGAACCAGCATTAGTTAATGGGGAACATATGCGTAAACGGTGGTAAAAATAGGTGAATTTTGGGAATTATAATCTCAAAAACTATTTGTTCGATTTCATCCAAGTTTATTTGATTCTAAAGTATACATATATATTGAGGTATGTTTACAGAATTTTGTATGAATATATATCAACTGGGAGCGTTGCTGTCGTGGCTGATGTAAAACATGTCCCTCTATGCTGTTCACACATTTAATAGCAGTCGGTTGATCTGAAACAGAAATTTCAAAGAAATTCTTAGAAATTAATGTAGGTATGTACCTTCGGCACGTAGGATTAAAAAAAAAATGTTTTTCACGAAATGGCGCCTAATTGAACGTTAAATTATAATAAATATTAGTCCTGACCTGAAGTGGAAATTTTGAAATCGAGGAACACATTTTTTCTGCTTACAGAAATTATCACTTAGCTTGGATATGGATGGCTAGGAAGTAAAACTACAATTAATTTTTCAAGTTCATTTCCATCTACAGCTGAAAAAAATAATCAATATAGATACAAAAAAAAACGTACTGTTTTAATTAAATATAATTTTAATATTTAAATTCATATAATCTGAAAACCTGCTCTATATTTGCAACTGTTATTCATCAACAAAAAACATCTCGCGAAAATAAAAACAGAATAAAAAAACTTTAAAGAATGTAATAATCTAGTATTAGGAAACCAAATTTAAATAGCATCTGAGGAATTTTTATGAGCACTAATTATATGACAGTTATTCTACTGCTGTTTATTACAACCTCTTGTTTCTAGATCTTAGTCTATATATTCATGATACAATTGCGCCAATTTCAAACAAATCCATTAAAAAAAGTTCAACAATACATAAGTAAAGACTGTTGGTTCATTCATATACGATAGCAACTATAAAATATGCATATATATGTATGTCTACATTTGTGTGTGTGTTCTTGTGGGAGTTTTCAGTCGGCAAACATCTTATTATAAGTCTTGTTATTGTACTATTATGTTAATGAACTAGCTTTTACCTATTAACTTAAAAAGTCATTATAGGTATTATTTCCAAATATGATTTTTATTTCAACGCCATATCCCAAGATACTAGGAGTTTGTAGTGGAGCAATCAGGAGAGTAGGGAGTAGGGGTTAGACCCCCACCCCCCTTCGAATTTGTCAATATACATTATTTAATTTAACAATTATGATTTAAAAAATTAACCCCCCATCGACTTTTTTCTGGGTGCTTCGCTGTAGCTATGTGATCGTTTCTGAAAGTAGAAAATATTTTGATTCCTGGTTTCAAAATTTCCACTTGAATCGTTATACACGCATGACTCATGAACCGCCAAACCAATTTTATATAAACTTGGTTTGCTATTTGGTTCTGACTAATAGATGGTCCCATATAAAAATCATCAAAATTGAATAATGTAAGAGAGGTATTAAAATTTTTTTATTTTTTTGATATCTTAAGAAGAACGACTCATATTACATGAAAATTTTATGGTATACCTTGCCCGAAACTCAGGAACTTATTTTACTTTTTAATGACGTTTCCTTATCGGTTTACTTTTGTTAAAAAAAGTGTTTTTTTAAATATACACGACACCATTTTACGTTCAAATAAAAATAAATACCTAAAATGTAGTATGTATTTAACTGTATAAAAACAATGCACATTAATGCATACGGGTAAGCTCAATACATCGGTAAATACGTGTATATGTATAATTGCATTCATGTAGGGTAATTGAGTCTAATGTTTTTCTTTAAAAAAAGTATTTATTTATTTTCTAAACCGATGATATTATTAATTATTCATTATTTTTCATTAGTTATACTTGTTTTCTTAATAAAAGATATGAAATATCCTAATTGTTAATCGTTATTCTGTCAAATATATAGAATAACCTTAAAAATCTTTTTCCAGGAGTTTTGTAAGTTGAATTATTACAACAAGGTACGAAACAATATTTATAACTTATTATTTTTCATGCATTTTCCATGTTTATCGTTGACATTTCAATTCTGGATTATGACGTCACGCAACAATTGGGAGCGTTTGAAAAGTACATTTTTTTTTAATTTGATATTTTGGGATCGGGATAAACTTTTGGAGTATTAAAAAATGTTCTACAATGTTTTTTTATCCTTAGATTACATTAAGGGCGGGGTAAGGTTTTAAAAAATTTTTATTTTGAATTATTTTTTTTTAAACTGAATGCATAATACTTCAAGAATATTGTGTCTAAATTTCAAGTCGATTGGAGCAAAATTGACGAAGTTATGAGTATTTTTATATCTGGCGGATTTTTATACCTACCCAAGCGCGCTATTGTTTTTTTTAGTGTTCAAAACTTTAAAGCGTTTTCCCCACAACTCACTTTTTCAAAGTCGGTGCCCCTCATAACGTCAAAACTACTGCACCGATCCTTTTGAAATTTTGAACACTATTTCTGTACATAATTTACGAGGTAACGCTGGAGAGTTTTTTTCAAATTTGTTAATAATTTTTATTTTACAATAACAAATTAGCCGATTTTTTCGCAAAAAATCGCGTTTTTCGCTTCAAAGTGTTCCAAAAAAGTGAAAAAATTAAATTTCGAAAAACCCTCCCAGGGTTACCTGGGGAAAACTATTATCTAACGAATGAACTTTGATTTTTTGATTTCGGATGATCCAGCACAAAGTTATGAGGGGCACCGTAATTCTACTTTTTTCCGAGAGACGTCCGAATAATTGCTGCCATTGCCGTATTTTTTTATATTTCTTCGTGAAAATTTTATACAACATTCTTCGAATGTCATTCTTTAATGTACCATTGGTTTTAATAAAGAGATTTTAACTGTGTCAAAAAATTCACAAAAACATGCCTTTTTTGTACGAATTAACCTTACCCCGCCCTTAAACAGGTTTATAGGAGTTTTCATATTTGACCGGATTACTCTATTGATGCATCTACCTTACTTGCATTTGTGCGTGCATATCTACACTTATGCTGCACATATGTATACGTGTGTATATGTGTATGTGTGATGTAACCGGATGTTGTTATGTCATATGTGAATGCAGCACCGATGTAGAATAAATATGCATCGTATATTCAACACACAGTCGCCGCTGATAGAATGACCCGATGTTTTAATCACAGCCATTTGCATTTTGTTGATTAAAAAGCAAGACTTGTCGGCGCAGAGAAGTGTGTGTAAGTAGGGAAACAAGGACGTGTTGTGGGGAAAATATGTAATGTGGTTGTTTTGTACGATTTGTGCTAATTTTGTTAGGCTTGGTTTCGAGCGCACCTCAAAACCTTGTATTGTATTTATTTGCACACTCGTTTGTGTTTTATATATTTAAAATATTTATTTTAAATTTATCACATCCTATATTGAGGTAAGAATAGGGCCCCGCACGAAGGGGAACCCCGGAAAGCGAGAAAAAATACGTATACGCATAAAAAACTAATAATAAAATAAAAATTACACAAACAAATTAGTAAAAATCTTAGTTAAGAAGCATTTTGTCACAATCCCGTCTTAAGGCGTTTGGTGTACTTATTGTTAGTATAGAACAATATAATATACTGAAATACTCTAAATATTAACTTGGACGAAATAATTTCGGAGTAAAACAAACAAATGGTATTTTTTATTAATAACAAAAAATTTTTTAATATGGAGCCCCAAAAAAATTTGCAGGCGGACGCCTGTTTTCTTAGCTACGCCACTGCTTATATTACCTAACAAATACTACTCACTGGCGACGCTGGGGGTGACATATACCGGGTGTTTTTTTAAAGACTTTCCAGCGGATTATTTTCAAAAAAACACATTTTTAGAAAAAATGTTTCAGACAAAAGTTTCATGGTTTCGAAGGGGCTAAATATTGATATTATGGGGTGACCTTAGAAAAGTCACTTTGATGGGTTTTCCGGTTCAACTTTTTTTCAAATCTAAACCTATATTTTTATTGCAGATTCCTAATTTAAGAGATAAAGTAAACAACTTTGTTTGAAACATTTTCTTCTGAAAATGTCAATTTTTTATGATATGGAGCAAACCAAAGAAAAATTTCTGGATTTTCTATAATTTTTTACTCGAAAACTATAAACTTTTAAGAAAAATCACAAAATTTCTCAAGTCTGACCCAACCAATTAACCAAGTTTAATTTATATCGGTTCAATGGTTCATGAGTTATGCGTGTGACAAGAATTCAGAGGACAGACACACAGACAAACAAATGAAAAAAAAAACAAGAAACGATCACAAAGCTTCTCGTATCTTCGATATCGCGAGAAAGCAAAAATGATACCAGACCAAATCAAACGTATTACACTTATGTAAACTTATGAACTTACTTATTAAAGTGTGTTAATTGTAGTAGGTATTACTACAGGATAATATAAAAACCTCGCTCGTTATAGTATCGTATATCATTCAGCTGATATGTGAATCTCGACGCTATTCTTTTTTAAATATGAATTTAATTAATGATCTAGTTGTTTTATGTCTATTCTTTATTACTTACATGCATGAGAAATAATTATATGAATTAATGTGCGTGATACAAAAACATGTGTACATGTATATAGTTTATATAACCCTCACTACTTATTTATTTAGATTGTGCGTGTGCATTTAAACATCTAATATTTAAATTTAATTACAAATGTAACGCTTCTTTTTGGTATAATTTTCGACTTTAATTGCACTTTAAAATACACAGCACAACATTCCCTGAACAGACGGGAATATTATAATTTATATTATACTAACTTAAATATAAAATTTGTAGATATATGGTATCGCGGAGTTTATTTTATTCTAAAATATTATTTACTACATTATATTGTTCAATATTAATCCAATGTTTAATTGTAGATTACAATACATAGATATCTTTAACATTCTCTGAACAGACGGGAAAATTATAATTTACATTATACTAACTTAAATAAAAATTTTGATATATGGTATCGCGGAGTTTATTTTATTCTAGAATATTCTTTACTACATTATATTGTTCAATATTAAACCAATGTTTAATTGTAGATTAAAATACATTAACATCCTCTGAACAGACGGAAATATTATAATTTATATTAAACTAACTAAAATATAAAAGTTAGGTATCATATATGGTATCGCGGAGTTTATTCTAGATCTTTTTATTCTACACAATTCTTTACTATCATACATTATATTGTTTAATATTTAACGGTTTATGCAGTGCAAAAGAGCTAAACTTTTTTCCGACTTGATTTAATATTATCGTCACTGCTTTTTCCTTATGTTACCTAACGAAACAAAATATATACTACAACCTGGGCGAAGAATATATCTATATATGAATTTAAAAAAAACATGTAAATCGGATAAATGGTTCTCGAGTAATTAGCACACTAACGGACAGACAGACAGACGTTGCGATTTATAGTATATATAGATATAGATTATATTATATTTTATATGTAGTTGTTTTGAGTTTAGTTTTAAGCTATTTTGTTGAATTTTTAAACGGATTTCAACTATTTCAAAGATTCGGTTTCGACCGAAATTGAAATGAAAACTAAAATTCGGTTTCGGTTCAAAAATCGATTTCGTTTCAATGACTACTTAATACAGAGAAGAAAATTTAAAAAAAAATTGATATGTTGAATTAGCAAGAACAATAAAACAAAATAAATTGTATTTTATTTATTACTTTCTTTCATTTATTGTTTTCTTTGATTAACAATTTCATAAAAATACATTTCTATATAATGTGTAAGCAAGAAGATATTAATTAAAAACATAATTGAACGAAAAAAAGATCATAAACCTATTAAAAATAAATTACTGAAATTAGAAACTGAAGATAAAAAATTATACCACCGTTATTTAGAAGTTATTTGAATAAAAACTTTATAATCCTTGATTTAGTAGCAACTTGTAATTATTATTAATAAGATAATCATATACATTTATCAAAATTTTGTCAAAAGAAAAAAAATGTCATAAATTTAAATAGTGTATTGCAATCGTGGAATTTAAAATATTCAAATATTTTTAAATAGTTAAAAGTTTGGGAAATACTGACACAAACCTCATATTACATCGACAATAACAATTACAAAATAAAGCATAGTCAATATGTATTCTAGTTTATTTCTATGAAGTTTCTCCAATCACCAAAACTATTGAGACCATCTCACATATGCTAGTTTAAATTATTTATGTATAATAATCATCAACGTGGCGGAATTCCGACCGAATGTTATACCACATTCATACCCATAATAATTTACACCAACTGACCAGAGTTAATGAAATAACTAAGGCGTATCCGAAATTCGGGGATTACGTCTATTTCATAGATATCAAATACAGTACAACCTCTTGAAATCTAACAATATAACAAAATATATACAGGGTCTAAAATTTATAGGGAAATCAACGCATATAAATATTTGCTTCTTCTTCTATTAATGACTAGATCATTGAAGACGGTGTTACCCGGGGATATTAATTCAATTAAACATAAAGTTATCAAGCCCACCCGACATGCCCATCCAACATGCACACAACACACGGTTCACTACGTATTGTTTTTTTCCGACTTCGTGAAATTTACACAAAATATCCATAAATTATATACCTAAACCTAACCTATCCATTAGTGAAAAGCGGATTAAAATCCGTAAAATAAAAATAAACCTAGGCTAGAACATTCATAATCAATTTCGATATTTTACCTTTCATGGAACTGAATTGTTTTTTATATTTCAATTTTCAATCAATATAGGTATTTTAAAAATCATCCAATTGTTCGACAAAATATTTAAGAGACGGGTAACCTAAATTAATAAAATACTGAAGTGACTGAAACCGTAAATTATAGAATTCTGTATTCCATGGCTAGGTACTAGGTAACGAAACACGACTTGTTAAAAAAAAATTTAATCTTTTAATGTTAAATATATTGGTGAAAACCGCATTGAAATCGGTTCAGTAATTCCCGACTCTACAAGCCTCATACATACGAACATTAATTTTTATATATAGATATATATTTTGTAGACCTTTCCAATTACAAATAAAAAATACCATTTTTTGTATGTATTTCAACAAAATAAGATGACCAATAATGGCCATGACAATATTTATTGAGTTCTACCTCGAGTCACCGACGCTCGCACTGTATGCAGCAACAACGACAGCAGAGCTCTCCTCCTAAACGTCGCGCGGGCACACAAAAACAAATGCGGTTTAATTGAGAACCTCCGCAGGCAGCGAGTTAATATGCAAAACGCTAGCCATAAGTAGAGGAGCAGCATTCTTGCGTTCGGCTTTCGGCTGTGCTGCCCACCAATATCTGGGCTAGTGAGGCCGTCACATTCACACCGCGTGCACACACACACACACGTACAGCATCTCCTACGTCACGTATGAACCGTTCAGAAGTCACAAAGCCTAACTCAATAGCACGACAGAGAAAAACAATGTTATTTATGCAAACTCATTGGTAGCGAATTGTGAGATACTATTCACTGAATAGTATTTTGGTATTTAAAATCGACTGCACTGGGTTCACTATGTGTAAATATAATGCCGTGTTTAGACCAAAGATGTTTGAAAACACTTCATATTTAAAAATGTATAAGGTTTATTGCACTTTTGTCAAAAAGACACGATGTTGCTGTTTTGTCCTAGAGCCTCTAGTTACGGCTCTGTTGATACATCTTATTTGGTAGAAAGGATTATGCTTTAGATTAAGAAGTAAGAAAACGGTTGGAAACTAAAACCAAATAAACAATATGAACAGGTAGAAAAGTTACTTGGGCCATGAAAATCATGTTTTATATAAGGTACTGGCACCAGTTATGGCCGCTATAAGAAGGTTTACTGTTTTTGTGATTGACAAAGAAAAATAATCTTCTTTTTTGCAATTCTCATGAACTCATGTTATTAATAAAACAAGTAACTCTTTCTTTAATCAATTTAATTACCAAAGTCCGCAAATATAGTTTGTTTTTTAAATTATAGCTTTTTCTTATGTTCATGTTTTTTCTCCAGTAATGGATAAAGTAAGACCAGTAATGAGCACGCAGTGATGGACACTTGCTAATGATTACAAAATAATAAGTACTACGACACAAAACATATGAAAAAGAAAGAACGCCAAATTTGAAAAGCATTTACTACGATAATATAATAATTAATAAATAAATTATACTAATAATTAGTTTAAATGTCCACCATTTTGATACCTTTTGGCCGATTGTCATCAAATCACGCTGTATGACAGTTAAATGTATATAGATTAATATTCAGAAATGGTAGTAATCAAATATCAATAAATATTTCTAATTCAGTACATTTAATTAAAAAATAGCCATTACTGGGGTCATATCCAAGACTGGTGCCTGTACCTTATCAAATAAAGTCAAAACTATCGCTTACCAATATTGCCACATCCGTTATGTAGGTACATATCTATTTACTTATGTATCTTTTAAAACTCATTATTTATTTATCACATACAGTGAGCTAGTTAATATTAGATCTTAAGTTAGTAGAGCGCATTAAATTTTACATTAAAGTCGAATTGTAATTAAGTTAAATTGCAACCTACAAAATTCGGCACAATAGCCAGACCATGCAATGTGCAATGTGTTCATTTTAATTATTATTGCTGAGAGTCAGTTGCAATTTTCATCTGGTTTCTTATTGTTATTATTATTATAGTAGATAATATATATTATTGTGATTTAATTTTACAATTAAAAGTATGGTTATGGTTCAAAAGATTAAGCACAGCATGCAACATTATATTATTTAGGAAAATAATAATTGAAAGACCATATTTATAAAAAAAAGTATGAGAAGAGTTTTTGAAAAAAATAGGAAAATTTGTAGAAATTTTACAATTCTTTTACATTTTGTGTTTTACGATCAATAGTTCGAACACATGAGCGTACCCAGAGAGGGGCAGGGGGATACAGGCTCTATATTTACTTCATTTAATATTGATTGGTTTTAATTTTCTGTCATAAAAATATAAACAATGTTCAATTTGTCCAAGTTTACCTATTTTTCACGACGGCAACACGCTACAGATCGCAATACGTAATAAATTAACAGCAATCCTTTTGAATTCACTTCATCTTTTATCAGAATAGAACCCTATTAAAACTCATTGTCACTCAGCCAAATGAGATAACTAGAAATAAAAAAATTTGCAGTTTATTTTTTTAAATCGTGAAATATACAATTATTCTGGAAGTTCCAAAAATATCCGCTTAAAGGCGCCACAATGAAAAAATGATAATTTAAAAAAAAAGTATTTTTAAATATTTATTATTATTATTACTAAGCAAGATAACTGAAGCGGCTCTCCTTATGGTATAAGGTCATGAACGCATGATACACTATCGTAATAAATGTAATTATCGAAATGGCTGCAAAAAAAAACGCGCAATTCATTACAAGGTCAGTACGGATTTTAAAAGTACATAATTGATATTCGTAATAACTAATCCGTTATATTTTTTCCTGCCGGTAAACACACATGAATGTATTTGACCGGATTTTAGGTATATCATTCATTAATTGTAGATGTTGGGGCTTGGAATATATTATTCATAACATAATTATAACCATGCGAATTGATACAGAGGTTCGACGGTACCGTTCCGTGAGGATTTTACATAAACTTTAATTACAAATTACATTAGATTTAAGGTTTTCTAAATTGCCTGTAAGTTTTTCAATGTTCAATAAGTCTAATTTTGAAAAAATAAATGTATGCTAGCATGTTAGTTTCTGGTACAAACGATCAATATTTAATTCACTGTTAAATGGAATTGCCAAAACATTGAATATCTCGAAACTAATATAGGGAATTATACTAGTGTAATAATATTACAAGTAAAGTACCTAAGGGAACGTCCATAAACTACGTAATTTTTTTAAGTGGGAGGAAATAACATGGGGTATGTGGGGTTAAATAATTAATAATGTTATGTAATATTCTTTCTTACAAATAAAAACAAAACATTGTTGGACGATTAACCAGTGGCGAAGCGTCCATGGAAAAAAGGGAAGCAGTGCTTTCCTTGCTTTATGGGGAAATTAATACAAAATCTGTGTTTTCAGTTAATAAATAATTTAAAAATATTATTAGAATATTCATCTTTATGCGCAACCCAAAGATTTTAACCAAAAGTCAAAAATAGCATTAAATATTAATTTACACGTTCAATTATAAAGTTATAATACCTCTACGTCTTATTTTCTTGTATTTTAGTCGATATTTGTATGATGAGTTGAAGTTCACTGCAGGAAATTTCACTAAAAAAATTTGAATTTTTAATTTCGCTAAAAGTATGTTTATTGTATAGAAAATGACGTGAAAAGTTGTTTGTTTCAAACCGCAGGTCTGTATCTCAAACCGTTCTTGAGATATAGCCTCTCAAAGTTTCAGTTTTTTCAAAAATTTGAAGAAAAATGGCTCTAACTTTTGAACGGGTGGTCGGAATTGGTTTTAGTTGACGGATTTGGAATCAGCGTGTCAAAATCTATATAATGACATGTATAATACCTTAAAACTCAAAAAAAAAAATTTCGTGAAAAATCGAAAAATTTCAAAGGGGTATTACCTTAAAAAAATGTCGATTTTTGACGAAAATTTTTTGTCGGATTTTAAAGTATTATATATGTCATTATATAGATTTTGACACGCTGATTTCAAATCCGTCAACTAAAATCAATTCCGACCACGCGTTCAAAAGTTATGGCCTTTTTTCTCCAAAAATTTGAAAAAACTAAAACTTTGAGAGGCTATATCTCGAGAACGGTTTGAGATACAGACCTGCGGTTTGAAACAAACAACTTTTCACGTCATTTTCTATACAATAAACATACTTTTAACGAAATCAAAAATTCTAAATTTTTTAGTGAAATTTCCTACAGTGAACTTCAACTCGTCATATAAATATCGACTAAAATACAAGAAAATAAGACGTAGAATCATTTAGTTACTATATAAATATATTAGAATTTATTTAAAAAAGTAAAAGCTTGAACTTAAGGTGTTTCATAGTTTTTTTTGTTAATAGGAGGGAGAGGATTGACAAAATATGCTTCCCTTATTAAAAATTTCACGCCTCGCCACTGCGATTAACCCATATTAATACTATGCTGCGTTACGTAATATTAGGCAAGGGTGGATTGACATTGTCGACCAAAAAAAGTCATTAAAATCTAAATTACAAATAAGTGGTACATTTCCAAGTAAGGATCAAAAAAAAATATTTGGGGTGCCCTTGGTCTCTTCTTGACCCAGGATCCCCGAGCCTGTAGTTACGGCCCTGCCTGGTAGAAGGTGCGAGTTTACTAATCATAACGGCTCTTATATCAAATGCATGCATCAAAACAGATGAAATACGATAATACTCTTTCACCGGCACCGATATGTCTGGGTAATATGCAATGATTACTGAAAACAGAGAAACCTCACTGGCGTATGGGAAATATGTAATTACGTGTTATTGCGTGCGGTGAAATTACGCAACGAACTTTTGGTATAAATCTGTTACCTCGCGCGGCTGCTGCATCAAGTGCATTCTGTTGCTTCATTTCACTTTGGCAGGGACGGACTATGGTTATTAAATTAATCAGTCGTTCTCAAAAGTTTTCTTAGTATTAATTAATTATATGTAAATACTAGCTGGGCCCGCGTGGCTTCGCTCGCGTGGAATACGGAATTATTGTTTAGGATTTCAAAAAAAAATTGAATTAAGTACAAACACGATTAGTTATTATTACAACATTTAAATTACCTACCTAACAAAAACGATTGAGAACAAAAAGTAAAAATAATTTTTGTTCTATTTAAATTTAAAAGTTAATTATTGAAAACAAAATAAACAATTGACAATCAAAAGAATACCGGCCTGTGATCATTCCCTCTGTCCCGCGGCTACTCGGCACGCTCCCTCATTAACGCAAAAGTCCACGTAAACAAAACCCAAATATTTTTATTTTTCTTTGTAACATAAAAGCAGTCATTGTGGCTTAAATATAAAATTTTTACATATGGTGTCGCTGACTATTGTAGATCTTTTGATTCTACACAATTCTTTACTACATTATTTTGTTCAATATTGAACGGTTTAGGCTGCGTATTGCAAAATAGCGCGCCGACGACAAAATTTTTTTCGTCTTGATTTACCATTATCGTTACCTAACGTAGTAAAATATAGCCTATTACCTGGCCAGATGAATTAAGAAAGAAATCACGTAAATCGGATTAGTGGTTCTCGAGTGATAAGGGCACAAACGGACAGACAGAGATACGTTCCACTTTATATATTATATAGCATTAATATTTCAAAAGCGGCAATTCAGAATATATGCTAAAAATTAAATTTAAAGTTTCTTCAATTTAATATTTTTATAATTACTTATAATGTCATTCATATTAATCTTTTTTAATGAACATTTGTGTTTCAAAATGAAATAGAGCGCAATAAAAAAAATAAAAACATGTAAGCCCGTACCTATGCATTTCAGATATTATTATTTCTATTCCAGTTTTTTTAATGATACATTAATTAATAGACCGAAATAGATTTGTGTAAATTTTATTTAATATACAACCGGTCATTATTTTACTTTAAATTAATAACGGTAACTAAATGTTTTTTTTTTTTATTTGACGGCGCCTAATATTTGTGTCAAATTAATTATTCTATATTTTTAAAACATTCAAGGGTTAAATTATTCATTTATACTTGATAAATATTTTTTCTATAACAATTCAATATACACAACAAAAATAAAGTTTATTTTGTTATGTTAATTTATTGAATATATAAAAATGAATATTTGTTTGTAATGTGAGGCTTATAGATTTGGGAATTACTGAACCGATTTCAAAGCGGTTTTCAACAATAGTTAGATCATTTTTCTGTACAGTATCGTAGCTATTAATATTTTATGAAAACCTAAGACTCAAAAAACCTTTATCAAGTCGTGTTTTGTTTCCATGATGTCACAGCATACATCTCTCATTTAGGTATATAAAAACATAATACCTTGCCATGGAATACAGAATTCTATAATTTACGGTTTCAGTATTTTATTCATTTAGGTCACTATGATCACGTCTCTTTCAAATATTTTATCGAACAATTGGATAATTTTTGACACATGCTAACAATTAAATATTTTTAAATACCTATATTTCACCAAAATAAAGGTAAAATATCGAAAATGGTTATGATTATTGTTAACCTATTTATTTTTATTTTTTTAGACGGTACCTGGTGTTTCCTAGGATTTTGAAAATATAATATTACACGATTTTCTCAGTCATGCGCTAGTTTATTTTATATTTCAAATTATATTTCAAATCGTTCATAACAGAGAAGAAATATCTACCATGAGTTTCATGAGACTTTCTTATACGTATTACAGTGTTCGTGTTTGCTATAGGTACCATGTGACTTTCTTATACGTAATACTGAGAGTGAACAGTGTGAGTGATTCATTATAATCTTTATAATTATATAATATATAAAATAAATATTTAACAAATAGAATTCGTTTAGTATTATCACACAATCTCCTATGAGAATTTCTACGTACAGATGCTCTACTGTACATACATACATTATACAATATATCTTCTCCATAAGCAGACTTCCGAACAACAAAAGTGTAGAGCGATCGCATCGAGAACAACATTTGTTGAGTCGTTTCCGACCCAGGTCCGTGGATCCGGCCTGTGGCTGCTGGACATGTGAACTGGGTCAGCGCGGGGCCGCCGCCGCCGTGCTAGTGCTTCATACAGCTTCCGACACACACAGCGATTCCTCTCGTTTAAAATATTATAAATTGTTATAGCCGGGTTGATACCTACTCTATATCGTGTTTATAAACACGATGTTTTTTTATTATAGTGTTTTTTTGTATATAGATTTCATCGTTTTTGGCTTCTGAATGTTTTTTTGTTGTTTATTTATCATGAATGAAAATTTTAACTCTCAAAAATTTTTCGATTTATTTATTAATAATTGTTTCATTATCAAAACCTTATCATTTATATAGTTTTTATGAAAAATATCAATTGTATTTCGTTTTTAATTAATACATATCTGATAGAGCTAGTTGGGGCCTTTGCAAGGACAGGGGCCTGATGAGGGACAGTGGCATGTTTTGTAAAAGGTAAGTTAGATAATTATCTAGTTGGTTAGTCAATTTTCTGCTGAAGAGCAAAAAAAACTTTCACAAAAACTTAACATATATATCGTTTAGTATTTTTTTTTTAGCTAAAAAATTTTTTCAATGGGACCTCAATTTTAATTTGTGCCTCGGGCCCCAAAATGTGTAGGTACGATGCTTGACATATATATAAACATTTAAAATATTTTGTTGGTTGGTTATCAAAATTACCTTTGATTTTTCTAGTTATTTTATATATTTTTATCAAGAAAAGGGTCTATTCAACTATCAATTATAGGCTAGACTTATTCTATAGTCTTAAAATTTTAAAATTAAAATTAGTTCACTAATTATTATCGCCTCAAGTTGAGACAGGCAATTTTTAACTATCAAAATAGTTGCTTGTGAAACGACTAAAATTTTTTTTTTCATTGTACAGAGAAAGCCTGCAGCTTTATATATGTATTAAGGCTCGAATTTGGTCTTTATATATTATAGAACACCTCTAGTGTTCCCTGTCGATTTTTTTATATTTTAGTTCCATATATTTCATAAGTATCTATTTCCAAAAAAATATTAGAAGTGATCAAACTCAAATTGTCCCTAATCATACCGAACTCATTTTATAAACTATACGATATATAGACGAAAGTTATTTCGACCTATTTTTATAATTTAGACCAAAATGAAATTTGATACTTCTCCTTAAATTCAAATATAATTTACCATAGTCGAAAGAACACGTGTTTAAAATAAACAGGATCCCAACAATTCAATTTAAATCTGGACCAATCCTTCTTATCGAATCTCCATTTAACATATCCAAACGCTAACAGCAGTAGTGTTTTTGAGTTTAAACTAATATTTAAAGACAGATCATCACCAAAGTAAGCAACACGCAGCAGCCTCGACATAAACAGCGGTCTTCAAACTATAGTAGTAGGTGTAATTCTCCACAAAATTCTCCTGAAAATATGAATCGCCTAATAAGTGATGTGTCACCCCTCCCTTTGTCATCCCTGTTAGTCGATGTCAAAACGTGTGAATTAAATTTTAATTCTTTACACATAACTTTTTGTATAGCTCAGATATTAATTCAAGTTACAATTTCACATTGATATGCCACAAAGAAGATAAATCAAAGTTGCCTTTGTAGCTTTTCTTTTAATTTTCGAGAAATATTTTCCATTAGAGGCCTGATCACTTTTTCCCAAATTAGAGGTTAAAAATGAAACACACTTTTTTCATTTTTAAAGTCCGTGTTGTATCGTACAGTTCAAATGACGTAAGTATTGAAAATGGTTATTCATAAGCGCATCTAATAGAAAAAATTAAAGTATGAATTTGTATCGTTAACTGTCAAAAAACATGAAAGATTTGTATTTTGTTTCACTTTTACCTCAGTTGACCCTACTAACTATAAATATTATGAAAGTGTGTCGCATACTTGATACCCTTCATCGAGTGTGTCGCTGTAGAAAAAACATTGAGGATCACTGTATCGACCGATCGACACTCCCTAACTGCCACTAGTACAACCTCTCCTAACGGGCCGGTGTCCCAGATTGGCCAATGATTGACTTCATACTCTTGTCAGTAATATATCATGATGCGGAATCTGTAATTAAATAGATTTTTGCGATTTTAATTCAATGATCTCATCTAAAGAACTAGTTTATAATATGTTTGAATAAATTTGGCTTAAATATTTTCAGTTTGTAATACATATAAGGTGATATAATTTTAGTTGGTAGCGGCTAGAGTTAGCTGTAATGTCAGTTATTAACAGAACAGTTAATTTGATTTTGATATGAGCGCAAAACGGTCGAATTTAAATCAGAGCAGATTTATAAAACAGTTTGCTTGTTGGATAGTCAGTTATGATAAATATGCCTTGATTATTATTCTAGCTACATTAGTCTTGAGTTGACAATTAATATTAAATAAGTAAACCTGTTTAGAATTCATATTTTATATTATAAAGCATTCAAGAATCTTGTGTATGTTATTTATAAACGATTTAATAATCTCAATACAGTAAAACAACGATATAACGAAACCCGATATAACGTTCTTATGATAGGTAAATATTTTTGGTGTATTTTTCGATTTTTTTTTTCATTTAGAACTCAAGAAATAGATAATTTTGTCGATATTAAAACATACATATCTATGTGAAATTCTTTCAGGTATAATTTCAATTATAAAACATATATAATATACATATATTTTAGCTTCGGATTTCAGACTCATAGACAAAACCTGTGAATGGCGCAAACCGAGTCTTTTTTCCATTTGATTAACATAGGAAAAATTACTTTTTTACTTATGCGTTCCCATTTTAATAAAAAAAAAAACTGTTAGAAATGCCTGGCTATAACCAGGTAAGCATACAAAATTGCCTTTGCATTTTGGCTGATTTTTTTTGGAAGACATTCTATGTAACTTTCAACCAATAATATTAGCTTCCAAAAAAATATAGTTTTCGAAAAAAAAAATTTTTTGTGTTCAAATGATTATCCTCACAGACAAAGATGCGTTCCACAGATGAATATTAAAATACTCGCGTGATATGAATTTTAAATTAATTTAATTTTACATACCTAGATGCACCCCCGAGAAAGAAATCCTGCCGGCGCCCATGGTAATTCTAATACTACTTTCCTGTAACCTCTGACAATTTAAGTACAATGATAATAAATTTAAAAGGAGATATGTCTCGTAATCGGAACAAAATACTTAAAATTCAAATATATTTTCCTCACATCTCATAAATGATGTCGTTTTCTTATTCTAAAGTGGCTTTTAAACACTTAGCTGACAATTCACTGTTATAGTGAATAAATACACTCTTAATGTGTCTAAGTTTACACTTGAATTGATGAAATGTTTGTCATAAAGATCTAATGTAACCATTTGTAATTGTGATGGAGGATATAAAATTATCGTGCTGTGTAATCAGACACGTGCAGTCTTATTCTTATTCTCCTTATAATAGTGACTTGAGTCAACTCAAGATTTTCTTTCTAGATAGGTGATTTATTTTTCTCTTATCTATTTAATTTAAACTGTAGCATTTTTGGGTACAGATTTTTATAATTATATGTATATAAATATATTGAACTAGCGTATTGGACCCGGTGTTACCCGGGATATAAATTTTATATGTTATTAAATTTTGTTTTCACTGATCGCTAACTATTTACGCAGTGCACGCGAAGTTACCTCTCTGAAGATTGTTTTTTCTGACCATGAAATTTACACAAATTATACACCTAAAGCTTCCTTGTGAAACATTTTATATTCATTAGTGAAAATCGTAATAAAATCCGTTAAGTAGTTACTGAGAAAATCGTGAACAGACAGACAGACAGACGAGGCGAGGGTATTTGTTGAATACTATGTAGGGTCAACTGGGGTAAAAGTGAAACAAAATACAAATCTTTCATGTTTTTTGACAGTTAACGATACAAATTCATACTTTAATTTTTTTCTACTAGATGCGCTTATGAATAACCATTTTAAATACTTACGTCATTTGAACTGTACGATACAACACGGACTTAAAATGAAAAAAGTGTGTTTCATTTTTAACCTCTAATTTGGGAAAAAGTGAAACGCCTCTAATGGAAAATATTTCTCGAAAAATTAAAAGAAAAACTACAAAGGCAAATTTGATTTATCTTCTTTGTGGCATATCAATGTGAAATTGTAACTTTAATTAATATCTGAGCTATACAGAAAGTTATGTGTAAAGAATTAAAATTTAATTCACACATTTTGACATTGCTTAACAGGGAAATCTGTAGGGGTGACACATCACTTATTAGGCGATTCATATTTTTTGATTTTCCCGCATGTCATTAACACTGACTTTTGTATTATAACTCACAATATAAATTGTGATTTTGAGTTATTTTTTTTATGAAGAAAAAAAGATTTCAAATCAGTCTATTGAATCTATTGTATCGCGAAAGAAAAATATTGAAATTACCATTGCTATGTTTATAAAAATCCAACTAAATATTCCTTTAAGAGATAAAGATCAGGTTAAGGTTTAAAAGGACGAGGGGACAATTTAATGGCGTATTTACATTCCACAAAATTTTCATAGCCTTCATTAACTAAAATTTAATTTTTTTTCATGATTTTTCAAATAAATTGTTGACCAAATGTATTCATAGACGCGATTACAATTTGAGAATGTTTTCGCTTTATTCCTTTTTTTTGTTGCTGACCACTTCAAATACAAGAAAACTACAACATACAATTGCTTTTTTTCTGTCTCTATAAACTAATAAATAGAAACTAAATACCTATTCCTTCAGTAGATCTGTATCTTTCAGTTTAAAAATCTTCATATATAAAATTATCTATTACCAATCAACGATTCATGCTGTTTTATAAAGGCACTATTCCTATACATATCGATGTATGAAATCATTTATATTCAATCAATAATATTTACGAATTTAATCATAAATCCGTCTCTAAGGCCATGGGACTCACACAACGAATTAAGAATCATTAATCAAATGATTTATTGCAACAATAATTTAATTAATTGTATACCAAATACTTTAGTCAGTGTAAAGGACTATATTTCGAAAAGTTTCACACGACACAAATATTTTTTTATATAAAAAAAATATGCTCAATTTAATTAATTATCAAAAACATACACCTTGGGTTCCATAAAGCAAAATTAACCACGATTAGTTAATCAGTTGTTTTCAAACCATAATTAACGTTAATTCTTAACTTAATCTCAATTTGTAAATAAACAATTCACTTTTACCTTATAAAATTTATCATAACTGTTTTTTAAAATTGACGTAATAATGGTTTGAAAACAACTGATTAACTAATCATGATTAATTTGGTTTATGCAACCCAAGGACAATGTTAACTTAATAGTCAATTTTCTTCAGCCTTGTGTAATGCTGCAATTCATTTTGAGCGGCATGCACCTGTGACAAGTTATCCTGGGGGAACAGGAAGAGGTAGTTAATTATCTTAGAAAATAATCAATGTATCTTCTGCACATGTTTTTTGCTCTAATATTTCTTGTAAATATTATATATGATTAAGCTGAGATTAATATAAAGAAGGTACTGGCACCAATCTTGAATATGACGCCAGTAATGGCTATTTTTAAATTAAATGTAGTAAATTAGAAATATTTGTTGATATTTACTTACTACCCTTTCTGAATAATAATCTAAATACATTTAACTGTTTTACAGCGTAATTGATGACAATCGGCTAATAGGTGTCAAAATGGTGGACATTTAAACTAATGATTAGTATAATTTATTTATCGTAGTACTTATCATTTTGTAATCATCAGCAAGTGTCTCATTACTAGTTTTACTTTATCCATTACTGGAGAAAAAACATAAACAAAATAAAAGGCTATAATTTAAAAAAACACTATATTTGCAGACTTTGGTAATTAAATTGATTAAATAAAGAGTTACTTGTTTTATTAGTAACATGAGCTTATGAGAATTTCAAAGTAAACCTTGCTCTTATAGCGGTCATAACTGGTGCCAGTATCTTACTGCATTTTGATAAAATTGTTCGTGTGAAATGTGCCTGTAACGGTCCAACAAGTGAAGATTAATTAATTACAGCGATAGTAAGGAATTTTGTTAGTTATTTTTTGGTTGGTTTTAAATTACCACATGTTATATCGCGTCACACTCTTTTGTTTTGTGGTAAAGTCCAATCAAACATCAAAAATTAATAATAAAAAAACGGTATCAAAGTAATCAACATTTTTATTGTTGTTTTTCTTTTGTTGGTTTTATGTTTTGGTCCCGTTATTTTTTCCATCGTGTGTTATTCTACTTATTTTGTATAATGCAGGCCTGGCCAACCCAAATTGCACCACGGGCCGCAATGACAACCTAAAATTTTCCAAGGGCCGCACATAAATAAGAAATTTGGATATCTGGTTTTGAATTTTTTTTAGAATAAAAAATGTAAAGCTAATTTTCATAATTGATCTCATTCGATCCGGTGAGAAAAATCCTTCAGGAGTGTAGGAGTTATAGGAAAAAAATTACCTACACCAATAAATAGCGAAAAAAAATCTCATTTTTTCTGTCACAAATAAAGGGTTGTAATTTGTTTCATTTGATCCGAGGGGGAAAAATAAGCAAGTGTTTCAAATCATAGTAAACTTAAAAAAATATATTTAACCAACGACAAAATATATCTGTATGGTTTCAAGTATTTAAAATAATAATAAATAATGGTTTTATTTATTCACAAAAATAATTAATTAAACATTATTACAAGAAGTAAAATTATACTACCTACACAATTCCGTCAATTTAAAGCGCCTGTTAAAACATAACTTATGTGAATAAACGACATTCATGCTTATAGAATAATCTATACGAAATCTGATTAAACGCAATCAATACTCAAAATAACACCGGTATTATAAAACTATTAATTATACAAAATTCAGAATAAACTAAATAAATTCTAATTTTAAATTATATTGATTAATTGTTTGGACGTTTAATTACAGCCCTTTAAAAGTTACATCAATAACACCGACGCCCGTAGAGGGCTTATATTATTATTATATATATGATTTTTTTCACTGACTTACTGGACTTTTCGACTCATCTTGAACCTCTGCATATTGAAAAAGCATTATTAAACTTATTAAACAAAGTGCATTATTTTCAATTCACTGTGACAATAATTTTCGTAATTTTTTTATTAAAATTATTTTTAACGTTTTCAGCTACGAATAAGTATTTTAAAAAATCGGTGGTGCTGAAAACTTCTATAATTCGTTGAAAAAAACTATAGAAAAAATGTATTACACACGGTGCCAGTTTTTGAAAAAAATTTAAAGCAGAAATTTTTAAGCTTTTTTTTTTTTAATTTTCACTATCATCATTTTAACCAAAGGTATAACTATATGAATATTACACATTTTTTAATATAAAATTCCCCCCCCCCCCCTCAATTACGGATCAGCTAATATACTTATGATATGATTCTATATACTTATATGATATATATTCTGTAGTGTTTATGTAATAGTCTACCTTTGAATTTGAAAATTTATTCACAAAGTATTGATATAGTAAATGTATTATACCATACCATAACGTTTAAAATATATCATATCATGGGTAAATTTTTTTTAACATCGATAAAAAAACTTTTTATGTTATAAGCGAGTCCTTGAGTTTTGAAAATACTTAAATACAACATAAAAATAAATTAATAAATTAAATTTTTATTGAAAAATCATAATTTTTTTCTAAAATAGTCACACATGAAAACAATTCAACACAATTTTTATAAGAGAACCTCGGGGCCCCAGAGCCTCTAGTTACAGCCCTGCTACAGACACCCAGCATATGTAGCCTCTATGTTTTTTCCTCATAAAAATATTAATATTCCGAAATATGAAAAAATGAAAAATATATAATATTTATTATATCCAGTCTGATAGGGGTTTCTTCACTCCAGTTCATCTCACTCAATATAATATACCGAATCTCCGAAAATATTAGCCTATAGCACTAAATATAAGACAATAAAATGTAATTTACGTATTAACATTCAAATCTACCTTATCAATTGACCAATTCTTTTAAAACAATCAAACTAACATAACTTTTGACAGGTAGCATTTAATAATTTAATTTAAAACAATAATTTATAAGTGTTGTCAAATAATAATGACGCACAATAAAGCAACGAATTAGAAATAGTTAAAATTAACACCATTAAAAATATTATCGAATTTAAATGATTTATAATTATCAAAAATTCTGTATGATACATAGTTTTAGTTATAATGACCTAATGTTACAAATCAATTAGTTAATAATTAGACGCCTTAAATGTATCTAAACTACGCAATAAATATTAATATACAGGGGTGGATTTATTTATTATTATTATTTACTAGCCCATTTATAAATAAAGTACAAGAATATAAAGAAAATATTTCGTTAAAATTCATTTTAAAATATATAAGGTACTGGTACCAGTTATAGCCGCTATAATATTTCTAATTCAGTACATTTAATTAAAAAATAGCCATTACTGGGGTCATATCCAAGACTGGTGCCAGTACCTTACTTTAAATTTAAAACTACGCGAATTATCAAAGTTGGTAGATAATAGACGTTTTTTGGTCACTGATATAATATTTTCATTTGTTATTGATGACTCACAGACAACTATATGGCCAAATAAGGTCATGGATGTTCAATTATCTATAATCTATAATGTTTATTTATACGTTTTATTTTTTAATTAATTAATTTAATTGAAAAAAAAAACTAAATATGGTCATATTACACAATTGTAGATAAATTGTTACCGTTTTTCTTTAATTGATCTTATTAGGTAAATGACAATAAAATCTCTACGTATTAATTACTTAAGGATAATTTTGAAATTTTCGACTGCCCCCCTTATTACGTAATTTATACTACATGCTCCTTTATCTATACAGCATTAATATTTCAGATATTTTTTTATTCATTTTCTTGATAGTTTCGTATGTTTGTTTATTTGTTTGAACTAAGCTCGATAACTACTGAACCGATTTTGATGTGATTTTCATTGTTAGAAAGCCTTAGAAAAGACCCTAGAAAGTATAGGTTAGTTATCATCAAGCTACCAATCAAAAGGCTAAAGTGGTTTGCCCCCCCCCCCCCCCTCCATATGAAGGTCATGACATATGCTCAGGGTAGCCATAGGTATAACAAAAGTATACTACATTTCCTTTGTTATTAAAAGTGCTTGAAATAGGGGTTGATATTATAATTTATTATAATATTATCTACATGACTAATTTATTGTACTAATATTACATATTATTACTATATATTTTAATATCTGTACTATGATATATGATATTACGTATTTTCACCTACACAAAAAAATAATATTTAAACAAGATTGTTTTTGACGTCAAAATCAATTCGCTTGTATCAACGTCAGTGACAGGTCGTATTTTATTTTGATTTATATGTTTTTGGAGTATGTACGTAAACCAATTTTATAACTTGTCAATGTAAATATAATTATTCATATTTTTATGAGAACAAAGATAAAAATTAAGAAAGAAATACAAATAAAATAACACATTTTGTTTCACAAATATTATCAATTTAAAATAACTTCCTCTATCCTTTGGATAGGTATGACGAGGAAACAAATGAATTTACATATATACACACTTCTATAGTTCTTAACTTGTATTGAACTTTTAGATTCTTTATTAATTTATTTGTTATCAACCCCTTTTTACAATTTAATAATTAACCAAAAAGAAATTCCCTTGAGATTTATCATCTTAAAGTCTATGCTTTGATTTTATGACCCTCAGAGGGAGAGGAGGTAATTTTTTTTTCTACATTTCAAAATCTACCAAATATCCAAAGCGAATTATTTTTGGGTTTTGCATAATTTTTTTGTTACCATACGCATGATCTTTAGTTAGAGTTAGCTAGCAACTATTCTATGTTCCAAAAAAACTATATTCTAAATTCAAAAAAATCCATAGAGAATATCATATAATTAATAGCCCATTTGTGTTTGCAAGCTTACAAATTTTATTAATTTCTTTATAAACTGCAAGTAACAATTGTTAAACCCTATTATTAAAGAAAGAAAAAGTAATTATAAAAATCACCTCAACTATGAAAACAATTGGTACTACCTCAATTAATTTACAAATATATCGTACAAGTAGGCGGTGTCATTATATCAATACAATATATACCTACATATATTTACTATATCTTTTATATTACATATTGATATACATATATGATCAATTTATAAAACACATAATTCATATTACTTAAGATTGCGTAAACTTTTTATAAGGTTTCTTAATCCAGACAGTTGTGCCACCACCAATAAGGGTGGACAGTAAATTAAGTTTTGTTTAGCTCGCGAATTGAGACTGAAAGTCAGGCCACTTCGTTGTTAGGTAATTGTTAATCACATTAAATCCAGAAGCCTTGTTTGATAGAACTCGATGTGTTTTTTTTTTTCTAGAAAAAAATATTGATTTATTCAACGTTAGGTGGCGTGATCCTTCAATGTTTTTCTATAAGTAATATATTTTGTTTTCGTTCAAGGAATATGATGTTGTTACAGAATATTATATAAGTTGTGTGCTTAAGGATTTTTTAGTGAAATTGTAGGTGTTCTTTTGATGTTATTTTGTAAATTATTACATAGCTACTAACATTAGTCTAGCATATAATACTTACTGTACTATGGGCTTATCGTTTACAACAGATTCGACAATATTAAGACAAACATTTCTAGGGCGAAGCTTATATAGTTACATTATTTTAAATAAAAACACAAATATACGTCCATTTCATTAATTAATTTTATATCAAGTTTCACATATTTAAAAATTCGGAATGTTAAATATTTATTGCCAAAATATTTACTTTCTTTACAACACTACTTTGGAAATTCATAATTATTAAAAATAAAGTATATAAATATAGACTGGTTTTGGATCATTCCATGTCAAGTGTACCAACACCGTTTACTTCGTAAAAAAATACTAAAGAAATGATGTATGTTATACTAATAACAAAATAACCGAGATATATGTATGTACAATAATTTTTTTTATTATTTGTATCATATGTTTGTAACTAAATCTTAATCAATGAAAATAAAACCTTACATATTTACCATAAAAAAGCTTCATTGTATATAGTAATAATACTTACAAAAAAATCCCCAAGTATGTCATAATTATTAAATTAACCCAAATCTCATATTACTAATTATTACTACACAAAAATGCATAGAGGGTGCTATGATCTTAATAAATGACACATTTACATATAGGGTTTCTTGTCAAAAAAATACGTCTCTTGTATGTCACTACTGACGCAATACCAAATCCTATATTTCCCCTCGCTTTATTATCAACACGATGACCAACTTTTAATAATCAAATTTTGTAGCAAGGTGATTTACTTTGTATAGCCAATCACTTTCAGGGTTATTCTAAAGAAGGTATATTGTAATGATGACCTTTAGTTATTCTTGGGTGTTAAGAAAATGTTGATAAGCAATAATTAAAAAAGGGAAGCATGAATTTTATTTTTTTTAAATTGAAACGTCGAAAAAATACATGATCAAAAAAACTTTTAAAAATAAGTGTTTTGGGATATCACCCCTCCTCTTACACATGATTTTAATTATTTTTAAATGACACTATTCTCTAGCCAGACAACCAACCATCCAAGTTTCATTAATATCGGTTATAACCTTTTTTTCTCATTAAAATAAAATTTCTCGTATCTTATATATGACGAGGAATCAATATAATTATAATTTATAAACAACTCATACACTTTACACATTAATCATTATTGAATAAAAATCATAATTGCTATGAATATCTAAAATATTTTTGTTTTAATATTAAATTCAATTCAAGTAATAATATAAAAATATTGCTTGTTCTGGCTGGGCAATAAGCAATTTTAAAAATTCAAATCAGTCAATAAAAAATTTCGTGTTTTTTTACAGCCAGTAATTTGACAAATTTGTCAAAAAATTATTGCCGAGTGTGCAATATTAGTTTATTCATGAAAATTACATATAATATTGCTGGCAATATAATTAATCTAAATTTGTCTGCTTAATGAAATTAAACTTTCCAAGTATATTTTAATTACAAACATATATTTACCTAAGTATATAATTAACATACGCAACCAAAAATCTTGATTGATACTGTAACATACCTCTCCCTCTCCCCCCCCCCCCCCCAAAAAAAAATTCATTATATCGAGGTTCTATTGTATTGTACAATTATTTCTAAGAATCTAGAAAATTATAAACACTATTTAAATATTTTCTTCGTATTTAACAACTATTTAATTACTCAAATGCACATGACATTACATTAACAATAAGAGAAATTTTAAAATACCTTCTGCACTTAAACTAATTCATAGTTAATGTACGCACAAAGTACTAATTCTATTTCATTAAATAGTTATTAAATATCATTACAAATGTAATAATATAATGCGATTTTAACCACTTCCTTTTCTACCATATACATACATACAGTTGCATACTCAATGTGTATAAAAAATAAATTCCATTGCATTTTTCACCTATTTATATGTGAAAGTTTCTATGACTCTGTATCGATTCACATATATCACTAGAGTTCATTGCCTTTCACAACGCAAGTAGTAAAAACAACACAATCATATGAGTACAATTGTGGTATATATACGTATGTGATTTTTCAGACACCAAAGTAACACTTTAAACGAGGTATCTAATTCTTTTGAATCTGCTCTTTAGAATGTAATTTTGATATCCTGTTCAAAGTGTTTGCAAGTTGATAAATTTCTTTATAATACCTCCAGTGTTATTGAAAATTAGTAGGTACTTTTCAGGTTGCATTTTAAGGAGTTTATTGTTAAAAATAAGACAAAATATTAATTACACATTATTTATTGATCGTTTGTACCTAACTAATAAAAAAAGTATAAACAAAATTTTTTATCATAAATTATATATGTAAATTGGGATTCTTTAGATTTAGACCACTGTTTGAAAAATGTTACCTCATGGTTTGCGCGATTTCTTCGGCGTAGGTCGATCGATCTGAAAAATTCAAAAATATTCTTGTACAGTAATATTTTCTTTATAGTCTGTCGAGCCAAATTTTTTTATTTCGAAAAAATAAGCATTTTATGACATTTTCAAAATAAAAAAAATTTGTTTATAAAAAAAGTTTATTTTTATAATTTTTCTACCCCCAAATTAATCAAATCTTATTTTACATTCTGAATGTTTTACTAACAATAAATAACATTTTATACACAAACAAATATTTTATTCGAGATGTTTATGAAGTTAAAATGCAAATTATACCCAATCCACAAGATTTTTCGATCGACCACTGCGGAAACCATGTTCATCATGTTCCATGAAGGCCAAAGACTGCGCATCGACTAGAACGATGCTGTTATTCGCGCAGATCTGCGCGCAGTGTCTGGATGACTGCGCACAGACGCACTCATGCGTTTAGCCAAGTTCGAGGCTGCAGTTCATTCACACTTTCTTCTGCACGCTGATGAACAGAAATACATACTTGCTTTATAATTTACTAATCAAGAGAATTAGGAACTTGAAATATTTTATAGATATATAAATTATTTATACTAATATTTTAAACATATATTTTTAATTAATGAAACTGTTATTTTTCTTGGGTTAGCTTTTAGAACCATACATAGATTAATAAGTTTAAAATCACGTAGCTACGTACTATTTTTAACAAACATACATATGTATATTATTGTTTAAAATGGCATTTAAATAGCTGCTTATGGAAATAATTTCAGAATATTTTGTACGATATCCTATCGAGCACATTAATAATAGTTAAATCTTTATCCGTAAATCCGTTAGATCAAAATATTTACTGTACTATAATCATAAATAGATAAGGTACTGGCACCAGCCTTAGATATAACCCCAGTAATGGCTATTTCTTAATTAAATGTACTGAATTAGAAATATTTGTTGATATTTGATTACTACCATTTCTTAATATTAATCTATATACATTTAACTGTCTTACAGCATAATTTGATGACAATCGGCCAATAGGTGTCAAAATGGTGGAGATTTAAACAATTATTCGTATAATTTATTTATTAATTATTATATTATCATAGCAACTGCTTTACATTGTTTCAAATTTGACGATTCTTTCTTTTATATCTTTTGTGTCGTAGTACTTATCATTTTGTAATCATTAGCAAGTGTCCATCACTGCGTGCTCATTACTGGTTTTACTTTATCCATTACTGGAGAAAAAACATAAACACGGACGCGGACTTTGATTAAATAAAGAGTTACTTGTTTTATTAGTAACATGAGTTCATGAGAATTACAAAAAATAAGCCCGTTAATCACAAAAACAGTAAACCTTGCCCTTATAGCGGCTAAAACTGGTGCCAGTACCTTATCTTACAAATTCAATAAGGGTAACAAATAAACAAACAGTAATACATTAAAGAACATGGCATATATAATATACATGTTACAAATTCAAATAGGATGTATGTATTTAATTATATATAATTGATATACCGATAAATACTTTCACTTAAAACATTGATACTAGTTCAAGTACAATGTAATTACAAACTAACAGTAATTTAAAAATGCAAAATTTAACCTACACCGTATATATTTCATAATATGATCATTATTTTCTCTAACTGGTTTTGATTTTAAGACTAACATTTCATAAAATGTTAGAATGGTCATTAACATTACATTTAATATATATAATAATGCATGTAGAATAGAATAGAAAAATACTGTATTTAGTAATATAAATTACATTACAGGAAAGTTTGAAGTGTACAATAAATTGTACCTATTACATATTCTCTAATATAATATATGTATGTATTTAAAAAATAATATTAAAGGTAGGTCGGTCTTAGCGAGTCTGGTACCTCAAACTTACCTCCCTCCTACCAACACAATATTACATTAAGTAACATTAATTAAACTATTTGTAGCACCTATAATGGGTTGAAGTTTTTTTATTTGCACCAGAGAATTTAAATTTCTTAATGGCAATAAAGTTTCCGATCTTTTCATAAGAGAAACTATTTGATTACTTTATCGCTTTCAAATTTCAATGCTTGTAATTTGTTCTTAAAAAATTATCATTTTTCTTACTGGAATTGGAGCTTAGTTTTTCACAGTGTGGCCGTCTGTCGCCCCTCCTGGCCTGATACTTTGCGGACGGTAACCCAATTTCTCCCCCCTTCTCTCGCCATAAAGCCGGTACTGATTAGACCTAATTATAAGTATAGATGTGTATTACTATGTCTACCTTATAACTCTGTTTATCTTTTATAATTATTTAATATTAACACCTTGATAATGTGATGCATCCTGTCAATTTTCTATTACCTTTATTCATTTTATCGAATGTGGGGAAATTTGTAGTAGTAAACATGTCCTTAATATGAAATTTCAAATTTAGATGAAAATTTTCACATTTTCAAGTACTGTTTAAATAAATTAACCTTCCCACCCTAATCTAGGACTACACAGGAACAAATTACTTGGTAAAAAAAAAACAATATTTTCTTAATACAAGAATACATACTCTTTTGTTTCTCTTTAAAACAATATTGTCGGACGAAAACAATAAATTCTCTGTTTGTAATAATATTTCAAAAACAAACATTTTTTATGCGTGCACCAGATCAATAAAATGTGCTTATTTTCTTCTTTTTTTGGCGGCCATAATGTAGATAATATTAATAATTCATATTTTTGAAGCTCGGCTATATGTTTAATATTTAAAATACTTCTATATAAATTATTCAATCATACACCTATGTTGAAATTATATTTGTTTGACTTTTGAATATTAAAATATCCTATATACTTAAGTGTGTATGAATGTACATGAACTTATTTAAATTTAAACAACAACATCCCATTCTCAGACACAAAACGAACACCACAAGACTGCGTGGTTTTAGTAAACAAAACGTACTTATTTTTTAATATTCCAGACATGATTTGTACAGTGGTGGACCAAGGAGAGGCGATCAAGGTAATATCCCTTCGATGTTTTATACCAGCCATGAAAAAAACTTTGTAAAAGGATTGATTATGTTGAAACAATTTATCGACATAATTTGGCTAGTGATTTTTTTCTCGAAATATATATAAGGTACTGGGACCAATCTTGGATATGACCCCAGTAATGGCTATTTTTAAATTAAATGTACTGAATTAGAAATATTTGTTAATATTTGATTACTACCATTTCTGAATATATTAATCTATATACATTTAACTGTCTTACAGCGTGATTTGATGACAATCGGCCAATAGGTATCAAAATGGTGGACATTTAAACTAATTATTAGTATAATTTATTTATTAATTATGATTTACATTGTTTTATTAGTAACATGAGTTCATGAGAATTACAAAAATCACAAAAACAGTAAATCTTGCTCTTATAGCGGCCATAACTGGTGCCAGTACCTTATATGTAAGTAAACACTGAAAACCTTACATATTATAAAACGCAATGCCTCACTGTCTATCTGTCTGTCCGTTAGTGCGCTTATTACGCAAGAACCACTTATCCGATTTACGTGTTTTTTTTTATTCATTAATACATATGTTCTTTGCCCAGATTTTAGTATACATTTTGTTACATTAAGTAACATAAGGAATATACAGTGACGATAATAGTAATTCAAGTCGGAAAAAAGTTTGCCGCCAGCGCGCTCTTTTGCAATACGCTGCATAAACTGTTAAATATTGAACAAAATAATGTAGTAAATAATAACTTTTATATTTAAGCGAGCGAAGCCGCTATTTATTAACAAATCTTTTAAAAACGTAACTACCCTAAGCTGGATCCAGTTATAAAAAAGTCTTATTGATTATTTTTTATTACATTCTCCTGCCTCACATCCCTTCATCAAACTATTTACCTACTCCTGAACTATATTGTTATTATTATACTCCCTCTTTCTATAATAATCTGGATCCCCCTCTGAATCGGTGTCCTTTATTTTTTCGAGGAGCACTGCGTAAGTTGTATCCTTTAACCAGACGAGTGTTTATGACCTTCTGTGCGTGTTAGTGTGTGTATGTGTATATGTGTATGAAAGTGTGTGTGTGTGTGTGTGTCACCTTGATCCAGATTGTGCAGAATACAGCCTCGCTCTCAAATCTCGCCAAAGGAGCGCCGGTGACGGGCGAATAAACGGTCATTCACCGCTCATATGCCAACTTTCGGAATTAGAACGTGGCAGAAAAACACTCTTCGAATATGATCTATTTATTTTGTGCGTGGTGCCGCAATTGGTTCAATGATTTATACTACTTTTTACTTGCAATTAGTGCTGTATGGAACTTTAACCATGAGATTATTCTTAATTCGACAGTGGGTAGAGATAAAAAGAATTATTCCTGGCATATATCTGTAGGCTCTGTTCATACAAGATAAATATTTATTTGAATGTGTGAGTCGATTTGTATTAATACAGTAAAAAAGTTTATATTTTTTTAGAATTTTTGACTATTTATTTGTTACTTAATCCACAGTTTCTCCGTTTTCCCAGTAGTATTTATTACTATTAAAAATCTTAAATTGGGTACAATTATACAGTGTATTCCAAGTTGACTAAGACATAGGAAATTTAACATGGGGACAATTAGAAATGTTGTAGTAACCTTTGGTCAAATTTAACGAAGTGTGATTGGTGCATTTTGAAATGCCGCCTCGAAACTATCTGATAAATTTTAAATAATCAATAGTATTTTGTTCTCAACTTTAATTTCAATAATTTAAGCATCCTAAATAAAATTGTAATAATATTTTTTGGCAGATATAAATTTGAAAACAAAATACTAATTACTATTTTATTAAATTTTGTGGCGGCATTTCAAAATGCACCAATCAAACATCGTTAAATTTGACCAAAGGTTACTACAACACTTCTAATTTTCCCCATGTTAAATTTCCTATGTCTTAATCAACTTGGAATATACTGTATAAATAATTTGTGTAGAAGGTGCATATTGCTGATCCTGTCTCACCAACAAGAAAAACGCATAAGGTACGCAAGGATCGCACAAGTCAAGAGTACACAAAATCCAGGAATTATCAATGAAGATCCAGGAAAGTCAATGCGCTCCATAGTAAAAGAACTGCAGATATCGGATGCAACGGTTTGCAATATTATTGTTAAACATATCAGATACAGATCGAATGTTCTTAGAAGAGGCCAGTTTTAGTAAAATATCACCAATTTATCGCACGTACCCTGTACATCCCACAATCAACATTTTGAAATCTACACGGAAATATAAGATATTCGAGAAAACTTCAACTAACATTTTTTGCATAAATTCATTTATTACACAAATTAAAAAAAACTTTCATTTCTTGTTCTTGACTATCGTACAAGAAACATAATAAAATTGATAGTAAATTTTATAAAAAATGAAACAGTATTAATCACTCCTGCACATATGATGGCTATTTATGTGAATGTTACTCATTAATAATGTCTAAGTCAAGTGCTAGTAAAATGAATGTGAATTATCTAAGAAAACAGACAGCTGAATGTCATAAAACACGAAATAAAAAATACGCTGCAATTAACAGCTGTTCGAATTGTTCTGACACGTTATTGTTGATTTGAAAATATACAGGGTATTACAAATAAATGTCGAGATTTTTAAGGGCATAAAATACAGATTAAAAAGATTAGTTAATATGGGTAGGAGTAGTTCCATATTGTTCCATATAACCTCCACCAAAAGTTATTTTGAAAGCGTCATCTGATGTCCCCCTTTAAGCCCTTCAACTTTTGTTTGAAACCTTTTGTTCTATCTTGTTTTATTTTTGAAAAATAACCCTAGAATGGTTCAAATGGAACAACCTGTATATTTCATTTATCGAAGATGTAAATCAGGTATCAATAGAAGAGTTTGTTCACAAACCATGTTTAAAAACTTTTTACTAATAGAGGAACGCTCAACTGATGTTTTGGTGGATTTATATATTAAAAATAATTTAAATATATTAAATTTGAAAAATGTTAGATTTTCTTGAGACTTTAAGTACTGTTCTATGTATTATGTTAAAAATTAGCATTTTATTATGAAAATAATGTGAATATGAAAGCCTAGCTGACTCGAATGACCTTAAAATTTTCGAGGGATGCACATAAATAAAAATAATAAAAATCATATGCAGTAGTAAGGTAAAAAATATACCCCCTATCTCGCATAGAAGCCGTGATATTTATGATTTTGTATAGTAAAAAAATTAAATATTTCGTTCTCTCTCACAGATGAAGGGTTGTATAATTATTTTGTATTATAAAATTTGTTTTAACAATTAAAATTAAATTAAAATTAGTTAAGTTACATAAATAAAGTAATGTTTTAAATATTATTGTAAAGAAACACCCGATACTTAAAAAATATAAAACAAAATTTTTTTCGTATGTGACCGCGGGCCGTAAATTGGCCAGCCCTGCATGCCTTACGCCATAAAAATATAACAGCCAATTTATGTATATTTACTTTTAAATCTTTTCTTAATCAGTATTTCTTAATATTTTTTGTAAGTGATTATAATATCCAAAAAAAAATTGAAAGTCGTTATATATTTTTAACTGTTTTTTAATTAAATTAAAAAAAAGATTATGAAATTCCCGGTTCGAAAACCTCTATTCTTAAATTTCTAATATTTTTTTCAACTTCCGAGAATATAATGACTAAAGTGAAGATAATAAAATGTGGTTGAAATTAATCATAGAAAGGATATATTGTTTCCCATCTCTTGTTTTCTAGAAAGGTATAACAAACATGTATATTAGCACGTTCTTTAATACAACAATACGAGAATTTTTATATATCAACTTTTTTATACAAACATAAATTTCTTCGAATTTTATTTGCTACAAAAAGTATGTTCACCTACATACATGCATTTAAAAAAAATTTCCTTCTAATGATCATACATTTATTTTATTGTATATCCTTTCAGGTCAAAGGTGGGCCAAAAATTATTTTTGTAGTAAAGGAGTAGTGACATTCTTCGCCCCTTATCTTAAAAACTGATCCTTGTCATAAGTCATGTATGAAAAATTTTTCCGAACTCCAAATCTTATGGATGATCAATCTTAGCGTTTATGGAACATATAAACATTTTTAATTTTTGCACCAATTAAATTTAAGTTCAAGTCAAGTGACTGACTCATCAACGCCCAGCCCAAACCCTAGATCTAGTAACTAACTTATACATACCTACATTTTATAAAGGTGAATTTCAAGCAAAATATTCTATTATTAAAATAAAAATAGACCTGTGTTACGATTCAACCTTAAAAGAAGTTAAAAAGAAACTAAAAGTACAGAATATAAATGATAATAAAAATAAATACAACGCGAGCGAAGCCGCGGGTGGGCTGCTAGTTACATATAAAAGTTACAAATCTCAAAAAACATATCTACATAAATAATTAAATTCAAAATTTTGACATTGATACTTACCTAAATCTAGCACAAGAATTAACATTCATATTATTATAATATTTATGTACCAAAATAAACCAACAATAAATAGCATAGACCAGTTAGTATGTAAACTTATAATATGTAGATACCCATTAGTTATAACCTTGATATGTTTAAACACCGAAATTATCTTGAGCGAACTCTGATTTCGTCTAACAATTAGAACGTGGTATCAATTATCTTAATTAAAACTTAATTTTAAGGTATGATTACTTTTCTTTACAGTATTTAGCTTCAAATTAAATTTCAGACTTTAAATTATTACTTAATAGTATATAAAAAATATCGAGTTTACAGTTCCGCAATGATCCTTGAATCATTCTAGTCTCTTCGTGTAACTTATGTCTTCTTAGTTATGATTCTTCGACTTAAAATATATAAGGTTCTGGCACCAATCTTAGATATGACCCCAGTAATGGCTATGTTTTAATTAATTTGATTACTACCATTTCTGAATATTAATCTATATACATTTAACTGTCTTACAAAATGGTGGACATTTAAACTAATTATTCGTATAATTAATTTATTAATAATTATATTATCATAGCAACTACTTTACATTGTTTCAAAGACGATTCTTTCTTTTATAACGTTTGTGTCGTAGTACTTATCATTTTGTAATCATTACTTCATCCAATACTGGAGAAAAAACATAAACAAAATAAAAGGCTATAATTTAAAAAACAAACTATATTTGCGGTCTTTGGTAATTAAATTAATTAAATAAAGAGTTCCTTGTTTTATTAGTAACATAAGTTCATGAGAATTGCAAAAAGAAGCCCGTCAATCACAAAAACAGTAAACTTTGTTGTTATAGCGGCCATAACTGGTGTCAGTACCTTACATGTCTTACAACAATTTTAAAAATTTGGCTGGATACCTATAACAACAGTGTTAAATAACAATGATGGTACCCCCCCCCCCCTCAATGCGGGTAAAAAAGACATTGATACAAAAATTTTACTTGCAACTTAACACATACCTATTATATTATCCATAATGAATTGTAATTGAAAATATTTCAACGTTAATAATATTTCACATAAAAACTTACCCGATACACAATGTAGGTTATCAGGTACTGTATATCTCTATAACAGGTGTACATAAATTCCAGTATTTTAAAACAATACAAAATAAATTAAATATCTGCATACATGTGTTATTTTAATGCCTATAAACAACAGTCCCGTCTTAATGGCTGTATGCATTTTATTATTTTTTTTGTGATGACTATAATATACACAAAATGATTCGTGTAGGTATATAAATACATTTATGAACATAACAAAAAATACATAAAAAATTATATGTTTTAGTTTTATTGACTTTAAATAAATACCCAAATATCTCAAATTAATTCATTCAAAAAAATAAATAAAAAAAAATAATGCTCCATAATATGTAGATATATACATTAACAAAAATATTTTTTCAAGGATAAAATTAACGTAAAAATGTAAGTACCTACACGAAAAGAAATTTCTACTAAAAATCACCGTGCTTCAGTGGAGTAGTAACGGTGGGGGGGGGGCACCCCTCGAAATATTCAATGTTCTAAAAAAACATATGTTTTGAGAAAACGGAAGTTCAAAATACCTTCAAAAATTTAACTCATATGTATTTATCCCCCCCTCCTCCCCCCCCCCCCCGAAAAGTTTTCCTACTACGCCATTGCCGTGCTTATCCTATAATCGGGGTGCGAACGACCATTCCCTGTCAATTTTATTATAAATATCTATGCAATTGATTTTTGTTCCAGAATTTTTACTAAACAGCACGGTAAATTACAGTTCAATTTTACTGTGCTGCATCACTTAATTTTTTTCATGCTATATACTGTAACTTTATAGTTTAGCTGTTTTTAGATTTTTTACCGTGCTGTCAATATACTTTTGTGGTTTTATTTTCATAAGCTACGTTGGTAAAACTGTGCCCTTTTGGAAGTAACTTTTACTGGGAATCTGGGAAGTTGGCAGTTATTTGAAATATATATTTGTTGCATTTGTGTTGAACGTTATGATGACGTGTTACGAAGAGTTGTTTTCTATTTTAAATACATTTTTTTGTGTTATTGTAATTTTGAATTATAATATAGTAAACATAAACAGATGACAACATGCACTAAAAATAACCTCTTTGCCAATTCATTGAACTAAAAATAATAAGATGTTTGTTGTTCTCCAAAAATGAACAACCCTCGATTTATATTCGCAGCCCAACATTTCGTCATTCTTTATACTTATTTATAAATTTTAGTATTATTATACAAAATAGATTTTATAAAAGCCCCAACAATGTTTACTTTAGATAGTTTCAGGAAATATATGATTTTCAATAACGTACCTTTTAATTAGGCATTAGACTTTTTACCCTTTACTATCGAGGTCAACATGAGATCAATGAAAATCTATATCTTATGTTATATCATTTTTTTTTTTAATTTTAATGCAATTATGTAATTAGATTTAAAATTCATTATACTTTCCAAAAGATATAATCAAAACTATAATAATTTGTCATACATAAAAAATAGATAAAACAGGTCACAGCTCTCTTTATTTTATCTCAATTAGTACAGTAAAAAAATTGACGAATTTTCACATATTTATATTATGTTATGTATAGGTATAAAACTATTTCTATGCCAATTTTCGTTGATAAGAGATTTTTTTTAAATTCTTAATGTACTGTATGTAGTAGGCTGTTTTTTAGCAATCAAGAATATTAGTGCTGCAACTCAAACCTTAAGAGAGTAACCGGCAAGATCGAGATAACTCTTTCTGTCCCATAATAATCGAAAGTACAATACTTTGAACAAAAATTACCCGAAATTAAATATGTTAAACTAAAATAATTATATATTTAATAACAAATAAATAAATAAATAGTACCTATTTATCTTCTTCCATAATGTGCTATTTACGAGCACACCCTGTACAGTCTTTTGATTATATCATTCATATATTGTTTTTAAAATCTGATTGTGAGTATAGCATACTGATTTCAGCTTCGAAATTTTTTTAAAACGATATTTCCATTTAAACATTCCATATTGACCCCTTGTCGCCCTTTAAAAAATATACAAAAGTATGATTTTGAAAATTATTTAAGTTTTAAATGTGGTGTTTGTTACTTTTTAGCAAAAAAAATTAAATCTGTAAAAAAATTAGAAAATATTAAAGGAATGTTATTCATAATTCAAAGTAATATAAAATTTGTTTTTTATTGTATACAAAACATGTCATATAACAAATGTACAAATACAATATTGTTCTCTTTACATTTAACTGGAAACAAAATGTATAACAAAACTTAAATAAGTAAATTTATATATTATTTTGAAATACACAAAGTACCATGAATAAAAAATCTTAATTTTTGTAAATTACAATTTCGATGTTTATGTTAAATTGCAACTACATCAAGCCAAAAGAATGAAATATTGCTTCTTCCAATTATATATGATATAAATAATATTTTTATTATACATGTTTAAATTATACTATTCCTCGAAATAATAATTATTTGATAAAATTATTATGAAAAGAAATATTACATATATGAAATAAATAATAAATAAGTTATACAGATTTCCAAAATATTCTGAATACATTTTCTGTAAACAGTACAATTATTGCATATCTTAAATAAATTTTATCCATCAGTCATTTTTACTATTATTTACATTTAAGTATAATTTATATAAACTAATATGGACGTACAAACATAAATTTTAATTATCATTTACAATGCAATTTAAGTTTCTGATTTTTGCTTAAGTTGAAACTGATTATAAATTAATTAAACATACATACATATGTTATTTGTCTGAAAAGTTAATATGATATAAATATTCAAATGATTTATTTGAAATAAATATTAGATAAATGGAATGTCACTTATATGTATAAATAAATTATTCGTTTCTAACATAATTAATTATTGCAAAATATCTTATAAATATTATATACTTTTGCAGCAATCAATTTGGTAGAATAAATTATTGTTAACCAAAACTAAACCAAGTTTAAATGAAGAGTATATTCTGATTAATAAAGTAATCAAAACAACGCATACAAAATTACAAAAAGTGAAAGTGTCCAAGCATATATTTATTTAAAGTCGGTCTGATTTTGGTTTAGGACGGATAACACATCACTAGCGGTTTGAGTAACCACTTAAAGTACTTAAATTTATAAAACTATACAACACAGCCACTGTTCGGAGGAAAAGTTAGACGGCAGCATTAGCGATTCTGTAACGGAAGCCCTTGGAGCCGTCCGGGCCTTGGGGCATCCTGACAACGTTGTCCGGCAGATGGAAGGCCAAGCTGTTACTGCGTGAGCGAGCCGCATCTGAATCGTAACTAGATGCGGTAGAGACACGTCGCGACGCCAACGAGCTGCTGTACTCAGACCCGGACATGCTGCATGCCGAGAACCGACGCGACAGGTACATGTCTGAACCGGAGTCACGGCTGCTGGCCGACAAGCGCCGGTGATACATACTGTTGCAGTATCCGGACGAGTCGGAGCTTACAGACGCGGCGGACAATCTTCTCTGCAACCACAGATTAGGTTCGAGAGACCTCGGAGGCAAATGGGCCGACTTGCCACGTCTTAAACGTAGACGTGGGTCATTCTCGGCCTCGGAACCGCTGGCACACGATGAGGAGTATTCCGACTCCATCAAACGGTTCACGGTAGTCTTCTTGCTTTGTGAAATGCGCTTTTTCCGCTCCGGATTTGGCACACAGTTCAGCTCGTATACTTTCATGTCGGTGTAAGTCTCCATGAGTTTCATGGCCATCCTGGCCGAAGCCGAATCCGTGAACTCCACCAGAGCGCATACTTGACCGGCCAGTGTCGGGTTCTTATTTATGAACTGGCGCACATCGGCCGGCGCGGGGTTTCCAGGTCGGAGCACGCGAATCAGAGCGATCTCTCCGCACGAGGAGAATATTTCAGCCACGTTTTCTATCGTCGGCTTCTCGATCGGCATGTAAGTAGCGACCACGGTGCGCGATGGCGCTGTTTGATCGTACGGCGGCAACGGTTCCGTGCGCCGCAACTTGGTGCCAGCCTCATTGATTTCCAGCTTCTTGGAGCGCAACAGAGCGCTCGCCACGACACGCCAATCTTTCGTCAAATGTTTGACACGTTTGAAACTTGATATCAGTTTTAAGGACACGTAGCCCTCCTTATTCCTTTTGACGTGTTTTAAAAGAAACGCGTCTTTTGTGATATTTACATCTGAGAAATAGAATTCAACTTGAGCAACAATTTTCTCGGCAAGTTCTTCTGAGGGCGGGTTGAAGGGCGGCTCCCTAACGGGCGCCGTTACCTCGCAACCTGAGTCCTTGCCTTCCGCAGATCCGGCGTCCGAGCCGCTGTCGGAAAGATCGCCGCAATGCGCCGGGCTGGACGCACGTCTCCGCGGTGACGCCGGTGTCGGCGTCTGATCGAACGACAACGACACATCACTGTCTATGGACGAGATACTATCACGGGTGTCAGAGTGCTTCATGAGCGGCGGTGAGAACGAGAGCGAGTCTGACTCGCTGGGGTCCTCGGGCAGCCGCGTAAGCACTTCCACATTGTTGTCGCACATTGTTGCACCACACGCGCACGCAAGTAGAACGGTAAAGTTAGTGGGTCAGTGTGACTTGGAGTATGTGTTGGTTAGTGCCACTGCCTGTGTGTACGACCTAGCCACTATACTACTGAACGCGCCGCGGTTTGCACCTCGCTTATAGCTTGCCGGTTCCCCTCCTTCCCCGTCCGTGCTCGCGAAACGTTAATGAGATGATCCCCGCCGCCGCTGCTAGCATTGAACGCATGCACTTTACCGGGTGCAGGGTTGAACATGCATCGGCCCTGATATTTACCTTCGCCCCCTCCTACCGTCGCACACTCACGATGTTTCCTGATAGATCAGGAAGTAACTAACAGATCCAGTCACAAATCTAAGTGTCTTGTAATACTACCACGCTTTTGTTTTCCACAAGTAAACAAACGAATGTTGTGGCACTTCAAGGAAATAAAAATGACAAATACCGTAATTATTAAAGCAGATATAATACATTTTAAATAAGATTTTAATATGTAATATTAGGAATTATATATATAGAATATTAAAATTTTACGTACAGTACATATAGGTTAAATTAATTTTTATTTTTACTGTGTTCATGAATTAATATAATTATACAAATCCAAGGTCTTTAATGCAAAATATATTTATGCAATCAAAATTTGTAACGCTATTTAGATTACAATATGCAATATAACACATATACTACGTACGTACTTATACAATGAAACATTGATATTTGTCATAGATACATATTGTAATACTAACAGTGCTTCATCGTGCTAAATTCACCAAATTTAGTTAATTATAATTATTAAATAATATTAATAAACACCGATAAAGTATTCAAATGAACTGCCTGCTATTGGTTAACTATTTAATTTTAATCCAATATTATTTTAAAATATTAATTCGAAATTTTTCATAATACGCGCCTACTTATTTTTTTCGTATATTTTTAATTTTTTGACAATTTCAATGTAACACTTAATTTTTCTGCTAAACAAACGTCATAAAACAAAAGACGATTTTATAAATAAAATTGAGATAAATCTTTGTAAGGAAATATTTTACAACTAGCATTGTGTTGTAGTGACCTATATTATAGGAAATTGAATATAACATGTGTCGTTCTTGAGATATCTTGAAAAAATAAATATTTTGGGATGTCACCCCTCTCCTTACACACGATTTTAAAATGGGATCGTCCTCAAGCTAGACTCAATCATCCAACCAAGTTTCATTAATATCGGTTCAGTGGTTCATGAGTTATTCGTATGACAAGGATTCGGAGTACAGACACACAGATAGACAGACAAACACAGAATAAAAAGTGTTTGTCTTAACCTGAAATGGAAAGATCAAGTTACAATTCTTTCTCATTTTAAAACGATCACAAAACTTCTCGTATCTTCGAGAATCTTCAGACTATATTAATTAATAATAATAATATAATTAATTAAAAGTTTAATTATATTTTATTTATTTAAATTTGTGTACTCACCATCTAGCTATATATATATATATTATTTATTTATTATAATACTCTCTTGTATTCATCATCTGTATAATTTATTTATTTATTTACATATAAATACAATTAAATAGTATTATGTTTTAATTGCATAAAAAAACTAAAGTAAGTCAGGACAATCAACGAACGGCATACGTTTTATGTATATACCTATTATGTTAATGTTAGTATATCGACTTTAATTTATATTAAGCAATCTGGTATCAAGATTAAAACTTGATATTATCAAGAATTTGTTCACATGCAAATCCTTTTTGCAAAGTACTGATTCGTGTTATGTTGACGATTTTTTTTTAATCCATAGACAACTATGACCACCACATCTTATCGAGGGCAGAATTTTGACGTGCGTCTTCCTGTTAAGAAATATAAAAAAATATCTGCTTTGGAGCCACGGGACTTTCTTATACGTAATCCTAACAGTGAACAGTGTAAGTAATTCTTATTTTATTAAAATTAAACCATGTTTCTAACAAACTAATAAAAGATAGAATAAAATAAATGGGACATAAACTATAGATTATGAACCATTTTAATTATAATTTAAAAAAAAAAATTTCGAAAAAATGAATAAGATATAAATTTTAGATAATAATATTACCTACAATTTTTAACTAGACCATTTTTCTCTAATTCGCACTGTAATTCGAAGTAATTCGAAACATTCAAAAATCGACGTGTGTAAACATCCGTATCCGGTTGAAAGATCATTTTCAAAAATAGGAGGTTTTCTTTCCAGACAAAAATTATTTTTTTAAATATACAATTTCACCCTTCTACGATTTGTCGTATTTGAGTTACAGCGTTTACAGACAGTCAGAATGGATTCAGGGAAGGTCAAAACGGATAAGTCCATCAAAATCTGGATTTCAAAAAAAATCGGCTTCACAATACTTACTATATGTATTTTTCATATACACATGGGTATATGAAAGTAAAAATTTTGACGATGAACAAAAAAAAGTTTTCTAGCTTATACCACATCGCACTGGGCACCCATTAGCCCCGATCCTCCAGGCTAAAGCCCTGTCAGTCCCCCTAACTTGCGAAAAAAAATCATGTTATTGATATCAATAAATTTTAACTAATTTGTTTAAATATGTATTTCAGAGAAAGCAAAAAAATGTGAGACTTATTTGTTCATTGTACGGTAAAATGTAAAAAATTAATTTAAAAAAAAAATTAATATTAATTATCATATTATATCAATAGTAAAAATATTAATTATTTGAATATTATAAATCACGTAAAGGTCTAATTATGCTAGTTCAATGAAGAGGGGCAAAGAGGTGTATGGCTTGATGAAAGTACTGCTTATTTTTTTTATTTAATGTAATTACGAATGTAATAATAATTTTCTAATAGAAATATTCAATACTTGAACGCTATTAAGTGATAGTTGTTAGTTTTGCATACATGCACGCACATTTGATAATTGCAAAACTAAAAAACATACATACATATGTACAATAATGTAGATATTTTATTTTATACATTAATATACACGTAGATATCAAGTTATCGGCATTTTTTTATTGCGCATTTTTATAGACAATTAGTATGTAATATATATTTTTTATCTTCTCTATATGACTATATATGTTTTATAAATGATAAAACAATGTAGAAAATGTAATAGTCTCTAATGTACATACATAAGTAAAAATCTCAGGAACTGTTTTAGTTTTTTATTGACCGGGTAAGAATTTTATAACAATGGCGGGGAGGAGGAAATCCCTACGATACGTCCCCAATCTTCAAATCGGAAATTTATTCTTTATATATTACTAGCTATTCCTACGGCTTCGCTACTACATATTCAATATTTAACGCTTTAAGCAGTGTATTGCAAAAGAACACACTGGCAAACTTTTATCCGACTTGATTTATTATTATCTCCACTGCTTATTCCTTATGTTACCTAGTGTAACAAAATATAAACTAAACCCTGGGCTCTTACAACGTGATTTGATGACAATCGGCCAATATTAGTATAATTTATTTATTAATTATTATATTATCATAGCAACTGCTTTACATTGTTTCAAATTTGACGATTATTTCTTTTATATCTTTTGTGTCGTAGTACTTATCATTTTATAATCATTAGCAAGTGTCCATCACTGCGTGCTCATTACTGGTTTTACCTTTGCCATTACTGGAGAAAAAACATGAACAAAATAAAAGACTATAATTTAAAACAAAACTACATTTGCGGACTTTGGTAATTAAATTGATTAAATAAAGAGTTACTTGTTTTATTAGTAACATGAGTTCATGATAATTACATAAACAAGCCCATTAATCCAAAAAAACGAAAACTTGCTCTTAAGCGGCCATAACTGGTCCCTTTACCTTATAATGTTTTTTTGTAAAAATCATACAATAATAAACAAATAAACCTATATGTAAACATATAAAATAAGTAAAATTCAATTCCAATCTATTCATTATTTAAAGGTTATCTAAAAGAGACCTTTCAGGTAAGTATTAAAAGACAAATTTATTATTATTAAAAAAAATCATACAATATCATATGTACGTAGGTATTGTATGTTATTTTACCAATTAAGTGAAAATAGTAATGAATTCACAGTTCGTTATGCACCACGGTCTTGAACTTGAACCAAGGATTTCTCTTTTGAATCGTTTTGCACACATTGAAAATCACCAGCGTTACATTACGTTTACTCTGTTCCGAGAAGAGAGATATTTGAAATTAGTCAGTTACTTGCAAATTAATATATATAAGAAATAAGACGGTTTATCTTATTATCTCATTGTAACAAAGGTAATTGTTAATTTTTATTACGTTTTGCACAAACAATCATAATGAAGAAACTATATTGTTTTTCTTTATAATAATAGTCATTAACTTCTTATTAGGAAGTTATTGTAATCGGTTCAAAAATCAAAATAAAAAAATTCAACATATTTTTATGTTTCAAGGTCACTATAGTATATTTACACTATTTTCAGAAAAATGTATGTGTGTGTATATATGTCATTATTTACGTGCACGAAATCTTGCAAATAAAAAATACTATTGACTTCGCGGAGTGCCAATCGAATCGTCTTGACGTGAATATGATCTGAAAGAAAGGATTTTTCGAAATCAACCCCTACGTGGACAAAAATGGTAGTAAAAGTTTTTTATACGTGCCGAAACAGCCATTGAAGGGGTGAAAATTTTAATTTTAAATACTAATAAATACATTTACTAATTCATATTGCAATTGGAAACAAACGCAATTAAATTCAAAATGTCAGATTATTATTCATAATACAAAGGTTAGTTTTATTTCTAACAAACCCCATTAAAATTGTTTATATATAGGTACACATTAAAAAAATAATTCACATAAACTATATGGAAACAATAAATAATCAGTATTTATAGTCATACCATTTTGATAAGTTGGTTGTGTGAACCTCAAGGGTCAAACCCACGGCTTGTTACTTTTTGATTTTATTTGGTCAATTATCCGCCGAGTAATTCTGACGAAGCTGAATTGCTTTTCTAAAACCTGAATGTTAATAACGTTTGTTATTAATATTAATAATTAAGAGATCTTTGAAATAAATTAACCCTATTAAAAAAATTATACTGAAACCAAACCCTCCAAAACTTTTGGGAATTTTTCGGGTCTAATACAAACGCAGGAGATTGCCTCAAAACCTAAATTTTTTATATAGCGAGCAATTTTCCGAACTGAGCACAATGTCTTCGAGTTAACATCGTTGGTTCTTCGGCGAGACTTCTACTACTTGGACTATATTTTTATCTGAACGAACTACTCATGGTCGACCACATCGCCTGGCTTTATCTACAATTACAGTTTTACTTAACAGTCACCCAATAGAGTAACCCCATATGCAAGATTTAATTCTAAACTCTCTGCGTCTTCTAAATGAGTCGATTTTTTTAAATAAGTTTTTGGAAGTCCATAAAAAACTTTAATATATCTGTAACATATTTAAATATATTATAATTAATATAAATTATAGCATTGTATTTATTATATATTATAATAAATTTCATGTTATAATTTATAACATACGTTAACTATTTTTTTTTAATTTAACCTTCAAAAAACATTCGATAAGAATTTAATTTATTTTAAAAAAAACCTTATGTAAAAATAAAGCAATTAAACGTAAGTTCTTTAACATGTATTCTCTGAAACATCCATACAGTGCTTGTATTAACGTATGTATTCTGTATGTATAACATTCGCCCCTGAGATTTGTTCCAAGAAAAAATTAAAACTGATTTTAACACCCACATAATTTCTATCACGTTTTACAAAAAACATCTAATCTAAATAATATCTCAATTATTCGATTATCTATTAACTATTTTTTTTAATTTTGTTGGTTCATTAAAATAAGGTACTGGCACCAATTATGGCCGCTATAAGATCAAGGTTTACTGTTTTTGTGATTGACGAACTTCTTTTTTGTACTTTTAATGAACTCATGTTACTAATAAAACAAGTAACTCTTTATTTAATCAATTTAATTACCAAAGTCTGCAAATATAGTTATTTTTTTAAATTATAGCCTTTTATTTTATTTATGTTTTTCTCCAGCAAAGGATAAAGTAAAACCAGTAATGAACACGCAGTGATGGACACTTGCAAATGATTACAAAATGATTAGTACTACGACACAAATTATATAAAAGAAAGAATCGTCAAATTTGAAACAATGTAAAGCAGTTGTTATGATAATATAAGAATTAATAAATAAATTATACTAATAATTAGTTTAAAAGTCCACCATTTTGACACCTATTGGTCGATTGTCATCAAATCACGCTGTAAGACAGTTAAATGTATATAGATTAATATTCAGAAATGGTAGTAATCAAATATCGACAAATATTTCTAATTCAGTACATTTAATTTAAAAATAGCAATTACTGTGGTCATATCCAAGACTGGTGTCAGTACCTTATACATATGTAGGTAATACTAAAAATAATAGCTTTAAAATAATTTCAATATTTTATAAAAGAAGGTAACAAGTACTTTAACTGGTTTAATAATTTATTTATAAGATATAAATAAATAAAAACATTGTCTGTATCATTGTTCAAGGTAAAAAAACATACGTAGAAGGTTACTTGTTCGAATCTTCATCTGTATTATTATACATTTTTAAGATTCAACTTCACGCTTATCGATAAATTAAAGTTATTAAATTAATGAAAAATATAACTTTTAATATAAATAGTTTCTCCAAGGTTATTAAGCCAAGAGATAAATAATAGTTCTTAATCTGTTTCCGGTTACAAAGACACAATAACAATTAATTGATTATTATTCTAATGACTTAATCACGTGTTTATATTCATAGCTACTTACTAATGAAACAAATTATAATTTTTTATATTTATAAAGAAATGACTATTTTCAAGCACTTTCAAGCGGGGTATCAAAATTATATGACAGTTTCATAACGTGGATTGACAGTTTCTGGCATGCGCAGTGAATAGAAAACAACAGTATTAAAATAGTGGTGATATATGTATATAAAAAATATCTTATACAGTCAGAATAACCAACTATATTTTAGTAAATTGAAGTTTTAAATTTCAAAATGAATCCATAGAGAATATCACATAATTAATAACTAATACCCTGTTCGAAGTGCTTGCAAGATCGCAAATTTTGGTCAATTTTTTTATTATACTTTATATAATATATTTTTTATAATAACTTCTCAAGGGTTGTATTTTCATGTTATTTTTTTTATAACCAGTCAAACCTTAACTGCGCAATCTTAGGGCACTATAATATATTTAAACTGTGGCCATGTAGACGCCCGTTCTGCTCTCTTGCAAGCAATGCATTTTCCGTTAAAAGAAGCTAGAACGTATCTGTATGGTAACATATAACAGCAATACTAGAAACAACGAAAAATAACCAGGATAGTTGATCACTTAATTAACATATTCATACGCTTAGGCCCAGATATTGGAAGGGGGACTAGGAGGGCCTCGAAAATTTTAAAGATAATACGAAATATCTTAGAAATTTCCTTACGCTCGCGAAACGGAAGAGTATGGGGCCCCAGATATGTTTTTTGGCCCGGGCCCCATTGAAGTTTTCTCAGGGTCTGCATACGCTAGTATAGTTTCTTAATAAATTCATTTTTATTTTTTAAATCAATTGAATACAAATGTTTATATATAATATTATTAAGGACAAACGAAAAAATTAAGTAGCAGTGACACAATTATTTTTTACTGATATATAATACGTAAATTTTATTGCTAAACAACTATAGGACTTGTTCCTAGAATTTTAAAGGAAGTACAAAGTAATAAAAAATCAAGGTAATTTATAATTGATAGATATACCTACAAGCTTATGCAAATAAAAATAAACGTATTATTGTAAACAACAATATGTAGCATTTAAAATGAATTATTTATTCTTAGAACTTCATTGATAAAAAGTCCCGTTTATATAAAAAAAAACTAGGGCACTATTGCAAATACTTATTTTCAAGGTTGTTTTTTCTTTAATTCAATGAATTTTCTCTGTTTGTTTTTTGATAATTTACAAACCGCATTTTTTTTGTTTTTAAACGCCTACTATTCTTTGAGATTCATTTATTTCTTTCAAGTAATTTAATTATTTATTTTATTTTAACGAAGTTTAAAAATAATAAGCTATTGTATTCATAGTTTTTTAAATGCTATTTTATTGTGTAATTTTTAAGAACTAAAACTTTCTGGATTCTAAATGTGTGTCTTTTTGAAATTATACTTTTTTTTTATTCGAATAAACTTGGGGGAACCAAATGAGGGAGATGAAACTGTCTTTGAAAATACATGACGCTCTCACTCCCTCAGTGGCTTAAACAACCGTATGCTGGTCTCTGTCAGATTCGCTCGAAGTGTGTTATATTTTTGATGATATATGCAACGTTTACACGGGTTATTATTTCATGTTATACGTTTACACTAGCATTACATTTAGGATTTTGTTAGATATTATATTTATGTTAATGAATTTTGAAGTGATTATTAATTTCTTTCGTTATTATTAGAAATATTAATTTGAAAAATATATTATTTAATTATGGCGAAATAAATATTTCCATCTTTTAAACATATTTTTTCCGAAACTAATATTTTAATATTTTATTTCAAGTTAATTTTTCGTAGTTGTTTTTCACTAACGCCAAAGAAATATAAAGTCTCGGTCCGGTCTCGTGATTGGACTAGGACCGGCACGATATTCTGGATCGACCCTTAGAATTACGAAACGGACGCCCGGAACATATCCAAGCGAACACATTTTAAAACATAATATTTGTTCAGCTTAAGTGGTTAAGTGGTTAATACATGAATACATTTTATAGAAAATTATTATATTACTTGATACATCACTTTATTGAGGTTTACCATTCAAATAGAAAGCAAATATATTTTATTAAAAATGGAGATCACTATTCATAATTCAATGGACTGACAGTTAACGACACAAATCCTTGTAATAGTTTGGTTTGATAAAACAAAATAATGAATCATTACAGTTTGCAATAAACGGTTTGAATTATAAGTAAATGTGACCTTAAATAAAATATACATACTTACAAACATACATACATAGGTACTACTTACAAATGTATAGTCATAAAGAACAATCATGTTATGTTAGTATAAGTATTTAATATTTATTAAATATAGTTCTACAAAAATTTAATACCAATTTATTATGTATTTAAGTACATTGTACTACATACTATATACATATATAAAATAAAATGTGATAGATATATATAGTATAATATAAAATAAATACTACTACAGAGAGCTCTTTCTTAAATTACTAACGCACAGGAGTTAATATTTCATCCTCTATCACGTATGGAGGGTTGTAATTGTTGTTTTAGCTGACCCGGCAAACGTTCTGCCCAAAAGTAATTTGTTTAAAAAGCAGACCATAAATGCACATTTCTTAAATATCTCGACTCCAGCACCTACCGGGTCAAAAAAAACTTATCGGAACAACAAACGAACATATGGTGTAAATATGGCTTCGATACGTCCAGTGGTTTAAGTCTGATGAGATCACATACATATCGCACCAACGTTATTATATAATCTATGTATTAAGATTGAGATTAAAAATTGCATTCACCCAAATCTCAAGTATGTCCAACACAGTACCCCTTGTATTATGGCCACCCCATCTAATATGATCGGTTCATCAGCAACTTCCCAATTCACACTGCACCCCTGACAAAGAGCTATTAATCTTTTATTTTTTATTACTTAAGACCTATTTTTTTATCCCTATACACCACTAAGGTTAGAATTCATAAGAATATAACTATCATATGTTATTAATTTTTAATTCATCAATATTAGGTAACTAAATACATATTATTTGTATTTCCCGCCGTAAGAAGTTAAAAGTAACTCGATGCTTACATAACTTGTAAAACCGGGAAGTCGTAAAGTGAAAAACGCCTGTATTTCCCGTTCAGTAAATATAAAATATATTGTATAAACTTTTTTATTATTGGGTTTTATTCCGCGTTGTACTTTAATAATGTCACTTGACGTTTCTACCTACATCTCGTGATCTTCTTCAGAAGTGAAGTGTCGAGTTCAGAAGGTGTAGCTGCTTAAATAAGCGTTGACATTTGCTAGAATAATGTCCGGTATCACAAAGGACCTAACAAATTTGTTAGCTAACAAGCACTTTCAACTGAGATATCAAACTTATATGACAGTTCTTTTGGAGTTTGTTGATGACTTTGACAAGTTTCGCGCACGCGTTGAAGGTAAATAAAAACGGTATTAAAACAGTGGTGATGTTATGAAAATTATTTTGTACGGTCAAAGATGCCAACTGTGTTACAATTAGTTGAAGTGTCACTGCTCTAAATTTCATAACTAATCCATAGATACTAGTACAGTATTAATACCCCATTTGAATGTAATTTCTAGCTAACAAATTTTATTAGGTCCTTTATAATACCGGACATAAAACTTATTCCCAATAATAAAAAGTTTATACAATTGAATATTCTCGACTGTTTTTTTAAGTATACTTAATCGTATTTACTTCTGAATAATTATTAAATGTAGAAGAAAAAAAGTTATACCATAAGCCAGAGTTATGTCAATACAAATATTATTAAATCAAAAAGTTGTATAATATGTTTGTAAACAATCTATTTCTATTAGAAGATCATTGATCTCTGATGAAATTGAACTTTTTACTTTTGTATTCTACTCAAGGATAGTAAAAGATCTGTTCAGCTGCGACATTGACGGAGTCAATAATAAGTAATTATTATTATATCTACATCCATTCTCGTCGACAAATATACGTTTCTTGCAATTCGTTTTTTAATATGCATGGTTATTACCTATATAATACATTTGAGAAGGTTGTGCAATATTGGCAAATTATTTTAAATACGCATATACAATTTACCTCGAGTATTTAAACTGCAAAATGTTTGGAAATAATTAAATTTAATTAGAAATTAAAAAAACGATCGACAAAATTTGTTTACTTTTTTTCAAGGTTTGATATTAAGGGGAAAATGCTAATGAACTGGACATAGCAGATGTCATGAATGGAAAAATTCAAATACACAAGGACGAAGAATTTGTTTATTGGTTAATTAGGTAGATATACAGGTGTCCCAGTTTTGAAGGACCTGGCTTTTTTATCATCGGCTTTATCTAGAGGTAGATACGTATTTTAGGCTTGTATTTAAATGATTTTTTTTTTATCATTTCACTAAAAATTTTTTACGCATTGCTGTAAAGCTAATTTTTTGCTGAACACAACTGTCTCAATATAATTTACAACGAGCTATTTAATCAACCAACCGTTCTTGAGATATAGCCTCTCAAAGTTTTGAAGAAAAATGGACCTAACTTTTGAACGGATGGTCGGAATTGATTTTAGTTGGCGGATTTGGAATCAGCGTATCAAAATCTATATAATGACATGTATAATACCTTAAAACTCGAAAGAAAAAAATTCGCGAAAAATCGAAAAAGTTCAAAGGGGTATACCTTAAAAAAATGTCGATTTTTGACCAAAATTTTTTTGTCGGATTTTAAAGAATCATACATGTTATTATATAGATTTTGACACGCTGATTTCAAATCCGTCAACTAAAATCAATTTCGATCACGCGTTCAAAAGTTATGGCCTTTTTTCTCCAAAAATTTGAAAGAACTAAAACTTTGAGAGGCTATATCTCGAGAACGGTTTGAGATACAGACCTGCGGTTTGAAACAAACAACTTTTCATGTCCTTTTCTATACAATAAACATACTTATAACGAAATCAAAAATTCTAAATTTTTTAGTGAAATTTCCTGCAGAGAACTTCAACTCGTCATACAAATATCGACTAAAATACAAGAAAATAAGACGTAGAATCATTTATTTACTATACACACAGTAATAAACACTATGTAATTTTAGATAAAACTTAAGGTGTTTCATTACTAGTTTTTTTTGTTAATAGGAGGAGGATTGACAAAATATGCTTCCCTTTTAAAAATTTCACACCTCGCCACTGATAATAAGAGATTATATATCTCCGAATTGATTAGCTCCATTTAATTTTTTTTAAATATTGACTTCTTATTTGATATGTGTATACTTTTTTAGTAATTTTATATTTTCCAAAAATACTGTTTGTTTTTTTTTAATTCGATATATGTATTTATTAAAATATACATAGGTACTGCATTTTAAAAACGTTAATAAAATTGTGAAATTTTCTACTTTACTACAGACGATTTGTTTTCAATTTACATTGACGATTATTCTTAAGAAATATTTATACTATACGGTATATATGTATTGTAGAATGAACATAAAAACTATACTGATATTTATTACAGCATTCAATATGTTGTGTCAATAAAGTTAATATTTATTAAGCACTTTGATGTAAGAGTTTTTTAATCGAATTTGTTTATTACTTGAATAAATAATGTTAATGATGTTATAATAGAGTATTTGCATAATAATAATACTATATATTATTTGTTATATTGTACTGTTAACGGATTGAAAAATTAATATTGATTAATTTATTTTATGACGTACAAGATTAAATAGACCTACCTACTTCTAGTGCAATATTTGATTTCTTATTATATGTCACGTCTTTTTCATTAGTTATTACCTAAATAGAAACAAATACTGTAATTATAAATATCTTATTATTTGAACTATAAAAATATAATATGGGTAATTCTAAACTTTTCTTGTATATCAATCTAATTTATAAATGTTACAAATCTAGCCTTATGACAAGTTTGCTTGGGCACCTCAGATGACGTATTTCCCTCTCTCGCGCCGAGCTACTGAGGCTACCTTGTACTTTATATACCTTGCTTAATACCCACTTTATGGATATAAACTGCCGATTGCTTAAATTGGAAATATTTTACATAAATTGTAAATTATACTGTATGTTATAATTATTCCAAAATTACTTTAATTACTTAATTCAAATAATAAAATGTGCTTAGAATAAGCCAAAAAATACAAAGGTAACAAAAATATAATAAAAACGACCAAGTGTGTGTTGGGCACGCACATGAAAGGGTTCCGTAGTCATTCTCACTACGATTTATAAAAAAAGAGTTATTTCAAAATTTTTCATAAACTATAGCTATAATTTTTATTGAAAGTACTAATTAAAAGCTAGATTCTGGAATTTTTTCAGATTTTTTGTATTGATAAGTTAAAATTTGAGGAGGGATGCTCTGAACCACATTGAAAAGCAAATATATCGTGATTGAAGGATTAAAATAAAAAGGTCCTAAAACATTTTTTTAGGAGAACTATCTGAAGACACCCCACTCAATGGGATAAGTGAAAAAAAATTATACACTTTTCAGTATATGGGAAGAGGGTCCAAAAAAATATTTTTTTCAAAAACCTCATCATTTCTGTTTTTGGGGTTAGCAATCCACGTTTCATATACCAAATTTCAAATCGGTATAAAATTTATATAGACGAAACTAATATAAGATTTTCAGCTTCGGCTTCGGCCAAAAACTGACCTTCAATTGGACGCTAAAAATAATCAACCCCGAAGATATGTTGCCACATTAATATAAGATATGAATATAGTAAAAAAAATAATAAGTTTAAATTGCAAATTTACTCGTATATAAGTATATGATATGTATTTCTGTAACACGATTTTGAAATGGTTTATTTAAAATAAACATAAATTTTCAGTTTCTTTGTTGCATACACACGACAGTTAAAAAGACAAAGTTTTATTTCTAATTGTATTGGTACAATATTCAAATACGTTTCAATGACGAAATAAACAATTTGCAAAAAAAATCTACACACATGCGTGCAAGAGTATGTATGTATGTACATATGTGTTTATGTATGAGTATAATTTTGTGAATGTATGTATATAGATTTGAGAAAGTCTTCAACAGGCCTGGCTTCTTTTGATTTTATAAGCAAAACCACAATATTTTATACCTTCGCAATTATAACTAAATATTAGAATTAATATATAACTTTTTTTTTCATAGTCCTAATAAAAATTTTATCTATACTCTATTTCATTTAAGAATGCAGTGGTTGCCGGGGTATTAACGGTACGAATCTTAGACAAGGAAAGATAAAGGACAAATAACACATTACCTAGCGTTGTTACCATATCGCACCACGAAAAATCGCGCCACGAGTCATTGGCGTATCATTCAGATTTTTAAATAAATATCAATTGTTTTGAATTATAAAATTAATTAATAATAAATGTTTTATATTGTCTTTAAAAGTATTTCAGTGATAATTGATTAACAGAGAAACGTCTATTTGGAACTATCATTTCTCATACATACTAAAGTCAATTGTAATTTAAAGCATATTTACATATTATAAATTTTCAACTGACGCCTATGGGATAATATTATATAATATAAATTATATTAATAATATAAATTTTGGTAACACTTTCATATACGGACTAACATTGGTTGTTATGTATCCATAGTCTTTCCTAATCTAAGGTACGAATCGTGCATTTTACCGTCAAAAACCACGGTAACCACTGCATTCTTAAATGAAATAGAGTATAGCTACTTACATAAAGAGATCAAAAATATTAGATATTATATTATATTATAATTATATTATTATCGTTATCTTTATGTAATTTTTTTTTATAGCTATAAGTTAATAATAATAATTATTATTATTATCAGATAACGGAAAATTTATATAGCAATGGTATCTACCTATAATGGTTACATAGATAAGGTGTAATCAGTAATACAGTGCAATTTAAGTACTTATAACCTGTTTAAAAAAATTGCGTTGCCCAAAAATCTAAATATCAGGAATCAATGTGTTTTTTTTTTTTTTTTTTTTTAAATTTAACTTGTTTATATATGTCATCCCCTTCCTCAGTCAACCAAACACCCCAATCCTGTTAATATGGCCACCCAGTTCGTCTTAACCTGCGATGATCGGCCCATCAGCAACATCCTAAATCCATCTTGTGTCCCCGTGACCCCCCTCCCCAAAAAAAAACAAAAAACAAAAACAAAACAAAACACGAAGAGCTGTCGGAAGAGGAGAACAAATAAATAAAAAAATAAAAAACTTGTTTATGTAGTCAACATAATTTATAACTTTTTATAAGTATTTCTTAAAGCCGTTCCTGTGTCCAACCAAATAATATACCTGCAGCACACAAATGTTTCGTTCAACTGGTGTTTCACATTGAGCCTGTAAAGCAGGTCAAGTGTAACCACTGTCTTTTATATAAATGATAAACGCAAAATGTTGATTTTTTTCTTTTTAAATCCGCAACAAAGGCTGCTGCTGATATCGCGAATTTAATTTGTAGATCCATTTGTAAATAGACGTGTTGCAATAGAGCAGCTATTTGTGAATTTACACTTCGTACGTTTTAAATCCTACATTGGGTTTTATTTATTAAGCTAAACCAGCGGTTCTCAAAAATTTTAACATGTATAATGTAAAGGTACCAGTTATGGCCGCTATAAGAGCAAGTTTTCGTTTTTTTTGGATTAATGGGCTTGTTTTTTTGTAATTCTCATGAACTCATGTTACTAATAAAACAAGTAACTATTTATTTAATCAATTTAATTATCAAAGTCTGCAAATATAGTTTGTTTTTTAAATTATAGCCTTTTATTTTGTTTGTTTTTTCTCCAGTAATGGATAAAGTAAAACCAGTAATGAGCACGCAGTGATGGACACTTGATAATGATTACAAAATGATAAGTATTACGACACAAATTATATAAAAGAAAGAATCGTCAAATTTGAAACAATGTAAAGCAGTTGCTATGATAATATTATAATAATTAATAAATAAATTATACTAATCATGAGTTTAAATACCCCCCATTTTGACACCTATTGGCCGATTATCATCAAATCACGCTGTAAGACAGTTAAATGTATTTAGATTATTATTCAGAAAGGGTGGTAATCAAATATCAACAAATATTTATAATTCAATACATTTAATTAAAAATTTATAAACTAATATACTTGTTGACATGAGTCCCTTAAATTTGGAAACAAAAAACAATATTCATCAACAGAAAATTCTCTACTGTTCCTTCAATTAGGGTCAATCCACACTATCGTGCCAGTCAAATATTCAGTATAGTATAATCTGCACCTTAAGTTTATTTAGTACTCAGTGGTGTATCAACGGGGTTTTTCATCAAATATATAGACGCCAATAATTATTAATTTTCCTTTGACCAACAAATAAATACCAAAATTTCGCCGTCCCATCAGGGAATCATTCTTCTTCCCTTACTCCCTATAGATAAACTATAAGTATAAAATAAAAAGATAACAAATCAGAGTTACTTTCGCATCCTTAATATACATATATAAAGCTCAACGTCTGTCTGTCTATCTGTCTGTCTGTCCGTTAGTGCACTTTCAAACCCATAATTTTTAATCTATAGGCTTAAAGTTTAAATGGAGGACATTAATAAAATCCCTTCCTCTCCTTTAAGTACACATAATATTTTTATATTCCAATATAAATATACCTAGCAAAAAAAAAAACTCCCAAAGCCCTTTTTTTCATCCAAATTTCATCAACTCATCCCCGGAATTTTCATATTCACTCTCAGAATACTTTCACTGTAGATTCAATTTTACAGTTTTAAGTTTGCTTTAAACAATAGAGATAATTTAACATTAACCCCCCCGTTTTCCCTACATGTAGACGCCAGTGTAGCTACTACACAAAGTCCGTTTGTTGAACGAGGAAGACACGACGCACGAATCTAGGAAGGTGGCTTTGGCAGTGCTCGTTATTGCACGGTCTACTAGACCTAAAGGTTACAAAAGCACCAGCTCAGTTAATTAAGTCAACGTTTAAATGCAATAATGTGATGCTATTTTTTACCTGCAATATGTAATTAATATAACTGAATAAACATGTGCTTCGTTAACGTGAATCATGACCACGGTTTTTTGTAGGTTTTATTCAAATTTTGCAGTAGGAAGTTTGTGGATTATGGATATTTGTTTTTTGCTTTTCAAAAAAATCAGAGTTGTGCATAAATACAAAAAAATTACACTTGTAAAGTTACAATATTACTTTTGTCACTTAAGTCAGGGTCGTAACTACCACAAGGATCACAAAAACTATTTAATAGTAACTAATGATTCAGATTTTTAAACAGGAAATTCGTATCTCAAACTTTTCTCGAGATAATATGTATTATAATCTAGTCCAAAAAAAATTAGAAAGCAGAGATAATTTTGTTTTTGTTCGTGTAAGTACAAATCTTATTTGAACAATTATTTAACTAATTTTAAATTTCAAACCCCAAGGTTCCTATCGTACTTTCAAAATATCAAATAAACTATAATTCTAATGATAATTATGATTATTTCAAATTGTCAAGGATACGGAAATAGGAAACTCAAATCGGCACAGTTTCACACTAACCCAAATACAGAGTCACACAAAAATCTGCAAACATTTGGACAGCGGCCCATTGACCCTGACCTTGAAGCCGACCCTGGCAAATGGAATAACAGTTTTGTTGATAACAATTAACTATAAAATAAACTGATTCAGCCAAACTTATTAATATCGGTGAAGGAAATCAACAATTGTCAACAGGATAGTACTTAAGAAATTAAATATTTGTATTTTAAAATTTAGCAATATACACTGGCGCCAGTGATGTAACTACAATGCCGCAGACCCCGCGTTGCGGGGGACCCGGAGCTGTAAGGGGCCCAGAATTATTGGAACTTTTTATAAAAATTATAAATTTAAAAAAAATTTATAAAATCTGACGTGCCAAGAATTAATAGCCAAAGAGTTTTTAAATCATTTATATTCTGAATGCTTATTCATTTTTGTTGCATACCTCTCCGACAATTTTTTTTTTGACTTCATGAAATTTACACAAAATATCAACAAATTATAGACTTAAATCATCCTCGTGAAACACTCTATCAATTAGTGAAAACCGGAATAAAATCCGTTCAGTAGTTACTAAGAAAATCGTGCACAAACAGACAGACTACATTGTTATATGTAGTATAAAACAATATAGATAAACAACCTAATATCTTGAAAATAGTTCGTTATATCAAAAAAATTAAAAGTACATAATTTATAGATAATAATGTTCTCTACAACTTTTCTTTGTAACATTTCTTCCTATTACGAACCGTTTCAAAAATAATTACAAAAAAATCCGTTTCCGTTTAATGATACTGCACATCTTTACAGGTATAGGTACTGTATACCACTATACCTACATATATACAAGAGCATTAGTTTTAAACGTTAATATTTTGATTGTAGCATTCACAGACAGACAGACAGACAGTCGTATTCCTTTAAAATTTTAAATTCGAATTTTGTCATAATTCGATACTATAGTAATGTAAATGTATAAAAAAAATACAAATATATTTTTGTTAAATGAAATTACTGTACACTTTGTATAACAGTAGTTTTATCTTAATCTTTTTTACATTTATAAATTCTTTTTCGTCTACTAATTTCGATTGAATAACACATTATGTGTTTTACCGTATATGGCTTTGTATACTAAACCACACCTAAACCAATTTGTCTATAGAAAATAAAGAGGAATCCTTTAAAGTATTATTTTCATGCATAACATTTTATTTGTATTTAGAAATCAGTGAACTGTAAATTGATGTTATATGATCAAGGTTTTTAATCCAATTGATTTTGTTTTAGTTTTAATCTCAAAAGAAATAACATATAACATTTTAATAATAATTACAATTAGTTGTAGGGGGAACAGTTAAAAATTAAAATAATAAATAATTTAGCAATATGAGTCAGTGTCTGATTTATGATGAAACGTGAAACAGTATAAGAAGAAAATAAACCATTCTCTGGAACCATTAGCAACTAGTATAAAAGATTGTTAATCCCGGGTTTTGAAAGTTATAAAATACAAGTATGACGTACACGTAAAATTTTTTTTAAGAAATACATTATTTATTATATCTACATACGTAAATATGAACATACGTAAATTTTATACATTTCATAACAGAAATTATTATTGGGAGCGTTCAGCAAATCTACCACTCCGGTTACTGAACAACGAGTTTTGATTGGCTGATTTATGGAATTTGCGGTAGAATTTACCGAAAATTTAAAGAATGTCACATATAACATCAAATGCCAAAGTGAGAAAGAAGTAACCAGAAAGAGATAGAGAAGTAACCGTAGAATTTGTTCGGTCTCGTGTGGTCTTCGAGTTGACCGATTAGAGTGGGGGTTAGAGCTGGTGCACATGCGTATACATGTTTGCCAACTGTCATCTCGAAACTATATACAACATTACAAAAATAAATTTTGTACTTTGAGGTTATTCTTGTATCGTATAAAACAATTTTGTGTTATATATTTTTTTAAACTTTTTTCTATTTAAGTATATTTAACTAATTTGTAGTCTCTATTTTTATAATATAAGCTTTATTAGTGTAAGATCATATATTAATCTAGTTGATTAATATATGATATAACCTTAATAAATGATGTGTAATTATTTATAACTTATAATTATATATATTGTAATATAATATATAGTTTTATTTTGTTCACGTACCTACATTTGTCCACTGTGATTTTAATGTTGCATTAAAGAATAGTGAAAAAAAGAATAATATATAAAATGTTCTATATAGTATTGGCCCTTTTTAGAGATGGTCATGTACGAAAGGTGGACATTTGGAGATTTCACTATATTTGTTACTAAAAATGTTTCTTTTATTTATAATTTTTTGTTATTGTTATTAGATTAATAAAACTGTGATTTTAATTTTAGATAGGTGTTTATTTATTGAGTTTTGTATGCTGTGTTTCATCTTTGAAACGTGAGATAAAATACTCGAGAAATTTTATTTAAACATTTTTATCAAACATCTGTTCCGCATTTGTTTAATAAATGAAATGATCATATTTAAATCAGAAAACTTATTTTATATATATGCTGGTACTCAGATAATGCAGGTTAAAAATAGACTATGTGACGTTACCAGCATTTTATATAAAAATGTCTATGTTAGATATCGCTGACTTTTCAATAGAACTAATCGAACCCTATAAAACCTTGCTGGTATCACTTTTGAATTTAAAAAAATTAGGGTCGAGTAACTATCAAACTCCAAGGTATCAAAAGAAGTTTAGATAAAAATTCCAAATTTATAGCTTAGATCTTTTACTGTGATGGACAGTTGACAAAGTGAGATTAATAGGGTTCTGGTCATAATCCTACGGAGCCCAAAAAAGAAGTGATTTTTAGAATTTGTATTGTATTATGTTTATAATCGAAGATATGTAAGTAAAATAAATGATGTTAAATGTTTTAAATGGTGCAAGGTTTCAGGTAAGCATATGTTGTGGTATTTGTTTAGTGCTATGTAAAACTCTTTTTTGATATAAATGCGGCTCTAATGAGCCTTGGTAGAATCAAACTCTTTAAAAAGAGTTAGCAACGATATTTCTTTTTTCATTAGCTTCCTGGTTGAATTCTTCTTCTACAACATTATCTGCCTCATCAATGTTGAATTCTTCATCTTCAAAATTAACGTCATTTTGGTTTATTATAAAATTATGCAAGATGCAACAAGCTGTTATCATCTTATTGCCTAGTTGAAAATCAGTAATATCGAGGTACTTCAGTCTACGAAATTTAACTTTCGAAAGACCAAATGCCCTTTCAATAATTGATCTAATAGAGTTGAATTTTCTATTATACAGCCTTTGTGCAGGTGTTAGATGGCCATTATCACGAAATGGTGTCAATACATTTTTCTGTAGTGGATACGCAGTCACCAATTATGTGCATGTTCCCCGGCAAGAGTCGAATTTCTTCATTGTTCAGTCGATGAAAAATGGGACTATTCCGAAAAACCCTTGCGTCATGCATTCGCCCTGGCATTCCAACAAAAACATCGATAAAACATGCTCGATGATCACAAACACCTACAATAAAATGATTTTATTAATATGTTATATAAAGTTACATAAAATAATAGAATACCTTGTAATATAATAGAATGAAATCCTTTTCTATTATAATAATCCACAGGATTTTCTGGTGGCTAAAATATTTGTGACATAAATAACAGTTTACCAAAAACCAATTCAATACTCATTTTGCTAATACAAAATATCCAATGTGACAGTTCTCACAGCTGTTCTTCCCTATTTCCACCATTTTGGTTAACCAGAGTTGGTGGGGGTAGATTGGCTGAATGCTCCCAATTATTAATATTCATGAATCAGTATTTAAAAAAAATTTAAATAAAGCATAAAATGGTTTTTTACAATTATATTTTAACTTATAGGACTTGGCGTTACCCAGTTATTTAAAAATATAAATATTCAATGCAATGATAGCGTGATGATAAATAAAAAAACGTTGGTGCATATGTATGTGTTCTCATCAGGATTAAACCACTGGGTGTATCGAAGCCATATTCACACCATATGTTCATTTGGTGCTCCGATAAGTTTATAGGTTTTTTGGACCTAGTAGGTGGCGCTGGGGTCGAGATATTTTGAAATATTTTATGTTTTCCATATAAAAAAAGGAATCAAAACATCGTTTTTTTGTGCTTATCAGACCTAAACCACTGGACGTATTAAAGATATATATATTCACACCATATGTTCGCTTGGTGCTTCGTTAGGTTTATTTTTTTATCCAGTAGGTGGCCCTGGAGTCGAAAATGTGATTTTATGGTCTGATTTAGCTCATATTCTGAATATATGTTAAAAAAATATTTTTTACAAAAAGGAGTCGAGATATTTACGAAAATGTGTATTTATGGTCTGATTTTTAAACAAATTATTTTTAGCCTGGTCTGTTAAAACAACAATTACAACCGTGACAGGGGGTAAAATATTAAATCCCGTGCGAAACTGGGACGAATCCGCTGGTATTAGTATATAATAGATTACATACTACAAATTTTATTCTTAATCAACCCTTTTTCGGTTGACTAAGCAATCCGGTTCTGTAGTACGAGAATCACGCAGTATTCACGAGTTTCTGAAGGGCAAACAAGAGGAACTAATACGGATATAACCTTAGCGCAAGCAAGGTTGAAAATGTCATTCTCCCATCACCAGTGATCGTATATTAATAAAGTCGTTTTAATAATTATTGTGTCTGTAGGAGAACGCGTATGCCGTCGTATAGTCTGTCTGATATACATATATAAAAACAAGTACCAAATAAAATATTATATATCATTGTCAACTGAATTAATTAACATTAAAGGGAAAACTGATATGAGACATGTTTTAAGTCCTTCATACATTAAGGAGGTTATTCTAGTAATTAAGAATCAAGTGTTGTTCAATGTTTGATGAAGGGATCAAATCAAGGTATATAAAGACAAGGTAGACTCATCAGCTCATTGACCAATCAGCGTTGGCGCGGAAATTGACGTCACCACGAAGACATATTCAAATGTTAGAAATGTATTCCTTTATTTATTTTTGTTTTCGCATTTTTTGATATTTTAACAACACATACAATCAAAGAAGTATTGCGAAATCATAAAAAAGCTATCACAGACAATTTGGTCTATTCGGGAAGTGTTATTTTTACTATTCTTAAGTTGGCAGTACGTTATGTGATTCTGACAGCTTTTTATGATTTTGCAATGTCGAATTTGTACTTCTTTGATTGTGTGTTGTTAAAATATCAAAAAATATGAAAACAAAAATAAATAAAGGATTTTTTGTAATTGATATTCTATTATACATTTCTAACATTTGAATATGTCTTCGTGGTGACGTCAATTTCCGCGCCAACGCTGATTGGTCAAGAAGCTGATTAGACTATCTTGTCTTTATATACCTTGGGATCAAATATTCATTAAATTTTGTTAAAATTACACTTTTAAAGTAATTTTTTCTTGTAAATTGAAGGTGGCCGTGAAGTTTTGGATAATAGAAATGCACACACAAAAATTAAGAAATGAACCTACCCTCGCCATTTAAATTCATCCCCCTCTCCAGGAGTAAATTCAAAATTTCAGCACTGTGCGTGTTAATAAAACAATAGCAAGTATCCACAGCTATAAAATTATTTTAATATGTTCTGTTTAATTAATTAAATTTAATCTAAATTCATACGGGAGCGTCACGCCTATAGTTGCGATAAAAACCTAGAGTAGTAAAAGTTTAGATAGCGCGCCGTGAATCGATTTCTGGTTGATTGTAGTAGCCTAATTTCACTCACTGTCGTATTTTCTGATGTTATATTTTCAATTTTAATAGTATTTTTTTATACTTGGGAAAAAAAATACATATATAAATTTTTAACAAATCACGTCACCGTTTGGTTAAAAATGGCGACACTGTCAAAACTCTTACTAGAGTGACTATAAAAATACTTAATTCCAATAATAATAATATAGGTTCTTTTTTTCTGAGCCATATTTAAATATTTCCTTACATTAAAAAAATAAACAAAACTGCGAGTCCCAGGGCCGTAACTAGAGGCTCGGGGGCCCCGGGGCAAGAAGTGACTGAGGGTCTCCCAGAATATGTAAAAATAAAAATTGAAAACCTTTTTTTTATTCTTGCAAATTTTAGCACTTATTACTAATTTTGATTTAAATGACCTATTTTTTTTTTTTTTTTTTTGATGAACCGGAGCACTACCCCGGCTGCCCCGGTATTAGTACCAGCCCTGGCGAGTCTATTGTTAAAAGCTCAATTGCAGTCCACCAGGGTTAATATCTATTAAAAACGTAGGAACTCCATAATTTCTATATTTTAGTTTAATGATATTTCACATCTTTTTCATATTATATAAAAAATTCTAAATTTCAGAATTTATATCTCGAAATAATACCAATAGTTAGAGCTCATACCTCCTTTTTAAATCTGATTAGACTCTTCAGATCAGTTCAGGTAAATAAATACAATTTTATTTAAAATTTATTTTATGTTACCTACTTTTCTAGTTTATTTTCTTATTAAACTGAAACCCGAGTATACCACACCGTGATGTAATCATAACACAGATGAAGAAGAAAAATATTGAACCACGCCGCTTCGTAATCTATGTGCAAAAAACATTTTTTCTCTATGCAAGCAATTGCCGGTTGAGATACTTATATTAGGATAATAAATATACGGAAATTATATTTAAAAATACATCAAAGTAAGTAATATTGATCAAATTTAACTATAGATTTAAATATTCAATCTTTATACATACTCCAGGCAAGTAAAAAAATTATATATTTAGAATATTTAACTTGATATTATAATGTTTGCCGCCAATATAAATATAATCAATGTGCCATGGATGTGAAATGTGTGAATCTCATATTTTCAAGCTGTGATTTTACTCCTTACAATTCTTATAACTGCATGCCATATTATTTATTAGAAGAATATTGCAAATCTGATTAATATTATTGGTTTTATAGAAAATATTACTCTGAATGCCGCTTTGACAAATACCTACAAAATTCTTAAATATGTATTATATTTTTGTTTATATTAATAGAATAAAGTATTTAAACATGCGTTAACCAAAGAATATAAACTATTCTATAACCCAACATTCAAAATCAAATAATATTCATATATTTACATCTGACATTTCAGTCATGTGTCATCAAAAACACTTGAAGCACTTCCTGTTAAAATAATAGTAATAAGATGCTTACAAATGTAATATGCACTCTTTAATATGTACAAACGTTTGTTTCATTAGATGATGGCCGAAAACGATGAATTAGGATTGAGTAATGAAGATCAGGATTTAGACGATACTAATGGTGTTGCCGATTTGGATAGCACAATTCTAAATGACACAGACGCTGATATCACAGCTTCCGAAGATCCCGAATTAGAAGCAATAAAAGCACGTGTTCGGGAAATGGAAGAAGAAGCTGAGAAGCTTAAACAGTTGCAGTCCGAAGTAGATAAACAAATGAATCTTGGAAGTCCTCCAGGGCTAAGTACGTATTAAAAAAATTTACATTGTATAGACGCAACTTATCATATTACACGTTAATGACTTTGTTACTGTTATTTTAGCAAGCCCACTTAATATGTCCCTTGAAGAAAAAATGGAAGTTGATAATAGATCTATTTATGTGGGCAATGTAGACTACGGTGCAACAGCTGAAGAATTAGAACAACACTTCCACGGTTGCGGCTCAATCAACCGTGTTACCATCCTCTGCAATAAGTTCGACGGACATCCGAAGGGTTTTGCATATATCGAATTCGGGGAACGGGACTCTGTGCAAACTGCCATGGCAATGGATGAATCTTTATTTCGTGGCAGGCAAATAAAGGTTTGTGAACAAATTTATAATTAATTATCCAAGTTATCTATCTAAAGCAGGGGTCGACAACCCGGCACCCGTGCTGGATTTTTAATACCCGCCCTCACTGGACTAAAGATTGAGATATTATGAAGTACCTAAAGCTATTTACATTACATTTTACATTTTGATCTTGTTTTTTTTTTTTCAATGACTATACCTATCAACTATCTGTAAAATATACGCCTTCGATAATTTTCAAATCTTGTATTATGCCCGTTTAGACAAAAAGGTATTGTATATTAATGTTTCATTATGTTTGCTCTTTTAAAGGTAATGCCTAAGAGAACAAATCGCCCCGGGTTGACAACAACAAATCGGATTCCAAGAGCGAGAGGTTTCCGCGGAGGAAGAGCGAGTAGAGGAGGTTCTTATTATGGATACAGACCTATGCGACGACCAAGGTTAGTACAATCATAACTCAGTTGAAATGTCATATTTTACTTGAAGAGTTTTATGTTATTAATTCAATCAATGTTTTGTAATATATTGAGTTGATGAAGTTTTTATTCCTTTTATGCTTGATATCTTGAGTATTGAGCGTGTTCAATTGTAACGAAGAATTTAAAAATAAGCTATTCGGGTTCTGTACACAGGACGCCTGGATGAGAGTCCTGAGCATTGACCGCTCCCCCATTTATATCATTGTTTCAGTACAGCTGGTTATGACTTATATAGAGTGGTAAATTTTTACCCGCGATTTCTCAGAAACGGGGACAAGTTGACACCCAAGTCTAGCGGGGATTAATTAGTACTTACCTCAACTATAACTCGATACACTTCTGTGACCATCCCCTTGTAAGAATAATTTCTCTGCTTTCTTTTATAATAGAGAGACTATTTTTGAATGTATACGTAAGTTGAGTAACTAACATTTGTGTTTCTTTACAGGAGTTACAGAAGAGGGTTCTATACCCCTTACTGACCTCGTGTATAGTCGTTAAGCTAGCTGTTACACAGCATAAATATACGACGCTACTGGTTTTTATATTATTAAGATTATTTTATAAATTCTGGAACATATTTACCTATAAACATAAATTAAATAACAGGCCAGAGTTAAAATAGATTCACCAATCTGTATTATTATTAATTTTAAGAGAAAATTTTCATCTAAGGTTTTCACTTTTACATTTACAATTTTTATTTTATATTCTTTGATGTGAACTGGTTTCATATTCGTTTAATAAAAAGCTTTGTAAATGCTGTAAATGTTTGTCTTATTTTAAGTCTCTTATAACTCTGGGTGTCATAGAGAAAAAATATCATCTTGTATTATATAATCTATGAGAAATGTTTTACGATTTCGCACAGAAAAATATCCTACTTCTAACACAGGGATAATTACAACAAATGGTGGTTATTTTAATTAATTGAAAAATAGTTGCACTTATCGAATGCAAATGTGTTGTTTTAAGATATAATTGTAAAATATGTCTCATAGATAACGCTGTAATAAATTAAGTAAGAATATTGTAAAACGTGTTCTATAATTTTACCATTGTTTTGAAGATAGTTGGAAATTCTCATCCAGAATACAGTCGAGTGATTACAATAATTTTATGCTTAGTTTAAAATAATTTATACATATATAAAATCATTGTTTATATATTTTTGTTTCTCATGATCATGAAAAAAAACTGAAGTATTTTATAAAAAATAAAGCATTATGAAAATTGATTATTTTTTTTGTATTTATATTTCTTTCAGGTAAATGAATTAGATAACTCTTATATACAGATATAAAAAATAAATATTGCTACCATTGTAAATTATAAATAATATTTATTTATTTATTTTTTGTAAAATAATACATTTCTAAAAATATTTTAATATCTAGGTATCACATTTAATAATTTATGCCATTTATTCGCAGATTTATAACGTTTTTGAGTTTTATTGATAAAGAAAAATATTAATAATAATACTTTAACAATACTCATTTGTGAAATAAGCCATAAATACCTAAAATTATTGTTTGACACCGCCATTATTCATCCCGGGAAACATACTGATACTTTACCTATTTAACCCAAGGTATGTAAAGTATTTATTAACCTTGCATTTAATTAACCGATCTTCTAGCTCCAATAATAACAAAGTTAGCAATGTTCACTCGATTCTCGCGAAAACTTGTTTGCTATATTATACATATATCAAAAAAAAAAAAATACTAAAATAATTTTTTTTACATTCTGTTTATTAACTTGTTTCAGTTGTACATTATATCTACATATATCACAGACTATGAACGTAGTTAATCATTTTATCTGTTTTATTGATTATGAACCTAAAATAACAATAAATATTATCATACCATGTTAATATTTTTACATAAGTGGTCAATATACATATCAAGTGGTCAAGAATTAAATTAAATGGTTGCTTGACCATTCTAAAATCTCAAAATTTTTGGTACATAATACTATTATGGGCTAAAATTTCAGATTTTTATCTGGTTCCCACCAGAGTTATTTAGCTTTCCATTTTCTCGAATTTTCAAATTTTGATAATTTTCTGAAAACAAGGGGGGCAAGTCTCACAGTTGAACTTTGGTGTGTGAATACAACTTTAAAATATAGTTTGACTTGTTAACTTTTCTCCTTGCAAAAACATCCCTTTAAAAATGAGAATTTTTCAAAAAAAAGAGCTAAGAATTAAGGCTGAAATTTCACCTTTTCGGATTACATTTAGGTGAAATCTTGTAGCCCGTTTTTTCTGAACAATTTTAAAGTGCAAAAAAAGCTGCGTCCTGTAGAACAAATATAGTCGTCACGTGAAAACAAAAAATAATAAAATTAAAATAATGGTAATTTCGAACTACCAAAATGTTAGGCAGTGGCGTATTTACCATGGGGCCATGGCCTAGGGCGGCAGGCCGAGAGGGGCGGTAGACTTTTTTAATTTAATATAGTGAAAAAAATAGGGAGACAAAAAATGAATAACGCGACTAAAAAAAAAAAAAATTCTTCAAGTTTTTATTTCCCTATCTTTTTAATTTATATTATATTTTCCATTATTTGTAAAAATTCTCACTTTTCAGTTCATATAGGAATTCTGACTGTCAAAAATAAATTATATTTTCCCTCGGTAAAGGGACGGCAATTTTTTTGCCCAGGGCGGCACTTAACGTAAATCGCCACTGATGTTAGGGTTACTTACACACAAAAAATTTTTTAGAATGATCGAGCAACCAGTGCTGGACCACTTCATATGGATTGACTCTCAGTAATTATATACCTACATAGTTACTTACGAGGCGGAAAACCATTTTTGTCACAGTCTCTCATATGCGCTGTACAATATTCTCGCCAGAAAAATACACGACCACAATACGGGCAAGAATACATATTCAATTCTAAAAATTATAAATCAAATTTTTATTAATATTTTATTATTTTCGAAGTTAAAATAAAACAGTATAGAGTTGATACTTACAGAGGTAATTAATTAACTAACGATATATATGCATGTATAATATTATTAGATTTAAATAAATCTAAAATAAATAATTGACTGTTTTTAATAAAACTTCCTTATTTATATAAAAATTTTTTGAGATATATATTGTATCAAATATAGATTATAATATCTTATCTAATTTTAAGAATGAATGAATATATAGAGAAAACAAATACCTATCTGGAATATTTTAAATTAAATAAATACGCAAATAAAATATTATAAATGTCCTTTATTATATTAAAATTATATTGAAACAGTGTTTAAACAGACATAGTTTTTGCACCCCCTCCCCCTCAAAAAAAAGTTTGTTTTACTATCTTTTAGAGTTTAGAGGATGTTTTTTCTGCCCCTCCTACTTACTGCATCTTCACCAGTGGTGAAGCGTCCATGGAAGCAGAGGAAGCAGTGCTTCCCTTACTTTATGGGTAAATTAATACAAATCTGTGTTTTCAGTTAATAAATAAAAATATTATTAGAATACTCATCTTTATGCGCAACTCAAACATTTTAACCAAAAATTAAAAATAACATTTACTATTAATTTACACGCTCAATTATAAAACTATAATACCTCTACGTTTTATTTTCTTGTATTTTAGTCGATATTTGTATGACGAGTTGAAGTTCACTACAGGAAATTTCACTAAAAAATTTCAAATTTTTGATTTCGTTAAAATGTAAAATGTTTATTGTATAGCAAATGGCGTGAAAAGTTTAAATTTTCAAACCGCAGGTCTGTATCTCAAACCGTTCTCGAGATATAGCCTCTCAAACTTTTAGTTCTTTCAAATTTTTGGAGAAAAAGGTCATAACTTTTGAACGCGTGGTCGGAATTGATTTTAGTTGACGGATTTGGAATCAGCGTGTCAAAATCTATATAATGACATGTATAATACCTTAAAACTCGAAGAAAAAAATTTTGCGAAAAATCGAAAAAAATTCAAAGGGGTATACCTTAAAAAAATGTCGATTTTTGACCAAAATTTTTTTGTCTGATTTTAAAGTATTATACATGTCATTATATAGATTTTGATACGCTGATTTCAAATCCGTCAACTAAAATCAATTCCGACCACCCGTTCAAAAGTTATGGCCTTTTTTTTCCAAAAATTTGAAAAAACTAAAACTTTGAGAGGCTATATCTCGAGAACGGTTTCAGATACAGACCTGCGGTTTGAAACAAACAACTTTTCACGTCATTTTCTATACAATAAACATACTTTTAACGAAATCAAAAATTCTAAATTTTTTAGTGAAATTTCCTACAGTGAACTTCAACTCATCATACAAATATCGACGAAAATACAAAAAAATAAGGCGTAGAATCATTTAGTTACGATATAAATATATAATAATTTATTTAAAAAAGTAAAAGCTTGAACTAAAGTTTTTTCATAACTAGTTTTTTTTGTTAATAAGAGAGGGAGGATTGACAAATTATGCTTCCCTTATTAAAAATTTCACGCCTCGCCACTGATTTCGAGTGACATTTTTCAAAACTAAAAATATAATACAAAGCAATAACATCATACCCTTATAAGTTCAATCCGGCTTTATTTAAAATCAATGCAATATTTACATTCCAAAAATAATAGCACAAAAATCAGATGATACCTGACACGTGATTGTTAATAAAATGTCCTTATAATACGGTTTTTAATATCGATTGACCTTGTATAAAACTTTAGCTCACATTTCCCCATGGAGTAGGCACAACTTATTGTATATTGTCTACATTAATTGGATTAAACCAAGTCATAGGTACATTTTTATTACATCAGCTGAATATGTCAGTCGTGTTAGAAATATCTGATGAAATCTTTAGATTGCATTGCTAATAAATGAGCAAAAACGTTAATATAAATAGGTGGGGTAGTTTGAGAAAACTTATAGTTTGAAAGATAAAATTGAGCGCAGTTTTTAAAAGATTTAAGTAATAAAAATTATCTTTTAAAATAGTATGCAATTACATATTTTAAATAAAATAATATATCGGTACTAAAATGAGTGAAGCCGCAAATTCCGATTTTTATCCAAATTGTGATGGGGACGTCTGGTTAAGATCATGTGAAGAAGAAATTACTACCCCAATAAATGGTGTAACCAAGGGTGAGTTTTTTCGGTGAAATAAAATAAAAAATAGATATTTCTCAAATGTTAATAAAATGTATATTTCCAGGAACTATACCAAAATGGTTAAATGGAAATTTATACAGAAACGGACCGGGGTCAATAAAAGTTGGCGAAATGAATTTTGAACATTTGTTTGATAGCTCGGCCTTAATTCATAGGTAAATAAATAATCAACATATTAAAAAATAAAGAATATAAATAATATTAAATACTTTTTTTAGGTTTGCAATAAAAAATGGAACAGTAACATATCAATGTAGATTTTTACAAACTGATACATATAAAAAGAACAAGGCAGCTAAAAGAATTGTGGTAACGGAATTTGGAACTAGATCTGTACCTGATCCTTGCCAAACGATATTCCATAGGTTTGTAAAAAAATATCTAAGGTAGTGGCACCAGTCTTGGCAAGGACCCCAGTAATGGCAAATTTTTAATTAAATGTACTGAATTAGAAATATGTGTTGATATTTGATTTCTACCATTTCTGAATATTAATCTATATACATTTAACTGTCTTGCAGTGTGATTTGATGACAATCGGCCAGTAGGTGTCTAAATGGTGGACATTTAAACTAATTATTAGTATGTTTTATTTATTAATTATTATATTATCATAGCAACTGCTTTACATTGCTTCCAATTTGACGATTATTTCTTTTATATCTTTCATGTCGTAGTACTTATCATTTTGTATGTCCATCACTACGTGCTCATTAGTGGTTTTATCTTTGCCATTACTGGAGAAAAAACATGAACAAAATAAAATGCTATACTTTAAAAAACAAACTACATTTGCTTCCTTTGGCAATTAAATAAAGAGTTACTTGTTTTATTAGTAACATGAGTTCGTGAGAATTACAAAAAACAAGCCCATTAACCCAAACTTGCTCTTATAGCGGCCATAACTGGTGCCTTTACCTTATAGAATTATATATCAAACTATTAACCAATGTTCTAACTTTAGTGTACATCACTAATGCCCAGTATTATAAAGAATTTGCTTGAGTGCAAATACAAATTAGCTTCCAGCTAACGCTATCTGCTAAGTGTCAAATTGTTAAGAAATCGCTCGATATTTTAAAGCAGTGGTAATAAATGTATAATAATGTAAATGCTATGCATTTTATGAGGTACACTTGGCAGCACTTATGTATTTTAAGTCACTGATTGTACTTACCGCGCTACATCTGTGAGTGAGTTGTCATTTATATTTAATACCTAGCAGATAGCGTTAGCTGGAAGCTAATTTGCATTTGCACTCAAGAAAATTCTTTATAATACCGGGCATAAATATCTTTAGTTGTTTGCCATTTGTTATAGTTATACAGATCATAATATTGATAAACCAATATCAAAAGTAAATAAGATCAAATTAATACTTCTAATATAATCTATTTTATATCAAGGGTAGCATCGTTGTTCAAACCAGGTGAATCTAATTCGGATAATGCAATGATTTCTATTTACCCATTTGGTGATGAGTTTTATGCATTCACTGAAAGTCCTGTAATTCATAGATTCGATTCGACAACATTGGAAACAACAAAACGAGTCAACGTTTCTAGCTATATTGGAATTGTTAATCACACTTCACATCCTCATGTTATGAATGATGGTAAAATGTGTTTCTTAAAGATCGTTCTTGTTTCTATCGAGTTCACTCACATGCCTCTTTACTGAGCATCTTTCTTTTGCACATTAACGATCTACCAAATTTACATATTAAAAAATAAGCCTTTTTGCCTACTAAAGAAGAATTATTTTATAACTTTAATGAAAGCATAATAAAGTTTTATCAGTGATTCAGCCAGGGGTTATTTTAAGGAAATTCTAGAACTGCACAATATGAGTTAAAGTAAAAATGACCTTTTTTGTCTTCCAATTTAAAAAATCTAGATGCTACTTGCGTTGTTAACACTGCACAAAATTACTTACTTTACATCTGCACATTTTTAATTTCAGAGCTGCACAAACAAGCTAAAATTGCACACTAAAATAATTCCTAAATTTGGCATTAATTGTTTTGAAATTGATATTGAAAAACCCCAACTTATCAACGGTGATTTTGGTAAATATTTCAAAAGTATTCCTTTTAATAATGTTGATATCCCAAAGTTATTAATATATTAGTATCAATTTAAAGCGTTAAATGAATTTATCAAGGACAGCATTCTTACCACAAGATATTACGTATATATATAGATTCTAATTTATCATATGATATCATATTTTGAGGGTATGCTATTATTATTTCAAATTAATTTTTATTTCAAAGTCGAATAATTTTTTTAAATATTTTAAAATATTAACTTTAACCGACATTTGCATATTTTATTTCATAAGCACAAAGAATAATAATTAAAAAAATATCAATTACAATTTAAATTGTACTTAAGTATGTACAATACGATTACAACAATAGGTGACTTTACATTAATGCAATCTGATTAGAGATATCAATAGTACGATAAGAATAGTTAATCATGTAAGCCTAGATTAGACAGAGCGAGAGTGACAATTACGCGTAGCTAATTAACTCACCCACTCGTTCAGTAAAGACGTTTCATTTTAGTATAACAAAATTATGTTACAACAATTTCCGCAAGCTGAGCCGGCCTTTGCAAGTCTGGCGCCCTGGGCGAAATTTATTTTGTATAATACAATTTTTTAAATAATTCCTACGAATGGTTTAATATTTATTATTTTTGTATATGTACTTAAGTTATTACAATTTTTTTTAAAAACAATGAACTCGCTACGTTAATTTCTTTCGGAGATATCGTGAATCGAAGTTTGTCCAAAAATGCTCAAAAATCCCCGAAATGTTTTTATATATTGTCTCGCATATTTTTTAACGACTCTGATCATAAAAATTCATAGAGCTTCATTTATATGATAGTAGACTTCAAAATGGACAAAATGAGATCAAATTGAACTCTCTACCACTAATAGAACCGGAGATATGACATTCGGCTATTTTGATAGCAGCGAGTAAATTCGCTTGTAATTTCCCCCTGTCTAATCTAAGCTTTATCAATATGAATTAAAACTATTGTTGAAATACTGCCACTATAATTTGGTAGAATTTTTTGCACACAAATTATTATTATTTTTCCAAGCAATATCACTGTATTTATTAATATTTTATTGTTGATACATTTGTAAAGACTTGCAGAATTCAAGAGTTTATTTTTTTTCAGGGACCGTTTATAATTTAGGAATGTCTGTTACAAAATGGGGTCCTGTGTACAATATAATATGTTTTCCATCGAATGACACAAAAACAGATGAGTTAATGTTCAAAGAAGCTTATAAAGTAGCAGCAATACCGGCTAGATGGCCTTTACATCCAGGCTACATGCATACTTTCGGTAAATCGAGTGAAATTATCCTAATTAAAAAAATACGTGCCACTTTAAAATTTGTTATTTCAGGAATAACTGATAACTATTACATAGTTGTTGAACAACCTCTAAGCGTATCGATAGCCGGAATTGTGCAAGCGAAAATTTACAATGATCCTTTTATGGGTTGTCTCAGATGGTATGAAAATGAAAAGGTATAAGAAATAAAATCGATATACCTACCTAACTATACATTTGTATATTTTAAAGTATGTAGTAAATATATAGATATATTAATTAAATGCTTCTTTATTTCAGACTTGTATATATTGTATCAACAAGAATACATGTGAAGTGGAATTTACTTTTTACGCAGATTCATTTTTTTATTTACATATTATCAACCAGTATGAAGAATCCGATCATATTATATTAGATATCTGTTGTTACCGCGATCCTTCTATACTCAACTGTATGTACGTTGAAACATTGAAAGTAAGTGAATTAATTGAATTGTAGCATTTAAGAATCAACAATTAAAATTTAAAAACATGATTATTTTTAATAGAATATGCAAACAAATCCTGATTATGCAAAAATGTTTAAAGGAAGACCGTTAAGATTTGTTCTTCCATTGAATCCTAAACAAATGAACACAGATAATGTGATAAATGGTAATTCAGAAGATAATCTAGTAATTCTACCTTGTACAACAGCAAAAGCTCAAAGATTGTTAGATGGTAGCATTCATGTTATTCCAGAAATGTTGTGTGATTTAGGCTGTGAAACGCCAAGATTAAACTATCCAAAATTATTAGGTATGAGATTGTATATTCACAATGACTATTAAACTAGAATCGAGGTTATATTTTAGGTAAAAAATATCAATACTTTTACGCCATTAGTTCGGACGTTGATGCTGCAAATCCTGGAACGGTAAGACATAATATTTTTTTTATATTTGAGTACAATATCAATTTTTAATTTAAAAATGAACAACCTTATTTATACATATATTATTTATTTTACCAATAATACAATATTCCAGATAATTAAAGTTGATACTTTTAACAAAACCTTCAACACTTGGTGTGAGGATAACTGTTACCCAAGTGAACCTATTTTTGTGGCATCTCCCGAAGAGAAATCAGAAGATGATGGAGTTGTTCTCTCGGCTATGGTTTGGGGTCGAGATGATACCAACAGAGTTGGACTTCTAGTGCTTGATGCAAAAACGTGGAAAGAAATAGGACGTACGGAATTTAAAACACCAAGTCCTGTACCAAAATGTTTACATGGCTGGTTTTCTTCTTCTTAAAATTAGAATTAGGAAAGGAAACATTATTAATTAATTGATTGTTTATTAATGGTGCTATTTTAGATTAGAGAATAGTGCAAAATATTTTAAAAATTTTCATCATGAACTTTTTAAAGCTTTAAATATTATATTAACTTGCAAATAAATGCAGGTATCATGCTAAAAGTCGTAGTGTAGAATCTACATGTATTAAAATTAAGTACAGGACTCCTATAAGTTCTAAGCTACGGGACCGTAAATTCTAGGAATTAGAAGATACAGGTTACCCCTTCCATCATAATACCGATCTAATGAAATGAGATGGGAATAGCTTTCTCTCTCACTCGCACACTTTGCTCAGAGCTATCTAACATAACCCACGTGAATGATACTCTGGTGGTAAAATTGAAAAGTTAAATGACAGTTGATCATCTGTAATGTATGGCGTCTTCAGAAGAAGATTTGAGTTTTATTTGAATACTAATGTAAGTATTTGATTACATATAGTTTTTTTTGTCTGTTTAATAACGTTGTACGTATACTTTCATTTATATAATTGTGAAAGGAGTGAAGGAAACAACTTCTCCTCCGATGTATGGGAACTCGCACTTATAGGAGTCTAACTGTACCTATGTATAGAATAATGATCCAAATCCTTTAAAATTCTCTGTTATATGATTTATATGTTTTTAAATTTTTACTGTTAAAATAAATAATTAATTTAAAAATAGTATCGAATTTCGATTATTTTTTATATGCCAGTACTGATCCTTAATTCTTTAATAAAATCACTGGAACAAAAAATCACCACGTCATATTCATTTGTTTTTTATTACACCATATAACTACAAAACAATAAACTCTACAATACAATTATTTTATTCAATATAATTACACAACACACTCGCACCCCGTGTTAACCCAAATGGGTTTAAAAGCCCAATCCTTCTGCAATTTTTCAGGTAACATAGGAATGTACGGATCGTTTATGTCGTCAGTTTCGTCTCTTAGTTTGAGCACGTGTATCTTGTACTGCTTGTATCGACAGTGCAAACACACTTGGGAACTGCAAACGGCAGATGAGATGTACCTTGGGTAGTGGAACTGACCGTTGTCTATCACTTTTATTCTGGCGACACAGGTATATGGTTGCTTGTGGCTCGAGTGCATTAGAACACCTTTGATACTGGAAAACTGTAACTAAAATATATACATTAGGATGGACTAGTTTTCCAACCGACCTCGGCTACCCCCCTACGTGAAAGTATTCTCAACTCTAAGAAAAAACGTCCATGGAACTTTAGTTCGGCGCAATTTTGATTGAAAATCTTAAGTCTGTTTCCAAAACTGGCGCTCAAGAAAAAAAATTATGTCAAATTCGGAATCCTCGTACCCAAAAATCATGGGTTGGTAATTTACTTAAAAAAATCAATGAAAAATTGTAAATTTTCATGTATATTAACATATATACATATTGAATTCAAGGGAATCAAACTTAAAAAAAAAACTTTCACGTAGGGGGTAGCCGAGGTCGGTTAAATTTCTTCTTCTTGTGAGCAGGGCCGTAACTACCACCGGGGCAGATACTGACCTTCGGTCACCTATTCATTACCCAAGATTGGGCCAACCTTCAGATACCGAGCTTCAGGTCATATATTAATTCTTTATCCAATATTGGACCAACTCTGGGCCAGCCTTGGTACGACAAGCGTTGACTGAATCTTGAGCGAAGTTATCATTTGTATCTTGGCCCAGTGTTGGCTAGCATTGGTGCAAACCTTGTCCGTAGCAAACTCTTTAAAATTAGATGCAATCTAAACTTTTGATTGTGTCTAATGAACTTATTGTTAGGTCATTTACGCTGCTCTGTACTAACGAGATAAACTAAGTAGAACGATTTATTTAATATGGAATATGTATACAGAGTGTCTCAAAAATATACCAACAAAGTATCAAGAGTTGCCGAGGACATTAAAACAATCGCTTTTTGTTATTAAACCCACGTCCTCGACAACTCTTGAAAATTTGTCAGTATGTTTTTGGAACATCCTGTATATAACAGACTTTGCCATACAAGTCAAAATGTACTTTTCTTCACATATATTTTTATGCAAAATTTAAAAGGAAACTTTTCAATTACTAAAGTTTTATTGAAACAAAGAAAAATAATAGCTTACATACCGGTGTCAAAGTAGAGTCCATACTAATCCTCGTACGTTTATGTGTCTTCTTATCAGTTATGTTATCCAACGCATCGAAGAAGGGATTCTGAGATAACCGGTCTTCATCGGACACCGTGTCGAACACACTGCACTGCTTCGAACTCTGCAGACAGTCAATATTCGCCACAGGAGGTCCATCAATGTCGTTCTTGCTTTGCCAGTACTTAATCTTTCCCCATGCAGTTGCTCCAGCGTCGATACACAACAACGTTGCGTATATGAGGAAAATTAAAGATGTGTTCTGAAAATTTGGTTTTGTCTATTGTTCTCGTATGCATACACTGGCATGTGCTATAAGGGTTCTGTACGTAACTCTGACAATGTTTTTGAATCCTATTGTGTATATTTTTACATTTTTTAATCGATTAAAAAATTCTTATAGATACCAAAATGTTTAATGATATTATTTCTCGTTGATATTATTTTTTAAAAGTTTTTTTGAGCTAAACTTATTAAAACTAAAACCTACTTTTTGATACCAAACACGCCTACAAAGTAAACAAAATAGTTAGATATAAAAAGCTATATTCAAAAAGATATCGTCAATAAATTTAACATAACCAATGCAATTTATTGATTTTTTTTATCTTAGCTCACAGATGGTGAATCATTTCAGGATTTTGAATGGAGCTTCTTATAATCTTTTTTAATTATTTACAAAATTTGGGTTTTCTCTTGAATTGTTTTATTTTTCGAGAAATGCCTTTAACAGAATGCGTATATCTATGTTTCGGCCAAGTTCACGATTAGAATCCTTGTTTAAAATGTTATCTCCAAGTTATCAAATATTATTTTAAATCTTCGCCTTATTGAATTTTATCTTTGATTTATATAAATTCAGAAAAAGTTAAGTTGATCTTAAACGTCGTAAGAATTTCAAATTATATACAAATAATATATCTTGGGTTGTATAAAGCAAAATAACCACGATTAGTTAATCAGTTGTTTTCAAACCATATATGTTAATTCTTAACTTAATCTCAATTTGTAAATGCATAATTCACTAAATATGATAATTTTTTACCTTATAAAATATATCATAACCGCTATTGTTTTTTTAGAATTAACGTAATAATGGTTTGAAAACAAGTGATTAACTAATCATGATTAATTTTGCTTTATGCAACGTAAGGATAATCTTTTATTACATACCGTTAAAGTTCTATCCATCCTTAAAAGAAAGCCACGACTAAAGTTTGTAAGCTCTGATGTATGATATTTATATAAAACTTAAACAATGGATATCTTCCATGAATGTAACTTAATCTAGTATTATCAATGAGCTTTTCGTTTGACATATTTCTTAGAACCTTTCACACACCTCAAATAAACAGGTGCTTTTGTTAAAAAATCAAGACATGTGTATCTATTTGCTTTATAAAAAATCACCTTATAAATAATATAATATTAATAGTGGGTAGTAAATGTGTTAATAGAAATTCGTAAATACACTAACGATGAAATGGAAGTTTTTTTTCCATGTATGATTTAATAGTAATATCGGATGTGGATTACTACGAAAATAGTTTAATAAAATAATTATTATTTTAATATAAATTTTACAAGGAAAAATTTTGTTCTGTCTTTTTATATTTTGAAATATTAACAATGAAAGATTTAAGAAAATTATCATTTACAAATATTAATATTATATTTGAATATAAATCAATGTTTTTATAGCTCAAAAAATTACTCCTCATGTATTTGAAAATGCATCAACTGTAATAAAATACAAACAAAAGTTATTAACAAAACAAAAAAAACATCTGCCAGGTAAATGCACAGTGCTTCCTCGTGCTAAATTCACTAAAGGTAGTTAATTATTGAACAATTTAAACAAAAACCGATAAAGTGTTCAGATAAATTGCCAGAGATTGGTAAACCATTTAATTTTTATACAATTTTACTAAAAAATATTAGTTCGAAATTTTTCATATGATTATTTTTTCGTAAATTTTTAATTTTTTGACAATAATTTGTCAGCCATGACAGACACGGAACGAAAAGTGTTTATCTTGACCTGAAACGGAAAGATCAATTTAAAATTTAAAAATCAAAACCATTTTTTTTGTCTCATTTTAAAACGATCACAAAGCTTCTCGTATCTTCGATATTACGAGATTCGAAATTATTAATTTTCCATCCTCGTCATATCGAAGATACACGAAGCTTTGTGATCGTTTTTCAAAGAAAAAAAATCTACTAGAATGTGAACCAAGTTTTATTCCATGTGGCTGTCCGCCGCCCCTTCTAAACTGGCACCCCGGGCGGTCACTCACCCTCCCTCCTTAAAGCTGGAATTGCTGGAATATATTTACAAAATAAACTAAAGTACCTATACGAATTTTAATAAATATAAAAATTTCAAACATCAACCATTCTTTTTTCCAAAGCTTACTTTTGAATTGAATATTGCACTCGAGTGATTGTATTTTGATTATTTTAAAACTTATAAGGCCTAATATTTTAGGTATTAAAATTCCTCATATTTTCTATTTGACATATTTTTGTCAGAACCCTATAGTTGTTTTTTTTATGATTCAGTATAAAAAATAAGTGCCCCATTGATCAAAACTAGAGATGCCACGAATATTCGGCTACTATTCGGTATTCGGCCTATTCGGCTACTTTTTTTACTATTCGGTATTCGGCCGAATATTGCGAACCGTTCGGCCGAATACCGAATACCAAATCATGAAAAAAACGCATAATAATTATTACTCACAAAATTTTTTACTTTAACAAAAAATCAGCATATTTAATACTTCAAATCTATCAGTGGTAAGTTATGATGAATGAAAACAATTTTTTCAGCATTTGTTGATAGCAAACGATTGCGCTTTTCCTCATAAATTATACCTGCTTCCGAAAATATCGAAAATAGGTGATTTTTTATCGTAAAGCTTTTCGCAAAACAGTGATACTTGTTAAGATATACAGTGTATATCTTAACAAATATCAATATACACACTTATAGTGTATATTATACACACTATAAGTAACACAATTTGATATAACAAATGAAACAAATACGCCCGAATATTCGGCAACCGAATATTCGGCGCTTCGGCCGAGAGCCTAGCCGAATATTCGGTATTCGGTATTCGGCAAAATCATTATTCGTGGCATCTCTAATCAAAACCCTCATTTTTTCAATCCAACACTGATTCATTCTATATGTGGTTCTATTGAAACATTTTTAGTAACGCTGGTTAAAAATCGCAAGGTCTGTTTCGTATCGTATCTATGGATCATAAATGTCATTTGTGCTGTCAAATAGGTTAAACGTGTAACTGACGTATTACAATATGGTAGATGAAAATACAAAGAAAACTCTCAGTAAAATACCTTTACTGAAGACGAAAGCTAGCCCTAGGGATAAGGATTTATGGGTTCAAAGACTAAAAGAAGAATATCAAGCTTTAATAGCGGTAATACTAATTTTTTTGTCTAACTAAAAATAGAGGTCACAAATCTTAACAATTATTTTTTTTTCAGTACGTACAAAATAATAAAACATCAGACAATGATTGGTTTCGAATTGAATCAAATAAAGAAGGCACGAGATGGTTTGGAAAGTGTTGGCACATCCATAATTTATTAAAATTCGAATTTGACATAGAATTCGACGTAAGTATTTCACAAAGTACTTGAATAAAATAAACAATTTTTGATATAAGGTTATCAGAATATCTCTTTTAAAGAGAACATGAGTCCACGTTTTCATCTAAAATGACTCAGATTTACCACTAAAGATTAACTCTCAAATTACTATTATTATTCTTTCTTCTAGATACCTGTAACATATCCTATGACAGCTCCAGAAATAGCATTACCAGAATTAGACGGTAAAACTGCAAAAATGTACCGTGGTGGTAAAATCTGCCTAACAGATCATTTTAAACCATTATGGGCTCGGAACGTACCAAAGTTTGGTATCGCACATGCTATTGCTTTAGGGGTAAGTGTTAGTATAAGAGATTATATATATTTTATTCAATGCGAATGTAATTTCAGCTTGGACCATGGTTAGCTGTGGAAATTCCTGATTTAATTGAGAAAGGTATTATATCTTATAAAGAAAAATGTTAATATATATAATAAATAAATCAATATTTTTGTACATTTCTTTTTGAGTTATATAATTTATAAAATATTGACCTACCGTAAATTACCTGTAACATAATTTACATTAATTAAATGAAAACAACATATAATTTTATATAATTATGATAGTTTATTTAAAAATTGTTCGGTATCAAAAAAATTGTTAAAATAATTATGCACATTTTGTTCCCTGTATTGCTTCAACAGCATTGAAACTCCAAACTCTAAAGTTGATGTTATTTGGATTAAGGCTACGATACAAGAAATATGGCATTGTATTCGTCATGACCCACACGTTTCCTTCATTATCAATAGTTAAATCGCTTGGGTAAATGAAATCTTGGTCATGTCTATACAAAACTGCATGATTTTCTTTTTTGAATGGTTTTTTCGTATTCCAACATCCAATTGCATTTTGATTTACCTAAAAATAATCATACATCATTTTTATTTAAAATTTCATAATTTGTTATTTTCAGAAAAAGTTACATAACTATAAACAAAAAAGGCTTCATATTTGTTCAGATTTTGAAAAAATTGGATCAGATCTCATCCAAACGGATCTGATTAGATCAAACTTCATATCCCATCAAATTTGATAGATATGATTAGATCTGATGTCATATTTGATGAAGTATGTCTAGATCTGATTAGATCCGATTTTATATCTAATCAGATCAAATCACATGCAGGTGTTTTTGGTGTAAAAATTCGTTGATTAGCCATTCAACTAGATATGATTGCATCTGATGTATTTGAATTTAATCAGATCTGAGTGAATCCAATTAGATCTAATCTTTTTTGGATCTGAATAGCTTAAAAAATTAGTACAATTGAATCTGTACATTTTTTTCAAGGAAGCCAAAAAAATCAATCAAATTTTATTGTAGGTAATAAAAAATAAAAATAATATACAATTTAATACTTACTAAAGCATAAAATATGACTTTGGTATTAGGTTCATATCCGAACATAGAAGTTTGCATATTGGGTCCTTTATCTCCTAAATGTCTAAAATGGGTATAACTGTGAGGTATATCGACATTGCTTTCATTTCTGAGGAACTGAGTATTGACAGCGAAAGCCTGTGTACTTGCCATGGCGTGGAAGAAAGCAGTACGATAAGTATTTGGTTTAGGGTTCGACAAAGTTACGCTGAATATACCATCATTCCATTGGAAACTTAAATTATCGGGCAATTCGAAATCCCCAGCGACAGGGTCATTCCGGAAGTAGTTGTTTGAGAAACGCCATGCTTTTTGTAATCTAAAAATATAATGACAACAATGAAAATTTTAAATAAAATCATTGTTGCAACAATTCAATGTCATTTCGATTGAATATACTTCGATATTAATTACCTTAAACTGTAAACAATTAAGCCATATCCGCTAAGGTCAGGTATATATGCATAAGTGTCCTCGCAGTTGCCTCCGGGAATGTCGATAGCCAAACTTGCTAAAGTGGTGGTAGGAACGACAAGATCACTGGATAATTCGTGTCTATGGATCATTTGATTTGTATCCAAATCAAATACAACGATAGCGTTATTTTGTACAACTTGACGATTTCCTGTAATACAAATAAATACAAAATGAAATAAGCACCTATAATGCATATTTAGTCACACAAAAAAACTGAAAGATGGGCGTGTATTTTCCTCATAGTTATAATTTTTGTGCAAATCCGTCACATTGTCTATCCCTGGTGAAAATATCTCATAGATTCTCATAGAAATTGTTATGATTTCTATAAGATCTAATGAGTTATACATTATATGTATCTCATAGAGACTATAGTGGTTTCTATGAGTCTATGAAAATACAGATTTTTTTCACCAGAGATAAGCAACACTTGTCATTACATTTTTATCAAATAAATATTTGAACTCAAAGTTTTGCGATGCAGTATATTGAAGCATCTTGAAACAATGATGTCATAAATATATGTATGGTCAATATGTACCGATTGATCATTGGTACATATTGTAGTTATGTATATAAGTACTTAAAAAACTTTATTTTCATGATACTGAACCCGAGCAGTTATCTAACAAAGTTAATTTTTACGAATTTAAAGAAATTATTTATTATATGTACTTGCACAATGCACATTCTGGAAATCATTGTTTTACGGTATGGTGATACGTATTAGGTACCTACATTACTAAAACCCGTAGAAATTAATTGCGCTCGAAAAATACCGGACTTTTTTTTATTCATTTAAAAAAAGAAAAAGCTATTTTTTATTTTTAATAAAAAAAAGGCAATTTTTATATTTTTCTTAAAAACTCAGTGGCGTAGGAACGGGGGGGTTTTGGGGTCGAACCGCAGTTTCTCCGTTTTTCCAATAGTACCCTAACATACCTGGATATTCATAAGTCCCCGTATCGACCATCCACAATCTATTACAGCTATCTGCAGTCGTTCTATACACAGAAACTAATTGAACCCTGTCATCGTGTCTAATCATGTCGACTCTATTCATATCCCATCCAGGATACGGCCTGAGTTTCACTCCAGGATTCCCTGCTTCGTCCAGATTGATGTAGTTTAATGTTGCCGGTATTCCAATTCTTCTTTTTGGTAATGTGATGAAAACTCTAGTACCTACGCGAGTTACGCCCATTGGTACGTTGTTAGAACTATTGAACTCCCATCTTGCTTGGCTTTCAGCGAAATCTTCAGCTAGAATATATTTAAATACCTATAAATATTAACTTCATAACAGTCTAAAAAAATTTGTCATATGGAATTTTGTATATATTTGTAAGAGGTCCAAGGATGCACCTTCATGAAGAAAAAAAAATTAAAGTATAATTTTTAAGTCGTTTTATTTCGGTTATTATTTTAAATATTTTTATTCTACACAATTCTTTACTACATTATATTGTTCAATATTTAACGGTATAAGCAGCGTATTGCAAAAGAGCGCGCTGAACTTTTTTTTTACTTGATTTACTATTATCGTAATTTCTTATTCCTTATGTTACCTAACGTAACAAAATATATAGTAAAACCTAGGCAAAGAACATATCTATGAATTAAAAAAAAAAACACGTAAATCGGATAGATCCGGTTGAAGTATATTGGCTTTTTATTTCAAAAAAAAAAAAAAAACATGTAGGTAAATACTTTCATAAAACACGTATTTTAAATTTGCATATTAAATTTTAAACATATAAATAATAACTAGTTTAAAGTAAATAGTGTTGAAACTTTCGTCTGAATTCTTGAAATACAAATATATATATATTTAATTTATAATAACTAATGCGGAGACAAGACTAGGGGACATTAAATAAAAAAATTTAAAAAAACTAGTGTTTATACATTAATTAAAATTATTGAATATAATATTCAAGATTGCTTCATATCTATATTTAAACATATATTTATCATTATTTTATTTATTTATTATTAAAACAGTGTTACTTAACCCCATACATTACCTGCTGTTGGTATTATATATTTTTTAATTTATTAATAATATTCCTCATATGGTTTTTATTTGAAATAATCGATTTACAGTAGGTAGCAAATTTATTCATAATATAAAAATAGATTGACAATTGACATATACTAACAAAAACAGTTTTATCTTATAACCTTTGTGACCTATTACGTAAATAATTACAGTAATTGTTATTTACTTGTAACACCAAAAAAAAAAAAATTATTATAATAAAATTGCTCAGAAGTAATCAAAATTTGAACTCGATTCTATCGAAATTACGCGTTTTGAGGGTCCCTGAATCACATACGACCATTAAGTATATAATGTATAAAAAAAATCTATTTGTAAAAAGCTTGGTATTATTATAAAATATTAATTTCCTACAAAAAAAAAAAATTCCTCCAGTCAAATATTCAGTATAGTAAATACTGTATTGGAGTGTGATTAGAGCGAGACCGGTACGATACCTATAGTGTGGATGCTTTCATTGTTTATTGTTTATTTATATTTTGATTGGAGCGAGACCGGGCCGAGACTGGCACGATAGTCTGGATCGACCCTAATACTGTATCGGAGCGTGATTGGACCAAGTCCTGAGCGATACCTATAGTGTGAATAATTTCATTGTTTATTGTTTATTTATATTTGATCGGACCGAGACCGGCTCGATAGTCTGGATCGACCAAAATCAAGTAGATATCTGAGAGCTTCTAAAAAAATGATCCTCTACACTACTCTACAGTTTATTTCTTAATCTTCGTGTTAATAATAATTTATTTTAGAAATATAAAATAAAAATTGAACTTACAACTACCTGGACTCACTATTTCACCAGGTGCACGAGGAGTAGTCGTTGGTCTTGGTCTCATTCCACCATACCTTTGATTTCCATCCTTTACGTCCTGTCTACCTGTTCTTCCAGTTCCTGCAGTAGACCAGTTAAAATCAATTTGGCTCCAGGAAAACACCGGTACAGGTTTCTGTATTATCGAGCTACCAAACGATACCAAACCAACAAATACTAACAATAAACACAAACGACCCATTGTTGCCAATATTGAAACGTCTTCTTCTGAAGTCGACTTGCAACTGGCATCTAAACGCTGCTTGTTGATAATAAATATATAGTTTTTGTTTTATCATTGTGTGTTGTCGACCATGAACTTTAGCATTGCTAAAGACAAAAAAAATAGTACGTATGCTGTTACACTCGACGGGTTTATATTCACATGTTTGTTTTGTTGACCATCTTCAGCATGTTCATTGTTGTGGTAACGAAACTGTATAAATAAAAATACATTATCTTATATCTACATATATTTATTTTTTCTAAGTAGGGTTGTTAGCAGTGACGAATTTTAGCTTCATAGGCCCCCGAATTTGAGGGCGTAATGTACATTGTTGAATTCAGACATGTTTTTTAGGGGACCCCCCCCCCCTTGCCGATGTCCTCTTGGATAAAACACTGTATATGCAGGCTCAACCATAAAAAATCGTAGCGACCTCGTTTTTTTTTAATCAATGAATTTTTTTAGCAATAATGTTAGTCCTGGTAAAGAATAACATTTTGATAATAAACAATTTGAATTTGGTTCTACAGAGTGTTAATAAAAAAATGCCAAAGTTTGCAATCTTCAAAATTCTAAAACTCATTTTTTTCAAATGTGACTACCCTTTTTTTATTTCACCCTCCTTTTCAATTTGTATAGGGGATATCCTATGTCTAAACCCCATAGTTTCTGAGATATTCAATAATTTTCATTACATTTTATGCACCGTAGTAGACCGTGCTGATGCAAAACAAATGCCAAAATATAAGTATTATACTTAAGTATCAATATAACATTTGATTAAATTTTATAACTAAAACGGATAATACTTATGTAATAAAATTATTTATTTTATTCAAAAAAACTATATGTTCTAAATGTCTTCCATTTCCAAATCAATTCACCGGCATTTGTTTGGCCTACTCCTGTGCATAAAAATGTGATGAAAATGTAATTTATGTGAATACTTATACAATATTTATATTTGTTTTTTTTAAACTATTTTTGAAAAAGATTAGAGATACTCGTATTATACCAGCCTGAACAATACCGTATTCATCCTTAAACTATTTTAAAAGCATGTCAGATAAAACTATATTATCTATACCTACCTAAAACAAAAATTTCACAAAATAATATATTTTGTAGTAAATAATATAGATATTTTATTTTAAGTAACCCGATACAGAAAGTCATTAATGTAGATTAAAGTAATAAGATAATGCTGATTTATACTTAAATCAGTTTATAAGTTACATACAAATATATATACCGGTTGTTTTTTTAGACTTTCAAGCGGAATATTTCCAAATTAACACATTTTCAGAAAAAATATAAAATGAAAGTTCCATGGTTTCGAGAGCGCTTTAGAAAGGTCAACTTTATGGGTTTTCAGGTTCAACTTTTCTTTTTCAAATCTAAATCCTTATTTTTGTTTTCGATTCGTAATATACGGAGAAAAATAAACCACTTTTTGTTAGAAACATTTTTTCTGAAAATGTATATTTTTATAATACTTATGGAGACAAACAAAATTTTCTAGATTTTTAATATTTTTTTACTCGAAAACTATCAATTTTTAAGAAAAATCACAAAATTAAAAAAGTACTTAGAATTCAGCAAGGTATCTCGGAGAATTGTTTTCCAATTTCATTATTAATTTTTGTTATGTAACTTTTTTATTAAGAAAAAATTCTGAAATTTGAAAAAATAAATTTAAAAAATCTGTGAATTCAACAAAAAAATGTTCCAGACAAATTTTTTTTCTGTAAATTATGAATCTACAACAAAAAATGTGAATTTAGATTTGAAATAGAAAAGTTGAACCTGAAAACCCATCAAGGTGACCTTTTTAAGGTCTCCCCATAGTGTCAATATTTAACTTTTCTGAAATTTCGTTATTTTGGTAATAATCCGCTGGAAAGTCTTTAAAAAAACACCCGGTATAAATTTACATTATAAACTTATTTTACTATACAATTAATTTTATATCATTCTTGTTAAAGGTTACTTATTGATTACAAACAAACTACATAAATATATATAATTATATTAATATGAGAAAACTAGTTTTGTGTTTTTATCAAAATGAAATATTCGCAGATATGTTTCTGTACGTAGAAGAATCATTGTTTGCTTTATTATTGGCTCAAGGAATTTTGTTTCTGAGAAAAATAAGTACCTGAGCTATTGGTAGATACATCATATTATACATTAATCAATATTCACCACACAGTTGTTGAAAGTCATGCAAAAAAACCCAACCAAAATTATATTCACTTAACATATTAATAACTAGAAAATTTCATAATATTTTACCCTTTAATAAAATAAACATAAATTTAAATAAAATATATAAATTTGTATACAAACAATTATTTATTGAAATAATTCATGAAAATCAATCGAAAAATTTGTATAACACCAGCCCTAACGGTTACAGAAAAATAAATCTACAGGGTATACTAGAAACATTCTAAAACCGAAAACAAAAAGAGATTTTTTTTCAGAACCCATTGTGATATAATTATGAAATTTTATAAAAGGTTTAGTATTAATAAATGCTATCGATTTTCAGTATCAATTAACTGATAATTATTTAGATCAAGGGTGTGTGAGAGCAGCAGGTCTTTCGATCCCCCCCCCTTTTTCCAGTATTCGGCGCCTATGGTATGTACATTATACATTATATTTTTGGATATATGTAAATGATGAATACCCTCGTTAATACATAGACATAATATATGATATTAAATTAATTAAACGCAAGTATTTGCCTAAAGCTATTGATTTTGTCAATACCATACATGGACTGTGTTATACAGTAATGTATCAACCAATACACTATATTATTTTTAACTTCCCAACAGGAAGTTATTGTAATTGATTTATGAATTCAGTTTCATTTAAAATAAAGTTTACAATATTAATAGCTTGAGAATTAAAATTTTATTTAGATCATAATTTATGAATGATTATAAAAATATATATATTTTTTTTAGATTTTTTTGGAAGTTGTACACCCAATTCTGTTTTTACACGATTTTGAAATAACACGGTCGATAACAATAAAATACTTTTTTTTACATGTATTAATTTGATTTTACACGATTCATTTTTAGGGGATTTCCCTATGCATTTCAATTTTTCCTTGTTACATTAATATGTTTTAATATTTGTGTATTTATATTTTTAGGGGATTTCTCTATGTATTTCAATTTTTTTATAAAATTTTATATGTTTTTTGAGCTTTTGGAACCAATCCCCAGTTTTTTTATGTATAGGTATATATCATATCTTTTTTTACACGGTGATAGGCTGTACGTATCTACCGTGCAAAAACAGAATGGAGTGTATCTAATTAAAATTATCCAACCAAACGCCAGATTAAAATATCAAAAACACAATACATTGGTTCAAAACAGTGTCCATATTTAATTAGTGTTATATTTGTATAATGCATATATTGATTCTAATTAATTGAAATTATGTTATTTACCGTGTAACATTTAATGCATTTGTTATCATGAAATTTTTAACACTTCCGGAAACATTTAAAAACAAGTATGATTTTTATTTTAATGGGCAGATACCGCAAGCGTTATAAAAATCACGTATATATACATATAAAACAGGATGAGCTGGTTAATCGAATTGGTAATACCTCAAGGTTGCGGTTAATATTCCCGTTTTTAAAGTAAGTATGTGTATTTTTTATTTGATTATCAATTAGGTGCCACAAAAATGTAATATGTGCTAACTACAAATTAGATAAGTGTTAATAACCTATCACAAGTCTAACAATAAGTACACAATATTTTCTAGGTATCAGTGGCGCCGAAGTTGGGGGCAGGGTGGGGGGTAGTTGCCTCCTTGACCTCCCCGACCTCTGGTTACGCCCCTGAAACATGTATCTTATTAAACTGTTTGGGTTTTTCCTGTATTGCACTTTAGTTACACTTGACGTTTCGAAAAACATCTTATGGTCTTCATTTAAAAGACGACTTATTTTAAATACAAAAGTTTGTACAAATACAAACTAAACTAAAGATGCTTAAAAAAGTTTTTATTTAATATCTAAAGAGCCTATCGAGTTACAACTTATAGCTATGAAATTTTATTGGATGATTTGTATTTATAAGTATTTTTAATCTGGCTTTAATATATGATTTAGAACTTATGATAAAAATTAATCGTTTATGAAAAATAGAGATATAAAAGAAAGTATATGCTCATTATACGATTATAGATTTTTAATTGATGCTTTAAATTAAACCAAATTAGTTTTTAAGCTTGATCCATGATTAAAAATAAGACAAAAATCATGTAATATCTCCTAAATGTGTTTTTTAGACCAGTAATCAATTAAGTACTGTACTTATACATTGAAGTAAAGAAACAATTGCAGTGGTGATTGGTACACACATATGATTATGTTTTTATACCATCAGGGCCATCAGGGCAGTGGCGTAGTAAGCATAATTGGCGCCCGGGGCACGATATCTTTTTGGCGCCCTCAAAAATAATTTTAAAAAAATAATAATATTTTTTTTCATAATTAATTTGAATGAAAATTGACGTGACTAAAAAAAAAAAAAAAAAAAAGGTGTTCAGTTGCATATTCTAAAATTAGGTTTATGCGGTTCAAAACGTTTCAGAGCCTTTTGGCGCCCCTTTATAAGTAGCGCCCGGGGCATGATAACCCCCCTTGCCCCCCCCTCGCTACGCCACTGCATCAGGGCCATTATTTTGAATTCCTATTTAAAATACAAATTCGCTCGAACATACAACAATAACATACAATTTTTCTGAGACAAAGTATTAAACTAATTAAAATTTATACTTTTATATTATTACATAATATGTATAATTATAAGTATTATTATTATTTTATAGCCATAACCTTATTATAACAATTAATTGAAATATAGAAATTGAATTTAAATGAAGTTCACAGAATAATAATAATAAGAATATGTAATTTGAAATATCAGAGAAGAAATAGATATACATATCACGAAATGTTTCTAATCTTAAACTTTATTCGTAATCTATGTTCATTAGTAAAAAAAAAAAATGGTGGAAAATGTTTGCTGACCGTGTTGCTGTTTAGAATTATACAGTTCGTGTTATGAAGAATTTACAGACATTTTTCAATTAATATAAAAATTAATTTTGCGTTTTGATGAACCAAGACTTATCATAAATCATGGAACAAAGTCGGGAAGAGATACTTGCCAATTTTCAGGTATGAAATTCTAATTACTGTTATATATTGATAATATAGTTAAATGTCAGTAGATGTGGAAGGTTATAATGATGACAAACAACTTTAAATTTATTAAAACTTGTGTTTTTATAATGATTTTTATTTTTTCAAGGCATGCACGGGAATCGAAGATATAGCAGCAGCTCTGAATGTTTTAGAAAATTCCAATTGGGATTTAATGGTAAAATAAAAAATATTTTTTTATTGACATGACAGTTACACACAAAGACATTTTATTTTCTTGTCATTTTAGACAAAAGTCATTGTCTTTGTGTTTTCAATACATTCAATTAATGAATTAAAATTAATTAATTTAATACTATTCTTTATTTAAAATATAAATAAATAATTTATTTGATTTGGGATTTTAGAGGGCAGTTAATCATGCAATGAAATTTGATGCACCTGTTGTTGAAGTGGCTATGGACCAAGATCCGGATATCGAAATAATAAATGATTTTAAATCACCACCTCAAAACAGTAGTAGAATGCATACGACACGTAGCTTCACTCGATCTCTTGCATCGCAAACACCTGAAGCTTCAACATCAAATCTATGCTTAAACACAAGTCGTCTTTTAAAATTTACTATACACTACGAGGAAAAGACTGTAAATTTTAAAATAGCTGATTCATCTACAGTTGGTTAGTAAAATTATATATTTGATATAAAAATGACTAATCTTGTTATATACACGCTTCAGTTTTTTACATGTTATATTGCAACCTATGTTATAAAGTGTATGACAAGATCACTGAGGAATTTTTATTAAATTAATTAATTATTTTTAGTGGATTTGAAGCATATGCTAGCAGCAAAAGTAAATGTACCAGTTTGTAGACAGTTATTGTCCGGCTGGGTCCAAACTCCACAAAATGATAATGTTACTTTGGCATCTCTATCATTACCTTTAGAAAATACACTGTTCTTAATTTCTGCTATATCAACAGGAGTTGAAGAGTATAAATACTTTAATTAATTTCTGTACTTTCTCATATACATTATACAATATTTTTTAGATCTGATTCAGATGTAGCAGAACGACTATTTAGATCTTATTGCTTGAATATCAGAGATGAATCTTCGAACAAAACATACAAATTAAATTTCCGTGGAACCAAAACGATTTTAGAAGTTAAAACAGATGTGTATAATATAACAGATATACCCGTAAGGCATCAAGTATGGACGGGGTGGCCAAACATACATGACGATAGTACTTGCCTAGCTACAGCAGGATTGTCATATCCTACACATAATCTTACGGTCAAAAGGTCGGTCTCAAATGCAAGACACGCAGCTAAAGATAATAGTGCTACTCCACAAAGCAAACATAAAAAGATATTAGAGGATCTTATTGATAGTGATAGTTCAGTAGAAGAATTTGAAGATGCCTCGGAAACATTTAATATTGAAGATGATGTTTTTATTGATAATGTCGGCTCAAGAAAAATAGAACCACTTAGTAAGTCATCACAGCAGAAACATTATTGAATGCATATTAATGTTTTACAATTTTCAGTTCCAGTAAATATAGAAGATGAAGCTATTGGTTGTATTCATTTTTCGGAAAGATTTACAGCAAGATATGGTGATGTGCACCCGATGTTTTTCACAGGAACCTTAGAAGATGCTATCAAAGAAGCTTGTGGAAAACCTGCAAAAGATGTAATTATTTAAATACATAAATAATTTTATAATTTTTTCAATAAAATTGCTCATTTTCAAAGTTGGTCAAATATGATTGTTTCTGAACTTATAAAAAAATTTATTAAAAAGTGGCTATCTTGAAATTTATAAATAAATTTTTCTTCAATATTCACTCTCTATAAGTCCAAAAACAATCATATTTGACCAACTTTGAAAATGAGCAATTTTATTGAAAAAATTGCTGTTCCTTTAATTTTTACAGTATATTACATGTATTTTTTTTATTTTAGCGACGTCTACTTGCAGTATACCTACATCACGATAACAGTGTGCTCTCAAATGTATTCTGTACACAGTTGCTCTGTTTTGAATCCGTGTTACAAATGTTTGAAACAAATTTTGTTGTGTGGGGATGGGACATGACATACGAGCTAAATAAAAACATGTTGCTTCAGTCTCTCAACAATAATCTAGGCCCACTAGCTGCCACTCCTATAAGATCAACTTCAACCGATAAATTTCCAGTTCTTATGTTGATCATGCGTATGAGATCAGCAACTGAAGTTTTTGCAGTGATACATGGTAATTAATTTTTACTTTAGTTATTATTGTATCGTCTTGTAATACTTTTTTTTTGATTAGGTGATGTTGGAGTTAATGAATTACTAGGCAGTTTAATGGAAGCCGTTGAAGTTTGGAGTGAGCAGCAACAAATAGAAATGAGGGAAGAGCAAGAACGGGCAGATAGAGAATTAGTTATGCGAGAACAAGATGAAGCTTACCGTGAAAGTCTTGAAGCTGATCGGTAAGATATAAAACATTTTTTCGTGTGTTTTAAAGTTAAATTTAATTTTTATTATTTAGTGCAAAAGAAGCTGCTAAAAGAGAGCAGGAAGCTTTGGAAGAGGAAGAAAGAAGAAAACAGGAACAGATGCGTTTAGAAACCGAAGCGAAAAAAGAAAAGCAACGTCAGACACTTATAAGTAGTTTACCCGCAGAACCAAATGAAACCAGCGGTGAGACAATTGCACGCATACGTTTCCGATTACCCAAAGGGCAGATGCTGGATAGGAGATTTTTAACTTCGGAAAGTTTACAGGTGTGTAATTAATGAAACTCAATGTTAAGTATTTTTGATGTAATATTGTGTTGTTTTTAGGTTCTTTTAGATTTTTTAACAGTTAAAGGATACCCTCCAGAAGAATATAAAGTCATATCGAGTTGGCCAAGAAGAGATGTGAGTTTTTACGAGTCATTAACTTAAATGTAATATTTGATTTATTATTTATCTGTTCTAGTTGACAACGGTAAATTCACAACAAACATTAATGGAGTTGAAACTGTATCCACAAGAAACTGTGATGATAGAGGAACGATAAATTATTAAATTATTTATTAGTATTTTATGTCTGCATTCATCTTAATAATAAATCAGAGCACATGTAAAAGTTTTTGTCTCTTGTTTACCTGTTTTAAAAATTAAATTAATTGTCTAGGTAGGAGTTCAAAATAAATATTTTTATTAAAATCTAAAAGGTGTGTATTATTATTTAATCTATACTAATACATAAAAAGAAAAAGGTTTGTATGTTTGTTGGAGATAATCTTGAAAACTACTGGACCAATTTTTGAAACTATGAGATACATTAAAATTATGTATGAACGTTATGTAGAGTTCAAATCGTTTAAATGAAGGATCTTTATTTACAAAGTTTAAACTCTTTACTACTTTATTCAATGTCAAAACATGACACTGGCTATTGAAATAATTTTATAGTAATACTTTAATTAATGTATGATAAGAGTAAGTGAAATATTTAAATAAAAATAGTACAAATAATTTATTTATAAATTAGTACATTATAAAAGTTATCATTAAAACATTTACATTTTAATAAATAATATAAAAAATGTATATATTATTTTAATTACAAAACGTGATTGAGTATTTTAAAATAAATATTAAATAAGTTATTTAGGTACGTAGTACGTTCTTGTATTACTGGTATGTCGAATGAGTAATAAAATTTAACCATATTCGGACTGCAGAGTTAAACTAAATTTTCCAGGTTCACTTGAAGTATTATGATACCAAAGGCGAGTATCTAAAAGAACTAATAAGAAAATCATTATTACAGTACCATAATTATTAACTAAATGTTAAAATTACCTGCATCTCCGGCTTCTACGTAAAATGTTACTGGTTGGCAACTCGATTCACATTCAGGCGTCGGTATCAAGTACCAAGTTTTATTTCCAGATAACTGCGCTTGCCACATCAATCGTGGAATATAGTCCAACTAAAATTAAATGAACCATTAATACATATGTTTTTGATTTAATTAAAATTACTTACATGCATTGTCGCACCATCATTATAACCGAAAAATATGTACTCGTGTGCAGGCACTTCAGCGTCTTCTGGTATAAAATGTGGTATAGAGTAATATTTTCTTGTTCTTTTTAAAATATCTGGATGACAGTTTCCTCTATGAACAATAATTTTTTAAGTATTTCTTGGAAATAAGTTGTTCTGTTAGAATACTTACAGTCCAATATACCATGGTTTTTCTCCAGGGAAATTTTTAGCTCTCTCTTCCGACATAGAAAATAAATCACGTGCATTTATAAAATTCGAACGAAAGTGAAGAAACTGACAATCTTCATCAGTACTTTCTAAGGCACCTTCTGTTTCATTATAAAGCTTTTTGAAAAAATCAAATGTAAAAACTTCCATTGCAGGCCAATGTTTTACAGCACTCTTAACTATTATAGGTCTTGATGAATATGCATACTTTGAAAATTCTGCCCGAGAGGCATTATATAATATCAAAGGGGACGTTATAGATTTACAAAATTTGCAATCAGAAATGGGTCTTGTAGATTCCCATATTAAATAGTTATTTGGTATTAAACATCGTGTTGTTAAAAAATATTTTAATCCTGCATTTACAATTGATTGATCTGTATAAAAACTTAGCAATAGGCATATGAAAATTGTGATAAATATTATAAAAGGATATCTAAGTAAACTACTGTATTTTGATTTCTGATTAACAAAGCATGCTGTATTTAATTCTGATAAACTTATACCAAGAGATAAAAGTTTTTTATTTAGCAAATAAAATTTCTTCTCGACTTTTAGTAAAGTCTTATATTTATCATCAGTGTCCATTGCTTCTCTATAAATAATATTCTGAACTGTAACATATTATTCAAATTATTTATTCACTTCATTCTTAATTTTTTTTTCGATAACCTCTTCTACTATTGTTGTCAAACCGCTGTCACTCTGTCACATTTCATATCAATTCATATTTTGCACACATATGTTCGTCATATGTCAAAGACCTCCAGACGTATAGGGCTTCAAATATATTTTAAATTGAAATTGTGTAAATATGAAATAATTTAACCGTGAAAATATTTTCTCCTTATCACATTAATATATATCTATTTATTCATCTTCAGAATGTATATTAATTACTATTAATTATTTTTATTCTAATGATAAAAAAATAGTGAATGCTATATAGGTATATACATAATTGCAAAAAAATGTACAACCATGTAAATCAAATTTGTAGACCTTTGAAACTACAGAAGTGTTCTGTGCTACACAATTTAGTGAAAATTTATATTATTGCTTTAATTGAGATATTTTTATCTTATAGATTATAATTTAATATTTAGTTTATTATATGCTTTATAACTGAACATATCAATATCGAGTCAATACCTTTTTAAGCAGGTAAAATAGCAATTTTTTATTCTAATTTTTCTAGAATTAATTAAAGTATAAATTAGTAAAAAATTAAATACATATTTATATCTCTTAACTACTCTGTTATTTTGTTTAGTAAAAATGGCAGCATTAAGTAATCGTCTACTTTCATTTATGAAAATCACTCCACGCCAAATAACCGTACCAGTAAGGCAATGCAGTAATATTTCTTCTGATTTAATTGATTTAAAAGTCAATGACAAAACTGGAGTGGCTATTGTAGCGATGAACAAGCCACCTGTAAATAGTTTAAGTCTTGAAATGATACAGGCGTTATCAAAAACCATCGATGACTTATCAGAAAATAGATGCCGTGGAATGATTTTAACATCAGTAAGATTCCATATTTTTTTACAAGAAATATAAGTTATTCAAATGTAATTAAAAAATTTACAGACATCTCCAACAGTTTTCTGTGCAGGACTTGATATAATGGAAATGTATAAACCTAATGAAGAAAGAGTAAAAGCGTTTTGGACAGAGCTACAAGATTTATGGATTAAACTCTATGGATCATATTACCCAACAGTTGCTGCTATTACTGTAAGTATTTTTAAATAATAAAGGTAGGTAATAGCACATAGAAGTAGGAGCTATTCAGAAGCCATAACAAATAAGCACTTTATATGGTAAGTTAATGCTTTAAATAAATTTATTATATTTAGGGTCATTCACCAGCTGGAGGTTGCTTATTATCGCTCTCTTGTGAATACCGTGTCATGATGCCCAACTTCACGATTGGTTTAAATGAAACCCAACTTGGAATTACTGCACCTCCATGGTTTGCTGTCTCGATGATAAATGTTATCGGAATGAGAAAAACCGAAATGTCACTAACGACAGGAAAAATGTACAAAACTGATGAAGCTCTAGCTATTGGTCTTATCGATGAAATTGGAAATACAAGAGAAGAAGTCATTGCTAAATCAGAAAGGTTTCTTGAACGTTTTCAGAAAATTCCATCAGCTGCAAGAGCAATTACAAAACAAATGTTACGTCTTAAAAGTATTGATGTAAGTTAAGTTTCTTCTCATAAAAAAAACACTATTTATTTTATATATATTTATTTTAGGAGCTGGATTCTAACAGAGATAATGATTTGAACATATTTTTATCATTCATCCATGATGAAAGAGTGCAAAAAGGTTTGGAAATGTATATGGAAGCACTTAAAAGGCAACAACAAAAATAATTTTTTATACAAACAAATGTTTACCGAGTATTATATTTTTTACTAAATAAAATTGTTTTTCTTCATTATTCTTGTCGATTTATTTTTAAAATATTTCTGGGAAAACATGAACAGATCTAACTGGATAAGATCGGATCTAGTTAGATCAAATTTTGTATCTGGTCAGCAGATCAAGTATATCTAGTCTAGATCTGATTAGATTTAATTGCATTTGATGCCAGATCTAATTACATCTAGATATTTCATAGATAATATGGAGGTGAGTAATAAGCTATATATATATTTAATTAGATATGATTATTACTTATTACATTTGGATCTATGCTTTTAACGCTCACTATTATTTTATTAAAATTAAAAAAATTGGTAGTTAATAAATGTAAGTCATATATTTATTATCTCTTTAAAATACAAATATTAAGTATAACATTTACAATAAGAGCACATTTGTTTCAGTACATTCGTGTTAGTGTATAACTGATTTGAGCTTTTTAATACAAATTTATTTATTCTACATAATACTAAAAATATACATTGTTTAAATTACACAATGCATATAGACCAAATTTAAAATTAGAATAATATTTACATTGAAATATAAAAACTTATAGAAACAACAATTATATATTTTCAAGTAGTTTCTAAGTGTTTTTATATTCTGCATGAACAATAATACTTAAAGCAATTGACTTATTTATACATCAGCAATTACTTTCCATCGAAGGCCACTGTAATGAATCTACGTCCAATGCAGTTGACGATAGATGATATTTGACTATTGATTGAAGAGCACAACGTGCAGCCTTTTCTTCTTTTATTTGTGTCATTAGATTAACAATGTTATTTTGAATGTCTTTAATTTGTTCTTTCATACATTGAAGAGTATCAGAAACACAATGGTTAGTAATAGTATTCTGTGTAGAATCTGCAATAGCTGAAATATTAAATAAAATAAATGACGTTAGTTAAACAAATAATAATTAATGTAACATTAAAATTTATATTAATTCTATTACTTTCTAAATGCATACATCTAAATATAAAAATGGGAAAATGTAAAAAAATAAACTACAAAAAATGTTAATTATTGACACAAAAATAAATAAAAACTTTATTGTACTAAAAGGTTAAAACAATTTAGCTTATTGATTGTTAATTAGCTATAAATATGACTTAAACATAAACATTATATAATTAATAATTAATTAAACATTTTAAAATAAATACTACATATACTAAAAATCCAACATTAATGTATAGTTTAAAAAATATTTAATCTCATTGAATAAAGTGGACCGTGGACAATTTTTTGTCTTAAAATCTAGTTTTGATTTAATTAATTACAAAAATACACAGTTTAATTCATATTAATTTAATATATTATTATATAAAAATCTTATGATTGATATTTTGTAATTTTACATATACTGGGTATAGAATTTAACTACAGTATAAAAGAAAATCAATGTTATTCAGATACATGCAAATATTTCCTCTCCTATTACAACAAACTCATAAATACTTGTACTAATGAGTTTGACATTATATAAATAAAAAAGCAAATATATATATCTGAAATTACATTGATTTCCCCATGTATGGTAGTTGGATTCTACCATAGAGATGTAATTTCAACGTACCGCATTGCTCCTAGTATTTTCTAACCTAAATATGTTTCAGTGCAAATCCATTGTTTTCAGTACAGAGAGTTATGTCACGCCATTAACACCAATCAAAGCCCGATAGACAAGGAGGCGTGGTACATATGTGTTAGCTATTTTGCAGGACACATTTTTAACATTGAATTATTACTCCAGTAATATTACATCTCTATGGATTCTACATACCTAGTAGATATGTATCTGAACAGTTATATAAGCATTTTTTTTATAAACTTATATAATATTATTAAACTTTCCAATATAATATTTATTAAAATAATTTTCATACAAATAACATTCAATAAATAATCCCAATAATAATATTAATAAATATAAAGAGTATAATTAAATTATTATTATTTTATATATTAACTTCTCAAATATTAATTTTTGGTAATATTTCAAAATAAGCTATTTTGTCTCTACATATCAAATGAAATTTGTCTTTTACAGGTTATTTTTATGCAAGCAAATTATATAGAGTATTTGTTTTTTTGAGTGAATACAATCGTATAAAAAATAAATAAGATATTATCAATAGATAGTTTTGCATTCTGCGCAGAACCAGACTGACTCTTAATTAATTCCTTTATACCAGCGGTTCTTAAACTAGGGTCTGCAGACTCCTGAGGATCCATGAAACATGTTTGGCATAAATTAAAGTACTTTTACATTTCTATTTACCAGTGATTAATTAGTATCTAATTACCTTCTTTATTTTTCCGTCAGGGAGAGGGTCCCTGCAAAATAATTGTATAAAAGAGGGTCCCTAGACTATATAAGTTTAAGAACCGCTGCTTTACACGGTTTGCTAACCCAGGGTCTTAATTGTCAAAGCTTTAAATGACTCAACTACGTCAATTTTTTATGTGAAGTGAATTTTCTCATAAGCCAATCTAGCTCTTGGTTTGTGCTAACACTATTATAAATTGCAAATCACAGATCTGTATTTTAATATATCCAACTGGCCAGTGAACACTTTTAATTTCGCCTTTTATATCGCACTTATTAATCTTATTTATACGTTTATAAATATAATGTTATGTATATATTATATAAATACTTAATTTTAATAAAAATTTTATAGGTATACATTTGTATGAACAATATAAATATTTATACGTTTTCTCATATATACAGATTAGAGTATATTAGCATTAAAAATAATTTTTAATAGCAATTATTATTGATATCACATTTTGAAAATATTAAACAATTTGTTTTTAACAATTTTATAAATAAGTTTAGACTAGTTATTATAAATAGATTTTAGAAAATTCTATAACTATTTTTAATAAAATTATACCTTCGTATAGAACCGATATTATAAGTTTTCTTTTCTTAAATATGTACATTAAATTGATTTAAAAAAATAGAGATCAAAGTAAAAATATACTCGGAAGCCAATAATATAGATAATATCAATCTGTAGAAGCTATAACTTTTTGTATTACAGACATCCCCCATTAACTGTTTATAAATCATGTTTCATTACTAAATGCAACTTTTATTTAAACATTGGTATCTACTATAATTTTAAAATAAAACATTTGATATGATAAACATAATAATGATATTAAATACCCAGTTAATATGGAGAATATAGGTGGCCCAACATCACAATAGTTATTCAGAATAGAGTTGATGCTTTAATAATATACACTTTAACTGTCCTTGATTAGAACAATCTATTGGGGTGAAAGGGGTTAATATAGTATAAAAACAGGGATTCAATCTCCGCCGCAACGAACTGTTTTTATTAAATAACTGTGAAATAAAAATTCCTACATGTTACAATAGATACAGTACATTCTATACTATTCTAACACATCAACACGTGATTTTTGACAGTAGTGATGTCAGGACACCCATATTCTCCGTATTAACCAAATACTCAATTAACAGGAGACAGCTGCAGAAATTCCACACCTATACTAATAAAAACAAAGGGCGGTGGCAGGGAAAAACAACAACTAATACATCAAATAAATAAACATTAAACAATGTTACATAACAACAAAAATCAATCACAATGTTGCGTCTTTTTAAGCTGTTTCAAAACAAAAGAACCACAACACCACGTGGAAGCTCTCGGAGTGTTCATTGTCCAATGTCTATACGCAGTGTGTTGAGGGGAAGTGTTATTTGACCTCCCCTGACTTAACTGCGGGTTCGACTGATATAACTGAGTACCATGCAATTTAGTGTGATGTAAGTCATGCAAGTGTACGTTACCGGACGCTAAGTTTCCCCAATCCACTGTAGGTGTGCCATCACCATGTAACAAATAGAACTAAATGTACACACTTGCGGTATTTTGTTTAGTTTTGAAAGGAAAGGTATATGATTTTTTTTATTTATTGGTAATTTAACTATACCTTTCATTATTGATATTTATCTCAGGCGTGAATATTGAACTGCAGCTCAAACCGTAAAAGTCGCTTATGACACGAGTAACCGGCAAGATTGAAATAACTCTTTCTGTCACATAATAACCCAAAGTATATTAGTTGACAATACTTTGGACATTATAAAATTACTCTGTTGGAATATAATCAAAAGGTCTAACAAATAACAATATTTATTAAGGAGGTTGTTCTAGTAATTATGATTCAAATGTAGGTATATATTAAAAAATTAATGAAGTATGAAAAAGTTTGTATTTGATGTATACAAAATTTAATAATACATTATATAAGATCATGTTAGGCATCTTTTTTTGGTTTATAATACGTTTGATTATTAAAAAAAAAGTTAATAAATGATGCTTTCAATTGCTCATTTGACTCTAGTACCAAAGTGGTACCAACCTAAATTTTCCCATCAAAAACATTTTTTAATACTTTTAACGCCATGTTCTTTATTTTTAATAATAATTTTCATATAAATGTGCATATATTCTTGAAGCTTGATGTCTGCTGAATAAATATATTGCAATAGATTTTGAATTTCAATACTTTGAAAACGCCATTTAGTTATATTCCGATACAGTAATTTTGGGTTATTTTTTGTCCGAAGTATTGTCAACTAATATACTTTCAATTATATTGAGGCAGAAAGAGTTATTTCGATCTTACTGGTTAAATCAAATATATATGTTTAAGCTGCAGCTCGTAATATAATCTTGTTTTATTTTACCTTGTGTATGAATTAAATAATTTACGAAATATAATTATTCACACAAACAGAAGATTAAAAGCTATTGTTCAAATATACACTCACTGCCAACCTTGTAAATATATGAACACCTAATCTGTACCCCCAGACAGTACATATAATATAATATCAATATAATGAATTTAGACATAGGCTATATAATATAGTTCACGGGACAGGATTTAATTTCTTACAGCCAATCATATTACATTATTCTTCTATTCGATTCTGCGAGCTATCAAATAACTACTCAAATCATTGAAAATACAAACAGTGTACAAACTCACCTGAACTGACAGTGTTAGCTCCTCTTCCGGTACCGCAATACTGTTCAATCACTTTTAAAATAACTGCATCCTCTTCGAATGTTGTTGGTTTCCTATCGACATACAAAGTACTGTTTTTTCTATGGCTGATCGACGCCTGAGTTAAATAGTTTGGTCGGACGGGTGGCGCAGGTCTTAAACAATTAACACTCCATGGCGTTTTGGTGCTTTTGTTAGAAACTGAACTTGGAAGTATCGTATCGGTATGGCTAAAGGTGTGTGCACGTTTCAGGGAGTTACTTGTTATGCTTGTGGTGAGACGGCTGGTGTTTGTCCCGCTTTTTAGGGGCGACTTCTGTAAAAATTAATAATTATGATTAGTTATAATGGATAATTATAGATAAAAATTAAAATAGAACATGCTTACAAATATACATTTATACATAGATATATTTATATAGAAGTATTAGTTTGTATATTCGTTTGTAAATTAGTGGGCGATTTAAATGCATTGTGACCAAAAAATGTCTTCCTTCTTTTACATATAGCCTGATACTCATGAAATTGCACTATACCTAAATATATAATCAATATATCATCATATTTATGATGAATCTGAAGTATATTAAAATTACATTCAAAAGCAGATGAAAACTCGATTATCAATGATTCTGAAACGCGTAAAATATTAGTATTAATCGTAAACTAAAAAAAGAAAAACAAAACAAAATATTGCAGGCAAGGATGCAACAACAAAAACACACAAAATATATTATATTATGGATAGTTTTGAATTGTATGAAAAATGATATAATCACTAATAATTAGTAATGAGAAAAAAGCCAATACAAAACCAAATCGTCGCAAACCCTTGCCTGCATTTTTGTGTGATCGTGAAACCGATTCTTCTGCAATATCTTGTATCATTGATGCAGGTATTTTTGCTTTCAGCCACCAGTGCGCGTACATTCCTGATCGGTAGATCTCTGTAGATTTATTAGGAACAAATTCAACCTTTGTTTCTTCTAACCTTTGTTCACTTTGAGGAACAGACGTGGCAGATTGAGTTTTCCTAACATAATCAAGCTTTCTTTGAATTTGGTTCTCAGATTCCCATGGTTGGGGTGTAGGATATGGAGTGAGATCTAAACAGCTTGAGGTTATCGATGTTGCTAAAGAATCACTTGTATCTACTAGAATATTCTCACACGTCAATGAAGGCTGACAAGATGTTCTTGGTGTAGAACCAAACGGTGACGTACACCGACATTGATTCTCAAAATCAATCGGCTCCATTTGTGAGAGAGAAGTTTTTTCACGGATTCTACTGCATGTTTTACTTCCTTTCGTGGGTATGCTATACCTTTTGATTTTTTTATTAGTGCACAAATCTTCGTGTGAAGGAATATCTGGCGATGCTAATGTACAGCTTCCTGCCATTCCTGAGTCAGAAGATCTAGGACTTTGGCAAGTTTCAACACAACAATGACAATATGATGAATCAGATTGTTGTGATTCTATACTGTTTGGCATTAATTCCAAATAACGATAACTCGTACACCTTTGTAAAGAACTACGTGCTTCCATATCTTTATTTCTTTCCGAGGAATTATTTCTGTTATAAGAATGCACGTTTTCATGAGTAAGACTCGAAACATGATTATCAGGCACTGATTTTGATACTTTCTTTACGGTATTAACAGTTCTGTCGCTAGAACTTGAATCGGGTTGATGTACTAATGAGACAGGAGACAAATGTGTTATTTTATCAATTGGTTCTAAATTATATAATATTTCCGCAACTAAACTATCAGGTACTGGAAGAACTTTTGCAGGTATACTTAAACTACTTGAATGTGTTCCAGTACTACAACTTGAAGTTCTTGCTAAGGATAACTTCTTTGAAGTGAGGTTATTTTCACTATTCGAATAACAACCTGGTATATTTATAGAAGTTAGTGAAGACTTATTAAATTTATTCGCAACTAATTTTGTTGGACAACTCTGTCTATTCTGGTATAAGAGCAAAGTCCTTGACGCAGAAGGTTGTACTGGTTGCATTTGTGACATAGACACAGATTCATCTATATTGAGTAAATCTTCACAAGCTAATGAAGGTTTTGAAGGTTCATACTCAAACGTTGAATTATCAGATAACTGATTAATAACACCTAAATGTAGTTTGGAAGTTTGATTGCTGCTTTCATTAGTTGCGGCATTTTCTCCATGATCTATGAAGCTCACAGACTCATAAGTAGAATTCACATCTTTGTGATAATAAGCATCATGATTAAACCGTATAAAGCCATAATCACTTGAACAGCTACCGTCTTCACTATCTGTCTCATCTATAGCATTCTGTCTTGATAGTCGATGATCTTTTTCATTTGAAGAACTTGAAGTATCGCTCTCATCATCATCATCATCAGAGTCATCCGAATCACTCTCCGAACTGACAACTATAATACTTGCTTTACGCCATTCGTTTGAACTTGATTTTACAAATATAAATTCTGTTTTATGTTTTCTAAGTTTTACACTGGCTAAGTCAATATCGCACATTCTTAAATACTCGGGGTAAAGTAAATTTTTTAGCATTGTTCTGTTTATTTGGTTATGTCGTACACAACGAGAGAAGAATTTTGCTAACTGATAATAAGGTGCTGCAGAAGGGTATGTAGAAGGGGGATAAACTGTGTTCCGAGAAATATTACTTTTATATATTACTGAAGAATTTATTTTGTTAATTGTTGACTGGATCTTGAAGAAAAGAAAATAATAAAAACATAAGAATCTACTTAATAAATAATTTTAATTAGTACTCAAAAATAAACTTCGTTAATGTTTTTTGTATTTTTAATTATAAAATTAAAGCGATGTGTTCATTAATCCAGATTTAATTGTGACCTCAACCTTACTATTTCCAGTTATTTATATCAACATATTTAACTCTCAATTAACTTCTAGTAACACATAATAAATGAATAAAAATCAGTTTATAATAATATAGCATGATTTAGCATTTAGATTAATATCACAGCAGAAAATTAAATAACTAATTATCTTACATGTGGTGGAGGTTGAGGCGCAACATTAGCAACTTCAGCGAACGACTGTGGTGTGGACTTGACCATAACACCCTGGCTCTTTGTGTGTTTCTGTAACAAATCCACCCATGTCTGTGCCTCCTCACGGCTTTGGCATACAGCAACAATAGACTCAATCAGAGTCCCAGTTATTTCAAATGCGTTTTTATATGTTTCCGAATCATCCAGTTTGATGACTGTTATTCCGGTTAAAGGAAGTTTTCCCTGTAAATATTGGAATTTTAATAATATAAATAATAGAAGCTGCTATCATTAATAATGCTATTACCTCATATATAAATGCACTCATCCGTTGACTGACAGAGAGAACCAACAAGGTACTAGAAAACAAAACTAAATATCTATCATGGTGGAAAGGGCCAATCGCAACAGACCCCATGTGTAAAATATCTCCTAACTGCGATAGACTCTGTCCTTCCCAACCTCTCACAGGACCTGTTAGGACTTGCAGCTCTAATTCTTTCTGTCTCCTTGTTGCAGCACACACAGACTACAAATAAACGAAATTCTAAATTCAAACGTAAACCGTAGATAAATTTAAACTTACCGCAATTTCTTTATAAACGGCAACAGATCGTTGAGTATCTCCCCGATCAGGGTGGCTTTCTTCGACATGCCTTTCCAATTCTTGTAACATTCCCGGGTATTTATCTAGTCTACGGAATGGTTTACTCAAGCCTGTCGTGAGTACGAGCAATCCAGGTGACGCAGCTCCAGCTGTTTCCATGAATTTTGTTAAATCGTCTCTAAAAAATGTTCAGTTTGTTCATTGTTGTCAATTACAAGATATTTCAGATACGTACTTGTACTTATCCAATATACTGACAGCTTTAGGATGTAAGGCGCAATATGTTTGATGAACGGATTTGATTCTAGGTGCCCATTGTAAAAACAGTTTTCCTACGCGTTGTTCATTGCTGGCTTTTGAAACACATTCTTCTACAAGAGCTAACATTTGAATATGTGTTTCCAAAACGTCATTTAAATTACTTGTTAATTGATGGTATTCATCGCGAGACAATCTAAAAAAATAATTGACTGTGTAATTAAAAGTATGTATGATAAAAAATGTTAAAATTCACTGACATTTCACTTTTCTCAAGGGGTTGAAGAAAATTCATTACAAGACCTTGAAGTTCTGTAATGTATGCCTTCTCAGAATCTATAAGATCTTTCAACACTACTGCTCTGTATTGTCTTTGTTGTATAACGTCAGTCGATGCTCGAACTGGAGACATAGCAGGACTGCTGATATCTATAAAACGTATTGTTTATTTTTAAAAACATTCTGCAGGCAGATTTAGTGGAATATTACCTTTAATTTCTTTAACATAGTTACTAGGAAACCATCCTGTCTTTTCACCTAACGTTCCTTCCCACCAACCACCATCTTCTCGTTGTGTGACAGTAATTTTATCTCCCTTTTTAAAACATAACTAAAAAAAAACAACACAATATACAGTTAATACATTTTATTAAAACATATTGATGTATTCAATAAACTTACTTCATCATTATTTGTTCCTTTAAATGAATAAATAGCTTGTACAATCATAGGATCAGATGCCATTTTTATATATTATATTTAATAATATAAAAATCTGAAAAATTATTTTGTAAAATTTGAATTTCATTGTAAAAATATTTTTATATAAATTTGAAGTTAATTTTAATCAAATAAAAATTTGCAATGACCCTCTGTTAGGACATCCTAATGTGGATACCTAAACATCTATATGTTTATTAATATTTTATATACAGTCATGGAAAATATGTATTTAAAAAACCTCCATCTTCAAATGCAATTAACAAAATGTACTTACTAAAATAATAGGAATAGATCAAATCATAATTTGAACGAATACAACAAAATCACGCACAAAATAAAAAACTAAAAAAATATGTAAAATGCAACATTCTATTTCATTCCAAAAATAACTTATTTTTATTTTTGTTCTCAATTCTGGGATTTTATCATCATCGTAAAATTTCAATTATGCAGGAAGTTGGTTAATCTGTCAAATATATTTAGATAATTTCATGTATGTATGTAGAGATTTAATTAAATAATATTGGCTGCTACTAATTTCTCACTTCATGCATGGTTTTTTATAGTAATTTTTATGTCTTCATTTTTCCCTCACTGAAAATATGTCAATCATGTCAGTTTTTCATGTTATTTTTTAAATTTGTTTTTATTTAAAAAGAAAATGACTGCCCCTATGGAACGCATACAGGTTTTAGAATCTATTGAAAAAGATATCATTACATGTTTACAAAGTGCAGGTAAGTCATTTTAATCCTTCAATTTACATTAAACACATACATATTTATTTGCTTTTTTCAGGTCAAGCTTTTCTAGAATTAAGTAAAGAAAAATCAAGCCTTAAACAAGCAGAGGGTCAAACACATCAATTTCTTAAAACTCTTGGCCATGTTGAATCCAAATTAACGGAACAAATAAACTATTTAACACAAGTATCGACTGGTCAACCACACGAAGGATCAGGTTATGCTTCACAAAAGGTACTACAAATGGCTTGGCATCGATTAGAGCATGCTAGATCTAGAGTAAATGAATTGGAGCGATTAAAAGCTAAGCATGTACAAGCTAGACCAGGTTCAGCTAAAACCAATGGAACAGGGACAACAGCTGCATCAAATGGAAGTGCGGCAGCTAGTTAGTGAATATGTGTGGTTCAAAATGAATGAGTAAATGTGTATTCTGTTTATACTCAAGAATTATTGATTGAAATATTATTTAGTTAATGTGGTTATCAAGAATATTTTGGAGGAATTTAGTTATGTAAAAGTTGTAAGTATATAAAATTTTGTAATATTATTTTGAATATATTAAGTAACAATTATAAATGTGTTTAAATTATATGAATACCTATAAATCTAGAGTAAATAATATAAATTATTTTATTTTATGTTTATTAATTTTAAATATTAACTACATGATATGAATTATACATGCACACTCTATTTTATAATAGATATTGGAAACGTTTATAATTTAGAGTCTGTTAATATTTTTTAACGAATCTCAAAAAACAGACTATTTTTTAAATTAATTTTACTTTAATTTTTTTTTTAAATATACTGACAATTTTTGTGATATGCTTTTTACTGTCCTGTAATTGGCTTACAATTAAAATTGATAACAAAATTTTTTTCTTTACTATAGTTTCCTTGGAAGGCAATATTTATCATACACTCTCAAATCATTTGGCAGAATGAAAAAATACAAATATATATAAGCTAAACTGTTTACAGTTTGTAGTCTTGCCTCATCATTAAATCGAAATAACAATCATTATCAATAGATACGCTTACTCCGCTGTAATAGTTAACGAATTCTTCTCTTGTTACCTGTAAAATAAATTCATTATAAATTTATTTAAAATAGAGTATAAAAAATGTAAATACTTACTTTACCGTCTATTGTAGCATCCTTCTCAAAATGACCTAAAAATTTATTGAGAATAGTTTCTTCTGATAATTCTCCACTTTGGTACAATGGATTAGACCTAACATTGTAAATACGTTTCATATCATCAAGTGTTATTTTTCCATCTCCAGATCGATCTAATTTATGAAAAGCCCTTTCAATAATTTTGTAACGATTTTCAGTCATTGGTGGCTATAAAAATATATTAATTTGAATATAGAAACTAATCAGTCATGAATCTATACTTTTACAGTTTGTATTACAGATAAAAAATTTAAATGCTTACTCTTAAGTGGTATAAAAATTCATTCATATCTATGCCTCCACTATTGTTTATATCAAATAAATCGAAAATTTCATGAGCTTCATTTTCAGTAATTTCTAAACCTGTTTCTAATATACCTCTCACAAATTCTTCTCTGTTTAATTGATTATTTTCATCATATTCAATACGTCTGAAAAATCTAAGAAAATAAAAATAATTAATTCACAAAAAATAATATACCTTGTCAATAATATTCAATAACAAATAACTTTTCATCAAATAATAATAGAATTTGTACATTAATAAAAATTGACATTTTTTTCGCTTATAAGATTCAACTTTAGGAACATAGATAAATATTTACCTTGCTATGCCCAAAATTCCATCGGCACCTCGACATAACGACAACATACGTATTTTCTCCAGTGGGTCCTTTGTTGTTTGCGCCTGACGGAACATTGTGGTCATCATTTCTGCTTCCTGCAGCGCTGTCGCAGATTTAGGTCTCATTGTGAATCGTATGAACACGTGTACGTTTTAAGATGAAAAATTTGATGTCCTGAATATAATTCGAGCATGAGTATTTACTCTGAATATAAATTTAGATTGGTTGGCATAAATGAAAGTACTTTTACATTTTTATTTACTAATGATTAATTAGAATCTAACGACCTTCTTTATTTTTCTGTTAGGGGAGGGTTCCTGAAAAATAATTGTTTAAAATGGGTTCCTAGACCGCATAAATTTAAGGATGTACTGGCAGTACAATCGGAGACAAAAGTAGCTAAATTTTAAAATTTACAAATATCTGCATTATAGATTTTGTAATAGATGTAATAAATACATAACACAAATTATAGTTATAGTCGTATCATAACTTACATTTATGAAGCTAATTTCCCTCCCCTATGACTAATTTGATTAAATTTATAAAAATTTGCTACAAATTAATAAATATAGTTCACATAAATCATAATTAATAAAAAACGCAATCCTGTTTTACAAATATAACAATTATTGATATTTATCATTATTTATAATGTTCATTATTGTACACACAATGACAACAAACAAACATTATCAAAAACAATTGTTAACTGTTTTGAATGTTTCGCAACAAACGAATTTTTTAAAAGCATTTTTTCACGTAAACGAACTTATTGTAGTTATATTGAAATAAATCACTCAAACGTTTTATTAAAAATTGAACTATATAATTTTTTTGTTATCTGTTTACTATTGTAGATACTGTAAAATGCAAGCAAATTAAAATACCAAACACGGGAGTCACGGGACTGAATTGGCCTGCAAGCTGGGGGGGTTGCCCACCGCCGATATAGACAATTATAGATAGACCATATTTTTGATCTGAGGTTTTCGCAGTAATCAAGCCTTGTTTTATGCCCAGAATACAAGAATGAAACATTTCATATATAAATAATAAATTTACTATTTAGACAATATTAATTTAAGGTACTTGTTAATTGTATCCCATGCGTTTTGAAAAAACTAAAATCACTAGGAAAATAAAGTAAGTATAACTGTAGATAGGCAAGTCTCATGTATTAAATAGTATGATCAGCGCCAATGTGAATAAAGTTTGAACTAATAATTTCAATATTATTAAAAAGCTGATAAATAAATAAAACAAGAATTTTACATGAAACGTATTTATTAATTTATATAGCATCAAGAGCAGAAATTGATCGGTAAATATTTAGGTATGAAGCTCGAATTAAAAATTCTAATTGTCGTATTTCAGAACATAATAATATTTCACTTCCCACCACAACTATAGTTTAAAAATTTATTGTTGTAGTATTTCGATGTGTTAACAGAAATTCATAAACCTAACCTAACCTACTGAGAAGAACCAATCTATCTGGACTACTCTAACTTAAACTAAATTTAAATAAACATGTATTGTTATACCCTTTACACAAATCAAAATGATTTAACTTTCATCATATAAAATTTAATTAGTGCTCCGTTTTCCAAAACTACAATGACATATACCTATATGCCCTATATGTAATGTTTAAAATGTAGTATCTAATATAAATGAATATTTCAACTAATAATACACACTTTACTCACATTGGCGCTTATCAAATAAAATTATACATAAGACTTGCCTATCTACAGTTAGAATTACTTTATGTTCCTAGTGATTTTAGTTTTTTCAAAACGCATGGGATACAATTAACAAGTACCTAATTTAATGGATAAACAACCGCAAAAACATAAAATTTATAAGTTTCAAGGTTAATAATTTTAGTAAGCGTGCCAAAGGCAGAACCGTATTTAGTTTATTTCATGCTTTCTACTATATAAATATAATTAAATTATTAAAAAATGTAGTATTAGGTATAATAATATATTATTATTATTATAATAGCATGAATGTATATCAGGTATAGGACACAGAACAATGTATAGGACATATAGGTACACATTAGAGACGAGGACAGGTGTTTACAACGTGTGTACTGCGTAATAATCTAGAATTGGCGCGAATCATACAATGTTAATTTAAAAATTTAGTTAATAAAATAAATTGGAAGGTTCCTCAAAAGGGTGATTTTCGAAATCTGGCATCTGATGAAGGCTCGAGCTTCTAAATTAAATATTATTTACACATAAAATAACATTTACAATGCATACATAAAATTCAACAATTCAAACATCATATTAAAATACATTTTTATACATATAAAAGTAATAATAATACTAATAAAACAAGCATAAACTATTTCCAACACTAAACACATTAACATAATATAAAAGAATGAACAAACCTTGGAAGATGCTGGTTTTTAACGAGCAGCCCGAGCAGCCGATTCAAACTAACTTTAACGACTGTGAGAATTCAGAATACACACCACAGAACATTATACAAGTAGAAGGGACATATAATGTTAAAAAATGTGGTCACACAGCGCCTCTCGTGACGCATATTAATATCTCGGAACATAAAAACAAAGAAGGGCCATCTAATTTTAATAACTGTAATATTGTCCATCTAGTGTTTTTTATGACAACTAAAATTGGCGGCGGGAAATACAAATCTATTTATTTATTTACAGAATTTTTCATTTTAAGTAATAAAATTGTTCTCATGTATTTTTTAAGTATAAATACTTGGTATCTTGAACATAAAATCATAATTAGTTATAAATACATGAAAACAATGATATTAATAGCAAATATTAAAATTTCCTGAAAAAAAATCTTAATTATAATTTATAACATAAATTATTAAAATATCAATTATTTTATTTTGAAATATAGCACAGAATAAAAACAATTTATCTTATTATTAATATATGATTTTATCAATAATTTGTATAACAATAACATGATTTTGGTAGCTGTTGCCTGTTATGGTGGATTGCACAAACGCTGATTAAGCAAGTTAATCGTGGATTAACTTAATCCTTTGTTAAAAAACAGTTTTTCTGTTGCACAAAACATTTTTTGCCTTAATCTATGATTAAAACGCCCGTTTAGTTAATCGGACAGAAATGTCCAGTTAAGGTCTGAAGACAGTGATTAAAAATGGCGTTTGTGTACCAGCTGATTCATTTTGACAGCTTAGGCCGGTCGAATACGGTTTACATACAGGATTAGAAAATTCCAAGTACGAAGATTATTAGTGCGGCATCTCTTTATTTATAAAATTTCATTAGAAACTATTTTAAAGGGGCGTGCTGAGAACGTCCTTTGAATTACACTGAAGAATTACGGATTATGTTTGTTCTTAGAAAATTGTACTTCTCAGAAACTGCAAGTATGACTATATATATCGTCGGTATCTTACAGCAAAACTTTAGTACCTTTATGGTTTTCCGAACAGTGTTTGCAGTTATAGTGAAAAGTAAATTGTGTGATATACTTTTTCAAACAAAAAAATTATGGATTCTGAATCATCTATATCATTGTCGTCATCAACATTGTCATCTTCAGATTCATTTTCATCAGATTCATTTTCATCATCAAATTCGTCTGATTTTGAAATGGAATTGGAAGAACGAAGACCAAGAATGATTCGAGAAAGATGTAATCCTTTTCTTGAATATGATGATGTCGATTTCAAGCGAAGATATAGATTTTCAAAAACCTCTGTAAGAGAGTTATTAGAAATTTTTGGACAAAATCTGGAACCGCAGACTGATAGAAATAAATCTATAGATGCGTTAAATCAGCTACTCGTAACTTTGAGATTTTATGCTACGGGGTCTGTTCAAGCACTTCTGGGTGACCAAATAAATATTGATAAGTCAACAGTATGTCGAATCATACCGAGGGTTACTGAATGTATAGCCTCTTTAAGGCCAGTGTACATTCAAATGCCTGATACGGAAGAAGAGAAACGAAAAGTTCATGTGAATTTTTATAATATCAGAGGTTTTCCATGTGTTCTCGGTGCCATTGATTGCACACATGTTCGAATCCAGTCACCTGGAGGTGATAATGCTGAAGTGTTTCGCAACCGCAAAGGCTATTTTTCAGTTAATGTACAGGCTGTGTGTGACAGTAATTTGAAATTTAGAGACATTATAGCGCGTTGGCCAGGGTCAGTGCACGATAGCACAATTTTCAACTCATCACCGTTAAAAACTAGACTTGAAAATAACGAATTTCAAAATAGCTACTTGCTAGGCGATAGTGGATATGCCTGTAAAAATTATCTTTTGACGCCAGTTTTAAATCCGAGAACTGCATCACAAGTACGGTACAATGAAGCCCATATAGCGACGAGAAATACGATAGAAAGGGCATTTGGTGTGGTAAAAAGAAGATTTGCCTGTTTATCTCAAGGAATGAGAATAAACATTGATAAAGTATTTGATGTAATAGTTGCCACATTTGTCCTTCACAATATAGCAATAGATTTAAAGGAAGATATCGAGTTTGAAAATGAAGTAACAAGAGAAGCAGTGGAACCAGCTCAACCTGCCGATAACATAAACGCTGACACAATTGTTCGAACAATGTTAATAAACACTACATTCTCTAGGTAAGTTGACAAAGGTTCTATATTATATTTCAATTAGTAGCTCAGTGTCTATAGGTAAAAATTAAATAAAAATTCAAAAATCAATTTTAATGAAACTATCATGAACAATAATAGTTAATATATATACTGATATAATGTACGAATATAAAAAAGTAAATAAATCATAGAATAATAATAACGTTCTTAAATAAGAAATTACAACATAAAAAATTCAATAAATATAATATAAGAATAATAATATCTTTATTTACTAATGTAAAGAATAATAACTTTCTTACATGTATAATAAATCACAGTATATTCTATATAATTATATAAAAATTATCAATTAATATAATATACGAACAACTTATTTTTTTCAAAATTTGTTCTTATTTTTTTAATCTTTTTAATTTCTCCTCCAAAATGGCACATTTTAATTCTTCTTTGCGTTTCTTCACATCTAAAATTTCAATCTGTTTGTTAATTTTTTTTGCCAAAAGATATTTTTGTTCATTTGTTTGACGTTTAAAATATTTTGTTTTTGTTTCAGGTGAATTAACAGCAGTTCTACTTTCTTCATGCTGCTGTAATAAAAAAAAACATTGTTAACATGATTAAAAAATTGAACATATTTAAAAATTACTTTGTTTTTATTTATCCCCTATTATATTCAGACCTCCACAAAAGAAATAATGGAGTTTGACAAAATAATAATAAAAACTTACAGCTGTTTCAAATTCTATGTGGTTAGTATCTAATTGAGATGACTCGGCAGACACATTTACATCCGATATAATAAATAAGTAGTCGTCATTTTCTACTTTTGATGTTGCCTCCTCAATATGTATATCTGAAAATAAAAGTAAAAACAACATGTTATACATATATAAAAATAACAAATAATTTATGTGTTTTAATACCTTTAAATGCCTCGTTTCTTTCTGTGGTTGTAGTTGCTGTAGAACTATTATTATCAATACTCTAAAATGTGAATAAAAATAAGTTTGTAAAAAGTTTTGCAAATAAAATAATATTTGTATGAGTTAATACGGAGTGTATGGGTGTCCGCTGTCAGATCTGTCAAAAAACACGTATATAGTTATTCGAATAGACTAGAACATTTTTTTAATGTTTATTTTATTTGATAGAATTATTTTAAAAGTTCGTTGCGGAGGAGATTGAATCCCTGTTTTTACCTAACGAAAACTTACCAACCCAAAACTAATCAACTCGTGATTATTGATAGATCTGACTGCGGATACCCATACACTCCGTATTAACCTTTGTATACATTACAGGTATATTATCGTAAAATTCTGCAGCGGAATCAAATCTACTTTTTTGTGGTATTATTTGGTCTTTAATAAGTGCCACAAATTTCCTGTCTTCATCTGTCAATTTCGATACAAAAAGTCCTCCTCCTGTTTTATAAAGTTGTTGCTAAAAAAAATTCAGTTAATAATAAAAAAATTGAACATTAATAATAAGTAGTTACATTTATGTACAAAAACCATTTAAAATAATTTATCTTACCTTCTCCTCCGTAAACTGTTTTTTTACATTTCGTTTATAATTTTCATAAAAATTTTTTACTTGATTTACATTCCTTTCGGAGTTCGTCAGTCCATTAAACATTTTTGTTATTTTACTCCAACATTCTTGTTTGCCTTTTATACTGATGCCGTCAGTCTTCTTATTTTCAATAATATTAAAATGTTGGATTATAATGTCCAGTAACATATTTTTATCTTTTGAAGAATAATTTTCTCCTCGTTTTCTTACAGACATTTTTAAATAGTATTAAAAATTATCGACAAAAATAAACGATGCAAACAACGCAAACAACTGTCAACAAGTGTAAACCACGTGTAAACACACATGGCTAGCACATGCTGTTAAAATTGGAATCTACGCGAAACAAAGTACTTGTTGTTGCACTTTTCGCATATCGTCACGTATATACCGCACTCGTTTTATCAGTACTTATACTCATCTTGTTCTATGCATTTATGTAAAATTGTATTTAGGTTGAAATCTAGTAGAAGTATTGAGTTATAATATAATTCTGTGACACTTAGTTAATCGGTGTGATAGTTTTCTTTATGCAACGTGTTTACTTCGATTAGTTAATCGAGCAATTAACTAATGCTCTGTTATTTTTTTCTTTATGCAATCCACCATTGACTTTTTATTTTGATGTTACATATATATCTATATTGATGACACGCGTTATTTAATATTTAATTGAAACAATATTTAATATATTTCTTTGCCAATAATGATTTTTAAAGTCTAAAATATTGATAATGTAAATACATTACTATAATATAATTACAACAATAATAAAATTTGAAAAAAAAGTTATGAACCGTTATAATATGTAGTGATATAAATCTACATATTAGCAGAGAAATTATTGTTAGTTTATTCGTAAGGTAAATGAAATAAAGTAAAAGAAAACAATATCTATAACATAATTAAATCACAATAATTAAAATTCAGTTTGATTCTCACTGCTGTCTGGTATTACGACTGAATATTTATATATCGTGATTTTACAACTTTAATTCGTATAGTATAAATTTGATTATTAGCAATAATTTTTGTAGATCCATTTTTTGATTAAGTAATGCCCGGTCTCACCGCTCAAACTTATTTCTGTTCCTTAGCCTTAAGTTGAACCTAAATTTTACTTCGATCTCACAGGTCTATCTTATCATATAGTTAACCAAGTGTCACTTAAAGAACAAAATTCTGGGGAATTTTGATTTTTGATGTACGTTGCTATGATGCAAGTTTATAATTTGTTTGTATCCAAGGTAGTTACACCTTGGTTTATGTCAATATAATTTTGAATAATGAATTGTGGATTTGATTTGTACTGTAATTGTTATCCAAAAAATATTCAGTAATACACGAATATATCAAAAGCAATAAAAGAGTGGAGTGAATTTCACGCAGGAAGATAAAATATTGCCTTTTTTGTATTTAAAATATATTAAATATATGAAATTTCAAAGTATTCTAATTTTTATTATTTTTTATATTAGTTTTAAGAAATACTACTAACACGTCATATAAATATTCGAGTCTATTTTACAAACGAGCTATCAAATCTAACACTGGAGGCTTTGTTAAACGAAACAGTTTTAAAAAGTTTAATTTTGACATATTATGAAAATGGTTAGTTATATCTATAATAAACTTGGCTTGAAATGCCATAAACTATTATACTTATGATATCTGCATCATTGCCATCAATAATTTTATCAAAAATGTTCACAATATTCATTTTTGTGTAGAGTTTTAAGGTTAAGTGGAACTAAAGTATCACTTTGACTAGGACTTAAATGGTGTATTTTTAATGTGAAATGTCCAATCATACTATGCATGGGCATAATTGTAACAACTCATTTCTTGTAGATATATAGTTGAAATATGTATTTCCTGGACATCTGAATTCTGAAAAAAAAACACGAATACATAAGTATTTTTCATAAAAACGGCATATTTATAAATCGTATAATTTTAATTACAAGTATATAATTATTATTAAAAAAATGATTAAAATAGGTACTTCTATAATTATTATTGTAATCATTTAATTTTATTGTATTGAAATTGCAATATTTCAATACATTATAGATTTTTTCATATTTTCTCATATGTTATTCATAGAATTTTCAATAGAATCAAGAAATATCAGATTTTATCAATTTTTTTTAAACAAACATATTTTAAGTTAAACTTACCTTCTTAGTAATGATTCGCTGCATTAACTTCAAATAATTAGGAAATTAACTGTGAAATTTTCAACAATTCACCAAAATACATTGCAATAATCATGAAAATATGAATGTCGTACACAGAACATAATATGTCATATAAATATTATAAAACAAAATTTGTTATCCGTGTCAAAAATAAAATTCTTAAATTTAAAACCGCCAGTGGTGCCATCTCTGGACGCATATTAATTTTAGAAAGAATGCAAATGGCGTCCTATTCAAATGACTAGGCCCTGATACACACAATGCACATGCACATCCGCTCACTCCAGTTTGTATGAAAAAGTCGATCAAACTGTGGATCAAACTGGTACTATGTATGTAGTGAATGCAGCACCATATATAGTACAAATCAACAAGGTAGACTTGTGCGATAATTAAACCGGTCATCTTTGATTATGAAACTATAGATTTTGCAGTACCGTATTTGCCAAATGTTTAGCAATATTCATTTTTCTCCTTGTAACGCGTCTCTGTAATTATTAGAAAATGTATACATATATAAACTATACGTAAATATACGTAACTTTTTTGGCTGAATACGAAAAATCAATAACATTGAGACATTGTTAAACAGAACTAACTAATAAATAATGCAAATATAAGATTGTTTCCTCTTAAGGAGAATGAGGCCATCAGTCCGTTCTAAAACATTTTATTTTCTTACTTAATTAATAACTAATAATGAATTCATGAAACTGATTAAATGAATATATCAGTAGGAATTCTGTTAAATATGTCTTGTAAATAGAATAATAAATATTTGTATTGAAATTGTAAATGTATTCATATCCATTCTGTTATATTATAAGCGTTAATAAAAAAAAACGTAACCTACTGCAGGAGGCAATGTTATCTCTAGAGGTTGAGGGGCAAGATGAAGCTGGGGCCCTCTGAATTTTTGCTAATCCTGCCACCCTATAGTTACGCCACTGCTTCTACCTGTTGTATATCTATTTTTAAATATTCATTTTTTTTTTGTGTAGCTAACTTCATAACACATATATTTAAGTGATTGTTGATACAAATTACAAATTGACATAGTTTGATGTAGTTTGTTGAATAAGTTTTGATAGGGGCAGTACTCTGGGTTCCCCGAGCAAAATGAGCCTCAAATAAACGGTGGGAAGATAAAGGGTCCCTCGATCTAAATTATTTATAAAAATACCCTTAAAATAAGAGTAAATAATAGACATTTTATTTTATACATATTTATTAATTTTTAATCTAAACCATATATGATATAAATTATTACAATTACATGAACGTTTCATCTTTTCTCTATGATATAAATAGTATAGGAAGCGTTTATGATTTAATTAAATACCAAACTATAATTTTAAAGTTAAAATATATATGATTAAATAATTAAATAATGAATATAACATAATTTCCCTGATATGCTTTTTTCGAAATTGTACTGTTTCATTTTAATAAGTAGGTATATAAAAATAAAAATTGTACCAATGTTTAACAATTAAAATATCTACATACAATTTTACAATAAGATTAATTACATTAAAATAATACTTTATATAGTTCAGATTTGTGTTATTTATTTTATAAATTTTGTATTCTGTTTGTTATATTTTTCTTGAAGGCACGCAAATATTTATCATACGCCCTCGAAAAACATGGCAAAATACAACTTTTTTCGCAAAAACGTGTTGGTATTAAAAGAAAATATAAAATACAAGCATAATTTAAAAGCTCCTCACAGTTTGTAGGCTTGCCTCATCATTAAATCAAAATAACAATCGTTATCAATTGAAGTGCTTACTCCGCTATAATAATTCACAAAATCATCTTTTGTAATCTGTAAAGAGAATCAATTATTATTACTTTATTTAAAATATTGTGGTTTGAAAGGTTTTAAGCCTTGGCACTTTACAGAAACGGTATCCGTCACCGCTTCGACCATGCAAATTTATTATATGTGATTCAATACAAGTGGCATGTTAGCTGCGTCGAAACGGCGTTGCGTTTTGACGCAGCTAACATGTAATAGATTTGCAAAATTAAAGTTTTCACAAGTTGAGCTGGGCGCGTAAATAATTTTTCAGCTTTTTTTTCAGCTTTGGTAATACTGTAAAAAAATCATACTTACTATTCCAAATTTTGCAGCATTCTTTTCAAAATGACCCAAAAAAGTATTTTGGATAGCATCTTCTGATATTTCTCCGCTTTGGTACAAAGGATTAGAACGAACGTTATAAACACGTTTAATAGCATCAATTGTTATTTTTCCATCTCCAGATCGATCCAATTTGTTAAAAGCCTTTTCAATAATTTTGTAACGATTTTCAGACATTGGTGGCTAAAAAATATATTATGTAATTCACTAATAGTGACATCTAACACTAATAAGAGATACTACTAGCGAAGATACAAACCTATTATTAATAGTTTGTACCTCCGATAAAAAATTAATTCTTACCCTCAATTGAAATAAAAATTCATCCATATTAATTTTCCCGCTACCATCTGTATCAAATAAATCGAAAACTTGATTAGCTTCATCTTCATTAATTTCTAAACCTGTTTCTTGTAACCCTTGCACAAATTCTTGTCTGTCTAATTGTTTATTTCCATCTTCATCAATACATCTGAAAAATCTAAGAAAATAACAATGATTAGTTTTAGAAAAAAAAAATCGTTATAAGCAATACCAAATTAACTAATTATTAAGCAATTATTTTAACAAGCAAAAAGTCATTTAAAAATTATAAATAGGTAATTCAATAATTGATTTAACATATAATGTCTTCTGTTAAGTAAATTAACCTGCACTTAATTGATTAATTATTAAATTGTCTACTATTATCGACTCTTAAAAAATAGTTAATTATTGAACAATTTAAATAAAAACCCATAAAATGTTCAGATAAATTGCCTGTCATTGGTTAACCATTCAATTTTTATACAATTTTACTAAAAAATATAAGTTCGAAATTTTTCTTAAGACGCATCTGATTATTTTTTCGTATATTTTTAATTTTTTGACAATTTCAATCTAAATCTAAATTTACGTAAGCGTCAAAATTACATTTATAAAAGCAAAAGATTCTATAAAATTTTCACGTAGAGATATCTTGAAAAAATAAATATTTTGGGATGTCTCCCCTCCCCCTTACACACGATTTTGATAATTTTGAAATGGGACCGTCATCAAACCAAATCCAACCATCCCACTAACTTTCATTAATATCGGTTGACTCATTTTAAAACGATCACAAAGCTTCTCGACATTGCAAGGAAGTAATACATGAAAATTATTAGTGCCTCCAATAATAATAATAATCCTACCACGGGCTCCCAGACTGAAATTGTTGGCGAGCCTCCTAAGATTTTTTTTTCGATCAGTTTGAATGGATTTTTTTTAGGTCGTTCAATTCAATTTTAATTGTAAACTGTAAATACCAATCAATGACTTTTTTTTCGTTGGCTGCGCCGGGCCCCAAGATTAGAGTTTTTCCCCCGCCCATGTGGGAACCCTGAGTAGCGAGAATCTTCTTACATATTCAAAATTATTTCTTAGTATCTACATAAAGCGAATGACGCGAAAAATGAGATTATATGTAATATAATAACATAATTACCTTCCTATACACATTATTCCGTCAGCACCTAGACATAACGCCAGCATACGTATTTTCTCCAGCGGGTCCTTTGTAATTTGCGCCTGGCGGGACATTGAGTTCATCATTTCCGCTTCCTGCAGCGCCGTCGCAGATTTAGGTCTCATTGATTCGTGAGAATGGGACATGATAATTCTTTTTTTGGTCAAATTAATTTGTTACAATTGAGCTGTTGAAACAAAACCAGTTAATATATATTTATTTTTTTGTTATACGTCAACATAGTCAAAGCCACCCATAATTTAAATTTCGAAATATATTAATTTTGGTACGAAATGAATTTATAAGAAACATGTTTTTTTTTTTTTTTTTTTGAAATACAAAGAAATAGATCGTCTTGAATAGTATACCCAGGAAACGATAAAAAAATATTTTATGTATTTCAACAATTGTGAAATTATATAATTTGGGCGTTAGTTCCAAGGTTAATCATTTAGTAAGAGTGTTGAACACAGAACCGTATTTAGTTTAATTTATACTTATTTTTTTAAATATTTTTTTAGTTATAATTTCATACTGTCAAAAACACTATTAAATGAGATACAGTATTTTTTTAAATAAACGCCCTAATCATTTATCTCTGATTCTAGTAATATCAAACTTTCAGGAAATATACAAATCTACAGAATTTTATGACCATTATGCTTTTTAACTCTTTATCTGTCGGGGGCAAATTATAACTTCCGGGTTAATCGTAGCAGGTAAAAATAGAATTCGACCAAAATGTTTTCAAAAAATAACGCAGGCAATTATTTCTACCTTATTTAATTTCAGCTCAGTATTGCAGATTTATTCTTGCGTTTTGGTGTGGCAGTTTCTTAAAAAATGTACCACCTGCATTTTCATGTATTAAAAACTAGAATTTTTTTTAAAATTCAAAGTTACAAAACTTTTGTACAATATGTCCTATTTTGGTGATAAAATTCATATTAAAAATGTACAATTAATTAAAATGTTCCTTATAAAATAACAAAGTTAGTTATATTACCTACAACAATATCTATATTTTTATAAATAAAATAAATTAACACGTTTATCACCACCTAACACAAATATCACCAAAATATAAATAACATAATACTTGATATTTTTAGGTATAAGACACTGTACAAAAGTTGTACGATATTAAAAGAATATATTATATATATAATATACATATATAATATAAAATACAAAAGTATAGGGTGTTATTATTATATTAAAAAATTGAGTTTTGTAATTTTGAATTTTTAAAAGTTTGCAGTTTTATAACGGACACACCTGTATAAAATAATTAAATTATACATGTGTGTGCAGGTGGTGTATAGTTTAAACAACTATATTACATCTCCAAAAATTAAGTACTACAGTGTACTTAACAGGAATTAAATATGGTAGAAATAAATGGGTCATTCCATTTAAAAAATGGTACACGATTTTCGGGGCTACACTGTATATTTCAATGTAATTTTATAGTGTACATTTTTACTTATAATATCATTCAAAATTATAATATTGTCTTTATCTCTTAAAATACACTATCGAATCGCCTGTATATACATATATAATAAAAATATATAATATATATTATAATAAAAAATATAAAATCAATAGTTTAACCATAGCTGTATGGGTAATATATTTTTTAATGGCGCATTATTATCACATATAATAAACTATTGATTTTAGAAAAAAAAATATGTTTTAAAATTGTAGATAAAAATTCTAGGGTATCAAGTCAATTTTAATGTTTTAAAAAATAGCTCATCGTTATCATTTTGAATTTTTAGTTTTGTTTCTTTATATTTTTTTTAATAAAAAAATCAAAATATGAATACTTCAGTTCAGTCAGATACATATTTTAAGAAAATTTTTGAACTGTACAATATGAACGAAAGTCCAAAAAACAAATTGTACAGGCAATTGAATTACCTTTGTTTTAGTACTGCACAAAATTACTTTTACAACTTCATATTTCATTTTTAGAGCTGCACAAACAAGTTACAACTGCCACACTAAAATATATTTTTTTTATCATCCTCAAAACCTACCTCTGTTTATTAATAAAATTAATTAAATCAACGCTTAAATTTAAACAAAAATAATTCATATTGTTCGATAATAAAAAAATTAAAAAAAAAACTTCTATAACGAAACAGAAATTAGTTTTATATGTAAATACAAAAAAAATATTAACAGTATTTTTCTTTCCAAAATCAATAGTCTCTGAAATATTACGGCGCCATTTAAATTTTTTTTTGTTAGGGAAGTAAAAACATCAAGTAACCGTTAAATTATTCGTATATATGTACCACACTATCATACTCCCCATAATCATGTAGGTGCAAATTCTCCAGTTAGTGCAAATCAGATAGGATTATATTAATTTTGTTATAAACAACTGCACATATATTTTATATTATATTTACATAAAATGTAATGATTTACAAAAAGAAAACAATTATAAAATAAAGAACAAACCTTGACAAGTGCTGCTTTAACAGACGATGGATTCAGACTAACCTCACCGACTAGCACAGTACAGTACCTCCAATCTAGTATAATATTCTCACTCCAGTATACGTACTGAAAAGTCGATCGTCTGACAATATATAGCATGTTTTGCGTAGTTGTATTCAGTTATTCAGTACCGTATTTGACAAATATTAAACAATATATTATGGTTTATAATATATACGTCCAGTATTATCAAGTTTAACTAAATGCTCCTTTAACTAACTGTCACATTATTAACAGAACCAAGCATAATATATTTAATCAAATGGGTTTTTAATTTTCTACATTATGTTTTTACAAGGCATATTATGTACATTTTTCATTGAGAGCCTTAATATTGATATAAATCACGTTTGTAATATACAAAATTTAGGTTAAAGGAGCATTTAGCGCTAAAGGAGCTTTAAATTTGTTGATAATACCGGGCAATAGTCTTAGGTTTTAACTTGATTTTACTTCCACGTTCTGAAAGAAGTATTGTATTACCGTCGAAAAATGTACTACCTTCAAAACTTAAAGAAAAGTTAATTTTCGCGTGGCGGCTGTGCGTGTGTCTGTGTGTCTGGATGTAGAATTTTCATTCGTTCACGGTAACTACTGTAAAAATGTACCGATCTGAATTATTTTTGGAGAAAATGTTTGTCTTAGTGAGTACTCCAGACCTATTGATTTTGGTGCGAATCGGATTAGGGGTTTTAGAAATATTTGAAATTTTGTAAATATTTTCGTTTAAAAAGTGTGGGTTGCGAGTATTATCTCAATAATTTTAATAAGACTTGATACATGTGTAGTTCAATTGAACTGTTTTAATATAAATTTTAAAATGTTTAATCTAGTTAAAAGATACAGAAATTCAGAAATGAATTGTCCTCAAACTCATATGAACTTCTTTTCAAAAAATCGCTTAAGGAGAGATTTTTTTTGAAGGACCCAGCTATTAAAATTTGTCAGGGGCCCTAAATTTTTAGATACACCTCTGTAATTATATTCCTTCCAGTATAACGAATGGCAAATGTTCCACGAAACAATAATTGGAGAATGCATGTGTGCATATGGGCACTAAAGGACAGGTGTGACAGACTTACCCATCACCATCGTTATATATATAAATGCACCAGCGACGACCATATGCCTATAATAACAGGATAACATGTACCTACATAAGAATTATTTATTAAGTAAGTCCCTTCACATAAACTTTTTTTTTGGTTGTCATCAAATTTTTTTTAGATTTATTGCCGAAAATTCTAACTTGGAGGCCATGTTTCACATTGTATTATATTATCTTTTATGTATTATCAGTAATCAAAAAAACAAATAAAATGGGCACGCACATGATAGGGTTCCGAAGTCATTCTCACTACGATTTATAAAAAAGTTATTTCAAAAAATTTCATAAACTATTTTTGCTAGAGTGTTCGTTATAGTTTTCATTGAAAGTACTAATTAAAAGCTATATTCTAGAATTTTTTCAGATTTCTTGTATTATTAGTTTAGAAATTATAGGGGAGGGGGGGGGGGGAACTGAAAGGTTAATATGACAGGTCATATAACATGTTTTGTTGTATTTTAGGAAACATCTAAAAACCCTAGTTTTCTACGGAAAACGAAAAAACAATATTTTTTTTTAGTTTTTTGTCAGAATTTTTTTACTTCCATGTTCTATTTTTTAACTAAAATTAGTCACCTTTGATATTTTTAAGCAGTAATTATATCCATTGTGATATATAATAAGTATCCATTACCGTATTGTTTTCCTGTAATACAAGCAGACGCGTATCTAGGGGTTGACGAAACCGGCAACACAAAGATGCAAAACCCAGAGGGGCTCAAAAATCTCCCTATAAATGATATTTAAAATAAACTTAGTTTTTTTTTTTTTAAATATAGGGAACGCAGATACAGATCCTTTCTTACGTAGGTCCTAGCTACATTTCTGGTTATCTGATATTTAAATATATCAACTCATAACTTTCAGGTTTTCAATCATTATTTCATTTCAGTGAAGCCAACTTAATATTTCTTATATCCTGCAAATTATAATTATATCGGAATGATCTAAGGATTTAAGGATCTAAATTGTAGATATATATGTAGGTAAAGATTTTCAAAATTTTGAACTTCAAAATAAATGTGACAAGATTTAGAAATATATATATATATATATATATATATAAGTGTTCTGTGGTAAATAAATGGATGTTTACACATTTTATACACGGAAGTAAAGAATTACTGATAAATTTTGTTGATTGAAATATTTAGTTAAGACGTTCTTTCGCGTTGCAGCGTATTAATTAAACGATGACGTTATTCTCGAATTCACTTTAAAGATTTTCAGCGTCTTCGTGAGATGTATTCATAGGGGGGGGGGGAGGTATAAATTATATATTGTTGTAAGGAAGGGGGGGGGGCTTCAGGACTTCTTAGTGTAAGTGATAGGTACTATAAAGACACTAAAGAACCAGCATTAGAAAAAATATTCAATCTGAATTTCTTCTACTCAAAAATATTTGGCACCTAACTTTAAAATAGTATTTTGAGTTTTGAATAATAATATACTGAATACATTTTTTTATGAAGTTACCTATAAATATCTAAAATTTTGCAATATCATTTTTAATATACAGTGCCTCCCAAAAGTTCCGATTCACCTAAATAACTTTTGAATGGTTTGAAATTTCTAGGGATACATGGGATCAAAAAAACACCCACCTCCACATAGTTGAGGGTTCGTTCGAAAGAGCTTTCCGACGTGGGGTCGCCGATTTTTTTTCGAAGAGTTACTCTAAAACTTTATAAATAATGTTAAAATTAAAGTAAATAACAGGCATTGCCTTATTTTATATATGTTTATTAATTTTTATTCTAAACTATATGATATAAATTATATATGAACATTTCAACAATTTAAATATTATATATGAAATATATATTTATACATTAATATTTTTTCTACGATATAATTAGTATAGGAAACGTTTATAATTTATTTTATTGGGTTGAGCACAACTCATACCAAGACAACTAATACCGAGACAAATCATACCGGGACAACTCATACCAAGACAACTCATACCAGGAGACAACTCATACCACGACAGCTAATACCAGTAGACAACTCATACCAAGGGACAACTCATACCAGGACAACTCATACCAGTGGACAACTCATACCGCGACAACTCATACCACGACAAGTCATACCGGGGGACAACTCATACCAACGGACAACTCATACCACCAATATTTTTTTATTTTGTAAGATTAAGGTTTTTACGGAAAAAAATGATATTTACGTATTAAGTAAGATTATAGGCCCGAATTGTACAAATAACAAATTCACATGAACAATATAGAATCCTTGTTTATAACTTAATCAAATTTAAAAAAAACTGTACAGATGCGTATTGAGTGATATTTGAGGCCCGCATTGATAAAATAACAAATTCATATATACTATATAGAAACATTGTTTATAACTTAATCAATTTATAAAAGGATGTACAGATGCGTATTGAGTGATATTTGTGGCCCGCATTGATAAAACAACAAATTCATATAAACTATTTAGAAACTATGTTTATAATTTGATCAATTAAAAAAAATGTGCAGATGCGTATTGAGTGATATTTGAGGCCCGCATTGATAAAATAACAAATTCATACATACTATATAGAAACTTTATTTATAACTTAATCAATTTATAAAAGGTTGTGCAGATACGTATTGAGTGATAGTTGAGGCCCGCATTGATAAAATAACAAATTCATACATACTATATAGAAACTTTGTTTATAACTTAATCAATTTATAAAAGGTTGTGCAGATGCGTATTGACTGATATTTGAGGCCCGCATTGGTGAAATAACAAATTTATATATACTATATAGAAACTTTGTGTATAACTTAATCAATTTATAAAAGGTTGTGCAGATGCGTATTGAGTGATATTTGAGGCCCGCATTGATAAAATAACAAATTCATACATACTATATAGAAACTTTGATTATAACTTAATCAATTTATAAAAGGTTGTGCAGATACGTATTGAGTGATATTTGAGGCCCGCATTGATAAAATAACAAATTCATATATAATATATAGAAACTTTTTTTATAACATAATCAATTTATAAAAGGTTGTGCAGATACGTATTGAGTGATATTTGAGGCCCGCATTGATAAAATAACAAATTGATACATACTATATAGAAACTTTGATTATAACTTAATCAATTTATAAAAGGTTGTGCAGATGCGTATTAAGTGATATTTGAGGCCCGCATTGATAAAATAACAAATTCATATATATTATATAGAAACTTTGTTTATAACATAATTAATTTATAAAAGGTTGTGCAGATAAGTATTGAGTGATATTTGAGGCCCGCATTGATAAAATAACAAATTGATACATACTATATAGAAACTTTGTTTATAACTTGATCAATTTATAAAAGGTTGTGCAGATGCGTATTGAGCGATATTTGAGGCCCGCATTGATAAAATAACAAATTCATACATACTATATAGAAACTTTGTTTATAACTTAATCAATTTATAAAAGGTTGTGCAGATGCGTATTGAGTGATATTTGAGACCCGCATTGATAAAATAACAAATTGATACATACTATATAGAAACTTTGTTTATAACTTAATCAATTTATAAAAGGTTGTGCAGATTCGTATTGTGTGATATTTGAGGCCTGCATTGATAAAATAACAAATTCATATAAACTATTTAGAAACTATGTTTATAATTTGATCAATTAAAAAAAATGTGCAGATGCGTATTAAGTGATATTTTAGGCCCGTATGATCAAATAACAAATTTACAACTTGTCCCCTGTCATAGATGAAGGGTTGTAATTGGTCTCATTCGTTTCGGCGGGCAAAACTACCCCTTATCTGGCATCTGAGTCAAGATATTTACGATTTTCTATAATGAATAAAAAGTGAAAAAGATAAAAAAAATCAAAATTTTGCCCCCTGTCCACGAATACAATATAGAAACATAAGATATTAAAATAAGATTAAATAAAATGATTATAAAAGTCCAGATACGTACTATGTGATATTTTAAGCCCGTATCATTAAAATTACAAATTCTTATATATGTATGTCATATATTAAACATATATAAAACAATCTTTGAACTTTACAGAGCTGTAATTTCAAAACGAGTAGATATATCTCAATAAAATTTGATCTTTTTCCAAGTCTATATGACTAGTACAATTGTGCCAAATTTTATGAAAATCTGAGATGGTGAGGAAAATTTTTCATTAAAATTGTGTTGATTTGACATGAAATGACTTTATATCATATATATATTTGTATATATAATTGTAGGAAATTTATTCAAGTTTTTAAAACTGCCCTTAAATTTACTGTTTAATCATTAGATGCTGATACATTGATGATCGAAGACAAAAGAATCATTTTTCATTTAGTCAGATATCTCGGCAAAAAAAATTGAGAGAGACCAAAAAACAAACAAATTAAAGCTGAATAAACAAGTTAACTGACCAATGCATTGGTTTAACTGAAAAAAAATTTCCCGAGCCCGCGAACCCTTAATTTTTTTTTTAAAATTGAAAAATTTTCGTGTCCCACAATTTCTTATGATTGCGTGATAACCGTAACTCAAAAAAAAATTATGCTGTAAAATCTCAAAACTAGAAACTTGAAGCTTTAAAATGATTTATTTTAAATTTCGATACGACCATTTTTCACAAAGATACAGCACTTCAAAAAACACCCAAAAAAATGTTTAATTTCTTGTTCCTTTAATTGTTTGGATGAGTATATAATATATTTGTTTAATATATGATGAAACAAAAATTTTTGAATAAAATCAAACTACAAAATTAAAATTGTCCCTAAATCAAAAAAGCTTAAATATGCAAAAACAATTGAAGTAACCAGTATCAACTATATAAAATGTGAATATGATATAAGTAATAAACTAAACGTATTAAACAAACAAACAAACAAACAAAAATTGAAATTATCTCTAAATCAAAAATGCTTAAATACGCAAAAACAATTGAAGTAACCAGTATCAACTATATAAAATATGAATATGATATAAGTAATAAACTAAACGTATTAAACAAACAAACAAACAAACAAACAAAAATTGAAATTATCCTTAAATGAAAAAAGCTTAAATATGCAAAACAATTGAAGTAACCAGTATTAACTATATAAAATATGAATATGATATAAGTAATAAACTAAACGTATTAAACAAACAAACAAACAAACAAAAATTGAAATTATCTCTAAATCAAAAATGCTTAAATACGCAAAAACAATTGAAGTAACCAGTATCAACTATATAAAATATGAATATGATATAAGAAATAAACTAAACGTATTAAACAAACAAACAAACAAACAAACAAAAATTGAAATTATCCTTAAATGAAAAAAGCTTAAATATGCAAAACAATTGAAGTAACCAGTATTAACTATCTATGTAAATGATATAAGTAATAAAATTAACAAACAAACAAACAATAATTTAATTATTCACCAATATAATGTGCGCAAGCAGTTAAATATTCATCTGCTGTTTTTTCATTATACTGCTGAATAACAGCCAAAAGTTGCTCGTTTGCGCGTTGGTATTCAACCCGCGAATATAACGGTATAACTTCTCCTGCATTAATTCTCTGGAAAATGGCATTTGCTCTCACCTGTTCCGATCGTAGTGCCTCAATCAGTGTAAAAATATTTGGACGGTGGCAACGTAAGGACGCTTGAAAAGCTTTATGCCATGATTCAACACTGTTGTTTGTTCGTGGAAGATTGGCCAACGTGATATTCTTACAATTCCACATATTTACACTAAATCGAGGATTACGTCGAACACGACCAATCCAATTGTTTTCAAAATATTGTAGAAAATTTTGATGTTGTTCGGTGTCTCCGAATGTATTTAACAATTGATCTGCTGTATTTTCATAACGCCCCGAAACATCTGCTTCGTCGCAAAATGACAATGCCACGAATTTTCGAATACAGGAATTGTAATCTACGTCAATTCCGTACCGAGTTTGCATACCTAGCTCTTGTACTTTACGTCTAATTGCCTGGGCGAAATGAAAATAGCAGCCATGAACGTTAACATTTGGCAGTAAATGTCTTATTGCATTTTCTGCACTTTTTTCAAAATCGATAATGAATGTAACTGGTCGGGTGTTTATTAAGCCATCAGACTCTATTATTAATTGTAGCGCTCGAGTGTATATTTCCTCGGTTTTATTCGGTAATAGGCAATAAATTAAAGGTAAAACTTTATTACCAAAAAGTCCATGTATGACCCATAGTTGATAGAACATTTCAGGACAAACTTTAAATGTTCCATCAGCTAGCCAAGTTTGACACTGGGATAATATAATCCGGTCCGAAAGTGAACCAAAAATAATAATTCGATTGATATCTTCATTCCCCGTATCTGCCAGTAAAAAATTTTCTGGAAGAGCAGATTTTGTTAATAAAAGGTCGGCCGGTATAATTATTTCTGACCTAGAATGGGGAATGGGTATCAATTGGTGTTGCCTTTTGCGAGCTCGCGAAACAGTCTTTTCCATAGAACGGAGTTTAGGAGCTCTCACAATCGCTGCCTGTGATACTCCTGCAAAAGCATTATTAACAATTGTTCTCCCAGTTTCAAGACTGGTTCTTGCAGTTTCCCGTAAATTTCCAATCATTGCAGCAACTTCACAAACTTGTGGAGCTGGGTCATGGTTGTGTAATTGGGTGACAATTACGGTGTCGTCTTGGGATATCGCTCGACCAGAACAGTGTTCTTTCTGAAATTTCTCGCATCGCCAAGAAGTTTTTACTTCGTGACATCTATGTCTTGAGTAAATATACCCACGATAATGTAGTTTGCGTTCACCCCGCTGAGATGGAACAAAGGTAGCCATATCAATAAAATTTTCACACTTAATTAGAGGTAAAAAATATTTTTAAAAATAATGAAATTTATTTATTTATAATGAAATACGAAAAAAGTGAAAAAAGTCTACATTACCCATTACTTTTCTAAAATAACAAATTCTCATAAAATATAATATAGAAACCAATTTTTTTATTTAACCTAGTAAGTAAATAATAAGCTGAATATATAAATACATAAATAAAGTAATATAATGAATAAAAAATTATAGCCTAATGAAATCTTTATTTAAATATTTCAGGGATCAATTCGAAGTCGATACGTACAAGGAAATCTGTTGCGGATAAAATTTTCGATGTAGTATATTTCTGTTTAATTCTTTAATGTATATGTAAATATTTATACTGTATACTTTTTGTAGATAAAATATAAAAATCAACGAATAAATGTATACTATAATTGTAGACAATTTTTCAATAATTATTAGTTTCAAGAGATATAAATATAATAACGAAGATAGTGAAAAAAATAACCATACACGATGATTTTCAGGATTTGTTTCATTTCACATTAGCGAAATAATTAAATCGACGTTGACTTGGAAATTATTAAAAAACAACGTAATTTGGATTGGACATTTTCAATTCAGAAGAAGAACTAAAAACGACGTTGACGTAAAATTATTAAGCGAAGTTTTCGATTTATTATCTTCTGTGTAGAAAAAGAATTTAACAATTGTTGCAGCTGTAAACAACTGTTTTCTTCTTATTTTTTTTGGGATCAACGTGTTTGAAATATAATATATGTATCATATAATATAATCATGTAATAATTGGAAATTATTATAACTGAAACAGCAATATTACGTTATAAAAACTTTGAATAATATGCGACGATACGAACATATATGTACGTCCAATCTTTAAGCTACTCGAAGGCAGTCTATGGACTAAGTACTTTGTTGAAAAACATTCTCACGATGCGCGCTCTCTTGCAACTGTGTTCCACCTCCCCGCAACTTCCCGCTTGACAATCTACTACATAGTGTATAGTGTATACAAGCGATACGTCCCAACGGGGAAACAACAATCAGTTTTAAAACATATAAGTATTATTTCAATTCTTAAGGCTAATGTTAACATAAATGTCCGAAAAAATAATGCTTATTTATAATTAGATGGTTAAGCCTAAATATAAATAAATAAATATAATTTCACAAAATTATAGATATTTCGGATTATACAGGATGTTTGATTCGCCGATATGACTATTTTGAAGGAAGGTAGAATTAAGCAAATATACCTATATAAAACATGCAACAGTTTTTTTTATATTGGCCATTTTAGTAAATTTATGAACAAACCCAGATTTATACATGTTAATGTCAAAAATTCAAAAGTTAAAGAGCCTATATTTCTTAAACATGATTTTTATATTACTTAAAATGTTTATGCTACACTATCAGATCAAAAAGAAATTTATGAATAACAAAAACAAAAAGTGGCTGCAGTTTAACATTTAAAAACTTATAAAACTTTGATAAAATTATTTCTTTAAAAAATTATTTTATAAAATCTAGTACACTTACAGATGTTCAGATGGTTTTAAAAACTGCTCTTTTTATACCATTTCAACAAACCTACCATAATACCTACATGAATTGGCTATTTTTGTTAAAAAAAACTTACATTTATCCCAGAATAAGTAAAATTTTTACATTTTTACAGTATGATCGTAGTATGCTATTCTAAATAAGTCATTAAAAACGTGACACTTTTCAAATATTTTTTTATACTCAATGGGCAGGATCATCCGTTGCAAAGATGTTACACTGTCCAATGTGTATAAAATTTTTTTGAAAAGTATCGCATCACGTTCTTAATGACTTATTTAGAATAGCACATGTACAATGATCGACTCACTGTAAAAATGTAAAAATCTTACTTATTTTGGAATAAATGTAAGTCTTTTGAACAAAAATAGCCAATTCATATAGATATTATAAAAGGTTTTTCGAAAGGGTATAAAAAGAGCAGTTTTTAAAACCTTTTGAACATCTGTGTATAAGATTTTATAAAATAATTTTTTAGAGAAATAATTTTATCAAAGTTTAATAAGTTTTTAAATCTTAAACTGCAGCCACTTTTTGTTTTTGTTATTCATAAATTTCTTTTTGATCTGATAGTGTAGCATAAACATTAAAGTAATATAAAAATCATATTTAAAAATTATATGCTCTTTAACTTCTCAAATTTTGCGATTAACATGTATAAATCTGGGTTTTTTCAAAAATTTACTAAAATGGCCGATATAAAAAAAATTGCTGCACTTTGTATATATGTAGGTATATTTGCTTAAATCACTTGCAAATGACTCATTCTATCTTCCTTAAAAATATTCGATCGCCGAACTAAACACACTGTTTTTCCCCCCACACCTCTAGAATCCTAAAGTATATTTTCCGCCAAATCGAATGAGACCAAATACAACCCTCCATCAATGGCAAGGAGCTAGTTGTAATTTGTTATTTTATCATACGGGCCTAAAATATCACTAAATACGCATTTACACCTTTTTTTTAATTGATCAAATTATAAACAAGGTTTCTAAATAGTTTATATAAATATGTTATTTTATCAATGCGGGCCTCAAATATCACTCAATACGCATCTGCACAACTTTTTATAAATTGATGAAGTTATAAACAAAGTTTCAATAAAGTATATATGAATTTATTATTTTATCAATGCGGGCCTCAAATATCAGTCAATACGCATCTGCACAACCTTTTATAAATTGATTAAGTTATAAACAAAGTTTCTATATAGTATGTATGAATTTGTTATTTTATCAATGCGGGCCTCAAATATCACTCAATACGCATCTGCACAACCTTTTATAAATTGATTAAGTTATAAACAAAGTTTCAATATAGTATATATGAATTTATTATTTTATCAATGCGGGCCTCAACTATCACTCAATACGTATCTGCACAACCTTTTATAAATTGATTAAGTTATAATCAAAGTTTCTATATAGTATGTATGAATTTGTTATTTTATCAATGCGGGCCTCAAATATCACTCAATACGCATCTGCACAACCTTTTATAAATTGATTAAGTTATACACAAAGTTTCTATATAGTATATATAAATTTGTTATTTCACCAATGCGGGCCTCAAATATCAGTCAATACGCATCTGCACAACCTTTTATAAATTGATTAAGTTATAAACAAAGTTTCTATATAGTATGTATGAATTTGTTATTTTATCAATGCGGGCCTCAACTATCACTCAATACGTATCTGCACAACCTTTTATAAATTGATTAAGTTATAAATAAAGTTTCTATATAGTATGTATGAATTTGTTATTTTATCAATGCGGGCCTCAAATATCACTCAATACGCATCTGCACATTTTTTTTAATTGATCAAATTATAAACATAGTTTCTAAATAGTTTATATGAATTTGTTGTTTTATCAATGCGGGCCACAAATATCACTCAATACGCATCTGTACATCCTTTTATAAATTGATTAAGTTATAAACAATGTTTCTATATAGTATATATGAATTTGTTATTTTATCAATGCGGGCCTCAAATATCACTCAATACGCATCTGTACAGTTTTTTTTAAATTTGATTAAGTTATAAACAAGGATTCTATATTGTTCATGTGAATTTGTTATTTGTACAATTCGGGCCTATAATCTTACTTAATACGTAAATATCATTTTTTTCCGTAAAAACCTTAATCTTACAAAATAAAAAAATATTGGTGGTATGAGTTGTCCGTTGGTATGAGTTGTCCCCCGGTATGACTTGTCGTGGTATGAGTTGTCGCGGTATGAGTTGTCCACTGGTATGAGTTGTCCTGGTATGAGTTGTCCCTTGGTATGAGTTGTCTACTGGTATTAGCTGTCGTGGTATGAGTTGTCTCCTGGTATGAGTTGTCTTGGTATGAGTTGTCCCGGTATGATTTGTCTCGGTATTAGTTGTCTTGGTATGAGTTGTGCTCAACCCTATTTTATTATGATTAGTGTCCGATGACAAAGATTTAGAGCGTTTGTAAAATACAACATGTGACCATAGAATTGGACGCTGAAGGAAGCAAACTTTAAAATTTTTCAAATTAATATCCTTATTAAAAAAAAAATACAGACAGTATTTTTTTTTGTTAAAATATAAAAAATGTCAATAATTTCTGTGATATGCTTTTTTCAAAATTGAACCGTTTCATTTTAATACACTAGTAAATATATAAAAATAAAAATTGTACTGTATGTTTAAAAATTAAATTAAAAATACAATTTTATGACTAAATTAATCACATTAAAATAATACTTTATAGTTCAGATTTTGTGTTATTTGTTTTATAAATTGTTTAATCTGTTTGCTGTATTCTTCTTGAAGGCACACAAGTATTTATCATACGCCCTCAAAACATTTGGCAAAATACTACCGTTTTTTAACATTTGCAAGAATGTGTATTTAATAAAATACAAATATATATAAGCTAAACTTCTTAACCTCTTCACAGCTTGTAGGCTTGTCTCATCATTAAATCGAAATAACAATCGTTATCAATGGATGCACTTACTCCACTGTAATAGTTCACGAATTCTTCTTTCGTTACCTAAAAAAAAAAAAAAATGATATTAATTTTTCATCACAATTTTAGAAGCTTTATGATCGTTTTAGAACGACACAAAAAAATTCTACTTCAAAATTTTAAATTGATCTTTCCGTTACAGGTCAAGACAAATACTTATTGTTCCGTGTCTATCTGTCTGTCTGTGTGTCTGTCCCCTGAATCCTTGTCACCAATATTAATGAAACTTAGTGGGATGGTTGGGTCTGGCTTGAGGATGGTCCCATTACAAAATCATAAAAATCGTGTGTAAGGGGGACGGTAACATCCCAAAATTTTTATTTTTTTAAGATATCTCAAGAACGACACATGTTACGAGAAAATTTTATATAATCTTTTATGTAGAGCATTAAATTTTCTATTATATAGGTCTACAACGTTTGTTGTAAAATATTCCCTTTTTGCTTTTAAAATCATGTTTTTTTATATTTACTCCTAGTAGGAAGTACTGTGCATTTACTTGGCATGTTTTTAAATAAATGGCGAAAAATGTAATTATAGATTTTGCCCCTCCCCCAATATATCTGGTTACGCCTCTGGTTTGAGATTCAAATGTAAAAAATTAAATACTTACAATACCGTCTATTGTCGCGTCCTTCTCAAAATTACCTAAAAATTTATTAAGGATAGCATCTTCTGATAATTCTCCGCTTTGGTACAATGGATGTGACTTAACGCTATAAACATGTTTCATATCATCAACTGTTATTCTTCCATCTCCTGATCGATCCAATTTATTAAAAGCTGCATCAATGGCTTTTAATCGATTTTCAGACATTGGTGGCTATAAAAAAAATATTTAATCGGTTAGCGACATCTAGCGTCAATACAAAAACTCGTTATCTAAGATACGAACGTATCATTTGGTTTGTATCTCAGATAATGAAATAAATCCTTACCCTTAATTGAAATAAAAATTCATCCATATTAATTCCCCCGCTACCGTCTGTATCAAATAAACTGAAAATTTGATCAGCTTCAGTTTCGTTTAATTCTAAACCTGTATCTTGTAGTCCCTTTACAAATTCTTCTCTGTTCAATTGTTTATTTCCATCATCGTCAATACGTCTGAAAAATCTAAGAAAATAAAAACAATTAGTTCATTCATTAAAAAACATTTTGTAGATATGCAGTAGTAAAATATAATACATGTATGTTAACGAGCAAAAAGTCATTAAAAATTAAAATGACTTTAATAATTGATTTAACCAATAGATACATATGTAATGTGTGCTGTTAAGAAAATTAACCTGTACTTAATTGATTAATTATTAAATTGTCTACTACAACAGACTGATAAAAAGTAAATCGAATTGTAAGGTACCATATTCCATTACCATTATTACCTCCAGTAATAATGGAGTATTTATTTTAATAATTCATTTGTTAGTATGACTTACGAAACAGTGGCGTATACAAAAAAAATTAATAGGGGTTCGATGAAAATATATGATACCAAGCAAGTATAAAACTTAGATTTGTTTTATTTACTAAATCTAATTTTTTTAATTTGTCTAACTAATAATAATAGCAGATAATTAATAAAAGTTCCCCTTCGCCCTTCATACTAATTTATGATGACTGAAAATTCTCCTAACACCACATAAATTTTATTGGGGCCCGAAAAAGAACTTTACCGGTACTTTTGTTTTTTTCCAAAAATAGATCGAAATTTGTAAGTACATATTTACCTTCCTATTCCCATAATTCCGCTGGCACCTCGACATAACGACAACAGACGTAATTTCTCCAGGGGGTCCTTTGTCACTGCCACCTGGCGGGACATTTTGTTAATCATTTCCGATTCCTGTCGCGTCATTGCAGATTTAGGTCTCATCTTTGCCTTGATATGTTTTGCGATTTAAACTAAAAAAGAAAATTAATGATAAAAATATAAAAATAATTTTAGTTACTTACTACTTCTGACGCGTTGTTTTATTTTTATGTTGCGAATCACTAAAATTCCGCATTTACATAGGTTGTTTTGATATTTGTCATGTTGTATTTAAAAAAACGCATTCTTGATGCAGCATCTGATCGGCAGTAGCGGTTTTAGAAATAGAAAAACTAAGCAGGTGCCTAAAGCATCGCGAATAATTCTACAATTTCAATATGAAAAAATATTGGTAATAACAGAGCCATTAAACTCAAAATACAAATTATAAATTTTAAATAATCTGAATTTCTAAATGCAAGAAAACATTCAACAATGAAAAATCTGGAAATTTTGATAATATTTTTACACAAATCAAAATTATTGGGAAGTATGTATGTATCAAACTTGCCTATATATCCTAAAACCAACTCTGGGTTGTAAGTGTTTTTAATTAAATTATACCATAAATAGAAACGATGACTTCTACTTTATATATTATGTATAATGTAAAAAATATGTAATAAGTATATAGGGTGTCCAAGATAAGCGTAAGAGATTCAAATTCTGTTAAATGAGATTAATTATTTGTAAGGAAGGGGTGTATATTACTACATCAAAAAGTATTAATAATTGTATGTGGTTTAGGCGGTATACTCAAAAATCTAAAAATTCGAAAATTCTTTAATTTACTATACCTTTTTTTCCAAAGTAGATAGGTACTTTTTGTTTGCGGTTTCTTAAAGCCCTTTTTGTGTAGTATTGATTGGTGAAACTAAAATTAATATAAAAATTCTAAATACACTAATCAATTCTACACAAAAAGTACTTTAAGAAACCACAAACAAAGAGTACCTATCTACTTTGACAAAAAAGTTATAGCCATTTAAAGAATTTTCAGATTTTTGGGTATACCACCTAAACCACATAGAATTATTAATATTTGTTGATGTAGTAATACTCACCCCTTTCTTATAAATAATTCATCTCATTTAACTGAATGTGTATCTCTTACGAATAAATCTTGTACGAAACATTTACATGAATTTTGCATTATAATTACTTTACATACACGAGCTAACAAAATATAAAAACGAATTTTGGGACAAAAATAATATAAAGAAAATTTATCACAATCCCTGCAGATTTTAGCTACGCCACTGACTACATATAAAATGTATACCTATATACACCTATTGGACGGTTGCTAGGGACTGCTATGTTCTATATATCCATGTTCACTAATTACAATTTATTATAATTAATAATTACTGTAAATTCATGTTGATACCACCATTCACAATTAAATAACATAATACTTTTACCTGTGTTTAATACATTTATTATTAAATTTACGAGAGATTGTACAGTGAAAATTAATTTTTTATCCATTTGTGTATAAAATGTTAAATAAAACTTGATTTGATATTTGGTAATTAGTTGATTTTGTGTTTCTGGTTTCAGACAGTATCTTAGTGATTTTGATGATTTTACGTAAATATAAATATAGTCAGAATCCAAAATTGAAATATTTTGTAAATATACACCCAGACCCCAGTTTGCGTCGGAGATGCGTTCTATAAAAATTTAACGCATAACGATTGCAAATGTGGTTGAAATATTATCTTTATATTATTTTATCGATTTAAATTAAAAATTGCATTGATAAAGATAAATTATCACAAAAATATAAAATTACGAATTTCAAGGTTGTTTTTTTTTATTATTGTTTACAAAAGAAAATAGATTATATAATATCAGTAAGCGTGCCAAAGAAAGTGCCGCATTTAACTTACTTCATACTGCCTAAAATTTTTATGCCCTAAAAAATGGGTAACTTTTTTTAAAGTACCCAATAATATAACTTAATGATGGGTGCGAGTTGTGAATTATAAAAAAAAATTGTTTTCATAATTATAATTCAAATAAATATTTTACTAAAATTATTTGTACTCTTATCGCGAATTTGAACAAAACGAAAATATTTTTATTTTTACATTTCAATATTTATAAAATCGTGTCACGAGCGTGACCCACCGGACGAGATTGGCCGTGAATAAAATAATTTAATTCGTGAGCGTGTATACGTGATCGGATGTGAGTAAAAAAAAATTTGTGCACGCTCGTGATCGTGAGCAAAAATCACCTAGCTCTAATATAACTTGCAATTTTTATTGTTAGTTGTGTTTTTTCATATTATTTATAATAATTATATATATTTATAAATTAAAAAAAATACATTAAAATATTTATTTTCAAAATTTAATAAATAAATAGAACAGTCAAAATATAAAATCTTAAAACGATCTATCTCATCTTTAATTAATTAATTGAAATATAGTATACACATAATAACAATTAAGCAAAATAATGCCGAATGTAATTAAAAGATAAAACAATTGCACCCATTTCCAACACTGAACACATTTATAAAATAATGAACAAACCTTGATAAGTGCTCGTTTAACGGGCGGCTGATTCAGACTAACCTCAACGACTAGCACAGTACCTCCAGTACGTACGGAAAAGTCGATCGACTGGCACTATATAGCACCGTATACATTTTGCGTATATTCAGAACCGTACTTACTACATATTTGGCAATACATACATATACAATAGGCACATTGTGATTGTATTTTTTTTAGATAAAAGCCGTACCTCCGTTTTTTAAGTATATTTTTGTCTAGCATAAAATATATACATATATAATATATAAAACGGCCAAGTGCGTGTTGGGCACGCACACGATAGGGTTCCGTAGTCATTACGATTTATAAAAATGTTTTATAAACTATTCTAGCTACAGCGTTCGTTATAATTTTCATTGAAAGTACTAACTAAAAGCTACATTCTGGATTTTTTTAGATTTTTTGCATCGAAGGTTTAGAAAGTAGAGGGGTGGGGGGCGCTCTGATAACCAGACTGAAAAGCAAATATATCGTAACTGAAGGGTTAAAATCAAAAGGTCTTATAACATTTTTGTTGCATTATAGGAGACCTATATACTCAATGGGGTAAGTGAAAAAAATGTAAGTTCACTTTTCAGTTTATGGGAGGGGGGTCCAAAATAATTTTGACAGTGTTCGTTATAATTTTCAGTGAAAGTGTTAATTAAAAGCTACACTCGAAATTTTTCAGATTTTTTATTTTGATAGTTTAGAAAATAAACGGGGGGGGGGGACGTTCTGATAACGACTTTGAACGCAATAGGGTTAAAATCAAAAGGTCCTAAACATTTTTTGTTGCATTTTAGGAAACCTATCTAAAGACTAAGGGTTCCTAGTTTTATACAGAACCCTAAAAAAACTATGACATATTTCTATGAATAAAAATAAAACCACGAATGCCTTCAATTTTATTATATACCTACATTAAATTTCATTAATCTGAAAATTAGTCGCGAAATTTAAGCGCAGTTCATCATATTGATTATTTTAGTAAAAATATATAGGTATGTTTTTTTCGTTGACTTTCAGAAATTCCACTGCGTATATACAAGTTATTTATAAATAAACTGACAACGGGTGAATATATTCTATTACTGTCATAATTACGCATGCATCTACCTTAGATTTTTTAAATGATAGAATAATGAAAGTATACGGTAAAAAACACATTTTATATCAATACCTCCCTGTCTATAATATATATTTTAATATATGTACACATATATACACTAACGCGAAATACTTATGCGGGCTGGGTCAATGGCAACATACGGACAGAATTTCGATCAAACTAAACGAAACAATCAAAAATAATCTCATTTATAATTTCTATACTTGACACCTATTAATAATGCATGTAGGTACTTATTTCAAGATGTAGGTACTATATATAACTTTTTATATGGTATTGATTATTAGTTTTATTTATTTTTTTATAGAATAATGCGCAATATTATAAATAAAATATATTAATTATATACTAGCTTTATGCCTGGTATTATAAAGAATTTGCTAGAGTGCAAAAGCAAATAAGCTTCCAGCTAACGCTATCTGCTAGGTATTAAATATAAATGACAACCACTCACAGATGTAGCGAATTAAATCGTACATATGATAACCTTGACGCATCCGCGATAAGTAGAAATCAGCGACTTAAAATAAGTGTACCTCATAAAATGTATAGCATTTAATTATTATACATTTATTACTACTGCTTTAAAATATCGAGCAATTTTATAACAATTTTACGTTAGCTGAGAGCTAATTTTGCATGTAAGCAAATTTAAAGCTTCAACGATGATTTTGATAAATTGATCACTTCAATGCGACTTATGCCCAGAAGCCTAGATTCATATTAAGAATACATACTTTTAGTGTTCTGTAAAAAGAATCAACGTCTGTCTGTTGTTCACAACCTTGTAACTACTAAATTGTTTAACCTAGAAATCTGAGATTTGGCATAATTATAGTAAATAGTCGACCAATAATAGAACTAAGTTATAAAAATAAAATTATAAGTTTTTGGCACTTTTTTAGAGGGGCAAATGAAATACCTAAAAGAGTGGGGTATTAAATTATGCAATAATATTTTATTATTAAATATGCAATTTTTTTTGTCCCCTGGTCATATCTCATAATAGAAAAACTGTTCTTAATTTTACTTAAATTAAATTAAATAAGCATAATCGATTTTTAAAAACTATATGGTACGGGACACTAGTCCGTGATACTCAACTCGCAAATTTGAAGTTAACATTATAATATAAATTATTTATTTTTTTGTTATCAGTTATATTTGAATAGGTAGGTACTTATCAAAATAAGATTATAGGTAACATGAATTTTATATCAAATGTTATTTTCATTATATGTATTTATTTATATCTAATATTTGAAGTTGTTATGAATAGCTACTAATAAAATAAATATTGTTGCAATAGATATGGTTAAAATTGACGCATAAGTACTTCATGTTAAAAGATTATAATTAAAAATTATCATTTTTTTAAATAAATATTTGTTTTTCGTATTAAATATATTAATGATAGTGATAAAAATGTTTTTAATTATTATAATTATGCGTTATCATTTTACAAATTCAGAACAGTGGTGTAATACTTAAATAATATTTTATAGATACACCTTTATCGTATAAGAGCTAAAAACAAAAATAAAACAGCAACATAACAATTGTGAATTTTGTAAACATAAACTCCGTTTCTACAAAATCGACACTTTTGTCTAAAATGTGCCGCTACTGTCAAAATCTATCTTTCATTTAATTTTTTAACATTATCAGTTATCACATAATAAAACTATCTGACCTAATCTTAACGTGACAAAAATGATAACAAACTTATTTTTAGTTTTTGATTCATCAATTAAAATTTTAAAACAAGTTTGTATTTCGATTTGGTATTTCCACTAGACGAATTATAAAGTTTTTTTTAAATCTTTTGATCTTATCGACTCAAGAAGAATCTTGTTGACACAAGTACCAACAATCAGTTTTCAAAAAGCTACTATTTTTAGGGCTGCACGCCATACGAGACCAAGATATTACAAAGACTACATCGAAACGAGACTGACCTTAATTTTTGGAGATGAACCCGAGACGAGATGGCTTTAGTTTTCACGAGACAAAAAATCGCCTTACATTTTCTGGCAGTTACTGGTGTATTCTTTTATACAGTATATTACAAAACTACCGTTATTTAAATTCAAGCGGTCACGATTTATTTAAAACTGATAGAAACTAAAAAGCGAACAAAAACTAGTTTGTGATAATGGTGGAGGCGCAAATAAATATGCGAATTGAACTGTATTCTGTTATTTTTATTTCTGTTGATTGAAACGTGATTTTCGAACATTAATTTCGTACGAAAAAAATAATTGATTCTGTCTTCCCCATTTTCAATAAACCTCTCTCGTGCTAAAAATAATCCATATGTATATTTAGAATGAAAACATGCAGATTTCAGATTACTGATTTAAATTTGTGTGTACGAGAATTTCTAACATTCGATATTTAATTTATGACTGACATAATAAATTTACTATGTTTAGAAATATCAACTTTTAAAAACAAATCCGCGTTAAAAATTTTATAATGCAACTGGTAAATATAACTTTCTTATACATACGTATAACGACATAATTAAAATTTCGAAATCGGGTTTTTGATGAAAATATTTTTACATGTTTCTGTTTGTCTGTCTGTAAATGAAGATATATGTATAAGATACTCAGAAGAAAATCTCTGTTTAAGTTTACTTTTGCCATTTCTTTTAAATTGTTTAGTTATTTTAACATTAGATGGGTGTTAGACGCTCAGTCTGGCATCAGTTCAGTCCACGACCTTTATCGTGAATATACTGATGGCAAACTGATGGTATTACATGATCAGTCGAGAGTGGCATCAGTTTATCGAGAACGCTGTTAAAACAAGACAAGAAAAAAACTTGTATTGCAGTAATACTAGCATTGGCTACAGAAAAACGTGTTAAAAGGAAAAAATTGAATAAAGTATGGCTACAGAAAAGAGATAAATACACACATTTGAATTTATTAAATAAAATAATAGACTCGAAGGAAGATGAGGCTACGAAAATAATTATCGAATGAAAAATGCTTGAAAATGGTTAAGCCATACTTTGTGACGAAAAATATTAAACTGTTTGAAAATCCGTCAGTCCAGTCGATCAGTCTGTCAATCAATGCATCACACGATCAGTTTGACGTCAGTCTGATATCAGTCATGGGCTGAATTGATGCCAGACTGAGCGTGTAACACCCGTCTTAGATTAACAAATAACACGAAAATTCTTAGAATAATATTAGTCAATGGGAAGGGAGTCTAAATTTTTTTACTTAATCAGTATAATTTTTATAGACGGACGGGCAGAGTGAAACTATAGGGTTCCTAGTTTTCTACGGAACCCTAAAAAATGTCGATTTTATTCCACTATAGTTTTTACTACGACAATGAAAAAAATATAAGTAAATATATAAAAAATATAATAATAATAAATGAACATGTATACATATTTATATGTATGTATAGGTAACAAAAAATAGCGTTTCGGTTTATATTTCGTTTTCATGACAGAGAAACATGTAAACATTCATTCTAACTTTCAAGGCTTACGGATATTTTGTGTATCTAATGATTTATTCCTTAATAAAAATCTGTAAACAGTTTTTGGTGATATAAGTTTTCATTGATGTAAGTCTATATATAGGTAAAATACACGCATGTGATATTTTGTAGAAGGTCTTGTACGTTGTTTATAATGTTTCAAATTGCTGATATTATTGGAAAATCAATTGTTATTAAATTGTAGTTATATTTATTGATATATATTTTGTCGACAGGCTTGTATATGTCATATTTAATACTAAACTCAGAATATAAAACAACAATGTACTTATATAAGGCTGAGAATATGTAGATGCCTGTTCAGCTCTCCTAGTAATGATAACTTAAAAATTAATAATACATTTTTTTTGCTTTTCAAATAATTTGGGTGAAGATTTTTACCCTTTTGGAAAATATGATCATGGAAATAAATATATAATAATTGTAAGAGCAAAAAGAGGTCTTCAAATGTAGTATGATGAAAATTTTTCCAATGTTGATGTAAATTCTTTAGTACACTTTTTCCAAAAAAAGGGAGACCCGAATTTTTTTCTATGATATTTTCTTGGTTTCTGAATAAAAGTCACAAATTCTTGATTGTTATATTTTTGACTTATGTTTTGTCATAAATATTAAGTATCTTAAGAATATTTTCTGATTATGCTATTTTTATGTGTATCAAATCATCTTTTTTTTATCCTGCACATTACGTTAGCAAAAAAGTTACAAGAATACACTGTAATCTTTGGTAAAACGTCGACGATAGGAATCTTAACATTAAAACCTAAAATTAAAGAATAAATTGATTTAATCACTTTATAAATTACCCAATGAACAGTATCTGTTATAGGAATTAAATATTCGCGTGACTAAATAGATTAATTACTCTATTTTTTGCTTCATCAGTGTAAATAGGACACATAGAGGTGGGTCCAGTAAATATAAGTATATACATTAACTAAACATGCCATGGTACAATGTTGCGAGAATTTAGGAGGGGTATATGTATGATACATTCAGGGGCGCGCCTACTATTTTTGTCGTCCCCCTCTCACACCAATCTAAAAATTTAATTTACATAATATGATTTTATTTTAATTAGAGAATGTTTATACAAAATAAAGGTAATAATATGTAGTATAAATAACTAAATAACTGTCATTGGGTCACCCGTAATTTTATATCACAAAAATGAGTCGCACTTAATAATATAGTGGTATAATTATTATATTATATTATTATCATTATAATTATAGAACGGGTTTGTCTGATTGGGTGGTTGGGGTGAGGGGGTGAATATACAGTTAACCGGAAAATAGTTAACTTTATAATTCAAAATAAATAAAAATGGTGAAAAGTTATCATATTAAAAAAGTTCAATAATAGATACTTATTATTAAATATATGTTACCACTCTTTTGTTTAAAATATGAAATTGCAATAATATCAATCTATATTTAATTCATTCGATTCTAAGACGCACTTTTTTCTAATATAAACATCTCTAAAAACAAGGTGCGTCTATAAGAATCAATCTATCTAATTACCGATATATTCGAAAAAAAACTGCGATTCTAAGACGCCATCGATTCTGAGATTTTTTTCCCGTTTTTACATGGAAAAAGAAATACGGTATTATATCATTTTCAGTAGAATCCAAAATTCTATCGTATTTTATTTTATGAATATATGTATTTAGAACCGTAACTATAGGTTCTGGGACCCCGGGGCAGTAAGTGACCGAGGGGCTCTCACTATATGCAAAATATAACAATTTAAGACCTTTTTTTGTTCCTCAATCTTGCCAACCCCAATTTTTCCGCTGCTGCAGGGCTCGCCTATACTTGGGGGCCCCGAGGTACTACCCCGGTGGTAATTACAGCCCTGAATATATTTCTATAAGTGACATTATCGAAAGTTTAAATAGAGCTTAGGCGCGACAACATTTTTAGTGGTAAAAAATTTTGAAGAGCATCTGAATTTAGCAACTCGCATTATATTTTTATATAATGGGACATTAAAAAACCATGGAAAAAGTATATATATAAATATAGAACATTAAAAAAAAAAAAATGTTTTAAGACAAGTAAATGGGTATCACAGGAAATCAATCAATTTTTTGTTCGAATAATAAATTAAAAATCAAAGCATATTTCATATCGCACATATTATGTGTATATTCCATATACCAATTTATTTATTTATGTAATGCTACGGTACAATAAACACAATGATGACGATATAGTCCATTGTTGTTGTTTGAAGATCGATTCCTAAGCTTGCTTGATCGCGCAAAGGCTTGGCGCAAGAGGCCCTGCGATTTGTTTACGTTGGCGTCGTCATGGCTATTTGTTTATCAATTCACATTTACTGCCATTGTCCTAAATTACATCGAAAACACAATCAAACAATCATTTAGGTTTCGACTCATTACCGATTGATATAAAATTATATTGTATTTAAATATAAATATCATGGACCTTTTTCACCTTTAAATAAATAATTCTTCTAATGATAGTTCAGATTATGTTACGTTAAATATAAATGGAGTTAATTAAATATAATACAGAGTGATTCAAGATTTACAACTTTAACATTCTTCATGACGAAGCTAGGTGGAATATAACAGAAACGGAGGCCGTCACGGGCGTTTAAAAAGAACGCTTTGCTGGCGTGTAAGAACGACGGCCGTCGTGACCTTGAAGATCTGAATTCAATCAGACTGTCATTTAAGAAAAAACGGTGTCCATCAAACGCTGATCTCCGTTTTTGTGCCAGCGCTTACAGTTATAATATTTGCTAACAATAAGCTGTTTTCAAAATATGTCGGGGGCGCAGAGCTCATGGAGTAGAATTAACATCTTTTTCGGTTTCCGACCTCTAATTATGCCTTTGGGAGAAATGAACCCTAGCTACACTTCTAAAATTTGTTATTTTGATAATATTTGTTTGAATATATCCTTATTATTGCTGAGTAGTTATTTTTAGTTACGTTCTAAAGATACACTTTTTAGGGGGTAGGTGTAATAACATAAACTGTTTTTTTTTATATTATACTTATTTAATCATAGAATCATAAAACAGAAAAAAGTTTATTTTGTATAATTTGAATTCAAATAAAATTCTGCAATACTTTAAAATATTTTGTAACGATATTTTTCATATTCCAATATATAGGATAAGCTCGAGCTTAAGGCGGCATATTTGTTGGAGCGGTACATTTTCAATAATTATATGAATTTACTTTTTAGTATAGGTACTACTTATATATTACCATTTTTATTCAATAAATTAAGTACAATATTATAAAAAAAATTTTTATTGAGAGTAGAAATATGATTGGGTCTATTAAGTGGTAAAAATATTAAAATGTACTTTACTAATTCAAAGATAATGTTAAATTCTAATCAGCTCAAGCAGTTAATATGAGACATATATTTGAATGATTTTGTTTATATAAATAAATATACATATCATCCACTTGAAAAATATTAATAAATGAATATATCTGTTTTTAGAGATTTCAAGGGCATTCCCCTAAAATTTACAGTTTTTATTAAAACTTGAATGTTTTATAAATATGTTACATTGATAAAATTTTAACTTAAGTAATTTATGTATTTTAAATCAATTCTTATTATGGATAGGTATATTCATTACATGAAAAATATCAGAATGTTTATAAAACGAGCAATTTTTAATTACCATTGAAACTATCATATAATAGTCAATTAATATAGGTAGTTAACAATGTGTAGGCCAAAATTTAATTGACTTAATCAATTGATGTAATAGTTTTTCTTAATTTGTAGAACTGAATCATTATTTAATTAGTAAAAAATAATTAAATAAAACACTTAAATATTAACTAGAAAATAATGGAAAAGAAAAGGAACTATTTTTCACTCACTATAAAAAACTATAAAAAATTTCACACTTTATTAAAATATATTTTTAATTATCAACAATACAAAACAACAATAAAAATCTAGAATATTCTTAACAATAAAATATTTGGTACTAGTTAATTATGCTCTTGTAAATATGGACATTGACTATAGATGTTTATATGCCCCGATATTAATACAACTGTTCTTGGTTAAGGCTATCTCTGCATCCGGGTCCCCAATCTCCTGCGGCAAAGTTGGAGGTTATTTAAATATTATAACTTTACTCATATTGGTGCATATATACCATTATAGTCTATGATCATTAGCAGGAGGATAATTAAGAAGTACTCAACATTCTGAAAATATATTTTCAATTTTATCCTTTTTCCATTTTCTTCAATTGCTTTGTTAATTCAGCTTGCTGCTGTAAAATGTAAATATTTTCTATTTTCCTTTGTGTCTGTCTTTCAATATCCTTTACAACACCTTCATGTAATTTATCTCTACAAATAATTTATTGAAGTAATAACTAGGTAATGTAATGACTATAAATTCATAAATATTACAAATTCTAATTTTTTACCTGTCTACTTTTTGATTATAATGTACATAACCTATAACTCCGAATGAAAGTGTACAAGACAACCCAAGCGTTAGCTTAGAAGCAAGTGACATCTTCAGGAAATATTTATATCTTATAATTTGTTATATTATACTCATTACACTGTCATCTTATAGTTTTGTTTATATAACATTATTTTCCTTCGTGTGTATCTGTAAAAATTTTCCGACAATTGTCAATCATTTCATTACCAACATAAAATTTCTAGTAAATTATTTATTTACAGTTGTTACATCACTGAACATAGAAGAGCTAAAAAATTTAACTTACAAAATACCAGTGGCGTAAATTTTATTTTTGTCAGGAACACAGAATAATAATAAATGGTCAGGAACGCATTAAAAAATGGGATAGATTATAAATGATTTAATGCAATTGTGTTTTATGACTCATAATGAGTATAATAAATAAATATATACAAGAAAGCAATAATTTTTAAAATAGTATAATTCATTGCATATTTTACCTGTTTTGTATGCTGTTTTCATTTTTACTCTATATTTATTAAATCAAAATAATGAAAGTAATTATGTTTTTATTACTTCTGATACATAACTTTAGAAAATACAATACATTAAGATAATAAACGTAATATAATATATTATATATACTTAAAGTCTTCAAGATACAAATTAATTAAAAATATATATTTTTTAAATGTTTATGATTTTAGCTTTATCCAAGTATTTAAAACAAGAGTATTAAAATATATATGTTGTTTCTTGTGCAAAAAAGCAGCTAGACTAGCTTGGTAATAATGTTTAAGCAGATCTTTAAAGAGATACAAGTACTTCGTATTCAGGGAAACCCATTTCTGCTCCACCGTATGGAATGTACAGAACGTTATGGCTGCTTTGAATTTTTCCTGTTGTTACACCACCTTCATGCTCTGTACGGCCGATAAATAATGGTTCACCATCTTCACTCTGACCTCCAGCAATTGCACCTGGGGGAATTTGACCTCCAGCGGCTGGTACCCATTTTGATGGGCAATCGCAAAGGACCTGAAATGAGTGAGTTTTAGATTTTGTTGCTTCAAAGTTTTATTTATAATACATACCTCATAAGTGTCTTTTGGATGTTCTGCGCCACCCCATGGTATATAAGCTACACCATGACTGGATACTAACTTTCCTGGAATCAAAGCTCCTTCGTGTTCAGCGCGGGCTACATATACAGCCTCACCATTATCTTCTCCACCCCTTACTGCATTAGGGGGTACTTCACCACTTGTAGCTGTCACCCAACAAACAGCGCCTGTGCTAGCTGGTGCCTCAGCAAACCTTGATGACATTGATACGGGTTGAACTGAAAATGTATATTGAATGTTTATTGTTTGTGTTAATGTGTACGAATCAACGTACCGTTACTTTTGAAAAGAAGTGCTACCTATTACCTTTTTTTATAAATAATAAATGATGTTTAAAGTTACTGTGAATTTTAAACAATTATATGTTTATAGGATTAGAATTTTTGTACGACCATAAATACATGTATTAATTAATTACTTTATGTAACATTTATCAAAAAACTAATACTCTTTTTGTTATTATCTGAAATAATGAAAACAGGATCTACTTATTTATTCTAATAATGTGAACGTTTTATGGTACTGCATGGTCTGCTTTACATCCACCGCTATAATCATAAGTTACAAGAAAATCTTTTGTTTATATTTAGTATTTTTTATTCATTATAATAAATGTAGAAAGAATGTTCTTATAATGGTGGGTGTGTAACAGATCAGTACCTAATTTATTTTTAAAGCACTTACAATATTTTCAATATAAAAAAATAGGTAAGCTTAAGTATACACATATAAAAGCGTAAAAATGTATATAAACATAGATTTATATTATAAGAATGGTCGCAATTACTCTATACTTAAGTATCATGCTAGAAATATTCATTGTTAATATTATAGAGATCAGATTAAAATACATTGCTCATTCTTGTAATACACAATAATGGTTAATTTATAATTTCTACAGGAAACAACGTTAAAACACACATATAACTATATAATATAGAGCTGCATAGACATATGTAAAGAGCATAATAAGTACTTTTCCAATATAGTAAAAATTTTACTTAATTAATAATTAATAAATTTATCTTATTCTTCTGAGCGAATTTTGCAGAAAAGAACAAAAACATATTGCAATGAAAATATTGATACTAACAACATTAAATAACAATTGATTGTGGAAGACAAAAGACAAACTATAGAAGATAAATGGCCAGATTATGTGAAAATATAATTAGTGTAATAATCATGCCCTTTACTTTATAAACAATAATGTTAGTACATAAAAGATTACTTCAAAACAAACACAGAGTTCCATAATGTTAATGCCACAACATGTAGTACCTCCCGACAACACGATATCTAACCTCTAGCGTCGCCGACTACACGATGATCGTATGATCTTACACGCCACTTTCCTGTGGATCCCCATGCAGTCCGTACTCCGAAATGAGAGATTCCAAACGGGTTAGAATCTGTCCATTCCATGAGCGGAGGGGATGAGCGAGTGCCGGCACGCACAGTAACGTGCCCATTGTGCCACTCGATGTAAAAACGTCTAATGTCATTCGGGTGCAACAGATTTACAGTGTCCTTACGTACCTTTAAGTAATTGGAAAATATTATACCGATTGTAATTGATATTTTGAATATTGATATAAGTGAATAGTAAATAAAAGTACAACTATATCTCGGTTTATAACAACTCTTTTTTTTGTTTATGAACCCACCGAGCCATTTAAAAGTCGTAGTTGAGAAAATTGGTGTTTGTGAATAAAAGAGAGGTGCAATTTTTTTACAGTGATTAATGTTCATATGTTAATAAACCGAGAATAGGTGTATTACTAAATACAGAAAGCATTTTTCAAAACATACTCAGATCTCAATTTGTTTGAAACTTTTTAATAATTTAACGATACAAACAAAAATCTTGGTATGTAAGCGAATAAAAATAATTTCAATATTTAAATTTTCAAACACACCTTGTCAGGTTTTGTTCTACAGTAGCGGATAACTGATGCTGTATTATCCCATCCTCCAAGAATAATTTCATACATACGCTCTGTCTCGGCAGGCGCAGTTACCAGCGCAATATGACCGTTAGATGGAGCTTGAATATTAACTTCGACAGCTCCGCTCAATACGGGATGGAACGAATACTTTAAATCGTCCGGTGTTTCAATAGAGTCTCGGCCTGAAAATACAGTACGACTTCAATAACTCATGCTTATAATAAATAAATAAATAAAACTAGAAAATGGTGCATTACGAAGATATTTAAGTGATGGTTACACATGAGTTAATGAAGAAAACTGTATTTTATTTGTAAGGACACTTACTGTTGCATTTACATAATATAAATAATCAAAACTTAATTTTCAATTTCTTAATATACTAAAAAGCCTAAACCTCAACCAATTTAATTTAAAAAAATATAGAAAATTAGAACCACTGTGTAGCCAAGAATTACAGATAAATATAATAAAATTAAACTTAAATCAAAGGCATTATTATATACTAATATCTACAACAAAAAATATATACGAACATTTCAAGTTATTTATTTTTTTCAAGTTAGAATTAAACCAAACCAAAATAACATGTTATAGAACAAAAAAAAACAAAAGAATCACCCACCTTCAACTTTCCATGTTCCGGTTGCGCCCCAGCCAGTACAAACTCCAAAATAATTGATGGGGAATGGATCTGGGTCTGAGTAAGAAACGAAAGGTTCTGCTTCTCCATCACGACCAGCGCTGATGACTCCTTGGTGCCAACGGACCCAGAAACCTCTAAACTCTTCTTCGTTCAGAATATCTGGGGTCTCTGCTTCTGCTACATCAGGTCTGGTGCGGTTGCGCCTGATTACTGATTTGCTGTTCTTCCATCCTCCAATGAAGATCTTTACGTAACATATAATAATGTTTTATTAATATATAAATAACTAACTATTACCCGCGACTTTGTATTTTTTTTATTTAATCAATTTTTCGGAATACAAAGTAACCTATGTTCTTCTTCAGGATGCAAGCTATCTCCCTGTCAAATATTATCAAGATCGCTTCAGCAATTTAGCCGAGAAAAGGTAACAAACAGAGTTACTTTGGCATTTATAATATTATAGTATTTGAAATCTATATACTTACTTCATACATAGGATCAGCCTCCTGTGGCCCGGTTGTGAGAGCTACGTGTGCATCATTTGCAGCCCTGATCTTGAATTGTACTGACCCAGATGTAACGGGGTGGAATTGATATTCTAGTTTATCTGCGGTTTCAATTTCTGGAACAAAATGTTATAAATAAATTTTTTGAAATACTTATAATTTGCACAAAAAAGGGTAGAGATATACATTTTTAAATTGAGCTTAGTTATTCGATTAGAGATGATAATTTTGTAATAGATTCTGGGCCAAAAGTGGAAGAATTGAGGAAGGAGAGCGGGTAAACTTTTAAAATTAATTTTTCTATGAAAAATCTTGTGTTTATATTTGTTGTTATGGTCAATTTAAAGTAAATGAAAACTATATATGGTCATTATTGATCATGACATTAATTTATTGTGGGGTCACGGGGTGGTAAAAAATAAACGTTTGTATAGACGACAGTTTGCAATTCTACCCTTTCAAAACTAGGATAGTTTAAAATTATTATTAAATTCAAAATAGGTATAATATTTTTTAATATTTGTTTAGTTAAAATCGGTGGCTTAATATGTATAAAAAACACGTAGAAGAGTTTACAAGTAAATAATAAAAACAGAAAAACAGTAGTGGCCTTGACATAAACAGCCAATGATGTAATATGTATAATGAAAAAAAATTGATGCCACTTGCTTTATTGTGAGAAAAAATCATGCAATTTCTAATAAAACTTTTTAAAATGATGTACTGATAATATTAATTTAATTCATAAGGATGTGTAAGTAAAATACATATTAATATATTATATTATATTACCTATATATAAATACATATAATTTTCATTTTGAAAATTAAACTGATTACAAAAAAACTTTTTGGACTAAGGGACTACAAGGGGTAATATTATGATATTTTTTATTTGTGGATGTTTTTATGGATTTTTTAATGGTCTTTTTTAAATGAGAAATATAATTTTTGTTGAGGATTTGGTTTTACGTGAAAATTTTTGAGCGAACAATTATTTAAGCTGTTTTTATCTAATGTAAATTAATATATTTTAAATGACAATACTCGTGCAGTAGTGTAGCTAGGGATTGGCAAAACCGGTCTCCGCCGGGAGTGCAAGGTCAACCGGAAGGGTGGTGGTGACAGAAAAGATAGTGGGTTAAAAAGTAAAAAAAATCATCACTTATACAACAGGGGCGCAAAATCAACTGAAGGGGGCGCTGCATACGACAAAATCAGCAACGTCTAGCTACGTCTTTGATTTTGATACATTCATTTACTAAAAATCGTCTCGGGTTTAAAAAAAAATCGGACAAAAGTTTATTATTTTTTCACGTATCTACCTAGAATCAGATCCAAAAAAAATCAGTTAACCTACAAATAAAAAATACCATGATATTAGCCGCTCCGAACTGAGTAAGGTAAATGTACATAATCCCGGCTTAGTACATAATTACGGTCTATTTTATTAAAAGTTAATAAATAAGATAACTAAATTGATTCTATATTCGGTTATTTTTCGAAATCCGAAATAACGACAATACGGGATTATGTACATTTACCTTAAATTTTGTTTAAAATGTTTTTCCATAAAAAAAACTTACGTTTTGAAATAAAAATTCGCACCGTTTTATTTCAAAATTCGAATACAAAAATACAAACATATTCAAGATTAAGGATTTCCTGAAGGTCAAATTGGCAATAAAATGCATTATATTCAAATCGTCTATTAACACATGTACGATCGTATGTATATGATTTGAATCTGTAATTTGCAGCTAAATATTTCAGTAAGTATCCTCCTTGCATATCATTTAAATCTATTTTTAAATCGTAACTATTTTTAGTTAGATTTATTTTGTGTTCTATCTAATAGTTCTTCTACAAAGTATAACAAATTGTAGAATACAAATAAATTAGCAAGTAGGTACTCAAAAACATATAAAAAGTGTATACATAATATTTTAATACATTATAATATTATCTACTATTATTTTTAACGTAGGTAGTTCTAAATTATAGAAAATTTACTGTTATGTAGGAAAATATAATTATAGCGATTGTGTATAGAAACATAATAATCGTTTGTATCAATACATCATTGTTATTGATGAAAGGTTATTAACCGCAAATCGTATACATAGCCATATCAGGTACGACACCTGCACTTAAATAGTTGAAAGCTATAAAACTAGTAAGTATTCATAGAAAAAACAATACCAGTATTTAATTTCGCGGAAATACTTTTATAGAAACATTTTGTTTAATTGATATCAATATGGGTAAAATGAAAAAAGTAGAATTAGATACTAATACGTGTAACTCAAAAAAAAAAGTTTTAAGGTACATATGTACTCCATTTCATGTCTAATGCGATTTAAAAAATGATTCTTCCCGTCAAATAGTAAAATGTACATTAAATATGAAAAAATACGTAATCATTTAATAACTTGTCTCCCTTTTTCCCCTTGAGAGAAAAATCATGTCGACTTCTTTCCTTCTTGAAACAAAAAATGTTTCTCTGCTCCTGACTAAATGGGACACTCTTATGTCCGGTATTATAAAGGAGCTCGCAAAGTCTAACAGAATTCGATACTCCGTTCAAAGCGTTTGCAAGCTAGCAAATTTCTTTCAATTTCTATATAATCCAATGATACCGGGAAACAGTAGTCATTATTTTGCATATATCATACAATATCAACGTAAATAACTAACAAACACACAAACTGCAAACCCCCTCCCACTCTGAAAAATGTATTCGACTTTCCTGCAAATGGGCTAGGTAATTATGTCGAACTTTGCAAGATTTATTCTAGAAACCACAATAATCCGGCAAATATGCATAAAAAAACATTATGATATATGTATATTCGCACTGCATTTTTACCTGCCTAGATAAAAATATCAAATTTTGATCGCCATTTTCATACTTTTCTTTGCAACATATCAATTACATTTTTTTTGTGTCTTAAATATATTAATCATAAATAACATATTTTTATTGAGATATATTATGTAAAACACTCAATCCATCAGTGAAAACAGGAATAAAATCCGTTCAGTAGTTACTAAGATCTTTGTTTACGAACACAGTTGCACATGCACTGATTAACAGGAAGAATGGTTAGCGATGCAAATTGTATGCATGGGAAATGAAACACAACTTAATACCCTTTAATGTGGTAGGTATCTAGGACACCTCGGTTTGAATGACAGAGAATGCCAACTGAATTAAATGTGTCAACTATGAGAATTTAATTTTTGTATTTTGTTTTAAAGTTTTTAATTGTTACTTTTTGCAATTGTTGATTCGTTATACATAGTTATTAGTTATATCAGGAACGGAAATTTAAAAAAATCGTTCAGGATGTACACGGGTGTATACGTGGGCTGTTTGGAGCATTTTTGTGTTAGAAAATAATATAAAAATAGGGTCATATTCTACTAATTGAGATTTACATTTTGACACCCTAGAAATAAAAATAAAAATATTATTTTACTAGAGGGCATCATTTTACACGTTCAGTAAAAATGTCAAGTTTCTAACTTATATATAGGTTACGAGATATTTTACTTTGACTGAAAAGGATGGACGGACGACAAAGTGAGATTCGGAACCCTAAAAAGATTAAAGATTTTATTTCAAATTTAAAAATGTATATAGTAGCTAACTTTTCGGGCTGTTGTCCACGTTGTCGTATTTTTAAACTTAACGTTTCGACTCTCATGCCAGAGTCTTCTTCAGAAGTGATTCTGAAACACTTCTGAAGATGACTCCTACATGAGAGTCGAAACGTCAAGTTTAAAAATACGACAACGTGGACAACAGCTTGAAAAGTTAGCTACTATGGACAACGGCCACGAAAGCCTACAGAAGAAAATTAAAAATGTATATATTTAAAACAAATTCTGATTTTTTAATGTCATTAATCCAAGTTAAAGGCTCCTCCAGAGAACAATACACGAACATTCGATCGTTTTTTGTTTTTACACAAAAAAATCAACATACTTGTTATATTTTTTCTTTTTATAAAAACAAAAAACTATCTTATTACTTGATCCTGATGTTTACACCAAAACTAATATTTTCCAGCCGAACATTTCTCTAACAACTTTATCGATTCACTCATTCCTAAGAGTGTCCTATCGTCCTACTTTATTACAGCTATAGAATGTATGAGATCATATGTTATAAATACCACCATTGCAGTGACCATAGAATAGATCACAAGAATGACTGTATACTAAACATCACGAGATATCTGACCTTCCGTGAACCACCGACTTACAATTAGTGTATACCTTCACAATGACTGTTACTGACATCATTATTATTACGACATAATATATTCGTCATAAAATGGATTGATCGAGAAAACTTTTATATATTTTTCATTTGATTCCATTAACTTCGTAGTCTACGTTTCGTCATAATTTTTGTATAAATTATATCGAGAATATTACGACATAGTATTAGTCATCTTAAAAATAATTATTATGGTGGTTTTACACCAAAAAGATAGTAATTTACAACGAATGTAAACAAATTAACAGTAGATTGAATGTTTATACGAATATATCTTCGAAAATTCTTCGTGTAGGAGCTACATCCCTCACCCCCAAAGATTATTAGTTTTAATTTAATCTCTGGAGAATCCATTGTGACAAGGTAATAAATTTTTATTTTAATATTAATGTGTGTTATCGATTTTCAGTATCGATCAATAATTATTTAGCACATGGATATATTGGATAAATTAATAAAAATACAAGATAAAAATTGAAAGACCTGGTTACCCCATACACACCTCAATCAAATTTCATAACTGTATAACAATGAATTCTCCAGATATTAAATAAAAACATTTACATTGAAGAATTTCACATGTTTATATGATTTTTTTTAAATACACTGATTTTAAGATATTTTAACTAAAAAAAGATTATTAAATACTCCATTCAAAATCTTGAAATGATTTATCAACTGCAATATTTTTCGTTATTTACAACAACCATTCGATCTTAATTTTTGTACAAAAAAATAATCAGAAATGATTTGATATTTTTAAAATAAAAATTAATTAATTTAACAATAATTTTTAAAATAAGATAAACGTTATCTAATATAAATTAATTATATCATTTTTTATGGGAATTCTTATAAAAACATTGAACTTCTAACACGGTCTTAATATATAACTATAAAGATAAATATAGAACAAAAAATATGTACAGTAAATATTTAGGAACACGGATCTATCTCTTAACTCGCTTTGAATATCATAATTACTTTCTTAATAACCAGTGATTGTTTTTAAATTGCAATAAATATAGAACGGAAGAAAATGAAGAAATGTTAGAATGCAAATTACGAACAACTATTATTTAATTAAGTTTAATTTAGTAAGAATGACTAATAAATACATCTAGTTAAGAGTAAAGCCTTGGCACTTTACAGAAACGGTCTCCGTCACCGTTTCGATCTTGTAAATCTATAACATGTTAGCTGCGTCGAAACGCAGCGCCGTTTTGGTTTTTTCTTTTTGAGATCAGTATCAGATTCTGATAAAATTTATATGGGATCACCTCAGGAGTATACTCTTTCAAACAAAAAAAAGTTTTACCAAATAGATGGATATTTGTCGAAGTTATGTCCAAAAATACATAAAAAATATATACAAAAAAATTGAAAACCTCTACTTTATAAAGTCTATGGGCAGATTCTGATAAATGGGATTAAAAATAAATACTTAATGTATCTATGTAATGTGATATATTATCGATTTTTTGATTAAAAATTGTTAGCAACATAATTTCAAAATAATTATTGTGTTTTTTGCTTGTTACTAATTTTAATGACTTTTTTTGTTCCTCAATTTTTACACTGATGTAGGCCCCCCCGGGGCACTGCCCTGGTAGTAGTTACGGCCCTGTATGGCTGGGCTACAATTGCGGAAGGTACTATTATCAACAAAATCAAATTATTTGATACTTTCAATGAAGATTAGTTATCAAATTTTATGATACTAACGAAAAATTATTTTAGAACAACATACTAATTATAAAAGTTGCGTGTATGCACACCTTTTTCAATTGATCAGAAAGGAAACAAAATTATGTAGTAATGGGTAGATAATTATTATTTATTGTAGAAAACACGTGCCCAGTTAGATAAATAGAGAAACATCTGCTATTCAAATTAGCAAGCCCCATGTAATTAAATATACAGAGAAATGACAAGTACATACAAATTATAAACAAACTCACGTTTTCTTATTTAATAAGAATATAGCAGATGTATGGTATTATTTAAGTGTGAAGAAATAGTAATATTAATTAGTATTCTTATATTTGAATAATCACTGTAAAAAAATGAATATATTTAAACCGCAGCTGAAGTTCGTATCTTAAAATTAATTAAATATTATATTGAAAATTTTGAAAAAACACGCGTAAATTTTATATCGTTAATTAGATTTATTTTTTGCAGACATTTATGGAAATTACATTTAGATAAAGTCCACAATAGATTACTTAATAGGTACCATCTATAAATTACGTCACACAAATTTGGTTTTTGACCCCCCCCCCCCCTCAGCCTTGTCACAGGTTGTCCATTTGTGACCCCTCTGTTGTGACGTCACACAAATTTCGAAATATTAGGTACTCAAAATCAACGAAAAAAAATGTTTTTTTTATTTCTGTAATATTAATTTTAATTATATGAAATTTTTCCATGCACGTTTGAAATTTTCCCAATAACTCTTCATAAGTCTCGAGTTAATAACATATTAATTTTTCCTCGCATTTTTGCTCATGGAATTCATATAAAATTCATTGTTTTGATTTTTTAGATGTGACGTCACGAAACTTGTAACTCCTCCCCCCCTTGTCACACCACGTCACACTTAACGTGTGATGTAATTTATGGATGACCCCATATTCAAAAAATCATCAAGACAATACAGTTTTTATGAAAACTGAAAAGTTCCGATTAATGTTTTACATACTCCTACTTCCTCAAACTTTATTGATTTCATGCTTTAGGTATTGCTATATTTATTCTTTGCTATTCTAGTAACCTTCCAAACAAATAAAAAGACGATATAAAATATCTCATCCACTTTCCACAGCGTAATTACTTATTTTTAACCTTTATCCTATATTTTAAGGCCTTTTTATAATAATAATCATGATTTTTTTAGTTTATGTATGTAAGACAAAAAAAACACTCAACAATGTAAATAATTTTAGAATTTTTAAGTACATATATCCAAACACATAAAAAAATTAAACTAAAATATTTTTTCTAAAACATACAATTGACTAAATACCCGATTTTCAAGCGATGAGATATAATTGATAAAAAAATCTAATATTTAATTCACAGCTTGTACAGCATTGCGTTGTTCGCCTTCTTTCTAACCACCACACCCGTTTGTCAGGTTGAATCGGTGCCAATTTTGTAGATGCCGGTGCCAGTATTCTGTCTAGCGAGAGGTATGTATACATAACACATAGCATACCGGCAAGTTTGTATATAACCCGGTGAAAACATTTGTACCGGAAAAAATGTTGAATTTTTGTAAAAATAATCATGAAATAAAAAATGAAAGCTTAAAACTCAAAGATTACAAATATTTTTATTGATTGTTGTCAATTTGGCGAAATTTTTGTAAAATTTTATCGAAACTCAACAATTAACATATATAGTAACGGTTTTTATCACATTTCAAACTACACTCCTCAAATAAAATATCTTAAAAAAGTCACAACAGGAATAACAAAATATCAGGTGGGTGAGAACAATAATAGTAATAAAAAGTCATCAAGCGTAGCATGCATAAGTGAGAAAAAACAATGGTATCCAAATATGCTAACGCATATTGTTACGAATTCCTTCATACTATACCCTAACATCATATTTTCCCATCAAGTCAAGGTTAAATGTATAAACTACAATTTAACATTATATTTTTTACAATTGAATGAAATTATTTAAACATTTATTGATGCATGCATCTTCTAATTCTAGTATAATATAATTTAATTTAAATTAATTTAGAGTTGAGTAAGGTGAAATTAAATCGATATATTTGACCGGTACAAATGATGAGGTTAATTTTATTAAGTGAAATTAGCCGATTTTTACTTCTTTTTTAGGGGCATGTTTTATTTCATGTTATTTTGGATTATAGAATCTACTTTAGTAATATAATATCAACAATCAAATAACAACGTTCAACAATTAAAATTTAAATATGTAAACAATTAAAATAATATAATTTAACATAAGTACTTACGAATATGCTCAGACATTTTGGTATCAGAAGTAACTTGAGTAAAACACGACACAACCGGCGTTTGTTAAGCCAAGTATGGTACTTTGAAGCTAACTGAAGAAGTGGTAACGTCGAGTTGTTTTATTTCATGCAATGATCTCATCAAAGTGAATCGCGCAATCGCCATAGATTTCGATGACGTAGCTACGGCTAAAACATGTTCTATACATATTTGAATCATTTGAATACATGTATTTAGTTTTTTTGTACATATACATATTGTACCGGTATATCGATGTGATTTTATTTGCATATTATAATTACTGTTAATTGTATTCAATGTTGTGTTTTTATTTATTTTTAGTTTATTAATCATAATTTCATAATACATGCCCATCATTTTATAGTGATCTTATGACTGATGTACCGGATGCTTTTATTTATCACGATCTATTTTGATTGTTATTATTTTTTAAGTTCATTGTTGAAATGATTTGTATTGAGTTTTTATTAAATATTATTGCTGTTAGTTTTAGAATTTATTAGTTTATACATTTATATAGAAAAGTACTTAACTTATATAAAATGTTTCTTTTGGGGCTTTTTATACAAACTACTGATACGATGTTTGTTTAACAAATCACTTACGTTACAACAATTACGTATTTTGAATTTTAAATGCCAACAATTAGCAACCTGCAACCCTGAAAGAAACGTTCAAGGAATTAAATTTATAATACAAAAATGATACCGCTTACAATGAGATTATATTATTTTAATATATATACTTACAATAAATTGCAAAAATATAGTGATATTATATTCAAATTATTTACAGTTAAAAACATAAATAGAAATAGCGTATTGCTTTTTCTAAAATCAACAAAATCATTATTATAAACTTTATTACGAAAATTAAAACATTAAAGTAACTGTTATGATAGTGTGATAATATCATAAATATTTATGTTTAAACATTTACAAAACATCAATTCTACTCGAGAACAATTCATGGAATTTATAAATTGATAATAAGCAACTTGTGAAATACATTTGTTTGATTTGTTGAGTACGAATTATTAATTTTTAAGGTCAAAATTTATATGTACAGTATAAATAAAAAATAAAAATATATCTTTACGTAATCAAGAAATTATTATTAGGCCTGGTTCTTGTGAGCTGTAGGAAAATATATCAGAAATTATAAATTAAAAATACTAATAGGTACCTACTTGTAATAACAATTTTGTTTACTCTATATTATATTTCGTTACTTTTTTATTCCTGCATATTTTCGTTTCATTAAAATACCACAGATGTGATAAACTCCACTAGTAAATATTTTATATTGTACTCATTTAACGTGACATCATAAAATATTATTGATATACATATACAGAATAAATAAAAAGTAAAAGGCATTGATTTTAATATAAAATATTAACCCAAGGAAAAATATTTTCTACAAAAACTTCTTTACTACATGTGAAAAAATGGTGTCAAAAAAATTTGATTTTAAACTTTGTGATTTACTCGCATGGAAAATATTGCATTACATAATTAGCAACAAATTAATTTCATAAATGTTTATTTAGATTGATTTTTTACAATAGTCGTAAAGAAAATATAGATGATATTTAAAAAAAATTACGAATAAATTAAATTATGACACCACAAAAAAATGATGTAGATAACATTTTTTCATAAAGTTAATACTGCTGTAGAATCAATGTTCCTTACTTTTTATTAACCCTTTATAGTGAGATATAAAAACCATCATATATATTCTACAATTTCTTCAGATACATTATATTTATTTATTATTTATAAAACAACTGATAAAAAATATACAAAACAAATATTTCTTATTCTTGTAACAATTGAGACCACATGCACAATATCCTTACCAAGGTAATTTTTCAATAGGACAAAACTATATAAAAATGAAAATACCACAAAAAAATTCACAAATTTGAATCAGTGATACACATTTTTTTAAATTGGTTCATCTACATCCATCAAACTATCAGCAACATTATCAAGATTAACACTATCATCCATGGGAACAACAGGATCCAAGTCTGTGTCCATTGGTTCAGGAGGGGGTAACAAATCATTAGCGATCCGTGCAATTGTTTCATCTATCGGTGCCATAATGTCTCTTTCCATTTCCACCGATTGCATCTCAATATTACTTTCTTCAATATTGCTTTCTTTTTCTAAATCCGGTATTTGAATATCTGGAACCGGACTTTCTTCCTTTTCAGCTTCAACTATTTCTGTCTCCTTTTCTTGCACATCATCTGCTTTTTCTAAATCAACTTTTTCAGTTTCTTCAAACGTAATGTCTTTTTCTATTTCAGTCGTATCCAAATCGGCATTTTCTTCAATTTCGGTTTTGTCATTATCTTCAGTTACATTCTCTTTATCTTCTATAACATCTGCACTATCTTCAACTGTTTTAACAAGATTTTCACTCGTTTCTGCATCTTCATTTATTACTTCACTGATATCTAGATTAATTTCTTCATTAGCACTTTCAGCCTTTTCAGAAATTCTTTCTTCATTCGTTTCATTGTTTCCTTCTTCTATTTCTGCTTTATCAGCACTTTCTATTTCTTTCAAAGGTTCAGAAGAACGTACATCAATATCTGGTACGTTTTCATTTTGTTCTTTTTCAGAAACATTTGAATCATCTAATTCCTCGACAGATTTTTCTGTTTCTAATGATTCCACTACGTTGTCTTCTACTTGTTGTGGATTCGGAGAAACAGTTTCAGTTTTTGTAAAATTATCTGACTGAATCATTTCGGGTTCTATACTAATTTCAGATGATTCTGTCTTAAAATTAGTCACCTGGAATAAAAACAACAATTACAGATATGTCCATACAATAATACTGTCAAAAATATTACCTTCAATTCATCATCTGTCGATTTCACCTCTGGTTCTTCGGGTCTACGCACAAGTCCAAGTACATCTAACATGCTATGTGTCACAGTCGCTGCCAGGGCACTCTCTGCAGTCGGATACGCTGATTTCCGTTCACACAACGATAGATGTTTGGCCAAAGTGTTGCCACAAGAGCTACTGTACCCGCAAATACAGTACATAGTGTCGTTAAGTTTACACGATGCTGATTCAGAGTTTCCTGCACAACCTGCCACATGGACATCCATAGCGAACGCACACGATGTGATGTAGTTGCATTTTGAACATGATTGTACACCTCTGTAAGAAAATACATATTATTATTATATTTTCAGGACTGTTTCAAAGTAAATATACTTACGTAAAATGGTTTGATTCAGTTACATCGTTTGTACACTCTTTGCACTTCAATCCTTCTGGAGCATTGACGTTGTAAGGTTTGCCTTGGTCTGCATCGGTAGATGGTTCTGACGGAACTGGTGACTGAGGTGCTGAATATGAACCTACTTCGGAACCGGGGCATACTGCCGGGCTTGTATTAGATGACACCAATCTCATGATACTACGGCTCTTGCTTGCCCAAGTCTGGTGACTCTTAGTTTGATGTTCTTTTAATGTACCTTTAAAAATAAATATAATAATAAACAGATATTTTTACTCTTCTTATATGGTATATAAAATAAACGTTTCTTTTCTTACCTTTATGTACAAACCAAAGAGCACATTTGTTACACTTCTTAGCTGTAGTTTTCTTTTGATGTTTTTGCAAATGGGACATGAAGAATGTTATATTTGGGGGGTACGCTCTTCCATTACTCCAGACAGATATTGACTATAACAAATAATATATCAACAATTAATTCATACAGTTCTTAAGGAGGTTGGGAAGTTATGTCAAACCAGTAGGAATAAGTTGAAATTTCTTACAATTGTTTTAACACTCAAAATGAATGAAATACTGAAATTTCAGACTTTTTGACCAACTTGTTTTTAAGAAAATAAATTTTAAAGTTCACTTGTTATTCAATGGCGTTAAATGGCAGTTGAAGAAAATAGACTGTTAAAAGATAGAAAAATAATAAAAATCAATTTAAAAAACAGTAAAATTGTTTTGAAAATTAAGGATATTGTAAATTATACATTTATGTAATTATTTAAACAAGAACTAGAAGTTTCAACCATACCGTTATTAAAAAAATAATATAAGAAATTCGAAAAATATGTGAAATGATGTATAAATATTTGAAACTAATGCGTAATATTATTTATCATTTATATAATATAGCAAATCATTTCTTTAGTAATTTGGTGCATTTTAATAAAGTAGAAGTAATAATAAGTAGTCTAGATTGCAAATAAAATCTTACCTTAAGACAGAAGGGACACTGTAACATCGCCGTACCCGCATGCTCCATATAGAAATGTTCAACAGCAACGCGGTGCGACGAAGTACGATGATGGCAAGTACCACACTCGTACGGCATCTCAGACGCAACGTGGGTGTTCGACAGATGACGTGTGAGCTGAGACTTTGTTGAAAACTTCATTTCGCATATTATACACAGTGTATGGCTATTTGGGTCACGTGGATGTGCTTCTTCAGCATGTTGTTCGAGGGCAGATAAATTAGGAAGCATCGCCAGACAGAATCTGCACTGCGCAGCCCCTGGGGTAGTTCCGACCGCACTATGAGCGTGAGCGAGAAGATGATCGAGCAATTTAATATTATTCATGAAGGACAGTTTACAAACGCAACATTTGACGTTTATGGCTATTTTTTGCGCTAGAGATAATGCATCATTTCCAGGCAGAGACCCGTAATAATGCGATGCTATATCGCCGGTAGGTTCAGGCGGTTCATCGTCTAAGTCGATTACAGCCGTTGGTGATTGTGTGATTTGCCTTCGTAATTGTTTGGGTTCAGGCGCCGGAGGTGGTGCTGATAACCGTTTCCTGCCACGTTTTCCAAGTTGCACAGCAGTATCAATTTTATTATCTGGACATATGGTTCCTACTTTGAACGGATTAGAAGCAATTTTATTTAATCTAACAATAAGTGTTTCAGATATATTGGATCGAGTCTGCTCCGCTATATGTGAGACTATGTTATCAAAAGCTTGGGCTGCTGTTGGACCAAACCATTCACGCCACACCTGAAAAATATTACATTTTATCTAAATGTTAAAAAAAGAAACCATTTTTTTAAATACATACCAATTCATCAAGAAACTGTTGTATGATCTGTCGGCTAAGTAAAGACAATGTATTTTGGAACATACGTGGTACAATACGACGTAAATATTCCATCACGTTTTGATTACTACTGGCTACATTACTACCCGGAGATGATTGTGTCACATAATTAAAACCTAATGATAGTAAACAGCTTTTATCTACTGTCAAATCAGTTAAAATTACACTATCTTTGTGAACCTGAAAACAATATAAATAGAAAAATAAGTACCTTTAAATAATTTTATTGTATACAAGTCACATACCCAGTTTTGAAGAGGTTCTAGAATTTTTGAGAAACGACGCTTATAATTTCTATCACCGTCAGCTAAGGGCTCCACTGCTCTGAGTCTTATTTGTTTTGCTTCCGTATCTAAAATACCTAAAACCTCTACTTTAACTTGTCTTTGATTACCATCTTGCGATGTAGTTCCAAGTGATATAACTCCAACCTTTATAAAAATAAATATAAAAATGATTTTCCCATAATAAGTAAACATTTTATTAATATTTACCTCAATTCTTTTTCCAGCTCCTCCCATTAACGTAACGTGCTGATGAAGAGAAGTTGTGCAAGCTGCTCGCAACAGAGTGAAAAGTCCTTTTATGTAAAAGTTGTCTACTTTTACCTAAAAATGAATTACTTTTGAGTTAAGAGTCATATTTTATAACAGGTCAGGAAAATTTATGAAATTTTGAATTTTTTCTACTCAAAAATACGGTTTATATTGTCAAACAATTTTTAATGACTTACCCATTGTACAATATTCTGAACATTTGTTTGGCACGCCCAATGATAAATCAGTTTCAAAAGAACACTTGGTGGATGCGACGCACCTTCAAACAATGATCCACTAAACACAGACACAAACCTCTGCGGACAGCATTCACTAATCCACACATACCCACCGGAATATGGAAACTTTGAAACATCGCTGTACATTCCTGATAACAAAATAAGCAATTAAAACAATTGAAAATAAAGTAAAAAATACACAAACGTACCTAATTTTAATTTACTATTTTGATGTACATTGCAAGTCTGTTCAGATCGTATCAATCCTTGTTGAATCAACCATTCCGTGAACTTCGTGGGTGTATGCATTAGTACAGATTTCACTTTTGCATCTAATGTAGGTCGATCGTTGATCGATGCGACCTCTTTAGCTTTTAGGTGTGGCCGAGCTACTACTACCAATGAAGGGAATGTTTTACCTAAAATAAAAATGTTAACGTTATTGATAAAAAGTATATATTAGTATGTGTGTGTGTGTGTGTGTGTGTGTTTTATTAACCTTGAAGTTTATTAAATGATACTTCTCGGGAGTCTGCAGCAGGCCGACCGTCGTCTGAAGTGAGATCTACAAGGGGCGCCGGTTTTCCAGTTGCTAGACCACCTACTGCAGTGCCTTCTGTAGGTCTTGTATTGTTAGAATTTTGAACTGAAAGATTATTTATCATTGTAAGTATCTTACAATTCAATTTATTTTTACTTTTATAAAAAATACTACACGATAAAACTACATTCTTTCTGTAGTTATACTATACAGTCGAGTCTTTTATTTATGTGTATCTTTTTAATGCGGTTTTGAAGTTATGCACTGCGATATTTTATGCAAATTTGAGGGTTTCTCATCGTAGCAAGAGAGTGGGATTTTTACTTTCATATTTACATAAAATTAGTGAACATTCAAGAAGTTGAATGTACAATAGAGTAATCTGGAAATTTTTGACATACTTTTTTTAATACTCAATTGCAAAGATTAGGTTAAAAAAATAATAATAGCATTGAACAAATTGTTTTTTTATTGAAGAATAATAAAAGAATAATAAAAATGAGCCGAAATCCTCAAATTTGGGATTGTTGCCCTTAGAAAGCCGTAATTTCTCGAGTATATTATTATTGTACATATTGCAACTATATAGAATAACCTTACTTTTAACTTTTTCCTTAGTTTCCTTCTGGCACAGTTATAAATCATTTTCCAGGAGTTTTATAAGTTGAATTATTACAACAAGGTAAGAAACAATATTTATAACTTATTATTATATATTTAAGCATTGACTGACACTTCAATACTGAATTATGATGTCACGCAATTGGGAGCGTTTGAAATGTACCTTTTTTTAAATTTAATATTTTGAGGGCCGGAATAAACTTTTGGAGTATTAAAAAATGTTCTACAATGTTTTTTTACCTCTAGATTACATTAAACAGGTTTTTAGTGGTTTTCATTTTTGACCGGATTACTCTATTTCTTATTAGAGTAGGTGTTTGTCCTTTTCATTATTGGAAGTCTAAATTTACGTACAAGTAGTGTACATGCAAAAGTAACTGACCACTGACCAGTAGCAAATATTGCTTAACACAACCCATTTAGGCTACTCCTTTGTATGCAATTTTTTTACATGTAGTTTTCTATCTAACACATAAAAAGACTCGACGTTACTATGTAAAATAATTACTGAACCCCTGCTTTATGATTCATGAAATCAATTTACGATATAAAATGTTAAAAATAAAGCAGAGGTCTATTAGTATCATGAATTTTAAAGGTCAAGATAAAAATAAAAAAAAATTCCCTGTGAGGTATATAAATATAAAAAACATTATCTTACTAGCAGTAGGAGTAGTCTGCGTTCGCTGTTGCTGATGGCGTGTACTGCGTGTAGCCGGTGCTGGAGTGATCGGTACAGGCACAGTAGCGTTAGATGAACTACGAGTGTTCTTCTTTGCGCTGCTTCTTGTCATCGGTGCTAATGGTGGGACAGTTTCTATAGCTTGGGTTTTGTGTGACGATGTCTTGCTAGATGGTGGTGTTACTGGATTATTGGTGACTGTACCCACTATTAAACCTAGTCTTGGATCCATTACAAGCTGATATCCTTGCTGACCTTTGGCGCTGGGGAGAGGTATATTTGGCGGGCTGAAGAAACAAATAATGTAACAATTTAAAAAAATTTATATTATATTAAATTTAGGTATATGCAAATTATAAACTGTCAAATGTGTTTCTATAGCTACAGAAAATAATATTATGCTCTTTGTATTATATTTTTCCGATATTTACAATTTTTGCTTCCTCGCCATATTGAAGATGCGAGAAGCTTTGTGTTCGATTTAAAATGAGAAAAAAAATTATTCTCCAATTTCAAAATTTTAACTTGCTCTTTCTGTTTGTTCCATGTCTATATGTATGTGTGTGGGTGTGTGTCTGTCTGTCCTCTGATTCCTTTTCACACACATAATGTATGAATCACTGAACCGATATTAATGAAACTTGGTTGGTTGGTTCTGGATTGAGGACGGTCTCATTTAAAAATCATGTGTAAGGGGAAGGGGTAACACACCAAAATATTTCTTTTTTTAAGATATCTCAAGATATGATACATGAAAATTTTACATTTTTTTATAGAGAATTTAAATTTTCTGTAATATAGATCACCACGTTTGTTGTAAAATATTCCTTTACAAAGATTTATGAAAAAATAATCAGGTGTGTATTAATAAATTTTTTTTTGTGAATACTTTATTGGTGTTTATTAAAATTGTTCGATAATTAACTACCTTTGGTGAATTTAGTATAAGGAAGCACTGTGCTAAGATGGTTTTTTCAAAAACAACACTAAAAGGTGGAAGGGTTCTTACACAAATGATAAGTTAGTCTAAATTATCAGCAATCATTTATGATAAATTTATTTGTTTATTCAACTTAAACACATCAACTGAATGTTTATATAATAGATGAATGTTCAGACAAACCACTGTATTTTTTAAATAACAAACTGCCTGTATACGATAATAATAAATGTAGAAGCAATATGACAAACATAAAAAAAACAAATTTTTGATAATTTTGAATTTCTTAGTTTAGTATTTTTTGCTAAAAAGTATTCACTTAAAAAAAAAAGATTTTTATACTTACACAGCATTTCCTATTTGATAAGTTTGAACTAAATCTCCTTTATAAACAAGTTCACCGCTACACTGTTTCATCGCCTGATCCATTTTGTTTGTAATGTCTTTGAACTCTTTCTCGACTTTGGACTGCCGCGTTAGCTGCGCAGAACTGAGTTCTTCCTCCCAACATTGTAGTTGTAAAGGTTCTCCAGATCCTCTTTTAGGGGCAAGTTCTAAACAAAATATAAAATATTAGCCCCCATAATATTTTAATTTATATATTAAAATTACATACAATTAATAATATTGATTATATTTAGGATTTTAAAATGAAACAAATACCTTTTTCTAGTTGACTTTTGAGTTTCTGTGCTTCTTTCTGTAATCTCTCTTCTAAGCGCGTTAAGCGCTTCTTTGAAGGCATTTCTCGCCTGCAAAATTAATCATTTCATTATAAATATTATTTAATAAAATTATAGTTATTAGTTTAATATTAATTAATAATAAAAAGTAAACATTTTATTTTATATTAATATTTGTTAAAACATGTAGAAAGCATTGTTAAATATTGAAAAAAATATTTGCAATATTTAATTGAAATAATAATTTACAATGCTCACATTTAACAAAGTACATATAAATATGTTTACACAATGAAATTCTAATAAAGGTTATAACAAACATTAAAACTTAAGCATAAAATATAGTACATATGTTTCAACTAATGTATAACAAAATATTAAAATAATTTCTCCGAATTATTTTTTAACGATAATTTATAATACACAAACTAAATAATCCCATACTTTTAAAAATATTATGTTTACGACGTAACTCCTTTCGCGGAGGACGCTTGTGTGCCGGCAAATATAAAACACCAACATTACAAAATTAAAATCACCATATATACAAAGCGGCAGATTATCACCAGATGATGACGTATGCATGTAGTTATACACCTTATTCTTATTGTTACAGTACATATTTTTATTACCTATTTATTGTAAATTTTAAAAAAGGAATCATAATTTATATCAATTAATAATTAATTAAAATTAAATTAACTTGACAATATTTAATTACGAACGAACTTATAATGATTTGAATAGGTATAATATGAAATAATATTATAGATAAATATTCATTTATATTTATAAAATCGTGATATAAAAAGTTTTTGGTGTTTTATCAGTCTTTAATACAAATTGTAAATAGTAGAATATGTAAATTTGTACCAATTAGGTATGAATAGAAAATACAATTTGTTACATTAAATTGTTGATGTTTACAATTTTAAAGTAGTCTTACAGAATATATACATCATGCAGTAAAGAAGTTAGATATTCGAAAACGCAATTTGTGCTGTCTGTTATAATTAAAATATTTATTTATAAAATAAACTAAATCCGAACCTGGTTATATTGCAAGTAAAACAATTGTTTCCATCGATAAAATTTAAAATTTAAATAAATAGTTGTCAAATATTCTCAATTACCCATGTTCTATATACATACATATTTATTAAAATATCAACTTTATCAATATCTAATTGGTGAATTTATTCAAAAAATAAATAATAGAATGGCAACAATAATTTTTCGCAGAATAATCACAGTTTTGACGTAAGAATTTCAACGAAACAAGTCATAAAATTTAGTTTGAACTAGACGTGTGTATTTATATTACAAAGTGAAAATTTTTCTAAAAAAGTAATGAAATTTTACACATGCTTCAAACACAGTCTGTGTTAAACAAACTTTTCCAAGTGTGATCTGAATTTACTGTGTGTTGTAGCGGTTGTTGCAGTCGTTTCCCAAACGCTGACTGCAACGCGCGTATTGGGAGGGGTGTGGGCAGTGTATAAACGTGCATTGTGATTTCTATTGTTGTGCGTAACTTGGTCATCAAGTCCTACCCAAAAACACCTACCGCAAATGTCATTTTAATAACTCATAAGGTAAATATTTATATTATAACTCAAATTACATGTACCCTAACCCTTAAATGTTGATTTAGAAATATTGAAAATATAACAATGGATAATTCCAAATTTAAATGTTTCACTTGTTGGCTATGCTTGGTATAATTATTGTAACAATGGATTATTTATTTTAAATTGATTATAAGGCAACGGTTGTGTTTTTTCCGCGAATGTGTGATCATGCGCAATCGGTGTTCCAGATTTTCATGTGCTGCACTCTGTTTTTTTTGTACATGTTGTAAAGAAATCGATAAGATGTAACAATCATATTGTTATAAAATGACAGAAAACGATTTATTTTTATTATAAGGGATTTTTCGTTGATCTATAATTTACACTCGTGAATCATATCCTTTAATAATACGTCGTTTTTTGACCTTGCCAATATTACATCATCAGCATATAGGGCGACTAGTATAAAGCTAGTTTTAGAAACGCTTAATACTTCAGTAACTAAATAAACAGTGCATTTTTGTACTATAGGTACTTAAATAAATATGTAATAAGATTAATCAATTTATCTAAATAATTCAAAGGACGTTTGTCCTCGAACTCTATAAAATGTATAGTTATAATGAGTTTTATAGATTTATAGATATTTTATATTCGATTTGCCAACTTTTTACAAATAGAATTGACTACAATCATATAATACTCAAATAGAAAATGTAGACAGTTTATTTTTATCATATAATATAGACAAAATAATGCATTGTAAGAAAAAGTTACGGGTCAATAGGTCACATCATTTAAAGAGAAAATCGATAATGTGCAATTTTCAAATTTAAATTTAAAATTACTTTCAAATAAATATAGATACAACATAATATTTAATATATGATAATATGTACCTATAATTCTATAATATATTTCATGCATTTGTATTAAATTTTAAATAATTATTATTACCTATAGTTATTATTTATATGTTGTGAAAGAAACGGAAGTGTGATTATCGACACTATGGTGATAGGGTCGAAAAATTATGCCCGTACATATGTCGGATTCTGGTTATAAGTACTATCTTTAAAACGTAAAGAACAGTGGTTTTACGCATGATGGCTATGCGTCTGTCTGTCTATGTAGAATTTTCTTTTATTCACGATAGTCGATAACTTCTTTAAAAATGCACCGATGACTATTTTTTGCCAAATGTTCATCCAACAAAGACTCAAAATGACAACGGGCACCGGCAGGATATTTTCCAGAGCGGGGATTGCCCATGCTAATAATAATTTTAATGTGGTTTAATAATAATGACTTAAGTCATATGTATATAATTTCAAATACGAATACTTGCCTATTTTATTGTAGTTATCTACTATGATCAGCCTTTACCATTTATCAAATGAAAAACGATAGTAAGTATTTATTCACGAATTTTAATCCTTATGACACACTTCCTAGTAAAAAATTGTGTAATAAATAATTTATTATTATTTTCACGTTAATTTTGTTTTATCTTTTCTAATGAAGTTATGTTATTCGTATGATGTGTGCATACTGTATACAGATATTAAATACATAATACCTTACTCATCGATATGAATAAAAAATGGAAATAACAATTAGAACTAATGATAAACACATTTTATCGTAACAATTTCAATAATATATGCAAACAGTTAAGAAGTTAGTATAGGCACAAAATTGGCCCAATAAAATAATAATTTCCGCTTTGTTATATTTAAATTAGGGAACGTCCATTACTTACGAGGAGGGGGTCGTAAAAACTTAGGAATCCTTACGTGGGGAAGGTGTCAGAGTATTACCAAGTTTTTTTTACTGAAATTGCTTTTGGTATATTACTTATAACTTATAAGTATATAATATTATATATAATTTTGTACTTATATTAATTATAATGCTATTAAAAAGTATGTACTTTTTCACGCATCTAACTTTCAGGATTTTTACACCATTGTTGGAATTATGTAACATAATAATATGTAATATAAGATAAGTAAAGTAATATAATATTTCAATTAAATAGAAAAAGTATGTAATTTATATCTCACGATAGTTATCAAAATAGATAACAATAATTTTTTCAAAGAAATTAGAAAAAATATTTGTAAAAAAAATTGAAAAAAACTAGTAACATTTCAATAATTTACAGTTTTTGCTAAAATAAATAAAGATATTGAAAATTAGGAAAACCTCGACGTTGATAACGATGGTCTGTTTTCCTGTCATACTTCAGCTACATAATTTCGATACCATTAATTAATGGACGGTCCCTTATGACGTTATGACTATCATATTTAAAACCCTTAAAAAATGAAAATTCGTTAAAAAAACGGCAACTACCAATGCACCTGAGTAGAGGTTATTTAACCTAAATACTGCATACAAATGCCAAATGCCGCAGTTGCCCAATACTTATTTATAAAAGCCAAGCTACCGCCAAAGTTTAGCGAGCACGCAGTCTAAATTAAATTAAGTTCGACTTTGTCGAAGTTCAACAATGGCTAAATTAAACAATATGAAATGGTGAAATTTTGAGTGGATATGATATAAATAGATTTTTAGTTGTTTTCTGTAGGAACGGCCAAATATGTTGCGTCGTAATTTTTGGGTATATTACATATTAAAAAGTTTCAAGTGACTTGTTTTTAGTTTTATGATATATGATTTTTCCATTGTTGAAAAAAACGCACCTTCTCGTGCTATTTTTTTAACAGGTACATGCGTCTTTGTAAAGGATTATTTTACTATAAAAATCCTCATGACCTTTTTTATAGAAAATTTAATTCTCTACAAAAAAGTCAAAATTTTGAATTCGAAGACCAACAATTCTTCTGCTTTCAAAAATGACCACATAACTTATTCCTATTATTTGGGTATGATGAGGAAGTAAAATATAAAAACAAGAGAGAAAATATTAAATTCTATATCGTGTACATATCTACCCCCCCCCCCCCCCCCAACAAAAAATTGATACTCCTATCGACCTATGCTTTTAGTTGCCGTCATATTATTCTAAATTCATTATACTCCAATGGCCCGAAGCTACTGATACTAACAAAAAATCAATTTCTAAATTATATTAGTTTTTGATACATTTACGGGAAACAAAATTTCATATAGGCGATTAAATTTATTAATCAAATTGTTTACATATTATGTTCGTACATTAATTAATTTTATTGGAACACGATAATTAAAGTGTTTTTCATCGATAATTGAATTTTTATGTACATATTTATTTATTAATTTATGTTTTAGCAATCAATGTTATAGTATAGTCTATTGCATATAACAAATAATAATCACGGTTAGTAAATCGTCCATTTACTAACCGTTATTAAATTTAATAATAACGTTAACCACGGTTAGGTAACTGACTATTTTCTAACCATGATTAGTTTTTTATGCAATCCATAATTAGTTTAGAGAATATAGTCTCCATTTTGGGTATAATGTATAGTTTTCTTATGAAAAAAAAACGGTCTGAGCATTAATCACAATTACATTGCCACGCCGGTCTTCTTTGGTGATATGAACTATACCAAAATCACATTGCATTAACCTACTCTTGCATTTCTCATAACCAAACGTTCTCTGGGGATATTCCATGTTCTAGATAGGTAATTACCTTTTTATGAAAACTGGTCAAACGATTTTAGTGTTTGGCAATGGATTTTATCTTTGAAGATCTACTAAAAATGATACGTCTTAGTTTTGGATATCAATCCTATTTATACTCGCCGAGAAACGTATATTTTATAATTAGTATGTAACCAATCTTTATTAAATATTTTTTAGATTTAGTTCATAGAAAAGAATGGCGACCCGGTTCCAGAAATTAGCATTGACCGGATTAACCGGAACGACCGGAGCTGTGCTTGCATCATGGCTTCTAAACAACGATTCCGAACAGAAGGTGGGTATTTTATTTTAACCCTCTGAGGCATAACGTATTATTATTCTATTAGAAATAATCATCCTATTCAAGATATGCTGTTGATAGCGCTAAATTCGATTTTAAACTGTAATTGTGTGTTTAATTTTAACTATCTTATCAGCATCATTAAAATTCTCCGGAAGTGGCTTAGTCAATAGGAAGTTTACTTTTTGATAACACTATTATATTTAGAAATATCAAAATATATACCTTTTGAATTTGACTTCTATATAAGTTTATCTTTATTAATAAAGGAATGACTTATTGTTAGTTTAGAGTAGTTTAGACCAAGCTTGTCCAACCCGCGGCCCGCGGGCCACATGCGGCCCTCGAGGACCCTTGGTGCGGCCCGCGAGCATAATTTAAAAAAAATAAAAAAATTTATGATAATAAATGTACATAGAAAATAGTATTTACGACCAAAAAAAATATATTATAACCTGCGGCCCTTAGTAAACCAAATTAAGTAAAATTTTTGCTATGCGGCCCGGAAGGTTCAAAAGGTTGGACACCTATGGTTTAGACCAAGAATGGATCGAAGTTTGGAGGAAATAAGAGGAGGGTAGTTATCAATAAAAATGATTGGCAGTTGAATTTTAGCAACTTTATTTCTACACAAATCATAAGTCGATTCTTTATAATTATTAGCATTAAGGAGGTGAATTAATGTTTGATAAAAAAATATGTTGAGGAAGAAGATAATTTAGATTATCAAAAATCTTTGGAGGAAGTAATATAAATAATTCGAGGTTTCGTCATTAAAATTCCGTAATGAAGAGGACAACAAACCCAATTTCATATCTCCGCTCTTACAGACAACTTTGATAGATAAAATTAATATTTTATTCATAAATTAAAGCTAGAATATTAATGATTTCATGTTGGATTCTAGTGGGGAAACGTCGAAGCTGCCGAGGTGAGAAGTAAGAGACCGCTGCCGACTCGAGACGAACAGATAAAATCGTTGCAGACTGAATCGTTTGATGTTCTGATCATTGGAGGCGGTGCTACAGGCTCTGGTTGCGCGTTAGACGCCACCACCAGAGGTATTTGCTATGAAAATCTACCCTCATTCCTCAAATAATAATTCTATATTGTTAAAACTCAAAAACACATCTTTTATGCATGAAATGTTATTTCGTGTAAGATTTTAAAACATATCGAAAATATGTATCGTAATATGATGGTCAGGTTTGAAGACGGCTCTAATCGAGATGGACGACTTTGCAAGTGGTACCAGCAGCCGAAGCACAAAGCTTATTCACGGAGGTGTTCGGTACCTTCAGAAAGCTATAATGAATCTAGACATCGAGCAGTATCGTATGGTCAAGGAGGCCTTACACGAGCGAGCGAATATGTTAAAAGCTGCACCTCATCTAACACATCCTTTGCCGATCATGTTACCGGTTTATACGTAAGTAATACGCGGATAACAAGAATTTTCGTCTATTGATATTAATTTTTGCAGTTGGTGGCAATTACCATACTACTGGTTCGGAATAAAAATGTACGATTTAGTAGCCGGATCACAAACGGTAAAGAGCTCGTATGTTCTGAGTAAAAGAAACGCTCTAGAACTATTTCCGATGATCCGAGGAGACAAACTTTGCGGTGCTATTGTATATTACGACGGACAACAAGACGATGCAAGGATGAACTTGGCTATTGCCCTGACAGCTACTAGATACGGAGCAACTGTTGCTAACCACGTTAGTTGTACAGGATTAATCAAAGAAGTGGGGGCAAATGGGAAGGAAGTGATTACAGGGGCACATTTAAAAGACGAGCTTACCAATAAAGAATGGAGTGTTAAGGCTAAAGCAGTTATTAATGCTACTGGTCCAATGACTGATAGTATTCGACAGATGGATGATAAGAGCGTCCCGAAGATATGCAGTGCTAGTTCAGGTGTGCATATCGTATTTCCAGGGTATTACAGTCCGGAGCAGATGGGTCTTCTTGATCCATCGACTAGCGATGGACGCGTGATCTTTTTCCTGCCGTGGCAAAATCACACGATTGCGGGAACGACTGATTTACCGTGCGAAGTTACGCACAATCCGAAACCGACGGAAGATGAGATTCAGTTTATTCTTCAGGAAGTTAAGAATTATTTGAACCCGGATGTTGAAGGTAAGAGTTGAATTCATTTTTAGCATTATTTTTGGAAGCTTCAAGTCTTATATTTAATAATATTATGAACTGATATTTTTTTCAGTGAGGCGTGGTGATGTGTTGTCTGCATGGAGTGGAATCAGACCATTGGTCTCAGATCCTAATAAAGGAGATACTCAATCAATTGCTCGAAATCATATTGTACATGTCAGTGATTCTAATTTAATAACAATTGCTGGTGGTAAATGGACAACTTATAGAGCAATGGCTGCTGACACAATCGATGCAACAATCAAAGGTATTTGTTGAATTTTAAAATGTCAACAATTAAATATACGTATAGATAATTGTTTCAGCTTGTAACTTGAAACCGAAGCATGGACAAAGCCAAACGGATGGTTTTCTAATCGAAGGTGCTCACGGTTGGTCTCCAACTATGTACATTCGTTTAGTACAAGATTTTGGTTTGGAATGTGAAGTAGCACAACATATGGCTAAATCGTATGGAGACCGTGCTTTCGCTGTAGCTAAAATGGCACAATTGACTGGAAAGAGATGGCCGATCATTGGACGTAAAATACATCCAGAGTTTCCGTACATCGATGCTGAAATTAGGTACGGTTGTAAAGAATATGCCTGTACTGCAATTGATATGATAGCTAGACGTGTGCGTTTAGCGTTCTTGAACGTACAAGCTGCACAAGAAGCTCTACCTGTGATTGTTGATATTATGGCTGAAGAGTTGAAATGGAGTGATGAAGAAAAAAAAGTAATGTTTTCTTTTTCTTTTTTATATATAATTTTTAAATGTATTTTTAATTGTTGTACCAACAGATACAGACAGAATTAGCAACAAACTTTCTTCAAACTGAAATGGGTCAATCGGTGAATAGGGCATCTCGAGATTTAGCTCCAGTTAATCTGACTAAAGATGAAATACAGACTTATATTAAACGGTTCCAAATTATTGACAAGGACCGTAAAGGATATGTTTCAATCAATGATATCCGTCGTTCACTCAAGGTACTGCCTTTTATTTACCAATATTTAAAAAAAGTTGTTATAATTTTTTTTTTAATTATAGAGTTTCGGTGAACAAGAAGTAACCGGTGAAGAACTTCATTCTATACTGAGAGAAATTGATACGAATATGAACGGTCAAGTAGAATTAGACGAGTACTTACAGGTAAAGATATTACATTATAATTTCTTCCTGAATCAATTTAATAAATCATTTATAAACATTTCAGATGATGTCTGCTCTAAAATCCGGTAATGTAACATATTCGAGATTTGCACAAATGGCTGAAATGGAAGAAGAACGCCACGAAAAGGAATTACTCAAGAAGAAAATATCTGTAGAACGTTCAGGTGGTGGTTTATAAGTAACATAATATCAATCATTTATTTATTTCAAAGTAGTATTTCAACATAATGTCATTATTTTAACTGAATATTATATGGATTTTATGCATTTCTGTTAATTTGCATGAACTGTTCGAATTTAAAAAATATTTAATGTAATGTATATCAATTTTTATTTATAATTACAATTAATGATAAATATTAATAAATTAAAGAGTTAAAGATCATTATATAAATGTATAATAAAAAGAACACCTATTTTCTACACCGTCTTAATATGAATGTTGATTCTTGTTAAATTTATTTATACATTGGCATATTCCATTATATTTATATGTATTATTTATTTTATAATCGTTGAATAATATTTAAATAAAATTCTATACCTGGGAAAAAATAATTTAGATCTAAATTTTGAAATAGATCTTTAAATATCATGGCTTATTACTCACCTTCGTACTAACTTATTTAAATATGTACGAATATATCTACATTAACAATAACTAAAATTTTTGTACATATAGTAAGAGTTAAGTTACAGTCTTACCATGATCTATTGTAATCAACACAGCTTGAAATGTTGAGAAAATTAGAATTATGAAGATAGAATTAATTTTTCCCCAGGTAATAAATTGTAATTGTTAAAAGAGTGAAATTGACAATAAATGGTGTATGCTCAAAATTATAATAAAAATGTATTATATGTTTGATTGGTTTTGTTTCTAAAATCTTGTATAATGAGATAATAATAAATAAAAAAATAAACCTTTTTATCAATGGTACATCGTCTTCATCCGAATCGAGTTCTTTCTTCATTTTTGGTTGTTGAATATCCACAGAATGTTTTCTTTTCTTAGGCTTTTCAGAGTTCAATATAGGTAAGTTCAAGTGTGGAACAATACCTTTTTTTAACCTGAGACCACTACTATCACTGTTTAATAGTTTCTTTTTGTGATTTATTTCAAAATCACTTTTATCGAAATGATCTGAGCATACTCGTGAACTTGTTATGTTAAAACTATCATCATGTTTTATAGCGGCTGCCCACAGAGCAGCTAACTGTTCATCTTTCGGAAATCGTAAAAAACTTATTTCTTTAGATTTACGACTCTCATTTTTGCATCCAGCTACTGCGCACACTACCATTTTTCACTTTTTTTACTAAAGATAATATTAAGTTTGAATATGATAAAAAGTTTTGATTTTTTATCAAATTCAATTTTTTTTAAATGATTTAATTTTTTTTTTTTATGAAGTACAAAATATTGTCAAGTAAGTATAGGTACATAATTTAGTAGTTTATAAATGCTTCCTTATGATTATTTGTTGATCCAAAATAATTATACTTTTTTATTATAAGTCCTGTAAATACTTTTAAAACGATTAATCAAGTTACTATTTTTTAAAGTATTTCTATTAACTTATTCACTGTAGGAGTAATACACACATAGTTTTGCATGCATGCTTTATTAATATATTAACAAATTAAAGAATATTTTAAATATTTATGTGTATATACAAATGTTTTAGATATTTATAATTAAAATACATTAGTCCAACCCTGTAATTTTGTTTCATTGCAAAGATTGCAACTATGTATATGCATCAGAAAGAGCAATGTCAACATTCATAATAGAAATAGAGGTTAATAACAAAATTGTAAAAATACGAATTGATAAAAAATGTTATTGCTACATGTATTTCATTTAAAATATATTTTAAAACAACAGAAATAGTTTAAAAATTATTAATATGAACTCACATAAAATTTAAATTCGTTCCACAATTAATTTTAATAACTCTTAGCCGATATCATGCTATACCGTCATTTTATTTCGATTTATATGTGTTTTAAAATTGAAAATTGTTTTTAATCATAATTTCAATTTACACTATTAAATCAATACTTAAAAATACATTTTTCCAAAATTGTTAAGCGGCTAAAACTATCTTGCTCACCAATTACGTCACATGTCACGTGACTAGTAAACCGCGCTAAAAAAATGAAAAAACGATAAAAGTATAACAAGAATTATTTAAAAATTATAACTATCATTTTATTTTGATAACTGATATTTACAAATATGTATAAAATAGTAATTACCACAGGTATTACTAATTAATTGACAATTAATTATAAGACTAAAAATTAATTGACGTTTTGCAATAAAGAATCAAATTGAACAAATAAAAATTCTGAAATTTTCGTTGCTCATTACAATGATTATTATTACTCATATTTAATTAATTTATTTTTTTTATTTTAATATGTCTTCATATATTTATCTATATTTATCAACATTTCAACGATTTCAACATTGTTTTGTGCAACCGATTCAACTTTACTTTGCGCATTTATTGAATTCTTCAGAATTCTCATACTACATAGATAATAATTGATTTTTAATATGATTTTAATTAATAAAAACTCAAATTGAAATTTAAAAAATTCATCAGGGTAGACAAACAAAGGGATATTATTAAAAAGTTGTCTCTATGACATTGATCAACGTTGATCACTTGTTGTGACAGCCATATGGGCTATTGTGGGCCATGTGGGGCCATGTGAAATTTTGCCACTGTTTATAATGTGATGGTTACAATTTTGACGGTTGACGAAATGTTTGTGATTTTAACTGAATGTGACCGTTTTGAACACGTTTTGACTATGAGTTTATTATTTTATGAATTTTGGCTTATTCAGATTTGTTAATATGAACTTAAAAATATTATTTCGAAAAGTCTACAACGATGAAACAGCGATCCAATTTTTGCAAGAAAACCAAATAGTACCTAAAGAACAATTTTGTACTAATGGGCACAACATGCACTTAAGCTTCACCTCTCGTGAAACACGGTGGCGTTGTTGTAAACGAATATGTCGAGTTAATAAAGGAATACGACAGGGTAATTGGCTTGAAGGCACCAGATTGCCTTTGGAGTCAGTTGTTCATTTTATTTATTGTTGGGCTCGTGAAATGAGTTCTGTGAAATTTTGCGAAAAAGAATTAAGTATGGCTCATGCAACTATAATAGAATGGAACAATAATATGCGTGAACTGTGTGTGCAACAAATGGAGCAGAGAAACACAGTGATTGGCGGTGAGGGGTTATATGTCGAGATTGACGATTGTCTCTTAAACAGAAAAAGCAACGGTAAGATTTTATCTAAGCAACGGGTGTTTGGAGGCTTATGTAAGGAAACAAAGGATTGTTTTCTAGTGCAGATTCCAGATAGATCAGCTGATACATTAATGCCAATAATAAAAAAAAAAATTAAGCCCGGGTCAATCATCGTCTCAGACTCTTGGCGGATATACAAAAATATTGCAACGGATGACCTTAATTTTATAGATCCTGAAACACTTGAAAGTACGCAACAAGAACGGTTATGGGGATCTGCAAAATGGCGCAATAAAAAAAGAGAGGCCTCTTTCCTTGCTGAATTCATGTGGAGAACTACACTAGATAATCGTGATCCATTTTATGAGATTCTTAATGATATTGCAACATTCAAATAAGGTATGGGTGCTAGTCTGCTGTACACCCGCCACTATGAACATAAGATTTTCTATTATTTACTTAGACATTTTTTTTTTAAGGAGAAACCGCAGTAGAAAAATGGATTCATTTCAAATAAATAAATTTTACACAAACATGAAACTGGTTTCAATTAACATATTTTAAAATAAATAATTAAAAAGACAGAAACTTACGTAAAAATCTCCTTTCTCCACGTATGGATTCGTAAAATTTTACGAAAAAATATTCATATTAAAATTCAATCAATTGAATATGATATAGTAATTTATTTTACTGTTTAGGTATATGAAAGTGTTTAAGGATCTACGAAATTATATACATCATTGACTGACCCTATGATGTTAATTACTACGGTTATTGTTGATTGATCTATCTGGAGTCCGAATTAGGAAACATACTTGCGTTTATTTTCTCCAATTTACTACAGTTTGCTTGCAACATATTTTTTTGCAAAATATAGCAGAACTCATTTCAGAAGAGATTAACAATAAGCTTATCAAATTCCTTTTTCAAATCGTGAAAATTGAACTGCAGTTTAATTTCTGTTTATTCCATCACTGACCAAGGATAGTAATTTAGGCACTCTGCTTTTTGTTTTACCAAAGACATATGGAAATACAATGTATAATTAGCAAATAAGTTATCAAATAATTTGTATATAGTGTAAATATTTAAATAAATATATTTTAATGTTAAAATGTTTGTTATTTGCTCTATTAAACAATATGTTTCAGGATAAATAGATTTTAAATTTGATTATTAGATTAATAAAAAAATATATATGTAAAAGTAACATAAAATCGATAAACTCCTTCATAACATGAAGGTTAATTTCTTTTTTAATACAATTAATAACAAATAAATAATAAAAATAATTGTTTTTTGTTAGTACATAATTCAAAATGACATTTAAAAAAAAAAGTTTTAATAAGGCTACTGCCACACAGCATTGGAAGTGCGTGCGTTACAACGGACGTAAATTTTAACGTATATACTGTAAAGCCGTGTCCATACCAAGCGAAAGAAGGCTAGTAAACGAACACGAACGAATCAGCGTTAACGCTTAAACGAGGGCTTTTGTTTGTGTTCGGCTGTGCTCCACTTACTGTCGGTCCATCAAAGAAAATAGAGCGAGGAAGTGTATGTAATGGTGATTTTTTGCTATCGCTAGGTCGATGTGGACACAACACCACTTTGGTTCATTTGGTCTGTACACAGGAGCTGTAGGAGGCTTGTGGGACTGCATGAGCCCTTTGTTAATACGTATTATATGTATTATTTTTATAAATAAACCGTGTAATAACATAAACTGACTTTATGGTTTTCTTTTAACTATGAGTGAGCCCTTTGTTAAAAATTTAGAAATTATATGGTATCTTCTCGATAACGGAAAAGGCAAGGTTTTTTGAAAGAAATATAAACGATAAGATACATATTTCAACACGGGCGAAATAAAACGCGAGTAGCGCACGTATTTCCAACGTTCGTGTGGCCCTAGCCTAACTCGCTATTTTAAAGCACGTGTGTCCAAACGTCAAATGTGTCAAATCTGAGTTGTCATAAGTTTTCTTTTCAGTAAAAAATGTCTATTCAATTAGATATAAAACTAAAAAAAGTTAACAAAGTGTATTACGGAGGGGTCTGTATTACTATCACTATTAAAATTCCTATAAATATTTAATATATTTTATAAATATTTCAGGAAATTATTTGTGGAGTTATCCAAATTGTAAGTCCTTCCGATTTCAGATATGATTCAATAACATTAACAATGGATGGAACAGTCAATTTGCAGCTTAGTGCAAAGAACGTTGGAATTTTTGAAGCATTTTACAATTCCGTCAAAGTAAAAGTCATCAATCAAATTTCAACATAACCAACAAAACTTATTATTATCTTTAATTCCAGCCTATCCAACTGACACATTGTGTAGTGGATGTAGCAGGAGGGGGCAAAGTCCCTTCTGGAGTTACAGAAATACCTTTTGAGATTCCATTGAGACCAAGTAAGAATCGCAGTCTGTATGAAACTTACCATGGCGTTTTTGTTAATATCAGTTACATGCTGAAATGTGACATCAAACGAAGTTTTCTTGCAAAGGATTTGAATAAAAATATTGAATTCATTGTACAAACAAGGGTTAGTGTTTCATATTACTTATTTTTAGTATTATCTAATCAATTACTTTTAGCCTGAGGATAAAGTAACAACAACTCCAGTCCAGTTTACAATAAGTCCTGATTCTTTACAAAATAAAGATCGTGTTGGACCAATCCCACGATTTCTTATCACTGGAACTCTTGACAGTACAACTTGCTGTGTAACCAGACCATTCAGTGGCGAGGTAAATAGACCTGTATTATAACCAACAATTAAATAAATTTCCAAGTATGTACATAAAGTTATTCAAAATTACCATTACACATTAGGAACCCACAGACTGCCTTAACTAAGGACAGTTGCATTATTGTTGTTACATACAATTAGTCTATATTTATTTAATAAAATATTATCCAAATTAGTTATTTGAAGATTTAATTGTTGCTTATACCTACAATGCATTTTCTGATTATTTTACTGAAAACTTTAATAGCATTCACTGTGTAATTTTAGCTGATTATTAAACATTCAGAAGTCCCGATAAAATCTGTAGAGCTGCAGTTGGTCAGAGTTGAAACTTGTGGATGTGCCGAAGGATATTCTAAGGATGGTGAGTAAATATTTTTATTTTTTAGATTAGATTGGCTTCAGTCAGTTTTTCATAATAAAAATCAAAAATAAATGCAAAAGTTTATTAAATTAACAGATAAAAGTGCAATTTTTGCTTTAAAATAAAAAATGAATCTTGATTTTAGGTAATTATAAAATAATCAACATTTGAAAGAGAAAACATGTTATTTCTTGCTGCTGTAGCATATTATCTATTACTTTAAAATTTGTAGGTACTTATCTACTGTACATCCACCGCAGCTTTCTATTTTTACATAATTAGAAACAAAGTACATGATCACTTTCAGTATTACATATAAAAAAGTTCTGTGGAACCCATTTGAAATATAATTTTAAATTATTTCTTCAATATTTTTTATAAAATATAGATAATATTCTCTACAACTTTTATCAAAAATATTTTTCTCTAATTTCCACTGTTTCAAAAATTAACAAGGGTAAATATTTTAAATATAAAATTTGACCCTTCTACAATTTGTCGTATTTAAGTTATATTATCTTCAGACAGAGAAGGTTAAAATGGTAATTCCAACAAAATTCGAAAAACATCGGCTTTACAATACTAACTTATACTGTATGTATTTCATACATAAATATATATAGCCATATAAGCAAATAAAAAGATTTAAAAAAAATGAAAATCTTAAAACAAAAATATATGGTCCCATTTATCAAAACAAAGTTACTATTAAAAAAATACATAAAAAACACTTAAAAATAAAAAATGTCAAACTGAGTAACTTATGTAAACAGCTTAACTTTTGAAATAAAAAGGTGCATGTTTGTAGTGGCAGATATACAGTAGACAATTACCAATCCATTATGAAAAAAACATACTAAAAATTAGTTGAATGCAGTAAATACAAAAATCAGCTTACATTTTATTTTATTTAGATAAAATATAAAACAGGTAAGTCCTTTAATATGATGAGAAATCATACAAAAAAATAATATTCGCAGCATCTGAGAGACTGCATTGAACTAATTACGGTTGATATTTCAAGTATAGGCAATGCGAAGAAGATGCAAATCGGTAAGGGGGTGGGGCGTACAATTTCTTTACAGTTTCTTTTGAAAATATCAAAAAATGTATAAACGAAGCAGTGTCACACACCAGTTAAGGGTTAATATCAATAAATGTTCATGTACATGTCCCTTAACATTTAATAGTGCTAGAACTGCAGTTATGCTTTATTAATTAAATAATCATAATTCTCTTAACTGGCGTTAACTAACTACTTAAATTTAGTAATTGATAATTATTTGTACAAATAGCTTTATAGATTTATATTTATCCAATATAAAACAATGAACCTAGTTTATATCTTCTGCTGTTCGTGTTTCTTCAAGTGCATTCTAAGGCAGACGTTCTGAATGAACCCAGCGCCACAAATATGACAAAACTTCCTTTCCCCTGTGTGTATTTTTTTGTGAACCACCAATGCCTTTTTTTGACTGAATTTATTGCCACAAGTTTCACACTGGAAATCTTTAGCACCTGAAACAATAGAATGTATTTTTTTTTTAACTTTCATAATTATGAAATTTTTCTAAACACACATAAGGTAATGGCACCAGTCTTGGATATTACCCCAGTAATGGCTATTTTTTAATTAAATATACGGAATTAGAAATATTTGTTGATATTTGATTACTACAATTTCTGAATATCGCAGTACTTTTCATTTTGTAATCATTAGCAAGTGCCCATCACTGCGTGCTCATTACTGGTTTTACTTTATTCATTACTGGAGAAAAAACATAAATAAAATAAAAGGCTATAATTTAAAAAACAAACTATATTTACGGACTTTGGTAATTAAATTGATTAAATAAAGAGTTACTTGTTTTATTAGTAACATGAGTTCATGAGAAATACAAAAAAGAAATCCATCAATCACAAAAACAGTAAACCTTGCTTTTATAGCGGCCATAACTGATGCCACTACCTTATTTAGATTTTGGTAGTAGTTAAACCAAAAGTGGTTTTAAGATAATTGATACCTGTATGTACAACTTGGTGTCTCTTCATTTCTGATTTATCTCGAAACCTCTTGTCGCAGACAGGACACGGATGTTTTCTCTCGTTCGTATGTGTTTTCATATGTTCCAGTAGATTATTATTCCGAGTAAATGTTTTTTCACACTGAACGCACTTGAATTTACGTACTCCTGCATGACTGATTCTGAAAATGGATGTATTTTAATCAGTGATGCGTTTCCACATCAACGAAGATTGTCTATATCTAAATGAATAGAAAAAAATGTTGAATAATGTGATTGTCTGCTCTTTAACTGCAATAGTTGTGACTACTATGATGATTTCTGTTAATAGATGCTAAATTTCTAGTAAAAATATAATTTTTTTTGGGAGAGCATAATTTTTATCTGTGGATTGCAGATTCTTGCTCATGTATTAGTTTGACAGTAATTGTAATAGAAGTTAGAGCTTTTTATACAAAAAAATCTCACCCAGGGCTAAAGCTGGCTCTGCTGGTCAGTTTGGAGAAGTTTCACTGTGTATATAATAATATACTGTTCAAAAGCCAAAGTAACTAATTTTTCTTTTATCAATAAAATAAAATCTTGAAGTTTCATCTGGCTTTTGAATGATTGATAAAGAATAAAAAAGTAATTCCAACATATAAATAAATAAGTGTAACAGTTACAATAATAATAAATCAACTTTATTTAAATCATTGATATAAATACCGTACAACATATTAAATTATTTATAAAATAGGTATCTTATACATAATTTTATTGATGCTTTTTCATGTGTGTTCGCAAACTAACTGCGTGTATAAAGCTAGCTCCGCACAGTTCACAGACTTTTGTTTTTTCACCTGTATGTATTTTCCGATGAACAACAAGTTGGCATTTTCTTGTAAAACATCGCCCGCAAAAGTCACATTTAAAGTTTTTGATACCTAAAATGTTACATTGATCTTTATTTGTTGAATACTGTACAATATTTTACGTTATACAAAGCTGTAGGAACTTAATTTTTAAATGTATATATCGTTGGCTTACAAGCAAAATACATTAAAAACTATACCTGACAGTTTTATAAAAAAAAATGTATTTTGTCTGCTTGAATGTGTTATTTCAGACTTAGTAGAAACCTAGAAATATAGATTTTAGTGTTACAGCAAAATTATATGACTTTGTTATTATGACTAAAATCCTATAAGATAGTGCATTTATGTCAGAAATTAAAAAAATCAATATAATATAATTTGCTTGTAAATCAATGATTTATAATTTATAAATTTCCTGTAGCTTTGATAATACAATAATCTGAAAAAATGACCTATTTTAGGACTTATAAATATCAATGAAGGGATAAAAAATCATTAATTACTTTTAAACTTATGAAATCTTAACTATATCTGAAATTATTAAATTCCAACAAATTTGTATCCCAAATAATAATTTAGATATTATTTCAGAGACACAAATATAATAATTAGATATTGGCCTCCGAAACCAAAACAATTATTATTATAGTTTCCTAATTGTTGCCCAAGTTCTGAGATACAAACTGCAGGTAAAAACAAGTAATAAGTAATAAAAATATACCGAACAACCTTAATTTAAAAGTATCGATTTGACATGATAAAACCATTTTAAATAGTTTATCTAAATCAAATCTTTAATTAAAAATGTGATGTAAAGTTCTAAAATAGGTCCATATTTTTCGGTATATATTCAAATCACCGTACCAGTATGAATCAACGTATGTTCTTTGAGAAGGCCGTTAGAGCTGAACCGTTTCCCACACACAGTGCACTGGTAGTTTTTTTCACCTGTGTGCGACCGCATGTGTGTCGTTAAGCTACCGGACCGTAGGAACTTGTGTCCGCAAACTGGGCACACGTGTTTCGGGTTTCCATTATGTGAGATTCTAAAAAAACACATATATGATTAATATATATGTCGTAAACAGTACTTGAAGTGAAGCTACCTTTGTTTTTTAATAAATTTCAAGCCATGTTGCTTCCTCTTTTAAGTCCGTTAGGTAAAAATTAACTAAGGTAATATTTATAGTTAATTATCAACACCACTTCAAGCACTGTTTAACAATATTATCTAATTATAAACATATACATATTTCTTATAACAAAAGCCTCAGTCATGTCTGAGAATAAGAGAGAAGAATATCATTATGTATATTGTGTGGGAATTCTGGAACTATAATCACAGGAATTTTGGAATAGTCTTAAAATGTTTATTATATAATCTATTTTTACACATCAAAATTTCAAATCATTCCGATGGTTACTTTATTAGTTATAGCTTTTTAAGTACACGAAAAGCAAGTGGACCACTTTACTAGATCTAACTTAATCTACAATATTTTGTTGTGTACTAAATATGACTCACATTTGATCATCAATATTAATGTTTGAGTTATAAAAATTTCTGTCATAAAATAAAATGTAATACATAGAACTTTGATTGCTTTTAACAAACTTTTTTTTCGAGATATTGACAACGGATACAAAGCATTATTTAGAGCAGTCTATTTTCTATTAAATCCTAAAATTTCAATTTGAAATTCAATTAGATATATTAAGTGGTTGAACGGAATTCTACTTTTTTGATACCATTTTGTTTGAAATTTTATCAGCTTTAAGATTTATAAAAACCTTTTTTATCCTAAAATTGATAGTTCCAGTGTGTTTTCCAAATACATAACTGATTTTAGACATATTGTAAGCTCCTAGAAAGTTATGCACCTCCCTTCAAAGGGGGAAAAGTGATCATTGTGTTCCATACATTGAAATCTATAAACTTGAAAAAATGTACTCTAGCATTTTTTTTAGCTAAAAAATACACTGAATCATTATGCTATTTTTGTTAGTACTTTCTCAAGTAGGGGGCAAGTTTTCATCTTCATAAAGAAATTAAAATTGTGATATTTTTGATAATAATCAGAACTAAAAGAAGTACCAGGATGTGCTATATTTTAAATGTATTGATAATATAGATAAGTAAGAGAGAGATGGACATATTCAAAAACAATAGAAGGAGTCTGTAAACACATTTTTTTTAGTTTCTTTGTTGTTTAATAGTTCTTACTGTTAAATTATTTATAAATGTATTTCATATAATATAAATCACTGTATAATGTATATATTATATATATATTACAAATACTGTAACTACTGGTGCTTTTTCATATGTGTTCGCAAACTGACTGCGTGAATGAATCTTGCAGTGCAGCAATGACATTCATGGGGCTTCTCCCCCGTGTGAATTTTCCTGTGCATGGTCAGTTGAAATTTTCGAGTAAAACAACGACCGCAAAATTCGCACTTAAAATTTTTGATACCTAAAATTTTATATTCGTTAATATTGATATTTTTAACCGGCTAATGTACAAACGCAGTGAGCAAAAAATTGATTCATTTTCTAGCTTTATATTCCAGTAAAAGGAAGAGATTATTAAATGAGATTAAATTTAAGATTGATTAAAAGTGGCTCTTAAAACGTTTAAATTTCTATAATATTTATTGGAAAACAGTGAAAGCAATATTAGGTAAACAGGTTGCTAGACTACTTTTCTTGTATCTATGATTTAACAAAAATAATTAAGTAGAGCCGTTTAAAAAAAATTTCTTGGTCCTTCAGAGAAACAATATTTAAATAGTTGTTAACACACTACTTTACTTAAAGCCATTTAATAATACTTTTTAATTTAAAATAAGTCAATTCAAATATTTTATCCTTTTGAAAGTTGTTTAATTTTTTGACCCACTCGGTATATAATATTGAACAACGTACCAGTATGTATGAGCATGTGTTCTTTCAGTAGATAGTTTGTCCTGAACATTTTATTGCACGCACTGCATTCAAACTTTTTTTCACCGGTATGAATTGTCATGTGTTTATGCAAGGATCCATTTTGACTGAATTTGCGATCACATACAGGACAAACGTGTATTTTTCTTTCTTTATGAGTAATTCTATAACAATATAACATGGTTGAAATTTGACGGTAGGGATATCTATTTTAAATGTTTAAGCTTTTAAATTATTTTATTTGTTTCATTATACTACAATATACAGTTGAGTATTTTTTATCCGGTAGATACGTTCCACACAAAACCGTTTATAAATAAGTCGCACAAAATAAGACTTAGCTTACATTGTAAAATTTATTAAGGATACATTTCATCATTTTTTTAAAACGCATAAAACCAAAGAAATAAATTAAAAAAATAGAAATTCTCTTAAAAAAAGGTTAGGTTCAATAATTTCATTTAGCACTGACAACCATTGTTGGTTATCTTTCTCTGGGACAAAGTTACAATATTAAACTACCATTTTTGGAAAAATAAACTGTTATGTTATATGTGGAGAAGTGTTTTTAATATTATAAACAAATAGGAACCTGTGTTAAAGCAATATTTGTTGCTAACTGATTAGTTACTTTTGCATGTGACTTTCGATAATGAAAAAAACAAATACCTACTCAATTAAACTTCTCAAATGCTCATTGCTTATATGATCATTAATTGTATTTTATGTGAATGTCAGAATGCCACTCTCTCGTTACAATGGGGAACCCTCGAATTTACTTGAAATATCGCACTGCATAACTTCAAAAATGCATTAAAAAGATAAACTTAAAATAATATAAAACTTAAATATTATAAATAGCAAGTCAGCGTATGGCTTACTATTTTTAATTATTTAGCTGTAATTGGCGCTTTCTATGATAGTATTGCAATCTATTGGTCCGCAAAGAAAACCACCTTGTTGATTATGGTATTGTAATAACATATACCAGCGCGAACAAGTAAATAGTATTTCAGTAAACAGTTCTGGCTGAACATTTTATCGTAATGCAAGCCAACACCTAAATAGTTGATCTGATTCTGAGTATAAGATAACTTATTCAAGAGATAGGACACAAGATTCTGCATGTGTAAAGGGGATGAAATAATCACCAGATTCAAATTGTTTTTAGATAACATTTAAAAAAAGTAAATTGTAAAATATATCCAGCAGCATCAGAAATACATCTATTGTAGAAATAAAACAGTTACAATCTTTTTAAATTAAGTCTTATGTTGCTGTATGCATTTTACACAAAAAGCAGTCAAATCTACTTACAGATGTGAGTGCAAATGAGGCCTTTGCGAAAATCGTTTTCCACACTGTTGACATTCAAAGGGTTTTTCTTTAGAGTGAGTGAATAGGTGTCTCTTCAAGTTTTGTGCATTTGCAAAGTCCTTGCCACAGTGTGGGCACAAGTGGGGTCTTCTCTTCTCTTCTTCAGTGTGTTCATGCTCCATGTGCCATTCCATATTCTCTTTAATGTAATAGTTCTTACGACAGTATTTACAGATGAATCTATCCACCATGTCGTGTGCCTCTTTCATGTGAAATCTTAATTCTGCTGTTTGGGTGAATTCAGCAACGCATAATTCACATTTTCCTGAATGAAATTTAAAATGGCAGCTGCGTTTTCCCTTTTGCCGTTTTAATCTCTCGATTTTCTTTTTGACTACTTCTGGTAAATCGGTAGGGGGCAGTTTTTCTGGTTCTGTTGTATCATCATCGTCATTATCGTTATTATCATCACTGATATCTTCTGTTTTGATTTCTTCCGGCTTTGGTTCAATCGATCGTTTGATTTTAACTCTTTTTGTTTCGTTAATTCTTTTAATAATTTTTTTCACATTATTGCTTAAGTTTGTTGTTTGACGGGGTAATGTATGTTTTTCGGTATTCGCGTCATTTTTATTTTCTATACGTTCGCTTGTTATTTGAGAATGATGGCCTAAAAGTACTTGTTCTGATTTTTCACACATCATTTTGAATTTGTATGAAACGAATAAAGTATTCACACAACGGACACATATTTGTTGAGGGAGAACATCGTCTTGAGAGACCTAAAATATAATGCAAATAAATAAATATACCTACTTTTAAGTTTCTTTAAAAAAATAATGCTTACATGTACAGCTGTGCACTCCATTAGCATTTCCGAAACAAGACATAATTTATTAGCGTATTTTATTTTGTTGTGTAAAGGAACAGTCATTTTTTCGGTTATAGTTTTTAAACACGCCCTACACTTTTTTAATGAATTCATTTTTAATGATTTATAACAAAATTACCTTACTTTAATTATACACAATACACGTATACCCACCAACTAATGTAGGTGTCGCCATCTTATTTGGTAAATTTTTTTTGCTTTATGTTCTTTTGAATTGAATACTTATTAAAATACTTTATAAAAATATGCTATTGTGTAGAAGTTATATTTAAATCATTAAAGTTCTGATTATCGATTTAGAGTGGAACAAAAAGGGTGTTTTAAAGTTACATATTTATTTATGTTCTTATAATTCGTGTATTTTTTCCCTCTAGCGACTGATCGTGCTAAACTAAAGTTTAAAATTTCCTGTTAAAATCAGTATCTTTATTCTGTGGTTAAAATAAAAATCTAACAATTGGATCTTAACATTTTTGTTTTTATTCAAGGAAAGACATGCAATACAATTATTTTATAAATAAATCAATAATTTTAAATCTTATGTTTCTTCATATGTTTCCGCAAGCTGACCGCATGAAGATATTTTGCACCACATATTTCACAAATTTTATTTTTTTCTCCGGTGTGACCTTTAATGTGAGATATCAAATTCCATTTGCGGGTAAAAGCCTTTCCACATAGCTCACAAGGAAAATCTCTTGCTCCTAAACACAAGTCAATTTTAAATAATATTCAAAATAGTATCAGATTAAAATCGACTTTTTAAGCCGTAACCAAATTTCAGTTTTTATCTCAGATTTCACTAAATGAATGAAACTGATTGAGTTTGACTAAGTACATTCAAGTGGGTCAGACACTCAAAATTTAAAAATGTATTATATAATAATCAATAATTATATTATAATTGTATTTTAAACAATTCAATAATTATAATATAATTGAATTGTTTAAAATACATTTTTGCAGATACAAATTTATTTTCAGGTGGCAAAACTATTCAATTAAACGAAATATGTAATAATAAGACTAAAATTATGGCCCACTAACACTCTCAAACTAGCTAAAATTCTAATAATTACCAGTATGTACAGGCATGTGCATTTTAACTTCATGTCTTGAACTGAATTTCTTCTCGCATACATCACACGCATATCTTTTTTCACCTGTATGCATTCGTAAGTGAAAATGTAGGGCTCCAGATCTAAGAAACATGTGGCTGCATACTGGACATTTAAATTTGCGTTCTCCACTGTGGCTAAGTAAATGAGATTTCAGTAATTGCTTTTTTTTGAACTTCTTGTCACACAAAGTACATTTGAAAGGTTCGTCATTCGAGTGTCCTAACATGTGCTGTTTTAAGTTTGTGGAGTTGACGAATTTTTTACCGCATTGTGTACACAAGTACTGTTTTGATTTTTGTTTTGCCGTGTGTCCAAATTCCATGTGTTCCTCTAAATATGTTTCTGTGAAAAATCTTCGTCTGCAATAATTGCAAGGGTATGTGTCTATTAAATTGTGAATTTCTTTCATATGAACTTTAAGTTGTATTAAGTTTTCAGAAACCACGTCGCATAATTCACACTTTTCCTGTTTATATATTTTATTTGTAAATGATTTTTTTGATATTTTTTCTATGTTTTTTTTTGTCTCTATTATTTTATTCCACCTAATAGGACTTTTAATTTGTTTTTCAGGTTTTTCTTTATTTATAGTAACTGTATTGTCAGTTAATTCGACTGATACACATTTTTCTATTACATCATTCTCATCGGAGTAGTTACAGTCATACTTATGATCAGTGGTGTTGATATTTTGCATTTTTAATATATCGGCTGATTTTTCACACATTTTTCTAAAGTTATATGAAATTGTGAGTGTGTTAACACACTCACTGCATATATGTTTAGGGTACTCATCATCTGGTGAAAGCTGTAAGAGTATTTTTGTTTCATAAACATGTACATGATACGTTATATAGAATATAAACACTTACTTGAATAGAACTGCACTCCATTAGCATTTCTGATAAAGTGCAATCTTGACTTTGGTTTTGAATAACATTATCCAATGTCATTGTGATTGCTGAATTTGTGTTTAAACAAGTTCTACATTTATTACACATTTGATTTTGTTCTTTCATTTTGTATTTATTTATCATTAAAGTATGACACAAACAGGACATATAAATGTAAACACTTTTTTGTTAAGGTTGTATTACACGAGTTATTTTTATTAGGTTCATGTAAAGCAGCCTTTTTAATCAATAATTGTTACTTTATTATTTCCATTATTATTTATATCTACTTATATCGTTATATATTTTTTGTAGCTACTGAAATACAAAATATACAGATTGGTGAAGGAGATGTTCAACACGATATAGCTATTCCAATATACATGATATTTCCTAGATTATTTACATGCCCTACGTTAATAACAACTAACTTTAAAGTCGGTAGGTATTTCTTCTTACAAACATTATCATTAATTTTTAATGAAATATCTTATTTTCAGAATTTGAAGTTAATATTGTCATAATTTTCCAAAATGAACATTTGGTTACTGAAAATTTCCCTGTGATATTAACTAGGTACTAGATTTAGTTTTAGTATATTTTTGATATTTTATACATTAAATAATTTAATAAATGATATAGTATAATGTGTATGTGCTTTTTAAATATTTATCCTTATTCAAATTAGCGCTAAAATCGAAAGAAGATGAAAAAGAAAAGGTATAATTCTGTAGGGATGAACAAAATTTCTGATATCGATTTAAAATTGCAGTTTTAATATTTTAATTTTGTAATTCTTTGGTTTTGTATGCGTTTTAGGTAGAATAAGTCACAGTTTAAATATATTAGTTGAAAATATATAAATATAAAAATAATCTTAAATTGATTTAAAAAAATCGATGTTTTAAAATAACGCATTATTATCATCCCTACTTGCATATAGTTTCACAGTAAACTTCATCGACGAATATTTTTACGGATTTACGATTTACATCATTTACATACTATAAAATATGGCCGTAACCTTGTCAAAAATGTTTTGAATTAAGGTGTAAGAACGTGTAAAATATAATTAAATAAAATGTCTGACGTGGAATCAGATGTATCATCCAAAAATGGAAGCTACAAAGGTTCAGAGGGCGATTGGGTATGCCCAGATTCACAGTAAGTATTTGACAGTGATAAATATCATTTGCATGCTTTGAAAATAATAACAAATCAAATACAGGTGCGGAAACGTAAATTTCGCACGCCGGAAACAATGTAACCGATGTAACAAAGATCGTATTATCGAGTCGACCAAGAAGAAGAAACTTGGTCAAGAGATCGGCAAGGCAGCTGCTGAAAAAAGCAAAGGTTTATTCAGCGCTGACGATTGGCAATGTAACAAGTAATGTTTTTAATTTAAAGTAATGTTTATTTGTTTAACATCCACGATCGTTTAAATATTATTGTTGTAATTTGTGCCAATTGCCGGAGCAGGTGTGGTAATGTGAACTGGGCGCGCAGGCAGCAATGCAATATGTGCAACGCGCCAAAGTTCGGAGAGGTCGAAGAGCGCACGGGGCTCGGAGGCGGTTACAACGATCGTGGTGTCGTCGAGTACAAGCAGCGGGACGATTCGGATGATGAATACGATGAGGTATAGTAGACTGTCGCAGAGGTTAACTAAAGTTATTTAAAAACATAAAATGATTCAGTTTGGTAGACGAAAAAAACGTAAAAACAAAGATGATGATCATGCAAGCGATAGTAGCAGTTCTCACAGAAAAGAACGTAACAGTGACGCGTCCGAACATGGAGAAGACGACGAAGAGGAGGATGATGATGACTGCGATGTTTCAAAGTATGACTTGAGTGACTGGGGTGATGTAGAAACAAAACCTAAAGAAAAATCCAGAAGCAGATCAAGGTCTCCTTTAAATTCTCAAAGGTAATCTCTCATTTTCTCTATTATACTTGTTTTTCAATTATTGGTAATATTATGTAAGGCACATCGACTTTTACTTGATGGATTTTATTCAAATAAACTTAAAAAGATTTGCTAAAACACACAGTTACCAAAATTTGGGGAGCGTTTCATGAAAGTCACTGCTAATTAGAAAACAATTGAATTTTAAAGTGATTGACAGTTCAAAATAGATTCCATGTTTTTTAACTTGGTATGTAATTAATAGATATGACATAATACATTGGATATATGTTATTACTTGGGTTTATTTAGAAAGAAGGGAACAATCTCTGCCACAATCAAACTGGCGGCGAAGCTGTTTTTTTTTTTCATTCGTGTTGATAAATACACTTTTGGCATACCAAATTCAATCAAATCTAGTTAGATCTGCTCTCAGAAATATTCCAATGCTAATTAATGAATATCTATGAAATTTGTGACGAGGAACACCTGGAACTTGCACTGGACCTATCAATCATAAATATCATAGCTTATTTAACTCACCTCTGTACTATCTTATTTAAATATATCTACATTAATTATTATAAAGGAGCTAACAAAATCTGTTACAGGCACTTGCAACAGGGTATTAATTCTGTGTTATTATCTATTGATTTGTTTTAGAATTTAGATAAGTGATACTTCAACTTATTATAAAATAGTGACTCTAATCTTGCGAGATAATTTTTGTAGTAATGTTTTATTACTTCATGATACCTCAAGAGATCTGTCATATAGGTTTGATTGATACTTCATTTGAAAATGCTTGTTACTTAACTAACCTAACAAATTTTGTTAGCTCCTTTATAATACTGGACATTATAGTAATTAAAAATTTATGTGTATAGTTAGAAAGTGAAATTACACTGTTTGCAAGAGTTTAATTACTTTGGCTGGATATAGTATTAGATCTAGCCAACATACATCAGAACTGTATTTATGAATAGGCAATTAGATGCTAGTTGAAGTCCTCATAGCATAGGCATTGACTAAAAAAAATTAAGACATGTGCAAGTTATAATTGCACAATTAGTGTTCCGCGCCATCAGCAACAAAAGTTGTTCCTTATATCGTGGGTTAATATTTTTTGTTGAAAAACTAGAATTTTTTAATCCTGAAAATTTTGGTTCAATCTACACCTAAGTTTCTATGTTCATGATTAAAAAAAAAAATTCTGAGTTATCCTTTTGGAGATAAGGGTGGGAGACAGCAATTTGTATGTATGTATGTATGTATTCCTGAAAAATTAATCCCCAGAATCAAAATTCAACTTTTTATGCTTCATGTTTATAATTGGGCTAAATTTCAAATTTTGATGTTGAATAGTTTTAGTAAAAATCACGTTTAACAGATGGAGTGATTCCATAAGTGTTTTGTTTGGCACAAAACACTAAAAAATACTTTTCTCTATTCGCCTGTTGTAAATTTATATATTATTATTTTTGCCCTTCTTCGGGCCTCTAAATGTCTAAGCACGGCTCTGATTCTGATCTAATAAGATCTGTTAATTTTTTTCCGCGTATATTTTTCATTTTCTTAAGAAGAAGAATTAAAATTGTGTTTTATTTTTTCAAGGAGATGAACACTATTTCTTCCGAAAGCTACCTAAGCTAAACACAGCGATTAATTAATTCACATTATCAAATCATTGAAGACAGTTTTGATTATCGGCGTTTTATACTATTTGTTAGAATATTTGATAAGTTGGAAATGTATTTGTCTGTAGAATAACTATTAGAATGAGATGGTTAGTGCTTTATACAAAACATGTTTGGTTATGTTTCCGTTTAAAATAAAATACCGTGAAAGCTTTTACAGATAAGTTAATTGTTTTGTGAATTGAATTTTACTGTATTTTATTTTAGTATTAATCGCTACATGGATATTTTTCATTGCTTTGATATATTTGAACACAATTTTGGATTGTTATTATTTTTGTAATTTGATTTATAAGTTTATTTTTGTTATATTTTTCGTCAATGTACAGTTTTTTTTAAATAATATGTTACCGTTTTTTTTTTTAATCGGGTTTTGTAAGAATAAAAATTTGTACGTATATGTCTACCATTTCGGTATTAAAAATAGATTTAAGTTGATGTAGGTTAAAAAAATTTAACCATTTTCACTTAGAATTCTTTGAGAGCATTTCAGTAAAAAAATATGCTATGGTGAAATAGTGGAAAAGACACTTCTATTGTTGAAAATATCAATTATGGTATTTAATATTTTATATCTGTCGAAATAACTTACATATAATTATTTTGAATGTTATGTATATCAATGTTTTTCTTACAATTATAATATTGAATAAAAATAGATATAAAAATTAGTATATTTTTAATTTCTCCTCTTTTAATTTCAATATCTGCTATAAATGATATCAGACTGACAGTTTTTATCAATGATATGTTTTATCAAAATGACCATGACATGGGTGGTAAGTAGAAATCAGTGATTTAAAAGCAGTGGTGACAAATGTACATTATAAAATGCAGAGCATATTATTATGTACATACTTATACTCTAAAATCCCGAAAAAATTCATGACAATTCGATTTAACTTTTGCTTTAGAACAAATTATATATAATATCCGACATAAAAATCAAGGTTCGAAATTAATATTAAGATTAATTTGCAATACACATTTAATTTGTTTATTTCGATACATGTATGTATATAATAAATACATATATTCTTATAATTCATATAAAAAATAGCTTCCTCTATTCGTCCTATTCTTTCGGATATGGTAATAAACAATTGCAAACCTAACGATCTAGTTTGTAAAAATACCGGTAATATAGAAATCTATAAATGACAATATTTTGTTATATCTAGTCAACAAAAGATGGCGCTGTATACAGAACAATTTTCTTCTAATCAGATAAATGTCGGTAATATAAAATTCTATAACTAATATTCACTTGCTTCTCTTTTTCTTATAACAAAATGATGTAAGATGGCGCTAAATATTTTAAATCATTGAATTCAATATATTGCAAATATTTGCAAATTAATTAGATTTTAATCATTATTTATTAAGTATTGTAAAAATTTACAAAATACATAAAATGTAAAATTGTATTTAAAATAGACACATATGATATATTTGCAACTGTTCCTCACCCCTTCCTACATCGTCATAAATGTCACAACTATGTTTCAGAGAGAGCCCACAGAGCCTATCTGGAATTTAACGTACTGTGAATAATATATAAAGAACCCTCGACATATCAAGTTGAAATTTTACGCCGTGGCAGAACCCCATAGCCTCTGTAAGAGAAAGAGAGTGTTATGTGCTCATATATCAATCTCTCGCTTGCACACGTAAAGGTTACGAGCACGCGAGTTATGTCATTTTTTTCACATAAAATCACAAATATGAAATATGGGAACATATAATGCCGTAATAGGAAGTTGAAAGGAATTTTTAAAAGTAATAGTTATTATATAATCCCCTTTGCAATGTTTTTTATACTTTCTGAATTTTATTTTTATGGATAGTTCGATATAATGTAAAGTATTATAAATATATAATAGGTATAAGGTAGGTAATAGTAAGTATGTATTTCTTTTTTTATCTCTGATTTCTGGATGTAGGTGTAGTAGTTTTTATTATTATATATAATTTATGTAGGTATATAGTATTGTAAGATATCTATGACAGGGCCGGCATTAGAGAGTCTGGTACCCTTGGCGAGATCCCTCCCATACGTTCATTAAAAATACATTTATTTATTTGAATAATTTATTCAATAATAAAAAAAAAACTTATTTCCTCAGCTCAGCCCTCCCTTTCGCCTCGGGACTTCAGGCAGTTGCCTAAATTGTTTATTGTATAATAAAGTACCACTGGTTATGAACATTTTCTTCCTTTGTGATTGCGACATTTTCAAAATACGCGCCGAATATAATTCCTTTTAAATTTACTGCTTGGAATAAATTAATATTTATATAGTATTTTTTTGATAACAAACGATGTACTTATTGATTATTTCGAAGGTGATGACAGCGGAGAAAGACGATGATTTATGCTATGTATAATACAATATTTGTCATATAAGGTATTGGCACCAGTCTTGGATATGACTCCAGTAATGGTTATTTTTTAATTAACTATACTTAATTAGAAATATTTGTTGATATTTGATAACTACCATTCTGAATATTAATTTATATACCTACATTTAACTGTCTTACAGCGTGATTTGATGACAATCGGCCAATAGGTGTCAAAATGATGGACAATTAAACTAATTATTAGTATAATTTATTTATTAATTATATTATAATAGCAACTGATTTACATTGTTTGAAATTTGACGATTTTTTCTTTTATATCGTTTGTGTCGTAGTACTTATCATTAGCAAGTGTCCATCACTGCACGCTCATTACTGGTCTTACTTTATCCATTACTGGAGAAAAAACATAAACAAAAAGGGCTATAATTTGCGAACTATGGTATTTAAATTGATATTACTTGTTTTATTAGTAACATGAGTTCATGAGAATTACAAAAAAGCCCATCAATCACAAAAACAATAAACCTTGCTTTATAGCGGCCATAACTGGTGCCAGTACCTTATAAATATATAGTTTTTGATGAAGTTTAAAGAACAGGGCTCTTTAGAACAAGGTTAAATTAATAATGACACGAGAAATGTTTTTATGGACACCCCTATTTAAATTCGTTTGTCGTTTAATATCATTTAAAAGCGTTAGTTTTATTTCGTTTGCTTAATATATATGCCCTTTACTTGTAACTTAAGGCCCTATAATACCCAAATCCGTCCCTGTGTGATCTAATTTTATTAAAACGAGGTTAAATATCTGGCCTGTACATTTCTTTTGAAATATTGTTTATATTAAACGGTATTTCTACCCTAGGTGTTTAAATACGTGTATTTCTTTTAAACCGTTCAAAAACTCCATTAGGTTCACGTCAGAGGCAGCATAGTACAAGATTATTAATGATGAAGAGCAAAAATAGGTGTTTGAGAACCGCGGGGTCATTTGTAAACACGCTGACCAGAAACCATTAGCTCCCTTTTACACCGGATTAACAATGTACAGACCCAAAAGAAAAGAAAGTCGATTAATTTCAACAACGTGGATTTATTATTTATCCTCATTTTTCACACAAAATTCGATACTATGTAAATAAAGTCGATCAGAACTACAAAATATATTTATTTAAGGGAACGTCCATGAACACTTTTAGGAGGATGGGGAGCTCTATTGTTTACATAAAATACATTTTTACTTCCATGTTCCGAAGGAAATAGAAGTATTGTAATAGCGTCGAAAAATCGTGTCCGAGATTGTACTACCTTCAAAATGTAAAGAAAAGTTAATTTCCGTATGGCAGCTGTGTGTGTGTGTATGTGTGTCTGTATGTAGAATTTTCTTTGTTCATGGTAACTACTGTAAAAATACACCTATTTGAATTATTTTTGAGAAAAATGTTTGTCTCAGTGAGTACTCTAGATCTATCGATTTTGGTGCAAATCAGATTTAGTTAGTTTTAGAAATAATCGAAATTTTGTAATTATCATCTAAAAGTGAACGTTGCGAGTAATATCTCAGTTATTTTGATGAGACTTGGTACATTTGCAGTTCAATTGAACCTAAAGGATATTTATTTTTTGTGCGTGCCTAAATAGCCATTGAAAGGGTGAAAACTACACTCAAAATTTGAATTTTAAAATGCAACTAAATTCAAATTTTGTTAAATTAGTTATTCTACGAATGTGTATTATGTTTTTGACATTAGGACATTAGAAAATGAATATTTATAATACAAAGGTGAGTTTTATTTCTGACAAATCCCATTGAAATTTTTCATATATTAAAAATTATTTAAGAAGATATCAAAGAACATGGATGTCATGTATGCGGTTCTTCATAATTGTACTTATCATTTTCAACTCGAAAGTGCATAGATTATCTCTCGCTTTAATTTCTTAAGTATACGCCAATGACAAAGTACATTCGGAAGAAAAAAACTGCTCTCTTTTATACAAAACAAAAACACAAAAAGTAATTTACTATGCCAACGACTTCTTAATTGAATTTTGTAAATTTATATGAAATATGTTCGTCTTGGAATCGCTTCACTAACTTTTATTGCACACAGGGCGGTTGGAAATCAACCCTCAATAAGATTTAGGGTGTTTTCAAACAATGTCTCTAACAAAATAAACAATATTCTTTAATACGCTCGTTTATTTATTTATTTTTTTCTTGACGAATTATTTGTCGGCAGAATCTCTTCTAGTCTGACAGCTCAGTTGTGTGTGTATAGATTTTTGTTGTTTGTTTCGTGTTTTTTGTGTATTATTTATTTATTTATTGGATGTTGCTGATGGACCGATCATCGTAGATCTTGACAAATGGGTGAAAAAGCTATGTTTATAATGGTATAAAAATATGATCACTCAAAATGTTATCAATACTAATATAAAAACCAGTTATTTTGGGTTTTGAGTCTATTATTATAACCCAGTTTTTTTACATGAAAACTACTAAACCGATATAAATGTGACTTTCACTAGAATTAGTTTAGGTTATATTAATTTACGGCAGGAAAATTTATAATTGATGTTTTTTTTTATAAAATTGTATAAAAATGAAAATAATTATCAACAATGGTAGTTATTTTTGAAATAAGCCGTGAGAAAATTAAAAATTTACAGAAACCACAAAGAATCATCAAACAAAAAAAAAACACGTCACTACCTCTGATTTAGAGACACACAAATACATTTTGTGAAAGTTTTCTGCATTAAAAGTTCTGGATGGATTTCTAGCATTTCCAGTTTGAGAAACAGTGATTTGTGAACATAAATAATACACGAAACATTAGTGGATGTACCGGAGTAAGATAATGCGCTCCGGAACCGGAAATACAATCAGTACGGCGGCGGCAGACACAATGAAAAATCACAACACGAAATGTAAACGCAAAACATTAATAACAATAATAATAATAATGTTTTACTTAACAGAATTCGTTTTAAGTATGAGATTTTCATAAATGACTAATATTCGCAATATCGAAGATACGAGAAGCTTTGTGATCGTTTTAAAATGAGACAAATTGTTCTCCGATTTCAAAATTTTAAATTGATATTTCCATATTTGAGGTCAAGACAAACACATAACTCATGAACCACCGAACCGATATTAATGAAACTTGGTTGGATGGTTGGGTCTGGCTTGAGGACAGTTCCATTTCAAAATCATCAAAATCGTGTGTAAGGAGGAGGGGTGACATCTCAAAATATTTATTTTTTCAAGATATCTCAAGAACGACACATGTTACGTAAAAATTTTATTTAGCACGAGGAAGCACTGTGCATTTTTGAAATTTTTATATTAGTTTTGAAACGGGTAAATTTGAAAAAAAGTATTTCAGATAAAAGTTATAGATAATTTTATAGGTACCTACTTGTTTACACATTTAATATTTTTTTGCGTGTGATTTTTTAATTTTTTTTAATGAAAATTCAATATTATAATGGTTATACGAATAGGATTTTTATCAACTGATAAAATTACAATAAATATTAATTATAGAAAATATATTACATTTCATTCCAGTCAAATCTTCCCAAGTGCTTGCTTCCCCTTAAAATAACATACAATTAGATTTACTCAATATTACATGCTAACGTAAAATTCGACACTTTTAATGATCCCCGTCAGGTAATATTCGAGCAAGTAATATAAATCTAGATGCCTTTGACAAATTGTTTGTGTCAATATTAGCCATTGCTATTATTAATGATCACCGAACACAGACGGCTATGCAATATTACAGTAGGCTTTTGTTTCCTTTTTCTAATGCAATAATCGTACCTATATGTCGTTCAAAAATCAAGGTAGGTAAAATATTTATATGAATGACGCTTCAAACTCGTCCTAAAAAACAGGATAGAAAAATTTGGAGAGGCAAAAAGTACTCATTGCCCCCTCTTCCCCACTGAAAATGCAGGGAGAGCAGTTGTCCCCCCCACGGTTCCGACGCCACTGCTTACTTATTTAATATCTAAGAAACCAAGGATGAAATTTTAAATAAAGTATATAGTGTTGGACATTACATTAATAATTGTTTTTATATATATGTAGGTACAGTAGTTAAATTCTACACTCCAGTGGCGTAGATAGGGGGGGGGGGGGGGATCAAGATGATCAATCACCCCCCATGAGCCTACATCATGAGAAAACTCAAAAACATTTTTTAACTGAGAGACAATTTTTAAACTCTCCTAGTATGTATAAAATAGTAAAAGTGGTAAATTATGAGTAAAAAAAGGTTTTCAGTTATTGCTTAATTTTTAATGGATGACCTTTTGTAAGGGTACACTAACTACAGTTTATATAACCATATGATAAAAAAAAATTATAATAATAATATTTTTTTGCATTTTTTGGGAGCTCCCGAACTTTATTTTTTTATTTATCCCCCCCCCCATCGCAAAATGCTATCTACGCCACTGCTACACCCTATATCTATATGTATGTATATTGTATATATTAAATATTGTTACAAACTAGTTATATTAAAAGAACAGTTTTAGTCTGAGAGAAAATAACAAAAACTTAATTTGATGAGGAGGATCATTTTTCAAAATCTTCCGCACAAAAATTTAAATTGGTTATGTGTCAGATGGGCGGGCGGACGCTTTGTGGTCCGTCATTATCTAATGATTGTTCGCGCGGCGGCTGGCTCATTAGCGCAGCATCCCAGAGATGTTTAATTATAACACTAGGCCGTATCCAAAATATTGTAGAATATAGGTACTTGATGGATTGTATTACCAAAAACATGCCTGCTTTGAAGAATAATGCACTTTTTTGAATACTTAGAAAGCAGAAACAAAACTTTTCTTGTGTGTTTTTACTTTCCTATACTCATGTATATGAAATATACGTAAGTATTGTGAAGCCGATTTTTTTCAAAATCCGGATTTTGATGAAATTATTCATTTTGACCTTCCCTGAATCCATTCTGACATCTTTCTGTCTGTCGTAGAAGGGTGAAATTTTATATTTAATATTAATTTTTGTCTGGGAAGAAAACTTCTTATTTTTGAAAATGATCTTTCAACCGGATACGGATGTTTACTGACGTCGATTTTTGAATTTTTTGAATTACTTTGAAACAGTGCGAATTAGAGAAAAATCTTAAAAACTATCAGTTGTTTAAACCTAAAGAATTAACTAATAATAAATGTCTTTTACAATTTTTTGAGACAATCACTGTCTGATTAAGGGGTGCAACTGCACATGACATAAGACGAAAGTAAAATTAAGTATTATCGTCTCATTTGAATTTAAACTAATCTTGTTTCGGCGTGAAATATTATATACATACATTACATAAAAATTTTCATAGAAAAAATATAATTGAAAATCCATTGCATTTTTTCTTTCGTCAAGATTTCTATCTAACAAACTAACCAACATTGAAACGAGTACAAAAAGATTTAGATAAAATCAATCAATACATCCCCCCTCTTTTTTTTACACATACACACAAACACAATTTATATCACGATATAAAAATCACAACTTTAAAAAGTTTCAATTTGCTACAACAGTGACATCTGTTGACGTTTGTGCGCAAATTGACAACTGTCAACTTAAGGCCCGGTACAGACACACTTCATCGTACCGGTGCTAAATTGCAATGAATGTGAAAAGCGTGTTTTTCAAAACCTAGGATCTCCCTCGAGATGTTTCAGGACCGGTCTCAGGGGTGCTTTTCCACGCACCTTTTAAATGTCTTCATGTTATATGTTTTTTTTCTGGTAAAAGTATCCTATTATAATTTATTTATTGACATTTTGTCTTGATTCTATTGATTCGGTTTCGCTTAGTGTGAAGGAGGCCTTATATATACAGGGTGGCGCAACGAAAACGAAACGGTCACGTTTTTGGTCTGTTAAAATAAGATTTTGAAAAAACGCTCGAACACGTCGATTTTGCTTTCAAAGGGGACATCTTTTGCAATAAAATTTTTGCAAGAATCTTTTCAACCCTTTGCGTTATGAGCACCATCCTTAAAATTTTAAATAGCATGATAGGGCAAGTGATACCTCATTTGAAAGGTTTTTTCATTCTAAACAAGGTGCTTTTTGTTTTTTTCAAATCTGTTGAATTTTAGTCAATTTATTTACATTTGTAGTTCAATGAATGCATTTATTTTCTGATCAACAAAACAACAATTTACAATTAAAATTCAAAACAAAGTAGGCTTATTATCGAGGAATGTTGCCAACTTACTATCCAAACGTTTCAACAAGTGAGAAATAATTTTGAGCAAAACTTGTATTTTTGTATGAAAGCTAGCGGAGCTCAATTTGAACATTTATTGAATTAATTAAAGTTTTGGATGTTAGTAAATTTTTGTGTATTATCTGATAAGAAAATAAGCTTACTTTGTTTTGAATTTTAGTTCTGAATGTTTGTTTTGTTGATCAGAAAATAAATGCATCATGGAATTAAAAATGTAAATAAATTGACTAAAATTACACAGATTTGAAAAAAACAAAAATCACCTTGTTCAGAATGAGAAAACCTTTCAAATGAGGTATCACTTGCCCTATCATGTTATTTAAAATTTTAAGGGTTGTGCTCATAGCGTAGAGGGTTGAAAAGATTCTTGCAAAAATTTTATTGCAAAAGATGTCCCCCTTGAAAGCAAAATCGACGTGTTCGAGCGTTTTTAGAAAATCTTATTTTAACTGACCAAAAACGTGACCGTTTCGTTTTCGTTGCGCCACCCTGTATATAAATGGTAGTCGTATGATTATAGCGCAAGTCATTATATTAATTGGTTAATGGACTCATTGTCAGCCGTTTAATGTGCTTCCAAAGTAGTCCAGTTCTTAAAGATATAAAACATTGGAATAAGGTACCCACATAAGCACTAGGTTTGAAAAAAAAATCAGTACCTACACAACATTATATTTTGGTACAATCAAAGGAATAATGTTTTTAGTAACGTTAAAAATATGAGTTAGTCGTATTGGTTTCTGAACGATTGAATTGTCGATAGATGTAGGAAAAACGAGTGTATTGTAATTGTGATTTCTTTTTCGCGCGTTAAGGATTACCATGAATGAATATTTCTCTGTTACAATAAGGGAGGGAGGCTAAGGTACATCATGTCACCGAATGACAGTTTGACGTTTTTCATTTTTTTGTCGCGTGTCTCAGGACCCTTGTTATGTTTAGAAAGTTAGATTTAGACTAGACGTACTAGGGCTGCATGCTGACACGAGATTGGCTTAAAAATTCGGACGAGATCGAGACGAAATTTACTTTATTTATTTTTTTATAACTATAAGATAAGAATTGTCAGTTGGTCAATAATTAGTAATAAATCGGTCAAAATAAACACGAGTGTATGGCAGTGTATGCCATAAGGGTTCCGATGTACGTACTACGTGGATTGTTTGGAGCCAGTTACAGGTGCATTTTTGAATTAGAAAAAAAAGTAATATTCTACTAACTGAGATCTACATTTCGACACCCCACATGCCTAGATATGAAAAAAATTTCTATGACACCCCTCCCTATTATTTCAAAATTTAAAATAATATTGTTGACTTTAGTATTTACCAAAAATTTTTTAGATTTTTTGAACCATGTGTTACCGAGTTAGAGGAGGTGAACAGATCAGTAAAATATATTAATTAAAATGTTCAATTAGATAAACATTTCGTTATACTTTTAAATACATTTAAAAAAAAAGTTCAGAAGAGTTTATGTCACGTCTATATTTGCCTTAACAAATCCAAACGTTTTGTTAAAAATTTACAGATGGACAGCGCTGATATCGCGAGAAAGAAAATGGTATTTCATTGTTGTTGATTCTGTATGCGTAAATTGAAACGATACTACACACACATACATATAAATATATTATACACATATCATTTACTTCGCTTCAATACAATTGCAATATTTTTATCTGCATACAAAAATACATTTAAGTTCGATTTATTTTCACAGAATGCATTTGAAATCTGTTAATTAGTTTTAGTTAAACGCTTAACACAAAACAAAATTAATCACAATTAGTTAATCAGTTGTTTTAAAATCATTACTACGTCAATTCTTATAAAAAACAATCACGGTTATATATAAGGTAAAAAATAATCATATTTAGTGAATTCTTCATTTACAAATCGAGATTAAGTTTAGAATTAACATTAATCATGGTTTGAAAACAACTGATTAACTAATTGTGGTTAATTTTACTTTATGCAACCCGATGTTAATAATTTGAACATTTGGCTTATCATGTGTTGTTTACGAATGCTTTTGAAGGTGTCTTCTTTTGACAGACACTTTTGTCCGTCGTAACTAGTGTCCAACCAAACATTCGGCTTCGGCCAAAATAAGGCTGAAGGTTTTGTCGAAGTCGAAGGTTGAGCTATTTACATTGGCGTAGCCAGGATTTTGTTCAGGGTGGGGGGAAATTTTTTTTTTTAGCCTAGGACCCTAAAAAGTTTTATAAAATTTTGTTTTTAATATAAAATTTTTTCAATGGACTTCAAATTTCGTCTAAATCTAGTTTCGAAGCATGGACTAACTATAACAATAAGACGACTTGTCTCGGCGAGTAGCTCTATTTATAAAAAACATATTTTCTGGAATGCTACATGCATTTAATTATATTGGCTTCTGAACGGATCATATTTATTTTAAATATCAAAAAGATAAAAGTAAATGTTGAATGATAATAATAAATTGCATTTATTGTAAGATAAGATAAACAATAAAATGAAAGCATCTCCGAAATGGGTCGATGACCTACGGACGGCCCCGATGGGGGCCATCAATTGCAATCAGCCGTGATTGAGATTTCTAAAGTTTTTATGTAAACATTAATCACGTATCCACATGTCAAAATGAGCGGGGCCTAGGCTATATACCGGCGTACAGTGTAAGGAGTGTACCCGCGTTCGGATACTAAAATAACTGAATCTAAAAAAACAAAAAAGTTGCTTCAGATTGCGAAAATAAGGAAAAGTAAAGGGAATCAAAAATGAATGGCATTATATGTATGTACTTAATTACTGAACCGATTTCGATGCGGTTTTCACTAATAATTAGCATGTTTGGAGCTATTAATATTTTATGAAAATCTAAGATTTAACATCAAAAGACTAAAAAAAATCTTCATCAAGTTGTGTTTTGTTTCCATGATGTCACAGCATACAAATGTCATTTGTATAAAAACATGGTAGCCATGGATTAAAGAATTCTATAATTTACGGTTTCAATATTTTATTAATTTAATTAAGTCACTATGATCACGTCTTATTCAAATATTTTGTCGAACACCGGATGATTTTTGACACACTTTAACAATTAAATATTTTGAAATATATTGATTGAAAATTGAAATATAAAGAAACATTTCATTTTCGAAATACTTAAGATTTATACTTAATACTTCAGTATTGCTTGACAATACATAATAATGATATTATCCACATTACCTATTACAATATTACAAATTAGGTTAATTTACATATCACAAAATTGTAACAAAAATAAAAAACGAACTGTGCTTTTTTTCATATTTAGAATACATACCAACATAAAAAAAATATAAAAATGGCAATTGGTAAATAAAAGATTAAGTGCATAATTAATACATATTAAACAATTGACAAAAAAATCAATTTGATTTCTGAAGAGTTTATATAAATTAATTAGCGATCGTGTTGATGTAAATAAATATTTGTTAAACTTTTATGTAAAATAATACATAAAAACATGTATTTTAAAGAGCTTATTGCACTTTATGGCATGTTTTCATTGACGAATAAAAAGTAAAGTGTATAAAGCTTTTTGTAATAATCTGCCTAGACGCTGTTCATTGAATATTATATTCTATGGCTTGGAAAAATTGAGCGGTATGTAACGAATTCTCACAGAAAGAAGTAGCCGCAGTTGTATTTATTTAAAAAAATATATTTAAACCATTAGATGGACATGGACTTCAATAAATCGAATACATGTATTTTCTATTACATTTTGTTTTGTTTTTATTCTTTTATTTATACTTATTTCATTTACATAGTTTATAGTATATTTGATTTAGTTTAGTAAAAACAAGGGCTACACATGAGACGAGAGTTAGCCCCTGGAATGAGTGTATGTACGTACATATATTATAATAATAATATACATAAAAACAAACTTGTTTGTTTAAACGTCAAAAATTTAGGCTATTAATAAAGATATAAATTTGAGAACGATGTCGTTATCTCAATAAAAATAAATTTTTGACGTTTAAACAAACAAGTTTGTTTTTATTTATATTTAACGTCACTACTATTATATTATAATAATATACATATATGTTATATTATAATTAATATTTTTAAATATTTTTTTAAATATTTCATTCAATGATGAAGGGAGCGAGGAGTGCCAAAAGAGATTACGATGGTACTGGTGGTACCACACAAATAATTACCTAAGGTGCTGGCACCAGTCTTGGCCGCTTTAAGAGCAAGGTATACTGTTTCTAGGTTTGATGGGCTTTTTTGTAATTCCCATGAACTCATATCACTAATAAAACAAATATCTCTTTATTAAATCAATTTAATTACCAAAGTCCGCAAATATAGTTTATTTTTTAAATTAATGCATTTTATTTTGTTTATGATTTTTCTCCTAGTAAAATCAATAATAGACACTTGCTAATGATACGACATAAAAGTTATAAAATAAAGAATCGTAAAATTTGAAAAACAATTTAAAGCAGATGCAGATTAGTTTAAATTTCCATCATTTTGACACCCATTAGCCGATTGTCATCAAATTAAGTTGTTAAGTGTCTATAGATTATGATTCAGTAATAGCAGTAATTAAATATCAACAAATATTTTTAATTTAGTACATTTAATTAAACAAGTGTCCAAGACTGGCACCAGTACCTTCTTTAAAGTTATCAATTATTTAACTTTATTTTTAGTTAATTTTTTTAACACCGGCTATTAGTTTGAAATATTTATTAGATAAATTACACCATAGTTGTATGTGTTAGGTAATGTTATTTTTCATAGAGCGTTCTCCACTTCTCCCTACGAGTGTCCCCCGGAACATTACAGGCCGGAACCGGAAATGTCGGCGAGGCGTTGAACATGAACAAGCTAGACGTCGCGCTTTTCTTAACTAATCCGATTTATGTCACTACATAGAGCACAGATGTGAGAAGAATTGAATAGAAATATTACACAGAAACTCAAGTTAAAAATATGGTTATGAATTTTTTTAAAAAAGATCCGTTCAGAAGCCAAAGTGTGTTTAATTCTCGTCTTAAATTTTTTTTTGCGTATGTACATTGATAAATTAGCATTATATATTAAATTTCGTTAGTAGCTCACTTAAAAGTTTACATTTTCTGAAAGAGAACATTACAGTCTCCATATTTACTTAGTTTAATATCGATTGGTTTTAATTTTCTATTATAAAAATATAAACAAAGTTCAATTTGTCGTGAAATTGAAATTTTTAAGTGACGGCAACACGCTACAGGTCGCAAAACGTAATAAATTAACAACAGACATTCTTTTGAATTAACTTCATCTTTTAACTGAATAGAATCCTATTAAAACTCAGCCAAAAATTTTCAGTTTACTTGAACGAAAAACGATATTTCTGAAAAAAATGAATCGTGAAATATTTAGTTAGTTAGTTAACAAAATATCCGCCGAGAAGCGCCACAGTAGCTGCAACTGACATATTATAATAATCTGTTGTATTTTTTAATTATTTTATTCAAAGGTATGATTTTTTTACAAATTACAATGAATCTTAAGTTCTGTTTCATTACGTTGCACATTTAATCAAATATTAAGTCCGTGAAATTACTTCGAAAAAGTTAAGAACCACTGGGTTATATGATCAGATATAATTATGATTTTTCTGTAACCGACCATATCTCTAACAATAAGATTATTTATTTTTATAAAAATATTTTTTTGCTGTCCTGCTACTTTTATGACACATATATTTTCCATATCGGCTGCTTTATTTCAGATTTCAGCCCCACAACAGTGATTAATAACTCAAAAGATTGATGTTTATATCCACACAGGTGTACCAACCTTGTGGCGCGGACGTCACACAGAGAAAACCTATTGACCGCATCTCGACTGAGAATAAATATGTAATAGTTAACTTATCATATGTAAAGTATACTTATTGTATACCCTGCTAGTTTTGGCTACAAAGTAATATATATGTACTAGGAAATCTGTCATATAATATATTAAATAGAATAAAATACTCGTAGTATAGTGGTGATAAAAAAAAAACTCGTTCAATATTTACGAAACCATAGACTAGCTACAAAGTATTTGGGATATTACGAAACATTGTTTGGAATTTTAAAAAGTATTTGGGTTGTCTTAAAAATATCTATATCAATTCATTTTACTAATTTAATAAACTATATTACAAAGATGTATTTATAAGTGTAAGTTATTTTTAAAGGGGAATATGTATAAAGCAGAAAAATTAGGTGAATTTTGAGAATTATTATCGCAAAAACTAATTGTTCGATTTCATACAGGTTTATTTTATTTGTGTATATATATATATATATATATATATATTGAGGTATGTTTATAATTTTTTTATGAATATAGGTATATCAACAGGGAACGCTGCAGTCGGCTGATCTGGAACACTTTCAAAGAGATTCTTAAAAGTTAATGTATGCCCTTCGCTACGTAGGATTTTTTGAAAAAAAATTATGCTTGATTTAGAATTAATTAATAAAATGGACGTATTTATATAATATTTCTTTTAATTGAAATTAAAAGAATATATTAATGATAAGTTTCGAATAAATGTAGAGTCGCATGCAGAAGTGGTCGACCAGATTTCATTCAAATTCGCTTAGTATATATATATAGGCTCCTTCCATTTAATTATTATAATATTTAATATTTAAATCATTTCTCCATGTACCAAACAAATACAGATATTTTGAAACTCATTTGCTATAGATAAAGAAGTATTCTTCGTTTATAGTACTCATATATATTTGTGCGATTGTGGCAATAAATATTTAATATTCCGTACTTTCGTATGTAACTATAGTATGTAACTAGAAAAAGAATCTGTTGTAAGCGATTCTGACATTTACGGTGGCAGACGACTTCTGAAGCCCATAGTACGTGTTTTCGTTCTAGTCAAATCCTCTCTCTTACTCTTTTTCATATATTTATTGACACATACACATTGCACATACACACACACATATTATTTATACATATTTGACATTTTCCCGATGATGAACGTTAGCTGGATGTGGTATATCACATCTCCGTGGCTAACTCCGACACAAATCACAGATAACCTGTGTGTTGACGCTCCACTGTCAGTGTCGGGTTACTCGCAGACACACAAAAATATACATAAATTATTCAACGCACCCAGTGGCGTACGTACCATCACAGTAAAATAACTTATTCGATCAATATTCAATATTAACAGGTATAAAAAGTTCGAAATTTTCTATTTGGCATCTGAGCCTATTTTTGTGATTTCTTTATGGCAGTCAACCTGTTAATTCAGTATTAAATTCGTACAAATAAACTGTTCAATTGTAAATTACCTTAATACAGGTGTGTTCTAAATAAATTATCATGTAGTCTAAACTAATTAGAGTTTTCGAGTAAAGTCGATATTTTTATTATGAAATATCACATGTAAATTTTCCTAAATACAGGTCTGTTCTAATTTAACTGTCTTATAGCCTAAACTCCAAACTGATTTAGGGTCTTAGTCCTTGTAGCAGTGAAAGTTACATCAAAATCGGTTAAGTAGTTTTCACAAGTCGGAAAAATAAACGTACAGAAATGAATATGTAGAATCAAAAATTCGAAAATATTTTAACTGTACAAATAGTATGGATTATAATACAACAGCTATACATTTCATGTAGGTATAAAAAATGTAAGACATGTTATTGTCATTTTGCTTGTATTATTTAGCATTGAAAAAACATCATAATCAAGCAATTCATGGAATATTAAAAACAAAACACTATTGCTTTAATTATTATTGCTGATTTGAGTAAGTAGTACACCTGCGACTTGTTGAATAAAGACAAAGCGATGTTAGGTAAGGTAAGAGATGATTAGGGCTCTTTGTCTAGAGACAGGTGTTGGCCCCAGGTGTGTGATCTTTATAAGTGGTTCATAATTAGTCAAGAAACAAACCATCCTGGGATCACGAACATTAAACAAGAACTTAAAAATATGAATAAAATTACAACTTCTTACTTTAAAAATATTTTAACTTTTAAAGTATTCTAGATTCTAGATAATAATAAGCTCGGTATTTATTTTGATAGTTTTTAGAAAATTTGTCTGTCTGTCTGCTTGTTCCAACATAACATGATCACTACTAAACTGATTTTGATAGGACTTTCATTATTAGAAAGCTTGGGATCCTCGAATTATGACAGGCTTATATTAAGAAAAATTTCCAAAAAGTTTTCCATTAGAAATAAATAAAAATTACAGAAAAAACAATTACTATTGTAGGTATAATTGGGTTGGCCAAGTACGTATTACGAAAATATCCGTATGGGGAACCGTACATGACTTCCATGTTCTTTCTATCTTTTTAAATAATTTTTAAATATTTTTTTTAAAAATATTTTATTTATATGTATAACTTACTACAGTTATCGTGAACGAAAGAAAATTATACATCCAGACACACAGACACACGCACAGTCGCCATGCGGAAAACAACTTTTAGTTAGTACAATCAAAATCTGTCATTATCTCGGACACCATTTTTCGACGGTATTACAATATTTCCATTTCCTTCGGAACATGGAAGTAAAATTAATACGAGAATAGTATTGTGTAATGTAAGAAATTGATGGTTAAAATTGAATATCTGGTAGAGGATCCCACGCCAGCGGTGTGCTTTACTAATTTGTAAGTTTGCGTGGGCTGTGTGAATTTTTAATACGTCTTAATGACAAAACTTGCGCCCAGCTTTGCACCTGCGGCCTGAGTTACTGCAGTACACACATACAAACACACTCGCTAGAGCGTAATTCAGTTTATTTATTTTTTGTAAACATTTCAGTAAAATGTTGCAAATAAATTTAAAAGTGTTGAAGATAATAAATTTTACATGATGGAAAAAATAAAATTGCTACATATATTTCTATATATTCTCTTTTAAACTGAATTTTAAATAATGCTAAATAATAATAAGATTGAAATAAGTTAATGTAGTAGGCATAATTTACATATTATGATACAATATATTGATATATTTGATACGGCTTCAATGTGCTACAGATGTTAATGATGAAAGATATAATTACAAATATCAAAGATATGAGATTACCTTACCTATGCATTGTAATATTAAATAATTATTGTTAGGTACAATTAGATTTGTTACAAAACCCTATAAGGTACTGGCACCAGTCTTGGATCATACCCCAGTGTTGGATACTTGTTTAATTAAATGTACTAAATTAAAGGCAAAAAGTAGTCATTGCCCCCCACTGAAAATGTTGGGGGGAGCAACTGTCCCCACCCCTCCTTCCCTGAATGTTTAGAGCAGACGATAACACAGGCATTCATCAATATAAAAAAATATGGATGAAGCCGCGGGTAAAAACAATTTCATTTTGTAATTTTTAGTATTTGTTTAGAAAATATTAAACATTGTAATTTGTAACTTATACATTAAGCAGGTAATATAAAATTTTTACCCAAAGATGGGCTCTCGTCAAATGATTATTTGAAGCTATAGTGTGGTTAACTAGAATATTATAAATTTACGAGACACCAAACCTTTTAGGGGTTGTTGGTATTTAAGAAATACCCACCTGTTTTCCCACTAGTAGAAAATACTTTCTTAAAGGTTAAAAAACTAATTTTAAGTTCTACCCTCGCACTAGCGAGTTGTTAATTTTTAAAAAGCGACATTTTCATGCTGACACGCACGAAAAAATATACACTGTACTCAAACAGTGCTTCTCAAAATGTATTTCCGTGTTTATTATAGTTTAATAAATGTGAAAAAAAATTGTTTTTCTTACATTTATAAAACACTGTAAGCCAGCGGTTCCCAATCAACGGTAGATTTTTATTTGGTTCACTGTTTTAAACCTGATCTCAATTGTAGTAATGATGGTCCGCTGGGAATTGAATTGTCTTTATTTTTGTGTTATTGTTAAGACTCCGAAATCGTTTAAAAAACAACTAATTATTACATAAAGCTTTTGATTTTTTTTATTGATTTTAATTGAATCGGTGAGAAGAAGAGTAGAACAAGATAATAAGTTTTAAGTTTCAAAAATCTGTTTTTTTACGTTTTGGAAAGGTATATTATGAATTCTCTATATTATTTATGTAAGTATATAAATATATTTTATTAAAAATCAATTATTTTCAATAATTCAAATACTTATCTATGATAATATAAAAAAAATCTTCTGTCCACTATACATTTCAAAATATTTTATATATACCTTCTTTTCAAAAATTGGCGACTCCTGACGTAAATATATTGTTTTTTAGAAAACTTCTTCATAAGATTTTTTTTATTAGTAATTGTATTAGGAAGGAATCGAGAGAGTAATAAGAGTTTCAAAATAAAAAAATCTTGTGAAAATTGAATACGTGAAAATGACTGTCAACAGTGAAATGTACCTATGTAGCTTCATATAGAAAGCAACGTATCATAAACAATACGCTATTGAAGAAAGAAAATTTACATGTGTATGTTACACAGATGCATATAACGCAGAGGTCACGTGGGGGTCATCGCGTTTGCCATCAACCGCGTACTGTGTATTCACATTCAAACAGGGCCGGTTTTAAAGTCATGGGTTCCTGAAATCAATACTAATAAATATTAAATACATCCATAATTAATATTACGAATGCGGAAGTGTCTCTTGATGAAATTTAAAATATTTTTAATCTGTAAGTCGTTTTTAGGCAATATGCTAATATAACCTATTTTGATAATGGGGGAAAACGTTGTTTAACATTTTCTTTTATACTTTTTAGTGACTGTGTGCAAGGTACATTTTTAATGATAACACTTTAGAAGTTTTAGCAATTATTTATTTATTAATTGTTGTATAAATCTATTGTATATGATGTACTTATAGTGTATTATGTAGCAATCAGCGCGAAGGTACTATAGCGAGATGTTTACCGTGTCAGGAGTTGTAAACCAAGTGTGTTGTTTTGAAAAATGAAAGATCCTGTTTTAGAGCGGTTAGAAAAGGATAGCGATATATATTTAGAGAGGGGGAAAAATTCAGAGCGTTTGGAAAAACCCCGGTCGGCATGTTTAAAACCTTAAGCTTTATTGGACCTTTACCGCCGATCCTGGGATATCCAAATCGAACGTGTTTAAAACGAAATGGACAGGCTTAAGAAATTTAAAAGTTTTATAATATTGTAAACTAAAGAAATTTGTCGCCTAACAGCAATAAAGTTGTTTCTTAAAAATAAATGTGTGTATGAAATATTTACATTAAAATTTTGGAAATCTAATATTTTAGCGTGGGAACGTCGCTACAACGTTTTTCAATGTAACTGTTTTTTTTTTTATAAAACTATTATAATAAAAATAAGTACATTTGTATGTATGTATTTTTCAAAGTTCAAATAAAATAGGATAAATGATTTTTAGACTAATAGATTTTATAAATTATATAAATGTTCATAACAATCAATTCAACGTGGGCGAAGCCGCATGTAGGCCGCTATATAGTACATATATGTATTTATGTTCAAATTGGTTTAAAAACATCCAATATAATTTACGAATTGAATGTGAGAGAAATAATATTATCATTCTTTTCAATGTAGAAATGCTTGATTGGAGAGAATGCGAATTTAATGCGGTTTTAAATAAGTAATTTGTTCAAAACAATGCAAATATAAAAGCAATTAGTTTTTAAAGCTACTTTTAATTTAAAAAAATAATAAAAATAACGTTCCTCGAAATTGAATTAACAACAATAAAAATCAATTATGTAATTCAATGAAAATGCGGAATTCAAAATTGTTTCAATACAACAATAAATTAGTGAGTACATAATGATAATAATTAAGATATGGATAATCAAAAATAGAGTGTATTTTCAAACATGGCAAAATAGTTCACCATTGGTTTTTGATTAATTCTAGATCTTTGATTGGTTTAAAACTTGCACAAACAAATGAATTAATAGTCGATTTATGAAGCATTGTTTCCAAACACCAAATAGAAACAGTGGTATTGGTTGACCTGATTATTTAATTACATACAATCAGTGGCGCCGGAGCTGAGGGGGAGGGCATTTGCCCCCCTCCCAATTTTCAGTGAGGGACAATGAGTATTTTTCCCCCTCAAAATTTGGATCCTGTTTTTTTAAGGTAATTTTTTTACTAAATACTTTAATTTTTGTAAACTGATGTTAAAGCTCATAAACAAATTATAAAATGTAACTACCAGTCTAATCAAAGACAAAGAAAAATAAAAAGTGAGTACAGTGGAACCTCATTATGTTTTAACAAATAATACGATATTAATCAAGCTGAAGAAAATTGAAGTTACTTTTTAATTTTAAGAACTCTAAGTTAAATCAGCTTAATTTTTGAGGTTCGTATTGCCCCTCCAGAAAAAATTGGTTCCGGCGCCATTGCATACAATCGTGTTTTGTCTTGTTTAGTCAAGAGTTACATTTTACACGGACATCTAGATGTGTACTTTAATTCTTTCTTGTATCAGTTCTTTAATTAAAGACGACGTATAATGACTTACTTCTTTACACGTTTAAAAAATGACATTCTTTTAATTTCTGGTACATTCCACCAGAAATTCCATGAATCAACCAATCAAAGCTCGTTTTTCTGTTTTTTGTTCAGACGTGAACGCTCTCGTTGTTTTCTTGTGGTTAAGGTATATATATTTTTAGTTTAAGTGATCTCTAATTTTTTATTTACTTTTAACTTACGATGAGTATGGATTTATTGTTTAATAAAAAAGTCGCTATTTCTCAATAGTATTTAATACATACTGTTGTTTTATTCGATATTTCGCACATTGGGTCTTGAAACGTTATAAATACGCCGCGTTACAACACAGGCATCTCTGAGAGGCGTTGTTTGACGGATTTACGGCACCGCGACGCCCCGGTGACCGCCGACTGATTTATAACTGCAGTCATACACACACACACACTCACAAATACACACAGGTATTTATAAAATAGGTGGTAAGTGATTGTACATACATTGTATCTATCTACAATGAACTTACATATTTATTGAATTTAAGTAAGTAAGTAAGTATATCTAACAAGATTTGATTATCTGTTTCCAATCAACTTCTACTACTAATATTATAGAGAAAGTTTCTCTGTTTGTGTATTTGAGGCGATCTTAAAAACTACTGAACGGATTTGGATGATTCTCTTATCTTTCTTTCATCTGAGGTGCTATAGGAATTTACCGAATTTTCACTATTAGAATTGAATATTCTAATAAATTTAAATAATCATCATGTTAAGTATATAAGGTACTGGCACCAGTTATGGCCGCTATAAGAGCAAGGTTTACTGTTTTTGTGATTGACGGGCTTCTTCGTGTTACTAATAAAATAAGTAACTCTTTATTTAATCAATTTAATTACCAAAGTCCGAAAATATAGTTTGTTTTTTTAAATTATAACCTTTTATTTTGTTTATGTATTTTTTCCAGTAATGGATAAAAAAAACAGTACTGAGCACGCAGTGATGGACACTTGCTAATGATTACAAAATGATAAGTACTACGACACAAAAGAGATAAAAGAAAGAATCATCAAATTTGAAACAATGTAAAGCAGTTGATATGAAAATATAATAATTAATTAATAAATTATACTAATAATTAATCTAAATTTCCAGCATTTTGACACCTATAGGCCGATTGTCATCAAATCACGCTGTAAGACAGTTAAATGTATATATATAGATTAATATTCAAAAATGGTATTAGTAATCAAATATCAACAAATATTTCTAATTCAGTACACTTAATTAAAAAATTGCCATTACTGGGGTCATATCCAAGACTGGTGCCAGTACCTTATAATTTATTAATTTAAGTAAAAAACACTATATTATACATTAAAAATTGAAGATTTTTTGTAGGTATGTACCTTATACATACATTACTAAAAATACACTGTTAATCAAAAGAAGTCAGGAACCATAATTAGTAAAATTTGACAGGTGTTATGTCTCGAAAATCTCCGGCTATTTATATTAAATAAAATACATAAAACATAAACGTTCCCAAGTTACATAAAACTATAAGTTTTCTTGATGCGCGATAATTCACGAAAATTTCAGACCTACTGCAATTAGATACAGGCTACTAATATGAAATATAACATTTTAATGAGACACGTATTAATTTGAAAACATACAGAAATTAATAATAAACATCAGAAATGCACGTTGTACAAAATACTTTGCATGACGTATTTATTAATGCTCGTGCGCCAATTTTTCATTTTAAACGATTTTTTTCTACATATTATGTACATATATCGAAACCAGTGGCGTAGAAAATTTTTGTTTGTTTGTAAAAAAGTGATTATTACTTCTCTCTATTGAATTTTATGTTAAAAATATGTACTTAAGGTTTATTTTAAAACATTTTTATTCGGTTGAATTACGTTTGATCATTCGAAATATTTGCTGTTCCAATTAGTTCGTATAATCGACGCTCTACTGTATATAAAATCTAACATAAGTACTATATAACAAAGTAGGAAATATTTTATATCAAATATGCTACAAAAAATTCTTAAAAAATGAATACGATATAAATATTTTATAACAAACTAGCGCATTGGGCCCGGTGTTACCCGGGTTAATATCCACAAAATCATAGTGACCTAAACCTAACCTATCCATTAGTGAAAACCGGAATAGAATCCGTTTAATAGTTACTAAGAAAATCGTGTAAAATTATATTTTCAAACTCCCAGGAAACACCAGGTCCCTTAGAATGTGTATGAAAATCAAAAAACAAAAATAAATAGGTCAACAAAAAAAAAAAACAATATTTTATCTTTCATGGAAGTGAAATGTTTTTTATAGTTCAATCAATATAGGTATTTCTAAATATTTGATTGTTAACATGGGCGCCAGGAGGGGGTGCAAGGAGGTGCACTTGCATCCCCTGTCGAAAAAGAAAAAATACATGAAAAAATTAATACAATTTTTATTTTAAAATTCACTCTTTGAATAACAGTTTAAGTCATAGGTGTCCAACCTTTTGAACTTTCTGGGCCACAGGTCAGAATATAAAACTGAGGACCTTTTTTTTTAAATTATCCTCACGGACCGCACGTAATTTAATTTGATATATCTAGGTGCACTCCCCTGAAAGAAATTCTGCCGGCGCCCATGATTGTTAACATATGTCAAAAATCATCCAATTGTTCATGATACAACTGTCATTATATCTAAATGACAATTGTATGCTGTGACATCATAGAAACAAAACACGACTTGATAAAGATGTTTTTATTCTTTTGATGTTAAATCTTAGGTTTTCATAAAATATTAATAGCCACGATACTGCTCAGAAAAATGATCTAACTATTGGTGAAAACCGCATTGAAATCGGTTCAGTGATTCCCGAGTCTATATGTCTCATACAAACAACCATTCATTTTTATACATATACAGTGCGTTCACGATGAAAGGAACAAATTCGTTTAAAATTCAGGTAATTATTTTGTGAAAAAACGCTCGGACCCGTCGATTAGTATTTTTAGTTGCGGATTTTTTGACATAAGAAAATTGTATACAGGGTGTCTCAGGAAAAACATATGCAGTCATCATTGATTTTTTTAAATGGAACACCCTATATATTATACCATTTTTGAATTGTGTAATAAATTCTGAACACTTTTTGTACAGCATATCATATCTCTAAAATCAGCGGTTTTCGGAATAATGACGTTTGAAAATTGACATTTTGAAATACACACAAGTCAAATAAAATGTTTAAATTGAACAAAAACACTTTGAACATTTTTTTAAAAGCCAACAAAAATAACCCGGTATTGCAAAAACAGGAAAAAAAAGAAAAAAGTTCAATGTTTTTTTTTGGCATACCAGGATGTTTTTGTTGGCTTTTAAAAAATGTTCAAGGTGTTTTTGTTCAATTTAAACATTTTATTTGACTTGTGTGTATTTCAAAATGTCAATTTTCAAACATCATTATTCTGAAAACCGCTGACTTTAGAGATATGATATGCTGTACAAAAAGTGTTCAGAATTTATCGCACAATTCAAAAATGGTATAATATATAGGGTGTTCTATTTAAAAAAATCAATGATGACTGCATATGTTTTTCCTGAGACATCCTGTATACAATTTTATTATGTCAAAAAATCCGCAACTAAAAATACTAATCGACGGGTCCGAGCGTTTATCCACAAAATAATTACCTGAATTTTAAACGAATTTGTTCCTTTCATCGTGAACGCGCACTGTATATATTGAAAGCTAGAAAAAATTCCTAAAAAATGAATACGTTATTTTTGTCCCGCTACTGGACAAGCAACGTTTCGCGCACGAGTGTGTGTATATTTACATGTGTCTTGTTTACATGTAAAACTTCACAAAACTATAAGTTATTGCTATTTGTTGGCCATCCAGGCTGTCTCTTGTGAGCGCGGTTCAGATGTCGCGAGACAGATTTATGTAGTTTTTATAAAACACACTGCAATTGTATAGCTGACGCATTTTTGCAACAACTATTTCAATTCAAATATTTTTAGTAGCGTGTGCTTAACACATGTTTTCTATATTGTTTATAAAAAAAAATTCGCAATTTTTCTATACATACCTATGCATTTGAATTTTGACCTTCATGCAGCATATAGAACGTCAATAAATCGTTTTTTTATTGTTGTGTTTTTTGCAAGGAATTTTTTGACAGTGTACCCCATCATTTTTTTAATTTATGTATTTTATAGTTATCTACATCAGTCATGGCTTTTTGTCTACATCCGGCCATATTTAGTAATTTTATTGTCGAAGAATTCATTTTAAAACCTTATTATGTGACATAAAAATTTCCAAGTAAAAATTCACATCAGAATTTCGTATCTAGTATACACGCGTTCGCACGAGGTACGTACGCGCCCACACATACACACATAACAAGCAAATACCCCCCCCCCCTAGGGTACAATACGAACTCAAAGTATCACTCAATGACTTAATTTTTGTGTTCCATAAACTAATACTAGGTATGGAATTGAAACAATTTCAAAATTAATTTTGTTATGATATTATACACAAAAATTAAAACATTGTAAAAATACAAATATTTCTTATTTAATAATATAAAAAAATGCCGATTGCTATTCGAGCCTCGCGTATAAGTGTCTCGTACCGTATAGTTTTTTCAATTTATCATGTGTAACGTTTTGGGTTTTATTGACTTTTGTTAATCTCATTTAACCTTTAATTGGTTAGGTGTAGGTGCTTGGAAACGTAAAACACTGCTACACTAAATAAATAGATTTAATTATAACTAGACTTACACTATTTCTTTTTCAAAACTTGCACTATAATATTACAAAAAGGTGGCACTAATTCTAATACAAACTGACACTATTTCTTTACAAAACTTGCACTATAATATTACAAAAAGGTAGTCGCTTTACTTCTCTTTAGCTTGAATTATAGGGCTAAGGTAGTTACCTGTTTCATAGATTCACTTAACAAAATCGACACTTTATAGTTTATTGTGTAATTCACGACTCAGTATGTACATTGACTATTAAATTTCTCCCGGGGTTTCCTACAAAAATTATTATATAATGTTAACTAATTTCTACAAATAATTATACAATTACCCAAACGTACCATTAATCATATTGTTACACATGTTATTTAATTTAATTTTAATTTAGTTTTCAATATATTTGCGATAATATTAACAATTACTTGGGAATAACTTTTGAACGCGTGATCGGAATTGATTTTAGTTGACGGATTTGAAATCAGCGTGTCAAAATCTATATAATGACATGTATAATACTTTAATATCCGACAAAATTTTTTTTGACAAAAATCGACATTTTTTTTGAATTTGAATTTTTTCGATTTTTCGCGAATTTTTTTTTCTCGAGTTTTAAGGTATTATACATGGCATTATATAGATTTTGACATGCTGATTCCAAATCCGTCAACTAAAATCAATTCCGACCACGCGTTCAAAAGTTATGTCCTTTTTTCTCCAAAAATTAAAAAAAATTAAAACTTTGAGAGGCTATATCTCGAGAACGATATGAGATACGGACCTGCGGTTTGAAAATTTCAACTTTTTACGTCATTTTCTATGCAATAAACATACTTTTAACGAAATCAAAAATTCTAAAATTTTTAGTGAAATTTCCTGCAGTGAACTTCAACTCGTCATACAAAAATCGACTAAAATACAAGATAATAAGACGTAGAGGTATTATAGTTTTATAATTGAACGTGTAAATTAATATTAAATGTTATTTTTGACTTTTGATTAAAATGATTAAACACAGATTTTTGCGGACTTTGGTAATTAAATTGACTAAATAAAGGGTTAGTTGTTTTATTAGTAACATGAGTTCATGAGAATTACAAAAAAGAAGCCCGTTAATCACAAAAACAGTAAATCTTGCTTTTATAGCGGCCATAAATGGTTATTTCATGATTAAATTTTGTATACTTACTTTAGTCTTACATTAATGCACAAATTTTAAAACTACTATCTACTGGATAAAGTTTTGAGTGACCCTCAAGATTCATTACACAACCCACAGTTTAATTATCATTTATTGATTGCAATCATAAAAATGATGTTTTTTTAATTAATACGTATTTTAGGAGGAGGAATAATTTTGTATGTAAATAAATAATAACACAATTCTGACATTTATATTATTTTATTTACAATTATTTTGTTTGATCAAAAAATCACTAAATTTCTCTATCATTTTGATAACTATATATTTTATATACAATGCTGATGAACATACATTTTAACATTTGTATCTTCTACAAGTTATACAAGTACAAAAAACATAAATACCGTAGATTTTGATATTATATATAAAGTTAACAAATTCTTATATACGCTAAATACAGAATTATTAATATACATTATACATGTTACTGAAGAATTATAATAAAATAATAATTAGCAAGTTTAAAACTATTTAACACATTATTTTGGATTCTATTCTGTGTATATCGTATATAAAAATTTGTTTTAATATTTTTTTACATTTTTTTAAAATATTTTTTTAACAAACTTGGTAATATATATATACTAATATATAGTCATGCCACAATATATAAATATATACAATGTTTTTTTTTATACATTATTAGGAATAGTTCGTTATATTTTTATATTAATATTTATAAATTAACACTCACTGGGAAAAACGAAAACGTAAAAATCATAACGAAAAAATATTTTTTTGACAAAAATCGTCAAAATTAATTAAAGACTTTTTTTGACATATTTTTACACATATTTAATGTTTTGGAACATCATATAAAAGTCTTATTGCCTACATTTTTATGTACATACATTTATATTTATAGTACAGTTGAAATACATACGCAACAAAAAATATTATATAAATTTAAAAAAATCCCTATAATTTATTTATTTAAAAAAATCAATTAATATTTATTCGTAGAATTAAACTACTAGTAATATAGGGAAATGAAAAATATATATGATAATTTAGATTGAATTATGTATAATACTTTATATCGACAAATAAACACAAATAATTATTACCTCATAAGTATTGTAAAAATTATTAGAAAAAATTCACATTTGATATGCAAGCCAATTAATAATATACATATATATAAATAATTATGAATCAGTTTTCTGTGTATATTAAATAATATTTCGAAGAAATAAGTTTTTGTATTTATTTGTCATTACACATTTTGGAATTTGTGTTAGTAATGGCACATAAGTGATGTTTATTCTTTATTTAATTTTGGAATTTAATTTTGAGATCATTTATTATTGGTTCATTTTGTCCAAACAGACATAACAATTGAACTGTTACATTTTGTTATAAAAAGTATAACAAAATAAATAAAGAACTTCAATTTTTGAACATTTAATCAAAATAAAAAATAAAAATTCGACATTAATTTTAAAAACATTACATCTTAAGTTACTATGTTTGGTATCCGGATAGGATAACACAGTTAGACTGTGACGTTATAATTTAAATATTTTGTACATGTGTTTTCAAAAAAAACATATTTTTTACAATTATTGCCAAATTTAATTATAACGATTTAAATACAATAAAAACAAACATTTTAATTTATAATACACAAAACAATTAAATATAATGAGATTTTTTGATGTGTTGTTATCATAAATAAAGACGCATTTACACTAATTCAAATTTGAGATTTTTCTTTCCGAAAATTTTTAAGTATTTTTTTTAACAACTGAAATTATATTGTTTTAATTTTTTCGTAATTTGTTAACCTTATTTTGATATGTTTTAGGATCATATACATTTTTATGTAAAGATTTAAATGTAAACGCGTCTTAACCCTTTAGCTACCGAAGTCTAAGACTGCGGTTATATTCCTTTAAAATAATTTTGACACTTATGTAATTTAATTTAAAAAATGCAACATACTGCAGAAAAAAATGTTTCCTCTTACGGCGTGTTTATACCAAAAAGGCAAAACAGCAATACGGTGTTTTTTTTGACAAAATGGCAACAAAACGTTTTAAAATACGAATTGTTTTAAAAACACCGTATTCCTGTTTTGTCTCTTTGGTGTAAATATGGCACTATAGTCTGTTTCATTTAAGATTGCAGTGGTGGGCGGGGACTAGACAGTACGATTCACATATGCATATTTTTTTTAATATGTATATGAAAACTTTTCATGAAATTTGTAAGAAATAAAACGCACCTTTGTATTATGAATATTAGTTTTTTAATATTTTAATGTCGATAATATAATACACATTTTTAGAATAACTAATCTGACAATTTGAATTTAATTGCATTTGTTTCCAAATTGCGTTATTGTGAATCTGACTGGCATTTTGACCAATCAGAAGCGCGTATTATGCTTCCTATGTTAGCTACCGCTGCAATCTTAAATGAAACATACTATAGATTGATTTTTCTCTATAATCAATTAAAACAGCGTTTCCTAACTTTTTTAGTAAGTCGAATTTTCGTTTTTCGTAATATAACATTTTGAATGGAATTTTGAGGTTTGTTCAGCTCACTTTATTTTTTACCTCGCTTCTAGCTGTGTAAACAAAATATGGAATCGATCATACACATGTCTGCTCTACTTACTTTGCTTTCTTCTATAATGTCCGGTATTATAAAGGAGCTAGCAAATTTGCTAGCTAGTAAGCACTTTCAAATGAGATATCAAATTATATGACAGTTCTTTTGGAGTTTGTTGAAGATTTTGACGCGCTGTAGGTAAATACCAACGGTATTAAAACAGTGGTGATATTATGAAAATTATTTTGTACGGTGAAAGATGCCAACTGTGTTACAATTAGTTGAAGTGTCACTGCTCTAAATTCCATAGCTAATACTAGTACAGAATTAATACCCCATTTGAAAGTGTTTGCTAGCTAGCAAATTTTGCTAGCTCCTTTATAATACCAGACTTTAGTCTTACAAAATAGCAACACGGTGTTTTTTTGATTGGAAAACACTGGTATAATAGATAATACAATAATAAAATGAGATGACCTGATTCGGCACGCTAAGGGTTAAATTCGAGAATGACTTTTAACATTTTCTGTCGTTCAGGCGGCGGCGAGATGTCGCCACACTGCAGCGGAGTGTCACATAGTCGCCGCGGTCATGTACGGCCAAGAGAACGAGCTGCCGGATAGCAACATGTCCCTGATGAGCGTCTCGATGGGCGTCTTACCCACGAGCCGCACGAAAAACAGCTGCTCTATGACCTGGGAGCTGACCGTCCGCAAGCTCGGTAGCCTCAGCAGAAGTTTGCCGAACCTGGTCGGTTGGTTCGGGTACTGCGTGCGACAGTACTCCTCCAGAGCGCACTGCGACTTTTCCTGGAGAGATTCTATGTGCGCGACGTCGGATAGACCGCAAGCGTCTGTAAAAGAAAATAACGTGTTAATATATTTTGAGGATTAAATAGGCATGATGCCAGTAACAAAGCATCACTGAAATTATGATTTTAAATAATGAAATAAGTTAAAAAGATTCTCCGCCATGTTTGATAAAACACCAGTCACGGCTACGTAAACATAATTTTTGTTTCATTAATATCTGCATTGTTTATAAATTATTATTTTGTGGTTTTAAATTATCAATTTGCTCAGTTTTGTAAACAAGGATTTATTATAGGAGTGTTTACATAGACGTGACGTTAAAAATGCGCCATGACACCTGCGAGCGTTTTGTCGTCAAATTCAAAATTAGTTTTAAAAAGGTCAATTTTTGTGATTAAACCTTTATTTTCTGCAGAAATAAGCATTTTTTTTGGAAATAAGAGACACGTAAGATCATCATAAAATAGTTTTTAAAAATTAGGCATCATGCCTATTTTCAGTTTTTTTTAATTGTCTTTGATTGTTAATAACTTTTAAAATCTATTCTAGAGTTGTGTGTGATTATTTTATTATTCCTAAATGGTAAGAGATATTAACAAAATGTTGAAGCAAAAATTACTCCAATCCATTAAAATCTATCATTTAGCACCCCCAAAATACAATTAAAAAAAGTTATTAACAAATTTCAATATTTAAAATAAAATTTATTTTAACAAGCTGTCTTTAAGGACACCTATAAAGTGTTAATTTATTATTTGAAAATCTATTAGAACTATTTTAGACATCAATTAAAATTATAAATAGATTTTTTTAATGAAACTTTCTTTATTGTTCAAACAATTGATTTGTTGGGGGTGCCAAATGATAGATCTAAATGTGTGGAGTAATTTTTGTTATTACATTTTTTTAAATATCTCTCACAATTTAGGAATAATAAAAGGTTCGTGAATTGTCGGGTCACGCGCCCAGAAGTTGTATTTACGCGATTTCCTTCGACCAACAGTTTAAGAACCACTGGTCTGAACGGTGGTTGATAAAATATGTTCAAAGGAGGTGTCATTTTTATTTTAGATCTCTCGGGGCCCCTGTCACAAATTACGGGGGCTCCCTCCTCCCTACTTTTATTTATTTGTGTTAATTAATTTTTTTATGTAACTTAGAAAGAAAAAGTTGAATTTTGTACAATGATTACTATCTTTATTATGCTATATTATGGAGGGGGGAGGGGTAGTTACTGTTTGAAACCAAAAACCTACAAAATGTTATTAACCACTGATTTACAAGATGAGTATTTAGTCAGCCGGCTTGTGGCTTTTTGTAAAAATCAATTTAAGAGTCACAACCCATTCAATGAGTCCACGTAATCAATTTGTGACCCTTTTACTGCCCGCATAACGCTGTCAGTCATCATAGCTGGGCTATATTATAATAGTTTGTGTAATTCACACATGCACTTTGTTTTAGATTAATTATTATTATCTTAAAAGATATAAAAACATATGTATGTACAACGTATTCTACATAATATAAAAATATAATATAAATATTGAAAATACTTAAAAATAACAATGTAATGCGTTGAATTGTTGATAACCGTGGTGGAACTATAATACCCCCCCCCTCTCCTTAAAATATATGTTATCTTAACCGAGAAAAAATTCAATCCAACATTATTTACACTAAAAGTAATATATGAAACATATGTAAGTATTCTACATAATGTGATGTATAAAAATTATTAAAAATACTTAAAATGATGCCTAATTTTTAAAAACTATTTTATGATGATCTTACGTGTCTCCTATTTCCAAAAAAATACTTATTTGCTACACACAAATGTGATTTTTGTATAATTATATTTAATTTAATTTAAACCTACGTTCTACGTTTTCTTTCGATTAAACTGAACGTAAATCCCTTTAGAAATGAAACAAAAACACAAATGTCAAAGGGAATCCGTGAGTGAAACCCTTCCCCATAACAAAGATAGCCGTGATATGAGTCAAGTGAGCATCGGTGGAATGCAGAACTGTTAAAACAGACATTTTATATAATAGTATAAAATCATTAGTTGCGTAACATTTTGTTAGACATTTTAGTTGAAAACTAAGGTTCATAAAAAAGTGTGTAGAAGATCTCCACTGTAATGCGTGACGAAATGTCGGCTGAGGTAATACGTGGCTTATACTCATAAAACGAAGTTTTAAAATGTAAAAAATCTGCCATGAGTGTGGTGGGACTTTCTTATACGTAATTTTGTGAGTGTACAGTGTACGTGTATCTACTTGTATAAAACAAAGTTTTCTGACTAACTACTAAAAGATAAAAAAAAACTATAGAAAATAACAACATCTACAACTTTTATTATAAACATTTTTCTGTTATGAACTATTTTAAATACAATTTTTTAAAATCAATTAGAAAAAAAATAATTTTTTACATTTTTTAAAGATCATATTACAATAGAGTTTCTTTACAGATGAAAATTGATCCTTAAAAAAAATTTAATTCTTCTATGTTTTGTCGTTTTTGAGTAAAACAAACTGACTGATCGACAGACATACATACATCATGACGAAAATGTTCATCAAGGTCAATTCTACAAGATTTTAATCTATAAACGATTTTTCTAACATACGAGTTATATTAGATACTAAAAACATATTTTTTAGTAGTATACATTTAGAATTCCTAATACCGCTTTAAAACAATAAAGGGTAATATTTTGAGAGCGATGATTTTATCTCGCCCTTCATCCCTTCATCAGGGTTTCATAATACACCCAAATGTTACAATATGCATGCCTTTTTAACGTGTAAAGTGGTCAGTAAAAAATCCCTTAAATTAATATTAATATTCTGTAAAACGTTACATTTCAGTATCAGTGTTAATAGTGGTAATACTTCATTAAAATTATTTTTTATGTAACCTATATAGGTACATATTAGTTTTGTTCGCTTTGTCTTCTGAACGGTTCACCTACGATTGTTTTGTTTTGATACATATGTATATATGTAAAGTTTATTTCTACGCACCCAACTTGGCTATTTGTTCAATATATTGTAGTATTATTATAACTAATCCGGGTTACAATAGTTATAAAGCGGTAACGACATACATTGTTTCTGACATATTATTGCTTGTAATAATTAGAAAGCAATATAAACTTTACAACAAATTGTTATTTTATTTACAACAACGCTTTCAAAAGAACACAAATACTATTAATATATATACATATTAATAAACAATAGACAATGTTATAACTACAAACGATTGTATATTTTATTATTAATAAAATATTTTATAATAGACGTTATTTTACTGTATCATTTTTATTATAGTACATTCTTGATACTATACCGACTGTAGTTTGTATTTAAATTGTGCATTTTAATTATAAATATATTAAAAAATATTCCACAATTGGAAATAAGTTATAATAAATAATTGCAACATTTTGTTAAATTTTAATAAGTATATTTTTTATCTGATTCAATCAAATAATTTTACTATATATGTATATTTACTTTATGTCGATATTATTAAAGAAAAATTTATTTAATTTATCACTTTGTTGTCCGTCTGTCTGTCGGTACGGAACACTCAGAGCGTAATTTCTACTCGCACTTGTCCGTATATTTATTTTATTTTACTACTGTTATGTATATGTATACTATTGTATACTGAACTCTTATCTGGTAAAAAGTGTTAAATCAAATCATAAGAAACTGGATGAGTAAATAGGAATCTAGATTCGGAATGTATTTTAATAAACAAATAAATTTACATAAGATAGGGGCATAAATGTTTTCACATTCAAACTAAATTGTCCCAGTTATTAAAGACAATTTGGTATGAGACATTTAATTACGGCATTTGTACATCGAGTACAGTCGCCCATACATATACTCGATCACACTAATCTACCAACGTTTCGTAACATGTATTGATTATTTGGACTTACAAATATTTTTGAGATATGATTGTATTATAGTATTATAGAAAATAACTTAACAAAATCAAAAACAAAATTTTTCAAATTTTATTGAAAAATGTATCTAACAAAATCAATATATTTTTCTTTGCGAGAATCAAAAACGTTATCTCGAAATGAGATTTGTGTGGGTTAATACATTAGTGAATAACAGTGTCCAATTAATATTTATAAGCCTTTTAGTTACTTATGAAGAATGAATGATATGTCACTGTTAATATCTTAAAGCCTACAATATATTCTGAATTGCTAGTATTTTTGTTACATATTGAATTGTATATTTGTGCGTAAATTGAATCCGCGTTAACTGAATATTTATAGTTGGTTTGGTCCACTGTTGTTGTAAGATGATTTCAATCATTGATCATCAAATCAGCTGGCCATCAGATTGTTGCTTCACGGGGTCAATTATCAAGTCTGGAGGAAAACAATTGCTCTTCATTGAGTCGGCGTCAAATCAATGTCCAGCTCTCTTTCTAATCATTATAGATCAATTGTTACATTGCCGTTTTATTATTTTATATTTTCTTGTACAAGAACAAGATATGAGCCGTTCATAAGATAATGCGATTAACTCCAGAAAAAATTACACAAGTTACTAGTAAATAAATCAATATTTTAATATAACAACATAATCAGTGTAATTTTCTGCAAGTAAATTGAACTGTAAGTTAAGGGATCTGATTGGTCCAATCAATAGTTACCGAACAGTTTGATTTAAATTCTAATTAACTATCGTTCGTGAAACCGGGCATTAGATTCAGAATTCTAGAAATATTTGGTTAGTCTTTGAGAGGTAGGCGGTAAGATTTAATTTTATATAAAAGAAATAGAATTGGTCGATGAAAACTTGTATAAAAATATTATTTTCTATTGGATTGTTTTTTCCGTTCAATTATGTTTTTTTAATATATTTAGTTCGCACTGAAATCATGATAACAACGCAAACGGATTGATAAGTATGGTAGTTGTAGTGTAACAATGCAACGTTGCCAGACTTCTTAGTTTGTGTATGCCTACACTTCTAAAATCAATGATTTTCAAAAGTTTTTAATAAAAATTTTTGAAATGGGACAGGAAAAATTTATTTTTTGCGTGATAATTCATAAAAAAACAGTATTTTTCTAAACAATTTTGATAAGTTTATGAACGATTGTACACGTGTATAAGAATTCAAAATTTTAATTATTAATTACTTAAAAAATGGAACATTGAAAAAAAAATCCATTAAATCTAATTAGAATTGTGAATATCTCGTATAATTTTGAGATCGGTTTAACTATTTTGGTTTTGGTAAGTCAATCTATTTAAAAGATATAATTTTACAAAACCATAGCTGAAGTCTTTATCACTATATCTCCTAGTAAAAGGCAAAAAATACTTTTAAAATAAAAGGGATACGATTTTAAATCACATTTAAGGTACATTTAACGCCTCAAGTAAAACAAACTAAAATATATTAAACACAAACAAAAATGAACCAGTCTCTGGGGTGAGGGAAGCTGGTGTTCTATTATACTCACTTTTTACCCAGATTAGTTTCCTGTTGTACGTTCAGTTTTTTTTTGATAGAAAAGTTGACCGACTTAAAAAACAATTTCGGATTAAAAAGAGCTTTGTTGTCGTTTAATTTGTTAAAAACGAGCTGGTGTTTTTCTTCTTATAAGGAAAATTGAAATCTTTATTAGGTTTTCTATGTCAAAGATGTAGAATAAAGCAGTTTTGCTTAATTTTATGGAGAGGCATAAGTTTTTAGGACAAAATAAATTAATTTAAAATAAAAATAAAACTGTATTAAGAAAAAAATCGTTTTCTGTATTTATTATCAGTTCTATTTGAAATAAGTAAAAAAGTAAATTTTATCTATTGTATATTTATCGTATGTTTCTTTGACAGCTAATATTTCTATTAATTGAAACTAAAATAATATATTAATGAAAAGTTTCGAATAAATGTAGAGTCGTATGCAGAAGTGATCGACCAGTTTTCATTTAAATTCACTTATCACAAACTTACTAGGCTCCTCCTATTTGATTATTACATATAATATTTAAATCATTTCTCCATGTACCAAACAAAGACAGATATTTTGAAACTCATTTGCTAGATAAAGAAGTACTCTTTGTTTTTTAGTTTAAACTTGATATAAAATTAATTAATGAAATTGACGTATATTTGTGTTTTCATTTAAAATGATGTAACTATATAAGCTCCGCCCTAGATGATGTTTGTCGTAATATTTTTGAATCTGTTGTAAGCAATTCTGAATTTTAGGGTGGCAGACGACTTCTGAAGCCCACAGTACTTGCTACATGTTTTGAAGTTATATAATTGTTACCTCAAAATTATTTAAAAAAATTCATTCACAGCTGATGTACATAATTCAATAATGAAATAGTCAATGTCATGATTCTATTTTTCCAGCTTTTAAATATAAACATTGCAGTAAAGACAATAAATATAAATTATATCAATGTGTAGTGCAGCTTTGTTCTTTATAGCTGGTATGTGAGATGCACAGAGCTGCACATATTTGGCAATGGTACGAGTGACATTAACTTGTGTCTCGCTCGGTTAAATATAGCCTGAACTCTAACCTCTACAGCTCCAAAACTGCCAAAACTTAACATACGTGTGTATTCATTAACACTTTCATTGTCAAAGATATGTTCATTGTTTCGTATAAAACTCATTGGTTGGGTTTTATAAAAAAAATTATTTAAATTATTTTTTTTGTTAATTCGAACGATCTTTATTTATTTAATAAACTTATTTAGTATATTTATCGAAGGTATAAAAATGTTTATTCTTTTTATTAGGCATTATTTTAGTAGTGGAATGTGGTAGGTGGTAGGCCTCATGTTGAAACTTGAAAACTACTATTGTTTTGTTACTGAACTTGCTATTTTATGAATTTATTAATTAATAAATTTTTATTGGCTGGTATGATGACGTATAGCAAGAAACTTTTTCAAAATTTTGTCGGCCATATCCTACTAGTTTAGACAACCTAACATTAACTACAATAGTAGGACTGGCAGAATTGACCATAGATGGCAAAAAATAATTTTGTACCTAATCATATATACTATAGTATATATATATATTTGTTTTGGAAAAATTGTTACATGAAGTACATATTAATTACTTTTATAAATACTACGTTTGCAATGATGAATATTAAAAAAAAACTCACATTAATTTCTTAATGAATTAAGTAGGTACTACGTTACAAATAAAAAAATAAATGAACGATATATTATGTCTTAAAAAACAATTCTATACATGATAATGAAGAAATTAGTTTGTAGCGTTACAACAAATTTGATTGGAATCGGTCAATATACACGGTAAATGTAACCCGACACCGCACTGCAAATTAAAATTGATGTTTTCTTATTATTCATTAGCCAGCAATGACTGCCAGATAAAACTCTACGTTGCAGTGGCGTAACATAGCAAGGGGGAAAAAATATTATTTATCCTAGGTGCAAATAAAACGCTCTCTGAAGTCAAAAAGCGATTTTTTTATCAATTTTGATCGTTCGTCCCAAGTTAAGAATTGGTTTTCTAATGAATGGTCATCAAGCTCTTAACGCTATTTCTCTTTGGCAGAACCACTGTCTTAAATATGACTGTAACTTGTCATATAAGTGATACCTAGTATTATCAAACTAATCCGGAATAAGGGTTTTTGAAAAAAAATGCCGAAATGTCAGTTATCATGTAATGATTTAAAACATAGATTTATTTGAAAATATTATATTGGCTAACTAATTAATATAACTTTGCGTAAGGTAAGTAGAAAGATATAACCCCTAAATGAAGTAGCTTAAAGCGCATATGGTTATTATATACTCCACAATGGCAGTGTTTAAATCGCTACGGATTATTGATTTTTTATAACAGCAATAATATGAGCTAATGCAATTTATTGGAATTATTCTCTTCATCAAAAAATAACGAGCTATCGTTAAAACAACTACTAGTATGGGTGGTCTCCGGACAAGTTATTAAATAAACATTTTAATGAGCCGATGATTAAAAATGGCACTTAATTAGAACAAAGAGTATTCAATAATTACCATAACTTCTGATTGAGTCCCGATTCGTCCACACGAAGACGCGATATGTCTTAATACGTTCAAAAATCAATAAAATATTGTAAACTATCAATTAAAAAAAAATACCTTCGAGATGGCCGATTATTTTTAAATATTATTATAATTTAAATTATAATGTTAAATGCCCGCACAACTATCTGCTCTAAAAAGGTAACACAAATTCACTAGAGATACTCATAGCAAGAATTTTGACAGCCCGAATCGATTTTTGATTAAAAATTTTGACTAAGGTAAAGGCGCCAGTTATGGCCACTATAAGAGCAATTTTTTTTTGTTTTTTTAATTCTTATGAACTCATGTTACTAATAAAACAAGTAACACTTTATTTAATCAATTCAATTACCAAAGTCCGCAAATATAGTTTGTTTTTTAAATTATAGCCTTTTATTTTGTTCATATTTTTTTCCAGTAATGGCAAAGGTAAAACCAGTAATGTGTACACTTGCTAATGATTACAAAATGATAAGTATTACGACACAAAAAATATAAAAGAAAGAATCGTCAAATCTGAAACAATGTAAGGCAATTTCTATGATAATATAATAATTAATAAATAAATTATACTAACAATTAGTTTAAATGTCCACCATTTTGACACCTATTAGCCGATTGTCATCAAATCACGCTGTAAGACAGTTACATAAATGTAAAATAAGCTTACTGCCACTGCTCTAGAATTCCAAGCAAATTCATAACGATTTGCCGATAGAAAAAAATTCTTTTATATTACCTGAAATAATTCTTCTTCAAATACGATTAATAGATTATCTTATATATTTTCCGCTGTAAAATGTGTATCTATTTGATGCAGAACTCCCTAAAAAATCTTAAACCAGTCTGTTGTAAACTTTATAAAATACGATATTTAATGATTACATAAATATAGAAACCGCTATAAAAGATCATGTTTATGTCAAATAAATTACAATATTTGAGAGAACGGTAGTCGAAGTACTACTGTGTAATAAATGTTGAATAATATCACTCCTAGTTTTAGAGATTTGCTAATATATTATATGACTCGTAAAAATAGCAGTTAACTATTTTTATTGCCATTTTAATGTAAATAAGTGCCTGCATATTGAGATGTAGTTACTGAATTTATAATTTTAAATATCTAGACAGTGTTGGGTTTCAATCTGGAAGATATTTAATTATTTCAAATCAGCTATAATTTTTAAATGGTTTTGCCATTTTCTGTTGACTTTTTTATTGCTTCAACCAAAACTGTATAAATAAACATAATATTTAAGTATGTTAATTTGCTTGATTTTATTTATTTATAGGTACTCAAATTTTCCTTAATAAGGGTCTTATATTTAAAACTATTAATTTGAAATAAGTAATTTACATGATATAATTTGTTTATTTATTTTTTATGCATATGTATTTTTGTATCTATTCTTTTTGTTTTCGTTTATTTTATTTTCACGGTTATTAATATTCAATATGATTAAAGGAAATTATAAAATTTAATGTTCATACAAAAGCGCCTTTACAGTCATTAATTTTTATTTTTATGTTTCTATTAAAATATTTGATATAATAAACTGAATAAATAAAATAATTATTTTTTATACTATTTAATTTACATATTATTCAAAAATTTTAATTGGTATCTGGAATACACATATTAATTATTAATTGATTCGACCATTATAAAGTATTTTGATAAAAATTTTCTTTCTGGAACTAAATTTTCCTGTACCATCTGGCTGGTGTTTTTTTCCGGATAATAATTACACAGTTGGCAATAATAACAATTGCACTTTGTACATAACTTCACTCAAGTAGTTTTAATTGATATCAGCAGCGCTACAAGAATTGTTTCAATTCAACTAAATTATAAGTTTGAACATCTGCACCTTACGCGTGTCCGCGTCAGTGGCGCCACAAATAAAAATATAAAGGAGGGAAAGTGATATAAAGAAAGACATCTTTAAGTCGAACAAACTGAACTGTCAGTGACAGTTCTGATTCTTTATAATTTTGACTGGCTGTTATTCAACTTTAAAGCGAAAAAAAACATCTATGTAGTTCACTTACAATTCTATTTAATATTTCTGAAATATAATTTTTTAACTAAGCGAATTCTCAGATTTTCAGATCAACATTTTTTTTTACATAGGTAATTAAGTAGGCCAGATTTTTTTAAAATTAATACATAAATAAAAATTACCCTAGAGTTCTTTGGACCTTTACTGGCAATGCCACTGTCTGTTATATTTTTTGAAGAATAATTATCGCTCTAAGTTTGCGTGCGTGTGTGTGTGTGCGCCTTAATTCATATATAATTGTGATTTAAATTGTGGCTCTATTTATAGCGTTAATTGTCGTATTTGCAGCTAAATTTACTTATATTTCGTCATCTTTCTCATTTACCACTAATTACTATTATACACTATATTAGATATAAACGTTTCTTAAATTTAAATACGTATAACTGATGTCATTTTCGTTCAATTATTCATAACCGTTAGTTATACTACACTGAGAAAAAGAGATTATTTATAAATAACACGATATTTAGTTACTGTTAAAAAATCCTATGCTGGAGCTTTATCGTTGTGACTTGTGTTGTTACCAAATGTCTAATTGATACCATTTATTTATTGTTAATAACACAGCCACACAAAAATTAGCATTGTAGTATTATTGGTCGAGCATAGTCGAAATTCAATTTTTTTTTAAATTTTCTGCTTACCAATTTTTTTTATTATTTGAGCTTGAATATTCAGTTTAGGTGAATTTTTCCAAGTTGGCTATATAAACCCAAATTTAAGCTAAAAAAAAACTCGTAACCAGATAAAAAAAAATGGATTTCGACTATGCTCGACCAATACTACAATACTACCTATATAGGTTGCTTTTTTGGTATCGCACACTTTTTTTGTGTGGTTGCGTAATTAACAAAAATATTTTCGAAAACATACAATACATTTATTTCCTACAACTAATCCTTTTTCTCAGTGTAGAGGTTTCGGAATGCACATTTTTTTAAGTCAGGGGTGGGGTTAGGAAGAATTTTAACCCGAGGGCGCTGCATTGCCGATCGTTAACACAAATCTCAACAATTAAAAGAAATTTTACATGTACAATTTTTTTAAGTCTGGGGTGGAGTTAGGAAGAATTTTAACCCGAAGGCGCTGCAATGCCGATCGTTAACACAAATCTCAAAACAATTAAAAAGAAATTTTACATGTATATAGTGAGTAACAAGGGCGCCTTCAGCAATCACAGAATAACTCAATTATGAGTTCAAACAGTAGGTAGTGAAATATAATATGTAAGTACTCAGTCAACCGGGCAAGTGTTAATTTGAGTATTATGTTTATTTGTATGTGTTTGTGTGTGTATATGATTTAAAGAAGAGTTTAACCTTCGCCATTCTTGTCCGCCCACGCGTCCACCTGTTGGTTCCCACGCAGGTGTGCGCACACGTAAATAACAGTTTACTGTTTTTATTTTCAGATTGGAAAGTAAAGTCAGATAGGTTGTGTTCCCTGAATAACAGTTTTCAAATGTATGTAAACTGTCAAATAAATTGTGTTTCGGTTAAAGGGAATATAATAGTCAATACATCTATTGAAATAATTCTATTTGAATTTAATCTATAGTCGATACTCAGTGGCGTGCCGTAGGTTTCTGCCGATGGCAAATCCTCCTCTGCAATATATGCTGAATATGAAAATTGAAGACCTTTTTTTTCGAATCTTACAACTTCAAATTTGCCGCCCCAATCCACAATTTTGCCACCCTTAACAATCTGCCGTCTGAAAATGCCCCCTTTGCCCCTCCTCGATACGCTACTGGTTATATTGTCAGAAAACAATATTACCGTTGTGTAAGAATCGATTTTTCGATAAGTCATTTTAGCTTTTAAACAACTGAAATAAATATTTAGTATACGGTATATTATTATCACCTTTTGGTAGGGTGAGTTTCGGAAGTCAAAGTGAGTAATGCATACAATTTTTTTAATAAATTAACATGTAAGTTAATTTATAAAAGCGGTTCACCAACTTTTTTGTTCGAGGACGCTATTAGATTCACTTTTAAAATGATTACGAATCCTAAAGAGCTATTGCTTGGATATTTTATGAATTATATGGTTATACTAATCTATCAGAAATAGTTTTTGAGGAACCTAGAAAGGGCGCGCTAACCATAATTTGAGAAAATGAATTAACGAATTTGTATTGTTTTCTGAAAAGTTTTTTTATTAATCAATTAAAACTGGATAAGCTAAACAATTCAAATTGGTAAGGTAAGTATATTTTTTTGGGAATTTTTAAAATTATTTATGTATATAATATTTATAGTCAGCAATATACTATAAAAACTAGGATTACCGGTTGGATATAAAATGCCCTAAGGTGGTCCAGACAAGAGCCACATACGAAGAAGAATTTAAATTAGTCGCAAAGACAAGCAAACCAACATTTTTTGCAGGGTGTCAAAATGTTATATGTAGATATTTTCTATGAATGAAATTTTTTATAGATAACATAATACAACTGCCAATCGCACTAATTGTAAGTAAGATAGTGTAGAAATATTTTGCCTTGCTTTCACTTGCAAATAAATCCTTTAAATTATAGAATGAATAACATTTTAACAGTTTTTTTTTTCTCTAAACAATAGCGTCTCTATCGCACACATACAAACAGAAAGTGTAGTCGTGTCGAGATGGTGTGTTGTTAAAAGATGCTGAGATAACGGGATGCTGGATAACAGCTTCAGATAACAGGAGGATCGTGTCAGAGTGCAAAGATCGTGCTGCAAAAGGCTCGCGTCGAGAGGGTGCTCCCACCCCTTCTTGTGCGCCCCTATTCACTCTAGTGTAGACCTATTTATCTGCGTATACAGTTTTACATCTACTACATAACTACTCAAACTATAAGTGATTGAATATGATCTCAAGCAAAAAATATCAAAATTACTATCTGGCGTTTTTCAATTGCTTCCTCGCAATATCGAAGATATGAGAAGCTTTGTGATCGTTTTAGAATAAGACAAAAAAAATTGTTCTCCGATTTCAAAATTTTAAATTCATTTTTCCGTTTCAGGTCAAGACAAACACTTTTTGTTCCATGTCTGTCTGTCCCCTGAATTCTTGTCATACGCATAACTCATGAACCACTGAATCGATATTAATAATGGATGGTTGAGTCTGGCTTGAAGACGGTCCCATTTCAAAATCATCAAAATCGTGTGTAAGGGGGAGGGTTGATATCCCAAAATATTAATTTTTTTCAAGATATCTCAAGAACGACACATGTAGAGTTTTTAATTTCCTATAATATATGTAGATCTACAACGTTTGTTGTAAAATATTCCCTTACAAAGATTTATCTCAATTTGCTTTAAAAATTCGTGTTTTGTTTTTTTAAATTGATATTTACTTTGACATATTAAATGTCATTTTGACGTTTGCATAAATTTAGATTTTGATTGAATTTGTCAAAAAATTAAAAATATACGAAAAAATAATCAGGTGCGTATAAAAATTAAATGGTTAACTAATGCCAGGTAATTTATCTGAACACTTTATCGGTTTTTATTAAAATTGTTCAATAATTAACTACCTTTGATGAATTTAGCACGAGGAAGCACTGTGCATTTACTTGGCAGATATTTTTTTGCTAGGTACTTGTTAAAAACAAAACACTATTGACTAATTTAAAATTTATTAGTTAGTTTCGAGGCGACATTTCAAAATGCACCAATCACACGTCGTTATATTTGTCCAAAGGCCAATTCACCCCATGTTGATTTTCCAATTTGGAATACACTGTAGATAGTATTTTGTTTTATATATTCAATATTGCTCCTTCGTTGATACTCTTCTATATTATTTTTTTACATATACCCACATTTTCATTAATACATCAGATGATTTTTATAAACAATCCGAGCAATTATTGAAGTAATTAAACCTGTAAAATATAACGACGACCTCTTTCAGCGTCTCACCGACCTTACATAACTCCCAATAACAAGATATTAATCTTGGTAGTTGTTCTTTTGATGTGACAAAAAGAGAACACTAATAGAAAATACCACATTCAATTTGTGTTGCCGATTAAGCGAAAATAAAAATCTGTCATTGGCATCGGGCCACATCATCCGCGTGCTTCCGACGGCACAGTGGAACGCTCCTTACCGTTTAAAGGGCAATTAATTTAACAACAAACATGTGATGACATGTGGAATATGTTAAACACGCTATGCTACTTATTAAATGTAATATATTTTGTGCGTGTATGTTACTTGATAAATCTAGTTATTGTCAGTTTCTAGATGATATAATTTAAGCTATTGTTTTACTTACAAGTTGCTCATGCTCAATAGAATGTAATGATCGTAAAAATTTAAACCGTATACTCATGTAGGTACTTACTTAGAATTAAAATAAAAAATAAAACTCAACAAAAATTAACTATTTTACTAACAGAGACAATTATATTCTGACAACTCTTTATCGAGGATGTATCGTTATTGACGTTATTTTAGTAACTTATTCTTTACCAAAAATTAATTAAAAGTACCGTTATGTTATCTAGTATATCATGTAAAACAATAATACAATTTTAAATTTGTTTTAATAAAAATTTCGAGCATGAAAATATATCGACAAATAATATTCAAAAAATATTATCTGATGAGAAGTTATTTGTTTTGGAGCAATCCCACAACTCCCAGTATAACAGTGTTTGCTAAGATTGAGGACAAAGAAAGAAAAGAAAGAAAGCCAAATTACCCTTAATTTTTATTGAAAAATACGTAAAAATCAATGCAAAATAAAAAATTTGGAGGAAGTATTAAACAAAAATGGCTAAAATGTTAAATTTTTTTTTGGAGATGATTATTATTGGTTTCAACAAGATGGAGCCCCCTCCCACACAGCAAATATTATTCAAGCATATGTTGAGACACCTCTATATGTATATAGGGGTGTTTTATTATTTTAAGATAATAAAAAAAATATGTTTTCTTTCTATTAGGTTAAAATTTCATAAATAAAATACATTCATATATTCTTATTAAAAACTAATAATACTTTAAATCACTCCAATTTTTCTTGACATGATGTACACAATAGATTTCAATGAAATTCGAATTAAAATATACATAAAACCAGCCCGCATGAGTTTTTTTTAATGTAAAAAGCACACATACGTATCCCCTTACTATTTAATGATTTTATATATTTTTTTATCTTTTCTCATCACGAAAAAATAATTCATTCCGACCCCATAGAGCTGGAAAAATTAACTCATTAAAATATAACGTATACGTAAATTACTGTATTCTTTATATCTCGTCTCTTTTTCTGGCCATATTTTTATTAGTTGTTAGTTTATTGTCTTATAAATAATTTGAATGTGTTATTTTTATTAATGTCGTTAATTAATAAATACCAGTTTGCGTCAAAATGAATTTAAAGTTAGTTACAACTAATTTTATTTTTAGTTCTGTAATAAATTTTATTTTTTGGTGATGTTTTTATTATTTTTTAATTAATATGTTTTTAATGTACAAGTTTACTATCGACATAAAAACAATAAACTTGTGAAATGTTATATAGGATTAGTCAAAACTATCAATTAGTATATCCAAAAAAATCATGCAAAATCGAAGTTCTCTTTTTAGGTTGTCATTTTTTTTCAGTTACAAATAGGTAGGTCATATTTTGTGTCGTAGGAAAAATATAGTCGTGTTTTTAAAAAAGACAGTAAATTAATTTTCACCAGTAAACTTTTTTAAATCTTGCTAAAACTTTTTTCGTTCATTATATTAGTGATTTGGGCACTTAACTTTAGATTTCAACATAATTTTTCAATCATTTGCCTTGATTAGTTACTTTTGAAAAATGGAACGTTGATTTGCTTTATTTTTAATAAACTATGTTATTTTTATGTCACAATGAAGAGAAAAAAATGAAATAGTAATAATTTGTTACCATTTAGAAAAGGTATCATGACGAAATTACTACGTATATAATCATGAAAAAATAATTGATTGCCAAAAAAAAAGTTAAATCTTAAGTTTCCATAAAATATTAATAGCCACGATACTGCACAGGAAAATGGTGAAAATGGCATTGAAATTGGTTTAGTAATTCCCAAGTCTATAAGTCTCATTCATTTTTATATATAGAAATTAAATTCCCGAATGTTAGTCGCTATAGCTACTGACAGTTCAGAGATATCATTCAAAAACCTTGTTAATCTAAATACTTAACACCATGTTGTGCGAAGCCGCCTCAGGCAATATCATTAAATAAACTCTAATTTCATAAAGGTTATTTATTTTACTCTCCCCTCCCTCCACCTGGGTTGTTGATTATGTTCGCTCAGACTCATCTCTGGACCGTCATTAGGGTGATTGTTATAACCTGGCTGATCTTATTACTTATAAGACACACACACACATGCACACATATACTTATATACACAGGCAGGCGCGTATACAGCCTAACTTCTCGGTGGGGGTCATAAAAAAAATATATAAATTTAACTGTTATATATATTTGAAATAAACGTATAATAAATCTCCAAACATTTTATTGATTAATTTTTATAACAAAAAAAATATACTGATTAATAATCTGCAAATCAATAAATTTATTTAGAGCTGTTGTTTTCGAGATATTAGTTAACAAATATTTTCTTAACTGCAAATTCTTTAATTGTTCATTTGACAAATTCGAATTTTGCAATAAACGGTAGTAGAGAGAGATGTACAATATAGCAACTAGAAATTAAGTCAAATCAATTTTCTATAACTCTATAAAATAATTACTTAACAATGCCCAATATTAATTAATAATATACATTTTTTATTCAAATGATTTTATAGTTTAAAATTTATTATTACATATAATTGATTTGAACTCATATCTGACTATACTTTAAATAACTTTCTGATTTCTTCATAATATCTTTTTAAATCTTGGGAGGGTCATGACCTCTAGACACCCCCCTTGTATACGCGCCTGTACACAGGTTACTTGATGCGCTTATTTAAATTAATAGTGGCATATAACTCGTGCAAGGTCTTTAATGGGTGCTAATGAGAAATCAGATTATTAATTATGATCATTTGTTACGGATAAAAACAAAAACATGGTGTTGTGTTACATTTTTTCACGTCGATAATTAATCGTGTAGGATTATTTTTTATTTGGTTTTGTTGGAAAGTTTGAGGCATGTAATATATTTCATACTGTCGTGAATTATTTGTTATTAGCGCTTTGCGCGAGATTGGTTTTATTTTTTTATAAAATGAGACCGGTTTTTTTTCGAGACGAAGCCGCGCGGTTTTATCATTTACAGTACGAGACTGATAGTTTTAATATATTGTCTCGTTTTAACGTTTCGTCTCGTATAAAAAACTAAATTATTTAAAATTGTGAAAAAATCCGCTATTAATTAAAAAAAAAAAATTTACTTTCTCTTGTCGCTTTTGTATGTAACACCTCTAAGTAAATAATCATACCGGATATTTTAATGGAAAATAAGTAATGTTCTTTAATTAAGTTATATAGTTAAGTCGATTAAGCATTTATCTTAACAGTCATTAATAGATATTTAAAAAATATTGACCGGTTTAAAACACGTCTTAAAAATGGTGAGTTATTTTGACATATATGGAAATATACATAGGTATACAAATACATACGTATCATTTTTACTTCGATGTTCTGAAAGAAATGGAAGTATTGTAATACCGTCAAGATAATGACAGATTCTGGTTGTACTACCTTCAAAACGTAAAGAAAAGTTGTTTGTTTTAAAATGCTGTTTTGACCTATTCAGCTTTAAGTAATAAAAATAAACAAAGTTTAAGAGTAAGAAAATCGTATTTTATGAATATGAGGTTAAAAGAATGTTGAACAAGCACTAAATATTTGTTAATATTAATAAAATATTCAGTATTAGAGAATTAATAAAATATTAATTTTTTTAGTCAGAAATAATGAAAATGCAGATTTAAAATCCTCGAAAAAAATATTATTATTAAATAACCACATTTTTCAATAAAATGAGTTTTATAATATCAAAAGTCATTTTGATTTTGATCAACTCATACATGCATAGCCCTCACAAAATGGGGGTTGATAGAGCTCTAATTATAATAATATTATAATAATTATTATTAGCAAAAGTATTTAAAAATGAAGAGTAAAAAAGGTCATTCAATGGTAATTTTTTTATATTCTTTTGGACTCCCCCCTAGGAGAGGGCCCACCAGAAATATGACGATGTGGGGACCATGCATTCTCAATTCGAATTCAATTACCTTTTCCACCAAGGTATGCATGACTCCATTAAAAATACTAAAAATCCAATCACAAAAAATCACAACGATAAACAATAAAATCCACGCCTAAACGATTTCGCACAGTAAACATTATCAACTGAAAAAAATACAGTGAACATAAAAATAAACAGCGCGTTATAGAGATCACACATGACTGGCAGGCGGGCAGACAGACAGACAGACGGACATACACACACCCTTATCATACACACATACTCGCAATCTCCGCAATTTAATTTAGAGCTACGGTGGTAGTTATATCTGTCGCTATTTGCACATTCACCCTCTCGTTCAATGAGTTTGGTAACCGGGAAGATAGACGCGGTATGTGGTTGTTTACTAAAACGGTGCTGAAATGATATTTAACCCTTCAAAGTGCGGGTTTTAATTCGACAGATAAATAGGTGATATTTTCAGGGGAAATTGTTAATTTATATACTACTACTTCATTCGCGTATATAGGGCTGCAACTAGAGGCTTGGGGGCAAGAAGTAACCGAGGCCCCCCCAGAATGTGCAAAAATAAAAATTGAACACCTTTTGAATTTTACACTTCTTCTTTTAACGAATAATTAGTGTAAAATTCCAGTTGGCAAAATTTGTAATAAGTGTAACATTTTAAAGTTAGCACTGCCCCGCTGCCCCGGTGGTAGTTACGGCCCTGCGCGTGTACAGTTATCCCCCCGTTTACGCTGATTCACTTTTACATAAAGATTTATATGTTCATGCACTAATTTACTAGACACCGGATGTCACCATGCATATGTGTAATAGAACTCAGGTATTCGCCGAACATGACATGTATTTATTCTGTAACATATTTGTGTCAATTTCTAGTAAACATTTGAGTAAATTTTTGATCAAAAAATTGTGTTTTTTTTTTGTCAGAAACCTGTTAAATATGAGGGGGGGTCCTTAACATCCACCATGTCAACTTTTTTTAGTCCACTATTGAATAAGATAATTTCTTACAAATTATATTAGTTTTTTCTTCAAACAAGCGCGGCCGCGCTATCGAACGCGTTTTTTAAGGCGAATAAAAACGCTGTAAAACTGCACTCTCGGCGATTAATTGCCGCGCCAATTTGAACACGAATAAGCCGCCATGTACTTCATTTCTGTGGCACGAATTATTCGCAGCCACTGCGATAAATCGCTTCGGTCTGTGGAAGACATTAATCATGCTTGTAACTAAAACGTTATTACAACATATAATTCGTGTTGAAGGAGTAATGATTTAAAAAATGTAAAATGTTCTTCATAACATAACAAATAGTCCACCCAAATTAGAAATTTTCTATAAGTGACAAATCGATAGCAAATGATACCTTCCATAAAATTTCGAAAATGCAAAGCTGTAGACTCTCGGGAAATACACTAAAAAAATAAAAACAAAATAAATTGAGTGCCGGTTATGCTTAAATCGTCGATGCAGTGAAAACGGTGCAAAAATGAACAGGATCAATTTTACAGATAAGAAAATTTCCTAGAAGAATGGCACTCCAGTTTATACCTAAAACTAATAGTTCAGGAATGAGAGTCGTTCAATACTCGAGAAGAATTTTTGAAAATGTCGCAATTTGCCTCAGGTTTCTATAAAATTTAAAATCATTATTCAACAGTTAATAAATATTTCCAAAAAATTCACGGTTTATTATTGGGAAGCCACTCACGAGTTTAAACTTATTTTTACTTTTGTCATCGAATGGCGTTAAAATAATCGAGGCGAATATTAATTCCATTTAAAAATCTAATTTGATTGGTCTAAAAGCAGACAACATAACAAAGTTTTTAATCAGTTTCGATGATAAAATCGCTGGTACCGAGGGCAGAACAAATGAACAAACATCCACACAGACGGACAGTACGTAAATACAACACGGATATGTGATTCTGTGTGTATGTTCACATCGAGGACTCACCCCAAATGCCACAAGAGAATTAAACGTATATGATTGTTTTGTTGGTGAAAAACGACCGGCTTAAAAGACAACGTTTCTTATGAATAAAGGGGTTAAAATAAAGCGTTGTGGAGTAAAATGTAATTGAATAAATGTGTTTTCATCTTAATTTTTATCATACACAGTGGCACTAGAACCATTTTTTTCTGAGGGAGTAGTACGAACCTCAAAAATTAAGCAGATACAATTTTACTTGGCGTTCTTAAAATTCAAAATTGATTTCAATTTTCTTTAGATTAATATCGTATTATTTGTTAAAAAATAAAAATAAATAGAAATACAGTGGAACCTCGTTAGTACGTTTTTAAAGGAAAGAAGAGAAAAACGTACTAACGAAATATTTTAATATGGGGTCTTGGAAGAATGCCGGGACCAAAAAAATGAAAAAAATGTACTAACGAGGTTTCACTGTACTCACTTTTTATTTTTCTTTGTCTCTGACTAGACCCATGGTTGCATTTTATAATTTGTTTGTGAGCTTTAACATCAGAATTTGTAAGATTCAAAAAATTACAGAAAAGAGATTTTTATAATGCATGTCGCTTCAAACGCGTCCTAAAAAACAGGGTCAAATTTTTGGGGGATGCAAAAAGTAGTTATTGCCCCCCCACTGATCATACAGATTTAAAAAAAAAAAATTTACAAAATGAGTTCATAGTTACTTTACGATAAAAATAATTAAAATAATTTTTTATAGAAATTGGAATTTTTATAAATATTTATATCAATTTGTTAAATGAGTTTAATTAATTTAGCTTTTATTTTTATGTACATAGACTACATTTTTAGAAACTATGTTCTATTAATTTCGTATACGCATTTATTTTGAAATCATATTTTTATTACAAAAAATCAAATGTAAATTATTCTTAATATCTGCTATATATATTTTTATGAAAGGAAGGGTCCCAGACTTTTCAATAGCAAATGTTCCATTACAATTAGTTCAGTTGTTTTCATGTCAAGTCAGATCAAAATGGATTAAATTGCTCTCTAAAACGAAAAATAATTTAGATTACACAAACAGAATCTTATGATTTTTTTTCTATTCCTTATTTAATTTTGAATGATTATTATTTTTAGCCTCCCAATAGCTGACATAATGTACTACGTATTGCAGTCTTAGGTAAACAGATAACGTTAGTTCCCCAACACCTTATTTAAGCATCGTTTGATTCGATCAAGCCTGTAAATATTTGTTTTACATCTTGACAATAATCCACCCCCTCGCAACACCCCTGGATGTAAAAAACAACACAACCCCTAACGGGATTAGCTTTGCAACAATGTGTGCATTGATTTTTATTGTGCCACATCGTAGGGGCTCGCCACCCTTAACCCCTATTTGTAACCACCGCGAACTGTCAAACCGCACACCACTCACTGATTATATATATAGCACATGTGCGATGCTTATATATATTTCTTTGTTTTCTCGTAGATATAGTAAATAGTCTTCATTATTGTATATCAAACTGTATATGGTGTTGTCAAGATATTATAAATCGAATTAATAAAAAATTCAAGTAATCTTGAATAAAAGATCTCGTAATTATTCTTACTGCAAATGTTTTAGAATGTGAGGTAAAAAAGGAATTATTCGTATCGAGTCAGCTGTCAGTTATTAGTTTGAAAAATAAGTTTAATTAAAATTGGGACAATAATTCCATGTAGTTTAAGATGCCAATAAGTTGGCTATAGTATTCATTTGTTTTTTTTTTTGATTGTTGTTATTGTGATTTTTGTTGAACAATTTTTATTTTTCATGGCCTACTTAAATTGTTTGTAATAAAATACTTTATAAATATCACAAGCATTTAGTATTTCGACTTATTTTCGAAAATAAATATGACAAGCGACCTATCGTTGTAAAGTAGAGTAAAAAATACGTTCAAATATGCTATAGCCAACTTTATGGCCTATAAGAAAAACTAAAGTTAGAGCTTTTAACTCAGAAACTAAAAGTGATATAAAAATCTTAAATACACCAATCAATTCTACAAAAAAGCCATATGTATTTCACGATTATCTTGGACTTCCTGTATATAATCACTGATTTAATTGTTTACTAAACATCGATTTAGTTAAGTTAGATGACAATTGACCCGATTGTGTTAGTTTCAATTTTTACCACTGAAGGCGTCGCTACCATCGATATTTATATTAAGACTAGCATTGTTCGCTAAAACTAACTTTAACTACAATAAAACATTGTCACTCGACACGTATTTCAATTTCACAAGAAGTCCTCATTAGGAGTCTAATAGTTTCCAGTATTGATGAAGACTTCTAGCAACAGCACAACCCTACAAATCTCAAAATTCGTTAGACATAAAACACCTCCCTTCTAAGAAAACTTTAATTCTGTCCACAATTTGTTACACATCAACATTATAACAACAAGATGCAGAACTAAAAACACGTTCATTCTAACAAGAGTAGCGGCATTAATTTTATCTGTGCGAGGGTGAAAGATGATGTTACGTAAGTGTGGCTTTCAGATAATGCCCTATTTGCATACATATCTAGCAACCCTTGGCGGCGGCAACCCTTCTGTCTGTGTGTCTGTGTGTGTGTGTGTAATCAACCCCCACCACTGTGGCCGCGGATTACGGCGCGGTTATCGCGGACCAAGACCTAACCTGGGTGTTTGTAGATAATAAAGGTGGCAGCGGATATTAATTCTCAGTTTAGGTCAATTGATTACTGTTATTATACGCGCAATATTGTTCAATGTCGGGGTTGTTTGGTAAAGGAGAAGGTGATGTTTCAGATTAATGATGATTATTGTGGCTGTTTTGATTATTATTAAGTGAAATTATGATTATTTAAAAAAAATATCTACTTGCATTTATCATTATAAAATTGATTGGTTGTACGATTATTCATTTTATGTCACATTATGCAAAAAATATAACTGTAGAAAATGAGTGGTGTATTCTTAATATGTTGAAAAAAATAAATAGAAATACAGTGGAACCTCGTAAGTACGACTAAGGGAAAGTCTGTACTAACGAGGTTTCACTGTACTCACTTTTTATTTTTCTTTGTCTCTGATTAGACTCGTGGTTACATTTATAATTTGTTTGTGAGCTTCAACATCAGTTTACAAAAATTAAAAAAATTTAAGAGTAAAAATATTACAGAAAACAGATTTTTGTAATTGCACTTTGCTTCAAACCCGGCCTAAAAACAGGGTCAAAATTTTGAGGGGGCAAAAAGTAATCTTTGTCTGCCCCCAACTCCGACGCCACTGAGTGTACACCAATAGAGTGTTTAGACCAAAGATACAAAAACAGTCAGCGAGCAAAAAAATGTATTTTATTTAGGTATATGTATTTAAATTTTGCATTTATGTGTTATTCAATGATTTTACAAAAAAATACATTAATTCTAATTGTATTATAAAATGCTACAGCACAATTTACAATTAGAGAAATTAAAAAAAATATATATTTTTTTACTAGTTTGGTAACTTTTGGGAGAAACTTTTTATAATTAAGTGTGGTGTATATATACAATATTTTTATATAGTTTTTTTTTAATTGAAAAATAAATATTGGGTAGAAGTAAACATAATTATTTATTATTTGCATAAGTGATTGATTGAACAAAATAAATTTAATAAGATTTGTATCCGTTTATGACTAGAAATTCGCCGTGTTTTTTTTTATTATTACAAAATATCAAGTGTAAATTTAATACGGGCCTGTCTTCATATTTAATATACATAAATTATCATATACAGTCATACAGCTTAAGCTAATTCTAGGATCTTAGGCTTTAGAAGAGTGAAAGTCCCATCAAATAGAATTAACTAAAACAATTACATTATACTAAAATCATTTTTTGTGCCAATAAAATTATAGCGAGAATTTAATGTAAATCAATTCTATAATGTATTGAACATCAAATAAAACATTCGTGATTGAATAAAAATGATTACAACTATTAAAAATCAATTTACATTGACTTTCTATAAATTCCTCTAAAATACCATCGAGAAATTTCGTATTGTTTACAAATACCCAAAAAAAGAAACACATATAATTGTATTCGTGATATAAAAAAAATCTTTCAACTTTCACATACAATTTTCACAAACTCGCCTTATTTACAACCGAATACAAATCATAATAAAAAATATTCAAAACAAATACTTATTAGAAATGATACACATCCAACATAACTAACGATCTAAATTAATACAAGTAAGATAGAGCTATATGATAAGCATTGTATATTTGACATCCGTCTTTGTTTTTTGCGAGTGTTGCATATTTTTTTTGGTGTATTATATTAATTCTACAGGTGGAAAAAAACCTGATTTGAATAATAAAATATCATTAATTTTAATAGTGCATTAAAACTCACATGACAGCGTTTGATGTTTTGTAAAAGGTGTTGAACATTATCGAAGATTGCTTTCGAATTATCATAATAATCTAGAGACATTTAATATTTGTTTTTATCGTTTATTTGTATTTAAGTGTGGCTGTTTCGCTCAGATTATCAGCAATTCATCGTATGATACTTATTTTATTGGTTTTTGGACAATGGTCAAGAAAATATTTAAAATTTAATCAATATTGTAGGCCAATCAAATTTAATTTTTAAATATTTTTTTAGAACAAATAAAATTTACCAAAAACGATAGGGTGAAGAAAATAGTGTTCTGGCTATAAAAATTTATATAATTTATATAATATTATATTCTCTATAAAAAAGGTCTTTACAAATATCATGTTAAGGTCAACCGTTCAGTTGTTTAGTAATAAATAATAAATATCAAAAATATATATCTGTTATTAAATCATATTAAAAAAAGTATAAACGTATTGAAAAATATAATTTTATAGTAAGTATACATATGTATATAAAAAATATTTATTTCATCGCAAACAAACAAATTTTAAATATTTGTACATATGTTGAATAAAATGTTAAAAAATTCTTGGCTCATTATTTACCACACCACAACAAAGTTTTCTTAATTTTTTTAATGTGCGGTCATACTTAAGAGATATGATGTCATTGAGTTTTTTTTTTATTAAACCATTAGTTGCACTTTTCATTGTCGTTATATATCTACATATATATGAAAAAATATCATACAGAAAAAAATTGCATTGGACCAAGAGAATATATATATATTGAAAACAATATTTTCTTATTATGAAAATAAAATCTAAAATTCTCTTTAAAATTATTAAAACAATATTGTTGGACGAAAACAAGAAATTCTCACCTTTTAAGGCAGCATACACGGGTAGAAAAGTTGACTTGGGCCAAGAAATCCTTGTTTTTTTATATAACAAAAAAAATATTTTCTTAATTTAAGAATATACTCTTAATCCAGAAAATTGTTGTTTCCATTTAAAGAAATATTGTTGAACGAAAACAATAATATACTTGGATTAAGAATATATTCTTTTATTAAGAAAATATTGTTTTCGTTATATATAAAACAAGATTTTCTTGGCCCAAGTCACTTTTCTACCTGTGTACAATTGGATTTTAAAATTGTAATTTATTTAGTTTAATTTTCAATTTGATGTAAAGATAATTATATTCACTAACAAAAAAGCAGCATTTAAAAAATGTTTTAATAAAATGTATGGGTTCTATGATTTACCTCATAAGGTATAGTCAAGTTGTGATAAATAATTTAGTAGGAATTTTATTTTGATGAAGTTAATAATGTTAATATTCTAGGTCTTGTAGAACCAATGTTTCTTACTTTCTATCCATCCTGTATATCAATTTTGCACTAAATTTGCGTTCTAGGACGCCGATGGTATTAATTCAGTTGTATGTACATTTATGACGTATATTATAAATTAAAAATAACTGCGGTGTTAGAATTGTCAGTTATAATAGCATCTGCAACTTTCAACATTAGATAAATTATATTAAGCATTAAGCTAGTTGGCCTGTCTTGCCCCAGGACAAGTAATAATGATAGTAACACATTCAAACAGAGCATATACATTAGTAACTTGCAAATGTGTTTCTACTTCTCGTTTGTATTCAATTTTAATAAATGAAAGACAGTTTGGAAATTCATTGGAAACTTAAGTAAACTTAAGTAAAATTAAAAATATAAACACCTATATCTTACTATAGTGTAGGGGGGAGAGGGGGAGGGGTGATTTAGCCGTTATCTTTCTGAAAATTTCAAACTGTTACGACAAAAACATTAAACGAGATTTTTTTATCAAAAAAAATTATTTTTTGCAATCTTTGACGCACAGTATCTCATTAACGATTAGTCGTATAAAAAGGTTCCTGTGACAAAAATTATAGAGAATTCAGTGTTCTATAAGACTGTCATTTAATATTTTAATGTATAATCACGAGTTTATGAAATAATTCGCAAAAACTACTTTTTGTAAAGTTTGAATTTAGTACTGAACTAAAAGATTATTTATATTTTTGTCGTACTTTTTCGCGAGATATTTACGTTTGAAGTTTTTCTAAAGATGCTGGCTGATGCCCCCCCCCCCCCCCCCTTAGTCGAAAACTTAAAAAAATTGACTAACGTATTTTTTTACGAACCCCATTTTTTCGTCCTATTGTCTTAAGGCCTCTATACACCATCCAATCTGTAGTACCCCCACTCTTCCTCCCGACAAATCGGCCCTGCAGATTAGGTGGTGTATAGAGTCCTTTAATTCTGATCTGAAGACAATACTGTATTGTACATGAGCATAAAAATCAACAAAAAGTAGAAATAGTCGCTTTGACTTCTGAATAAGATATCGTACATGTATTTTATAATGCACATTATGTACTGACGCGGACGAAAAGAAATATAGAGAAGACTGTATACGTGTTTGTTTTACACGGCCAACTCGATTGTAGAATGATCCAAAACGATGTCGTGAAGCAGCCAAAGCGTACTGCGATCTGTAGTTGTAGTAAAGTTGGTAAATCACCGCAACGGTAAATCTTCGACAAGATCCACCTTCTGCATGTACGTGGAACCTTTGTCTGTGTGTGTGTCTGTAGAATGTGGATTTAAAAAATGTGCGCGAGATTTTTTATTGTTTTGTTTTTGATATGCTGTGAAAAAGATTAATCGTATGGATTTTTGCTCTGTGAATTTTTATTGCGTTCTATTTTTTAATCTAATCTATTATAGGTTAGACAGTTTTTTATAAAAAATAATGTAAATAGATTTTAAAATATTCCTCAAATAGAATAAACTGATTTTGTGGTCATAAACGTTTCACACGAGACTGAATTATTGTAAGATGAGATCGACTGTAATATTTATTGGATGAAACTATCGGTTATACCAATGGTGTAACCAGTTTTTTTAGGAGAGGCAGATTTAAAAAAATATCCAATTGCTTTCAGATGATCTTTTTTCACTTTCTTTTATTTTTTGCTCATCGCATCTAAAAATGTTAAATATTGCTAACTTTCGAAATTTTTTAGTTTCCTTTTCAATTTTTATAAAACGACTGGAGGGGGGGCTTACATATCATCCCTATATATTTTTATTATATTTTTCCATAAGATACTCCTAAACTACTCCTTCCTCTTGAGAGAGGGAGGCTCCTCTACCCCCCCCCCCCCCCACTGCTTACGCCACTGGATTATACAATCTCAAGATTGAGACAATATATAGTAAATATTATTTTACTAGTGGACCCGCCCTGGCTTTACAGGGAGTTAATATTTCACCCCCTGTCACGTATGGAGAGTTGCAATTAGTTTCATAAGATTCGGCGAGAAAACTACCCCAAAGGTGAGGGTTTAGGGGGAAAAAGAACCCCCTATCTCGCATAATATGTCCTATAACCTGGCCAAAGAAGATAGGTATCTATGAATTAAAAAAAAAACACGTAAATCGGATAAGTGGTTCTCGAGTTATAAGCGCACAAACGGACAGACAGACAGAGAGACGTTGAGCTTGATAATATATACGGATAGTATTAATTTTTAAATCAATAGTAAGTAATAATAATAGTAACAAATAATAAACATTTTTTTAGAAACGTCGATACGAGATTTCTTCAATTTTTACGAGGCAATAAGATCGATACCAAAGCGTCAGTTGTAAAATTCTAGACCGAGAAGGAGAAGAGACGAGACTTACCTAACTCGTCTCGTCTCGTGTACAATCCTATTTTCATATATTTTTTTCTATGTTTTTAAGACAATATTTTTTACGAGTACCTATAATCTAAAAAGTTTTCAATGTTATGGCAATCGATTTCGAGTATGTATGGTCTATAAGACATACATACAAACGTGTGTGCATATATTTCATGTCATCGCGGTCACAATTCTGTCCCGTTGATTTATAAGGGCCGGCCTCTTTTACATAACGCGCGCTATTACACCTACCGCCCGTTAGATGTCTCTGCCAGCGGGAAGTCGGGCGATACCACCGCAGATCTTATACAACAATAAGATATAGTAAATGAGTGAACATTATACTAATATTAAAAATATATCCAACAGGCAACGAAAAAAAAATCATTTGAAATTAAAAAGCAATATGATTTGTACTTAGGATGAGATTTTTTTCTAAGTAAAGAGTGACAAAAATATATAACACTTGGGACCTACCCAAACGTACTCAAATAAAAAAACCTAGTAAGCAGAAAATTCCAAAAATTTAGATTTCGACTATGCTCGACCAATACTACAATGCTATCTATATAGGTCGCTTTTTTGGTATATATCTAAGTATCTTTTACCTTGAATTGTTCATGTCAAAATGAATACCATTAAAATATTTCTTTCCATTACCAAAATATACAATACAGGTACATACCAAAATCGATTTGATTAGGGCCCATTGTGTATAAAATTTTAAAACAGTTGAATATTAATTAAAACCGTACACAAAATTATACATTTCCGGTGTATTTTGTATAAAATGTCCCAGATTCATTTAAATTCAACATTATAGAAATTTATCTGTCCCATATTTCACTAGATACATAAAAAGATATTAACATCGAATCCATACAAATTACCTATTCTATATTTTAATATATTAATATAAACAAAAAATATCACCAGAAAATTCTTTTAACAAATTTGTAATCACATCTCTTATTCATATAGATAATCTAGAAATTTATGTGCGAGCGGCGCATCTGAGGAATTTTATCTAATTCTTTTTATTGGTTGTACCTGGCCACAATTATGGTAATTTGATTAGTTTAAAACATTGTAATGCTATTGATATCTTTCAAGTCTTGATTTGGCGTTTTCAGGTAAATAGTCGTTTGGAATGAAATATAACAGAATGTTTAAATATTTCCCATGTCGTTTTGCTCGTCTCTTTTTATTTCTTGTTAATAATTCATTGGGTTGTAAATTATACAGTAATATGCATTTTTTAAATTCATTTCTAGTATAATTTTATTCAGAAGTCAATTTTTATTTACTTTTTGATTGAATATTTGTGTCCCGTATCGAAATTGGAAATTAATTATGATTTTTTTTACAAAATTAAATTAATTATTAAATATGTATTTGCTAATTTTTAATCTATACTTCGGAATTTAAACTACTCAATAGTAACATAATTTTCAATATTTTTGTAAAATAAAACTATTTGATTGGTTTATTGGTTCCAAATTAGAATTCTTTGTAAGAATAATAAGTAAGTAATAAAATTGTCAAAATCAACCATTCTTTTTTCCAAAGCTTACTAGAGTTGAATTTAATATTGCATTCGAATTTTTTCATGGCAATTGTGATCTTAATTCAATAATGAATAAACCACGTTATATCTTTGTTATGATTTCTTGCTTTCTTGCCATATATATCGAAGATACGAGAAGCTTTGCGATCATTTTTTAAATGGAAAAAAGTTCTCCGATTTCAAAAAATCACTTGATTTTTCCGAACACTAATTCTGCAGCGCTTTTAATTTCACTAATTGATATGCCCATTTACAACACATGGAAAATGGAAATACATTTTTAAATATCAAGAAATTCGCACTTTAAGTATTTATTTTTGCGAGTAGTGATAGTTTTTATAGTAGAACACTGTTTTTCCCGACCCATTAACACTGTAGGGCCATAAATCTAGTACACCAGTCAAACACAATAGAGAATTAGTCATGTTTAGGCCAAACAATCTGTCCCATCTTTCTTAGTTACCGATTTCACCTACTTACGATTCCGACAGGATGATTTGTAAGGTACTGCCACTGATTGTGACATGTTAGAAAGAAAGAAGTATATTCAATATATAGAACATTGCGTATATGTCTGTCTTTAGCATACAACCGACATGCTGATTAAAGATACTGATATTTATATGGATTGTATTAAAAAGAGAAAAACAATAGGGTTGCAGGACAACCTATATATTTATCCTTGTTTTATGATAGACAGAATAATTAAATAATATTTGGTTTTTGTTAGAAAGAGAGGTATTATGCGTGTTTAAAGTTTGCGTATATGACTATCTTTGTTTGGCGATTTAATGTTAATATCTGGGAGGGAAAATCAAGATTGTGTGTTAAAGATACGCGGAGGGAATCCTCATCGACAGTTGTTTTTTATACCCTTAAATTATATTCTGGGGCTTGCATTAAAGGGTGTGTTTAAAATATTTTGTGTGGTACTTATCAGTGCTATTTTTTTAATCATATTATACAATCTTGGATTTATATATACAATTTATACAATAATGGATTCGTTACTCGGTTACAGAATTACTATCCGAAAGATTTTTAACTTTTTGAGCAGTAACAGTATAAATGGGGTACCAGGAAGGATCCCCCTCGCAGTAATTTTTTTAGATTTAATACTGATTACAATTTTGTTAAATTTTTGAAAGTACCAATTAAAACAAAAATCAATTTAAGTATACTATTTAAAAATATATTATTAATTGTTTGTAATTTTACCCCTCCTCTCCCCCACCCACTCCCATAGATAATGTCCCGCCGATATATATGTTAAAAATAGTACTTTAGGGTTCTTAATAATAAAAAAGAGCATACAGAGCTCCTTAGATAAAAAGATATTTTTTTCTAATATCAAATGTAAAAAATGTACTAATTTTGTTATTGTCTTCCTTTACCCTATTTCAACCCACAAATCATAGACAATAAACTTGACTTTAATATATATTAAACGTTAATTTAATTATCCAATCCACTTTTCTTTTCTTCCTGTTACCGAATCCGATGGAAAATGCATTATTCACATCACGAAAACAAAAAACGTAAGTTGAAATAAAAGTCCACTCAAATATTCACCCCCTCGCGCCTGTTTTTTCTTGCTCTTCATTGTGATTTATGCCTTTTGCTACAAAGTAGTGCTTTGGTCGTTTCAACCGGCACCAATAAGATATATTTTATCATATCATTTTCGGATCGCCAAGTGCCAGTTGGCGCTGACATCTTGTGAAACTTACAAATGTGAAAAATATCCGGTCACATGAAAATGACTTTTTTATTTAGAGATTGGGATCGTAAGTGAATAGAAAATTATATTATTATGTCAAATGAGAATTCGATTGCTTATAAAATGTATGGATTTCTGTAGACTAGAATAAAAAAATAAAAAAAATAAGAAATTAACTGGTTTCTTGAAAAACGTACCCTGTTTGGAGACAGTACTTTAAAACTATAGATCATACAATCTTTGAAATAGTTATAAAGTGTTTGTTATTTTACCTATTAAATTTTATCGTTTAATACAGGGATGGTCAAACTACAGCCCTGCGTCCTGATATGTATTTTTATACGACCCAAATAATTACAATAATAACATTGATCTAGTCCAAAGTATATAAAGACAAGGTAGTCTCATCAGCCCTTGACCAAACAGCGTTGGCGCGGGAATTGACGTCACCACGAAGACATATTCAAATGTTATAAATATATAATAGAATATTAATTACAAAAAAATCCTTTTTGTCGTATTTTTGATATTTTAACAACACATACATACAATCAAAGAAATACAAATTCGACATTGCAAAATCATAAAAAGATGTCAGAATCACAGAACGTATTGCCAACTTAGGAATAGTAAAAATTACGTTTCCCGAATAGACCAAATAGTCTGTGACAGCTTTTTTATGATTTTGCAATGTCGAATTTGTACTTCTTTGATTGTATTTGTTGTTAAAATATCAAAAAATACGAAGACAAGAATAAATAAATGATTTTTTTGTAATTGATATTCTATTATACATTTATAACATTTGAATACTCGTACGTCTTCGTGGTGACATCAATTCCTGCGCCAATGCTGATTGGTCAAGGAGCTGATGAAACTAGTCCTAGTAAATTAACCCCCTTGTTCTACAGATACAAGTATTTTTGATGTACTTTACTTAAATGGCTATAACTATAAAACGATTCAACAGAATTATTTGAAATTTTAATACGTAATACAAGACAATTTAACAAACATTTTAAGACCGCTTCAAAGTTTATGTGATTTATAGTTCCAGAGTACTAGGTCGCCAAACTAGATATGTTTATTATTTTAACCAACCGGTATATGCAAATATAGTAATGTTTATTTCTTTGGATTTAAAACTAGTATGATTTATTTTAAAGAAATGTATGTTGATAAATATGTTGTTTTTGCAAATTAGAGATTTGTAGTGATTTATTTGAAATAGAATTTGACAAATTTTATTACCTTTATCTTTTAAATGTCTTTAATAGTTGGTTTTATGTATTTTAACACTAATGGAAACTTGGTGATTGTATGTTTATTTATGGGTTTAGAAATTATAATACCTCAACAAAAAATAAACTAATACTGCGGAACATGAGTTTTACAGACATTAATATATTTCACAAATATAGGTATTTACTTTAAATGACATTTTTAAAATAAAATAAAATATTTGTAAGAATCATATTTAAGTGTACTTAAAATTAACGAATACATTTTGCCATCATGACGACCAAAAAAATCTTGATGAATCGCCACATCCAACCCCCAAGCTAGAACCCCCCCCCCCCCTATGCATTTTTGTAGTATTTAAAAACATCTGACAGGTGATTGAACATAATTTTCTCGAGCTAAATTCTGTAAAGGAAGATATATCAGGAATATTTTACTACAATTTTAAAGTAACATGCATAGTTTTTGTGAAAATTAAAACACACAAAAATACAAAACTTAATTATATCGATTATCGATACATATTTTTGTAATAATTTCAATCCCGAATTAAATAATAAATTTCATGTTTTCGTACATTGTTATGAGAAAAATATTATCAAAATTTTAAAAATAAATAATCATATAAAACTATACAGATTTTTGCAGTAATTTTTTCACAAATTGCAGCCTCCCTCGCTCTACAGAGATGAGTCTTGCTATAACGGTTTCGTGCCCCAGCATTCCGTGCGGTCAAACTGTGAAGTTCATTCTTTCTCACTTCATTAATCTATTTGTATCTGCGTCTGTCTTTCTTTATCTATTTTACTATAAACACTTGCATCAGAGTTCACTAGATCTACGGGTAAGTATGTTAATTCAGATTGAAAGAAATTACATGTATTTGATTGTTAATTTGTTATTGAAAAAACTGGAATCAGATACATATGTAATAAAATTTGTAATTCTATAATATTCAGAAATTATTGACGATTCGAACTACTAGCTTAAGGAATATCAAGGAATACTGCAGTGAAAGTTTCATCATAATCGGTCTAGTGGTTTTTGAGATCATCGAAGATCAACAATCAAACTCACTATAGAAATAGAAAATCATTATTAAAATATTTATTTAAAATTTATTTTATCTTGTATTATTTACAGCCTGTAGAAGGGTAAATAAATGTATAATGTGCTTAAGACATTAGTAGTAATGCTGGAGCCACGAGAATAGTATCAGGTCAGAGGTCACTGCGTCAGTCAGTCAGTAACAGCTTATCAGCACATTCAATATTTGTGGCAAACAAGTGAAGGGTCAAGAGGTCAACATAGATACTGAAAAAATTCAACTTCACAACTAAATATGTATGTGGCGCGGTATATTAATTATAGAATAAATTTTCCAATTCATTTTTGATAAGAAAGTATCTATAAATAGAGTTTATTTTAAAATCTAAAGCAACTTTTTATTTTTTAATGTTAAAAAAAATAATTTTTCCTAGCTTTTTTATTTTTATATTATTATTACATTCCTCGTTGAAAATGGTTATTATTAATTTGGAAGGAAGGGGTCATAAACTCATCAAACAATTCATTTTTTGAAGTTTTGACTATGATATTTTTTGATCAGCATTATAATATAACTTATATAAAATATGTATGTTATATACATAAATTAAGCGAATTTGAATTTTTTTAAAATGAAAAAAAAGTAGTGAACGATTAGGTATATATGTCGGGTATGTAATTAAATATATAACTGAGTTATCTAGAGACTACGAATGGTCGAGAATATGCATTATTTTCTCGTTAATACAGTTGAGTTAATTAGTTATTTTAATTGGTATTTTTATTGGCAACATTTATTAAGATTATAGTAATTAATAATCATTAATCAGAATCATCGTACATATTTCTATACAGATATAATTGAGTCACTCTACTGTGTTTGAATTTGTTGTTTTTTATAATAAAAATAACTAAAAATGATTATTAGATAGGTATACATAATATCAAATTAGTCGTCTAAAATCATATTTGTACGTATTAAAATTGTCAATACAAACACTTTTCTTTCCGTTTCTGTCTGTCCGTCCGTGTGTCTGTCCCCTGAATCCTTGTCACACGTATAATTCATGAACCACTGAACCGATATTATTGAAACTTGGTAGGATGGTTGGATCTGGCTTGAGGACGGTCTCATTTCAAAATCATCAAAATCGTTTCAAGATATCTCAAGAACGATACATGTTACGTAAAAATTTTATAGGATATTTTTTGTAGAGCATTCAATTTCCTATAATATAGGTATACAACGTTTGTTGTAAAATATTCTCTTACAAAGATTTATCTCAATTTGTTTTTATTTAACCAATGCTAGGTAATTAATCTGAGCACTTTTTCTGTTTTTATTTAAATTGTTCAATAATTAACCACCTTTGGTGAATTTGGCACGAGGAAACACTGTGCATTTACTTGGCAGATGTTTTTTTTATAATTATTTATTATTAATTGTGTAGTTAGTTGTTTGCGCTTTTGAATAAATGTGGATTTACTGTACAGTACAGTGGAACCTCGATAGTACGTTTTTGAAGTGACTTGGAGGAAAACACGTACTACCGAAATATTTTAACATGGGGTCTTATGGTAGAATTCCAGGACAAAAAAAAATGTACTATGGCAAAAAACGTACTAACGAGATTCCACTGTATTGTGTAAGCTCTACGTTCAATTATATATCTATATATTTTTATTTATAAAGTAAGTACATTTAAATATTTATTCATTCAAAATACGGTGACAAACAAAACAAATAATAAACAAAATTCCTTTTGTAATAAATAAAAATACCACTTAATTTGCATAGACAAATAGTATGTATGATATAATAATTTTTGTCGTAAAAGAAAAATTCGACAATCGTGTGGAGACAAACATAATTGTGGCTTTTATTTACCGCTTCACACCCACACACGCATACACACTCACACACACACACTATTTACATATAACTAACTGAGCATGACTGCACACAAGTCCACGTGTATATAATAAATATTTATACAGCATGATTACAAATTACATTAACTAGTATTAATAATGTAAAATGACGAGTAAATTTTATAAAAAAATAACAATAAAAAAATATAGGCAGTCTATTTGAAATTCAACATTTCATCCTTGCGATATTCTTAAGTCATTTCTTATAGTTTGAAAGATCATTTTACGTAGAATTGAAGATGAAAAGTAGGATGAATAATTTAGTTTACATTCTTTAAATTTCAATAAAATGATTGATTAACAAGATTCTTTTAATTAAAAAAATAATATTTCGTCACAGTTTTAAAACCACAAAACATATAAAAAATATGAGAAATATTTTAATTGAGGTATTCCAGTCAATTATTAACGAAAATTTAGTTCCTTTTTTGGTTAAAACAACTAATATTAAATAGCGGCGAAGTAATAAATAATAATAGTAATAATTAATTACATCTCTAATTAATTTGCATATTCATAAAAGTTTCAACGCGACGGCCAGCGTGTTTTACAAGAAAAGGAGAAGAATTACAACTGAATTCTGATACGTTAAAAATAGTCATGAGTCATTACAGTTATCACGGAGTGTTTACGTACAGTGGCTCTCAAAATGTTTACTACTTATTAGAAATACACCAATAAATAAATAATGATACTATCAACTTTGATATTTAAATAAAAACAAAAGACGAAAAACAGAAATTGAAAGGTCGAAAAGAAAACAGATAAATTCAAAATGTTTTTGCTGAGGGGCTATGCCCGTTGGCCAATTAAAAGAGAATAAAAAAAACTTTGATATTTCTATAATTTAGGTTTATCAATAATTCCTTGACCAATCAGCGTTGGCGCGGGAATTGACGTCATCTGGGGGATGTATTCAAATGCTATAAATGTAAAATAGAACATCAATTACAAAAAATTCCTTTATTTATTCTTGTTTTCGTTTTTTTGATATTTTAACAACACAAACAATCAAATAAGTACAAATTCGACATTGCAAAATCATAAAAAAGCTGTCACAGACAATTTGGTCTATTCGGGAAGCATCATTTTTACTATTCTTAAGTTGGCAATACGTTATGTGATCCTGACAGCTTTTTATGACTTTTCAATATCGAATTTGTACTTATTTGATTGTATGTGTTTTAGGGGACTAATTAACAATAATAATAACAATTCAATACTAGACTACCGTTGTATAAATAAGGTATTATAAATTAGTAGGGGTAGCATGGGCAATTTTTTTTATTGTACTTATTGACTGAGTTATTAATCCAACTAATTATTAAAAAAAAAATCGTGTACTGAAACTTTGATAGTTTCGAGACCACTGCATGGACAGCAAGTGGCGAGGTAGCTGTGACCAGTATGGGCAGGAGGTACGAAGATAGAGGGGGGAAGACGCTGTGACCTTACGGCCGCGGTAATTGCGGACCGCTAACCCGCGATGTGGTTACCGCGTAAGTGTTGGTCTCGCTACGATTAAACCAAATCAATCAGGTAAATATAAACGTTTCCTTATAGAAAATGCGGTGCTGTTTGTAACAAGTATTCCAAATGTATTTAAATATACCTAAACTTTTATAAATTTAAATTTAAAACGTTTTCGTACGTTTGACCGAGTCCGAGACATGTGAATTTTTCATCAAGGTTTCAGAATTGGATATATTTTTTTCAGTGTTTTGATTTCACATTTGGATAGGGATATTTTTTTTGTTTTGTTTCGGATACGGATATGAAATTATTTCGGATACGAATTCGGATACAGACTTTTTTGGGCATAGAAAACGAGTAGGAAACTATCCAAAATAATATTCGGAATAATTATTTCGAATACGGTTCTGGTTTTGAAGATTACAGTAGTTTCGGTTTTGAAAAAGGAGTTCTGTAACATCCCTAATTGAAACTTATGATATTTTTCAAATTACCAAGGTACCTAAAATTATATTGAAATTTGAAATACTATCATTTAAAATCGAGTGTCTCAGCGAGACATTCGACGAGCTTTATAAATTGATATTTAATCCAGTCTCGTCTACGATGACTCAATAATTACTTTAAAATAAAAAATAAAATATATCCTGATTATTAACCCCATCTTTAGATCGAAATATTATCAATAGTTTTGTTAAAAGTATGCCATCGTTGATTCCACAGAGAACTGAGGAAACAATAGAAACGTATGTAGCCAAAAACAGACCTTAAGTCCGTCTCTGCAAGGGTCAGTGGGCCCCCATTGTCTACATACCTCACAGCTTTCTCTCTGTCTTCGCTTTGATTCGGGTACACACATTTCTGTGATCGGTATTGTTTATATAAATAATAATATTCAACGTTATGTCTGAACAATGTATCAGTTACACTGACTGACGTTGTTTTGTATTTGATTGACGCGGTCTGATAGGGTACTGTTTTGTTTTTTACATGTTTCAGAGCACTCTGTGATAGAATTAACATTGCATTAATTAGGTTTATTAGAGGGGTAGGTCAGTAGTAGGTACATGCTGTAGAAGAAGTTAAAAAATTAATATAGGTACGTAAAAAAGCATATGATTATCTCACAAAACAAACAAGAAAATTGATGTTTAATTTTAATTAAAATAATTTAAAGAAATATTCAACCAAATCAGCTTAAGTATTATTTATTAAGAATGTGTGGAAGGAGATTACCAAAAATTAGAGTATATATTTTGTCAATTTTCCATGTATTGTTTTGATACATTAGAGCAGTGGTTCTTAAACTAGGGTTCGCGAAACATGTTTGGCATAAATTAAAGTATTTTTACATTTCTTTTTACCAGTGATTAATTAGTATCTAATGACCTTCTTTGTTTTTCTATCACGGGGAGAGGGTTCCCTGAAAAATAATTATTCAAAAGGAGGTCCCTAGACCATATAAATTTAAGAACCGCTGCAGTACAGCATATGTGATTTGAAAGCAATTTTTCTCCTGTTTGTTTTTTTTTGTTTCTTTACTGGTTATCCCTTTAGCTGTTATTCGGTAGATCATAAGGAATACGGAAAAAAATCTTTGTATTAATCGTTTCAACACTTTCTAAGATGAGCGTTACCTAATAAACATCTTTTTTTATGTCACCAAAAGTTTCATAGGTTATTTTTAAGAATATTTAGTACAACAAGCTGTTACCTGCGACTTTGTCCACATGGAATTTGTATTTATTTATCTAATCAATTTTTGAGATACAAAGTACCCTACATATCGCACCTCCAATAAAATAGAGTCATAACTTGAAAAAGTCAAATGTTCAGGAGAGCTAAAAACGTGTTATCATAATTTTATTAAATTATTATCTTTATTGTTTATTTAAATAACCCTAATGTGTTATATATATTCGGAATCCTTATAGAATAAGCTATCGTTTTTCCGTAGTTATTTATGCAATATTCCTGAAAAAAATGCTGAAAATTTTGAGTTGTGACAGTTTATGATTAAGATTTGGGTATTTTACTGAAGAAAATATCACAGTTGAGATAGTACAAAATTTATTTTCAGAAGATTTTCCTACTTTTATCCACTTAACATTTAGCAGACAATAAAATTGAGATCAGAAAACAAATATAGTACACGAATTTAAGTATGAAATAAATACAAAGTCGATACATGTCGAAATCACACTTGCATTATAAAAACTTATAAAAATAAAGTATTATAATTATTTGAAATGCACTTTCAGTACGCATGGTGGTAAGAAAATTATAATAATTAAATTATAATAATCTTCTCCGTTGTTATTTGTACATAATTATCAAAATTATTGTTTATATTATCCAAATCTTAATGTTTCAAGTTCTTCATGTTAGCAAGAAAATAATCACATTTCAAAACGAAACAATAACTTTAACCATCATATTAGCCTCTATAATGAGCCATTTTAAATTACTATGATGAAAAGTCAATTTTCTAATCAAATAATCAAAACTAATATATAGCATCTCAAATACAGTACCAACTTAAAATAGTACGGTATTTTATATCAGTTTATGAAAATAAGTACAAGATTTAGCACAATTATGTACAACTAAAAAGACACATTTCGAAATGAGTCTCTATTGAGCTGAATCTGAAACATAAAATATCACATACCATTTTTAAATAATGTCACAATTCGTATTAGAACAGTATTTACGAATAAGTGCAAACGAAACAGCTATAGTATAAAACAGTCACATCGCCATTTAGTGGCGAATTTGTGGAGTTACAGATGTAACGTTTTTATAGATAATAGGGATTATTTTTTTAATCATTTGTGTCTATTTAACTCAAAAACGCAAAATTTCAAGTTATGACTCTATTTTATTGGAGGTGCGATATGTCCTTTCTTAAGATGCAAGCTATCTCTCTGTCAAATTTCATCAAAATCAGTTCAGCGGTTTAGCCGTTAAAAGGTAACAAACAGACAGAGTTACTTTCGCATTTGTAATATTAGTATGGATATAATTTGTTAGTCGGTTTAGTTTCTGAATGACTTAAATATTATTCTGATAACATATATCAATGCTAGAAAAAAATGAAATTTACTGAAAATCTAGAATAACGTGGTTTGTACTCGTATATAGAATAAAATAATATTACAATTCAAATTACTATAAAAATTCGTTAAGATTTCTCTCACTAAAATGAAAAAACAATTATACCATTTTTAAAATTTATAATCCCATTACGCGGTGTATCTAGAGTTTGTAATTGAGTTAAAAACCTTTCCACTTTGATTTAACTCAAACTTTGTTGACAGCAAAGTTTATCTGAATTTTTATGGAAATCTGCAAACTATGAATAAACATAAGAAAATCTGCAAATGTAAAAGTTTATGGAAGCCCAAGAAACAAACAATTTGTTTTAATTATTAATTCTCAAAGCTTTTCCACGCATAGCTTTTAAATTTTAACCCTTAACCGTCTGAAATATACTTTTTAAAAATAAATAAAATCTACAATTTATAAGTTTTTATTACTTACTAAAGCATTGGACCAGGTGTTACCCGGGGATATTAATTCAATTAAACATAAAATGATCATTCCCACCCGACATGCTCACCTAACATACCCACAACACACGATTTACTGCGAATTGTTTTTTTCCGACTTTATGAAATTTACACAAAATATACAAAAATTATACACCTAAACTTTACCTATCCATTAGTGAAAACTGGAATAAAATCCGTTCAGTATTGAGAAAATCGTGTAAAATTATATTTTCAAACTCCTAGAAAACACCAGGTATTGTCTTAGAATTTGTATGAAAATCAAAAAAACAATCATAATAATTAATTTCGATATTTTACCTTTCTTGGAAGTGAAATGTTTATTTATTTTTCAATTTTCAATCAACATATTATTATTTCAAAATACGTAATTGTTAGCATGTGTCAAAAATCATCTATTTGTTCGACAAAATATTTGAAAACCGTAAATTATAGAATTTTGTATTCCATGGCTGTATAGAAACTATGTTTTCAGACAGTTTTATGCTGTGACATCATGGAAACAAAACACGACTTAATAAAGATTTTTGTAGTCTTTTGATATTAAATCTTAGATTTTCATAAAATATTAATTAATTATTGGTGAAAACCGCATTGAAATCGGTTCAGTAATTTCCGAGTCTATAAGCCTCATACAAACGAATATTCATTTTTATATATAGAGATAGAAATCGTAATTAGAAACCACAAAATAAGATTATTCGTTTATTTTTGCGAATGATATTTACTTGTTAACAATAAATAAATAAAAAAACCGCCAGCAAGCCGCGTTACAAGAATACATAGGGTGGTTACCCCACGTAGATACCAGAGGGTGGTGGTGAGTCACATCCCCCGGTCCAAACTACCCCAAAGGCGTAACTAATATCACAGCTCTGTGGTCGCACATCACGTCACATTTTCTTCACTACAGATTCGTTATTTGCATGTTTATACAACATGTTACATAATAGATATATTAGTTTGACTTATTAAAAAGTGTACGCATGTTGCAAATAGTAAAATTATCGAACTTATCAGAGGCAAAAAATATTTGGAAAATTGATTTTATTTTGGCGAAATCTTTACTCACAGATGGTGAAACATTACAGGATTTTGAATGTAATTACTTATATTATTTTTTAGTTGTTTTCAAAATTTTTTTTTACTCTTGATTTTTTTATTTTTCCGAGAAATACTTTAATGAATAGCAGAAAAATCATGGAAACTGGATACTCGTATCTGATATAAATTAAAAGTAAGTGTATCAAATTTTTTGACTAGCAATTTAGCAATATCCTTTTTTTGTGAAGTTACTTGCTATGGCTTCTGAATAATTCAAGTACCCTGCTTGTTTTAAAATATGTTTATCAATGGATCTTGGCTTTTGGGTGGACATCTTCAGGGCTCTTCCCTTTTAGAAGAGTCCTGAAAATATCCTGTGCAATGTGTGACGAAACGTTGGCCGATAACACGATCCATGTTAAGATCACCACGGAAACCTCAAGACTTGTATATGTTTATCAATATTCAAAGAATGATTCTTTTTAGGAATTTAAAAGAAAATAAATAAGTGATTGCTTTGTGGTTGAATGGTATCTCCATATATCGAGCTAATTTGTATTGGTATCGAGTCCAATACCAATACCGGGGTAAATGTCTACAAGAAAATTTAATAAAACCCACACTATTTATAATCAATTCACAAGCAAAACGCGTGTTCGTAATAGAACGTGACAACTTAACTGGAGAGAGACAGAACGTGAGTATAAACGGTAGCGGAAATGCGGAAAATTTACGTAACGTATCGATACTTACATTTTGGTTAGTATAGAGAAAGAAATGAGACAATTGAAAACTAATTTTTTTCCAGATAATTGTGAAAAGTATAGCGAACATCTTCAGAGCTTAATTTTAAACTGATGAAATTTTAAATATAAGGCGTATCATTGTTATTGCAACTCGTCAAAAAAATTACCGCGTCTGAGCGGGGTAGAGGAAAGATTCGCATGCGCTCGGCCGGCATTCGAACTCCCTCGGCTCGGCCGTTGTCTTTTGATCGTCAATTGTTTATTTTGTTTTTCAATAATTAACTTTTAAATTTAAATAGAACAAAAGTTATTTGTAACTTTTGTTTTGATTCGTTTTTGTTATGTAATTTAGGTGTTGATTAGTTATTATTACAATAATAACTAATATTAATTAATAAATTATTAAACAATAATTCCGTAGTCCACGCGAGCGAAGCCGCGCGGGTACAGCTAGTTATCATATATATTTTTTCCTGCCAGTACGATTGAACTAAGCTCACATAGTGGAGGATTTGCCGCTAAAAGCCCGCGCGCGTTGTAAAACTTAAACAAGCTCTAACGTACAGCTGTCGCACCGCATTTTAAATGTCGCGCCGCATAATTTTATTGGGTTTTCCCTCCCGCGATTAGCATTTGACGAAAATTGACAAAAACCTTGAATAATTTCCGACGCGTACCTCTTTAATAGATAAAGTTCTAGGAACTAATTACTGTGCGGCTAAAGTTTATGTGCGTGGATTTTCATTCAGAGGTAGTTAAAAATGTGTATATTTCCGGAGGAAATTAGAATAATATTTACCTGATTTAATTTAACTAAAATGTAAGTATATTTTTTTAATTTTTTAGTTATAATTAGAGATTGGAAAATACTTGTTATTTTCAATGAAATAGTTACTAGTTTAATTTTTTTCGGAAAATAGTTGATAAATAGTTTTTTTTACGATTTAATAATAATTAGTGCAAACGACGCAGTAAAAAGTGTCGCAAATAGTTTAAAATAGTTGGAAAGGTAGTTGAAAATTTCAAATTGTGTTAAATCAAACCAGTTTTTTGAAAACGGTGGAGATATGTAAAAAAAATTACAATAAATGCATTTTTACGCAGTAGTTGAAAAACTATTTTTCCAATCTCTAGTCATAATAAAAGATTTAATGCAACTAAATTATATAAATGCAACTAAATTATATACAGGAATTAAAATTATTGCTTTCACGTTTAAAAATTTAGGTAATTGATTATTATTTAAAAATTTTAATTTACCTTGCGAAAATCAATTTTACTGTACGACCTTGTACATTAATTTTATTATACATGGAAGCAATGAAATAAACAATTATTTAAGTGATATCATCAACGAATACAACGTATTATTATTGTATAATTATTTACTGAAACTGTTTTTTTTAAAATTATATATGAATACTCAGTCATTATTACTCGTTTTTAAATGTATATGAAAATACAATCTGCAAGTATAATATAACGGAAAGTATTAAGTTTGTCCTTTAACATCTGTTGTGAAAATATGACATCTAGCGTCTGTTTTATTGCAATTTTCTCGCCAAAAACATGTGACGTCTATTCAATTATTGTTTTAGATAATTACTTTTTAAATAGTCATTTGTCTGTTATAATAACAACGTCTATTTTCCTTGACATAACTTACATTCCAATATTATAAAATAGCATGGCTTGTCCATAAAATACACACAATTTAAAAAAATGTATTTAGTATATTTTTTTTTAATAAATATATCGTTTTCCTTTTAAGAAAACTGAAAGTTTTCCGATTAGGCTGAGTTTTAATAGGGTTCTATTCTGATAATAGATTAAGTTAATTCAAAAGGATTTCTGTTTTTCTGTTAATTTATTACGTTTTGCGACCTGTAGCGTGTTGCCGTCACTTAAAAAATTCAATTTCTCGATAAATTGAACTTTGTTTATATTTTTATTAAAGAAAATGAAAACCAATCGATATTTAAATAAATAAATATGGATACTGTAATGTGCTCTTTCAGAAAATGTACACTTTTAAATGGGGTTACTAAATAAATTTAAGATATAATGCTCAATTTATCAATGTACATACGCAATAAAATTTTTAGGACGAGAATAGAACACACATCCAAGCATAGCTTGCTTGAGGTGTGCAATTTGACATTTTTGCATAAATCCTTCTTCTCACGATATGTAAAACATAAACGAACAAGTATTACCATATCGTGTGGATGCGGCATGTTGAATTAAATTTCAAAGCCTTCTAAATCATATTCTAATATTTTTTTCCATCAATAGCCTACTTAATCCAACCACAAATTAATTACAGCAAAAATCTGATCATAGTCTACTTTGTACGCACAAAAGTGCGGATAAAAGGCATTTTTATTAAATTTGGAAACGAATTACCCATACCGCATGTGAGTACGTAAGAGGGATAGAGACACACTGCTACAGGCATTTCCCTTTATCCCACAAAGGACATGATTGAATCATGAGCTTGACTAAACACAATAGAGCCCTGTAGTGATCAAGGGATCAGGGATTATCAGCAAAATCAGATTGTGGTGGTCTAGCGTTATTATTGATAGATCTATGCATATGTATGTATATAGTACATGTGTTACAGGTTGGTATTACATGACTTAATTGTTAGATTTTTGATTAAATAAAAATATAAAAAAAATCTTGACGATGTAATCTTCTTTTTAAGACATTTATGAAGAACATTGAACAAAACGTTAGAATAATTAAAATATGATGTAGAAGAAAATATTCACCGAAGATCTACGATTGTCGTCTTCCTTATATAGGGTCAATTGGGGTAAAAGTGAAATGTTTTTTGTCAGTTAACGATACAAATTCATACTTTAATTTTTTCTACTAGATGCGCTTATGAATAACCATTTTAAATATGTACTTACGTCATTTGAACTGTACGATACAACACGGACTTTAAAAATGAAAAAAGTGTGTTTCATGTTTAATCTCTTATTTGGGAAAAAGTGAAATAGGCCTCTAATGGAAAATATTTCTCGAAAAATTAAAAGAAAAGCTACAAAGGCAACTTTGATTTTTCTTCTTTGTGGCATATCAATGTTAAATTGTAACTTTAATTAATATCTGAGCTATACAGAAATTTATGTGCAAAGAATTAAAATTTAATTCACACGTTTTGACATCGACTAACAGGGAAATCTGTAGGGGTGACACATCACTTATTAGGCGATTCATATTTTCAGGTAGCTTTAACAAACCTTTAATGATGATGTCAGTTCTTATAATTCTCCTATAAACAAATAAGTTTTTTAGTTGCAAGCTTGTTTCACTTTTACCCCATTTTTTTGGTGTTTCATATTTACCCCGCTCGACCCTATATTATAAAATGCAACGTCTCCCTATCTGTCCATTAGTGCGCTTATTTTTCCAGTGATAATCGCACTAACGGATAGACGAGAACCACTTATCCGATTTACGTTTTTTTTTTTCATAGATATATTTTCTGCCATGATTTTAGTACATATTTTGTTATATTTACGTATAAGTAACAATATGCATAATAGTAAATCAAGTCGGAAAAACGTTTACGCCAGTGTGCTCTTTTACAGTACATTGCCTAAACCGTTGAATATTGAACAATATAATGTAGTAAAGAATTGTGTAGAATAAAAAGATCTAAAATAAACTCCGAGATACCATATATCTAACTTTTATATTTAAGCGAGCGAAGATGCGGTTTCAGCTAGAAGGTATAGAAAATCAAATCATTTAATCATATTATACTACCTCTTTTTATTTGTTGATTATAGAATTAGATAAGTTAGTCTATAATATAAAAAAAATCCTTTAGAGTCATTCAAAAGGCAAAGTGAGTATCTCTAGGTAACTGTAAAATAAAAATAATTTTATAAAAATACAAACAGTACTATTTTAATTTATCTTTTTTTAAATATAAATTACCTCACTAATAAAGTCGAGTAGGTAAGTCATATTATCTTCTAAATTAAAAACTTATTGAAAAGTTTGACTGAAGGTTGAAATCTATAGGATCAATAACCTAACATAATAATATCGATTAGTGCGGGCTATAGTTGAGCGTTATTCATTAGTTTTTTGTTGCTACAGTATGTCATAACCTTTTTACAACAATAACTTTAATCTACGGTGAACTTTTCCACCTTCACCCTAAAGGTCGCTGGGGGTTAATCGAGCGGGATTTATGAGCCAGTAGGTGCAACCCTTTATTGCGCTATCGTGGTGGTGGCAACACTGCACGACCTTTACTTTTAATGGCATTTTAATATCGATTCGCAAAAATATCTGTTTCATTGTCGATGCTATATAATATTCCCACCAATTCCGCCAATCTTTCGAAATTAATTTTACCAATGTTTTTTACATTAAAGCGCAAAAAACTGTGTAATCAGGGAACACTCTATTTCCAATACTAGCTAGTTATCATATCAATTTTATGTCGTTTTGAGTACAATTAATAATAGATCTATCATGTCGAATCGACATAATCAAATATATATATAGAATTTAAAAAAAAGGTCGATTTTATGGTTTCTTACTGGTTTGAAATGGTTTGGGAAGTTCCTCGAATTATGCTATAAAAGTACAATAACAGCTCTACACAAAATCTGTTAGAAATTCAAAGTTTGATACCGTTGGATATAAGGTAAATGCACCAGTTATAGCCGCTGTAAGAGCAAGGTTTTCTGTTTTTGTGATTGACGGGCTTCTTTTTTGTAATTCTCATGAACTCATGTTACTAATAAAACAAGTAACTTTATTTAATCAATTTAATTACCAAAGTCCGCAAATATAGTTTGTTTTTTAAATTATAGACTTTTATTTTGTTCATGTTTTTTCTCCAGTAATGGCAATGGTAAAACCAGTAATGATCACGCAGTGATGGACACTTTTTCAGTACCTACATTACTGATTGTGAGAGATCCTTACTGACTTAATAATTTTGCTGAATTTTAGAATGATTATAAGAAATAAATGTTGTACAAAAACGTACTATTTCATCTTCAGAAAATCTGTTCATTTTAATAATAAATCAAACTTATTTTTACGAGCCAAGTACATTTTTATAGACATCGATAAGATCCATACAATTAAAATATCAATGCAATTTGTTACGAAACATTGGTTACGTATAATGTATACAATAATCAAAAAGAAGAATCATCATAAATATGTACGTAGAATTTTACACCTCACTCTAAATCAATTCCATCCGATTAAAATGATGTAACAGTAACAGGTACCGACGTGTCTGTGGAGATATCTCCCCCCTCTCTACGCCGTGTGATCCCCCCCCCCCTTCCACCGGCACCCCCTGCATCGGCACACACTAACAACAACAACAAGAGAAATGTGTGGCATTTCTCGGTGAGATACCGTCCCATGGCTTGTAACCGGTCCAGGTTACAGCGCTGGACCCCCTCCCCTCTCGCGTCGTTGCGAGTGTGTGTGTGTGAGTGTGTCGGACACACACACACACATTCGCAGCGTGCGCGAGCGAGCGGTCGTCGCATTCCGCGAGTGCGGGCGGCTTCTTCTCGGTGCAGGGAAGGTTTTAGGTAGATTTTGTTCGCAAACAAAACCAAAGCAAAATTTTATCGTAACCGACTTAAATTTTGAGATGGTTTATATATAGCCTCATCAGCTCCTTGACCAATTGGCGCGAGTATTGATGTCACCACGAAGACATATTCAAATGTTATAAATGTATAATACAATATAAATTACAAAAAATGCATTTTTTTCGTATTTTTGACATTTTAACAACACATATATACAATCAAAGAAGTACTTTAACATTGTAAAATCATTTTAATTACGTTATAAGTAGAGATTGGAAAAATATGAAATAGTTACTAGTTGAATTTTTTTTCGAAAAATAGTTGATAAATACTTTTTTTTTTTACGATTTAATAATAATTAGTGCAAACGAAGCAGTAAAAAATATCGCAAATAGTTGATTTCAAATTGTGTTCAATCAAACCAGTTTTCTGAAAACGGTGAAGATATGTAATAAAAATTACAATAAATGCATTTTTACGCAATATTTTTCCAGTCTCTAGTTATAAGGTACTGGCACCAGTCTTGGATATGACCCCAGTAATTGTTACTTTTTAATTGAATGTACTAATAGAAATATTTGTTGATATTTGATTACTACCATTTCTGAATACTAATCTATATACATTTAACTGTATTACAGCGTGATTTGATGACAATCAGCCAACATGGTGAACATTTAAACTAATTATTAGTATAATTTATTTATTAATTATTATATTATCATAGCAACTGTTTTACATTATTTCAAATTTGACGATTCCTTCTTTTATATCATTTGTGTCGCATATAGTACTTATCATTTTGCAAGTGTCCATCACTGCATGCTCATTACAAGTTTTACTTTATCCATTACTGGAGATAACAACATAAACAAAATAAGAGGCTATAATTTAAAAAGCAAACTATATTTGCGGATTTTGGTAATTAAATTGATTAAATAAAGAGTTACTTGTTTTATTAGTAACATGAGTTAATGAGAATTACAAAAAAGAAGCCCGTCAATCACAAAAACAGTAAACCTTGCATTTATAGCGGCCATAATTGGTGCCAGTACCTTAACTTGTTATTTGAATTAGAAATTTTATTCACGTGCAGATAAAGCAATACTTCCCTGTAAACAAACGTTAAACAAAGACATATGGTTTGGCATACGCAAGTGCTAGAGAGGGACAATGTTTTCATTAAATATTTACAAGGATTTATGAAATAATAACACACGGGCATGGGCACTTGCAAATATTTATTCTTCTATTGGCTATGCATCGTTAAAATGCCATCGCTTGAAAAACAAACACTCTCTGATATAATCATTATATAATATTGAACTTGGTCATTTTATAGCAAACATTACACAACTACCTATTTTAAAATAAAGAAAAAAATTAAAGCATATATTGTACAAAAGTTTTTTTTCTTCGGATTTTAGCAAAAACTGTTCCTTTTTGTAGCTTTACACGAAATGAGACTAGCTTTAGGTAAATTTTATTATACATATATCGTCTCGTATTAGAGATATTCATAGTAAGAGTTTCGACAGTGAATTCATTCCTATGCAATTTGAAAAAAGTGTTACTTTAATTTCGCGACGCTTTGCATCCCTGCGGCCATTGTTCCAATCGAGATTGTCAAACACCTCACCCTTTCCTCATTCCCCCCTTGTCTATATACTCAAAGTTTATATATATTTTAGGGTTTTTAGTACTGAGTTAGTGCATTTTGTTTACAATTTTAAACATTTTTCTCTGCTGCGTTCACTTGTTTTACAAAATTGATTGTTATATTTTTTGCTACAGTAAGTCCTCGACTTACATGAAAACCTTTTAAACGAATTAATCGCGTAAGTCGAGGGCTTTGTATTTTTAAGTTGGCAATACGTTCTGTGATTCTGACAACTTTTTTTATGATTTTACAATGTTGAATTTGTACTTCTTTGATTGTATGTACATATGTATGTGTTGTTAAAATACCAAAAATACGAAAAAATGAATTTTTTGTGATTGATATTCTATTATACATTTATTACATTTAAATATGTCTTCGTGGTGACATCAATACTCGCGCCAATTGGTGAAGAAGCTGATGAGGCTATATATACCATCTCTTCTTAATCTTTTTGTCAAAAAAGTCGGTTTAGATAAAATTTTGTTTTAGTTTTGTTTGCAAACAAATTTTTACAATACTTTAATTATTTAAATATTAAATTGCATACATCGTTCGTATTCATCCTGTCAACAAAACTAAACAAACTTTCATAGTATCTATTCACTGGACCTTCAAGGATTCAAAGGGATGATATCTTTACACGCTGGTGATAATTATCCCCCTCACTAGCAGCAAAAACAGATAACAATAAACAGTAGCCACTGTTGTAACTAGCGTCGATGTAACGGCCGATAAGTTAGTGACCTGGTGATAGGGTTGCACTATGTGTGGGGGGAGGGGGAGGGTCAACACGACCCCGAGCACAGGTCGTGTCGTAGATAAGGTTTCAATTTAAATTATATATGCCCGTTTATTTCGCGTTATAGCGCCATGATATTGTTTGTTGTATGTATATCGTTGTGGTCATTAGAGCTCTGCGTTCGGCCCTTGTTTCAAGTAAGCGGCAAAATGATGTGCATACAGGATGATGCAGAAGTTTCTGGACATTTTTGAATTCGTTAAAAGTATGTTTATTGTATAGAAAATGTTGTGAAAAGTCGAAATTTTCAAACCACAGGTTTGTATCTCAAACCGTTCTTGAGTATAGCCTCTCAAAGTTTCAGTTTTTTCAAAAATTTGAAGAAAAATGGCTCTAATTTTTGACCGGATGGTCGGAATTGATTTTAGTTGACGGATTTGAAATCAGCGTGTCAAAATCTATATAATGACATGTATAATACCTTAAAGCTCGAAAAAAAAAATTTCGCAAAAAATCGAAAAAAATTCAAAGGGGTATACCTTAAAAAAATGTCGATTTTTGACGAATTTTTTTTTTCGGATTTTAAAGTATTATACATGTCATTATATAGATTTTGACACGCTGATTTCAAATCCGTCAACTAAAATCAAATCCGACCACCCGTTCAAAAGTTATGGCCTTTTTTCTCCAAAAATTTGAAAAAGCTAAAACTTTGAGAGGCTATATCTCGAGAACGGTTTGAGATACAGACCTACGGTTTGAAAATTTCAACTTTTCACGTCATTTTCTATACAATAAACATACTTTTAACGAAATGAAAAATTCAAAATTTTTTTGTGAAATTTCCTACAGTGAACTTCAACAACTTCATACAAATATCGACTAAAATACAAAAAATAAGACGTAGAATCATTTAGTTACTATATAAATATATTAGAATTCAGTTAAAAAAGTAAAATCTTGAACTTAAGGTGTTTCATAACTAGTTTTTTTTGTTAATAGGAGGGAGAGGATTGACAATTGACACTGCCATCGACATACAAATATATCCTGGAATTCCTAAAGTATTTAGCATTAGAATTTTATTCTAATGCTAAAAATAAAAGCTTTTAATAGCAATAATTTTTGCTGATCCTGAATTTAAAAAACAAATGCTAGATAACTATTAACATCACTCCCCATACTTGGATAATTTTTACATATGTGACAAATCATTAAAATTAATCAAAAGCGAGATTTACGACTTATTTCCGAAATTAATTAATAATGTATTTTTTTCAAATTCATGAAATTACAAAATCTACTGCATGTTTAATACAAAATGTACCATACCGCTCTCGTATCACGTACCACACAACTACCACAAGTTGAGATGTGTTTACGTCCCCCACCCCCCTTTTTAAACTCACCCCTCACCCACATTTTAACGGCGTTATGTAACACACTAACATTTAAACTTTGCCATGGCCGTTCTCTGATATCGCCCGCCATTAACCTGATGTGTACTCCGGGTTTCCGGTTTGATTGCTGTTGCCCGGAGCTTTATCTGCCACAGAACTTACCGCAGGTTCGCTGTTTTTGTGGCACGCCACATACTAACAGTCACACTGTGGTTATTAACGCAATAAACACATTTCTCTGGTAATTGTTTTGGGTGTGTTTTTTTTTTATTCATGTTCTCATTAGTTCTCTGTTTACTGATTATGAGGTTTAGTTTTTTTTAAGTTAATTGATTATTTTAATATCTTTTAACTTTAACTTATTTTAAAAGTACGGTATGCAGAACGAAAAATCGATATTTTGTTGTTACCAATTTTTTTATTTTTTTTCCAATATCGTTTGATATTGAAATTATATTTTGTTACAATTGTCGAAAAAGGAATAATCGATTCGATAAGAACTACTTCATCATTTTTTTTTATTAGCTTAAATGATGTATTATACATAAATATCTTACAAATGATATTCAAAAGGAATTATAAGCGATTTTTTAAGCTCACTTTCCAAAGTGTCTGAACGAACGAAACAACCTGGATGGTGAAAGTAGTGAAAAATGAGTGATAATGAGTATATGGCAATGTAAAAGTGCACCATAATTCGGTCTCGAACCAAAATAGAAGCAAAAAAAGCAACCGAAAACGGCCAAACCGACATATTTTTGAAAAAAAGTCGACGTTTGCATGTAGTAAAACAGTTTTCAATCTTTAAACTCATTTTTATCGAAACTACGTTTTTAAAAACCATTATTCATCCGATCAACTTGAAATTTAACTACTTAGATAAATTGTATATACATCGAAGTACACAAGATTGGTTAATAATTACGGTTTGTATAAATAATTTAAGGTCGTTTTTTGATATAAAATTTGTAAAAATCGATATTTTTTAATAATCGTGGGTACTTCGATAGAAAAACTCATGTAAATAACAAGAATATTTTTGTTTTGTTTTGGATGTTGATCCATGGAAGTTCTGTTTTCCGCAGTGGAGCACAAAAAAAAGATGCACTCAGTGTAGCAACGCTAAAGTCACTATCATTATTAAATTCTAATTACTCGTTACGGCTTCTGAAATGTTCATCTTGCGCTTAATAACGTTTGTAGTTGGCGTATATCACTGACCATATGTTGAAGTATTCCTCGGTTTGTGTGCAAACACGGCTGCCAATGTTTGTCGTACAATTAAATTGTGTCTTTTATTATGTAAATTCTTGCACAGGTGCTACTGCTTCAGTATTCGTACAGCTTTATACAAAAATCATCTCACACTGTGTGACAATGTGCGCAACTTGTCTGTATAATAAAGTTATATTTATCTAGTCTTCATCAAGCTTATATTTGAATAAAGAGTAAAAAAACATATTAGGTACTGGCACCAGTCTTGGATATGACCCCAGTAATAGCTTTTTTTTTAAATTAAATGTATTAATATGGATCTTGGCTTCTGGGTGTAAGCCGCGTCGGTTTGGTCGTGTTATCGGCCAACGTTTCGTCATATATTGCAGTGGACATCTTTAGGGCTCTTCTAAAACTTAAAGGCTTGTATAAATGTATTGAATTAGAAATATTTTTGAATATTAATGTATATACATTTAACTGTCTTGCAGTGTGATTTGATGACAATTGGCTAAATAGGTGTCAAAATGGTGGGAATTTAAACTAATTATTAATATAATTTATTTATTAATTACTATATTATCATAGCAACTGCTTTACATTGTTTCAAATTTGACGATTCTTTCTTTTATATCTTTTGTGTCGTAGTACTTATCATTTTGTAGTCATAAGCAAGTGTCCATCACTGAGTGCTCATTACTGGTCCTACTTTATCCAAAATAAACTAAATTGATTAAATAAAGAGTTACTTGTTTTATTAGTAACATGAGTTCATGAGAATTACAAAAAGAAACCCGTCAATCACAAAAACTGTAAACCTTGCTCTTATAGCGGCCATAACGTGTGCCAGTACCTTATTTATAAGTAAGTATAAAGATACCTAGAGTCCTAGATACTATAAAAGTATAAAAGAAAACTAAAATGTCTAAGAATGACTGAAATTGATCATTTTTTGTGTAATATGTTGAATTGAAAAATCCAAGAAGTGAACAATTTGACTTTTTAAAATTTTGCTGTACATTAATGATTATGGCATCGCGTCGAGATGAAAATGTTTTTTTTTGGTTTACATTTTGACGAGATTAGACAGCTTGAGGGGGGGGGGGGGATTTTACAATGTAGCGTAATAAAATATCCACTATTATTTTAATTACTTCGTACTTTCCTCAGGTTACAATGCAGTAGGTACCTATTAGAGCTGGGCGCGGGCCGTGAATTTTTCGGGTCACATCGGGTCACGGCCGTGACCCGACGTGACGTTAGCGATTTTCAAATATTGGATCGTGAGCGGGCGTGATCGTGAGTCAAAATAAAACAATCGGGCGTGACCGGGCGTGAGTACATTTTTGTCGTGCGTGAGTCCGTGAGTATATGTATGTATATTTTGATGTTTCTTTAATTTCTGATCTCATGAATATATGATAATCTGTTAAATCGAATTATTATATTAAACATTTTATTTATAATATATTATTCGGGTCACGAGCGTGACCCGCCGTGCGTGATCGGGCGTGAGTAAAAAAATAGAATTCGTGAGCAGGCGTGATCGTGAATACTTTTTTTGTAACCGTGAGTGAGCGGGCGTGACTAAATTTTTTTCTCTCGTGAGCGTGCGTGATCGTGAGCAAAAATTACTCACGCGCCCAGCTCTAGTACCTATAGTAAATTTTTATAGTAAAAAATAACATACAATTTTTTATGTGTAATTAAACATTACCATCAACTTAGGAACAAACAAGATCCACTTTATATCGTTTCTCTCAGTCTACCTTACATAAATTCTACAACCCAATAACTAATTACACAATTCGCAGTGCTACAAAAAACCACCTGAATACCGCTAGTCTATGTTAAGAGCTCGCGCGGACTATAGACGTGTGCACATCTTCACGCGGTGACCGGCCCTGCGGAGAGAGGGGGTGGCGGGGGGGGGGCTCAGACCGAGTCACGACCCGGCTCGGGGCCGCCGCCCCCCTGCGGGCACACAGCTCTGTGGTCTGTTTCGCGCGTACATACTTTGGTATATACTGTTTTTTGTATTAGCCTGAATATAAAATGTTTTTTTTTCTGTTCAATGTAAACTTTGTAATTTTTACAGCAAAATAAATTGTTTAGAGTCAATGATCGATTTTATAAAATAAACAGATTGATTGGTCGGTTTAGCTTTCGAACGGTAATACAAAAATTTATTACGAAGTTTTTAAATTGTAAATTCTATCTAGTATTTCTATTTTATAATTATTTTTTTTGTTTGCGAGACTTTCTCAAACATTTACTAGATGAGATATACTTATTATTTTTCTTCTAGATGTTACAAGTTTATTTTTTTGTAGATACAGGCTCAATTTTTTTTACAATTTAATAAAAAAAAACAACAGAGACAAAACAGCAACAGGTGTCAATTTAAAAAACAAAATAAAAATTTTATTTCCCCAAGATCGATACAACATTTACTGTTTTATTCGTAATTTAGTCCGCATTCGCCACTAATGTCAAAATCTCAACATTGCAAATAAAATTAATATTTTATTTAAAAATGATATCAAACTTATTTTCTGTTTTTGATTTATCAATAAAATATTGAAAAGAAGTGTGTTTCGATATAGCATTTCCACTAAATTGTCTATGATGCTTTTAAAAAGCATATTGATCTTATTTTACCAGCAACAATTTTCAAAAAGTTGAATATATTCAGTTATTATTAATATTTTATTAACACTAGTTGGAATTTTGTGTTTTTTCTTTCTTTTCATCTGGTTGGCATAAAGCCAGTCTCATGTTGTATACCATTTAAGAAAGTCTGTGTTCAGAGCGTTTAAGACCTAAGAGTTTTTAAATGCCTCAAAATATTTATCATTTAAAAATAAATTCGAAATATCTTCGATATTTACAATTCAAAAATATTTTATGTATACCATAAATAAAAAAATAAAAATACAATTTTAATTCCCTAATTATATTAAGGGGCGACAAAGAAATGCACGTAGGTCTTAGAACGGCCCTGTAAATATGGTATATGGACAACAAATTTATATACGTATTGATGTGTTATTTGTACATAAATAAACCCCCATAGGCGCACGCGGTAGAACTTATTGATTAAATTAGAGAGATGTTTAAAATACCTGTTGGAATTTATAAGTTTTATTAGTCATTTGTATGTAAATGTGGGATATTTGATAGTTTGGAACTACTGGTTATTTGTTTGTGGGAGGTCTCAACGCTAAATTAGTAAAATAAGGTAAAACAATTTTTAGTTTGTCTTCTATTTACATGATTATTATTATTATTATTATCACTGATTATGTCTAATTTAAAAATTCCAAAAATACGGACAAGTGCGAGTAAGACTCGCGCTCTAAGAGTTCCGTATCGCTATATAAAACTTAATTATATGACAATAGTTAGTTACATATACAATGAACCTGATTCTAAAGGCAAGTAACCATACAATTAAAATGATTTTCGGATTTTTTCCTTTACTTGAGCTGAGACCTTCCTTCGTACCAATTTTAAAAAGTACCCTACAGGTTTTGATGATCAGTCAATGAGTCAGTCTGTCAGTATCAACTTACGTTTTGAAAGACTGTTGTCCGGTATTATAAAGGAGCTAGCAAAATTTGCTAGCTAGCAATTACTTTCAAATGGGGAATTAATTCTGTATTAGTATCTATGGATTAGTTATGGAATTTAGATCAGTGACACTTCAACTAATTGTAACACAGTTGGCATCTTTCACCGTACAAAATAATTTTCATAATATCACCACTGTTTTAATACCGTAGGTATTTACCTACAACGCGTGCGCGAAACTTGTCAAAGTCATCAACAAACTACAAAAGAACTGTCATATAAGTTTGATATCTCATTTGAAAGTGCTTGCTAGCTAGCAAATTTGCTAGGTTCTTTATAATACCGGACATGTATATATCTTTTTATTTATTCCATTTAGTTAGAAAATCGAATTGTTTATAGGACTATGAGGCTATAGACCTTAGTATTTGATTTTTCAACGGACAGACATACGGACAACAAAGTGATCCAAAATCCTAATATCTTAAGTAACCTAGCCTAACCTATATAAAAAAAATATTTTGTTAATAACATGACACATGTAATTTTCTTAATTTGATAAGAATAACATTTTCGAAATAAAAATAAATTTATATTTACGTAAATGTCCTTTTCAAAATGTGAATTGATTAGTAAATGATTTAAAATATTACCTAAACCAGCCCTGTATAAATCCGCCAATTTTACGCTATATAACACTTATACGATTAGCACCTATGATCTCTGACCCTGTTTTTTTCTCTCTTTATTAAAATAAATATTACTTTTACTTTAATACGTATAAAAATAAGCAATTGAAATTTTGCAATCGCATATATTCGTATAACTAGTAAAATTAATTTCGCTTTTTTTTATAAATTAAATAAAGAGACGTAATTAATAAAATGTCTAATCTTATTAGTTTGGTTAGAGTGAATGGATTTTTGTGAAACTTTCTGCAATGTGTTCCAAGACTAAATACTAAAATGTTCACCCATTAAAAATTTCCGTTTTTTGAAAATTCGATTTTTTTTAAATTACTAAAAAAAATTATATTTGAAATTTAAATAACTTCATTAATTAAAGTTTTACGTCTAACGGCACTCCACTATATAACTGTTGACAAAATTTTAATTACAATATTTTACATTTTATTCGATATCAATCTAATAAATTTAATTAATTTTGAATATTGAACTGTTGAGAAATAAGTCGAGAGTTCTTTTTAGAATATTATAATGTAAAAATATAATTAAAAAAAAAAAAAAAATCCGGTTCTAAAATTTTGATACTTCATTTTATCTGTCAGAAAACGTAAGTAAAGGGAATCATTTTTTATTTATTCCGGTACATCTAAATAGCATATTATTAAATTATCATAAATTTGCTAACCACGGACTAGATACAAACCAGTATAATTTAGTATAAGGTTTTTTCTAAACACCTTATACTTTCTTCCCATCACAACTAGCCAATATAACTTGGTGCTGGTGCACTTTTACTTATGTACTATAATTTATAATATGATACATAATCCGATATGAACAATATGAGAACGAATATGGCCAATTAGAAAGTGGTACCAACTTAAAGGAGTGTTCAGTTAAATTTTTGTATTTATTTTTCATTATAACTGACAATATTAAAATATATTTAAAATTTGATTAAAACATATGTGTAAATGTGTCCAGGTTACTGGGTGTAAGTTAAGTTAAGTTTAACACTACTTATATAGATTGACAAATCCCGAATCGAAATGTTCTCTCCTGTTTTTGTTTGTTCCAATTTGACCCAAAAACTACTGAACCAATTTTGATGGGATTTTCACTGTTAGAAAGCTTAAGACACTAGAATTACTTTAGTCTATATGATAATGGATTTACGATAGTTCTTTATGTAAAAAAATAATTTTTATTTTCTAAAAAAAAAAACAAAAAAAAATATTAAAAGTACGTAGTTGTAATATTGATGTAATTTTATAAGTTAAATAATTATATCAGGCACGTACTACTAAACATTTATAAATGATATTTTCTAATTAAGAAACTGCGATGAAATAGTATTTAAATAAGTCTGGAATAATGAGAATTTATTTTATTATGATTTGAAATTTCAAAAATAGTGTGTTACTTCAAATGTGGACCATAGAATACACAGGTTATTGTAGAAAGTAAACCCTCTAAGATTTCTCTTAAAAGCATTAATTTAATTAAATGTTCAGATACAATCTACAACATACAAACAAGAATCAATATTTATGTATTTTACATTGATTCAATTATGCTTTAATTACATAGACATTTACAGCGTGTAAACGAATAACTTTAGACATAAAATATAATCAATCAAAATATGAAATGTATTGAATAAAAGTAAATGTATATAGGCATAGATATATAAATATTAGAGTAGGTAGATATCAGGGCAAAAGCGGGGATAGAAACCAGCCCGCGGGCCACATCTGGCCCGCCTGAGTAATTAATATAACACGCGACGATATATTTTGATTAAAATCAATTTAATTAAATTAACATTTTTTTTAAATATGAGCTTACTGTTTTATAAAACAGTTGTAAAGTAACTAATTCTGATAGCTTATTTATTTAAATTTAAATAAACACAGTGCCGTGGTAACGGGAGGGGACGACGACCCCCCCTCCCCACACCTATTGGCCGATTGTCATCAAATCACGTTGTAAGACAGTTAAATGCATATAGATTAATTTTCAGAAATGGTAGTAATCAAATATCAACAAAATATTTCTAATTCAGTACATTTAATTAAAAATTGCTATTACTGGGGTCATATCTAACACTGGTGCCAGTACCTTATAACACAAGATTAAAAGAACATTGAATTTCACCCTGAAACCAAGAAATAACCAAAACTCAGAGTACAAAGTTTAATTTCTATCAAAGAGAAACAAATTTCCTAAATAATATAAATCACAGATACTCGGGCGGGTGTTTGTGTTTTTGTCAATAGCCGTCGAGGCGTGAACGTTTTAAACGCATTAGCGCACTTTTGTGTACGTTTATAACAGGATTTATCTGTGTGTGTGCTTGTTTTCGACAACGCCCTCTTCAAAGGTGTTTGCTGCCTTTTGTTGCAGATTTGCGTCGGTAGCTTAAAGCTATTTAGCGCACTAAATAGTCCTTTCATACAAGAAATCTTCCCTAAACTTATGTAAACATCTGCTAGTACAAATGTAAATGTCAGTTTTTTCTTTGAAAATAAATTATTTTTATATATTGATTGCAGATACCTAACAGTTATAGCACATTATTTTAAATTGATGGCTAAATAGAACGAAAATAACATAAACTAAATAAAAATTATTTTGCAAAATAGATAAATTATTTCATATATTTATATCAACCTGGAACAATTCAAGACTAGCATATTAAATGGTATCAGATGGTTAATTTTGGAAGTTATAAAATACTAGCTGTTTTCCGGACATTAGTATGGCTTATAAAGTATATTTTTTTGGAATTTTTTCATGAAGAAGCCATTGCTTCCCAAAAATAAGTTTTATTTAAATTAACTTGAGAATTAATTGGGGTTATTATTTTATAATAACCAGTGCCGGTTTTAGGTGGAGGGGGAAGTCTAGATAACCATCTGGGACGTCGGTAAAAAACTTATAAGTAATGAAATTTGGAAACGATAAAGCAATCTAATAGTTTAGTATTAATTATCATGTGTAGTTTAAGTTCCAAAGAAATTTTATAAGAACACTTACAAGCTAGGTATATCTGCCAAATATTCCCTCTAATAAAAAAGTTTTCTTATCAAAAAGGTCGATTTTTTAAAAACATTTGTGTTGTTTAACGTTTAAATAGAAAATACAATATTTGATTTTTTTATTGAATAAATTACTAATGTTGTTAAATATATTTTTAATACATATAGATAATAATTAAAAACTATTTTTGGGCAAAATTTTTAGAGGGCTTTAACTTTCTCACGAAGAATTCTCCGATATTTTTTCATATAAACCGTTTTGTTTAAAATAATTTCTTTAATCAATAAATATTCCTGGATAATTTTATTTATATATTCTTTAATATCTATATTGCTTATACTTATAAGTAACGTGTGAGAGTTAGAGTGACTTTAGACAGATTACGCTGTGTGGGTGAATGAGTTAAGTAGATTAGCTCGCCCGGAAATACTCATTGTCAGTTAATGTTGTGTTGACAAATATAAGTATTAATACGATATAAACGCGTGCCGCTCTAGATTAAAGTCAATAAAGATCTCATTGTCAGTATATATACTTCAACCAGTGGCGAAGCGTCCATGGAAGCAGAGTAAGCAGTGCTTCCCTTACTTTATGGGTAAATTAATACAAATCTGTATTTTTAGTTAATAAATAATTTAAAAATATTATTCGAATATTCATCTTTATGCGCAACTTAAACAATTTAACCAAAAATCAAAAATAGCATTTAATAATAATTAAGTAACACGCTCAATTATTGGCTTTTAGTCGATATTTGTATGGCGAGTTGAAGTTCATTGCAGGAAAATTCACTAAAATTTTTTGAATTTTTGATTTCGTTAAAAGTATGTTTATTGTATAGAAAATGACGTGAAAAGTTGTTTGTTTCAAACCGCAGGTCTGTATCTCAAACCGTTCTCGAGATATAGCCTCTCAAAGTTTTAGTTTTTTCAAATTTTTGGAGAAAAAAGGCCATAACTTTTGAACGCGTGGTCGGAATTGATTTTAGTTGACGGATTTGGAATCAGCGTGTCAAAATCTATATAATGACATGAATAATACCTTTAAACTAGAAAAAAAATATTTCGCGAAAAATCGAAAAAATCCAAAGGGGTATACCTTAAAAAAATGTCGATTTTTGACCAAAATTTTTTTGTCAGATTTTAAAGTATTATACATGTCATTATATAGATTTTGACACGCTGATTTCAAATCCGTCAACTAAAATCAATTCCGACCACACGTTCAAAAGTTATGGCCTTTTTTCTCCAAAAATTTGAAAAAGCTAAAACTTTGAGAGGCTATATCTCGAGAACGGTTTGAGATACAGACCTGCGGTTTGAAACAAACAACTTTTCACGTTATTTTCTATAAAATAAACATACTTTTAACGAAATTCAAAATTCAAAATTTTTTAGTGAAATTTCCTTGAACTAAAGCTCATAACTAGTTTTTTTTTGTTAACAGGAGGGAGAGGATTAACAAAATATGCTTCCCTTTTAAAAAATTTCACGCCTCGCCACTGACTTCAAATCATTTAAACATTTTAAACACGTCTTTAATATACACGAATCTATTTCTAATTTGAATTGAGGTTCTACAAAATTACTAAATAAAAATATAGTATCAATAATTAAATGAAATTTATTTCATAATGAACAAGGTATTACAATAAATAAATAAATATTTTTATCGAAGCTAATATCACATATTTTACTACATTTAAAAACTAGAATACTGGTAACAGCGATTATAAACGTATACAAATTATATGAAATAAACAGTAATAATCTTTTTAACCTTAAAAATGTGACAATAAATAGTAACTTTGTATAATATAATACGTTGGCATATTAAGGGTTAATTAATACCCAAAGCTGGATAAAACAATAAGTAGATAACTGTGTTCTAGTATATATCTGTCAGTTATTTAAACAATAATACGTGAAACCGGGTGTTAAAGAATTAAAATTAAATAACAGATATCAAATACGTTAGAACTATATGTCTATCCAGCTATGATATCAACTCCAAGCCTCAGCTTTGATATTCTGATTGTGTAGTTCGGATATTCTCCGGTAATACGCGACAGATATATCAGAATCCGTAAGTAGATCATTGCTAATCTTACCGGTAGTGAAGAGGACTATCGCCTTGAGACACGAGTATTCCGCGGTGTCCACGTGGAGTGCCTTGAGTTTCTCCACCTGCTCCTGGAATATCCGTATGTGGTCCATGAACGCGACAACTCTGTCGGCGGCCATTGGGGATGCGTGCAGCCCGGCGGCCGCGAGCAGGGGCGCCACGTGAAGTGGCATAGAACACTGGGAGGCGTTTAACACGAATAGTTCGGACCACACCAGCCTCAGAAGTGCTACTTGGTCCGTTACCTGAAAATAACATATAATTTAATTTTCTAAAGAAAAGAATTAAGCTGTAGTAGAATGTAATATGATTTTATCAATATTAGGAATTAAAGTCCAGAAAACACTGGAACCATTGTTTTTTTTACTGACATTAACATAGTGAGTTCATCTTTAGACACATATTACAGAAATTACAAATTTTCACGTTACTCAAAAATGGCTTAACTTAGAGATATACTTTTAATATACATAATTAACTATATTTTATTTAAGGACTATATTTTTTTAAATTGCACTCGATTAGATTCTACACATCATTGGAATGGAAAGCTGTTTTATGCCGAATACTAAGAAAATTAAAATCTAACTATTCAAATCGAAAATATTTTAGCTCTAATTCGTGAGATCAGAATTATTTTTGTCAAACCGTAGCCTACCTGATTTGATAAAACTATACATAGTTGTTTCTAGGCAATGTTTCTTTTGTTTAATAAAAATTATAAAAATATCAAAAATTGCTCGACAACACGGAACATATAAAGCAGGCTACGGTTTTATATAAAAAAATGATCACAGGAATTGGGCATAAAATATTTTCGATTTTAATAAGTTCGATATGAAAAATATTGATTTACGCCATCAAAATGAGAGTAAAAAAATTTATTTCGGTTTACTCTCATATAAGTTTAGTCGTTTTTGCAAAAATTAGTTTGGGATATTATGTATAACACTAAACACAAATTAATATTTAATAAGAGTAAAGATAAAACCTCACCTGTAGGTCCGGAAAGAAAGGTATATTTCTCGCCCACTCGACGGCCGAGAACAGTAATCTAGCCGCCAGCTCACATATATTGTCTATTCCCATAATATTCGAGGGCTGCATACACTGGCCATACCTAGACGTTGGATACGGCTCGGCGCGAAGCAAAAGCGAGATATAACTCGACAGGTACGAGTGTCCATTCAGTCCTACTGCACTAGGATCAGCTCCACCGAGAGCAAACCCCGCACCACCACCTAGGGCACCGCCGAGACCACCCCCGCCGGCGCCTAATGGCTGTGAGGGAGGCACTCGACCCCGTTGTACGGCTGGAACAGAAAAATCATCATTTAAATATTGCAATTGAAAATGAGAATTTATATATTTCGCTTACAATTAGAATAGAGGTTCCTAACCAAAGGCGAAAATAGATATCGAATTCGTATATTATTTAAATATGAAAGTTTAAATTGGTAGAATTAGTTACTGAATGTATTATCAAAAATGCCAATAAATATTTTTTAAAAATTACAAATGATTAATGGTGTAACTGTGTAGAGAAATTACTTAAGCCCTATTGGCTCACGCGGATGTGTGACACTTTCTCAGACCAATTGAAACTAGATGTACTATATTTATATAGTAAAAAATGTACTGTAAATTTGTTGAAAAAATAATATTTCAGGGGGGGGGGCGCTAAAGGTATGTAAAAAAATATTTTTTTATACCAAGGCATGTGGCACGTCAAAATATATAACAAAACCAGTGGAATTTGACCCTTATTCATTTTTTTTTAAATAAAAAATGGCGCCTACAGGGGGCTTTAAAGCAAATAAAAAAAATATGGCATACATCCGTGTATATCTCGACCGAATTTTTTTCTTCCTGCGTATGCAACTGTCATATAAGTTTGATATCCCTTTTGAAAGTGTTTGCAAACTAGTCTGTAATACCAAACAAAACAGTTGATATTGAATGACAGACAGATAAGAGTGACTTCATTATTTGATATCTTGAAACTCGATTTGCGCAGATATCAGACACGTAACCGGCTATTAAACAAAATAAATAATGTATTTAAGTAGTGAATGCATAGATGAGTAAACAATAATATTTTTATTTACGTGCTACTGCAAATTGAAATTTAGCGTGACAGTGAGTAAACATACGCGCACGTTAGACAAATATAAGATTTTTTTTCAATAGAAGTGTGAAAATGACTGCACATTAGTTGTTGACGCAGATTTGCATAAATAAACAAATACCGCGGTGATATGTTTATACAAGACTCGTGCTGCTTGGCGTCTTCATGTTCGCGGTACGTACATATATACTGCATCTGTAATTATTATTGTATTCTTAATGCAGTGGAGTACGGAGGGAGCTGCATCTGTAATTATTATCGAATTCTTATTGCAGTGGAGTACATGGCGCCCACAGAGGGGAGGGGGGGGGGGAGTGACAGGGCTCTAACCTAGGGGGCCTGCGTAGCGAGTCAATAAGCTTTATGTTGTCGAAAAAAAAATCTTATATTTCTAAGTAGGATGAGGCTTGCCAATAATCACAACCTGGAGGCTCGCGACAAGATATGGGGGCTATAGAGGAGTATATTAAAATTCGAGAGATATCCACAATAGTGTGTAATGGGATGTTAAATTAGAATTTCATTAGCACTGAAATTTTGAAAACAAAATTAAAGAATTGAAAAATTATTAATTTTTTTTGATTTAAATTCTAGAGTTAAAACTGATCAATTAACGTGAACTGGAGCCTTATGCTCGGTAAGAATTTGCTTTCAATAAAATGCTATGCTAATGCCATCTGCGGGATATCAAGTATAAATGATAGCCCACTGACAGTTTTAATCAGTGGTATAGTTTATATAATGACCTTAACGCAAGTGCATTAAGTATAAATCAGAGATTTTAAAGCATTGGTGACAAGTTTACATCATAAAAGGCCGATTCGGATACAAATTTTTATTGCTTAATATTTATTTTACCTGCAGTTTAGGTCTCTGGGTTCAGGCAACGAGTAGGAAACTACCCGAAATAATTATTTCGAATTTACTTCAAAGTCTTATTATTTTGTATTCGATAGTTTAAGTTTTGATACAAAGCTTAGTAACATCCCTAGTTTTATTTAAGGGGAGATCCGGGAATTTTCAATTCGGGTCTGAATCTAACATTATTTTTTAAATATTCCTACAAATATATATTTTTTGTAACATGTGGTGTATGTTTATGATATGGGACAGCATTTCGTAGGCGACTATGTTAAGATCTTCAATTCAGTTAGCCACGTATAGATGGTAGTACTGGACAGATGATGTCTTCTACAGATAAGCATTAGTCAGAGTACAAAATATACTCTCAAGGTAAACGACTCGTGAGGTAATTAAGGGGAGGGAGGGACTTTGCATCGTGAGTAAATCATAAATACGGTATTAAAACTGTCGATCGCATAATTTGAAAGTATCATTAGTTATCTATCAATAATTGTATGTGTGTATACAGTTATGTATTTCGTAAAGAATATTAATTCGCAATAATTAAAATGATTTGTTTTAACAATTGAATACATTTTTATAACAATTAAATTTAAAAATAGAATAGAATATATTTTTAAGAATACCGACAGGAAAAATACTACAAAGGGTAAAATGTATTGATGCACATGACCAAAAGGGTTAAAAACACGCTAGACCTGTGCATTAGCAAAATTTACATTCACTAGCATCGGCAGCAGCATCTAAATCTCTCCACGTCTGCGAAACCAGTTTCTCCCAATGCAGGAAATGCACAGCAGCCTGGCTGGCACACAAATTTATTCAAGATGCGATCTCCACTTGTTGTCATTCTCACTGCCTACGAACTGTTTGCAGACATTGTCGTCGTGTTTGTTGTGTTTTGTTTTTATAGTACTTACGATTTATGTTACGGGTGTGATGTATTGAATTTTTTTAATTGAAGTCATCTTAAAATTTTTTGTACATCGTTCGTTCCATTTTAAAAATATAATCGAGATGCAGTGGAATATGAAATAATTTTTGAGCGGGTTTTGCTCAAAATTGACATTACAATATGAAAGAATGCCAATTTTTTTTCAAAATCCACTGCATCTCGATTATTTTTTAAAATGAAACGAATGAATTTTGGAACTCATCTCCTCATTTGTAGGATGTATCTTTATCAAATTAAACATTAACTACACTAGATGAGACTATATTATTATAATATATTGAATAGTAACTTTAGCTTCATCCTCATAGAATTCGTATTTTTTTAAATATAATAAATTTTTCGGGATACATATGTCCTTCCTCAGGATACAAGCTATCTCCCTGCCAAATTTTATCAAGATCGGTTCAGCGGTTCAGCCGTGAAAAGGCAACAAACAGATAGACAGAGTTATTTATTTAAATTAGTATGGAATATGGATAATGAAGTTGCTTCGATATAAAACAAATGTATATTGTATTCAAAAATATCTTAATTTTTCAACGTAGAAATGATGTATACTCGTATTTATCAAAACTAGAGTCATGAATAAAATGGATGGTCTTCAGAAAGTTGAACGAAGACTATTATGGTATGTAAGCTAAGGCCCTTATCGCAGCATTTGGTATCAACACAGATAAGTTTGTCTTCTACACCGGATATGACGTAGTAATTAACGTAAATAAAACGTAGTCGAGTCAGCTAAGCTATTCGAAAAAACATTTCTTCGAAGATTGCTAAGTAAGTATAGTTCTATAAATTAATCCATATCTATTATTTTTTATCTAGTCTTGTAGACATAAACAAAATCTTTTAGATCTCGGTTTTCATTGACAACATCCCCCCCCCCCCCCATAACAGTTTTATAGTTAGTTGTCCATTGACCAAATAATTCAAATAACTCAAATAAACATATATTATTTTGAGCCAGACTATTATTTTGCTTCCTCTAATTGTCAAAATTTAAAAATATACAAAACAATAATCAGGCACGTCTTAAGAACAACTAATATTTTTCAGTAAAATTGTATAAAAATTAATTAACTACCTTTCGTGAATTTAGCACGAGGAAGCACTGTTCATTTACTTGGAAGATGTTTTTTGCAATGTCATCGTGTATTAAAAAAAAAACTATAATGATACATAATTAATCAGAATTATTTATGATCATATAATTGATTTCAATATCAAAATATCAACAAAGGGAACAAAGAAATTATAGAAAGAAGATTCATTAGGACAGAAAGAAATTAATATTGATAAACGCCAGATACAAGTATGTTAGTTTCTGACACCTCCCACAGCTACGTGAACGTTGGTTTAAATAAAACTAACTATCTGCCCGTCCGTCTGTCTGTCTGTCAACTCGTTAACTAACGCCGTCTGACAGATGACGTTTGTGTCAAAAAATTTCTAATCTTTCATAAGTTACAAGTAATGTTTAATAATTTGGGAACGCTAGAGTTGAAGCTGGATATGAACGCTCTCTAACCTTTGTAATTAAATTGATTTTTTTGTAATACTACTGTACTTATGAAATACATTTTGATGATTTTTAGATTGCAGGTGGAATAAATAACTGAGATATTTGAAACTAGTTTTTACATATTATATTTTACTAGATTCTAATATATGTTAACCGTTTACACTCCTATTTTTAGCTCTACTCGACATGGTTTTTTGCTATTACTTTTGATTTTTTTTATTAAGGGGTCACGCAATAATATTTAGATTTTATACACTTATTAAAATAATTATGTGATCAAGTATATGTTATGTAATTATGGTAAAAATGGCTGAATATAAATAAATTAAAAACTATTTTAAAGATTGATATTTTTACGTTTTAGTGATTTTTGAATAATGTTTAAAGATTTGGTCAAAAAACATTTTAACCTCATGCACTTTTATTGACAAGGTTTATAAAAAAATATTATATTTTTCTATAGCAATTATGCTTCCTCGCCATATTGAAGATACTAGAAGCTTTGTGATCGTTTTAAAATGAGAAAAAAAATTGTTTTCCGATTTCAAAATTTTTACTTGATCTTTTCGTTTCAAGACAAGACAATTACTTTTCGTTCTGTGTTTGTCTCTCTGTGTGTCTATCTGTCTGTTCCCTGAATCCTTGTCACACGCATAACTTATGAACCACAAATATTAATTTTTTCAAAATATCTCAACATGAAAATTTTATAGAATCTTTTTTGTAGAGCATCCAATTTTCTATAATATAGGTCACACAACGTTGTCATTTGTTTTTTATAACAACTATTTACTTTGAAATATTAAAAGTCATTTTGACGTTTGGATAGCAGAAAAATTTAGATTTAGATTGAAACTGTCAAAAAATTAAAAATATACGAAAAAATATTACTTTTGATGAATTTAGCACGAGGAAGTACTATGGATTTACTTGGCAGATGATTTTTAACTAACTAATTGTATTATTGATTGATTTAATTTTATTCTAATTTAGAGTTGGTTGAACGTATTGTTAATTTTTTTTTCAGAGTGCTAAAGTATACATTTGATAGCATTTGTGACCTTATTGAATATTGAAAAGCAGTCTAGTAATTTTGTTTTATGTTGTACAGATATATAGGCATAAACCAATATAATTTCTAATGAAATATTCCGATAATTCACCAAACAATACGACTGTAACAGTATAGCACAAGAAACAGCATTGTAATATCTCATCTCACGATCATTTAGTGACGTCACTTTCACATGGAATCTTAAAATGACGTCATGTTTAACACGATCCAAAATATTGAGCGTTATACGCACTAAATCTTTTACCAGGGCTGGTGTATATTATAAAAAATATAGTATCTACCATAGACATAAAACATGGATCGTTCATCTGACTTGAAAACAGAGTCGTGTCAAAAGAAAGAGAAAGAAATAGGTTTGGAATATAATTGTCCTTTTAGACCGTACATCTGACTTGAAAACAGAGTCGTGTCAAAAGAAAGAGATGGAAATAGGTTTGGGATATACTTGTCCTTTTTTAAACAGGAGTGTCTATTTTTATTAGAAAAACAGATAGATATATTCCAAACCTACCGCATCTCTCTCACTGTTTTGGAGAAATGTTACACCATTATGTTAACCCGTTAATGCCCAGCGTCCTATATAGGACAGTGAGTTTTTTATGTTCGCCTTTGTTTTAGGAAACATGAATAGGACGCTGGGCGTTAATGGGTTTTAATACAGAATGCGCGGTCCATGCTCTATGTCTATGGTATCTAACGGTTTCTTGTATAGTATAAATACACGCTACATTTAAGCGCTATCCTGACAAATATTCTATTTTTCATCAAAACTGATTTGTGTCAATATTTAGTTATATTGTAAGATCAATAAATCAATAATTGATTTTAATCACAAAACCCTCACGTAGATCTTTTGTGCAGTTATTAATTAAATAGGTACATATAATGTAAATAAATATATTTTGTCGACCCTCAGACCCATCTCAAACTTATATTCCTCTCTCTTACCTTCCTTGTTGTGACTTTAACTCAAAAGATTTTTTTGTGCGCCTTTTTGTGTTAAGGTATTCAAGCGAAGTATTTTTATTTAGAGTTTTATTGTATATATTTTTTTGTGTGTAGATAATGAATAATAGGTAACAATATACCAATTGTCCGACAAAGATAAACACATACTAATATATTGTTATCAGTATTGCGCTCTTTGCATTTCACTGTTATTTATTATATAAATTATTTAAATATCAATACGTATATTGTTAAAGAAAGATGCATATACGCATATACTTTGTAATCAGTATGTCTGTCTTTGTCGGGCGTCGGTATTTATTATATAAATTATTTAAATATCAATAGAAGCATTGTAAGACAGAGATGAGATGTTGATCTTTGATTATTATCAATATCTTGTACACTCTTCTCGTAAAGTTTTTTTGGTGAGTTCAAATCGATTAAATTAAATATAAAGATTAGATTCTGAAGTCCATCATTTGAATTGTGTGTACTTTTTTTTAAATAAGTCTGTACAATATCGGTATTTTTAAATAACCTTACCGATATGGACAATACTGTATATATGTAGTATGTACATTAATTTAATCGATTTATTAAACAATACAATTAACTATTGTACCTTAAATATAATTATACTCTAAATTTAAACTAACTTGTTTTCTGATTAAATGCGTAGGAATAACATTTAATATAAATAATAAAGTGTGTTTTACCGACAGAAGTTATAATCGCGAGATATTAAAAGTCTGAAAATTTCTGTCCACTGTTTCTTGTTACAAAAACAAATAAACATTTATGTATTCGTATTTTCTTTGTACATATTAAAAAAACATGAGTAAACTGTTTGGTATTTTAAAGATTGATAGTTAAAGTTTAATTAATCTAAATCTACTACTTCTGACTTTTATGAACATTGGAAAGTGTTTTTTTATCTGTTTTATTCATATAAAATTATAAATAAGGTAGTGGCACCAGTCTTGGCAAGGACCCCAGTAATGGCAAATTTTTAATTAAATCTACTGAATTAGAAATATGTGTTGATATTTGATTACTACCATTTCTGAATATTAATTTTTATACATTAACTGTCTTACAGCGTGATTTGAAGACAATCGGCCAATAGGTGTTAAAATGATGTATAATTTATTTATTAATTATTATATTATCATAGCAACTGGTTTAAATTATTTCTAATTTGACGATTATTTCTTTTATATCCTTTTTTCTCGTAGTACTTATCATTTTGTAATCATTAGCAAGTGTCCATCACTGCGTGCTCATTAGTGGCTTTACCTTGTTATTACTGGAGAAAAAAACATGAGCAAAATAAAAGGCTATAATTAAAAATATATATATATATTTGTGGACTTTGGTAATTAAATTGATTAAATAAAGAGTTACTTATTTTATTAGTAACATGAGTTCATGAGAATTACAATTATAACGGCCATTAGTGGTGTCTTTACCTTACAAGCATTTCATATAAACATAAGTAATTGAAGCAGCGGCGCACACAAAAAAAACGCGGGTGTTAATTTTTGTTTTTTGTAATTAAATAATATATATTGACGAATTCGGGTCTGACCCCCCCCCATGGGCAGTTTGAAGTGATTGCTATATAATTATTTTATCGTTTAATCGAGTGATGTTGTACGCAAGGCTAGTTGATATTATTTCAATTAATACCTATTTAATTAATTACAGAGCGTGCACTGTTGAATTTGATTAATTAAATTCACGAACCATCACATTTTTCTTCCTATCTATTTATCTAATAATTTTAATTTTACCAGCAACATTTTTTCTATCCACTGTTAAATAGATGTACAAATATAAAATATAGATTCTGAAATACTTATTTTTTATTTGAATATTAAAATTTAACTACAAAAAAAGATTCTATAAAATGTTCACGTAATGTATCGCTCTTGGCATATCTTAAAAAAATCAATACTAAAATAGCACCCCTCCTCCTACACATGATTTTTATATGGGACTATCTACTAACCAGATCTAACTAAGAAACCAAGTTTCATTAAAATCGGTTCAGTGATTCATGAGTTATGAGTGTTACAAGGGTTCAGGGGACAGACACTGAACGAAATGTGTTTATCTTAACCTGAAACGGAAATATCAAGTAAGTAGAAATTTTTAAATTAGAGAATTTTTTTTTGCTGAGGAAGCAAATATGAAAAATTCGTTATAATTCAAAATTTTCTTGTTGATTTACACGATACTAACATTTTTTCGGTCTCGATAAGACTGATAAATAAATGTAATTGTGAATTAACCTAGACGAGACATACCCGACTCTCGTCTCGTGTGCAGCCCTAATTGTTTTATTATTTGCGCCAACCCAGTCGAGATTTAAATTGTCGGGATTGTTAATGACACCTATATGTATGGTATGGTATTAACATAATTTATCTATGAATGTACTGTAAATATATATTTAATGTCCGTCTTATCTATTTAAAAAAACAATGCAAATTTAAACAAATCATAATTATATAACGATTTTAGTTTGGAATTTGCTCACAAATATTTATACAGTTTTATCAGTAGTCGATTCTATGCAGCAAAATTTGAGATTATTTATGTTAGATAGTTGCAATGCACAGAATATACATATATTGCAATGCGAAGAATGACTCATATAAATAATGATTAAATAAGTAAAGACATTGCAGATTTAATGATCACAAAGAATCATTCACCTCTAAAATATGTATTATTACATACAAGCTGTTAAATGCGTAGGGATTTCCTAAACGGTAAGAAATACAGATTCGGTTAAATGAGATAAATTATTTGTAAGGAAGGGGTTAGTATTACTACATCAAAAAATATTAATAATTGTATGTCGTTTAGGTGGTATACCCAAAAATCTAAAAATTCGGAAATTATTTAAATGGCTATAACTTTTTTATCAAAGGAGGCAGGTACTTTTTGTTTATGGTTTCTTAAAGTACTTTTTGATTGTAATTAGAATGTTTATATCCCTTTTAGTTTTTGAGTTATAAGGCCTAACTTCAGTTTTTCTTATGCGTTACTAATGTAAGTTGGCTATAGCATATTTGAACGTGTTTTTTATTCTACTTTACAACGATATGTAACTTTATTTATTTTCGAAAAAAAAGTAAGAACATTTTTGTTTTAATAGTTTATTGTTTTCAAATATTCATTTGTTATTTTGATTATTGTTATTGTGATTTTTATTTGATTTTTACTTAAATGTTTGTAATAAAATACTTTATAAATATCACTAGTATTTAGTACTTCGATTTATTTTCGAAAATAAATATGACAAGTGCATATCGTTGTAAAGTAACAGGTAAAAAACACGTTCAAACTTGCTAAAGCCAACTTAGTGGCCCATAAGAAAAAAAAGTTAGTTGTAACTAAAAGTGAAATAAACATTCTAAATAGACCAATCAATTCTACACAAAAAGTGCTTAAAGAAACCGCAAACAAAAAGAACCTATCTACTTTGACAAAAAAGTTATAGACATTTAAAGAATTCTCAAATTTTTAAATTTTAGGGTATACCGCCTAAACCACATTAATATTATTAATATTTTTGATTTAGTAATACTCATCCATTCCTTAGAAATAATTCATTTCATTTAACGAAATCTGTATCTCTTACCGTTTAGAAAATCCCCATGCATTTCAAACTTATCTTGGACAAATTCAGATTATTTTCGCTCGACTGTATTTTGTTTAATGAATTACCATTTTAATTAAATTTATTTTAACGTACGAAGAACGACAGTTACATGCAAAACATGTGCAATAACTCATATTTAAATATCACATAGACCGTAAGTATTTACATTCTTAAATAATTTATTATCTCTTGGAGAATTATCACACGATATTGTCCCATTACGAATATCCCAAATTTAAATAGGTAAACACAAAACAAGTATATCTTTTAAACCCCTGAGTGACCCCTACTGTCACTGACCCTTTGGTGGACATTAGGAATCTAATGTCTAGTACGTATAAGGTCTAGTTTCTTGCAACTGTCAAAGTGACCCTTGGTGATCTTAAATCTAGTGTATATAAGGGTCATAGTTCTGTTTTCGTACTGTCCGATGCAAAATCTTCTCTCTATGCATATTAATTTAATGGTCAGTGCATGATTAATGAGTTTCAAGACTGGTCAAGTTTAGTTTAGTTCCCATGATTAGAAATTCAAAGAAAAATGTTCGTTCATTATTGATTTTGAATTTTAACGATCTTTTAAGTAAATACACTAATTAATTGTATGAACATAGGTTTTAATGAGCTTCATTAGATTATACATTTTATATTTGTTATATTGAGGTGTAAAATTGTATTCGTAATATCCAAGATCGAATGTAATATTGGTATAATTTGGTTGTTAACTTTTTTCGAGTTGCGAGACTTTTTCAATCATAAAAAATTACGGAACATCAAAATCAATTATGACTGTCTTAAAAATAGCAATAAGAATCGAAAATTGTCGTACGTTTTTTTAGTATTTATTATAAAAGGAGGTGAATAAAACTTTTATCATTCGCAATGTACTGTGCTATAGATGTGCACAAAAAAACATGTGTTTATGTTGCCGTTAAGGCAGGTAAAATAAAGTTAACATACACACATGATATCTCCTCTCACTGTTTGTTTATTTCTCCTCGCATCGTTCAACAGCATAGCAATACTCCTAGTGCTACCAAGCGGCAAAAATAAATAGTATTGGGTTTCTGTCAAACATGTGAGAGCCCCTCAAAGTTTAATTAGACTTCTATTATATAAAATTAAAGTAGCTATTAGATATATTACTAATCAGGACAGAAGACAGTCAGTATATTATAATCCTTTGCTAAAAATAAATAGATTATCATACAGTTGTTTTTTTCTGTTAGAACTTCTAAAATTATAACAAATTAAAAGAGCTATTGAATATTGGAATATTTGATATTTCAACTGTACTGATAAATGAAATATTAAGTTATGATTTACAGGGGACATATGAAAATGAATATTACTTTAATTATTCTTAAATATAAACAGGTCTATTAATAAAATGGTGAATTAATTCATCAATATATTAATTTAATAAAAATCCACTTGTCGAGCTAATAAATTAAATACTATTGTTATATAACTGCACATTGCAGGCCATTGTATGCTAATTGTTTAATGTAAACGTATAATTTTTGAATGGAATACTATCGCGTTAGAGATTATTTATTGCTAGAGACTTACCCATGTAAGTATCTATTCTTTCTGCAAAATAAAAATAAATAGTAGAGAAATATTGCTTTCTAGTACTTTTACTTTTAATAACATGTTTTAAAATAGTTATCAAATAATTCAAGTAAGAATAAATATATGGGTTTTCTAACAATAAATATTTAACTAATTATTGATAGTAGAAATCATCTGGGATAATCAAGGCAAGTTTAGTTGTTCAGTTTTATAAACAAGGTGCTCAATATAAAAATGTTATTTCAAATACATGCAAATATTGTTAATATTAGATCGATCTGAAAATACAGTGAAACCTTGGTGTTCGTCGGAAATCGGTTCCTGAGAGTAGGTCGAAAATCAAAAATGCCTAAAACCGAAGCAATATGTTCAAAGGAGGTGGGTAGATAAGACCGATTTTGCTTTAAATTAAGAATCCTACCCTGACAGACACAGAGGCAACCTCCATTCCGTATTTGTGTCCCCGTTTTTATATGTTGTACGTGTAGGCGTTCCTCTTGTATCAGGAAGAAGAAACAACATTTAAAGAAAATTAGATGGATGATTTTGTAAAAATGAATGCCAAGAAATTTGAAAAAAAAAAAAAATTATCATGTATAAAAATATTTTCTGTGTTTTTTTCAGTTAAAAAGTGGACGTAAACGGAGGACATTGAATAACAAGGTTCCACTGTATATATTTTATTGTATTCACAATTTTAGTGAATTACCTATTATATTAGTTTTTTCATTAGTTTGAAATTTCGTCTACGAGTTTGACCAAAAATGTTTTTACAAAAATTAATAAAGTACGGAATAGCATACTGTGAAAAGTAAACAACCTCTTTGGGTGTTTACTAACAAACTTAAGGATGGAATTTCAAACTAAAAGTTAATTTGGTTCAAGATTCAAATAAAAAAAATGTACTTATATACCTTTTCTTTGATATCAACATGAGAGCTCAATTTTAATTGATTTCTATGTGTACTGTAGTTAGAATAATGAGCAACTTGTTTTTTTTTTTTCACAAAGATTTCTACCAATCGAGGAACAATGTCAAAATTAGGGAATTTAATGGTCGCTCTGACTTTTGAATGCCAAAACAAGGGACTAATTCAGAGCTAGTTGAATTTCTGTTTATACTTTCATTTAATTTTTATTAATATTATAAAAATAACAGAACATTATAGATAGTAACAGTAGGGTGTATGTCTATAATCCAAAACAGATTTTTTTTATCTATAAATTTTATTGTAAGATCAATAAAAACAGATCAGTAAAATTCTTCTTACCCCCCAATAAATTGACAGGGACTTTTGATGTATTATTTATCTACATTTATATCTATACATTGTATAAAACGCGTTTGTCTGTGCAGTAACTACTGAACGGATTTTATTCCGGTTTTCACTAATGAATACGTTAAGTTTAGGTGTATAATTTGTGTAAAAATGTAAATGTTCGCGTAAATGGTTAGCGATAAATGAAAACGATGTTAGGTTTCATACAGATTAAATTTATATCCCTAGGTAACACCTGGTCCAATGCGCTAGTTATTTGTTAAATTAAAGAATATACAACCATTCAGCTAGATCGTTATTACTCTCAAGTCAAATACTGGACATGATATGAATTGTAATAGATGGGATCATAGTCTGATTTTGGTTATACGGTTTTTATTAAAAATCCAATGCAAATATTGTATAAGAACCCAGCTGTTTTGCGATGGGCAAACAAAGCAGTACAATAAGAAATCATTCTTATGGAAATGTCCAGATATCAAACTCGTCCCTGGATGATTGATGGCGCAAATATACAAAACACCCTTATTATTCCTGACCCCCAGCCTTTAAAATATGCGAATATATTATCTGCCGATGTTGACCAACACTGACCCTACCCGACCAGGGGTGGAACAAGGTGAATATTCCTATCCGTACACCTGGTTAAGATTTCTGGGTATGTATGTAAAATCCTTTAAAAATCGACAACTCCATAAGTTTAATGGTAAAACTAATATTCAACTGAATTTGGATTTTTGGGGTGTGTTTTTGGTTTATAGCCTGTATTATATAATTTAATTCTTTATACATTGATGGTTTTTAACTTTAATATGTGCGGCCCATGCAAATATATTTTTTTAATATCAATTACTCTAAATTCTAAATATTTATTAATATTATATATTTTTATGAAAGTTCTTTATTTTTTACTATACAGGGTGTCTCGTAAACATACCGACAAAATTTCAGAAGTTGTTGAGGACATTGTTTTAATGTTTTCAACAACTTTGTTAATTGTTTTAATGTTGCAAACGAGCCTGCACAAAAGCAATGAATTTTGTCTTTCGGTTGAAATTTTTTGTGGAAATGATAGTTAAAAATGTGTTGATTAAAAGTTGTAGAGGGTACAACTTACGAAAATCCAATATTTCTTCTCAAGGGGGCATCAAAACATTTTATGTTTATACATGATTTTATGCTTATATTTATTTTTATTTTTATCTCCTAAAGGGTCAGCTTTTAGAAAAATTTGCAAGGGTTAAAAAAAGCTTCGAATTAGTAAATAAATACAGTATACTTAACTAATCATGCAATTTAAAAAAAATCGAAAAAAGTGAAAGTATAAGTTATATTAGTCCGTATAATGAAGCATATAAGACCAATTCAGTAGTCTAAGCGACTAACTCCACAAAATGCAGTTGTTAAATATATCACTTATTGTTGATGAAAATGTTTAATTATCTTTTAAAAATCTAAAAATAAAAAAAATAGTCAAAAAATAAAAATCCGCTACTACTACCGATTTAAAAAAATGCGATAATTATAAAAAAACCAGGGCTTCAAACCGGAACTGAACCGAAAACCGTAAAAACCGTAATTTTTTGCTGGAACGAAAACCGGAACCGAAACAAAATAAAAATATCGGTTTTTTCGGTTCAGTATATGTTAAAATACGCGCGTTAACATGATCTTATTTCCCACATCAATTGTCTTTCGGGCTAACATACAAGTACCATGAAATGTTCCAAATTATGCTAGAAAATAAATTTTTAATACAAATATTTTTTTTTTTAATTAATCACTCGGAGCTGAACCGAAAACCGAAAAAAACGTAATTTTTTCGGAACCGAAATATATTTTTTTACTCGAACCGTACCGAAAACCGAAACGAAAAAAATAACGGTTCGAAGCCCTGTAAAAAACAATACAGCTGGCAATATGTTACATACATAAACTTAATTTATAATAAAACAACAAATCCATTATCTCTACTTCAAAGAACCCAAAGCAAAAAAAATAAATAAAAATATTTCGCACTTAGCTAACTGAATCTTCTTCAACATACACGACGAGGGTTACTTATGTATAGGTATATATATAGGTATGTATGAGTGTGTAAACGGGTTAGAGTCAGACTTTAGCCGGGTGTCCGAGGAGTTAGCGCTGGCCGTTCTCTCTGACCATCATCAGGTTAGACTGGGCGGGCCGGCAAACGCGATGTTCCCACGGTCATTCTATGTGTATGGCTGTATGCGTGTATATGTGCCTTACCATACTGTAGAACGCAGAAATCGAGTATTTATAATCCTTAGATCGTTAGTTATAAATGTTTTAAGTTTACACCATAAAATTATTTCTAATTTAGGTTTGTTGAAATGAGGAATTGTAATAAAAATTTATAGAAATATACACAAGAAATTTTTTTTCTTCGCTCTATGATCTAAAATAAAACCTTGCCGTAGGATTGTCCTGTAGTTTAATTTTAAGAGGTGCCGCAAAGGGGGTTCCGTTTCCCATTTAAATAACATCGAAAAAATATTCTTTACTATACCAAAGTTGATATTACTGATTCATATAACGTCATTTTGTAGAGAATAAAATTATTTTCTAATAATACCAGTTGTCGGCTGGGTAATTGATTTATTTCTGTTAGCTCAGTAGTAGGGTTATATATTGCTATTTAATTGATATTTATAGAATATTGATGTTAAAATGCTGATTTTTGTAAAAAAATATTAATTAATAAAAGTAACATTTAATTTATTTTTATGAAAACAATAGTTTAGTTGTGAGAGCATTTTAGACGTTCATTTTAACAAATGAATCACTTAGAATGTCTGTAACTTTTGATACGTTGAATTGAGAGACATGACTTTGAAGACACTTTCGTAGAGAATTTTACCTTCTGCAAAATGATGTCCTTAAAAAATTTTCAACAGTTATCATGAATCAGTAATACTAACTTTAGTACTAAAAAATCATTTCCCCATGTTATTTAAATGGGAAACGGGACCCCCCCCCCCTTTGTGGCAACTCGCAAACAGGGTAATATTTCGGCGAGGATTTATTTTAGGTCATAAAGTACCTAACTTATTTTGTAACGAGAGTGAATGTTCATTTTTTTTAAATATACAAACTTAATTTCATTATAGATGTAGCTATCTGCCTCAAAATATAGAATTTTTTTAATAAAAAAATTATTTCCAACTTATTTAATAATCTTTAACGTAGTATAAGCAGCCTGAAATCTTTAAAAAAAACATCAGATATCAATATCACATCCTTTTAAGGGTGATAAATAATTAGTCATCTTCTATTATACCCTTCAATGTAAATATAGCTTTAAGTTCTTTAACCCTGTTGTAAATAATATACTTAAAAACCCTCTCGGGGTCCCGGTTAACACCTCTGTACCCCCAAAATCTCGGTTTAAAGGTTAAAATTATTAATAGACTCAGATGAATAGATGACACCCTTTTTTGCTGAGATGAGATGAACAAAGGCCAAAGGCCAGATTAGGTTTGGTTATAAAGAAGCTGTTTACATGATTTTTCAACAGATTTGTTTAAACTGTTCCTTTGTATGTGTTTTTTATTTCGTCTATCCGATCAGCCTCGCAGGTAAAATGATCCTTTTTTTTTGTCCCTGCTTTGATACATTATCCTGTAAGGAAGATACTGTATCTTGTGGTTCTATTTGGATAGTATTATCTATTGTATAAGTAGTTCAGAAGCCGAAGAGATCAGTTCTTTTTTGTTGATTTATTTGAGTACTCGATTGGTGAATTAAATACATATACTGTTGCTTTTTTCAATTTTCAGTTCTATTTTTTTTAATAAACATAACTTCCATGTTCCTTAATATCTTTTTAAATACATTATAAAATGAAAATTGTCAGAAATAAAACTCACCTTTGTATTATAAATATTAGTTTTCAAATTTTGAGGGTCTTTTTCATCCCTTCAATAACTGTTTAGGCACGTACAAATAATAAATGTCCCTTAGATTCAATTGAACTACAAGTTTACCAAGTCTTATCAAAATTAGTGAGATAATTCTCGCAACGTTCACTGTTTTGACGAAAAAAGTTACAAAATTTCAAATATTTTCAAAACCCCTAATCTGATTAACACCAAAATCAATAGGATATGGAGTACTTACTGAGACAAATATTTTCCCCAAAAATAATTCAAGTACAGTACCTACTACAATATATTACAATACTTCCATTTCCTTCGGAACATGGAAGTAAAAATAGTATTTTTATTTGTTTTTATTTGGATCATTATTGTAGCTAATATTGCATAACAATTAAGACCATACCTATACTAAGAAGTATTTAAAATATTTTCTTTCATTTTGCATATCACAAAAACTCGCCCGTGTGAAACCCTAAATTCTGATAAAAATTTCTTCACGAAACAACATCATCGCATTAAAGAAAACGGTCCATAGTGAGCGTAACCTCTCATTAAATCTGAAAGATACCTCAATACATACACATACAAACACATGAGAGCGCGCTCCGGGTCTCTCTAATTATTCCACCTGACCCCTCCCCCTAATTACGCCAGATCGTAATTAAATCCGTGAAACTATCGAATATCGCGAGGTACTGACCGATACACACACACTGGACATTCCCCTTTGTGCTTTTGATCACCTCCTAGTTCAACCGCACCCCCACTTTTAGAGCATATCTAGTTTCGGATCTTACATGCAAATTGCACATAGAAGATAATAAAACTGAAAATTAATAATGAAATGTGGTATAAAAAATATGGGAATTTTATAATAGGTAAATCTTTATTTATGGTTAATAAAATACGTTGGAAAAAACCTTTTGTAGAAGCAAAAGGTTATTGATTATAATTTATTAGTAGCTGAATTAGAAATTTGTAAAATGGGACAGTTATAAAAAGAGATTGTAAAATTGTTATTGTGTTTTTGATGTTTTTTTTTTTTACTAATACAGTAAAACTTCGTTAAAAAGTGAAAATATCCCGCTAAAGTTGGTATGAGGCTAATAGACTCGGGATTTACTGAACCGATTTCAATGCAGTTTTCATCAATATTTGGCTATTAATATTTTATGAAAACCTTAGATTTAATATCAAAAGACTAAAAAAATCTTTATCAAGTCGTGTTTTGTTTCCATGATGTTACAGCATAATACGTCACTTAGGTAGGTATACTATAGAGAATTCTATAATTAATTTACGGTTTCAATATTTTATTTTATTAATTTAGGTCACTAAGATCACATCTCTTTAAAATATTTTGTCGAACAAAATGGATGATTTTTGACACATAAATATTTTTAAATACCTATATTGATTGAAAATTGAAATATAAATATCGGTATGGAGAACCATACATGACTTCCATGTTCTTTCTATCTTTTTAAATATAATTTTTTTGCAAAAATATTTTATTAATATAATCTACTACTATGAATATAAATTTCGTAATACATAAAAAACATATATACTTACGACGGTTACAGCTGTTATTGCCATTTGTATATAAATATATAATGTCAAAAACATAATATACATTCGTAGAAAAACTAATTTGACAATTTGAATTTAGTTGCATTTGTTTCCAAGGCAACATGAATTAATGACATATTAGTATTTAAAATTCAAATTTTAAGTGTGTTTTTTACCCCTTCAATGGCTGTTTAGGCATGTACAAGTAATAAATGTCCCTTAGATTCATTTGAACTGCAAATGTACCAAATCTTATCAAAATTAGTGAGATAATACTCGCAATATTCACTTTTTAGACGAAAAAAGTTACAAAATTTCGATTATTTCCAAAACCCCTAATCCGATTAACACCAAAATCAATAGGTCTGGAGTACTCATTGAGACAAACATTTTCCCCAAAAATATTTCAGATCGGTGCATTTTTACAGTAGTTATCGTGAACGAAAGAAAATTCTACATCCGCACAGACACACAGACACACAGACACACGCACAGCCGCCATGCGGAAATTAACTTTTCTTTATGTTTTGAAGTTAGTACAATCAGAATTTGTCATTTTCTCGGACATGATTTTTCGATGGTATTACAATACTTCCATTTCCTTCGGAACATGGAAGTAAAAAAGAAACATTTCACTTCCATGAAAAGTAAAATATCGAAATTGATTATGATTGTTGCTAACCTATTTATTTTTATTTTTTGATTTTCATACAAATTCTAAGACGGGACCTGGTGTTTCCTGGGAGTTTAAAAATATAATTTTACACGATTTTCTCAGTAACTACTGAACGGATTTTATTCCGGTTTTCACTAATGGATAGGTTAGATTTAGGTGTATAATAATTTGTGAATATTTTATATAAAAACAGTTCGCAAGTGAACCGTGTGTCGTGGGCATGTTGGGTGGGCATGTTGAATATTTTAGGTCACTATGATTTTGTGGATATTAACCCGGGTAACACCGGCTCCAATACGTTAGTTTCTAATAAATAAATATAACTATATTAGCATAACTGTAAAACGAACAAAAAAAATATAAAAAACTTTGTACTGGTCATTTTAATTGAATGCACATGTGGTTATCATTCTTGGCCCTTTTGTGGTGGTCAGTAGTAACGGTCAAAAGGAGCGTTCATATTTCAATTAGATGGACAAAGGCTATCATGTCCAAACATCGGCAAACACAGGCGGGACACTCCGGGTCGGAACTGAAGGGTTCCCCGTTCTAATCCGCTCTTGTTCGCTGCTTGGCATTTATCAAACACACACCCGTGTAGTGTAGAAGACGTTCTTTACCAAATATTGGGTGTGAGGTTTTAACGGTTCGTCTTTCATCAATCGCCTGTTACGGTTATTACGCATAAGGGAAGGGGGTAGTTTTATTAATTATTATTAATATTACATAACTACAAAATGTAATTTTTCAGGAGAGCGATTCGAAAGTTTGTTTAGCTCAGATATTAAATTTCCATTTAATTTAACGTATTTCTTGAATGAAAAAACAAATGAAGGAAATCGTATAACTGGCTAGATTTAATTTCTGTGGATGGATTTCTAACTTGCAGTAAATACTGCGTTTACGAACAGTACATGTAACTGCAGTTTAATGTCGAGCAAAAGGTAAGCTGGGTATTAAATATAACTGACAGTTCTAATGAATGGTATGGTTTATATGAATGACTAACGCATGCGAGTTAAGTGAAAATCAGTGATCTAAAAGCAGTGGTGACAAGTGTACTTCATAGAACCCATATATAGTTTTTAAATTATTATACATTTATTGACAATTCAAGTAAATTCAGAATGATTTGACACTATAGCTTTGGTTTGTTTTTTTTTCTACAGTAAATTCTTTATAATACCCGACATTAGAGTATAATAGATTATAATTTCCACTGTAGTTCATTTAATAAAACCCGGCAATTATTATTATCCCAATAGATATCTATAATTTTGGCAACTGTAGTAATGATTTCGTCTACTAACGGATTAAACAGCAAGTATTACATACCTACTACAATGCTTTTTTGATAAAAAAAATGTAACAAACATATTCGTTTATGTAACAAATATGAAATCATAACTTCCATACATTTATAAACAAATCTCCATAAGTTTCACACGAAGATTAGCGCTCACGTATGGATGTGTGTCTGTGTGTCTGTCTGTGTGTGTGTGTGTGTTTATGTGCGTACAGTACATATACACAGGTATGTTGAGGTGAGTTATGGCCTTTTTCCCGTTGTAAGAACCGGATTACGAAGGCGAAAATGTTCTACAAGTAACCGCAGTCGCGTAGTGTCGAGTTAACGCCTTGAAAAATCGCCTCTGCCCGATTAAAAATCCGTATTTTCGGATACGCAGCTGCAACTTGATATTTTTTATGGTGAAAGTCACGATTATTACAAAGAAATAAAAAAAAATGCATAGAAATGAAAATATGTGGATATTAATATTAATAGCATCTCCATATATAAAAATAAAAATGATAGGAGTAATAAATAGTCGTACAGTCGATAACTATTTGTGTTTCTGTTAATAAAAATAATAATATATTATACTAAAACAGCGTTTAATAGGAGTATTAGACAGGTACATACCTAGCCAGGCGAGTATGGGTATTCGTTTTTAAGGGGAGCGCTAAAAAACAGATGAAAAAGTCCAGTTGCATGTTTATAAATATTAATTATTATTTTCGCTTTACTAATCTTCTAAAAAATATCATAAATTAGGTAACAAAACTTTTTATTTAAAAAATAAACATATTTTTACTTTTGACCGATTCAATACTAAACAACCCTAAAGAAAACTTCGATATGTTGTTACACAAATCATTTTTGATTGTTGCAGTGAAAACAGAATGTAGAAGGTCGATACAATTTTTAATATAACAATAAAATTTATTTTTGAAACTCATAAACTTATATTCAACCGAACAAAAATATGTTTTAATTATAAAAAACAACCAAGTTACTGCATTACAATTTTTGACTAATAAAGTCACTTATCAATATAATAGTCCGGCATTGTAAAGGAGCTCGCAAATTTGCTAGCTTGCAAGCACTCTCAAATGAGATATCAAACTTATATGACAGTTCTTTTGGAGTTTGTTGAAGACTTTGACCAGTTTCGCGGTATTAAAACAGTGGTGATATTATGAAAATTATTTTGTACGGTCAAAGATGCCAACTTTGTTACAATTAGTTGAAGTGTCACTGCTCTAAATTCAAGTACAAAATTAAAACCCCATTTGAGAGTGCTTGCAAGTTAGCAAATTTTGCGAGTTCTTTTATAATACCGGACATGTAAGTTGTAAAATTCGCGATCAAGACAATAAAATCTCGAAGACACATATTCCACCCAGTAACTAACCATTCTTCACAAGAACGTTTAAGATTACACATGCACCTTCTCAAAGCCACCTTATTTACACGTATATATAACATTGTTTTGAACCCTTTTACATGTGCTAACCCTCTTCCGCACGAGACGCAAGTAAAAAGACCCAAAACTGTTGTTTACCAGATACGTATCTTCACGCACCTTGCGCACAGGTAAACACAATCTAGCCTAAATAGGAACAGATCGTAATATACATACAGTGATACTTTATATACTTGATTTTACACACATCGCGTCGTGCTGTATAAATATTGAAATTACTTATCTGATTTTATGTAACTTGTGTTCATATAATTATCTGTCGAAACAATTAAATATTGTAAATATACACTTTATTGATTTATTTGATGTAAAAGTGGTTTTCGTAATCATTTATATTTTTAAGCATTCACGTTTGTTTTATTGTTTACTAGAATTTCTTGTACAGTCGCATGCAGAAGTGGCCGTGTATTTTTTTTATAAAAAAATATTTTGCTTCCTCGCAATATCGAAGAAACGAGAAGCTTTGTGATCGTTTCAGATTGAGACAAAAAAAAATGTCCTCCAATTTCAAAATTTTAAATTGATATTTCCGTTTCACGTCAAGACAAACACTTTTTGTTCTGTGTCTGTCTGTCCGTGTGTCCCCTGAATCTTTGTCACACGCATAACTCATCAACCACTGAGTCGATATTGTTGAAACTTGGTCGGATGGTTGGGTCTGACTTGAGGACGGTCCCATTTCAAAATCATCAAAATCGTATGTAAGGGGGAGGGGTGACATCCCAAAATATTTATTTTTTCAAGATATCTCAATAACGACACATGTTACACAACGTTTGTTGTAAAATATTCCCTTACAAAGATTTAATTTTGCACGAGGAAGCACTGTGCATTTACTTGCCATATGTTTTTCCATTTATTCAAGTGTAATAAACAAAAATGAATATCAAATAGTTATTTTTTATCTAATTGTCTGTTATAATTTAATTAAATAGATTTTAATTATAAAATGAGTTATAAATTTGCCATAACGCGGGCCTGTCTTAAATCAATAATCAAATAAATCTGAATTTCGCTAAATTCGTCTTGGATTAAAAACTATTTTGGACAAAAATTTATTTTTTTTGACAGCAAAAATACAGATTGTTACAATAAAAAAAACATACAAAAATATTATAATATTACCCCGTCTAAACAAACCAACTTTTGTTTGAAATTATTTTGTATAAACATCTTATTTTTCGAAATAAAAATTGAACACCCAATATAATAAATACAAAACTAACAAGAAAAATTCTATGGGTACTTATGTATAAAATATTCTTTCATTATCATCATAAATTATGTTCTTTAACTAAAATATATCATTAGCTAGGTACTAATTAAATCATAATTATTGACATTCTTTAATAATGCATTTCGAATGCACACACGTTAGTGAAAGCTATAATTGATAGTTGTATTTTTTTAATTGGTCCTTGTAAATAGTTATTAGCGATAAACTAATAATCAATATTATTAAATCTAGCCTCGAGTCGTATTTGTTAAAACACGCTTTGAATATTAATAGCTGAATTAGATGCCTCAAATATGGGTCCGTATCAAAATCCCGATATAAATTGTCACAGAGGCTATCTTGACCAAAAAGTATTCCTTACTGGGATAAATATAATTTTTCCTACAATAATATACTGGATGTTTTTTTAAACACTTTCCAGTGGTGTAACTTTAAAAGTTTTTGACCAAATTAAAAAATTAATAAATATTTGGAAATTACATAAAAAATAGAATAAAATGACCTATACCGGAAGTATTTTGGTTGAAACCAAAATATATATATATATTTTATGTTTTGGTACCGCATTCAGCCAAAATTGAATATTCGGCTCTGAAACAGATTTCAAATGAAAGACCAACAAAAAAACGAAGAAAATGAGCCCTATAACATGCACAATAAGTCTAGTTTCGCTCGATTTCAAAAGTTTAAAAAATCGTAATTCGGCCAAAAAAAGGGGCGGGGAGAAAAGATTTTGGGAAACATGTTTTTTTGATATGTACTTTGAGAAAAAAAATTAGGAACAAAATCGGTGACATACGTGCGCCCTGTTTTTAAAAAAACTACTGGAAATGCTCATATATTTAGGGGGGTGGGCAAAATAAGTTTTAAAATACATTCATAAATAACCAACTGGCACTTCGCTACTTACACTAAGGGGGAGAGCGGCAGGAACAGAAGCAAAATTTAAAAATTTAAAATCATTCTTTTATGTAATATTCATTTAATCTAGATACACCCAACCTTTTACTGGACGCTAAATTTGCTGTAGTCTATAGAGTCCACAATTTAAAATACGGTCCTATAAATATCTGAATGTATAAAAATGCATATACTTTTGTCGGTACGAAATAAAAAGACATCTAAAAACGATGACCTTCCGAATCCGGCTGAATTCTTTAACATATATGGAATATTTAACGTTTATACTGCACCATTATTCCGTGAGATTTTATAACGCAGATAGACGCACAAAAATAGCCTTAGTTCCTGGAAACTCGACAGAATCAAGTCTTTGACTTCTCTCATCTCGACTTGTCAACAACTTGAAGCAATATTTCACTTACAAACGTTCGCTTTGCCTTTTTATAAATAAAAAAAAAACGTCCCTTCCCCAAGTACAATAATTTTTTGTTTACTGTGATTTAAATTTTTTTAATAAATTAATTTGAGGCCTACCTTCTCGTCTCATGCCCATTTTGAGACACTTTTTGAGCCTGCAGTACTGGCATTGGTTCCTGTGGTGTTGGTCTATGGGGCAATTTCTTGAACCTCTACATGAGTACGTTAAATTTCGGCGGACGCTTCTTTTAAAAAATGACTTGCAGCCTGTAAAAAATAAAATTAACAGTTAACACACATTCTTATTTGTAAATAAGGTACTGGCACCAGTCTTGGATATGACCCCAATAATGGCTATATATTTTTTAATTACTACCATTTCTGAAAATTAATCTAAATAATCTAATGTATATACATTTAACTGTCTTACAACGTGATTTGATGACAATCGGCCGATAGGTGTCAAAATGGTGGACATTTAAACTAATTATTAGTATAATTTATTTATTAATTATTATATTATCACAGTAATTACTTTACATTGTTTCAAATTTGGCGATTCTTTCTTTTATATCTTTTGTGTCGTAGTACTTATCATTTTGTAATATCAGTGTCCATCACTGCGTGCTCATTACTGGTTTTACTTTATCCATTACTGGAGAAAAAACATAAACAAAATAAAAGGCTATAATTTAAAAAACAAACTATATTTGCGGACTTTGGTAATTAAATTGATTAAATAAAGAGTTACTTGTTTTATTAGTAATACGTGAGTTCATGAGAATTACAAAAAAGAACCCCGTCAATTACAAAAACAGTAAACTGCTCTTATAAAGGCCATAACTGATGACAGTACCTATACTTTAATAAATAAAATAACTTAATGTGAAAGCATCGTCATACAAGATAATCATTTTATAAATAAATTATACAGATGATTTTTACAAAAATAAAATGTACATATGTATACAAATATTTACATAATATTTAAGTATTAAGTATATGTTTGTAAAATCGTAATGAAATCTTTACTCATTATTACATACATATATTTATACATATATGCATAACTGTCTTTGGTTATTAAACAGAAAATATTCAGGTTTTGTCGTCTCTTTCTGTCCGTAATTAAGACAATATTTATTATTTTGTTGTTTTTATTTTTCGATATCAAGATATGTACATCAACGTGGCATTTAACCTATTAAGCGTAAAAATATGTTTGTATTACGTATCGATCCTTCAGTACAGCGGTCCTCAAACCTGTGATTATTTTTGACCTGATTTCAATGCACTTGTGACAATTTAAGAATATTATATTTTCTCTATTGAAGATTCGATCGATTTTAAAATTATGAACATTAGGCTTCCGCGGTGACCTTAATATGGACCTTGGCTTCTGGGTATAAGCCGCGTCTATTTGGTCTTTCTATTTGCCAATGTTTTGTCCGCTGCAATGTGTGACGAAACATTGACCGATTATTATTTATAATTTTTTAGGTATATTTTGATTTCTTATTTTAAATTTACATATATTTATTGTATATTTTATATTTATGAATTATAATTTACAACTTGATGATGATTATGTGAACCAAAGCGTTGCTGATATCTATATTATTATTTTATAATGTAATATGTAGTTTCTTTATTTTTGTATACCTTATACATATTTTATATATCTATTAAAAATATACTAACAATATGTTGACATGAATACTTATAGATGTAAGTACTTACATCACTACAATTGAAAATATCTACAAATACACATACATAATGTGCACCTTCGTGTTTTTTCTCATGAAATTGAAATTGATGTAAACAATAGTCTAATTAACATTTACTTAATAATAAAATTAAATTATATTTTTCCACGATCAAATAATGAATATTCAACTGGACTATATGCATTGGCGCCTATACATTTTTTTATATCAATATTTAGTATACATTATTGATTTCCTGGTGTAAATCTAGTCTTTTTGATTGTATTTACTGTTTATAAACAATAAAAAAAACTTTGGCAGAAATAATTTTAATAAATTTAAATAATAATTTTCATATAATTTCATAAAATATGATTTGATAATATTATTGAATTTTTTTACTTACACATATGTGTAAGTAAAAAAATGTGATCAAATCAGATCGTGATAGATCTGCATTTTGAGACAACATTAATTTTCACTGGTTTTTGATCTGTGGAGACCTGCAAAGATTTACAACGACTTACAAAGATCTACAAAGATTAAAACTTTTAAAATTCATGAAATTTCAACGCTGAAAATTTATTTTCAATGTTACGACGATCTTCAGACCTTTATAGATCATTGTAGATCTTTGTAGATCGTTGTAGATCTATATTGTCTCAAAATGCAGAACTATCACGATCTGATTTGATCACTTCAGATCTGAATTTTTTCCCGGAATTAATTAATCGGTTTTTGTGTGACAATTAACTTATTATGACTTATTTTTTATTTACCAACTCCGAAAATAAAAAAGATTAGAAATTACGTTTTCCTATTTACCCTGAGTGTTCGACGCCCATGTAAAGCTCATGCAAGTATTTGATATTGACCTTGGCACGCGTTTAATTGTAATAAGTTCATCACAATTACGCAGGTACACTTTTTAATTACAATATTATAATGTTTATGCGTGAATTATTTTCCTAACTTCCTGCTAATAATTGAAACGCGAGGTATTTCATAGCGATCACTTCAGAAGACAGGTACCGTGACCTCGGCAGTGTAGAGGTTACTTTACCTGTCTTCTGCAGCGTACAAAGGTCATTGACTTCAATAATCTTACCTAATGAACTTTAACTGTAACAGTGTTATTTTTATCATTCCTTTTGACGAATGAATTTAGATAAAGTATTTTGAAAATTAATAAAAATAGTTTTGATCAGGGTAATCTTTGCGACAACTGAAAGGACTAATTTTAAATTAAAATGTATTTAAGTACTCTTTTACTTAAGTAAAAAGTACATAAATATATTTTTTTGTACTTGTGCACAGTTCTTAATTTATAAAAATTATAAATATAGAATAAGAACCACGGGACTTTCTAATACGTAATACTGGCAAAATTAATAAAAGATATAATAAAACGAATGGGACATAAATTATAGAAAATAATATTCTCTACAATTTAGCCAAAAAATTTTTTTTTTATAATTAATTAGAATCACTTACACTGTTCACTCTGTTTTACGTATAAGAAAGTCTCATTATGCCTATGGCCAACACGTACACTGTTCAATCTCTGGAATACGTATGAGAAAATCTCATGACATTCATGGCAAATATTTCTTCTCTGTTTGAACCATTTGAAATGTAATTTAATTTTTTTTTTTAAATGAAAAAATACGATTTGTCGTATTTGAGTTACAGCGTTTACAGACAGACCGACACACATACATCATGGTGAAAATAGTCAGTATAGATTCAAGGAAGATCAAGATGGATAATTTCATTTAAAAAAATCGACTTTACAATACTTTCTTATACTATAGTATATTTCATATACATGGGTATAAGAAAGTAAAAAGTACAAGAAATAAAAATAATTACAGATATGCAGATATGAGATTGTAAATCCCCAACAATAATCAAAAACCATGTAAAAGATATGTAATATGTATAGAGGTGCCTACCTACTATACATATAACTAAGGGTGGTTCATTTTAATGCGAATGCAAATCACAATGAAGTTAGTTAGATTTAGTTAATTGCTCTATTCATTATGCAGATAATTGTTGATTAGGTGACGATATGTTCTAGTGTATGTATTCATTACTACATGTCTGTTGCAATGAACGCGTGAAGAGGAGGGGGGGGGGATTATGTGACAATAACAAACTGCATAATCATCTACGTGCAATTGTATATAGGTATTTGAATTTATATGATATTTAAGGCATATTTAGTGATTTTGAAATAAATTATTCTTGGTTTATGAGTATTAAGAAGCGACTTTCTGACGGTAAAATTATAATATTTACTTTTTCATATATACTATAACTACAAGAAAGTATAGTATTTTTGAAATAACGATTTTGATGGATATATACACGCTGGAACTTAGACGGGAGAAATTCAAAATATATTAATTACACTTTTTGCTTAATTATAAACATAGTTTGTGTAAAAATATGTACATTGTAGAACCAGGTGGTTCAGATGTGATTTTTCTTAACCGGAAGTCATTACGTGCTGTACGTAAGGGTAGTTCCGGTGGTTACGCGTCGCTACTCGCTGTTTAGTTACCACTGATTGCGGAAAAAAATTAATTGCATATTTACCCTATTATATGTATGTTTTAATATTTATTTTCTCACCAATTACTATTAGTTAATTGGTGAGAAAATGCTGTATAATGTTGAGGAATTTCGTGCTTAGATGAAATCGTTTCAATAAATATTACTATGTTATTATTATTGTTATTTGTGGAAATATGGGCGGGACGATATAAAAATAACTCAAATTCTGATTTGATTTATTTGAATGGTTATAAAGTAAAACCTATCTAAACGTATATTTTCAAAATTATCTTCCACAACCAGATGCTAGTTTAATGTTATATTTGTGTAACTGTTAATTAGATATAGAAAAAAAAATGGAGCATTAGTTAACTGTTATTTTCCAGTGAAGTGGACTTTGTAGCATAGTAAATATTCAGATGTAAAATTAAAATGAAAAGGTCATTAAAATTTAAAATGACTAATAACTGGAAAATTTTTAGTAAAAAAGGCCTCCAATTTTTATTTTTGCATGGATTGAGAGGGAAGCTCAGTAACTTCTTGCTCCGGGACCCCCGAGCCTCTAGTTATGACCTTGATTATTCTACGAATGTGTATTCTGTTTTTGACATTAGGACATTAGAAAAATAATATTTATAAAATACAAAGTTGAGTTTTATTTCTGACAAATCCATACATAGATTTGATCTGCTATACATATATTTGACTAAATTATTATGTCCGTCTCTCTTTGACAACCAGTGATTATAGTGAGACAAGTATATATCATAAATTCTCTAGTATATGTCAGTTAAGTTAGTCAGACGATTTTAAGGGAAAAATAATCTAGGGAGGTTTCTAGCATAGCTATAATATTTAAGACATATGCAAACTATAGAGAGGGGAAACCGGGGCAAAGGGGGAGGTATAGTGTCTGTGATCTGCATGACGACCTCGTGTACACCCCAACATTTGGATACGGTCACTGAGCACAGGTGTATGGTCAACTAAAAGGGGTAGACCCTGTATATGTATAATGTAATAGTACATACATGTTCTGTGATTTTACGTGATTTTATGTCAACTCGTGGGAACATTCCTTCACATATAACGAGGGAAGGGGTTTTATATGTGCAGTGGATGTATGTATGCCTATAATTTAGAACACGCAAAATAAAACATTGATTCAAAAGTCAAAGTGACTAATTCCAAAAGTAAAGAATTATTAGTTAGCAGTCAAAATGCACTTTTAAAAATCTTATAGTTTACTACGGCTAAGTTGCCGGACAGACAGACTAACATTTTGATAAAACTTAATTTTCAGAGTGATGAAAATAAAAAAAAAATGGATAAAAATATTTCTTATAAAATATGGTAAGGTATAAATAAAAATAGCTTATAACATACTACCTACATTATAAATGAATTAAGAGGTCAGAACAAGCACTATTTTTTTATTCATATAGATTAGCATAAAAGATACCAATCTTATCTACATATTAAAATTAAATTTATTAAATCCATATTTTCCGTACATTTTATGGCTTATTAAAAATTTCCAGAGCGCACGCGGTTGTTAATTGTAAACCAACATTACAATTAAATCAGTTATTAATATTTAAATTGTTTTATAACGGAAGGAGCCTTTAATTGTATGCATATTACGTACAAGATAAAGAAAAAACGGTACGGTGTGTTTGTGGTAGAAAAAGATAGAAATTACGTTTAATTTAATTTATATTTTCAACAATGATACACTTTTGTAATGTATTCAAAAGTCCAAAGGTAGAAGAATTCGTATAAGAATCATGTATTTTTCTATGTTACCAAGTAAGAATACATATTTTTACAATTGTATAATCCAATTTGCGAGTTCTGTTGTGACTAAATTTCACTAATATTATTATAAAAATAACGTCACTTTTTTTAAAGTTTTTTTAACCCTTTTTAACATAATCGTCTGGGTAGAGGTCATCATAGATACATATTATTTAATTAATCTTTTAGATAAAATTAAGATAAATGTACTCTGTAGGTATTGGTTAAAAAAATTTGCAATCTAAAGATAAAAATTTGGTACATACATACATTCCTATATTAAATTTATTTTTAATTTTTTTTACAAATGTTTGAGGTGTCCTGGTATAAGTAAATATGCACATTACAGGGACGGTGACCGTTTAGTTTCACCGGCGTCAGATTTACATATATTTGCATAATTGTTGATATATCCCCATACGTTGACGTACATACATACGTCCCCAGTTAACAAAGGGGGGGGGGGGAGGTTATTATAGATATATTCATGTACTTTGATTTTTGTTTTATACGTTTTATATTCTAAAGAAATCAAATGGTGATATTTATATTTCGAATAGTTTCATGAATTATTTTCTTGGATTTTATTTTATCAATATTCTTCTTCGTTGATGAAAAAAGAGAATACTATCTCAAGAAATAAGGTACTGGCACCAGTTATTACCACTATAAGAGCAAGGTTTACTGTGTTTATGATTGACGGACTTCTTTTTTGTAATTTTCGTGAACTCATGTTACTAATAAAACAAGTAACTCTTTATTAAATCAATTTAATTACCAAATATAGTTTGTTTTTTAAATTATAGCCTTTTATTTTGTTTATGTTTTTTCTCTCCGGTAATGGATAAAGTAAAACCAGTAATTAGCACGCAGTGATGGACACTTACTAATGATTACAATGTGATAAGTACTACGACACAAAAGATATAAAAGAAAGAATCGTCAAATTTAAAACAATGTAAAGTAGTTGCTATGATAATATAATAATTAATAAATAAATTATACTAATAATTAGTTTAAATATCCACCATTTTGACACCTATTGGCCGATTGTCATAAAATCACGCTGTAAAACAGTTAAATATATTTAGATTAATATTCAGAAATGGTAGTAATCAAATATCAACACATTTCTAATTCAGTACATTTAATTAAAAAAAAGCCATTAATCATTTCCAAATCTGGTTCCAGTACCTTATATGTTTTTATTTAATTTTACATCAAATGTATGTACTTATACCAACTTTTTTTTGAGTTTCGCGATAGGTATATACCTTATTAGATATAACCAAGAAAATATATGTGTATTATATTATGATTTATCTTTACTTTAATTATCAAATCAAGGAATTCAAGGGATTTTGTAATTTTCAAATATTCTGCCCCGAGCCACAATCTTCCTTATTCCGCCTCTGCTATGACAACACCCAAAAACAATTATACTAATACATAATAAGATCCAGAGGCTGTATATAACTGAATGTGCCACAGTTATTTTTTGTATCGGGTTACATTTTAAAGTGTCATGTTGCACCAAATCCATATCGACATGGGTCATTCGGCGAAGCTGCATTAAAACCGTGACCCCCGTTCTCGAAATTATATTATTTATATTTTTATTATAATTGGCTGGTTACGTGTTACAATTCAAGGGTTAAAACAACCTGACGTGGTTCTTGTAACTGATTCTAATAAATGTTTTATATGTCTGTTGTTAATTGTTAATTTAGATTTTGATTTATTTGAACTGCAGAAACCAAAACAACTCATTAGACCAGTGTTTCTCAAACACACTTACCCTCAATATATCACTATTTTTACTATGATGTCTATGTGTCTGTCTAACTAGAAAATGACAAAATACTTCTAGGAAAAAAACAAATTTTGAAAAAACTTGACAACCAGAAATAGATGTTTAGTTTTATAAAAAAAAAAAAAAAGCGTAATGGGCGTGATTGTGTCCGGGTGAACATTCGAGGGATTGACGTGAATACGTGGTAGTGGGGTTAAATAAAACTCAGACTCATTGATTGATATATCTTTAATTTTGTTTGAATTTTTGTAAAATAGATACAAAACGTTTCCGTAAACTTAGTCTAAATAAAAAAAAATAACATAGTTTTTATTATTTATACGAATATAAAAACAATTAATTAATTAATATTTCCAAGCGAAATCGTGGAAACACGAAATTTAATTTTTATTTTTTTATGCAATTTAAAAAACTTTAATCAAAAAATTGAAAACGTTAGGACGTACAGAATACATGCTCATATACTGTTATTTTTTTTCAATTTAATGTATTAATATTTACAAGCTCAATCGTGAAGATTCAAAATTTAATTTTTTGTTGTTGTTTTTTAATAATATTAAATTTATATATACAGAAATTAAAAAATACAAAAATCAAATCTCACGTTTTATTTTTTATTGAGTTGATCGCTTTGGCTTTTGAATGAGAATATTATTTTTGAAATTTTATTTTATTGATATTATTTGTACGATCTATGATTAATCCCCCCCCCCCCCCTACGTACCCTATTATTTATATGTATACACACACAAACGACGATAATTACACTACAAATGGTCGAATTATGACAAAACAAATCATTCCGAGTGTATAAACAATATTAAACGACCGCGCACTGTATTTACACAATAAAAACGCAAACATTAAGATGGTCATTCGAATCAATTACGTGAAGAAACGGTTTCTACGTGCATGCACAATCAGACGCACCGTACACTCGCTGCGCATTAGTGACACTCTGATGTGTACAGTTTACAGTACGTCTGGTCGGACGCGACACAGTGGCTGTAAAACGTTTTGTAGACTCCGTGTAATTGAATTGATTTGCCGTAAGTCGTGTGACACATAGGTGGTGGTATTATTTTATAACCACGCCGGGGTTTTATGATATTACTTTAATGCGTATATTGTACTTGCGTGCGAGCTTAATTGGATATTTTGCGTTTGGTTATAGCATGACTTCGATAATTCGAGGATTTGTTATAGTGGGCCTTATTAGAAGAAAGGTCTCGAGTGCCAACCCCCTACATTCCCAAATTTAGGACTGAATTTCAGGACGTGTTATAGCTTCATGGGGACCCAGGCCAATTTGAATTTGGTAGCCTATGTACACAGTGCTGAATTCAGGCGTTTTTTCAAGGGGACGTTTTAATGGTAAATATTAAAATACTTCAATTTAATATAAAACACAAACAAAAATTAACAAAAAACAAAAATAAAAATGTATGTGACATTTATGAACAATGTACAAAAAAGATTGGTTTGAGAGGGGGTGGGGGGGGGGACAGAAAATTGACCCTTTTTGTCCAAAGGATAATGAATCATTGCTATAAAAATAATGAAAAAGTATAAAATGTGTCTGTTTGTCCATCTGTCTGTCTATATAAATTTTATACCGATTAAGATGAAATTTGGTTTACCCAAGAACAGAAATGATATTTTTGAAAAAAAAAAATGTTTTTTTGGATCCACCTCCCATCGACTGAAGAGTAGGTATATTAAAAAATATCTTTAGATAGGTTACCTAAAATGCAATAAAAAATGTACTAAGACCTTTTGATTTTAATCCTTCAGAGTGTCCCCCCCCCTCTATTTTCTAAACTATCAATTCAAAATTGAGAATAACAAACACTGTAGCAAAAATAGTTTATGAAAAATGTTGAAATAAGTTTTTTTTATAAATTGCAGTGAGAATGACTACGGAACCTCATCATGTGCGTGCCCAACACGCACTTGGACGTTTTTTTTTTAAATATTACATAAGAATAAATGGACAAATGCGGATGAATTTTTCTTCCAGATTTATGCGAAAGCATTTTTCTCTATTTAGTAATGGAAACTGTGATATTATGTGTTATGTTTTGTGAATCGTCTACAATCTACACAACAAACAATGGCTGTGACACGGAGGAAATGCGTGCGTGTATCTTTTATTTCTACACTGTTACAATTCATAATGAATGCAACTTAAGTCACGTCATAAACTTAACAAATTAAAATAATTAACTTGGGTCGTTTAATAAATAATGAGTGTGGTGTTACAGGTGCGTGAACTTCTTGACCATAAAATAATCTAGTGGTATCATCATCAAAGATATTACATATATACTATGATTTACATGGGGCATCTCGCATTACCTCCATGTATTTCAAAAACCTAACTAATGATTATACAATTTTATTTATTTATTTATTATAATAAAAAATAATAATCAATTTAAATTTTACAAATTATTTAGACTAAATATTCACTTATGCTTATATATATATATGTTAAGAAAATGTTTTATTTCAATTTTAAATTTTTTAAGGGTACCTAATTCTTTTATAGAATATGGTAGTTTATTATATATTTTTATTATGTAGTTATACACGTGTATACAAATAAAATAAATTCTTAAATTAGGAAAGTTCATTGACGCAGGCTCACCTCAGATGAACCACTGCACAACCACTTTTAGTGGTTATGCAGTGGCCAGTAATAACCACACGCAAACACTTTTTCGTGGCCGATTGAATATATTATTAGTATAGACTTCAGGATAAACAGTTTTGTTCGTAAGTAGTGTTATAATTGTTTTGGTTTCTGAAGAAGTAATTTATTATATATAAATTTTATTTAATTCAGCCGTAGGTATGTCAAATTATGATAATAATATAAATTGTGCCAAAATCAACAACTTTCCAATTTGAAACAACATCATTTAGTTTAAAAAAACATATACATAAATGGTAATATTTTATGCTAGTATATTTGTGCAAAAAAGAATATAAAAAATAAATATTCTATACATAATTTACAAAGAAGTTAAAGGTTATCGAATACATTAATAACTAAACTGTAGAATTACAAATGGAACAATAGATGGTTGAAAAATGCGTTTCTAGATGAATATTTAATAATTCCGATACAATAAAACTTGCTCACTCAATTTTATTACTGGCGTTAATACAGTCGAACTTCTATAGATATGTATCGTTGGCATTTATAAAATGTCAAGTTTTGGGGTTACATTTTAAGTATTTATTTATTAAATACGCCCCTGTACCTGCGTATAAATTATGAGATATTGTCTACAGTGCAATTGTCTAGCAAATTATAGCTGGTATCATAACCACGGTGCCCGTAATTGTATCAAATTGCAATAATTATAATAATTGTTGTTATATACACCTCTTTGTGCAGGGCTGGTCTTAAAACTTCATAGGCCTCGGGGCAGGATTTCATAAGAAATCGATTTAAAATATCGACAAAAAACAATACATTAAAAATTTGTCAAGTGCGAGCCGAGTCTCGCGTACTAGTGTTACGTACCGTATAGTTTTTCAATCTATTCACGGATTATGTTGATTTGTGAACACTAGAAAAGCACTATATAGACAACATAAACCACACCATTTACTGTAATTATGCCAAATCTAGTAGTTAGGAGGCTGTTACAGACGGACACCTTCCTTTCACGGGACACAAAAAATAATATTTTTATTAAATATAATAAATTAAAACAAGCTAAAAATAATGTAATATTTATTAAATTATTTTCAGAGAAGAATTTTAAACTGTATGCAAATCGTTAATTATGTTTTAAATAAACGACTTACACCAAGAAGCCAAGAACAGTGTACTTACTGTACTTTATAATTATCATACATTTCGAATTAAATATATTTAGATTAATCAGATGTGCATTTTTTTAAAACAGCAGGTATCTGAGGTTCTTTTGAATTAATGGCTATACTTTTTGAAATTGATACAGGTAAAGTTATTACCATATTTGTTTAGTCTTCATTAATCTTGTAAAAGCTGAGGTACTGTTTAGAAAGAATACAGTATAATAGTTTTATTGTGTCTATTTATCCAAGTGTAATATTATGAATGCGTCTAAGGTTACAAGAAAAATATGTATGAATATTTTTTCAGTAATGAGGTTTAGCAGTAACAAATTATTTGGAAGAAGGGTTTTGAAATGATCTATCTATGCTTCTTATTGTGAGTGTATTTAATATCTTATCTATGGACAAGCACGGATCCAGGGGGGGGGGTCATTTTCCCCATGACACCCCCTACCAAACCTCAAAAATTAAAACAAATTAAATAGAAAAATGCTTATTAAATATACTCCCCCTCAAATTCGTCTATTTTTAATTTGTTTTTAAATTTAGGCCATCTTGTTTTATATAAAATATATAAACATCTTATAGAAGAGAATATTGTCAACAAAAAAGAACTCTTGACATTATGTTATAGAATATTTCTATTGAAAGTTGAAAAATAGATTCAATTTGTCTGGTATATAGGTAGACTTTTAAGCAAATTAAAAATGAGTGAAATTTTTGCATCTCAAAGTAAAAATTAAAAAAAATTATTTAATTAATTTAAAGAACAATAAACTATCTCGTTTTTTAAACATAATAACTAGAAACCTGAAACCTTACATGTAACAAGCTTTATTAACCGACTAACAAATGAATGACATCGTTTAATCATTGCCTTCCCCCTTCCTTCTCCTTTCCGTCTTTACATCCCCTAGGAGAAACCCTTTTTGTAGATATTAATTGAGTCCTCTGAGATACCGACTTCAGAAATATTATAATGTTGATGATCGCGTACTTTTACTCCTCTAAAAGCGTTTGTCAACGTCTAACGGTCGCTAGTACAGTCAAACTTCTATCAATCGAACGTTTTTAAGTTTAGATTTTTATAACTGACTTAATGATTTACTTACAATTTTTACTTTGTATACCTAAGGAACCATCCATAAATTTCATGGTTTTTTGGTTTTATCACAGGTTGTCACTTTCGTGTGACGTCACACAAGTTTCGAAACAATAAGGAGGTACTCAAAATCAACGAAAAAAAATCTTTCATTGTCCTTTCAAGCATATGTTTGAAAAATTCCCAATAACTCTTCACCGATCTCGAGTGACTAACAACTAGTCATTTTTCCTCTTGATCTAAAATTTTATATAAAATTTATTGTTTTGATTTTTATATGTGACGTCACGAAGGTTGTGACTCATGCCCCTTGTCACACTTTGTAGACCCCCCTCTCCCCCTCAATGTATGACGTAATTTATAGATGATCCCTAATAGTATTTAATGCTTATTTTTCGCAGAGACAGAAAATATAATGTGTATTACTTTTTGGGCGATCAAGCAAATTATTATTTTTAAAATTGAAATAACCATGACCCCACGAAAGGGGGGGGGGGCTGACAGTATAGTATACGTAGAATTTCAAAGTACGTTATATGGGTGGGAGATATAGAATACAATAATTTAGATTGATCGCTTACCTTCGCACGTGAACTGTCCATAATGCTTTCCCGATGATTTGTCCCCGCAAACGACACACTCAATGTTCTGTCCGGCCGCCGCGGCCGCCACTACTTTGTCGTGGTGCGATCCGGTGCTGTGTACACTGGTAGCCGGCGTGGGCGCCTGCTGGGGGTGCTCGCGGGGCGGCGCGAACGGCACCAGAGCGCCGTCGCTCGTCACACCGTCGCCGCCGGGAAGCAGCGGTCCACCCGGCATCATCCCGCCGGATCCGGGGTCGCGCCACGGCGGCGCCACCAGCGCCATGTGGTGCCGCGGGAAACCGCCCAGCTCCAGACCGCCCCCGCCCCCGCCTACCACCCCGCCACCCCCCGCCAGCGGAACAGGCGCCAACGTTTCTATTTTTATGGTGGTTCGTTAGCGAAAAAACTGATAAAGTTTATTTAAGACGGTTTGGATTTACGAGAGTTTTTGTCCTCTGGACACTGTCATTTATTTTTATGAGAAGGAGCACTTGGATGTTAGAATATAACACGTACAAACGTTTCTATGATAGATTATCAAATTCAAAAAGAAAATTCACTAGAAACATATAGCCACTGATTATTATAATATTAATTACGCGCACTATTACTGAGTCACAGTCACTGTAAATGTGTACGAAAACTAGGATGAAGTTATTCTGTTTGTTCAATCTTCAATTTGATGAATAATTAATTTATCGTATTTTTCTATAATAACTATTTATTTGGCAATCTTCGTAGTTGAAAACATATATTTTATGGCACTAGGTTTAATATAGCTATTAACATAGCTATTATTTTCTTAATCTTCAAGTCATTTTCCTCCAAGGCAGTGATTTTAATATTAAAGTCACAGCTGAAACAGAAAGAAAAATATATTAGAATAATACATACCTACACAATACATAAATAAACAAATAATATCTATATATTTTATCAAATGGACAGATCAAAAACAAGAGAATGTTATTAGGCACTAAAACTCAACTAAAATCTTATCTATGATCAAAGATCTAAACATTTCTATCTGTACCTATACGGTATTTATAATAACAGAAAATAATTCGGTCAAATCAATTATATTGATCAGTGTTTCTCAACATAAATTAAAACAAATTACAGGCTAGTTGTTAATATTTTAAATGTTGAGAATATAATCTAATATGCGTATGCAATCTAATAAATAACTTTACAAATAATTGGCACCAAAACTCTTGTATAAATATACCTAATAATAACATACCAACATATAAAGTATATCTACATTGCTTACTATACTATAAAAATAACGATGAAAATTCTAAAATAATTTAAAACTAACACTAAATGGACTATATTTAAACCCTCTCAAACTATGGATTCTAAATAATGATTAAATTACAACACTAAAGTTTTATTTAAATTATAATTTAACAAAAAACTTTCTGGTAAGTAATAAAGATGGTTGAAACGAGAATTATTATAAAAATCTATATTTTTCTGATTTATTGGAAGATATATCTAATTAACCAACCAAATGCCAAAAAACTCCACAATCACAAATGTATATTTCTTTGCGCGCATCAAAATCATTTATATCTCAAAATAAGGTATATTTTTTTACAAGAAAACGATTTTTTAACATGAGACCACATATTGGCAATTATCTGAAATAACAATGATTTCCCTATGTACCGTAGTTAATTTATGATATCTATGTTAACGGGACTTTCTTATACGTAATCCTGACAGTGAACAGTGTAAGTGATTCTTAATTTATTAAAAAATAATATTATACAAAAATACATTTTTGACAAACTAATAAAAAATAGAATAAAATGAATTATTTTCTCCATTATGTATCAAATGAATTTCTTTGAACGTAATAACAACTGAAAACGGATGTTTACTCTTGTCAATTTTTGAAATAAGAAAAAAATGGTTTATAGTTAAAAAATATCGAGTATGTTATTATCTATAATTTATTCCTCATATATTTTTTTTCAACATTTATGATTTAGTCAAAAATATTCCATTTGAAAGACGAAATCGCGGCATTTAAGAATACGCACCTTTTTAGAATACACAGTCAATTAAAAAGAGTATTTATTGGAATTATTTGTACTCAACAAGAATTTGTTCTTAATAGTCGTAGTATATATTGGTAATAGTAAAATTTCAAATACCAACTGCGTGTAGAACATAAACAAAATAGATTTCGACTGAATAAATTCATTTCACCAAATCACCAACTGTGCCCGAAAAAATTCCAAGCAGTTAAAAAAGAATGTGTTGAGTGTAACACATTTCGCCCACGCCAAAACTCAGTTAGACATAATTGTTGTTAATTGTTAACGATTGTTTCAATTAAGAATAGAGGTCAGTTGATCGCAAGACTATTGTCACTAAGTCGACCTACAGATCACCTTTACAGGTCCTGCTGACCTTTCTAATGTGATTTAATAATACTTTGACGAAACAATTACTTTAAAAACTGTTTAATTGACTTGTTAATCAAATAGGTATTCCAACGAAAAATATGATTCTAAAAGATGAAACGTTTATAACAGGTAAATTAAAAATAAGGAAGCTTCATTCTATACAATTTTATAAACGAAATGTATTTTATTTTATTTCATATATGGTTTGTAATAAAAACACAGAGATTTTTTTATATAAAATTAAGGTTGCAGAATCAATTTTTCTTACTTTTGTATTCATAAAGAATAAAAAACAAATAAAAATGTTTTTATTTTATTTAGAAAATATTGTGCAATATGCATATAGGTATTTTATTTTAAAGGTGCGTAAGTAATAAAAGGTATATTGGACATAAAAATGTCACAAATCAAAAATAAAATCGTAAAACTTATCTCTTTATAATGTCTAACAATTTTTTTTTAATAATAAAATATGATTTTTGTAAATAATATACAAAATAAATAAAATAAAAAAGTATATAGTATATATTTTAAATAAAATTTTTATTTTACCCCCTTTTTTAATACGACCCTGAAGATTAGTATAAAATATTTTCACATATGCACACATTATTATGTTATTTATGTCTAATTTATATGTACTAAAAAAAGTCTGTAGGTATCTATAATACAGCCAAATTAATGGTTAAAATAATTTGAATAATTATTACTTTTCAGAAACCTAACGTAATTAAAATCTATACACATATAATTATGGTTGGAATTATTTAGATTTACACGTTTATAGAGAATGCAATTAAAAATGAAAATAATGTAATAAAAAATGTAAACTAATAATTAAAGAAAATTTGTTAGGTATAAATATTAAGATATCTTCACGGCTTCAATCTCTGATTATTTTATTTCAACGCGGATAATTATTTAAATTTACATATGAGAATGTAAAATGGATTTTGAAGTTTTGAATTGTTCCCGTTTTTACTAATCTTTACATCAGGCGTGGGCAAAAAAAATACTACGAATTTTTCACATAAAATAAATTATAAAAATACACTTAGGATTACAATCTTAAATATAAATTAACGTAAAATTTTATCTACTGGTCTTTATATAAATAATAATACTTAATTTGACCCTTTATTAATATCTTTCCAACGTTTCGTCATTGATTTCATTAGACAAATCAGATCATATTAAAGCAAATTTTATATCCGACGTTTCTTAAGATTTTACAGTGTCCACATCAGAATAAATTATCACGTACGGAAAATAGCAGATTTAACTAAAAAAATCAGTTTTTCATTTCCTTCCAACGTTTTGACACAGATAACACTGGGCGCCTTTTAACACATGCATAGAATCCAAGAATCATTCAGCACAACATGTAAATCTAGAAATATATTTGATTGCACACAGTATTTACCTAAACACCGAAGCTATCATATAGTTACAACAAATGTGCTCCCAATTATCGAAAATCTAATCACTTATCACCACACACGCACGGGGGCCAAACGCAAAAACTTGAAACAACAAGAACTTGACCTGACGCGACAAACGGTACCGGTAAGGGTCACGCGGTGCACTGCCAGTTGCCACGGCTCGGGTTTAGGTCGCCTACTTCGACCTAACCCCCACCTCGACCTCGGCCCCGCCCACTGCCTACAGCCATTGGCCTGGCGGGGCGGGGCGGCGACACCGACACCACACCACCTCACGTGTGGTGGGGGTAATAAAGCGCCGTCTTTACTCTCAATATGTTCCTACGTGTGTATGTGTATGCATACGCGGCATGCATGTGTGTGTGAGTGGTGGAAAAGTCATAGCAGTTTTTCAGTAATTAGCGTATGTAGTTTATTTTTATCTTTTTTGTTTATGGATGTGTCTGTATACGGGGGGTGAGGGGAGTTATTCCATTATGGTTTATTTGAAAATTATACTAATAAACAGTTATTAGTAATAATAATAATCTAAAGATTGAAAACAGATAGAATTTTGTTCAAATATTTTTAAAAAGGCACTAACCTGTTAGGTTATACAGATGTAAGTTATGCTCAAAATAATAAGGTTTTTCTTGTTTCCACAGGAACAATCAAAACGAGTTTTTTCCGGTCTAAGGAAATTATTCTACATATTCTCGAATAAGTATTAACTTTAACAATGAAAATCTCTATAATTATGTAACTTTTTTCTATCTATAATAAAATCATCCTTGTATTACCTACGTATGCTTTGGTCCTTTTCATGAGGTATTGACCAATTTTTATTTGGATAGATAGGTAACTCCTTCAAGAAATCCTGGTTTGTACTCATGTGTATTATCCCCCCCCCCCTCGATTTTTTTTCTTACTACGCTATTGCTAAATATAAAACCAAATAACAAAATTATATAAATATAATTATTTTTTTTCAGAATAATATTCGAATAATTTTCTAATGAGCTGTAACGAAATACAATTTGTCGTTACAAAAAAATTCGGGTTGCCACATTGGAAAAAAAATCCCATTTTCTTTGGCTTCTAAATAATAATAATACAATTAGTATAATGTAATTTTACTCCCGCATATAAGTTAAATATAAAGTAGGTACCTACCTATAGTTAAAAAAAAATTAAAACAATTGAATTAATTTTTTATAAAGAGGCATAATTACAAATTTCCTAATTCAATGTCTTCAAACAAATCGACCAATATATTTTTAAACGCATATATCAAAAAACATGCGGGATAAAAAAATGACCCTCTCCCGTTTGCGACACGCGCATGGTCACACTGTGCATGACCCAGCATCCCTGCGGGTCCAGATCACGACCTGCGACCTACAGGTGAAATGGACCCGCTGTGATCTACACACACACACGCACGTATTGTGTCTGTTTATTTAACACTGTTTATGCATGAATGTTAATTTGGTTTTGTGATACTGGTCGATTACATGTCGTATTTTTTGAATTGTAGTCAGTTTCGCTGGAGTCGAGGGGCAGGGAGGAGGCAGTCCTCCCCAAATTTTCAATGCGGGGGCAATAACTACTTTTTACCTCCCCAAAAATTGGATTCTGTTTTTAAGGCGGGTTTGAAGCGACGTGCAATTATAAAAATATGTTTTCTGTAAAAAATTTTTATTCTTAAAAATTGTTTAAGTTTTGTAAACCGATGTTAAAGCTCACAAACAAATTATAAAATGTAACCGCACGAGCAGGCGCGTATCTAGGTTTACAATTTCGGGGGGTCATGGTCTGAGAAAAGACAATTGGGGAGGGGGGGGGGGGTCATGGACAGTGACATGGACAAAAAAGTTATTTTAGTATATTTAATAAGCATGTTTCTATTTAATTTGCTTAATTTTGTTAGATTTGGGGGGGGGGGTTCATGTTTTTTAAATAAAAACCGATAAAATGCATGCCTGGTATTGGTTAATCATTTAATTTTTATACAATTTTACTAAAAAATATTCGTTTGAAATTTATTTTAAGACGCAACTGATTATTTTTTCGTATATTTTTAATTTTTTGACAATTTCAATCTAAATCTAAAATGACTTTTGATTTTTTAAAGCAAATTAAGATAAATCTTTGTAAGGAAATATTTTACAACAAACGTTGTTGCCCTGTATTAAATGCTCTACAAAAAAGTCTATAAAATTTTCACGTAACATGTGTAGTTCTTGAGATGTCTTGAAAAAATAAATATTTTGGGAAATACATATAACTTTTCAAAAAATATAGACATAAATTATCTAGTGAGGGATTAGAATATTTTAAATCCAGTCAAAATATTTTATTTCTCAATACACAGAAGCTCCACTATACATAGGTACATTATACATAAACACAGTAAGTAAATAATGCATATTGGGGGTGGTTTTGGTTGTAACATTAACCACCGGTTTGTGGCTAGTGGTCATACACCTGCACAGAATGGCTTCCTACAACCCCCACACTCCCTCCCTATTCTTGTACACCCCCACGACCCTCGACAGCACGTGTCACTGTGGCGGTTATTTATGTAACAACGCAAGTTTTTATGTTGGTGTTAAATGAACAAGTCGCAAAAATATAAAGTAATATTTTAGACTTTAGTAATAATTTTATTTATATTTTCAATTAATGAAAAATATTAAATACATATTTTTTTCATTTTGAAAAACATTAAAATAAAATAATAATTTTTAAATTTGAGCGTTTCCGACTAACGTCGGAGTTTATTCGAAGTAAGATTGTCATCACGTATCTGTATAGACCAGCGATTCCCAAACTTATTTTCTCACGGAACCCTTACACGATTTTTTTTAAATTGCGGAACCTTAACCATATTTATATTTTATTTTAGGGATGTGATTTAAACGTTCTAAAATTAATCAACGTAACATCAAAAAAGTCGCTTAGACCAACAAAATATAATTACTCTAGAGCACGCAAGTTACCTCTCGCTAGGGAACTGTATTTCTGCTCGGTATATAGGTACGTATAAGACAGCCAAATTCTAACCGACCTGAAGTAAACACAGTCGTATAATTTAGAAAAGCTTTCTATCCCCCACCACCCGCATCAAGAAATAAGTACAAAAAATGATTGGGTTGAACGGAAAAAAAAATTTTTTTAATGAAATAAAAATTATTTCGATCAAATAAATATTTATTTGGCCCTTATACGAAATTATTAGCTACTGCACAAATACTTTATTTACTTGAATCAATTAATATTTATATGTTCCCAGCAATTTTTTTTTCAGTGTGGTCGTATAGTCACCATTAATATTTGTTTTGACGATAAAAGTTAATCATTCTCAATATTTTTCTTTATTAAGTCCGAGAAAAAGTGTAGATTCAGTACGGATCGATAATTTCAACCAACCAGATATTATAAAGAGCACCAAAACACACAGTCACAGAGCTGTGGGAGGTGAGGAGGTGTAGGTGCGCGAAGCACATACAGGGCGTGACCCTGTTCGCCATTGGTCGCGATCGCGTGACCTCTGACATGCGCCCCCGATGCCCGGGTCACCGGTGAGTCGGGGGCGGCGGAGGACGGTGTAACAGCGTCGAGCTCTGACGTCAGTGCTATCATGTACAATGTACATATATTATGTTCGTGTGTGTATTTGTTGAACTGAAAATAGAATTAAGGAAATTCGTAGTTTACAAGGACAAATGAACTGATATTTCCGAAAGAGATAAAGTACTGGCACCAGTTATGACCGCTATAAGAGCAAGTTTTACTGTTTTTGTGATTGATGGAATTCTTTTTTGTAATTCTCATGAACTCATATTACTAATAAAACAAGTAAGTAACTCTTTATTTAATCAATTTAATTACCAAAGTCCCGCAAATATCGTTTTTTTTTAATTATAGCCTTTTATTTTGTTATTATAAGTACTACGACACAAAAGATATAAAAGAAAGAATCGTCAAATTTGAAACAATGTAAAGCAGTTGCTATGATAATATAATAATTAATAAATAAATTATACTAATAATTAATTTAAATGTCCACCATTTTGACACCTATTGGCCGATTGTCATCAAATCACGCTGTAAGACAGTTAATCTTAAATGAAACAGACTATAGAGTTCATAGAAAACTAGAAAAGTGTTGATCAAATAAGTGAAAAAAATGATTTACATGTAAATCATTGATACCATAGCCACAAAAAAATACATAACTTTTTCGGAGACTATAGTATTTTTATGTATTTTGAAGCGTTGAATTCGAATTTGAGGCCAAAATTGCACCTTATACGATCCATTTTTAAAATAACCTCGAAAAAACAAATTTACGAGTATATAAAAATTGATTTTTACGAGATTTTCAAAATGAATCAGATAAGGTGCTATTTTGGCCGCAAATTCGAATTCAGTGCCTCAAAATACATAAAAATACGTAGTCTTCTTAAATGTGCTGTACCTTTTTTATGTGGCTGTGTAATTATGTATTACATTAAAAAAATTTTATAGCTTATCAGAAAACTGAGAAAGAGTCAAATTATTTCCATTGGTATCAGGATAGCTAATCTAAAATTAAAAAAAAAAGAAAAATAAAACAGTCGTCTTTTGTTAAACAAACATTTTTTTTTTTCAAAAAACCCTTTGTCCATAATGAACCGTATTCAGTGCAAAAATCTTTCAGGATTGTTAAGAAAGAGTTCTTCTCACCCTTCCCTCCCCCTAATAGATGGAGACAGTGTGCTTTTCATTTCAATAGAATTTACATAGCAATAGCGTCCGGATTAGATACATAATTGAGGAAATAATTATTTTTCGCGCGGATTCTTTTCAAGCTTTACAAACTTTTGTAATTCGATTATGTTTTTGTAATTGGTTCTTTTTGATTAGCCACGAAATGGGTTGCATACAAATGAGGCGTTGGAAACTCGGTGATTTTTTGTTAGTTTTACAACGGTCGAAGATCATGTTTTTTTCTGAACAATAACTTTTATTACGAATATTCTAAAAACATTTTAATCTATTAAATTAACGCATATGAATAAAAAAACATCTGCCAAGTAAATGCACAGTGCTTCCTCGTGCTTAATTCACTAAAACCGATAGTGTTCAGATAAATTGCCTGGCATTGGTTAACCATTTAATTTTTATACAAATTTTACTAAAAATTCTTAGTTTGAATTTTTTCTTAAAACGCACCTGAATATTTTTTCATATATTTTTAATTTTTTGACAATTTCAATCTAAATCTAAATTTATGCAAATGTCAAAATGACATTTAAAACGTCAAAGTGACATTTAAAACGTCAAAATGACACTTAATATATCCAATCAAATATCAATTTAGAAAAACAAAACACGAATTTTTAAAATTAATTTAGATAAATCTTTGTAAGGGAATATTTTACAACAAACGTAGTAGACCCATATTATAGGAAATTTAATTCTCTACAAAAAATATTCTATAAACTTTTCTCGTAACATGTGTCGTTCTTGAGATATCTTGAAAAAAGAAATATTTTGGGGTGTCACCCCTCCCCCTTACACACGATTTTAATGATTTTGAAATGGGACCGTCCTCAAACCAAACCCAACCATCCGACCAAGTTTCAATAATATCGGTTCAGTGGTTCATGAGTTATGCGTGTGACAAGCATTCAGGGGACAGACGGACGGACGGACGGACGGACGGACGGACGGACGGACGGACGGACGGACAGACGGACGGACACGGAACGAAAAGTGTTTGTCTTGACGTGAAACGGATAAATAAATTTAAAATTTTGAAATTGGAGAACTTTTTTTTGTCTCAATCTGAAACGATCACATAGCTTCTCGTATCTTCGATATTGCGAGGAAGCAAAATCAATAATAATAAATATGATTATTAATACCATCGATATAACTATATCAACGTATAATATCAACAAACTTGGGTTGAGTTGATTGGATGGATGTATGGGGTGGGAATATAACACGACATGACATGCCGGTCGGTAAGATAGGGAGGTAATTAACCGAGCAGGTAATTAGCACCAGACTAATAGGAAATGTGATATCCCACTATGTACCTTTATATACGAGCGAATCTGTGCGTGCGTGCGTGCGTGTGTGTGTGTGTGTGTGTGTGTGTGTGTGTGTGTGTGTGTGTGTGTGTGTGTGTGTGTGTGTGGATGAATGAAAACACGTGAATATATAAATGATAATGGCGGTGTTGCATTATGATATATTGTATACACCAGAGGTTCTCAAATTGTTTCTCCAGTCTAATGTAAATAAGTTTTGTTTTATGTTATTTAAGTCAAGGGTCATTAACTCAGGGCCGTAATTAGAAGCTCTGGGGCCCCAGGGCAGCAAGTGATGTAGAGGCCCCTTATAAAAAAAATAACAATTTTCATATATGTGACTATTTTTGAAAAAAAAAAAAGTTTTTCAATAAAAATGTGAAGACTTTCAAATTTTAATGGATTCTCCGGTGAAAGTTACGGCAGAACGATTTTATTTCAGTTTATGGGAGAAGAGAGTGTAAAGTTAACAGTTCAAATAAGAATTGTAACTTTAAAAAATACATGGTAGGTATAACAAAAATTAAAACTTTTGTTTTAATAAAAATATTTTATAGTTGTGAATATTTTGTATTTAGGACCATATTTACATTTTGCAACATTTTGATGGTTACTGTAGGAAAGTGTTTGCGCGCATTTTGGATTACACGTTAGCGCACTCGACTGCCGATCACATAATCCGCTCACTACAATGATGTAGTGTTCACGGTGTATCGCCTCGTTATAAAAGGGGCCTCATCCGATTGTCACACTCGCATTGGCAACACACCCCCATCGCGCGTCGTGTATTGTACCCTGTTGCACTAAACTGTCAGGTGTGTTTTGTATTCGACAGGGTTGCCAAATTCGAAAAAATATCATTTTTATGATTTTTAGGGGGTATGAACTAAATTTTATTAGCTTATTACAAATAATAATTACGGTTATAGTTAAACGGGTACAGGGTGTTAGGGGAGGGGGTAATTTATAACTAAAAATTATGGAAATGAAAAAAGTTTCAAGTGTATATATAATCAGGGCCGTACTTACACGACTACAAATTTTCTAGTAAAAAATATTGTGGGACTTTTTTACCTGTGTGAAGTTAGCCCCCCTTTTGTTGAAATTCCAATTTTTGAAAGTTGTGCCAAATTGTGCTATACTTGTGCTACATTGTGCCAAAATATTTCCCCCCTAAAATAAAAACAACACTAGAAAAACCCAAAAAACGATTTTTTTCAGTAGCCCCCCTTTTTTTGAAATTCAAATTTTTGAAAGTTGTGCAAAATTGTGCTAGTTGTTCCTAACATTGTGCCAAAACATCAATACTCTAATATAATTTTCCTGCCCCCCAGAACAAAAATACATTTTTCACCAGCCCCCCTTTTGTTGAATTTCAAAATTTTGAAAGTTGTGCTGAATTGTGCTACACTTGTGCTACATTGTGCTAAAATATTTCCGCTCTAAAATAAAAACTGCTCTAATAAAACCAAAAAAACGTTTTTTTTTTAGTGTGAAGTTAGCCCCCCTTTTGTTGAATTTCAAAATTTTGAAAGTTGTGCTAAATTGTGCTAAACTTGTGCTACATTGTGCCAAAATATTTTCACCCTAAAATAAAAACTGCTCAAATAAAACCAAAAAAACGTTTTTTTTTTAGTGTGAAGTTAGCCCCCCTTTTGTTGAATTTCAAAATTTTGAAAGTTGTGCTGAATTGTGCTATATTTGTGCTACATTGTGCTAAAATATTTCCACTCTAAAATAAAAACTGCTCTAATAAAACAAAAAAAAATGTTTTTTTTTTAGTGTGAAGTTAGCCCCCCTTTTGTTGAATTTCAAAATTTTGAAAGTTGTGCTAAATTCTATTATACTTGTGCTACATTGTGCCAAAATATTTCCACCCTAATATAAGAACTGCTCTAATAAAACTAAAAAAACGTTTGTTTTTTTTGGTACGAAATTAGCCCCCGTTTTGTTGAATTTCAAAATTTTGAAAGTTGTGCTAAATTGTATTATACTTGTGCTACATTGTGCCAAAATATTTCCCCCCTAAAATAAAAAATTCCCTAATAAAACTTGAAAAAACGTTTTTTTTTGGTGGGAAGTTAGCCCCCTTTTTGTTGAATTTCAAAATTTTGAAATATGTGCTAAATTGTGCTATACTTGTGCTACATTGTGCCAAAATAATTCCCCCCTAAAATAAAAACTGCTTTAATAAAACTAAAAAAACGTTGTTTTTTTGGTGTGAAATTATTGCGCATTCAAATATCTTTTAAGGTGTTATATTATCTCTGTAACAGAGAAAAATATTTGAATGCGCAATAATTTATATTAAAGAGCAATCCAGTGTCTTTAAAATAATATGTAATTTAAATTTTTTTTTTATAGTTAATCATTTTTTTTTTATAGTTAATTGTTTATTTTTTTGTTTTTTTTTATAAAACAGTTAATTATAATAAATGTTTGATTGTTTATATCATTTTAAAGGTACTAAATGTCTCTTTAATTTAAACTATTGCGCATTCAAATATCTTACCCCGTTCCCGAGATATAATGCCCAAAAATTTATGTTTTTTTCTAATAAACAATCATTTAGGAACCTCAGGATGATATCCAATTACAATTTCCTTTGGTAGGTGTTTTAAGGATATACAAATGCAAATTTTGCGCATATAGTGTTTCGAAGATTCGAAAAAAATATTTTTTCACTCCACTCTAGTGCGTACTCTTATGACATACACACATACAGGGCCGTAACTACCACCGGGGCAGCGGGGCAGTTCCCGGGGCCCCCGCGGCAGAGTTGAATTTTTTTAATTGGTTCTAACTTGAAAATGATATTCATTATCATTAGGAAAATTAAAATAATTTTGCATATTCTGGGGGGGCCCTCGTACACTTCTTGCTCCGGGGCCCCCGAGCCTCTAGTTATGGCCCGGCATATTTATGTCTTAACCGATTTTTTTTACTTTTATCAGTGTAGTTTTTGTTTGAGGGGTGAAATATTTTGGAATATGAATGAATTTAAAATTTTTTTGAGAAGTTAAATTGTGATTGTAGCTTTTAAATTCAAACAATTAAATTATTTCGTGTAGTGGCGTCAGACTGGCGCTGAATCGACATCACCAACAATATCTATAAACACAGTTTGGATACGAATTTTTATTTTATTTTATGGGTGAAATATTTTGGAACAACGTAAGCAACAAGTAGCACAATTGAGCACAACTTTCAAAATTCTTAAATTAAACATAATGAGGACTAACTTCACAAAAAAACAATAAAAAAAGTTTTTTTAGTTTTATTATTGCAATCTTTATTTGAGGGTGGAAAAATTTGGCACAATGTAGCACAACTTTAGCACAATTCAGCACACTTTTCAAAATTTTGAAATTCAACAAAACATAAAAAAAAACGTTTTTTTAGTTTTATTAGAGCAGTTTTTATTTTAGGGGGGAATTATTTTGGCACAATGTATCACAAGTATAGCACAATTTAGCACATATTTCAAAATTTTGAAATTCAACAAAAAGGGGGCTAACTTCCCACCAAAAAAAACGTTTTTTCAAGTTTTATTAGGGAATTTTTTATTTTAGGGGGGAAATATTTTGGCACAATGTAGCACAAGTATAATACAATTTAGCACAACTTTCAAAATTTTGAAATTCAACAAAACGGGGGCTAATTTCGTACCAAAAAAAACAAACGTTTTTTTAGTTTTATTAGAGCAGTTCTTATATTAGGGTGGAAATATTTTGGCACAATGTAGCACAAGTATAATAGAATTTAGCACAACTTTCAAAATTTTGAAATTCAACAAAAGGGGGGCTAACTTCACACTAAAAAAAAAACATTTTTTTTGTTTTATTAGAGCAGTTTTTATTTTAGAGTGGAAATATTTTAGCACAATGTAGCACAAATATAGCACAATTCAGCACAACTTTCAAAATTTTGAAATTCAACAAAAGGGGGGCTAACTTCACACTAAAAAAAAACGTTTTTTTGGTTTTATTTGAGCAGTTTTTATTTTAGGGTGGAAATATTTTGGCACAATGTAGCACAAGTTTAGCACAATTTAGCACAACTTTCAAAATTTTGAAATTCAACAAAAGGGGGGCTAACTTCACACTAAAAAAAAAACGTTTTTTTTGGTTTTATTAGAGCAGTTTTTATTTTAGAGCGGAAATATTTTAGCACAATGTAGCACAAGTGTAGCACAATTCAGCACAACTTTCAAAATTTTGAAATTCAACAAAAGGGGGGCTGGTGAAAAATGTATTTTTGTTCTGGGGGGCAGGAAAATTATATTAGAGTATTGATGTTTTGGCACAATGTTAGGAACAACTAGCACAATTTTGCACAACTTTCAAAAATTTGAATTTCAAAAAAAGGGGGGCTACTGAAAAAAATCGTTTTTTGGGTTTTTCTAGTGTTGTTTTTATTTTAGGGGGGAAATATTTTGGCACAATGTAGCACAAGTATAGCACAATTTGGCACAACTTTCAAAAATTGGAATTTCAACAAAAGGGGGGCTAACTTCACACAGGTGACTTTTTTGCTCTTCTTTCATGAAATTCGTGTGACGTAATTTATGGATCGCCCCTTATAATAAAATAATATATTTATTATTTGAAATCTTTTCACGAGGCACTACTGTGCTGCGGCACACAGTTTGGCAATCACTGGTCTAATGTATCAAATCAACCCATATACCAAGCTCTTCTGTAATATTGTAAAATTAATTTAAAAATCGCATGAGTTATATAACTGAAATAAAAATATATAATTTTTTAATTAATAATTTGTACATCCCCGTTATTGTGAAGTGGGTGTGAGGTAAGTGATAATGCCCGTTTAACTCCACCGAAAGCGCGGCGGCGGTAATCCCATCACGGGGTTTGTGACGCGCCCGTGGCCAAACTGAATGCGGCCAGGAGTCCGCGAATTGGTGCAACAATAAGAACGTCAATGTAGTGTGGCGCGAAAGTGTTAAGGATGTGTATCGGTGATGGGATTATGCTTGAATAGATTATCACAAACACCCCGTGTTAATATTTGAGAATGTTGCCATGGGTTCTTGAGCCTGAAAAACTCTACAATGTTTGAAGTGTATGGAAATGAAAAAGATTAAATGCTGCAAGATTTTCGAGTAGTTTAAATTTTACTTCCATGTTCCGAAGGAAATGGAAGTATTGTAATACCGTCGAAAAATCATGTCCGATACTGACTGTACTATCTTAAAGATTTGCCAATATTTATGAATATATTTAATATTTCCTAAGAATAATTTTCTTTTAGTTTTTATGAGGAAAGGGGGAGGGCTATTGAAAAATTGGCATGACCCCCACAAAGAAGGGGGGGCTGAAAGGGCTCCTAGCTGAAACCTTCTGTAAATTCCAGCCTGGAGGCTCGTGATAAGGTTATGGGCGAGGGATAAAGGTAATTGGAATTAAAAATGTTCAAAAGCAGTGATAATTGGTAATTTGATAGAAATCTTTAGAATTCAAACATTTTAAAATCATTGGTTTAACACCAATATTAATAAAATATATGAGAAAGTTATTTTTAGCATGAAAAAAAAAATTCAATCAAATTGCAAAAGGTTGGAAACTGTATAATTTAATAAAAAAAATACAAATGATGTTCAGATTAGTTAGGTATACATACATAGTCAACCAATAAGACCTTTACTATGTTCTAATAACACATATGCTATATTAATGTCATGTTATTTTGAATTTAATTAAATAAGAAATAAATTAAAACATGATACCTAACTCAAAACATTTTAGTGTTTAGTGTATATTTTTTTTTACCTCTGACCATTTTTATCACCAAACAAAATGCAACGTTACAAATAAGTTTGAGAGTAAAAAACGTCCATGTCTCGTGTTCATAAGCGATCTGTCAATTTTAAGTTGTTTTTAATTTATGTTTCGACCGACTCGACCCATAATATGACACTTTAGTAAAATACTTGTAGTCTTTGCGTCTCGTTGACAGAGATGGAAGAGAAATCTGAAATGCAAGCTTTTTAGTAGCCCTATATTATGTTGTTTGAAATTTATTAATATCGGCAATTTGATATGTACTATCAGAGCCGGTCGTAGGATTTTCAGGGCCGAAAAAATAAACTTTTATTTAATCAAAAGATATACCTATGTTTTTGCAAATCTAAAAATAAAACTATCGCAAGGAAGTTTTTAATATGCATTCTATATTAATTTAAGTTAAGTATAATAATATAATATAGTGACGTTAAATACATACATTTATTAAATAATAGCATGAATATATTTTGAGATTACAACATCTATTTCATTTTTTATTTCCTTCTGAAAGTCTGACGATGATTATGTAAATCGGAAGCTTGCGAATACTTTTTCTTTAATAAATTTACAGTCCAGATAAAGTAATATTCTATATAAATATTTTTGATATATACTTAGAAATTTACATTTTTTTAAATACAATTCATAAAAAATAAGTAAAACAAGACATTTAAAAAATATGTATATTCCTCTTTATTTTTCAACAGGCTTTCATCGTTAGATGACACTCTACCGATCCACTTAAATCGTTTGGTTTTGATAGACAAAGACAACTGAGTTCTTGTTTATGATATTCATATTCTGCTCTCCTTTTCTATCAGGTGGCTCAACAATTATTTACGGTTTTTATATACGCGTTGCCTTGGCAACCTTTGATCTCTGTTTATGGCCAGAAATGATTTTAAGCTTTAAATATATTAGCTTCAATAATAGCTGCTTTTGTTTTGTTACCCAGTTTATTTTAATTAATACATTTTTCAGTATTTCTAAACCAACGTGTTTAATTATTTTGTAACTAACCACGTTTGAATTGGTTAAAATGGGGAGCGTAATTAATTAGAAAAAAAACTTTACATAAGTTACACTTTTGACCCCCCTACCCCACGTTAGAATTATTCAAGTTATATGCATCCCCCGTTCTATTCAAAGCCTTACGTAATTAATGGAAAAAATTAAAATACCAAAAACCTTTTTTTATTTTACCCATACATCTCGATAATAATTCAAACCTATTTTCTAAGCAAGTTAACGACAATGCAAATCTGATGTCTGTAGTAAGATTCAAACGATCACACATAAGTCCATTCTAAGGACCATTGTATTTACAACGCAGTGCTTTTATAGTGAGAGAGATCTTCACATTTACATACGGACTGTAATGTATCTTACAATCAGCAGCATCCAGATTGCATTTGATAACGAAAGATGTACACAATGGTCGATGTGCAAGCTAAGCCAAAACCACACGCTAAAACTAGAGTCTGCGATTCAAAGTTACCAACAGGGTTCTATCTCTAAATAGGACCCTAGACAGTGGCGTACCGTAGATTTCTGTGGCAAATTTAACCCCCCCCCCCCCTCCCCTCTGTACTATATATGCTAAATATGAATTGAAGACCTTTTTTTCGAATTTACCACTGCCAATCCACAATTTTGTGCCTTTCTATAATAGTAATTTTGAAGACTTTTTTTGGTTACTACCTCAAATTTGCCACCCTCAATCCACTTAACAAACTGCCGCCTTGAACACATGCCCCCTTTGATAATATTTCAAAAATATATATTTTTTTAAATCATACCCATAGATATAGAGCATGGACCGGGCATTCTGTATTGACATAATGGTGTAACATTTCTCCAATACAGTGAGAGAGATCCGGTGGTGTTTGGGATATATCTATCTCCTGTTTAAAAAAGGACAAGTATATCCCAAACCATTTTCTTACTCTTTCTTTTGACACGGCTCTGTTTTCTAGTCAGATGCGCAATTTTCGTACATAAGGATTATATGTAGCTACTGTGTGAACATAGCTTTGTACGGCGCTACTAACTGCACGACGTGTATGATGTATGCACACGGGCAAAACATGGTGCCAACCTTGTAACAGTAGGAGCACACCGTTGGAAGTTATCAGCAATTCAAAACATTCGAAGAAAGAAGAAGATTATCAGTTATTGCATCTGCAGTTGGTATACCTGCGTGTATTTTCTATCGTTTTTTTTCAACAATGAACAAATTCTAGTCAATACTTGGTCAATACTAATGCATAAATATGTAGGCTCTAATGTACTAAAAATAAAAGTCTGTACATCACTTTATAGGTATGTATATTTTTGTATATTTTATAAAATAATTTTGTTATTTGTGAGAGAAAAAAAATTTTTTTTAGGTATTCATTTTTTTGCTTTTTCTATTAAAAATAACGCAAATAACTATGGGGGTATTGTCATAAAATATTTTTTTACGTTATATGTTATATGGTATAACCATCTGGCCCCTGGTTTTATTTTAATTTGCAACCTATTATCTAAAAAAAATTAACAAATTTATCTTCATTAATGCAGACAATTTTTTCTTAAAGCGAATCCAATAAATCAAATTTTCAAATCTCGTGGCTACTTCAAAAGGAATTCGTCCTTTCTATAATTTATTCGTTGACAAAACACACATGTCCTGGGTTTTACTGTGTGCAGTAATCCTTGGGTAAGGATAACGTTAGGACCTTAGTCCTGTGGCACCGTTTATAATTAGGGGTCGCTTGGGATCAGATTCTCACGACCTGCGAATGTGTGTGTGTGTCTGTACGGCTTCATGGAATTTCGGCAAAAGCAGGTGTGTGTCCAGGACAAGTTAGATATCAGAAAAATATACAATGTTATGCAGAGGCGAAGCGTCCATGGAAGCAGGGTAAGCAGTGCTTCCCTTTATTTATGGGTAAATTAATACAAATATGTGTTTTCAGTTAATAAATAATTTAACCAAAAATCAAAAATAGTATTTAATATTAAGTTACACGCTCAATTATAAAACTATAATATCTCTACGTCTTATTTTCTTGTATTTTAGTCGATATTTGTATGATGAGTTGAAGTTCACTGCAGGAAATTTCACTAAAAATTTTTGAATTTTTGATTTCGTTAAAAGTATGTTTTTTGTATAGAAAATGACGTGAAAAGTTGTTTGTTTCAAACCGCAGGTCTGTATCTCAAACCGTTCTCGAGATATAGCCTCTCAAAGTTTTAGTTTTTTCAAATTTTTGGAGAAAAAAGGCCATAACTTTTGAACGCGTGGTCGGAATTGATTTTAGTTGACGGATTTGGAATCAGCGTGTCAAAATCTATATAATGACATGTATAATACCTTAAAACTCGAAAAAAAAAAATTTCGCGAAAAACCGAAAAAATTCAAAGGGGTATACCTTAAAAAAATGTCGATTTTTAGCCAAAACTTTTTTGTCTGGTTTTAAAGTATTATACATGTCATTATATAGATTTTGACACGCTGATTTCAAATCCGTCAACTAAAATCAATTCTGACTACGCGTTCAAAAGTTATGGCCTTTTTTCTCCAAAAATTTTAAAAAACTAAAACTTTGAGAGGCTATATCTCGAGAACGATTTGAGATACAGACCTGCGGTTTGAACATTTCAACTTTTTACGTCATTTTCTATACAATAAACATAATTTTAACGAAATCAAAAATTCGAAATTTTTTAGTGAAATTTCCTTACAACCTTAATAAACGATAATATTATGGCGGACTGATTTCCGGTACTACAGTCTAGCTAACAAAATTTGCTAGCTAGCAAGAAAGGTATCAAACTTATATGACAGTTCTCTTAGAATTTTTGACAGATATACCTCGTATAGCAAATGCTTTATGTAAATTAGAACGAAATACTTAATTATATTAAATATTTACATTATTTAAGTTCGTATCATACAAGATAATAAAAAACAGGTTATTTTAACCGGAAGCTGTTATATTCATATCTGTCTGCATTAGATAAGAAACTATATTATCACAATAATCCAGAGTGCTGTATGCGTTCGGTGTACAAAACACAATTGGCTGCATTCACAGCTTGCTAGATGTGACCAGCCTTGGAGTCTGACTCATCGAAAATATTCTACCTAATGAAATAATAAATATCATACATACACTAGCACTGTGCAAATAAGCACACTATGATAAAATGTAATACTTGCAATTATTTGCAGTCGATTGTAAACCAGTAGTTCACGAACTGTATTAAGAGGAATTGTTTCGGAATAGAATCAATTGAAATAAACAATAAATAAGGTAAAGGCACCAGTTATGGCCGCTATAAGAGAAAAAAATTGTTTGTTGTGTTGTCTCTTTGGTCTAAACATTATAATGTTATTATATAACACAAGTCTGGCATTTTTTTCAATAATATTTTTATAATAATTATAAAAGTAGCACAAATCAAATATCACATAAAAATAATCAGCTACTGAAAACAACAAGTGTCTATATAGCACCCTCCACCGCTAAATTAAATAATTCGTTTGGTCTGTCCTTATATATAATTTAAAAAGATATAATATTTTAAATTATTAATAGAAGTTGTATGTATTTTCATATTTTTATAAATATTTTATTTTTAGTTCAGTTTACCGAAGTTCGACTGAATCATCTTCCATTTTAGGATTTAAAAAATTATCGTATTATTGTCATAATTTATTTATCGTTATCAGAATGAAATATGGCCTTTAACCTTTCGTTATCTCTGGAATATTTTACTTACTCTTCAGATGAAACCAAAAGCAAAATATTATTATAGTTGTTATCTGTATTTGTACTAGCTACTGTATATCAAATATTAAAAATATATATAATATTTATAAAGCTGGTAAAGGAAGATACGAGTATGTATTTTATAGTCATAATCGCGGAAATACGAAATTTACTTTTAATTTTTTTATTCAATTAAAAAAAAAACTTAAATTATTAACTTTTCAAAAAATTAACGTTAATGTTTTATGTTTCTTAGCAGAAGACAATTTAGAGAAGTGGAGTGCTAAAAAAGATCATTTGAAAATAATTGGTAAACAAATTTATATTCTTTTGCCCACCCCCCCCCCCCCCCTCACTACACACAAAAATCCTGGTTATACCATTGACAGAAGAGGACCGCGATAAGATGTAAAGTTTATAATATTTTGTTTCATGAGCTCGATTTTTATGTGAATGTAGCTTTACTGTTTTTAAAATAAAATAAAAATATAAAACACTGCACCAGAACATTTAATAATTCATGCATAAAACATATTAGAGGAATAAATTTAAATTACTGTTTACAACACACAAAGTAAAGTTAATTTTCGTTGAGGATTCTTGGAGAGCATTTGTTGATAGAGCTTTTTGATAAAGCCACAGTAGACAATAGCGTCTTACAGTTATTACTACAAAAGTTTACCGGCTTAATCCCTAACGTTTAAAAAACCACAGAGATAGTAGAAAACATAGCAATGAATGAATGGCTTCGCGTCTCTTTGTCAAGTGGGCTCTGATTCCGGTCCACTGTCACCGAAGAGCGGCAAAATATTTACCGCACCTTTACCATCAATAAAATCTGTCTGTACAAGGCCCATATTCAGGAAAATTTATATTAGACACGAAGTTTATTTAACCCAGTTTGATAATAATTTATATTTTTTAATAATATGAACTGTATAAAAAAATAAATGAGGTCCCAAACAAATTTGAATTTAAGGGCCTCATGTACATTATTAAGAAAAAATTAAATAACAATTATTTTGGTTAAATTTAATGACAGATTTATCAAGATAAATATCAATTAAAAAAAAAACACGATTTTTAAAAATAAATTGAGATAAATCTTTGCAAGGGAATATTTTACAACAAATGTTGTTGACCCATATTATAGGAAATTTAATGCTCTATAAAAAATATTCTATAAAAATTTTACGTAACATGTGTCGTTCTTGAAATATTATGAAAAAATAAATATTTTGGGATGTCAACCCTTCCCCTTACACACGATCTCTACGATTTTTAAATGGAACCGCCCTCAAGCCAGACCCAACCATCCGACCAAGTTTCAACAATAACAATAAAACACGGAACGACAAGTGTTTGTCTTGACGTGAAACGGAATAATCAATTTAAAATTTTGAAATCGGAGAACATTTTTTGTCTCAATCTAAAACGATCACAAAGCTTCTCGTATCTTCGATATTGCGAGGAAGCAAAAATTAAACCATGCAACTATAATGAATAATTAGGCCAGGTACGTAAATATTTTTGAGAGGTAAATTCAACTGTATGTTTTTTTCAGTGCATAATAATCGATTAAGAATGACGTCGTTGGCTAGAAAAATCCTACTGTATATTTAAAACTCTGAATAACTTTGGTATTGTCCGTTTCTCGCAAATGCAGTACCGCGATTTTCTGCAAGCGGGGCTTATCTTACGGTTCTTTGTGCCGGAGCCATTCTTACCGGGAAATTAACAGAAGGTATACAGCACCTATTGTCGGCTGACTTTAATAAACTCTTTCTCATCGAGCTGCTGAAAAAAATATACGCGGATGTGTATGAGCGCTTTGTCGTCTCATGCTAAATGAGAAAATTAATGTGATTCTCATTTAAAATTGCATATTTAAAGAATTTATTAATGTAATTGAAATTTGTAATATATACTTTGTTTCTATTACAGAAATATGTACGTGCATTTGTGCATATTATATTTTGCCTCTTATTTATTTATAGCAAGGTCATTTTTTTCCTGAAAAATATTAAAATTAGAAAATCGACAAAATGTTGTTAGTCAAGTAATCATCAATAAATTGTCTGTTTATTAATTGTGATAATATTTTCTTTATTCATGTCCGGTATTACAGACTAGCTAGAATAATTTTGTTAGCTTGCAAGCACTTTCAAACGGGGTATCAAACTTATATGATATTTCTTTTGTTTTTGACAGATAGTTTCACGCGCAGTTGGTTTTTACTGTTTTTTCTTTAGTAAGTATACTTTACATACCTTTTACTTACTATATGCATGCAACTATAGAGTACATTAGATGTAAACGTAAAATCATATTTGTTAAATAGGTATTGTAAAAAAAAAATTACACATACAAAATATATGTACAATCAAGTGCTATATATAAATAATAATCATGGCTCAATAATATCAAACTCAATCTCACCCCAAATTTAATGTAAGAATTCTAATAAAACTGCCAAACAGTCACTGATCAAGTGTCGTAGAAAGAACTCAGTAAACAACAAATGTTGGACAAAATCAGAGGGGTTTGCTGCCCAATGTAATCACATTCTGGTACACTATTTAACCACTGGGGAGTTACGGGCAAGTTTCAATTTATCTGGAAGAATTAGATTAACCCTTAGTTTGACGTTGGTCGTAGTCATGTTAGTAGATTTGATGACAGGGAATTTTATAGATGAATATAAATAAATATATTTTTGATCATATTGAACCAATTCTCATATTATTTTTCTGATTTATATGCCATTTAAAAACTAAAACAAATAAGGTACTGGCACCAGTTATAGCCGCTATAAGAGCAAGGTTTACTGTTTTTGTGGTTGACGGGCTTCTTTTTTTGTAATTCTCATGAACTCATGTTACTAATAAAACAATTTAATTACCAAAGTCCGTAAAAATAGTTTGTTTTTTAAATTATAGTCTTTTATTTTCTTTATGTTTTTTCTCCAGTAATGGATAAAGTAAAATCAGTAATGGACATACAGTGATGGACACTTGCAATGATAAGTACTACGACACAAAAGATATAAAAGAAAAAATCGTCAAATTTGAAACAATGTAAATCAGTTGCTACGATAATATAATAATTAATAAATAAATTATACTAATAATTAGTTTAAATGTCTACCATTTTGACACCTATTGACCGATTGTCATCAAAACACGCTATAAGACAGTTAAATGTATTTAGATTAATATTCAGAAATAGTAGTAATCAAATATCAATTAGTATTTATAATTCAGTACATTTAATTAAAAAATAGACATTACTGGGGTCATACCAAAAACTGGCGCAGTACCTTATATACATAGGTCATCAAAATCAAGGCGAAAAACGTAAAAAATAGTCTTTAGTTTGAGCTCTAAGTTAATTGTAAAGCGTTTTCGGAAAAATTGCCTGGTTCGAAGCTGTGACATCCAGTATAGCTGATATTGCATAAGTAAAATTGATTTATAATGTACAAAAATAGAATTTGGTTAAAAACATTATTGGAAAAAAAGAAACTGTAAAGTTTGTCCACGTTTTTTTTTTAATTTGCATGAAGAATATTTTTAATACATTAATCATTTATATGTTGAAAATAATTAAAGAATGTGCCAATATTGCAGTGATTATGTACACTTTTTACACAATGGTACATTTTGTTTGTAATCTTTTATGATTATATTCGAATCAAAGACATACTGAGTCCGTATTTGGACATAGAAAAGGTAGAAAAATACATCCGACCAGGGGCGTACCATATTATATATTTATATTTAGAAGACTTCAAACTTTTGTTAAGATATACTTATTACAAAAAAATATATAACGAAAAATTTACTAATTTGAACTGGATATATGACTGAGGGGTTAAGCTCGATAACAAATTACAAAAAAATGGTATAGCTATTTTTAAAATGTTCAGTTTATATCGATGTTGATGTTTTTTTTAAATTGTTAATACATAATACAACGGTAACTAACATATATATTTTTACTTCCATGTTCTGAAAGAAATGGAAATATTGTAATACCGTCGAAAAATCGTGTTCGAGATAAGAGCAGATTCTGATTGTACTATTTTCAAAACTTAAAGAAAAGTTAATTTCCGCATGACGGCTGTGCGTGTGTCTGTGTGTTTATGTCTCTGGATTTAGAATTTCCTTCGTTCACGATAATTACTATAAAAATATACCGATCTGAACTATTTTTGGGAGAAATGTTTGTCTCAGTGAGTACTCCAGATCTATTGATTAAGATGCTAATCGGATTATGTGTGTATTATGTTTTTGACATTAGGACATCAGAAAACTAATATTTATAATAAAAATGTGCGTTTTATTTTTGACAAATCCTATTGAAACTTTTCATACATTAAAAATTATTTAAAACGATATTAAAGAACTCGGTTTAATACCCTTTTTTAATATTTTTTCTATTAATAACCTACCGTTATTGTTTTAGTAAATTTTAAAGAGAGGTAAATTATAAAAAAAATATTTAAATCGTTAAATATTATACTAAATATTTATTGATTTCCTGTAAGCACGCCACTGATATATACAGAGTTGAATGATACAGCTAATTCTGTCTGAAAGAAACCCACAAGAACTGTGCGCGTATTGTTGTTTGACTGTTTTTGACATTTTTGACTCCGGCTGGACCAGATGGCGTTATGTAACAATCCACGCGTTTGTTTTGAGTGTTTATGTTCAATTTACATCTAGCATTGTGTCTCGTGCCTCCAAATTTGTGAGGGTCTATAGAAAATACATCAAAAAATGACAGGTTTGATATTAAGAATGCAATAATAGATTTAACACCCTTCAAAAATATTATAATAAAAAAACTTATTTTATTTAACCGTTAAGTACAGAAAATTTAAATAATTGTTCTCCTTTTTACAATTTTTTTTTGTTTTCTCGAAATTCATTATCTTATAAATAAGGAAATTGATTTTTTGAAGTCAATCATTATGTTTTAGCAAGATTTTAAACGAAAAACTGAGAAAAGTATTTATACAAGTCTTGAGGCTTCCGCGGTGATCTTGATATGGATAACACGACCAAACCGACGCGGCTTACACCCAGAAGCCAAAATCCAAAACTATTTATTTTTATGAGTCTATACAACAAAATCATACATGTATTAATCTACCTTGTTGATTAATATATGACAAAATATATGGGAAGAATTTCGGGACATTCTGTATAATATTCTTTAAATGTGTATTTTTGAAGTAAAAATATTAAAATTTAAAAAATTCTCCATGTTTTATTAGAACAAGTTACTTATACATTTTTTGTTCTTTTTGCCTTAAATTGGTGGTTTCTATGTAAAAATTAAAAATCTCCAATTATTTTGTTAAATATAATAAAAAAGCGCTTGTAGTTTAAAATCGGCCCTTAGGATCCATTTAGTAGTTTCCAAATCGAAAGTTGTTAAGCTGTTTTAAATATAAGGTACTTGGGGGTAATAAGGCCTAAGAGTCAAAAACTATTTCGAATGTTAAAACTATTTACAATGTTTAATTTGATCTCAAATTCCAAATATATGTTGATATTTAGATTAATTTAGAAGATTTTATCCTTAGGCTTTATCATGCTGCTGATTATAATAAGGCCTATTTATTTTTATTTTAAAAATGATTATTTTTGTTTTGGTTATTGATACAATTTATCTTTTTTTGTTTTAGTTTATTTATATAGGACTCAATTTTTTGCATTTTATTTTAAATTTAAGCTTACAAGTACCTTACTTTCCTAATAAATTAATTAAATAAAAATATACCTTCAAGAATTCACTAATAAGACACTGTTTTGCAAGCCATCTGCATATAATACAGGCATAACCATCTAGCTACAGAGGTCTGGAGTTGGTAGAGAGATATAGTGAATAAGGGTGAGTAAGGGTGGGGGTAGTTTTAGGTTATGTACGACCACCCGTGACTCAGCGGCCACAATTCCGTAATTAATATATTAGACGGTCATTTATAGTCACGGCGACACAGGCATTCCGAGTTCGTAACTCCCATTAGACCTCTACTACCGAGTAATTGCCGGGGGTAGTCTCAGTGGGTGTTTATATTCAATGATATCCCTCAAAACTGGGTGACGGAGTATCTCTCTCTATGTTAATTCAAACTGTTATTGCTAATGAATTCATTACGCGATGAAAAAACGTTTGAATTTTGATTTTAAGCTTACTAATTTTCTGGGTTTATGAATATAATCCTCGTCTTTGTGTTTTTTTATCTATATACAAATTGTTATTATCATGAATTCAGTTCAGGATAATATTGTTGTATGTGACATTTTTGTTGTTTTTTCTTCTACCATTAAATTGTTTGAAAAAAAAAAATGAAAATTAATGGGCTTCATGAGTCAATAAACCTATATCAATGAAACTTGGTTGGTTGGTTGGGTGTGGCTAGAGGACGGTCCCATTTAAAAATCATCAAAATCGTCTTAAAGGGGGAGGGGTGACATCCCGAATTTGATCGGTTTATCGGTTCCTAATTACAATTATTTTACTTTTTCTTAAAAATTATGAACTTCTACTACAATTTAAGCTGTTTTTCTCCAAGTTGCCGCACCTTCTGGCTTGGCACCCCGGTCCCCCCCCCCCACCCCTCCAAAGTCTGCATTGCTGTTATACATAAACAAAATATGCGACGCATTTTAATAAATATAAAATTGTCAAAGATCAACCATTCTTTTTTCCAAAGCTTACTTGACTTTTTAAATATTGCACTCGAGTGATTGTTATTTTTGGTTGACGTCTCGACTAACAAACATATTTTAGTTTTTCATGGCTATTGTGATTTTTATTCAATAATAAATAAAATACTGTATATCTTTGTTTTGAGGTATTGCTTCCTTGCCATACCGTAGATACGAGAAACTTTGCGATCATTTTTCAAATAAAAAAAAATTATTCTCCGGTTTCATTTTTACTTAATCTTTCCGTTTCAGATCAAAAAAGACAAATTTTTCCATGCCTGTTTGCCTATCTCCTGAATCCTTGTCACTTAGTTTGCTAGTTGGGTCTGGCCCAATTTAAAAAGTGCAAATTTTTGTATAAGCTTGTATATTTGTTGTTTAATAAATAAATAATTTAAATAGCAGTTTATAATAAACCACGTTCTCAGAAATAAAAAATAGAAAATCGATTAAAAGTGTAGCCACTTGTTTTTTTAACAGCAAATATATTATTACTTATTTATAATAATATGCTCATCTTATTTTTAGACAACTATAAAAAAAATCATTCAATTCACCATCTGACAAAATATGGGCCTATATCTATTAAATCCAATAATCAAATATGTATATTTCTATTCAGACGACCCCCCATCGTATTACATATTTATATTAAAACCACCTTCTCTCTTATTACTTCATCTGCTGGATGTAAATGTCACAGGGGGTACGAGGGGTGAAGTTACATTCAGCGAGTCCACATGTGACTTTTGTAATTAGGTTAGAGTTCAATTTGGTGGTAGCTGATCACGTGGTCGTGGGGTAACCGCTGCCCCCCCCTCCCCCCCCCCTTCATCTCGACAACAGCTCTCCGGGGTGTAATCAGGCGAGTGCGAGGTGCGATCCATCATAACGAAACTCGGTTCTGGTGACGTGTTAAAAAATTACAGCCACTTGCTCTCTGGACGGGGTAAAGTATGTAGTCAGTCGTGGGTTCAGAAGTCAAACTAACTAACTTCTTTGTTTTGAAAATGCTGATTTTCCTAGATAGAGCACATGAAATAAGTATAGGATTATAAACTCACCAATATTCCTTACATGTATGTGCATTATAAATATATTATAAGGCTTTTTGAGTTTTGCACATTATAAAGGTAATGGCATCAGTCTTGAACAATACCCCGGTGTTGAATATTTTTAAATTAAATGTACTGAATTAAAAATATTTCTGGATATTTGATTACTGCCATTACTGTATATTATATTAATCTATATATACATTTAACTGTCTTACATTTATTTAAAAACAGTGGACAAATAATTATCGCGGTTCGGCACAATATATAAAAAAGTGTATTTTCTTATGTAAATGCTTTACATTGTTTTAAATTTTACGACTCTTTATTTTATGACGTTTGTGTAGTAGTACTTATCATTTTGTAATCATTAGCAAGTGTTCATCACTGGTTACTCATTACTGGAGAAAAAAACATATACAAAATAAAAGGTTATAATTTAAAAAACAAACTATATTTGCGGATTTTGGTAATTAAATTGATTTAATAAAGAGTTACTTGTTTTATTGGTAGCATGAGTTCATGAGAATTACAAGAAAGTAGCCCTTGAATTCAATCCCAATAAACAATATACTTTGCTCTAAAAGTGTTCAAGAATGATGCCAGTACCTTATTTGCTACTTTTTTTTATAAATTTGAAAGATAATGAAAATGAGTAGATAATCGGAGAAGATATTTAAAAAAAAAACATAATTTTGTAATTAGTCAATTTGACTTATGAACGACTCATATTAAATAATTCTAAATCAGTCTTCAACATACAGCCACAAGAACAATACGAAAGGGTCTCTTTACCACAATATTTGACCAAGGACTATTCGGAATGCCAGCAATTTCCTAATTGAAATCCCGTTGTCTTACATACACAAACACATTTACCCAACTACCTATCTACCCCCCCCCCTCTATTTTCCAGTATCCCTCAACATTATTTCAAAAGGACAATATATATTTGATATCATCAACAGAAAAATGTCTTTTTTGAAACCATTATCTCTCGTTACAAATCAAATTCAATTATAATTTTAAACATACTTATTATAAATTTCCAATCAATTATTGATCAAGTATTTCAATATAGAAACAACATTAATAATATTAAATTAAATAATAATGTTTTTATACTCGTTAAAAATACGAATTTGACGAAAAAAAAAAATGTATATATCGTATAATGTTTTTGGTATAAAGAATTTTAATATCTTTAATTTTATATATAACTGTTTTTGCCCATATGAGACGTAGGAGTGTGAGTGAGAGATCAATATGAACGAACAGACTTGAGAAAAATAAATTTGGTGTCGCTAAAATTTTTTAAATTTAAGTAATCATTCATTTGAAGATTATAAAATAAATTATATAATATGAAAACATTAGTTTTAAAGTATACATTTTCATGAACTTTAAAAAATTATAACAAATAAAGGATGATTATGTGAAAAGGCATAAAGATGACACAAAAAAAAATTGATTTAAAAATACATTTCTTTTTGTAGGACCTTTTCGCGGTTTAAACAATATCCGATCGAGGTATCGACTAGCACCTTACATTTTTATAATCGAGCCAACCTCCCCAATAAAATTCAATCGGAATAATTTTTCGAACGAATTTAGATAACTCACCCCATAATTTGATAGTTTTACTCTGTATCTATTTAAACAGATTTTTACTAAAAATATGAGCAACTAATTAAATTATAATATTTAGTGAACCTATGAATACTTTATGTTTCTGTATCCACAGTTTGACAGACGCCGGTAACATCATTACGGTTTCCACGCATCTGATTTGACAGTACCATATTGTCAAACGTCATTTATTAAACAAGAAAGAGGTCCTTATAAGGATAAATAGTCAACACATCTCACTGTCTCATGGAATCAATTGTTTGTTAATTTGCTTCTAAGAGATTGATAGTTGATGTTAGTCTAACAGCCAATATAAATAAAGATACGCTAGATAAAGTAAGATATATACCTCAATATGCATAACATATAATATCCTCTTTGTTTATATTGCATTCTAGAAATACTTGATGTAATTTTAATTCTTGTTTTTGATGCTATAAGTAAGATAATGGTTTAAGATGTGTTGCATTATGCTGTGTTATTAATATTCTTGGATATTAATCACTGTTTGTTAATTACTGCTTTTTGTATTAAATTGTAATATTATTCACAATATGCAATACATAGAATGCTTGATGATTCCATTTATATAACACACTTCATTTACTTCATTAATTTTTCAAATTGTGTTAATGGTTTCATTTCGAAGTTTATAATTAATCTCTATCTTAGAGGATTTTATACTTTATATTTATATTTTTATAACCTGTCACTGATGAAGGGTTGTAATTGATCTCATTCGATCCGGCAAGAAAAATCCTACAGGAGTGTAGGAGTCATAAGGAAGTATAGAAACCGATATATATACGATTTTGTATAATCAAAAAAATCTCAATTTTTCTCCCAGTCACAGATAAAGGGTTGTAATTTGTCTCATTTGATCCATGGGAAATAACAAGCAAGTGTGAAATTATATATCTAACCAACAACAAAATATATCTCTATCTATCATAGACATAGAGAATGGACCAGGCATCTGACTCGAACACAGAACCGTGTCAAAAGAAAAAGATAGAAACAGGTTTGGAATAACTGTGTAACTCTATGTCTATGTTCCAAACTACACTGCATCTCTCTCTCCTTTTTTGAACAGATGTTACATCATTGAGTTAATACAGAATGCACTGTCTATTTCTCTACGTCTATGCTATCTATGGTTTTATTTATTCACAAAAATACTTCAAATTCTAATTTTGTATTATATTTATTATAAAAAAATATTTATCAATTAAAATGAGTAGTTAAGTCGTATAAATGGAACAATATTTTAAAGAAAACAACTGGAAAGTAAAACCAACCTCAGTCATTCTGAAACACCCGATACTTAAAATACATATATGTGGCACACAAGAGCGTTGCCAACGAATTAATATACTACCTCTTGCTAACGCGGTAACTTTAATACTTTCGTGATAAGACAGTTATCGATAACATATCTATCGCCACATTACCGGAATAAATTACAAACGACTATCAATGCCGTGCTTGTAATTCAATATATTTGTGCAAGCCCGCTAGGTGTCTGCATTTGTAATTTGATAATAGCTCAGCAAGCCACAGCTCTTTCGAGTGGTACCGCATCTGTGCGATCTTTGTCAAGGGTGATATGCGGTAGAGTTTTTTTTTTTACCAGTACTTATACTGAATTCGATTGCGTGATATTGATAAAAATAAATAGGGGTTTTTGTGGTTTTAGTATGTTGTAGATGGTTTTAAATTAACATATTTAACTGTTATACAATTAATATATTTTGGATTTTTGAATTTTAATCCGTTTTAATATTTTTTCTTAATTGTGTCTGTTTGTGTATCTATAAACGAAACATCAAATTAAAATAACATATAGAAAAAATTCTGAGGGGTGTGGGGCATATGATGCGAAGTGAAAACGGAAAGTATTTGAATGGAGGCCAAAATGACGAAAATTATGGGAGCTATGTCCAAAATTGAAATACAGAAGGCTTAATATAATTTTTACCGGATTTTATATTTCTCATCCAGTCATTTAAGTAGTTTGTCTAACAGACAGAAGGTAAAAAGACGGTAAAAAAATGATAAGTACTACGACACAAAAGATATAAAAGAAAGAATCGTCAAATTTGAAATAATGTAAAGCAGTTGCTTTGACAATATAATAATTAATTAATAAATCATACTAATAATTAGTTTAAATGTCCACCATTGTGACACCTATTGGCCGATTGTCATCAAATCACGCTGTAAGACAGTTAAATATATATAGATTAATATTCAGAAACGGTAGCAGTCAAATATGTACAAATATTTCTAATTCAGTACATTTAATTAAAAAATAGCCATTACTGGGGTCATATCCAAGACTGGTGCCAGTACCTTATAACTATATCAATTAATGTTCTGGAAAAGATCGACGTAACATCCCATTTATTTTTACTGAAGATAATCCAATATTATTTACACATTAAGAATTGAATCCAACGTATAAAAAATAAAAACAGTATGCATTCACTGTAGGTACTGTTAAATATTTTTACGTTTGTACAAACATGATGAACCCTTTTACGCGTGCCGGAGGGTCTCAGTGACAATGGTCTAATCACACCCGGCCACACACACGCACAGCATCTGTGGGCCTGCGTTTCATTATTGTTATACTTATTATATGCACAAAACTCATCATATGGTGTAGAGGTTATGTATGTATGTGCATAATATTATTGTCACTGTCAGTATGTATAAGAGATGAATCTGTATTAAAAGTTCAATGGTATTATTAACTATTGGTGTCGTTTTGAACCCTATTGATTTATTATTTAAATGGTTATATTATTATTAAGTAATGTCATCTCAATAAGTTTTTACGAGATCAGGATTTCATTAAAAAGCATTGATGTTTTAATTTTGAATTTAACACTCAGAATCTAATTTAAATCTTTTATGTCCGGTAGGTATTATAAATAATTTGGTCTAAGGCCGCTTTTACACTATCAAAAAAATATAATCAAATTTCTTTGATCGTAGAAATATAATATTGTAATTAGTCAACTTTTAAATATTTTTCATTATATTATTTCTATGATCAGAGATAATGACTGTCTCCTATATTCGACATATTTCTTTAACGTGTTCTGCAAGATATCTGAATATGTTCGTTTGTGTGAGGCTTATTTATTCGGGAATTACTGAACCGATTTCATTACAGTTTTCACCAATAGTTCGATAATTTTTCTGTGCATATTCGTGGCTATTAATATTTTACGAAAACCTAAGATTTAACATCAAAAGACTAAAAAAAATCTTTATCAAGTCGTGTTTTGTTTCTATGATGTTACAGCATACAACTGTCATTTATATAAAAACATAGTTGGCCTGTTAAAAAGTATTTGCCAATAAACTAAAAAAATAGTTTTCATCTTTCTTATACAGTTAATTGTTATGATTTCTAAACAAGTTATTTTTCGCAATAGAACAGACACTTACCCGTACACCCACGCAATTAGCTAGGGTCTGACTGTAATGGAGCAGCTTGGGTCAAGTGTCCTGTAATGACCAGCAACAGACACTGTTTACACTCCAGGTGACGTGTGTGTGCACGCACTCCGCTACTAAAGTGTTCATATCCACTTCCGACTCTAATTGGCACGGGATCTTTATTATCTAGGGCTGCAACAGAGAAAAACGTTTATGCAGTATTGTAGCTAGAAAAATAATACGAATATATGTTTTTTGGCACAATAAAAAAATGTTTTTAATTTTATTAGATTTTAATTACAATTGATAATAAATATATGTAAAAGTAGTCGCGGATTAAGGAAGATTACTGCCCAGGGAAGAATGTTAGTTATGATAAGTACTACGACACAAAAGATATAAAAGAAAGAATCGTCAAATTTGAAACAATGTAAAGCAGTTGCTATGATAATATAATAATTAATAAATAAAATAATTAGTTTAAATGTCCACCATTTTGACACTTATTGGCCGATTGTCATCAAATCACGCAGTAAGACAGTTAAATGTTTATAGATTAATATTTAGAAATGGTAGTAATAAATATATTTTTAATTGAATATATTTAATTAAAAAATAGCCATTACTGGAGTCATATCCAAGACTGGTGCCAGTACTTAAGGTAGTAACATTTTTTTAACTTATGTATTTCTCTAGGCAGTTGTCTAAAGTACCTAGTGGTTCCAGAGTCAAATAGGATTTGTTTTTTTTCTTAATGTACAGTAATATTATTATATTAATACTGTAATTGTATTAATAGTATATTTATAAATCTATTGATTTGTTTGTCCCAGATAATTTGCAACCATCTTGAAGTGACCTATTGAGCTCTATTGTGATAAAAATCACTCTCAAGGGCAATCTGGTGATAAATCATTATAATATCAAGACGGTTGTCATTAGCTCAATTATAAAATACACACATATGTAATATATGTATATACACGTATTATAAGTTAATATATAATCAGTGTTTCTCAAACTGTTTTATATCCAACAAAATATTTTTAATAGCTTTGAAAAAATTAGTAGGGTAACATTAAAAATGATATATTTAATTGGCTGTAATTTTTATGGCTTGATATAATTTCTGTTTCTGTGCATTTGTATACATATTTCATTCGGTAATGTCTTAATTTCTTTTGTCTATGGTTTATAGAGTGCACAAACAATTAAAGAGAGCAGAGGAGAAAAATATACGTGCATTCATTGTGTTATCTTTATTTTGAATGCAATGTGTTTTTTTCATTCCCTCTGTAGTCATTTGTTTTTAGTTACAATGTACTTAATTATTTTACATCGCCCATCTTTATCTGTTATTTGTGGTTTTTAATTTTTCTAATGTTTTTCCTAATGTGTTTTTATTGCAATTATAGCAAAACGTTTAAAACTGTTTGGGGAAATTAATTACATAGGGAACAAAACTATATTTTTGTTTTGTTTTCAAGACCCGAATAGAACATTAAATGTTTAATAAAATTGATAGATAATTCGAAGTAATATCGCTGTCTAAATATTGTATAACGTACAATTGATGCAAAAATTTTTTGAAAATATTTAAAAATAGATATTAACGAAAATATTTTCACTGATAAACTAGTAAAATAATATCACTAATTGAATCAGTGAATTTGATTGATGTCATCAGTATTCTACATATATCTATTATCCTATAATTTATATAAATTAATTATCATAGTTTAACTCATAAAAACGAACCGCATTAAATAAAAACCTATGTATGGCTATATAATTTACGGAGAGAGAGAAACTGTGAGGGAGAGAGACAAAATGAGATTTACAGAGAAAAATATGTTAAGTTTATTCAACTCCGGGCATCGCAAAATCCGTATAGGAGAAAAAAAAACGTAAAAAGAAAATCTTAAATCTGACAAAGCCATTACAATAATTGAGTGCGCGGTGAAATTCGCAATAAAACGATTTGTGGTGAGACGCATCCCCTCTGCCTGTAGGGGTTGCGCCCGCTTTAAAATAAATGTTTGATCAGTGAACGATATGTGTGCTCTAAAGCAAATACGTGATAAAGAGATTTGTCTTCTCTTTTGCAGATTTGTGGTCTCTGGAATATTTAGCAAAGATCTATTTCCGATTTTTTTTTGTTTTTTTTTTTAATACAGTCAACCTTTATTTGTCCCACGACGAATATTTGTTATTTGTTATATATCTATGTATATATGTATATTATAAAACCCAACGTCTCTTTGTCTGCCTGCCTGTCTGTTAGTGCCCTTATCACTCGAGAACAACTTATTCGATTTACGTGTTATTTTTTAATTTTAATTATATTCTTTGCCTAGGTTTTAATATATATATTTTGTTACGTAAGGCAACATAAGGAATAAGCAGACAGTATATAAGATAGTGGTACCAGTCTTGGCAAGGACCCCAGTAATGGAAAATGTTTAATTAAATGTACTGAATTAGAAATATTTGTTGATATTTGATTACTACCATTTCTGAATATTAATCTATATACATTTAATTGTCTTACAACGTGGTTTGATGACAATCGGCCTATAGGTGTCAAAATGATGGATATTTAAAATAATTATTAGCATAATTTATTTATTAATTATTATATTTTCATAGCAACTAAACTGCTTTACATTGTTTCAATTTTGACGATTCTTTCTTTTATATCTTTTGTGTCGTAGTACTTATCATTTTGTAATCATTACAAAGAGTTCATCACTACGTGCTTATTACTGGTTTTACTTTATCCATGAACAAAATAAAAGGCTATAATATAAAAAACAAACTATATTTGCGGACTTTGGTAATTAAATTGATTAAATAAAGTGTTACTTGTTTTAATAGTAACATAAGTTCATGAGAATTACAAAAAACAAGCCCATTAATCCAAAAAAATGAAAACTTGCTCTTCTAGCGACCATAACTGGTGCCTTTAGCTTGTATTAATTACAGTTGGAGCCTAACGTTTACCAACAAAAAAAATATATGTATCTAATCAAAATTATTTCTACCCGATATATTTCAACCAAATCTTCTTGAGAAGAAATTTCCCCACACTTTTAATGATACATATAATTATCAGTAGTAAATAAAACACTTTAAGATCCGTTGTTAAAACTGCAAAGCACAAAAACATTAGGATTTAGAGAAGGCAGTAGGGGTATGTTGATACATGTACGGGATAATGTAATCAGAATAACTTTCCAACCTTTGCTTGTGATCCTTTGGGGGAGGCTGCACGAGAGGTTTACAGCTCATTGCCATGCATTGCTAAACGACACACAGACATCTTGTTCATCTTACACTGTGAAAAATAATCACAATCAGGCTTTCTCGAGGTTCCTTGAACAAATAAAAATATACGTCTTGAGGCTTCCGCGGTGATCTTGATATGGATCTTGGATTCTGGGTGTGAGAGCTCTGAAGATGTCCACTACACCCAAAAGCCAAAATTCAAATAAAAATATGTTTATTGTATAGATGAAACATTACATATTGAGGATTTCAGCATTTGTCTATTAGAGAGCGTCCATTAATTACGTAAAGCTTTGGGGAGAGGGGAGTAAACTTTTGAGTCCTGATATGGGGAAGGAGGGGGAGGGGGTCAAAATCGTTAGTTATGTAAGTTTTTTTTTGTAATTGATTATTTTAAAATACGTTAATAGAAGTCAGTTTCGTTTGTTGAAATTAAGGTGTTATTTTTTTAAATTTTTGAGGTTACCACCAAACAAAATGTAATATTTAGTGAACAAATTTTTATCAAGGAAATAATCATAATATATGCCATATAGGAAATATGTAATTTTTAAGATGTGAATAGCAAAAAAACCTCGCATTATTATAATCACATTACCTAGTTTTTTTACAATTCCCTCCCCCCTCTCCCTAACCCCCTTGAAATATTTTCTGTGGACACCCCTATTTATAAAGTATGTGATCACATTTTGACTACAGCATGGATATTTTTTCTTCGAATAGCGCATTTTATAAGGTTATGTTACAAGTAGAGCAAAACAAAAATTTGATGCATCAGTTTAAAATTTATTTTTAAATCTAATTCGACTAAAAAAAAAAAAGTCAGTACATAAATATATTTTTATCAGTGTACATTGTCACCATCTCAAAGCCATCTTTCGGCGAGTGTGAGAGAGAGAGAACAAGAGTGTGGTGAGATAAGACATTGCCAGAACAAGGGTTAGCCCAAATCTAATTACATTATCAACAAAACTATTTGTTACGCTCGCTGTCCAACGCGCGCGGAAGCTTTTAGACAATATAAAGCGTCGTTGTGGTGGTGGCTTTTTGTCGCCTTGAAATATGCTGTCGGGTGGGCGTTTGTGGCGGGTTGTGGGACACGCTTTATGTGCGCTGTCTTTTTGTGACCGCATCTTGGAGATTTCGTCTTTTGTTACACATGGAACTTATCTTCATGTCGCATTGTCTTTAGACTTTACCTTTGTTTGATATGTATGTAGTTTTTTGAAGGAATATATTAAATGTATTTTTATAAATGTTAAACTTTTGAAATATCGGTAAAACTCAGTTACTCTAATCTTAGGTTGGTAATAATGCTGTATTCGTACTATGTACAAATTCTGATATTACAAGCAGCGAGGCACATAAGCCGATTACAAATTTTGAATATTGCTTCTATAATGTCAGAATTTGTACATAGCATGAACACAGCACTGTTACCAATCTAAGATTCTACAGAAAGACAGTAGCCGTCTTATATTGGAATCTACTCGAAATATCTAATTAATAAATTAGATACTTATAAACTTTTCAAAAAAATAAAGCAAAACTAATAGTGCTGCAACTTAAACCGTAAAAGTCGCTTAGAACGCGAGTAACCAGTAAGATCGAGATATCTCTTTCTGCCCCATAATAATCGAAAGTATATTAGTTAACAATACTTTGGACAAAATTTACCCGAAATTACTGCGTTGGAACACGATTCTTATACGACGTTTTAAACGCTTTTTCCACTGATTTATTTATGGAATTCAAAATATTTTGTAATATATAATACTTATTAGGCAGATATCAGGCTTCAAGAATATATAAAAAATGTTATTAAAAATAAGTTCTCTGGGGTATGTCTCCCATGCCCAAACTTTCAGAAAATCTATGTATATTTTCAATCTATTAGTGTAGTCAACGTTAGATAAAATTTTAGAAAAAAGCACAAACTGATTTCGGCTTCAGGAAATCTAGTTATTTTATACATGCACCTTTGGTCTATAATCAATCTAGCCAGTATGTGATTTAAGAGTAGACTTGAAATGTAGTATGTACTATCTACAAAAAGACCAACCAAAAAATATCATCTAAAAACTTCCATTCCACCTGCAACCTTGTGACCGACATATATTAGAAGTAGCAACGAGAAGGTGTTATTTATTATAGCACTTAGAACAATCACGTGCAGTTAGTTAGAACGCGCGGCCACAGATAGCGCTAGTGTCGCGCGCATGCGCTTCATGCAATAATGATGATGAGGGTGCTAAGAGCTTTTCAAGTGCTGCCATCTACGTGCGCTCTCTCGCACTTAAACGCCACAGATAACTTGATAGTTTTTTTTGTTTAAACGTTTATTTTGTTTTGCATCAAAATCCTGTTTTTGTTGTAGGTTTTATTTCTTATATTAAGTATTTTTATAAAAATATTATAAGTCTATGCTTTTGATCTTAAAAAAACAGTAGAAGTTTTCACTACAAAAGAATAAGGGATGGAAATGTTTACAAATAATTAATAAATTACAAAAAATCATATACTTTTGATTGTAAATAAACTTAATTCAAAGTATGATGATTTCTGTAATTTTTTTAACTCCCAAATTGTTTTTCATATATTAACATACAGCCTGTAAAACAATACATTGCTAGCACCAGACATGGTTTACCAGTGGGAAAGGAAATTGCCCTGGGGTAGTAAGGGCAGAAGACACCAGGACTATTTTTATTTGTAAGAAACTTCTATTGGTTAAATTTGATGACAAAATTTCAATTTGACACTTTTGTATCTAGTGTCAAAACGTGAAAAATATAAAATACTAACTCCTATAACTTTCATTTGAATTTTTTATTAATTTCGAGTCGCTTAAGAAATATTCAAGATGAAATTTTTTGGACTATAACAGTTTTTTGGTTATTATCTAGCAGGACCGTAACTAGAGGCTCTAGGGCTCCGAGGGGCACACAGTATAAGCAAAATATAAAAATTAAAGACCTTTTTTTTCGTTGTCAACATGAATTTTATACTTATTACTAATTTTAATTTTAATGACCTTCTTTTTTCTTCCTCAATCTTGCAGACTCCAATTTTTTACTCTGCTTCAGTGGTCCTAGGGCACTGTCCCGACTACCTCGGTGATAATTACGGCCCTGGTATTTAGTAGGCTTTTTGGGGGATGTAAAAACACCATACAACTGTCCCATTTTAAAGGTAATTTTTATTTAATTTAACTTAATATCTATATCTTAAAGTTTCCAAGATCCCCATACTGTAATTGGGGAAGGGGTAGTGCAGATAATCGAAAATTCGTATAAACGAGGTTCTACTGTATTATAAGTATTGATATACTTTATTCCACGAAGAACTCTCAATAGCAAAACATTCATTTGCATTATCTACAGTTTTTAAAACGCGGCAAATAAAAAAAAAAATTATCATTATTTATTTGACTGGTATACTCTTCCAAAGTATCTATTTCTGAACAAAATTGGTACCAAATATCGTCCAGTGTATCGCAAAATGTCTTATTTTACGAGCGCTCAGACACTGTGCAGATCAAGTCAGTCAAGTGTAGTGTCAAAAGATCACAAATAGCACGAGCCTGTTGTTCTCTCTCTCTCTCTTATATATCAGTGCTAACATGTTCACCTCTCTCTGTTGCACTAATACATGTGTTTGAGTGTTGCAATAAAGTATAATTATTGTGAAAACGTTATTAAGGTCTTATCTTTTTCTTTACTAATCTCCTAATAGCTGTCATAACTTTGTACATAGGTGTATCTGTATTATTTTAAAAGAGAACGATATGGTAAGTTTTGAATTATACATAATATTTTGGTACCTATCTATAATAAATAATAAACCAAGTGGGCCAAAATTAATAGGGCATTTGTTTTGTTTAAAAGCAATTCTTTATTTTTAATTATTTATAATAGACAGACAGACAAATAGATAGACAGATAGACAGGCAGGCAGACAGGCAGCCAGACAAACAGACAAACAGACAGGCAGAAAAACTGGACTTCAAACATTTTTTAATCAATTTTGATTGCAATAGTCAAAATTGATATTGCATTTTTTTAAATTAAAGACTATCGTTACGTTTAAAATTAAAAAAATATATTACTTTTGTTACCAAATAACTTAAAAAAACAGTTACCAAGTGATAACACAGTATTTCTTCGTATTAATTAACTTCCACAAGAGGGATATATCATCGTAAAATAATATTTTACTCCAAAAGCGGTGATTTTTTATAGAAAATATAATGCTCTACTCTATTCTATATAATTTTGCTCTTCGGATTTTTTGAAAAGCCAATATTTCAATTCACACACACACACAATTTTTGAAATCGGAGATCAAACTTTAATAAGCTTCTTTTTAATATGGAGGAAAAGCAAAATCGATCTTTAATGTAAATGACTAATTAAAAATAATATCGACAAACATAAAGCACTCTCCAATATTAATATCAATACATATACATAAAATACACAGAACCAATGTCCCTTTGGTTGTAAACAGGGAGCCTGCGGTGGACCGCCACAATCGTATCTAGATGCTATCTGTGTTTTTACATCTGTGTAGAAGGATCAGTGTGTTGAAATAAGAGCTGATTATTAGCAGCGATCATTCAATGCGGAGCGCCTCTGTATGTATGTATGTTCAATGAATACAAAAAAATGAAACCCGAAACATCATTGCTTTTTTATTTTGTTCAACGCATGCTAGATTGCTGATAAATGTATGTATTAATGTAATGTGCAGAGGTGCATTGAATTATATTGTTATTTGACAACTGATATGTACCAATACAATTTTTAAATTATTATATTTTGTGCTGCTTTAGCACCTCCGACCTTCCCCCTTACGTTCTGGAATTGAAAATTTAAAGCCATATTTTACGTTACCAATATAATTCAGTAATCATGAAGATTCAAAATGCCATATTCTCAAAGAAAAATTACTTCATTTGTTTTTGTCACAGAAATTCGTAAATGTTTGCAAAACAAGACCAGCTTAATATTTTATTAAAAAATGATTCTCGTCTTATTGGATGATAAAAATAAATAAACAATTTAAAATTAAGGTAAAGGCACCAGTTATGGCCACTATAAAAGCAAGTTTTCGGGTTTTTTGGATTGCTAGTTACTAGTTAGTTACTACTAAGAAAACAAGTAACTTTATTTAATCAACTTAATTACCAAAGTCTGCAAATATAGTTTGTTTTTTAAATTATAGCCTTTTATTTTGTTTATGTTTTTTGTCCAGTAATGGATAAAGTAAAACCAGTAATGAGCACACAGTGATGGACCCTTGCTAATGATTACAAAATGATAAGTACTACGACTTACTGCACTTACATTTCCTCAAAGTAGAATATTTCAAAAGTATTCTCTGAAAATTTCAGACAAATGTCCTGTCCATAGAAGATTCAGTGTAAGTTCCAAAATAATTTTTTTATCTGCATGCAATTCGTACTCAAAACTTTAAACACGTTTTTCTCGAAACCATGTTTTCAAAGTCGATGATCACTGTAACTTGAGAACGGCTTTGCCGATCGGTTTGAAATTTTTCTCACTTATTCTATACATAATTGTCCTCCGGATGAACGAAGGATTTTTTTTGGACGATCATTATTTTTTTATAGCCGAAAATGCGAATAAAGAACTTTGAATTTCAATATCCGCCATTTTGTGAAAATTCAAAAATTTTCAAATCCCTTCGTTCATCCAAGTATTATGTCATTAGCAATGATCCCTTTTTTTTTTTTTTTATTCCAGATGATCTAGTGACGAGCAGCAGTGATCACGGCGAAACACTTTTTTTTGGACCCCTCCCAAATTTGCTGTATCCCACTTATTTTTTTATATTTTGCCATAAAAAAATTACAATGTTTTCTGTAAATACATATCTTTCATGTGGAAAAACATTTGTTATTAATTATTTTAATTAGTGGCCAAAAAAAAAGTCCCAACTGGGTAAGGTAAATTTAATATACTGTGGATGCTCTACTTTTCCTTTTCCTAAAACAATTTCCAAAATACAGACCTGCCTACCGCAAAAATACAATAGCTCATAGTATACAATTGACTCCACAGTGAAGTACAAAATAGAACTGTCAGAATAGAGGGAGGGGGTTGTTGACGGGCGAGGGAGGGAGGGCACTATTGTTTCACAGGCCGAGGGTGAACTCGAATGTATGAAATAATATATTTTAAATTGTGGGTGATACCCAGATAGATGTTCCCAGATTGGAAATGTGAGTATTTGTATATGTGTGGTAACGTACCACTGTAATTACTCGTTGTTTTTTGTGGGAAAATGTTGTACAGTTAAAAAGCGTAACTTACAATTTGTAAAAAGCTACATTTGTTGTATTACAATAGAAATATACTTGCAGCTGTCAATTTTATTGTATGTATTTAAATTTACCACATTTTTTTATAAATTTTTAATATTCCTATAGTTTTGTCTCGATAATCTCGACATATTTTGGAATAATATTTGCAATATCTGCTTGACGAAGTTGACAATAGTTTTTTTTACACTACAATAAATAACAGTAGCGAGGCGTGAAATTTTTAATAAGGGAAGCATATTTTGTCAATCCTCCCCCTCCTATTAACAAAAAAACTAGTTATGAAACACCTTAAGTTCAAGCTTTTACTTTTTAAAATAAATTTTTATTTATTTATATAGTAACTAAATGGTTCTACGTTTTATTTTCTTGTATTTTAATCGATATTTGTATGACGAGTTGAAGTTCACTGCAGTAAATTTCACTAAAAATTTTTGAATTTTTGATTTCGTTAAAAGTATGTTTGTTGTATAGAAAATGACGTGAAAAGTTGTTTGTTTCAAACCGCAGGTCTGTATCTTAAACCGTTCTCGAGATATGACCTCTCAAAGTTTTAGTTTTTTCAAATTTTTGGAGAAAAAAGGCCATAACTTTTGAACGGGTGGTCGGAATTAATTTTAGTTGACGGATTTGAAATCAGCGTGTCAAAATCTATATAATGACATGCATAATACTTTAAAATCCTACAAAAAAATTTTGGTCAAAAATCGACATTTTTTTAAGGTATACCCCTTTGAATTTTTTCGATTTTTCACCAAACATTTTTTTTCGAGTTTTAAGGTATTATACATGTCAGTATATAGATTTTGACACGCGGATTCCAAATCCGTCAACTAAAATTAATTCCGACCACCCGTTCAAAAGTTATGGCCTTTTTTCTCCAAAAATTTGAAAAAACTAAAACTTTGAAAGGTCATATCTCAAGAACGGTTTAAGATACAGACCTGCGGTTTGAAATAAACAACTTTTCACGTCATTTTCTATACAATAAATATACTTTTAACGAAATCACAAATTCAAAAATTTTTTGTGAAATTTCCTACAGTGAACTTCAACTCGTCGTACAAATATCGACTAAAATACAAGAAAAAAAGACGTAGGGACATTATAGTTTTATAATTGAGCGTGTAAATTAATATTAAATGCTATTTTTGGTTAAAATGTTTGAGTTGCGCATAAAGATGGATATTCTAATAATATTTTTAAATTATTTATTAACCGAAAACACAGATTTGTATTAATTTACCCATAAAAGAAGGGAAGCACTGCTTCCCTTGCTTCCATTGACGCTTCGCCACTGATAAACTATAAATTAGCTTGGACGGCACGAGATAGAGACGATACTGGTTTAATATTAACGAGACGAGACCGCCTTAAATTTTGATAAGACCCAAACGTTATATATTTTATATAAATGTTTAGTCGACGATGTAAATTTATTATCCTAAGCGCTAGAGTGGAAAAACAAATAGAAACAATTCCTAGACGAGATTTTTCAGTTAGAAAAACCGGGACGAGATAAAACATAAATCTCGCCTCGTCTGAACTCTTTTTTACATAATCACATCGTTCAAAAATATAATCTTAAGATTTTGGTATATACAGACTAAAAGACGTATAGATATACAATATACATATTAATCTCTCTTTCAATTATTTTTTTGACACATACTAATAATTAAATATTTTGAAATATATTGATTGAAAATTGAAATATAAAGAAACATTTCACTTTCAAGAAAAGTGAAATATCGAAATCAATTATTATGGTTGTTGGGAGTATGAAAATATAATTTTACACGATTTCCTCAATAATTATTAAACTGATTTTATTCCGCTTTTCACTAATAGATATACATAGGTAAAGTTTTTGTGTATAATTTTCGTATATTTTGTAAAATTTAGTGGATAATTCAAAGTTTCATTTCCAGGTCACCGCGAAAGCCTCAAAGCATGTTAATTATAAGCTAGTTATAGTCAGCTCAAACATAGCAACGCATTAATGAATGAAATAAAATATTCATACGACAGCAAACAATACAAATGAAAAAAAAAATACAATTATGAATAAGTACCTACATTTCAATTGCTAAGCATTTAATATCTCTGTGCATACAATTATTTGAGTTGTTATTAACAATAATTGACGTAAATGTATTCCCGTTCACGAGACTAGTTAAAAACTCTATGTACAAATAATTGCTGTAGCCTTTGGCCCGTTGTTTGTGTATGGAAATATCCAGTGACCTCTGACCCCGAACCTTATCTACATCTTTCTTTAAATATTTGTTATTTTTGTTATACGTATATATACACATATGTACTTATGTATATACTTCGCATATGAATTCACTGTTACTGAATGGTCAGGGGTGGACTCGGTATAATTTAATTTAAATCGCGTTAGACTGAAAGGTTTTACGCAGCAATTTGCGTCCTGCGTCCTGCGCAGATTCGAAAAAAAGCTTAAATCGTAGTAGGTTAGTTTTTCGAATATAATTTGGGTAGATTTTAAGCGCGCAATATTTTATATACTTTGAGTATTAAATATAATGTATTTGAGCAATAACATTTTGAATTCTGAGCATTATAATAATACTAAACATAAATATCATGTTTATAAATAAAAATAAATAAAAATAAACCGAATAAAAAAATAAATAGGTTAAATTGTTTGTTAGGAAACGCTCCACAAAAAAGCTAAGAAGCATTTTTTTACAAGACTGAAAATACAATAGTTATCTTGCCTCAAAGTATTTCTTCCCCTATTTTTTCATCGCTTTTTACTCATAACTTTTTTATTATAAATTAAATTCCAAGAAGCTGCTAATAATAGTTGTAGAAAATTTCTATACCTACAAAAATGCCCTTTACAAAATTTTTATTAGACTCACAGTTACGGAGATATACAAAAAAAGTAATTGCACCTTCATTTTCGAAATTACGCCAAAAAGGCATCGTTCACAATTGCTGCCTACCCAAAATTCACGGTTGCCCTAGTTTTTACACTTTGACTGTACTAATACTCAAATTTAAAAAATCAAAACAGTAGAGATAGTCGCTTCATCATCAAATACAGTTGAAAATAATTTAAACCGTGTCTGTTTATTTATTTTTATTTAATATAATTTACATTTAAATATTAAACAAACTGTAATTCTTTCAATAAACATAATTAAATTTATGATAATATTCATATATAAAATAACAAGATTATTTTTATTGATTTAAAATTAGTTTTATGACGAAATAACATGCAACTTTTACACTAAATAAATTATTTTTTGTCTTTAAAATAATAAGCATAATATTAAATCTTAGTGTTTTAATTTTTAAAGAATAAATAAAATTAATCGTTATTCAATATATTCGGTCCAAACACACTAGGGTATAGGAAAATTATTTATTTTTTCAATTCTTCGAACGTCTACTGTAGATGCGCAAAATTTACCTATTCACCCTAAAAACACCTAGAAAAGTAATTTATAATTGAATATCATTTAAACGACTATCAGAACTTTTAGAGTATAATATCTCGATATGAGGAAAAATAATAGTTATTTATAATTTATAATTATTATAATTAAATGTGCAATAATTTATATCACATAGTATTCTTGTGGCTTTAAAATGGTATATTACAGTTAATATTTATCTACAGACAGTTGCTTTAAAAACGCCCTCAAAATGAGTTTTTTTTAATAAAACACACAAAAATAAACGCCATTAAAAAATTATTAACACTGCCTGTAGTGAATCTTGTTACACATCATTTAAAAACCATTTGATTGCTCTTTAATTCAAATTATTGGGCATTTAAATATCTTTCACCGTTACCGAGATATAATGCCCTCAATTTTTTTATATTTTTTTTATAAAGGTAACCTGAAGAAAATCTCTAAGGTATTTTTAGAATATAATAAGATAAATTTTGCGCAGGTAGACATTCGAAGATTCGAGAAAAAAATACACACAGCTACATAAAAAAAATAAAGATTTTTTTCGAAGACCCTTGTATTTCTATGTATTTTGAGGCGCTGAATCCGAATTTGAGATCAAAATAGCACCTTATACGATTTATTTTGAACATAACCTAAAAAATCAAAATTTTCGAGCAAATATACGAAAATTGGATTATTCGAAGTTGTGTTCAAAATGAATCGGATAATCTCAAATTCAGATTCAGTACCTCAATATACATAAAAATATAATGGTCTCCGAAAAAGTTCTTTAGGTACCTTTTTTGTGTAGCTGTGATATTTTCACTCCACCCTAATTGATATTGCCCAGTATGTGTATAGTACTGTATATATATATGTATGTATGTGTGGAGCAATTTATCTGCAGTTAATTTTATTAGTTATCCATTAACCCAGGTGGCGATATTTTGTATATCGCTGTAAATTATTTACACTGGTGTTTTCGATTAACTTAATTACTGTATACCATAATATTCCGTATTGTAGCAGGGCCTGGGCCGGTTGATTTTATTAAATAATAATGCCGCCTACATACGACATAACATAGAGTAGGTATAGCGAATGTAAGCAAACGTTCGCAGTCGATATTATGCTGACTTCACACGATGCGACATGGTGAAATTTCACTGTTGTTATTTGTCTTTATTACACTTTAAAATTGGGTATTAATTATGTGATAGTATCTATGGATTAGTTATGGAATTTAAAGCAGTGATACTTCAACTTATTATAAAGCAGTTGGCGACTCTAAACGTACAAAATAATGTGTGTGTTTACCTACCACTTGTTAAACACTTCACGAAACTTCAAGGGAACTGTCAGATACGTTTGAAACCTCATTGGCTAGCTAGCAAATTTTGTTAGATCGTTTATAATAGCGGACATTTGAAAAATAATTGAGAGTGCTTTATTTACTTAAAAAAATGTAATCAACTATCGTGTTTTTGAAGTGAAATTTTTTTTTGCGAAATTGGAATTACTTCGATAGATTTTAAAGAAGAAACGTTAAGGAGAGTGTGGCATATGCGTGAGTAGAAAGATGGATGAATAACGCATGCGTACAAGTCACTTTACGTCGGTTATGCGTGAGATAAAGATGGACAAATGGGTCCCACGAGAAAAATTGTTAAAACAAATTTGTTTATCAAGATAATTATAATTAATTATAATTTCGCGCCCTGTTTTTATAGAGTGATCGGTCATCTAAAGAAAGGTATCAGGTATATACAAAATTTTAAAAATGCTTCATAATTTTATCTGTATAAGCTGGGTTATCAGTACATATATATGTACAGTCGCCTGAAGAACTCGTCTGGCATCCGAAAGGCTAGAATCGCTTACAACAGATTCCAAATTTAAAGACAAACATCATCGGTTATCTTTTTCTACCAAGTTTAATATATTTAAATACTAAAATTCTGAATATCAAATATTTATTGCCACAAAATTTACGTATACAATTTTCAATAGATTACATAATAATTTAATTGCACAAATATATATGAGTACTATAAACGAAGAGTAGTTCTTTATCTAGCAAATGAATTTCAAAATATCTGTCTTTGTTTGATACATGGAGAGATGATTTAAATATTATAATAATCAAATGAGAGGAGCCTACGAAGTTTGTGATAAACGAAAATGAATACAAACTGCAAGACCCTTAATGCAGGCGACTGTACAATATACATATGTTTATAAATATATTTTTGGAAGGATAAATAATCTAAATCTAATATAGGCCAAAGACAAAGTATTTCATTATCAATGTCAAGAACTTTCACTTTGCAGATAGTAGATGCGTGTTATCGACAGTTCGACACAGTGCAAGAGACCACATCTTTGTGTTGAACCTTTCGCAGCCCACTAATTGTTAACCTGTTTGATAACCGAGGATGTTTTAGCGTCGACCCCTGAAATGAGCTCAAACCTTTGACAAAAAGGTTAATGTTTATTGTGTTGTGTTTTATAAATAAATACACATTATAACTTAATGTATTGATTAATTAGTCAGTATTTTATTAATAGGATAGTCATTAATTATTTTTGTATAAATTAGTGGATATTATTTAAGAATTTCACCTTTTTTGTAAACACTGGTAGATTAATGAAAATTAATTTTTAGCACGCACGTGATAGGGTTCCGTAACCATTCTCAGTAATATTATCTACTTGCATGATAATACGTATCAAGAACTATTTCATGTTGACCAAAGATGTAATAAACTCTATACAAATGTTCGTGTAACGATTTATAAAAAAAGTTATTTCAAAATTTTTAGTAAACTGTTTTTGTTAGTGTTCGTTGTAAATTTTATTGAAAGTACTAATTAAAAGCTACAGTCTGGAATTTTACTAGATTTTTCCCATTGGTAGTTCAGAAATTAGAAGGGGGACTCCCTGATAACCACATAAAAAAGCAAATATATCATGACTGAAGGGTTCAAATCAAAAGGCATTAGAACATTTTTGTTGCATTTTAGGAGACATATCTAAAGGAATAAGTGAAAAACAAATTTTGAGTACACTAGGGGAGGGGGATCCAAAAATGTATACAGTGTTCGTTATAATTTTTATTGAAAGTACTAATTAATAGCTACATTCTGGATTTTTTCAGATTTTTACATTTATAGTTTAGAATAACGACTTTGAAAGAAAATATATCGTGACTGAAGGTTTAAAATAAAAAATTCTAGAACATTTTTTGTTGCACTCAAAGGGGTAAGTGAAAAAAAATTTTTTTTGAGTACACTATTTAGTCGGTAGGAGGGGGGTTAAAAAATATTTTTTTAAATCTATCATTACTATCTTTGGGTCATCAATATACACTCGTATATCTAGCGTTATGAGGGGGAGGGGGTCCAAAAATTCTAGAAAAATGCGGAACGTGGTTTATAGACGTTCTCTAATTAAAATTGGTTTGATTTGATACAAGCCGTAGCAGATAAAAAATTTAATTACTTAAAACTGTAAAAATTGCGAATCCCTAGATTTTTTAATAAATATAGATATATTATTGTGATACAATAAAATTTGTAGTTAAATAGTAAACAATAATTTTAACTCATTCAGTAATTAATGAAAATTCAGTAGATAGAAAATATTTTTCATCTGTAATAAAAATACAATCAGTGATGGAAATCATCTCTCCGACAAAGTGTAAATAACGTAAGGGAAGGATCTAAATGTGTCTTGTTACATTTAAACAGAAGGAGTTGATTCTAAACAAGCAAAGCGACGTACTTTATTCAAATAGAATCAATTAATTAACAATTCTTGACGACAATTTAATAGTAGACGTCATAATGCACTTAGACTGTGACTGTGTTACACTGTTAATGCAGAAATAATACAATGTAGAAGTATACAAAATTTTAAGCTTTCTTTTACTTAATTTTGAATCATTTTTGGAATTTTGATTGTGTAAAAAATCTAATAAAACACTAGCACCAGTCTTGGATCATAATATATAGACACTTAACTTTAAAACAGCTTAATTTAATAACAATCGGTCAATGGGTATCAAAATGGTGGATATTTAATCTATTTATTAAATATTATATTATCATAGCATCTGCTTTACATTGTTTTAAATTTTAAAATTCTTTATTTTATAACTTTTATATCATATAGTACTTATCATTTTGTAATCATTAGCAAGTGTTCATCACAGGGTGCCCATTACTGGTTTTACTTTATCCATTACTGGAGAAAAATCATAAACAAAATAAAAAGCTATAAATAAAAACAAACTTTATAAACGGACTTTAGTAATTAAATTGATTTAATAAAGATATACTTGATTTATTAGTAATATGGCTTCATGAGAATTACAAAAAAGAATCCCGCCAATCACAAAAGACGTATACCTAGCTCTAAAATGGACCAAGACTGATGCCAGTACCTAATCTGTTTTTTGTCGAAAAAAAAACAATTTTTTTGGGCGCGAAATCATGAAGTTGCCTGAAAGATGGCAAAAGGTAATCGAATAAAATATTGTTTTTGGCCAACCCATATTTACTTGAAGCAAAATACTAAAATGTAATGTAATAACAATAAGTTTCATAATAATATGACTGTATTTTTTATAGTGTATATTCAAGCCTTAGAATCCAAGGCAATATAAAGTTTGATCTAATTTTTATTAGTGTAGATGGAACGTGGCGCCAGCCCGCAGCTGTCTCGTTTAATTAAATAATAATCTTTCAAATGTTCGTCTTCTCTATGCCACAGCAACTAAAATCAGCGCTCGCTTTAAATACTTATTACTCCAAATGTTACCATAAATTGCATTACTTCAAATACTCATCAATAGAATAAAATAATCAAAGAACGCTCTTTATATTATCTATTATACTAGTATGTGTTATTTTTTTTTTAAAGGTGTACCCGAAAATAACTAAAAATAAATAAATGTTAAATACAAAAGTTCGAAATAAGCTATTTAAGATTTTCGGTGTTCAGGGCCCTATTTGGCCCAAGTCTAATTTGTTATGTAGAATCATTGTTTAGCAAAGTTTTTCTTAGACAAATATGTGAATAAAGATTTTATTGAAAAGAAGCTCCATTATTCGTAATCAAGTAAATCGAAATCCGAACTTTTTTTATTCAGAATTTTTTCTGAAATTTGATTCTTTTAGTTATTTCGGAGTCAATAATGTACACTATACATATCAGTAGCACACCCATGTATGGTGGAGGTTAGAACCCCTTCTCCCCCCTAATTAATCAATATATATATTATTTATTTTAAATAAAATTTACAAATGAAAATTATATATACATATGTATCTATATTTTTTTTAAATTAACCCCGTACGATTTTTTTTATCACAAACTTAGTAGGCTCCTCCCATTTAATTATTATAATATTTAAATCATTTCTCCATGTACCAAACAAAGACAGATATTTTGAAACTCATTTGTTAGATAAAGAAGTACTCTTCGTTTATAGTATTCATATATATTTGTGCGATTATATTATTATCTAATCTATTGAAAATTGTATAAGTAAATTTTTTTGATATTCCGAATTTTAGTATTAAAATATGTTAAACTTGATATAAAATTAATTAATAAAATGTTTTTATTTAAAATGATGTAATTATATAAACTCCGCCCTAGAATATAGTTATAAGCGATTCTGACCTTTAGGGTGGCAGACGACTTCTGTAGCCCGTAGTATATATGATAAATAAATATAATTTGTAACATAGTGTAACGTTTTTGCAATTTATTTTAAACTGTAGGTTTAATTTTCCTTTAATTGGAAGGTTGGAACAGACCTCAGAGTGCCGTAACGTACAGTCACCTGCATTAATGGTCTTGCAGTTTGTATTCATTTTCGTTTATCACAAACTTAGTAGGCTCCTCCCATTTGATTATTATAATATTTAAATCATTTCTCCATGTATCAAACAAAGACAGATATTTTGAAATTCATTTGCTAGATAAAGAACTACTCTTCGTTTACAGTACTCATATATATTTGTGCAATTAAATTATTATGTAATCTATTGAAAATTGTATACGTACATTTTGTGGCAATAAATATTTGATATTCCGAATTTTAGTATTTAAATATATTAAACTTGATAGAAAAAGATTAAATTTAGAATCTGTTGTAAGCGATTCTAGCCTTTAGGGTGCCAGACGAGTTCTACAGGCGACTGTACATGTATACAAAGATATAAAATATATATTTCTAAATTACAATTTTTCTATTAAGATTTGACTTACATTGATAGCTTAAATCACAGTTTACACAATAAATACACTAGTTATTATACACCATCAATACACTAATCATAAACAAGAATACACTAATTATACACAATACCAAAAAGCAGTTACGCTTACACTTTTTATTTTCTAACTACACAAAATCCTATAGCTTCCTCGTTACTACAAGGTCATTTAAACCTTAACGCGAATTACAGCGTTAAGGGCCGCAATATTTACAAAACTGGTAGAGATGTTTACTTATTGGACTTTTAAAAATGTTATGTTATCTTTTCGACGCTGTGATAACGACTGACTATTCTCCTCTACTCGTTTGTCTCTACGCATGTATTACGTAATGTCCCTTTTTGAAAATTGTAATCAACAGAAACTTTTAACTAAAGGGATTATGCAATACTATAGTTGCCATCGCTTATGGCAGCCACACACGTAACGATATACTTGCGCAAGTTTAGACTTGCGCAAGTATACAGTAACGTGTGTTGGAAGATTTTTGCGCAAATTTCTAGACTTGTACAATGTACAAGTTTTAAAAAGTTTCAATTTTCGATTCCGAAACTTGTGCAAATTTATGTTTGCCCAAGTTTACTTGAACGTGTGTGGCATGCCGCATTTGAAGTTTCAGTGGTATCCCAGCCGCCGGCTTGTACGCACGTCCTGAAGTCGGTTTCGCACCAAAATTACGAGTGAGAGACGTGGAGTTCGAGAAAATTTGGAAGAATTTATAAATATTTACAGAAATGAACCATATATTTTACAAATAAGAAATTAATAAATAAATAGTTATGCCAGTCTTTGGGTGCAAATTTCAATTCATTTAATAAATTGATGTGCAAATAATGCTGTCTTTTTATTAACCAGTATTTACACCATGTAGTTCGGTTTCTTTTCAGTTTTTTTGTAGCAAATATTAAGCCAACTATTGCCAAAGCGTCATCAATCATTATCGCATGTGAGGTTTAACTAAAAGTTAAACCTCACATGAGGTTTAACTTTATAATAGAACAATTTGTTATGATTTTATCAATAAATAAGTATAAAAACACAATAATTGCAATAGAATAACTAAATAATTATAATTATTTATTTATACTATGTTATTTAATGATAAAATCATAACAAATTGTGCTATTATAAAGTTAAACTTAAGATAAACCTAAAATTAATTTCAAACTGACAGTTCATCCGTCAGTTAAAAGTTAATCTTAAGATTAACTCATAATTTTTAACTGGACATTGAGAAACACATTTTTAGTTTAAACTCTAGTTTAACTAGGACATGTAGTTTAAACTCATATTGATAAACTGGGCCTTAATAATTTGTTCACGATCGTGTCGTCCCTATCTCGAAGACGCCCATATGTGGTGTATACATAACATCACCCCTGGTGATCCGATTTACATCAATATAAAAATAGATGCAGGAAAAGGAAAGTAAGAAATAAAATATTCAATATAACCTATCGAATATTCTATTGTCAGACGCAAACAAATTCGTTGACCAATTTTCAGGAGCACCTAGCAAGAGCACGTGTCGCGACAAAATAAAAAAAAATACACTTTACTCCGTATCGGCGGTCGTGCGTGCGACAGTAAGAGAAATAGGTATGCTGTATATTTCACGATGAACAGAGAGAGAACGTTGTTGGTATTCATGTCGCACACGACGAATACATTTTCGCGAATTGAAAGTTTCTAGTTTTCGGTTGACAAGTTTAGAACATATTTCAATGCCTATCCAAGAGTAGTCGATATATCAGGGTGCGTGTGGAGGGAGGGGGTAATATGCGTGAGTGCTGAAAAAGGGATATTTAAGAAAATATTATACTGTTGTGTATTTTGTTTATTTGATGTTATATTTGTTTAGTAAGTATTTAAATTATTTGAATTAAATTACGTTTGGTTAGTGGAAGGGATATTTTAGAACTTAAATTAAAGATTTATCTTTTGTTTATTCAAATTTTGGCATAATATTATTTGAATGGATATCGACTATAAGAATTAGAGCAATATTTCACTTATAATTAGAAGAATAATAAAACATCATGCAACCTCCACACACAGTCGCATCGCCCACACGCCTCTAAATTTTGAAAATTTAAATGGAACCCCATATTTTATTAATAATTATTAATGAAAGTTCGTGTTAAAGATGTTCGACAGTATTTGATCATGAATAATACACAACGTAGACGGTGATATGTATTATTTCTGAGCTTATTTATTCAAATGAATGATGATTTGTTCTCGTAAACGATTATAAGAATCAACGGAGAATGTTGATGTATGCAATTATACTCTAACAGATTCCTTGCATTGATTCAATCATTATAATTGTTAGTGTCAGAGGTGGCCATGGTCGTACACCAGTGGCTCTCAAACATTCAGCAGATATCAAATATTGAATTACACAGCTACACAAAAAAGTGCAGAGCCAAAAAAGTCAATATTGTAGTATTGGTCAAGCATAGTCGAAATCAAAATTTGTGGAATTTTTTACTTACCACTTTTTTTTAATTCAAGCTCAAATAAAAAAAAATTGGTAAGCAGAAAATTCAAAAAATGTCGATTTCCACTATGTTCGATCAATACTACAATAGCTGTGTTATTTGTTCTAATTGGTAGGCCATCTGATGGTTTCTTTTTGAAATGCGTGTTAGATATTCGAAATATTGGTTATGTATTTGAACTGTAAGCTTATTTGTTTGTAAATGAGATGAAACTAGGTTTAGGTTAGTCTTGTCTCGACAGTATTAAGTAAAGGTCTCGATTTCATTCGAATTCACATATTTTCTTAAAGAGAGAAGAAACTAATAGAAAACCCATCCTATACTTAGTTTTAAATGCAATCTAGGTTTTTGGTTATGCGACATAATAAAATCTTTCTTCAACTAAATTAACGTACTTTTTCCTTTCTGAAATCGTCATAAACATTACTCTTTTTAGTTTCTGAATAGTTCACATATCTTAATAAACACATAAAACCGTCTTATGTTCCGTTTGATCCATTCTTCTACAGCATCCCTTCATCCGATGAGAAATCCAATGACGACATTTCTTGATGGCGACCTATGACGTTGTGACTATTCGTTACTCTCACCCCCAGTACCATCCACCCCCGATCCGCCCCTCTGTAATTAAGGCCGGGTCAGGTGAGGTCACTTAATTCCAGCAATCACATCGATATATGCGCTCCAAATCTCAAGGGGTTGTCAGTTCATCCCCTAGCGGGTGTGTGTCTGTGCACGCGATGTATGACGTGATCTCTAGTGACGGCTGCATATTGCGTTATTTTGTGTTTTATTTTTAAGAGCATTACGTCCAATATATATAAGTTTTTTCTTACTCTTGCAATCATATTTAAATTAAATAAATGCAAAAAAAATTTAAAAAATATAGGTACTTGTTTTATTTTGACCAAAGTTTCATTAGATTTTACTACTCTCCTTGTTCAGGGCCCCCAGGACACTGCCCCGGCTGCCCTAGTGGTAGTTATGGCCCTGGCACAGAAGTTATTTCTTCCAAATCCAATTTTTCTTTTGTTTTGTTATTCTAATATTTTAAACGTTTTCTTAATAAGTTTGTTTTGTTGTGAAATTTGGGGCAATAGATTTTTGAGTATCATGCATCCAGTGCAGGCAAAACTTACAGTTTTATAAGGTTAATACATAAAAGACGTCTTTTGAATCCATAAAACTGGAATATAAATATGGTTATTGAAACACTTCTTAAATATAGTAATGCAATTTACAATATTTATCTTGGAATGTGCAGTTATAACTAAAAATTTACTCTACAATAAAAAACGGTAATGTAACATAAATAAGATATTAAATTAGACAATCAAAAGCAGCTATAGTTTCTAAAAGAGTAATATTCGAGTAAATCCACAAGTACTTTCAGAGAGATATTATTCTGTTATACAATATTTATTATATATACATCAGTGGTGCCATATTTCATAACGAGATGTTCGGTATCAGGTCGCTAAATTAAACCGTAAAGGAGAACGGCAGAAGGGAACATTGGGGTGGGTGGTACAGGGGCGGCGGAGGAGCGGGGGTTAATTAATTAACGGATATGAATGATAACGCGGCGTAACACTGATGAGTGGATTTTTATGTAATTTTTTATCTGTTTTGACAGTTGTCGAGTTAATAAAATTAAAATTATTTTTTAATTTGCAGAAAAAATACAGGTCGTGTACCTATATTTTCTGAATTATAAAGTCGTTCAGAAGCCAATATGATTATTCAGTGACGTTTTGTAACGACGATAAATCCTATCTCTATTTAGAATAAATTTTTTTAGTGGAATAGTAAATTTCGATTTGTGTATTTGGAATCTTTTAGAATCTCCAAAATTATATTTGACTTGAGAATTTTACAATTCAAACGAATTGCACGTCGAATATTTTTCAAAACTTGTCGATAATTTGTAAAAGATTAAAGAAATAATTTTCTCGCTGTGTTCAGGTATTTGTAACAAATTCAACATTTTTATGTAGGTATGCCTTATAGTGTTTGAGCTAGAGCTATAGAACTAGAGATACTTCTAAAAGTAATGATTTTTTTTTATTTACTGTTATTTTTATAGTTTTCTGGAAAGTATTTCGCCAACCAAGTACTTTGTTAGAAAATATAACTTAAGTCTAATTGGAAACTGACAATATATTAGTCATTACCTGAGTTAAAACGGTTTAACTTTTAGATTATAAACAATATTGTTGTTCTGTATAATACGATTTATTAGATTGGAATCTTAAAAATGAAAATAATGAACTAAAAATATTTTAGGCTCCCTAATTATGTTTTACCAGGTGTAATTTTTTCACTTAAAGAAGGTTACCGAACTCTAGTTTAGACCTTATATTATAATAATCTAAAACGAATATTTTTCATTTCAAACAATACAAAAAATTGCACTACTATGGAAAGCAAACTCCTGTTAATCTAAAAACCAAGAATCAACGTAAAGAAGAATATCTTAATGCATTTAAAAACGTTCTTTACGAGCAAATAAAAAAAACTTAGCTAATTTCCAAATATAAATTAAAAAACAATGATATATTACAGCGCTAAATTACCCAAACAAAACAAGAGAGAGCTTACGTGTTAACGATGCGTTAGAATGAGGTAGAAGACGCGATACAAAAACAGTGACATTGTGTTGGCGGAAAGAAGAAGATAAATAAACTGAAGACGTAATTAAGTTAGTATATAATTAAGAAGATAACCGCGGACAGAAAGCAAGCTCGTTAGCAACCCTTTACAATGTGCTCCAACCCCCTTATACCCCACCAACTCACCCTCTATACTCGGAGTACAGCTTCTTTTGCTCCATTGTGGTAACATCTGTATGAGTTGATGACAATACGAGAAATATAAAAATGTTATATTTAACATTATTTAATATTATTGTATGTTAAACATGTTTGGCTTTCGCTAAACTGAAAATAAAATAATAAATTCGACGCCCCTTCTGGCCTGGCACTCCGGGCGGAAGCAAGGCTCCCCCCTCACCTCCTTGAAGCCGGTATTGTTGTTATACATTAAAAAAAGAAGATACGCATTTTAATAAATATAACACTGTGAGACATCAACCATGCTTTTTTCCAAAGCATACTTTAACTTATTAGTTGACGCCTCGACTAATATACATATTTAGTTTTTCATGGCAATTGTGATTTTTATTCAATATTGAATAAAATATGTTACATCTTTATAATGAGTTGTAGTTTTTTCGCCATTTTTTATGGAGGATTATAATTAATTTCTTAAAAATATTTCATTTATTTTTCAACAAATTGAACATTTAATTAACAGCTAGTGGAAGGAGGATTAGGTATCAGACCCCCCCACTTCCGAATTTGTCAATGTACATTATTTAATTTGAGATATATGATGAATAAAAAATGAGAAGTATATATAATTACAAAAATACCCCCCCCCCCCCCCCACTGATTTTTATAGGTGCGCTTATGCTAATAGCAATGTACATTTACAACAATAAAATGAATTTATTTAATAATGAATTTATTCGATACATCGCCAGTGATGATATATTCTGCAGTATGTTTTTACATTACACTAGCATACTCTCTACAATCCGGAGTACGTGTATAGTGTCTTTTATCATATTTCTCAAAGAACCGTTGCAAGACGAGCCGCGAGAACTAAAGAAGATGAGTTATTTCTCCCGTGGAAACGGAGGCAGCTATTTATTAGCTAGATGAAATATAAACAGTTCCTTAAAATAATTTACACTCTATACCTTCCAGATAGGGCAAATGTTTTTACAATGTGCATTAATTAACGCCCAACGGAAGGGTTGGATCAATTTAAAACGGATTTATTTAATCGAATTGTTTATATTTACAAAATTTAATTTATGATTTTTTTTTGTTTACATATTAAAATTCAATAATTTCAACTATTGTAAAAATTCATTATTATTTATAATACTGAAAGTAATTTAAATAAAGTGGATACAAATAAAAATAAAATACAATTACATATACATAAAGAAAAATATTTTTCATTATACTATCAATAATACTCAAAAACGATGAAAATCCGCGAATAATGACATAAATACCGGAAATTATTGTCTTTAATTTTTTTAATCATTTGTATTTTATTAAATTTTCTTATAAGGTACTGGCACCAATCTTGGATATGACCCCAGTAATTGCTATTTTTTAATCAAATATTTGTTGATATTTGACTACTACCATTTCTGAATATTAATCTATATACATTTAACTATCTTACTGCGTGATTTGATGACAATCGGCCGATAGGTGTCAAAATGGTGGACATTTAAACTAATTATTAGTATAATTTATTTATTAATTAAGTATTGTATTATCATAGCAACTGCTTTACACTGTTTCTTTCTTTTATGTCTTTTGTGTCGTAGTATTTATCATTTTTTAATCATTTGCAAGTGTCCATCATTGCGTGTTCATTACTGGTTTTACTTTATACATTACTTGAGAAAAAAAACATAAACAAAATAATAGGCTTTAATTTAAAAAACAAACTACTTAAATTGATTAAATAAAGTTTTATTAGTAACATAAGTTCATGAGAATTACAAAAAAAGCCCGTCAATCACAAAGTAAACTTTGCTCTTATAGCGGCCATAGCTGGTGCCAGTTCCTTACATATTTATATAAATAGTTGTGTACAACCATATACAAGATATAATTCTCGTTACGTCAAAGTATGACAAGAGACTCAACAAGTGAATAATAGGTGCATTACATTGTATTATTTATCACGACATATCGCGAATATGTCACTAGCAGCTACTGAATCATGTCACATATATGTATAAGAGATTAATGCAGTCTACAGTTTACAGCACTGTCGCAATTAGCTATCAAATGTGACACACGTTATATCAGGAGAAAGAGAGAGAGGGAAGATAACTGATTTTCTGAATCATTATAAAACCAAGTATATATTTTCAAAATTAAAATAAGTTTTCCTATTTGTTTTAATATTTATATATATATATATATACATCCAGTAAAAAACAACAACAACTAAACATGAATAACTGAAAGTAATAGGACGTGCCCTGTGGCAATCAGGGCAGGAGATACCTAGTCATGACGTCAACTCAATCAAAGGTATAGTCCCTAGTTCACATATATCAAATAAATAAATGTCAGATATTTTAACGAAATTGCCCACAAAGAATACATAATTCGTAACGTAATTAAATACACATTTTGTAAATATCTCGACTCCAGCGTATTTTGTAAAAATATTTCTTCTCAACATATATTTTGAATATGAGCCAAATCGAACCACAAATACACATTCTCGACCCCAGGGCCAAAAAAATAAAAATGAACCTAACCGAGCACCAAACGAACATATGGTATGAATATGGGTTCGCTACGTCCAGTGGTTTAGGGCCGATGAGCACACATACAAAAACCAACGTTTTAATGTATTTTTTATGTGGAAAAAATAATGAGAACACATACTTTCTCAACAATTTTTTTTTTATATGTATTAAGTTCTTCAAGATTAAAATAAAAGTAAAATATCAAAATATACGTTACAATTGTTATAATACCAAACATGTAACAAATTTTAAATATAATTTATTTTAATACCGTATTAAAATCAATACACCGTAGAAAAGTATACTTATATGTGTAAATAAAAGTAAGAATTATGTGAACAATAGTTGTTATTCAAATCCACGATTGTCACAGAAAAATTCTCACACTGCCTGGCTTTATTTGTATATTCTAAATTCTACTTAAATTCCAGAAACTGTCAAATAGCTTATATATTTACTGCGGTCGAATATTGGCATACATTACACACACGCACGCACACACATACACTAAAAGTGTATTGAAATTAGGGGAAGAAACTGTAGAAAGGATATTTCAAATCAATGCAATGGTTTAAGACTTCCACGTGATTCTTAAATGGTATTTCTACAAATCATAGATTATTTCTATACTGTACTTTAGGACCAAAACGATATGCCTTGAGCCCAAGAGCATTTTGTCTTGACTTGATCTCGTTTTGAGACCGAAACCAAGAAAAGGCTCGTCTTGTTGGATAAATTGACAAAGATAATACAGGTTTAATTTCAATTCAGGAGTAAATCACATAAAAAATAGTCCAGAAAATCAATATATTAAAAATATATTATAGAAACGAGAAATAAAAAAAAAATTGTAATACTGGCACCAGTCTTGGTCACTAAAAGAGTAAGATATACTGATTTTGGGATTGATGGGCTTCTTTTTTGTAATTCTCATGAACTCATATTACTAATAAAACAAGTAACTCTTTATTTAATCAATTTAATTACCAAAATCCACAAATATATAGTTTGTTTTTTATAGTTTTTTTATTTTGTTTGTGTTTTTTTCTCCAGTAATGGGCACCTATTGATGGACACTTGCTAATGATTACAAAATGATAAGTACTACGACACAACAACAAAAGCTATAAAATAGAGAATCGTAAATTTTGAAACAATGTAAAGTAGATACTATGATAATATAATAATTAATAAATAGATTACACTAATAATTAGTTTAAATGTCCACCATATTGATTAGATCGATTATCAACAAATTATGTTGTTTTAATGTTAAGTGTTTATAGATTATGGATTCAGTATTGGCAATAATCAAATATCAACAAATATTTCTAATTTAGTACATTTAATTAAACAAGTGTTCATGTATTCAAGTACCGATATATATAAAAAATTGTCATTTTTTTGAGTTATTCACTTTTGTTTCCGAACGACTACGATATTGAAAGTTATGCAAGTATGTTATGCTTAGGCTAAGGATGGCGAGGGTTGCCGGGACATTGCTTACACGTGAAGGGGGGAGGCAGTAGCGGCCTGTTTCTTAGGGGATCAAATATCGGTCTGAATCAATAATCCGTGACCACAAGGGCCCTAAGCACAAAGCGACTACAAAACTATATACTATACATATTCTAGTGATATATAGGTATAAAGATATTTATTTGTATGTGTGTGTGTGTATACATAAATAATAATGTAATGACATTTTTAGTTTTAAATTATTGTATTTATATATAAATTAATTATTAACTTTAGTAAAACTTTTTGTAAAATTTGTTTTACAAGTTCATAACAATCAAATTATTATTTTTTAATTTTCACATTTGCACACACGTTTAACATTTGACGCTAAAATACAGGAGAACAAATAAATTTCTTCAGTTATTACTTAAACAATCTTACTATACTCTAAAATATAATATGATTTGTAACTTACATATTAACAATAATATATGGTCAACGAATATATAAGGACCAATAGTTGATAAATAATTTAAAATAATTGTAATCCTTTTTTTTAAATACAAAAAAGCGTTAAACATATCGAACAATACCTATAAAAAATCTATATTCTAATATTTTCTAGGCATCAAATCATAAGCCTAAAGTTAAGTTTTTTGACGGTGCAGGTAACACAGTAACAAAAAAAATTGTATACAAGCAATCTTAACCTTTGCCATATTTTCAAATTATATATTTACGAAACATTTGACAAAAATAAATGACCCAACAACTGTTGTAAAATATTTTTAAAAATCAAAAACATGTTTAATAGAATTGAACAAAAGATTCCAACGTTCGATCGGTGACCTATTTAAACTGGAGTAGCTATATTTTATATGTTTCCAGCCCTTAGAGAATCGATTATAAATGAGTTGGGATACTTTCTCACACGTATGCATATGTGTTAGATCAATAGGTGTATTCGTAAACGGGACAAGTAAAAACTGACCACTGGTCAAGCAATAACTTATCCCCGATGTTTCTTTCAATGGTTCTATGCAAATTTACTTGTTTGGGGTTACAGAAAATATTTTATAAATCATATACGGGTTTGGAACACGTGTAACGATTTTCGGATTAACAGTTGTTATACTTTTGCTTCTTCGCCATATCGAAGATACGAGAAGCTTTGCGATTGTTTTTCAATGAGAAAAAAAAGTTTTCCAAGATTTTTTAAATTTTACTTGATCTTTCCGTTTCAGGTCAAGACAAACACTTTTTTCCGCGTCTGTCCGTCTGTCAGTCCCCTGAATCCTTGTCACAAGCATAACTCATGAACTATAGAACCGATAATAATGAAACTTGTTTGGTAGGTTGGGTCTGGCTTGAGGATGGTCACATTTAAAAATCATTAAATTCGTGTGTAAGGAAGAGGGGCACTTTATGGGTAAATTAATACAAATCTGTGTTTTAAGTTAATAAATAATTTAAAAATATTATTAGAATATTCGTCTTTATGCGCAACTCAAACATTTTAATGAAAAATAGCATTTAATATTAATTTACACGCTCAGTTATAAAAATATAATACCTCTACGTCTTATTTTCTTGTATTTTAGTTGATATTTGTATGATGAGTTGAAGTTCACTGTAGGAAATTTCACTACATTTTTTTGAATTTTTGATTTCGTTAAAAGTATATTTATTGTATAGAAAATTACGTGAAAAGTTGTTTGTTTCAAACCGCAGGTCTGTATCTCAAATCGTTCTCGAGATATAGCCTCTCAAAGTTTTAGTTTTTTTTAAATTTTTGGAGAAAAAAGACCATAACTTTTAAACGCGTGGTCGGAATTGATTTTAGTTGACGGATTTGAAATCAGCGTGTCAAAATCTATATAATAACATGTATAATACCTTAAAAGTCGAAAAAAAAAATTTCGCGAAAAATCGAAAAAAATTCAAAGGGGTATACCTTAAAAAAATGTCGATTTTTGGCCAAAATTTTTTTGTCGGATTTTAAAGTATTATACATGTCAATATATAGATTTTGACACGCTGATTTCAAATCCGTCAACTAAAATCAATTCCGATCACGCGTTTAAAAGTTATGGTCTTTTTTCTCCAAAAATTTAAAAAAACTAAAACTTTGAGAGGCTATATCTCGAGAACGATTTGAGATACAGACCTGCGGTTTGAAACAAACAACTTTTCACGTAATTTTCTATACAATAAATATACTTTTAACGAAATCAAAAATTCTAAATTTTTTAGTGAATTTTCCTGCAGTGAACTTCAACTCGTCATACAAATATCGACTAAAATACAAGAAAATAAGACGTAGAATCATTTAGTTACTATAAATATATAAGAATTTATTTAAAAAAGTAAAAGCTTGAATTTAAGGTGTTTCATAACTAGTTTTTTTTGATAATAGGAGGGGGAGGATTGACATAATATGCTTCCCTTATTAAAAATTTCACGCCTCGCCACTGGCCTAAACCACATAGAATTATTAATATTTTTTTATGTAATAATACTCACCCCTTCCTTACAAATACTTAACTCATCTCATTTAACCAAATATGTACATATTTCTTACCGTTTAGGAAATCCCTATACATTTCACGCTTATCTTGGACACCCTGGCGAAAAAATATTAATAGGAATTCTTGAGTTTCCTTTTTCCTCCCTGAAAAAAATGGTTCTACAGCTACTGGTATTTTCTAAATATTATCCGTTACTTATAAAATCGTTCACACGGACTTTGAATTGATTTCGCGAATGGACAAAATGTATCATAATAAAGAACGTCAAAGAGTAACACCACAACAATCAAACCCTAATCTGCGTTACCGATTCAGCACCGGCCGGCCGGATGAAATATCGCCTGACCAGTGGTCACTTCACGTCGGCCGTTAAAAAATCAGAATAACTCGTTCTAAGCATGACAGTTTAGCGAACTGGTATATTAAAAAAAAAAAAAAAACAGATGAACTATTCAAAAAATTCAAAGTTTTTGTAGGATGAATATTTGATACAAAAAACCGGTCAATTGCGATTCAGGCTCGCGCGATAAGTGTTCCGTACCGAGAACGGATCAATATAAATAAGATATAATTACGATGTGTTTTTTGCAGAGTAAACTGAGTTGAGACAAAGTATTGAGAAATTATAAATTTTTGGAATTATTATTTAATTTTCTTTTAATTTCATACTATACTCAGTATGTTATATATATTTTTTTCAAATTTTCTCATCACTAGAGATATGCGAATGTAGGTCAAAATATTTTTATATTTTTTTAAATACATAGGTTAAATAAAATTTTTCATTAAAAAAAAAACAATATTATATAACTCCCTAAATTACTTGCTTATTTTGATACTCCAATTTCAGCATTTATTGTTAGTATACTTACTTATGCTAAATCTCAACATTTTATATAAATTAAGCAGTTCAAACGTTAGGAGGAGCGGTGTACAGTGACGCAAAAGTGATTTTTTTGTTTCGAGTTCGTTGTTTTTAAAATTTCTTTGTAATAACTTGAGTACCCATATTTTCTTGCTGTTTTTGGTTTAAATTTTTTTTTTTATTATTAGAGTAAAGAAATGTATTTTTTATGATCGACTTGATGAACTGACCGTCTCAGAGGGTGGGGGGGGAGGGAATAAATCCTGCCTAAAGCGCCAGACTTGCAAAGGCCGGCTCTGCATACAGACATTGTTAATTTCGCCCGCTTTAGGTTAAAATTTTATTAACATACTTAATTATTATTAACACATTTTTACAAAGTCGAGATTTTGATTTAGACCGTTAGAATAAACAGCTAATTTAAATATTATAATGTAAAAATATCTATTTCATTATCTTCTATGTAAATGAGTTAAAAAGTTCGCTGTATATTTTAAGTATCTGAACGATTATAATACACTGGTCAGTTGAAGGGTGTCACATTTTTATTTTGAGTGACCAAACCGTTACCGGTCAGTGTCAAGTATCCTCATCACTTTTAAATCGCTGTAGCTTTGCATATAAATACATAGGTATATACTTATTATGGCAAATGCAGAAAGGCTTATATACCTAATACAAATACATAGTGTATCGATATCGTATTCTCTATTGATATCATTTTATCGTTATTCGTAACAGTGGTATAACCAGGTTTTATTAGGGGTTGGGGGGGGGGGGGTGCAACAATTTTATAATTTTTTTTTACAAAACCGGATAAATCCATTTTTGCAAATTTTACAGGAGAGGTCAAAATGTAACTACCTTATTTTCATGTATTTTTTAAAACTTTTGAGTATGGTTATAGGTAGGTACAGTGGAAATTTTTTTATAGCCAAATGTTGAACTAGCGTCTTTACATAAGGAAGATAGATTAGATATCCGGTTTTGTTCCACTACAAGTTGGATTTATCCACATTTGAACCCCAAAGACATCATAACCTGTAATGGCAAAAAGTTATAAGTGAAAGAAAACAATAATAATTAAACATATTAATCAATATTGCCATTTTGGCAAAGAAATTTTAACGTAATAATCGCACATTCTGTCTTTTTATATTAGATTTATTAGCTTTTGTTTCGAGACACGTTTTTAATGCCATTTTAAAAGGGGTTTTTAGCAATATTTGGTTGATGTTTTATTGATGTTTGAAAATGGTGAATCGAAAAAAAATTCTCCTCTGTTTAAAGTACATTTATCAAATTTTGTTCTGCTGCTCCTCATATATGGTATCACAATCTGGCTCCTTGTCGATTACAAAAATGCGGGTGGCCCAAGCCCCCTCTCCCCCACAGCTGGTTACGTCACTGTATCCATAATTCAGTATTAGTTATGTGCCGGAGAAAACAAATATAAATAAAGTCAGAATTATTTAATAATACCCAATAATACTCTAGTACAGCGGTTCTTAAACTAATATAGTCTAGGGATCTCCTTTTGAACAATTATTTTTTAGGGAACCCCCTCCTGGATAAAAAAAAACAAAGAAGGTCGTTAAATACTAATTAATCACTGGTAAATATAAATGTAAAAGTACTTTAATTTATGCCAAACATGTTTCACGGATCACTGGCAAAAGTTCAGCGGACCGCAGTTTAGGAACCACTGCTCTAGTGTCTTTGCCAAAACCATTAAAATAAAAAATGTAGTTTTGATTTACTTTTTCTAATACATACAATACATAAACTAAAATGCATTATGTTGGTAAGCTCTACTTACCAGATTATTTAAATGTCCAAAGCACAGAATAAAGATACTCCAAAGTAGCTCCTATACTTATTAAGTTTGGAGACTACTGCTCTACAATAATATACCATCAAAATTTAAAAATATACTATCCTATATTTTTATAGACATAAAAACAATAACATTTATTCTTTCCACTGCCATTCAAAAAAAAAACATTTAGGTAGATTACATTAGACTGCACAAACACAAACAATAATAAAAATAAAATAAAATATATATGGCTCGACATTTTTTTTACGTATTCATACGCGTTATTTTAAATATGTTAAATCATTGTTCTATATATTGCATAAATTCTGTCAAGCGACGGGGCTATTTTACATTTATATATCGAGATTATGATAATTTAATTGTCGAATATGATTTTCAAACAGCAACCAGTGGTCTACAAACTATGCAGTCTATGTAAAGTAGTGCGGTGCAGACAATAGACGGATATGTTTGTGCGAACAGAGGAAATTGAATATAGATGATTGTATCAGATAACTTCGCTAGTTTATATTTTATGTCAATATTAAAGAACATTTAGATTCTTATTTGTGTTATATGGAAATAAACGGTGGTAGGTTTTGGTGAATAAATGAATGTTTTATATATTAAGGATATTACTGTTTTATATTATACCTATAGTTATAAAAAAATTGTGGTAGATGTAATATTTTCTAAAACGTACCAAACAAAAGTAAATTAACACCATGATCATTTCCGAAGTCTAGAGATTTTATTTAGTACTTTTATTTTAGTACTTGTCTATTATATCCCCGGCAGTTAAAAAAAATCACTAGGAACATAAAATAACCAGTTCTACAGATAAGCAAGTGTCATGTATTATATGATAAAATCAGCGCCAATGTAAGTACCTAAAGTTTATACTATTAATTTGAATACTTTTTAAATAGGTAATTATATAGGCGATATAGGTATTCTGTTGCTAATTACATTATGAAAAAGCGAAGATTTAAGGGTGACCGGGGTGTATTTGTCCCGCTAAAAGGCGAACATAATTATCTTGATTAATAATATATAGATAATCATGAATTTAAAACAGATATTACAACAACCAAAAATATATTTTTCAACTAGCCCAATAGGGTTTTACCATAGGGGTCCATAGATGGATTGACGACGTGACGCCTTATTGATTTTTATATAAAAGAAGAGCTCATCTTAACCCATTTAGCGACAAATATAATGTTATATTTATATCAGTTTTATTAAAATTGAAAATTTCTTATAAATATACATATGTATATACATAATTTTTATTCTTCATAATTTGTTTAAAAATATATGTATAAGAAATTGTCGTAATTTTATCATTATTAAAAATAGAGTTGGTTGTTTTGATTTCTAAACAACTCGTTAAAAATTAATATATTTAAAATTTTGCATAAAAACACGTTAAATAAAATAATTCAAGCATATCCAGATAATAAATTCGACGGTCCCCCTTTTCGTACACAATATTCCAGTGTCCAGTGATCTTTACATGTATAATAAATCCGGGGGAGGGGTAGCAAGGGCTCAGGGTAATGGTCCCAGGACCTCGGCTGAATATTAAAATAGCCACTTGTGCAGGGGTCGTCTTTAGAAATTCTCGGACAGGATTAGGGCAGACGCATATGCTATAAGTCACTCCTTTTTACTACTTTCTTTGCGCATAAATGCATTTTTATTTTGTTGTTTTGTAGAACTAGGTATTTCTAAATCAATTCAGGTATTTTTTTTATAAAACGATCTTTTATATTCTATTATTAAGATTGAAAACGTGCCGTTGTTAATAATACTTTTAAGTGACAATCTTTATAGATCAAAAATTATCTTGGTTAATAATTATAATAAATTATAATAAACTAAAAAGAATGACACTTTTTTTTACATATGAAATCTGAAGTATTCAAAATTTATTTTAATTTAAACGTGCCCGTTCCTATTATCTATATAATAACTTTTGTTTACATTGTATCTTATTGTTAGTTAAAGTCATCAAAGAACATAGAATTATGTTGAAATATTAATTATTAACAATCCCTTAAAAGCAAGATTCTCAACGAAAGTTTTGAATAAAGTTGATATCGTCTCAGCCTCGTTACGTCAAAATTTAATTCGGTCTCTTCCCGGCTCGAATCAATTAATTGTTAGGCATTTTCAGGGCCGAAGAAAATCAGTCGCTAGGCTAAATTCAACTTTCCCATAGGTTATTAATTATATAATATAAATATATATAATAATTAAGTACCTTTTTAAATATTTAAGTACAAGTACTTGTGTTTGGTACAGTACTTAAGTGCAAGTACAATTACTTTGAAAAGTGATTAAGTACAATTATTAAAAGTACTTAAGTACATGAACAGATCTGAATTTACCATTCTAATGTCCGGTATTATAAAGAATTTGCTTGAGTGCAAAAGCAAATTAGCTCCCAGCTAACGCTATCTGCTAGGTATTAAATATAAATGACAACACTCACAAAGATGTATGAATTTATTTGTTTTTCATAACAATTTGGCACCTAGCAGATAACGTTAGCTGGAAGCTAATTTGCATTTGCACTCAAGCAAATTCTTTATAATACGCATAAAATTTTCAATTTTAGTACCATCATCTGCTTTATTTAATCCGAATTATCGAAGTTTCACTGAATATAAAAATAAATTAACATTCATACCTCAGTATCAATAACACTAAAAACACAATAATGGATGGTAGATTCTAGAAAACAGTACAATTAAATTTTCTAAAGCAGGGTGGCCAAAATTCATGCACATCTACCGAGGTATGTATTCATATCTTTGATCCACAATCTTTAGGTAAATCTGTGGAATCTCCCCCGGTCTCTCACAACGAGGGTTTGACCATCGAACGTTTTCCACAAATGTCATCATTTATATTCCTAAATCCTACATTAACATACGATATCAAGTTGGCACCCTTCGGGAAATGTTAAACATCCCTCTCTGAGTGCCGTTATTAGACCTGATTTCGGATGTAAATTTAATTATTCTGGCTAGTATATGTATTTAAAAATTTGCTTGCTTTGATATATACAATATACATATATTAAACCATGTAGGTAAAAGTTTACTATTTTTTTATATTGTTAGGTTTTAAAATGCACTGAATTTCGTAGTTATAGTCTGTTTCATTTAAGATTGCAGTGGTGGGTGGGGATTAGACGGTACGATTCACACAGGCACTATTCTTGCACTATAGACTAGACCACATAATAAAGGTAGTAAGAAGCGATACTCCACGTTAAAAAACTGGCAATCGTTTTTATATACACTCTAAAAATTTTAAGAAATAAAACTCACCTTTGTATTATGAATATTACTATTCTAATATCCTAATGTCGCTAATACATATAATACACAGTTTTAGAATAACTAATCTGACAATTTGAATTTAATTGCATTTGTTTCAAAGACAATATAATGTATTGCGTCAGTGAAAATTGTGTTATTGTGAATTTGCCTGACGTTTTGCCCAATCAGGACTTGCTTCCACTGCAATCTTAAATAAAACAGACTATAGTATACACACGCCCGAAGAACGTATGTTTTTATATAACAAAAAACAAAATATATATCCGCCACAATACAGTACGCACCCGTAGCAGGCATGAACGAAAGATTTATATAAACCTCAAATTATTGAGTATTTTTTTCTTCTTATGAGTAAAATAAGACATTTCGTACATGAATATTATTGTTCGTGTATTTTTTTTAAACTATGCTATCATTTAATACCATTTTATTAATTTATTGTTATAACTTATAACAAATAAATGTGATAATAATATATTACATTAAAGTAATTTAAGGACAGTGTCTTAAACATGTCCTTTATACAATGTTGTATCTGATTTATTTTATTACAGAATATACAGTACCTAAATGTACAATACTTAATCACATAGTAGTACAGGTATTAATTTTATTGAAGAATAAATACTGATTTATATCAGCACTAAATTATATTCTGCTATACACATTATATTATAAACATGCATTTTTTTTAGTAAACACTCAAGAAGTGGCCAAAGGTGTTTTTTAATGTTATTACCAAGAAATATCATTTGTGTTTACTTACCACGCGTGCGAGAAACTTGTCAAACACTTCATGATACTTCAAGGGAACTGTCATATACATTAGTTAAAACCGTTCTTTATTTAAATGTCAAAAATTCAAAACCTTTTACTTATAAATGGTGCTAATTATGTGGCGAGGTACTGTAAGTACGGTTCTGCTGAAAAGCATCTATAAACATTTTCATACCCTCCTTAAAAATATACGCGATAAAAACGTGAAACATTTACAGTTTAAAAACGAAGTTAAAGAAACTTAGCGCGAGATACATCTAAATAATTGATGCATATCTAAATCAGAAAATACCCAGTAACGTGTATTCCCACGTTCAAATAAATTCAAATATCCTGCAAAATAGAATGCACGTCTTCTTACATATACATACCTTTTCTGTCAAATATCAAATCAAATTTCCATATATTTATGTCAACGTGTTCAACTATATATCTGTCACATACAGAGACAGGTATATAGTATTTGTGGGTTGTGCTATATGTCTGTTCTTGTTCGTAAAGTGCCTTGCGGTGGGAGAAAGACTGATGTCACGCCTTGGTGACGATTTCCACTTCAGAGGTTTTTATTTTCTGCTGTCCCCTAGTTTCTGAGGCTGTGTTCAATACAATGTTGGAAGGAATACGGAAAAACTGTTATGCATTTTAATTCAGTGTAAAATTTCTTAAATTTTGCGTGCATTATTAAATTTTTAATTTATTTCCAGCATCTATAATAATGTACTCGTACATGTAAAAGAAGTAGAAAACTGCTTTTCAATGTATTATAATAAATACCGAACGACAAACAAAAAGGAATGAGTATATATTTGAAAGAAATCTTATGATACATTGTATTATCAAATAAAAAATAAAAATAATTGGAAAAGTTTTAATGACGTAGATACATAACTTTATATAGTTTTTATACCCGGTATTATAAAGAATTTGCTTGAGTGCAAATGCAAATTAGCTTCCAGCTAATGCTATTTGCTAGGTGTCAAATTGTAATAAAATTGCTCGATATTTTAAAGCAGTGGTAATAAATCTATAATAATATAAATGCTATGTATTTTATGAGGTACACCCGGTAGCACTTATTTTAAGTCGCTGATTGTACTTACCGCGCATGGGTCAAGGTTATGTTATGTACGATTTCATTCGCTACATCTGTGAGTGTGTTGTCATTTATATTTAATACCTAGCAGATAGTGTTAGCTGGAAGCAGGACATTAACATATTTGTTCTGTCCGATGATTGTTTATTTCGACTTAATTCGAAAAACTTTAGGCCATTTTTTTATGTAGCAGGCTAAATTGAACAACTTTATTTTACAAAATTTTTATAATGTGGTTAAATAACTTTAATATGTGACCAAAAAATTGTATTGAATATTAGGTACCCATAAATAAATAATGACAATTTATATTTCCTGATATAAAATAAATAAAAAACATTATACACCCATTCTAGACCAGAAAGAAATAATCTACTAATTCTTTATTTTAACAAGTGATTTTGTGCATTTATTTTTCACTGTATATCACACTATATAATTTAAATATTCTCATAAATTCATGCGACGTTTTCTCGCACGATCGCTTACAATTAATATGCTAATAAAGACTCGCGGCGTGGCCCGTGGAAGATAAAACACCGCAAAGACTGATTCATTGCCACCCCCTCCCCTTCTGCTTTTTAATTTCCCGACGTCTTTATTAGTATACCGTGGAAACTTCATTAGTTGAACTCCAACAGTACAGTTAGACGTTCGGCTGTATAATTTCTTGTTTTGTTGTATTTATATTATATCTAATTAGAATTTCTTAACGACTTCACTCGCGTGCGTTTCGTAATTGATAAATACTCGCACGATTTACTTCTCTAACTATTATATATCTACCAGGATGACAATGGTATAATTTTAATCTTAATTTTACTTCCATGTTCTGAAAGAAAAATGTAGAATTTTCAATCAATAACTACTGTAAAAATGCACCTATCTGAATTATTTTTGAGGAAAATGTTCGTTGATAAAGGAATTATTGTGTTCGAAAAATCTATTTTTACTGTACTAATTATACATTTATAACATTTGAATATATCTCTGCAATAAGTGTTTAAATTTTTTTCTGTATGCATAATTTTTAAACTTTATTTTATTTATATCAATTTTAACCACAAAGTTTTTAATATTTTATTTTTAGTTATTCAGAAGCAAATACGTCTGTCGATAATTTAATAAATAAAAAAAAAAATTTTTTAAGTTTTACAATCACTGGTCGAGGTAAAAAAAACAACCAATCATTACATTAAGTATCTTAATAATTATTTTCTCAATTGAGAAATTATCAACACACCTGCACAAAGGGAGCTAATACCTTTGGGAGTTGGAGTGGGTGAGTTAACACAGACATCGGTGTGTACGTCTAGCAGCGACGAAACTCTGTTTTTCTTGCAGTAAGTAATTACCTTACTGTATTTACTTAGTGTTCCAATTAATCAAGTCGCCTTAGACAGTGCAGAGTGAAATTAGCTACACAATCAACCACAGCACGCTGCGGTACTTAATGATATTATATATTGTGTGATTTCGAGGGTTTAGAAAACACGTTTATTTTAATTTTTGTAAGCGCAGAGTGGTTTTATTTATAGAAAAGAAAATATTGTTTAATCTTGTGATTTAACACTCCATGGAAGCATATATTATATATTATATAGCCTCTCAAAGTTTTAGTTTTTTCAAATTTTTGGAGAAAAATGTCTATAACTTTTAAATAAGTGGTCAGATTTGATTTTTGTCGACGGATTTGAAATCAGAGTGTCAAAATATATATAATTACATATATAATACCTTAAAACTCGAGAAAAAATTTTTCGCGAAAAATTTAAAAAATTCAAAGGGGTATACCTTAAAAAAATATCAATTTTCGATCAAAATTTTTTTGTCAAATTTTTAAGTATTATACATGTCATTGTATAGATTTTGACATTCTGATTTCAAATCCGTCGACAAAAATCAAATCCGACCACCCGGTCAAAAGTTATGGCCATTTTTCTCCAAAAATTTGTAAAAACTAAAACTTTGAGAAGCTATATCTCGAAAACCGTTTGAGATATGTACATATCTGCGGTTTAAAAATTTGAACTTTTTTTTAGAAATATCAACTAAAATACAAGAAAATTATGTAATTTGTAGATAAAACCAGTGGCGAAGCGTTTTTTTTTTTGTTAATAGGAGGGGGAGGATCGAAAAAATATGCTTCCCTGATTAAAAATTTCACGCCTCGCCACTGTGAATTAAATACTTTTAAAATTATTTTAAACTATGATATTTGAACTGTCATTTTATGGTATTTTCATTCAATAATAATTATATCCAGATGTTTTATTGAAAACTATTTAATACATTTAACAAAAACTTACATCACAAATTACACCCATTTCCCACTAGGCGTAACCAAACTGTATTTGTAAAGATTCGGGTAACAAAAAGCGCAGTTAGGTCTGGTTTTCATTGATAATAATGGACACATCATCTGGACAAATTGTCCAGCCAATTTCACGTTAGGCTTTGCCACGCCAACTTACGCCCAATTACTGAAAATTGCGGTCAGTTCAATGTACAATCTAACGGCTATTTTGTAATTGATTTTTGACGCTTTTCTAGTTTGCTATATTAATTTGTTGATTTCGCCGCACGATTTATTACATACAGTACAACTTCGTTTATCAATATTAATATATAAATCTTTAGGCTCTGTTTGTACTTTAGTCTATATTATAACTGAAATTTCATACAAAGGGTAGGTCCGTATTAAGGATAATTTACAATTGATATTTCGTAATAAAAATTATATAAAAATTTAATGTTGTGATATTGATGTAATTTTATAAAAATCTAGCGCATTGGACCCTGTGTTACCCGGGTTAATATCCACAAAATGATAGCGAACTAAAATATGCTCAACTTTTGAAAAGAGGGTCGGATTTGATTTTGGTCGACATATTTGAAATCAACGTGTAAAAATCTATATAATAAACATATTCTTAGCGATATCTAAAATTAAAATTAATATTTTTTTATAAATTATTTATTAATTATAATAATTTTAATAACCTTTGTTTGTATAAGCATTTAAAAGAAAATATATCCGAGGTCTTAAATATAATTTAATATGTTTATGTATCATACATATAGGATATTGAAGTCTTACAAAATCTAGTAAATTATAATCTATTTATTTGTATACTTTTTTTTCCTCTATTTCATAGCATTCTTATCGATTTACTTATTCTTATTTGAACTCGTAAACTAATACAGCTACATATGAAAAATAAGAGCCACAAGGCAAACTACGTTTAACTTAATTTCCAAATGTTTTATTGCCCTTTAACATTCCTTTTACTGCATTATTAACAAGTTATAGCCACACAACGCTCACACACACACACATTGCAAATGGGTTTTTAATAGTTTGACTTATTACTTCTGCACCCACGGTTCGACGTATTGTAATAAAATCTCTTAAGCAATAAATAACGTGGCGTATTCGTGTAAATGCATCTTTTAACAATATACAATTGCAGACGTATAAGATAGCTTCTTTTACTGTTAAATAGCTTTTTGTCGTGGCTGTATTGTTCGATACGTTGGGTCTGTCGTAGATATAATATTTAAATTAGCAGAAAACTTGTAAGGCGTCTGTGTTTAATGTATATCTATACTTTTACAGTCCTAGAAATAGGCATGATGCCAGTAACAAAGTATCACTGAAATTATGATTTTAAATAATGAAATAAGTTAAAAAGATTGTAAAAATGTATTTATTTTTATATTAAATGCGAGATTAATATGATTTTTGTTAAAATATAAACGCAAAATACAGCAATCCGCCATGTTTGATAAAACACCAGTCAGATTGGATGACGTCACGGTTTATAAATTATTTTGTGGTTTTAAATTATCAATTTGCTCAGTTTTGTGTTACCAAAAGTAAAACCGAGAAACATTAGCGATGGAACAAGGATTTATTATAGTTTGCAAGGAGTGTTAACATAGGCGTGATGTCAAAAATGCGCCATGACACTTGCGAGCGTTTTGGCGTCAAATTCATAATTAGTTTTAAAAGGGTCAATTTTTGTAATTAAACCTTTATTTTCTGCAGAAATAAGCTTTTTTTTGGAAATAAGAGACACGTAAGATCATCATAAAATAGTTTTTAAAAATTAGGCATCATGCTTATTCTTCAGTTCAGGTTTAAAATGTCTTCATAGAAAATCATATCATAATTGTTTTATTTTATTAAATAACACAGCCACACAAAAAAAGTGTGCGATACCAAAAAAGCAGCCTATATAGCATTGTAGTATTGGTAGACAATAGTCGAAATCCAAAATTTTGGAATTTTCTGCTTATAGATTTGTTTTTATTTGAGATTGAATTTTGAGTTTAGGTTGAATTTTTCCAAAAAAGTGTGCGATACCAAAAAGCATTGTAGTATTGATCGAGCATAGTCGAAATCTAATTTTCTTTAATTTTCTGCTTACCAGTTTTTTTTTATTTGAGCTTGAATTTTGGATTTATGGAATTCAGGGGGGCCGAAAATTTTAAGGATAGTACGGAATATATGTATGTATTAGAAATTTCCTTACGTTCGCGAAACGGAGGGGTTTCGGGTCCCAGAAATGTTGTTTGGCCCGGGCCCCATTGAAGCTTTCTTAGGACCTGTGTATATCTATAGGTAAATTAAAAGTACCTACAACAGACGTAAAGAAAAAATTATTGGAGATACAAAACTAAGAATCATATAAAAAATAAAGTAAACAGCATAATGAAAAGCCCCTAGCTTCTGTGCACATAAGGGTAGCTAAAATAAATGAAGCAAATGTCTTAAGTATTTAGGAAACAGATGCGCGTTGAGATTTTAAATATTTGAAATGATGCAGGAAAGATTAAAAGTCAAAGATCTGCGGAAACCGCGAACTCTGCTGCTTCCCTTTGGCGTCGTTACAGGAAACTAAACAGTCTTCACGTGTGAGCGAAGCGAAATATTGTTATAATTTGCAATAACATTAAAAGTACAGGAAAATTTCGTAAATTTGTAATATGTGGGGAATGAAGAATTTGTATTTGATGTACAGGGTTGATATTGGTACTAGTGTAAAAAAATTTACAGTAGCATTTTTAACAACAAACAGCCATTAATAGTTTCGTTTTTTAATCATGTTAGTAAAATACGTGGCTATGACTCTATGATGATAAGTATTAGGAGGTATATTTATATTAACTTTTTATCTTATTTTTAACCATAGAACAAAAATATAAACTCATTTTGTGTAATTTGAAGCATCTGTATTAAGTACAATTCTACAGTACGTTCTTTTTTTCGATATGTTTCGAAAACGGTTGATCTTATGACAAATGAACAAAGTATATTTTTATGTATTTTGTATCATATAATCTTGTACAAGTACCCAACTCAGGAAAAAAATTCAAGAACAAAAAAATACTTGATAAAAATCGGCTGGAAAATTGATAACACCAAACCCTGTATCAAATTTCATAACTTTTTTAGTCGAACATACTATTTTCAATGTAAATTTATTATCAATAAATTTATTTATTATCAATAAATTTATTTATTTTTTTATATTATGCTCGCGGGCCGCACCAAGGGTCCTCGAGGGCCGCATGAGGCCCGCGGGCCGCGGGTTGGACAAGCTTGGTGTAAGCTACATTTTAAAAAAAAACTGGAGTCTCCTCGATCGTGCCAAGCTGAGATATTAACTATTCAATTTACTTCTTTGTTAGCGTATGAGTTTTAATTTGTTTTTTTAGTTTTAACTTGTTTTTAAAAAGGGAAGGAGCACGCGAAGGTCTTTAAGTGCGTGGTGCTCTTAAAGATAATAGTGTAAGCTACATTTTAAAAAAAAACTGGAGTCTCCTCGATCGCACCAAGCTGAGATATTAACTATTCAATTTACTTCTTTGTTAGCGTATGAGTTTTAATTTGTTTTTTTAGTTTTAACTTGTTTTTAAAAAGGGAAGGAGCACGCGAAGGTCTTTAAGTGCGTGATGCTCTTAAAGATAATAGTGTAAGCTACATTTTAAAAAAAAACTGGAGTCTCCTCGATCGCACCAAGCTGAGATATTAACTATTCAATTTACTTCTTTGTTAGCGTATGAGTTTTAATTTGTTTTTTTAGTTTTAACTTGTTTTTAAAAAGGGAAGGAGCACGCGAAGGTCTTTAAGTGCGTGATGCTCTTAAAGATAATAGTGTAAGCTACATTTTAAAAAAAAACTGGAGTCTCCTCGATCGCGCCAAGCTGAGATATTAACTATTTAATTTACTTCTTTGTTAGCGTATGAGTTTTAATTTGTTTTTTTAGTTTTAACTTGTTTTTAAAAAGAGAAGGAGCACGCGAAGGTCTTTAAGTGCGTGATGCTCTTAAAGATAATAGTGTAAGCTACATTTTAAAAAAAAATTGGAGTCTCCTCGATCGCGCCAAGCTGAGATATTAACTATTCAATTTACTTCTTTGTTAGCGTATGAGTTTTAATTTGTTTTTTTAGTTTTAACTTGTTTTTAAAAAGGGAAGGAGCACGCGAAGGTCTTTAAGTGCGTGATGCTCTTAAAGATAATAGTGTAAGCTACATTTTAAAAAAAAACTGGAGTCTCCTCGATCGCGCCAAGCTGAGATATTAACTATTCAATTTACTTCTTTGTTAGCGTATGAGTTTTAATTTGTTTTTTTAGTTTTAACTTGTTTTTAAAAAGGGAAGGAGCACGCGAAGGTCTTTAAGTGCGTGATGCTCTTAAAGATAATAGTGTAAGCCATAGGTGTCCAACCTTTTGAACCTTCCGGGTCGCATAATAAAAATTTTATTTAATTTGGTTCACTAAGGGCCGCAGTTTATAACAACTGAGGACCTTTTTTTTTTTTTTTTTGGTCGCGTCAGTTTCAATTCCTAGTTTTATTATAAATACCTATATATGTAATATAAATAGAGTTAGATTAGGAAGACCTTTTTTTTTTTTTTTCGTACATACTATTTTCAATGTAAATTTATTATCAATAAATTTATTTATTATCAATAAATTTATTTATTTTTGTAAATTATGCTCGCGGGCCGCACCAAGGGTCCTCGAGGGCCGCGGGTTGGACAAGCTTGCTCTAGATATTAAATAAACACTAATTTTGGGCAAAAGACTGTAGCTCCCTCACGAAGAATTTACGGACATAGGTTCACATAATGTTTTTTGCTTAAAATTAAATCCTCGATCTACTGTAAATTTTTTTACACTAGTTGTAAATCACTCTGTATAAAAAAAAATATGTTTAAAAAAACAATCATTTTTTTGGCATTTATGTTCATATACAGATAGTTATTAACATCAGTGTGCCACGACCAACATTTATTCTTATTTAGCATGGATTATTAGTATTTGATACTAATAGCTAATTGATTGACATATCCATAAATACACATAGACATACAAGTACGTATTTCCTTACTGTGGTTGTAGGTTTTCAGCCAAGCACACCTGAGATTGCAGGTGTACGTTGGTATGACGTTCAAGACAAACTTACGGAAGTATCAGAGGATTAACGTTACATAAACAGAGCAAGTTTATGTGTAAGTTTGAACTGGATGGATTAAATAACGTCATAACCTATCGATTACATTTTTTTCCTTGCTTGAATATATTTATAAAAGATAATTATTTAAATTGGAATCAACCTTAAATTATTTAATCTATAATTAATAACCCATACCTTTAGAAAAGATTCTTTAAAATACCCCCGCCCCCTTTCTTCAAGAAATAAGTACGAAAAATTATTGGGTTGAACGGAAAAAATAATTTTTTAAATGAATTTTACGTTAATGTTTATTTTTATGTTTATCTCCTAAAGGAACTTTTAGAAAAATTTTTGAAGGATAAAAAGACAACATAAATACATTTTTTTTTAATTTATAACATTTATTAATTTTATAAAAAGTGCCAAATCAAAAAACTAAAAAATGTCACCAAATGTTCTAAAAAAATCTCTTTGTATTTATTGACTAATTCAATAATAAAAAAAAATAATAACCCTTCCCTCCTTCAAAAAGTACCAAAAATTTTAATTTATAACTTAGATCTATAATTGGTTCACTATTTACTATAATTTAAACAAATTTCATATTTCTAGATTAATTGATAATTTATTGACAGACACAATATTGATTCAGTATTACTCTTTCCGATTTTCGTAAGGAACAATAAAAAAAACGATGATTCAAACATTTAATAAGAAACTAAGAATACTAAAAATAGAGATATTGTCACACTGAAGTCGAAATACTCTACCATATTTTATTATGCATATTTCCAACTTCCTAAATGTTAAATACTCTGTACCCAACAGTTCTTATTATGTGTATTATTTTATATCTATATAAAGAGTATTGCATCATTCATAACATCCTGTGTAGATGCAGACTTGTAAGGAGCGAGATTAACTCGATTAAAACTGGCAGGACCTACCGCGCACTGTCGTCTAATTGCATACATCAATTGGTCTAACTGTTTACATGCAGTCCGCTACTTAAGCTCTCGCTTCCTTGAACGTGGGCGACAGCCACCCAAGATAAATAAACAAGATATAATCGTTTAAGACATACACAAATATTGCAAAAAAAGCAGTATTTTATTTTGCCCCCCCCCCTCTAACTCGGTAACTACTGGTTCAAAAAATATGAAAAAAATTGGTGACGAGGTTTTGGTGGGACTACCAACGACAAATACTAAAGTTAACAAAATTTTTTGGAATAATAGAGAAAGGTATCATGGAATTTTTTATTTTTATTTTCATATCTAGGCATGTGGAATATCGTAATGTAGATCTCAATTAGTAGAATATGACCATTTTTTTAAACTCAAAAATGGCACCATCAGGGGGCTAAAAGCAGTATTTTATTTTATCCACCCTCTCTCTAACTCGGTAACTACTGATTCAAAAAATCTGAAAAAAATTGGTAGGCTTTGGTGGGACTACCAACGACAAATACTAAAGTCAACAACAAATTTTGGAATAATAGAGAAAGGTATCATCGAATTTTTTATTTTTATTTTCATATCTAGGTATGGGGAATATCGTAATGTAGATCTCAATTAGTAGAATATGACCTTTTTTTAACTCAAAAATAGCACCATCAGGGGGCTAAAAACAGTATTTTATTTTGTCCACCCTCCCTCTAACTCGGTAACTACTGGTTCAAAATATCTGAAAAAAAAATTGGTAACGAGGCTTTAGTGAAAATACTAAAAGTCAACAATATAATTTTAAATTTTGGAATAATAGGGAGGAGCGTCATAGAATTTTTAATTTTTATATCAAGGTAAGTGGGGTGTCAAAATGTAGATCTCAATTAGTAGAACATGACACATTTTTATGTTTTTTTTTCTAATTAAAAAATGCACCTGTAACATTCCACGTAGTACGTACTTCGGAACCATTATGGCATACACTCGTGTATGTCTTGCCCGAATTATTTTTATAATTATTGACTTTTTTTTAATACATACCAAATACCAGGAAGATAAACATACAAATATCGCGGAAGCTTCGTGTAGCTTAAAAATAATTCCGTCAATATTTTGAAACCGCACATGTGTATTATTTTGACATTTTATAATCGCCCTCAACGAGTAAACTCTCCGTGGGAACATCTCCTAGTAATTCCCGCACATCCCGGAAACAGGAAAGTGTCTGGGGAGACGCGCAATGTTTAAATTGCCACTGTCTATTTCACAAACACATATAATAAATTAATAAACGCGCGCATCTGTTATTAGGGAAATATTTACATTATGGTGTGGTAATTTTTAAATTATTTCTTATTATTTTTACTGCATGCTTATAAAACAAGCTTGTATTAATTATAAATTGCGGTGTCCATTCGAGATACAAATTAGCCTATGCCCTTCCTCAGGATCTCCCTGCCAAATTTCATCAAGATCGGTTCAGCGGTTTAGCCGTGAAAAGGTAACAAACAAACAGACATAAAGAGTTACTTTTGCATTTATAACATTAGCATGGATTAATTAGAAAATATCAAATGCACATTTACCTAAATATCCAGAATTGTAGAACGACTGCATTATACATAAGTCCGACTGTACATGCATAGAGCAGTGGGTCACAGGTGTCACAAGGTCACTACGGCTTCCTCCAGACATGTATGTGTTTGCTAAAGTTAACACAACAGGATGCGCTGTCTGTCTGTACGTCTGTCTGGAGTAGCGTGGGAGAATCATCTTACTTCCGGCAACACCATCAATGAGTCCTTTTCCGGGATGCCCCTCCGTGAACTTGTCAAGAACAGATTTTGTACAAATTTAGACATCGTCGCATGAAATATGAATTTTTATTAAAATTATATCTATCCAAACTCCACATACTATTTGTATTATATTGGTAAAATATTGGTCGAATTTCGAAAACATGCGCATACACATAAATAAATTTAAAAAAAGAACTTTAATTCAATAAACTTAAAATAACAATTTTCTCCCCTAAACAATTCCAAATTTTCGCATTTTTACACTTAATTAAAAAAACAATAAACAAAGTTGTCACTTCAAATGCGTGCCATCGCTAGTTCAACACAAATAAATTTATTTAAGTATTTTGTGATACACGCACAAAAAATGACTAGGAAAATGTTTTCTCTATACATGTCGACAGATTGTCTAAAGAAACTAGTATGTATATCGTACTTAGATAGAGATAGACATATACAAAATACATTGAAATCTATATAACTATCTTTTACTATCATTTCTTGTTTTATTTATAATTTTACAACAAAGAAAGGTATATACTATTCCGTTCAAGTAAATAGTTTTATCCTTGTCTATTACATTCCACTAAATATTTTTTATCAGTTAAATATATCAAAACAAAGATAAACATATGCAAAGTACATGTAAATAACTATCTGTGTCTTTGTTTGTTATGCTCAGATAAAATATAAATGTATTTTTTTCTGCACTACCATGTGGTGAGCGTTTCCTCAGAAATGTCTTTTTTAACAAAAAATATATTGCATTTTGAGAGTGTGAGTCTAATTCTCAATGCGTGACATTTCACATAATGCAAGGAGGAATGATATTTCTAAATTTAAATATGTGTTTTTTATTAAGACCTAATGCTCAGAATACAAAAAAATATCCTGTTTTTTATACAAGTCATGGGGCGGTGATCTTGATATGGTTCTTGGCTTCAGGGTGTAAGCAAAAATTAAAGTGCAATGTGTGACGAAATTTCGCAACAATGTTTTGGTGGTACTAAAATGTAGGTAACTATTACTCAAAATTTTTATAAATTCCAATATAATAAGGGGCCCATAAATAATTTTTAATTTGGCACTGATATCATATACTTATTAATTAGGAAGCATCCATTTCAAAAATTGTAACCCCCTCTCCCCTTGTAAGGATTCGTAAGTATTAGGAGGCCTACCCCCTTTCCTTACGTATTTTTACTTATTTTTGCGAATATTGATTAAAACATTTTAATTGATTTAATATACAAAAAAGCAATAATAACAGCTGAAACTTTTTTCATTAAACGTATTTTAAAATATTCAGTTATTATTTTGCCCCCCCCCCCCCCCCTCCTATTGATTAATAATTAATGGAAGCTCACTTATCTTTTTCGATTTATAGAAAGTAACATATAGGTACCTATAACAAAATTGTCTACTTCGGTTTTCCTTTTTGTAAAGTATTAAAAAAGTCATTAAAATGAAAATGTATAATTATAATTACAAAATATATAATTAACAAACAAAAAAAATTAAACATATGCATTGACATATGTTTGCACGTAATTTTTTTCATCTAAAAATCAAAACAACCCTGATTGAAACAAAAAAATGTCTGATATGTGAGGGGTGTTTTAAAAGCCACCATTTCCTGGTTTGACGAAACACATTTGGCGAATCGAAACAATTAGGATATCCGCTTTTTTATTATAGTTTTTAACGTGAGAACATTCAGAAAAAATATACAGATTTTTAATCCTGATATAACTTACTATAATACTTAAATATAAGTATCTATTGATATAACTTACTATAATACTTAAATATAAGTATCTATTGATATAACTTACTATAATACTTAAATATAAGTATCTATTGATATAACTTACTATAATACTTAAATATAAGTATCTATTGATATAACTTACTATAATACTTAAATATAAGTATCTATTGATATAACTTACTATAATACTTAAATATAAGTATCTATTGATATAACTTACTATAATACTTAAATATAAGTATCTATTGATATAACTTACTATAATACTTAAATATAAGTATCTATTGATATAACTTACTATAATACTTAAATATAAGTATCTATTGATATAACTTACTATAATACTTAAATATAAGTATCTATTGATATAACTTACTATAATACTTAAATATAAGTATCTATTGATATAACTTACTATAATACTTAAATATAAGTATCTATTGATATAACTTACTATAATACTTAAATATAAGTATCTATTGATATAACTTACTATAATACTTAAATATAAGTATCTATTGATATAACTTACTATAATACTTAAATATAAGTATCTATTGATATAACTTACTATAATACTTAAATATAAGTATCTATTGATATAACAATGCTAAAAACGTAGTTTCAGTTATTAACGTAATGGTCAACCCAGATATTATCCTAAAGTCTGGGGGGGGAGTGTCTAGACAAAGGGGGAGGGAGAAATTTTAAAGAATACTCAGTTTAATATATAGATAAATTTTTATCTATGTAAAATTATCAAAATTCATTGATCAAAATTGATTAACTCGATACATTTTGCTTTGTCACAATATCGAAGATACGAGATGCTTTGTGATCGTTTCAGATTGAGATGAAGCCAAAAAATTGTTCTTCAATTTTGAAATTTTAAATTGATCTTTCTGAAACGGAAAGATAAACACTTTTCGTTTCGTGTCTGTGTGTCTGTCTGTCTGTCCCCTGAATCCTTGTCACACGCATAACTCATAAACCACTGAACCGATATTAATGAAACTTGGTTGGATGGTTGCGTCTAGCTTGAGGACGGTCTCATTTCAAAATCATCAAAATCGTGAATAAGGGGTAAGGGTCGCATTATGAAATGTCATTTTGACGTTTGTATAAATTTAGATTTAGATTGAAATTGTAAATTTTTTTTAGTAAAATTATATAAAAATTAAATGGTTAACCAAAGCCACGCAATTTATTTCAATACTTCATCAGTTTTTATTTAAATTGTTCAATAATTATAACTACCTTTGGTGAATTTAACACGAGGAAGCACTGTGCATTTACTTGGCAGATATTTTTTCAAATTCATTGATAATGTTCTCTCAATTAAATATAAATAGTGCAAAATATAGAAACATTTTATTTTGATCTAATAAAACTTTAAGAGGTTTTTCAGAACTTTTAACAACTTTTGGTATTTAGTCCAGTCTCATATAAAGCCATAGAATTAACCGTGTATTTATTATTTATAAGGGCCCCTAAACTACAATTGTCCAATTTTACCTCTCAACGACTTTTTATTCACTCTTGTATTCTACATAAAGTATTATAACTGTTGTAAATTAACAAGGACTTATAAAGTATATTAAAATCGATTAATCAAATATTTTGACAGTGAATTTTTCAATAATGTCATTGAATATTTGCATAATAAATGGGCTTAGTTATCAGCCGGGAACGTCCAGATCGGGAAATTTGCATTTTAATTAATCTATCGACAAAAAAAAGTACACTCCATTCATAGTGAACGCGGAAGACAAAAATTGATAATTAAATTACTCTAAAAATTACACTAAAAATTTATTTTTACATAACTAATTAAGTAGCTCTATAAGCAATGCCTTATCTCACTGAAATAGTACATTATTTACACCCAAAACTAAAAATAGTTACATCACTGTATATAACTTTTTACTTTTTTATACATAGGGAAGTGAAATGTATTGTAGAATAAAGTATAGATAGTAATCATTAAAAAAATTTAACTCGAAATTTTTACACGTTTTGGGGGTTTCTGAATCACATACGACATAATCTCAATGATGTCTGTCGGTCTGTGACGCTTTACATTCGAAACAACGAAATTTACTGTAAATATGCACCTTCGTGGTTTTAAAAGACAATCACTAAACCGGAAACGGATATTTACTCTTGTCAATTTTGAATTGATTAATTTTGAAACACTGTAGATAAAAAAAAGGGCTGGCAGGCCACTAGCATTGGGATCCGGAACTAAGGGAGGCCCCCTTTTTTATCGTCGTTCATAAAAATTATTAGATTTCTAAGTGGGAAGGGGCCCGCTGAAAATTTTTATCTGTGGGTCCGTCATAGGATGTGGGAGTCATGAGAAAAATTAGATATATTATGACATTTATAAATAATTAATTGTACCACAATTAAGAACAATATTCATAAAATTAAATTTCGATATTCTTACTACAGTTAAAAGATTGATTTGGTCTCCCCCCCCCTGTTAGTGGGGGCCCTAGGTAATTGCTCTTATTGATATCATATCAATCATATGATTCATATGACAAACATGATATTTTATAATAAATATATACATACATAATATTCAATAATCTTCATTTATAAAAATATAATTCCTTGAATTAATGTACCTGACTGATCGTATTCTTTAATTTACAGCTCGATTTAATAATAATAATAATAATTCAATTCCAACAAATACCCGCCACTTTAATTACCTGAGCCAAGGAGTATCCGAGCTAATAACTCTCTCGCAAAAGCTGAACTTAATTATCGATGAAATCCTTTGATGCGGAGGAGAAAATTCTTTTCATTCGTGGATAAAAAACTTTACCGTCATGTATATATGTGTGTGTGTGAGGTGATAGTCCAGATCTCTGTGTAGGAGCCTGGATCCTTTGTGCGCAAAGCTAGCTGCCTGCTTCAACTTTCAGTGTCCTCCATCTTGAATCGATGAAAGATGCGAGATGCTAGCCAGAATTAAAAGGCGTATCTTCACAAGATTTGCGCGATGATTCTTAACTTCTCGATATAAGTATTGTCTTACCCCTCACAAAAGGAGGGCTTTATTCGTTGAATTAATTAATTTCTTTAAATTCTTAGAGGAAGGAGTCCTACTAGAATTTCTTACATGGGTGCCTTGAGCATTGTCTATGTAATGTGCAGATAGAGGAAAGGCTAGGAGGGCCATATAAACCGAACCCCTGGAGGCCTCAAGGACCACAGCGCCCCAAATTTTTTTTATATTTTACATAAATTTTTATAATTTATATTTTTGTTTGGCCCGGATCCATTGAAGCTATCTCATATTAGTAAAAAACAATTCAAAATATATCTGAAAGTTAATGTTCAATTGTTTCGAAAAAATGCTAGCTCCGCGATAATAACATAGCAAAATGGCTCCCATAAAAAGCCCAACGAGGCGAGTCAACAAGCTTTTTTGTCGTCGTCAAATAATGTTTTAGATTTCTTATTGTTATTATCATTAAGACAGTTAAATGTATATACTATAGATTAATAAGGCATTAAAATATCAACAAATATTTCTAATTCAGTACATTTAATTTAAAAATGTTCAACACTGAGGTATTGTTCAAGACTGGTACCAGTACCTTAAACGCTTTAAGGAGTGGGGATTCACACCATGGAAGATACTGGGTTCATAGTATGGAACATCTACTACACAACTAAAATTTTAATACAATCCAAAGTTAGCAAAATCAGTATAATAAAAAGTCATCTAGTGATTTGAGTTTATGCCCTGCAGGGCCCAAACTATCACCGGGACAGCCGGGGCGGTGCCTCAGGGCCCCTGATCATAGGGGGGCCCCGCAGTAACGTAAAAATTGGGGTTGGCAAGATTGAGGAACAGAAATTAGTAGACTGAGATAGCAATGAAAAAAAATGTTTTCAATTTTTATATTTATATTTTGCATATAGTGAGGGCTCCTCGATCACTTTCTGCCTTGAGGCCCCAGAGCCTCTAGTTACGACCCTGAGTTTATAATTATTTCAAAATTATTCAGCCTACATTTATAAATCAGAGATCATTTAAACACAAATTCATTATTACGTAAAAAATTATCAACACAAATCTGAGCCGCCAACAACACGTAGCTAGCGTGGGTGTGAAAGATGAAAGGCGTGGCCTAAAGTTGGGGGTGTGTCTTGGGTCGCGACGTCTTAGCGAAGTCACACACCTTCTTAACCCGCCCGTGCCACCTCGAACACACACATACACACACACACGTGCGAGGTACTCTGATTGTTATCCGGTAAATTCTATTGGCCCACGATAAGCCTTTTTCAAGAAAGGATAATGTAAGATTATCAAAGGATTTTTAGCTCCAGAGATGTAGTTGGGTGGATATTTTTAGAAGTGTGTGTATGTGCGAAGTTGTATTGATTCTAATATCATAGATATACGTATTTTTATGGTTTAAATTTAGAACGACATAATACTTGTATAATTGAGTGGTAAGATGGTATCATGGTTTTATTTAAAAAGTTAAAATTCAAGGTTTATTGGTTCTATACACACCAATCGTTTCTTCATATGTTGAAGGGTATAAAGAATTAAATATTTACAATAAATACTATTATTGTGCCAATCCCGGCCCGGTCTCAGTACGATTTCGTTCCAATCAAATATAAATACACAATAAACAATAAAATCATACAGTAATACTATACTGAATATTTGACTGGAGCGAGACCGGGCCGAGACCAGCATGATAGTCTGGATCAACCCTAATTGTTGAAAATCCAAAACAATTAAATAATTCAATTATTTTCAATTTTATAATTTTGATAATTGATTGATGGTTAAAAGTCACCAGATTATTTCCTGAGAATAATCAAACAGCACTTACCTTTATAGATATACTGTATTGTTCGGTAGGTATACCTATAAATCACGAAACAAAAAATAACTGATAGTGAGAGTTAACTTACATCCACTTTTAGGCATGTATGTGGTTTTCATAAGGCATACCCCTTATTTTCGACATAAGAGCTTCATTAAGAGAATAGATTGTTTAAAATAAGAAAGGTTTAATAACTTAGGAAGTATACTTTAAGATATACATAGATATAATAGATAATCAAAAAACATTTTCTAAATTTCTCAATTAATTTTAAATTATCATTCACATTTTATCTGTTCATAAATAATGCCATCACGTTCATTACATATCAACTATGATCGGCACATTTACATATCCCCATCTGTTTATTTAGCACTGAATCCATCTCGTATTGAAATACCTTCGCAAATAGGGATATAAAGAAGCAGAAGTAGACAGAAGAATAATATCAATAATAACCAACATTGTACAGAGAAACATCTCTGTATCTCCCGCGGAGAGACATTATATGTGATTTGATAGCGTTCCGGTACATTTGACTGACGCAAATGTGTTTTAAAAGAGGTCCATCACCGCGGGGAGAGATCTCAGATCAACGCATCTTAACCTAATGGATGCTGCGAGACGGCTATTGTACGTAAGAGAATTGCATTAGTGGCAGATCTAGAAGGCTGGGTCATTATTTAAACCTATATATGTGTATGTGAATTAATGTGTTCAAAAGCCAAAGTATTTTAACTGTATTATATTGTATTTTGATTCAAGTGATATCCAGAATTGCGGTGTGACGCCTAAAATTTTAAGCTTATTTCAGGATATTTTTTTCGTAACAAAATAAAAAAAATATTTTTAGTATTTTTATACAAGTCTTGAGGTTTCCGCGGTGGTCTTGATATAGATCTTGGCTTCTGGGTGTAAGCCGCGTCAGTTTGGTCGTGTTATCGGCCGCGTCAGTTTGGTCGTGTTATCGGCCGATAACACGACCAAACTGACGCGGCTTACACCCAGAAGCCAGGATCTATAGTATTTTTATGTGTTTTTATTTGCATCTTAAATTAAACAATAATTTGTTTTAGAAATTTTATAATACTTATTTGTGTTCTTTGGGGTCAAAGTTGACTCCTCGAAAAAAAGGTAGTTCGAGGAATAATTGGCCCGATTTCTATTATTCACTCTACCTCTCGACAAATCGACCCTACAGATTGGGTAATGTATAGAAGCCTTTAATTTGACTAATTCATACTCATTTTCATTTTTTATGCATAATATATAGGATATTTTCAAACGATCTTACAGAAAGCCGCACTGAGTACAGAAAAAGGCCGCAGGTTCCCCATCCTTGGATTTAAATCAAGAACATTGTCATTTCTACTGTATGAGTACACTCTATGTATGTATGCTATACCACAGCGTCGTTTTAATAATTCAGAGTAGCCTCTTAGTGGTATTACATAATTAATAACAAATGTTTAAGTGGCCTTGGGGTGTTTAAACCCTTCCGACACTACTCCCGTACGCCCTCCCCTTCGCCCCGCGTTTAATGCTTTATTCATTGCCACTCTCTCTTGATGCGCATTACCTCATCGGATTATCAAATGTTTTGTTGTAAGTTCTATAGATTTAAATCTTACTTATAAATGAAATTATTAATGCTACAGAAAATTACTAGGCGTAGGTTCATTGCTAGCTTCTAGCTTCAGGGTATAAGTCGTGTCGATTTTAATTCAAGCACATTAGAAAAAAGCTATATAGGAATTGCACATTACCCAGTCTTCAACAGGAGAATCTTGATATTTTTCATTACAATAACAAAAATAGTTATTTTCTTTGTCAACAGATTCGATTCTTCTTCTTTTTTATTATACTTGGTCTTCGTCATTTGTTATCACTTTAAAATTAATGTGATTCTTCGCACTTTTGCTAGTTTTAGTTGTCATTGGTCTTTTTTACAACGTTCGAGCTTGAAAACAATAAACAGTTTTTTTGAGGTTAAGACCATATAATAACGAATTTTAATAATATTTAAATTTGTGTTGAAACTATAAAAATATAAGCCAAATTGATAATAAATATTCTGGTGACTACAATAGTTTATCGATGTAGATAATATTAATTATGTCTGAAATATACATACAGTAAGTAAATATAATAGAAAATATTTAGAAAATTATTTTAAAATGCCCAGCTACTAGAAGAAATTAAATATGAATAAACAATAAACATTCATAATAACTCGTCCATATCGATATTGAATATATGTGAACTATTTTTAAAGAAAGCGCCGATCTAGAATTTTGAAGTAATTCATCAAACGGGCTGAGAGCATGGGGCAGTGGCTTTAGAGATTTATGGACACCCCTCACCCCCGGGCAATAACTTACCGACGTTCTGCTTTTCCCTGCTACTGCTAGGTGGCGTCGCCAGTTTTGTTGACCATAGAGTTACAAGAATGGCAAACTAAATTCCATAATCTAAATGTCTGTAGAAACATATACCATAGATCTATACAGTATTAATATAAAGTAGGATTTATTTAATTATGACTCCACTGCACTCAAATTATAACTAATTTATTGTCAGATTTTAATTCTAATATTTGTACAAATATATTTATATAATAGACCAATTTAATCGATTTAAAAATGCCTGTTATTGGTTTAATGAGTTTCCAGCCTCAACTTTAAACAATTCATTTTATGACCAAGGATTCCAACCGGAAGGCATTGAGAAAAGCACACGAAGGTACGATTTCTCACGTTCGACCTATTGCAAAATCCGACAAAACCGTACAAACCATTAATTTCGAAGTATAATGAATCAAAATTTGACCTACATGCTCGAAAATCATTTTTTTATGTAATTGATATTGTGTATAAATAAATCGATCGGTCCTTACCATTAACTAGCCCTGGTTCACAGCAATCATCAACAAAACATCGGTAATAAAACCCAATAAGACGCAGCTTAGTAATATTTCTTTAAAGTAAACAAAAATTGTAATTTGTTTTTAAGCATCCTGTGTTCAATAAAAGGACAAAATCAAAAGAACTTAAATAAAAAACCTGTCTGATAAAGATAATAAATTGCACAACCTATGTATATTTAAGTACGCCTATCTCTTTCTAGCAACGGACACGTGTGTAATAAGTATACGAAAGCAAATATGATGTAGTGGTGGTCATAGAAAGATGGCCATTGAAATTCTAGAGTCATTTTTTATCGCGCCCTCGTTCCTTCTCCATTTATTCTGGAAACATCCCCACACATATATCACTACAATGTGCAAATTTGCCAATAGATTAGATATGAATTGATTTATTATGAATAGTTGTTGTTTTTTATTACTGTTTTTGACAGGTTTCAGAAAAAAACTACCTCTTTTAAAATATGAGTGTTTAGTTTTTATACATACACAATACACATATTTTTTAGTATAAGTTAAGAATAATTCATTGATCTGCATTAAAATCGGCCCTGACACCATTCCTGCTAATTCATAAAATAAATAAATAAATAATAAATAAAATAAAAATTTTTAGTTTTTTTTTTTTTAATTTAAACATATATTAAATAACACAGGTCGACATCATTTATTGGTTCTATCTATTTTAATAAGTGATTTCGGAGATTATTGGCGTGCTGAAACCGAATCTATTTTCCAAATTGCTCCATCATGTCAGATTTTTGAGATAATCTAACCTAAAAGTGCCAAAATAACGATTTTGGCAATGTTTAAGAATTTATTACCAAGTAGATAATTTTATTGATACATTCACCCAATACAGCAATATAGAACTTATATTAAAACATTATCACTCAATAAATCTTATGACCATTATACAAAAAAGAGGCAAGATCTTTATGAAGCCAATATTCATTAAAAAAACGTAAGAATATCTGACAAGTTATAAAAATAATACAACAAATCTAACTGACTTTATACAATGTCGTCTGTGATGGTTCGCACTTTTGTCAATGCCTATATGTGTGTGTGTGTGTGTGTGGTATCTGAAGATGTTCTGCAAATCGTCAGAGATGGATGCTTGACACAAGAGCTCGATGCATTACTCTCTTGGTCCTTGAACAATAGATGTGATGAAATTGATGCAGGGTCGTATTTATTCAAATTCTGGTATACTATTTGTAAGGTTGGTAACGCGACATGCGTACAACTGCACATAACGTCATGCCAGTCAACAAGCTAATGGCGACAGTACAAGATCGTATGTAAAGTGTTCATGTACAATCATAGTCCGTTATTAATAAAGTACATAATATATTAAATAATAATATAGTGTTTGCATTATTTGTCCTCGGCTACGAGCCAATACACTATTTTTGCCATATCAACAATATAAACATTAGTACATTACATTTACTGTAAAATCTAACTGGTACATCATTCATATAAATAAAAAACTACAAACATTATCAAAGAAAAAGTGGTGAACCAATTCCACTACCATCTAGTACATACATCAATGAATCAATGATATATTTCAAACTAACCAGAAAAGCTGCAATTCTATTTTTAAATTCCCTTTTCAGTACCCCCCTCCCCCCATCATCTCCTCTCATATATCTATGCACCTACATATATAATATATAAAAATTAAATAATACAAAGCCATACACTTATATTCGAACTCGGACATTCTTATTACAACCCTGTACAACTGAATGTAACGGATGGGAGAGCGGGTGCCTGCCCCCTCACCGACCTACGGCCCTGTCTGTACGCGAGTCGTGACAGTGGTGTCCCCTTTCACCCGCCACTGGAACTAAAAAGATCCACTCGCTCTAAATGGAATGGACAAGTAGCTACATGTATAAAGCTCTACCTCTTTGTTAAACTTGCATAAACTAATGGCCAAGTCTAATAAGATAACAGACAGATAACTTTAAAATTACTTAGTTACCTTACTATACCCCCCTCCTCTGCACGCTAAAATATTTTATTTACTAACTAAATCCAACCTATATAACTTTGTTCAACCTATCTCTGTGGGGTATTAAATATAAATGACAGCCCACTGACAGTTCTAATCTGGATTAGAAAAAAAATTAAATACTTACCTATTCATTAATTCAAAATACTAACAATGTTGTATTGCTATAATAGATAAATTCTGGCTGACTACTTGACATTAAAATGGGTGCGGAAATTTATTAAAATGGTAGAGCCACAGAGTTTTCCACTTTCCAATACGTGTTCGTGAGTAAAAGTTGTGGTTTTCGTATCCAAGCGGTCAGACAGACTGATGGACAGATTGTGGGGTGAGTTTGGTGGCGTCGGGAGGGGGCGAGAGTGTGTAAGGGGTGTATTACATGAGTTTAGTATTTAATAAACTAAAAGTCATGTTATAATTATGTTACAGATTGTGTTTAATAAATTGAACTGATTTAAAAAATATAATGATTTTGTATTGATTATGAAAAATAAAACTTCTACCCCACTTTCTTTATAACAATTATATTTTCATGGTACTAGTGTAGACAATGTTAAATTGGCTTAAGTCAAATCTTACTAATGTAGAAAAAAGTACTCAGAATGGATTCTGGGAAGATCAAAATGGATAATTCCATCAAAATCCGGAATTCTAAAAAAATATATTGATTTTTACAATAATATAATACAACTATGTATTAGATAAACTACATTTCACTGTACTTATAATAGTTCCAAACCAACCTAATATGGTTAATGAATATTGAAATTTTTAGTATTATTTGTATATTATTCTCTTCTTTAACCAAGGAACCATATCTTATCTAAATATTTATTTTATTTAAAAAAAATCACAACCTCTCCAAAAAAACCTAACAGATAAATCAATCGGTTTTATCTCAAGAATGTAAATGTAATTATTGCTAAAACGCGTGGCAAATGGTGCGTGGGAGGGTTGTTTTTTATACACATCCAACCCCCTTCCCCCCTCCCCGAACCCCATTGCAATCTAGTTTATTGGGCGCGACATCTAAAAAGCATTTCCGAAAATAGCAGCACCCGAGCCATTACAGTGATGCAGGAACACTGTTCTCAGGATAAAAAGGGATTTATACAGTTGGTGGAGTTTTTTTCTTTATCTTGTCTTCTCGGTTCTTTTACAGAAGGAATATCAAAATGTTTACTGCTAGTAAGATTGTATTTTTAGATCGATTTACATATGCTAGGTATAATGATATATGACGTTTGTCTGGTTTTCTGTGTGTGTGTGTGTATGTGTGTAAGGGGCGTGGACGATCCACTTAATTAACCAATCAGAGTTAGTTTATCAGTTTTTTGAAATTATAAAATTAATTATTTAAAAATGTATTATTATAAAAAATTGTAAAAATTTATTCTCTAGAACTTTCAAATAAATAGGACATTCGTCTCAATTATCAGTTTTAAGAGCTCAAAAATCCATTTAAACATATTTTTTTTATTAAGCGCACTTAGTTTTCAGATTCACGGTGACTTTTCAGCAATTTATGTAAACACGTTGGAAGAAATTTTGAAATATAGTTGTAAAGCAAATATTTTTGAAAGTTTTAATGTAAGGAACGTCTCGGTATCTTTATTTGCCTTGAAATTATTCAATAAAAACTAAAATAAAATTCAAACGCCTGTAATTTTTTTTCCACAAGGCCTATGGATGGGGACTTTTGTGTACAGACGTACTATTATGGGTACTATATGAGTACCAAATTTCATCGTACTCCGAATTTCTTTTTAAATCCCATCGTTGTCTGCACTAGATATTAATAAAAAATATTTTATATTGCATTTAAAATATTTCAGTGATAATTCATTAACAGAGAAACGTCTATTTGGAACTATCATCTCTCTTACAAATCAAAAAATGTAATTTTAAGCTTAAAGGAGCTAGTCCTACTGATTTTGAAATACACGCGGGCGAAGCCGCTTTAAAATTCTAATTATATTATACGTTATAATTCAGTATTTATATAAAAATATTATTAGCATCAGTATCACCTATAATAATATGTATCCAAGCTAACAAGTATATTGTATATATATTTAACAACTTATTTCTATTTACTCCCCAACTCCCCACCAAGCGCCGATCCAAGGAGGTCATGAGAGACATGATCTCCTCCAAACCTCAAAAATTAAAACAAATTAAATAGAAAAATGAATATTAAATATACTAAAGTAACTTTTTTGTCTATGTCATGTCCATGACTCCCCCCCCCCCCCCCCCCAGCCCACAAATTGTAAATATAAATCCGCGCCTGCTCCCCATCTTCCTATATCACTCCCTACATACAAACATTATATTATTATATTTGACAACTGTATAAAATGCACACATAATGATAGATTATCGGACATAATATTTCACATGGCTATTCTTACCTAGAACAACGCGCTCTGCGTTTGAATGTGTGTGTGTGTGTGTGTGTGTGTGTATGTATGTAATTACGATCTAAATCCCGGTGTAAGCGGCGTACAGATGCGCTGTACACATTCACAAGTGCACTAAATCATAGTGTCACAGTGGTAGGTACGTTCTAAATCACTCAACGTGCTAATAAAAATCACTTATAGATTATACAAGACAGGGTTGGTAAATATACACACTAGAGCTGGGCGCAAGACGTGAATTTTTTAGCTCACATCGAGTCACATTCGTGTGACTAAACGGTTCTGAATTCTTGCATCGTGAATAAAATAAAATAAGTAATGTTCGATAATTATAATTCCAATAAATTTTATTATATAATGTAAAAATTCAGAAATCATTTTATAATACAAATTATAACTTAATTTAAAAACATACACTTTTTACTATACATGGGCGTCCGAAAGTGCCCTCTCTTCCCCCAATACTGTATCCTATATTCAGAACCGGCGTTGGCAAGTCTGGCGCCCTGGGCGAGATTTATTTTTCCACCTTTCTCCCCCTAAAAAAATGTCCAAAAATCACCGAAAATGTCAATTAAAATTGATAAATTAACAAATAAGTTGAATAGTTAATATCTCGGCTTGGCGCGATCCTACAGACTCCAACTTTTATTTTAATATAGCCTACACCATTACTTTTAAGGCTATCAAATGCCCTAAGAACGTCGAGACCTCCTTCCCCTATTATTAACAAATTAAAATTGATAAATTATTTAATAATTTTTTTGAATTTTTATTTTGACTCACGGAACCCCCAGAGAGGAACGCATTTTAAAGACCACTGGTTTAGCGGTTAGAAATAGAAAATACTTGGAATTAAAAATGAAAATTGTGTGATTCAATTTACCTACTGCCTTTTAAAATTATAATTAAACCACTCATAGTCAAATTTTAATATTAACTATATACTTAAGTATATGCTAACACAGGGGTTCTTAAACTTATGTAGTCTAGGTACCCCCTTTTTTTCAGGGACCCCCTTCCTGACAGAAAAACAAAGAAAATCGTTAGATACTAATTAATCACTGATAAATAGAAATGTAAAAGTACTTTAATTTAAGCCAAACATGTTTCAAGGACCTCCGGGGGTCCGCGGACCCTAGTTTAAAAACCGCTATACAAATAATTTATGAAAAATAAAAGCAACATATTTATTTGTGAGGCCCTGAAGAAATTTTAAGCTAGCCGACACCAATTATTAAATTACACATGTACTGCGGTAGTCGGCGGGTGAAGGGGGTGTGAGGTAATATTTACTTGTCAACTTGCCGTAAAGGGTTGTCTCTGTTAGTAGGGATGACAGCATAGCTCTATATTTTATAAGGGTTCGACGATTCACCTAACATTTTTACTGTGATATAATATAATATTTACAAATATTATTTGACCCGGTCGAGATTCGACGGAGTGAGGATTTTTGAAAAAGTATTTCACTCAGAAACAAAATGAACATCAGAAAATTGTGATTGTTGTCATGGAAACGATTTTATTTTCTTTACATTTTATACAAAAAAAAATAGACGAGCGTTGTTACAATATCGCTCCGCAAAAAATCGCTCCACGAATCATTTTAAAATAAAAATAATTTTTTTTTAATTTTACAATTAGTTAATAATAAATGTTTCATATTGCGTCTAAGGTGATTAAGTGATAATTCACTGACAGAGAAATGTTTATTTAGATCTATTATCTCTTTTCGTTCATGTCTGTCTGTCTGTCTGTCTCCTGAATCCTTGTCACACGCATAACTCATGAACCACTTCACCGATATTAATGAAACTTGGTTTCTAGGTTGTGTCTGGCTTGAGGACGGTCCTATTTAAAAATCATCAAAATCGTGTGAAAGGGGAATGAGTGACATCCCAGATTAGTTTTTTTTAATATCTCAAGAACGACACATGTTACGTAAAAATTATATAGAATCCTTTTTACAGATCATTCCTATAACATACTTTTATATTAAATATAATATAAAATATATGTAATATTCTTTGACGAAGATTTATCTCAATTTAGTTTAAAAAATCAACATTTATTTTTTACAATTAAAATGTCATTATTTGGCAGATATTTTTTAAATCACGTAGGTACAGTTCATTGCAATAAAAAGTAAGCAGAGTGCTTAGATTCAATAATTTTTCTAAAATGAAAAGAGTATTTTGGCAATAATTTGTCGCGGTAAATGAATTTTTTTTTTAATGAATCAATGATATAACAATTAAAGTACAATATTATATTTGAATATATATATGACTTATTTTCCCATGAAACGCCGAACCCCAGTCCACCCCTTTACACGGGGTAGCTATTGGTGGTGTTTGAGGGATAATGCACACCGTCATGGATTGCGTTGAGTGATTTAGTAAAAGGGATGAAGGGTTTAGCGGTGATTAGTGGCTCACCAACTGTGGCCGTCACGAGCCCACACCACACAACATACCTCCCACCCAACACAATAACATATACATGTAACTTTTGTTATAGTTTTAATTATTTTTAAATAAAAACCCACTATGTACAAAATACTAAAATATCACCTAATTAATAAAAATTATATATTGTTTAATGAATTTTTTCTCAAATTTCTCTTCCCCAAGGAGTACCTCCGGATTCTCCTTTTCAACATCGACTGTTACAATGCTGAAAATAATGAATTAAAGTTTAAAAATACAAATCAATTATTCGCAAAAAAATTCTAAGAAAAATGTAATAGTTTACTAAAAACACTTGATTATTTTTTCGTATATTTTTAATTTTTTGACAATTTCAATCTCAATCTAAATTTCTATATAAGTCAAAATGATTTTTGATGTCACCCCTCCCTCTTACACACGATTTTGATGATTTTTAAATGGGACCGTCCTCAAGACAGACCCAACCAACCAACCAAGTTTAATTAATATCAACAAAGATTCAGAGGACAGACACACCGACAGACAGACACAGAATGAAAAGTGTTTGTCTTAATCTGAAACGGAAAAATCAATTTAAAATTTTGAAATCGGAGAACATTTTTTTTTATCTCATTTTAAAACGATCACAAAGTTTCTCGTATCTTTGATATTGCGAGAAGCAAAAATATGATTTTGTTTAATAAAACTTCAGCTAAAACTTGCCAGTTCCAATCTAAAAAGGAGTCCATAAAACTCCTATGGCTTGGGGACTGCAAATTTCATAAGACAACATTGACAAATAGTTTTCATACCTTTCTGACTGTATACCTATGTACCTATTTATTTAGGTATTTATTCTGCATGTCATGTATTTTTCACATTACTGTATCACAAACGGTGTATAAAATACACGGGCGCTGAAATGTTTTCTTTATTTTTGCTCTACACACTTAAATGTTACAGTTTTTCTCCCAAAAGGCACACCAACGCCACACCACGGCACTTGCTGCAAACACTCCCGTGGGATAGATCCATCTAGCGACGAGATAAGGGATTGATGTCAGAAACGCGTTTTTTTACACACAATATTATATACATTATATGGCAGACCCCTCCCTATCATATATCTATTTATGAAGAGATAAATATAAAACTATGTATCTGATTTTTATTTTATTTCTTTATATTAATATACCTATGTATTATTGTTTTTTTTTTGTTAGTATTTTTTATACATACACTTTTAAAGAAATTAAAATCTCTTTAAGTTTGAAACGGGGACATGAATCTGAACCCGAAACCCGAAAAAACCCGTATTTTTCATTAACCCGAACCCGAACCGATTCGTTATATTTGAAAGTCTACGAACCTGAATCTGAATCCGAACATTTTCATGGATAACCGGTAACTATATATATTTAAAAGGTTCAATAAATTAATTTAATATTTTTCTCCAATGATTTTTAAAAGAGATTATAAAATTTACTAATTGGAAATCTCAAGTCTATTATTAAAATTTACATATTTTTCACTTTCCTTTTTATGTCTATAAGTGAATTTCACTTTTTACATTTCAATTTGTAAAAAAAAGCTGAATTTTTTAAATATAATCTTATTTTTTGCCCTTTTTTTAACCATATTTTAAAGGCTATTAATGTTTTTTTTTCTTCTTCAGAAAATGTTTTATTATTTGTAGGTCATAAATTTTATTTACAAAAAAAATAATTTTCTTTCAAATACAAACTTGAACCCGAATCCGAACCAAAATTTATATTTGAACCCGAACCGAACCCAAACCATAAATAAATTCCGGTTCAACCTAGTTTGAAGTAAAACATGACCAACAATTAGAAATGATTTTATATAAATATGCCTCTTAAAATAATTTAGGTGAGTAAAGACTTTTTTGCTCTTAGGGCAAGTATACATCAAATTACATACCAAAATTAACAAATGGTAAAAAGCTGAATTAATTAAAAAATATATTAATAAATCACTTTCACCTTAAACACAATTAAATTCATATTTTCACCTGTCATAATATTCGATTGTTGTGTACATGTTTTTCAACCCTCTCCCGCCGTATTTGTATTGTCTTTTCATACCTAAAAATCAAAACAAATCCGGGGTCATCACGGATCACCGATAGACTGTAACGAAGCATCTGCTCCGGTTACAACATTAATAACCAAATGTGTCGTGTCCGGAAATGACGACAATACACTCTACTAGCGCCACCTGGTGACCTACGACCGAGATTTCATTCATAGCACCCTCAGATATAATAAAAAATTGTAAAACAATAATAATAATATATGAAATATTGCTTATTCGATATTGTTAAAAAATAACGAATTTTAAGTCAAACAATGGGCTTGAAAAATATTAAAAATGAGATTGACTATTGTATTTTTAATGAATTGTTCATATTGTAATCCATACGATGAAATAACTATAATAAAAATTTAGAATATAATTGCATATTATATTTTTTGAGGTAGGTAGTAGATATATTTTTTATTGTTGATTTTATTATTTTATTTATAAGTTATAACCCTAACATGATAGGTATCAATAAAATTATGAATAAGTTGACAAATCGATTCCATATTTAACGTTTTTGTGTTTCATTACCTAAACCAATATTTAGTCAGCAGATTAAATATATTTGATTGCAAAAAAATGTATTTTATTTTATCAGTAAATAAAATAAATTAATAAAATATGCATAGTCATTCTTGTAATTTAAATTGTATCAAGAAGTAGCTTGAATTTTGGTTAGAATAAAATTTAAAAATATATGAAATATATATTTTTTAATCTTTTTTGAATTTCAGTTTTTTTTTTAGAAAAAATAAATTTAAATGTAAAAATCTTAAACTTAAACCTCAGGTTCAGTGATGATAATCACGGGTTCTTTAATATACTTTTAAGACACTGTGGAGTCAGTGATTTTAGGTTTATTCACTGATAAAACTACAGACCCCAACTTTTTTTTAAATATAGCTTACATCATTATAACTTTAAGACTATCAAATGCCCTAAGATCGTCGAGACTCCCTTCCCCTCTTATTAACAAATGAAATTGATAAATTAACAAATAAATTGAATAGATGCATCTATGGACACTTGCTAATGATTACAAAATGATAAGTACTACGACACAAAAGTTATAAAATAAATAATCGTCAAGTTTGAAACAATATAAAGAAGATGCTTATGATAATATAATAATTAATAAATAAATTATACTAATTATTAATTTAAATGACACCTATTGGCCGATTGTCATCAAATCACGCTGTAAAACAGTTAAATGTATATAGATTAATATTGAGAAATGGTAGTTATCAAATATCAACAAATATTTCTAATTCAGTACATGTAATTTAAAAAATAGCCATGACTGGGGTCATATTCAAGACTGGTGCTAGTACTTTATAACAAAATTTTCTGGAGCACTACCGAGCCCAGCTCTGTAACAAATGTTCCAGCATCCCCTTGTTTCTCGCGCAGTTTTTTTTTGTTCTTGGATCGCTCCACATTTTTCCTTCGGGAATTAAAAACTCTCATCAGTCATCTCGCGGTTATCAGAAGTCACAGAAACGACAAGGGCGGGTGACACTTTACCCCCCACTCACACACACACACACACAATTACGTGTCTATGTTAGTGATAATAAAAAAGTCGTGCGGGGATAATAGTGAGTGATATTTCACACACACAAATGTTCTCTTTATATTGTTTGTCGACATGGTGGTTGATTGACTGTATACATCAGTGGTACTCAACTTTTTAAATCTAGACACAAGTTCAGAAACTAACTTCACAGTCGATATTATTGATATTTTGAATTAATACTTATCAGTTCATGAAACAGAATTAAGAGGTTATTTTTAGGGTTCCAAAGAAACCCCTTTTAATCTCATTTTGCCGTCCGTCCGTCCTTATGAGTGAAAAATTGGTTACAAGTTTTGATCGAAACGGACAAACAAACCAAGTTTATAAAATTGTAAAAAAATTAATAAATTGTGTATTACATTATAATTTAACTCATTATCATTTCATGATGTTTTCAAAAAAAATATATTTTTATGAAAAATTGACAAAAAATATGTTAATATACATTATCATTATTTTTTATTTGAGTATACGTATAAAATTATTATTTTTATTTTCGAAAATAACTTAAAAATATATAATAAATAGCATTTAATATTAATTTACACGTTCAATTATAAGACTATAATACCTCTACGTCTTATTATCTTATATTTTAGTCGATATTTGTATGACGAGTTGAAGTTCACTAAAAAATTCACTAAAATTTTTTGAATTTTTGATTTCGTTAAAAGTATGTTTATTGTATAAAAAATGACGTGAAAAGTTGTTTGTTTCAAACCGCAGGTCTGTATCTCAAACCGTTCTCGAGATATAGCCTCTCAAAGTTTTAGTTTTTTCAAATTTTTGGAGAAAAAAGGCCATAACTTTTGAACGAGTGGTCGGAATTGATTTTAGTTGACGGATTTGGAATCAGCGTGTCAAAATCTATGTAATGACATGTATAATACTTTAAAATCCGACAAAAAAATTTTCGTGAAAAATCGACATTTTTTTAAGGTATACCCCTTTGAATTTTTTCGATTTTTCGCGAAAATTTTTTTTTCGAGTTTTAAGGTATTATACATGTCATTATATAGATTTTGACACGCTGATTCCAAATCCGTCAACTAAAATCAATTCCGACCACTCGTTCAAAAGTTATGGCCTTTTTTCTCAAAAAATTTGAAAAAACTAAAACTTTGAGAGGCTATATCTCGAGAACGGTTTGAGATACAGACCTGCGGTTTGAAACAAACAACTTTTCACGTCATTTTCTATACAATAAATATACTTTTAACGAAATCAAAAATTCAAAAAATTTTAGTGAATTTTCCTGCAGTGAACTTCAACTCGTCATACAAATATCGACTAAAATATAAGAAAATAAGACGTAGAGGTATTATAGTCTTATAATTGAATTAATATTAAATGCTATTTTTGACTTTTGGTTAAAATGTTTGAGTTGCGCATAAAGATGAATATTCTAATAATATTTTATTAACTGAAAACACAGATTTGTATTAATTTACCCATAAAGAAGGGGAAGCACTGCTTCCCCTTCTTCCATGGACGCTTCGCCACTGTACTTATACTTAATAATAAAGTATAAGAAAGTAAAAAGAACCATATGTCACCTAATACGGATCCATACAAGGGGAAATGGGATCGAAAATTTCGAAAATTAGTACAAAAACTAAAATAATTTCACTAACGTTAAAAAAATAATTTAGTTAAATATTCAGTACAACGTTCAACTAATTATGGACTAACAAATACATCAATATGAAAGCGTGTGTGGGTGTGTTTGTATGTGTCACCCTTCCGTACGCTTTTGTGTACTTATTTTCCTTTATACCCTCGCTTGATCATTCACAAAACATTATTTCTATTGGAAACCACCCCGCGGTTAGCCGCCCTTAATTAAAACTTTCTGAAAACCAAGTCCGGAAGAAAATAAAATATAACGTTCATGGTTGATCTATTCAAGAATATATCATACCCATAGTTCAGGGGTGGGTAATACATTTTACGAAGGGCCATATTAAATATTAACTCTTGTTTACAGGTTCGTACTTTAAATCAATGGAGTGTTATACAGTATGTTCTTTAGGGCCCTGATCTGAGGAAATAAGACCTTAGGAAAATAAGGGTACTTACTAAAATAAACTGAAGAGCAAAAAGATTTTTTTTCTCCAATGTTAGTATAAATTTTCAAATTCCCCCAAAAAGAGAATTTTTTCTGCTTGGGGTCCCCGACTATCACAACACGCCATTGGAATTTTCGATAGTTTATATTTAACAGTCTCATAATCCCACAAAGTTGTTATCTCGACTGAAACTCTGTATAATTTATATTTCGGACAAAAATCAGAATTGTATTATATAATCTTTAATTGCCTATTGATTTTAACGCGAAAAAAATTTAAAGGTGTCAAATTATTAAACGAATAATAATCTATTGTCTATATGTCAAGTTACATTTTTATAAGATTCATGATAATTGAAATATCGTAGCGAATAAGCTTTTTAACTGCTTGCTATATAGGTACTAGGGACGAATCGGATTCGGTTTCAGTTCAGAACCCAAAAACTTTCGGAGGAAGGAATTTTTGCACCCTTTTCTAAGAAAAAATCAGATTCGGTTTCAGCGACCCCGAAAATATAAAAATGCGTTGGTCTAGTCTCTGGCACATGAATTTTTTTTTGTGTGGCTGTGTTATCTTTGAAAACCGAGACTTACAAATCAAACTGATATCATCTCGGTTTTGTATTACCCGAATTAAAACCAATTTCGTCTTCGCGACGTGCAGCCCTATAGTAGGTACTGGTACTGTAACTTGTGACAGAACGTTGGCCAATACAATAATAATTCATCATTTAACAATTACAAATGTTTGATAATTTTTCTAATTTTAATTGAGAAACAGTACCCACAAGCAATGTAATCAAGTTACAAGGGTCTGTGCAAACATTGAGTAATGAGTACAATTCGTCACTTAACAATTAAGGACCCAGGTCCTGAGGGACGCCACACGTGTCCGTCTTGTCAACGGTCTCACACAAATATCACTGCTGGGATTTTGCTCGGATAATTGCTACAACCCCTTGAGTAAACCTGATATGTAAACTATATTTATATCCAACGTTGCGTACGTTATATGCGCATCTCAACTATAGTCCTCGATCCCGGCTTTAAATTTTGAAATAAAAAATATTCCTCTGAAACTTCGTGAGTGAATTAATTTTTGCGTAACCTACAACTTCTGAGAATTGGGGTGTTTTTGATGTGGCATGCGTCAAACATGTTTAGGGCGTAAGTCAGAGCAAAAGGCCCTTATAACATCATGAATTTGATATGTTGAGGGTGTAGGTCTTGCTAAATGCCCCAATATTTTTGTTTGCATTATAAAATCTTGTAATTCAAGTGAAAAAGAAAGGGTTATTCGTAAATTTCCTATAACTATCGTTAAATTGATATGTTTGACGCATGCCACATCAAAAATGACCCAATTCTCAGAATTTTCGAAGTAGGTTACGCCAAAATGAATCCACTCACGAAGTTTCAAAGGAATATTTTTTATTTCAAAATTTAAAGCCGGGACCGAGGACTACTAATGATACCACAGTAAATATTTCAATATTTTGTTATAAATAACATATAGCCCAGAGATGTCAAACACGCGGCCCGCTATAGCTAGCAGTTGATTTTATTGAAATTATAAAATATAAATATGTAGTTTCTCCCAAAATATTACTTTCTAGTAATAGTAAAAAAAATATAAGGGGCCAGCCAGAAATTACGTCACACAAATTTCATGGTTTTTTATCCCCCCCCCTCACAGGTTGTCACATTTGTGTAAACCCCCCCTCCCTATTGTGACGTCACACAAATTTCGAAAGAATAATTAGGTACTCAAAATCAACAAAAAAACAAAAACCATTTTTTTTTCATTGCTGTTTATATTATTTTTATTTATATGAAAATTTTGAAAATTTACCAATAATTCTTCACCGGTCTCGAGTTTACTAAAAATTATTTTTCATCACATTTTTGCTCTTAGAATTCATATAAAATTCATTCTTTTGAGAGGATCAGGAGGTACAAAGCACGCAAGCACATGAGTCTGTGTTTTTAACCCCACTACCACATTTGGAACGTATTCACGTCAATCCCTCGACTGTGCATCCCGACACATTAATTAATTTTTGCAAATTCAATAAAGAAATATAAATGTGAAATTTAAATGACTTAATTTCGAATATATCTACATAAAAAACCTATTTTTCGTTGAAATTTTCCTTTTTTTTCTCGCAAAACCATTTTTTGAGATGTTTGCAGAGTTTAAGATTTAATTTGATGACACGTATTCAAATATACTATAAAACGTGTAAACCAGTGGCGTAGATAGCTTTTTGCGATGGGGGCGATATGACCAGGCCCCGGGGCAAGTGGTGGCTGAGGTGTCTCTAAAATATGCGAAATAAAAAAAATTATTAATGTAATTTTAAATTGAATGACCTTTTTTTTGATGATACAGTATTTAGTCTACTTCTTATTACTAAAAAAAGGTCATTCAAATTTTAAAATTACTGAAGACCTTTTTTTTACTCTTAATTTACCAAATTTTTCCTATTTACTTCTACTATTTTGTTCATACTTGGGAAGTTTAAAAAAATGTCTGAATTTTCTCATGAAGTAAACTCATGGGGGGTGATTGATCATCTTAATCCCTCCTCCCTATATACGCCACTGGTGTAAACAATGTGTAAATTACATAAGAAAACAGTTTCAGCTTAAATATTCACAAGATAAAATTTAATTACATTTAAATACTTACATATGTATATTAGTACCCTCTCTTAAATATATCTTGATACACATAACATACATATTTATTTCACCCCTTCTCTCCTGCAGCACACGTACACTATTACGTATGTGTAGGTATATATTACATAGTCTTTCATCTTTCAATTTAAAATTTCCTTTGATCTTTGTGTATATTCTTCCTGTTGATCATACAGTGTAATCATTAATTTTTTTAATGCCTGGCATATAGAATGTCAAATTGGTTTAATATATTCACATTATTTGTATCTATTTGAAACATTGATTAATCTGTTTATAATGATCTACAAAAAGGTTTTTATGTAATAATTTAATATTTTGCGAACGAAATAAAAAAATATGATTTTTAGCTGCATGTATATTATTTATAATAGATACATTATTTTTATTTTATTACTGAGTATGACTATAGTTGAGATGCTAAAACGATTAAATAAATGGAAAACATGACCACAAAAATTTTTTATACATCAACTTGAAAATGATTCGTTATAGATACCGAAAAATAGTTAAAAGTAAACATTTATAGAGTTTTAAATTTTTCAAGTTTCTAAGTTCCACTGTTTTGGCTGTAGAGCGTTCACAGACCGACATACACACAGACGCCATTGAATTAATGATCGTACATGATTACAGTTAAATTAAAACGACAGTATTTTCCATTTTTACAGATATTTTTCATCATTATACTTTCGAATACATTATATAGACAAAATATTTTTTCAATTTGTTTAACAAATATTTTAATAATAACAAAACGTTTACATATTTAAATTCCTTGAATTGTCAGCTATCTTTTGATACCTTACTCACCAGTATTGAGCAAAAAAAATGTTTAGTAACCCATTAAAAAGCGCTAAAAACTTAAAAATGTATTTTTTTAAATGCCAAATCTCATCTGCCTACGGCAAATAATTCGGTAGCTAGAAGATAGACAGACAGTATTTTTTTCTGATTTCGGTACGAAATACTAATAAAAATTAAATTCATCTCCAAATGACCTTAAAAAATCATTCAGGGCGATTAAAAAAATACTCGGTATTTAGATTTTCCATCAAAAGTATTTCATTAATCAAGTACTTACTCTAATATCAAAATTTATAAATTATTAGATTTCTTTTTTCACTGGTATTTGTTAACCCAACTTGTCGCACACGAAATTATGCATTTAATATTGCATGCTATATTCCGATTTTAATATTTTTCACTTTGGACGTAAAACTAGTAGGGAGGAATGGGAGCTCTTACACTTTGATGTATACCATAGTTTTTTTTATTGTGCTTGTATCATCAAAGGCCGTTAAATTATAAAGGAAAGTGTGTAAATATGTAACACAAATATTACATTCTGATCGATAATGAAATTATCTAATGAAAAAACATAATTTTTTAAGATTTTTATATGTTTTAACGGTAAATGGGTATGATAAATATTCAAACAAAGATATTCCATTATAAACACACAAAAAACACTCACAAATAAAGAACGTCAAAATAATATTTAATATGTCAAAATACAAATTGGGATAAATCTTCATAAGGGAATATTTTAAAATAAAAGTTGTAGTGGCCTTTTTTATAGAAATTTGAATTCTACCTAATTTTCACGTAAGATGTGTCGTTTTGAGATATTTTGACAAACGACTAATTTTGTATATCACCCTCCCCTACCCCTCTTTAATAAAATTTTTTGTTAACATATTTTATTCCACGCAACTAACATGTTTTCTGAATATGAGCCAAATCGGGCCATAAATACAATTTATTGAAATATCTTGGGCCCAAAAAAAATAGCACCAAAGGAACATATGGTGTGAATATGGCTTCGATACGTCCAGTGGTTTAGGAGAGATGACATAACATAGGTACTTATATATACACCAACGTTTTTAAATATTAATGTATGCCGAGACCAGACTTTTTTCTGTCTCGTAATCAGTATTTTTTTACGAGACGAATCGATAGTTACCTTACTTGTATCTCGTGTGGAATTCTAGTTAGTTATTGGAGGGTTAATTTGTCATTTCTAATACCAGACAGTATTATGTGTTATTTGCAAAGATAGAGGTGTGTATTTGTATATATATATATAGAGGACTAAAGCGCAAGGTGTGGCAGGCTGTATTAGAGCGGGTTGGTTCAAAGGTCGCGGTCTCGGCCAATAGGAACGCGTCGTTCGCAACCCCAATTGTATCAGCGGCGTGACCCCGCGATCCCGCCCACGCACACACATAATCACTAGGGCATACAAAAACCCGATAAAATTTCAAAAACCGGTTTTCGGTTTTTCATAAAGTGAAAAACCGGTTAACCGGTTTTAGTCGGGTTTTTCAATTAAGTTTAAAAAATGTTTTAAACTATTTAAATAAAATAATATTTTAATATTAAAAAAATAAAACTTATTTAACTATACCTTTTCAAGTTCAAATTGAGACTATTCAATTTCAAATTGGGAATAATCAATTTCAAAATTGAGACTATTCAATTTCAAATTGTAAATAATCAATTTCAAATTGAGACTTATCAACTGCAAATTGGGAACTATTAATTTTAAATTGGTAAAGATAGTTTAAAAGCTAGTATTAAAAGTGATATAGGTGAAGACAGTAAATATGACTCAAACTGAGTTTCGTTTACAGTAGCTAAAAAATATTGTACGAGAAAATATCACGAAAATTATTGTTAATTATATCCGATATGTCACTCATGATACATAATTATATGATCCATTAATTATGATTTGATAATTTGGACAATAGTAAATAATTGAGGGCCTGATTTTAAATAAAATTAAGAAATTAAAAATATTTAATATACAATGTATGTTAACTTAATTAATAAATATTCGTAACAATAATAAGTTAAATAATAATTGCAACCCTATACAAGGCTCTAGCCTGGGAGTCTAGGATTAAGGGGGATCTGGCCCGGCGAGCAAAAATAAAAATCAGCGAATGGTATATTTACGTATTTAAATTATTAATTGAATGACCGAAAAAAAGGCTGGACAAGAAAAAATTTCTTATGGGGTTCGCCAATAATTCAACAGGAGCTCGTGATAGTATGTGGAGGCCATAATTGCAGCTATAGCAAATATATTTTGTTTTATAAAACATTATATTATATTGAAATAAATTGTTTATTTATTTTCATCTCAAATGTGGAATTTACAATTCTCAATTTGAAATTTATTATTCTAAATTTGAACTTGAAATGGTATAATCTCCTTTATTAACATATTATTATATACTTCAGGAATGACCCTCAAATTCCATTTACTCCGCTATAATATTTTTATTTACACATTACGCGTTATTTTATAGATGCCCCCCTTTTTTAATTTAAATAAATTCACAACATAAATACTTCATGAATAACAGTAAAAATATAAAATTATTTGTCACTTAAAGAAACAAAAAAATATATATATAATTGACTTTCGGTTTTTCGGGAAAAACCCGGTTTTACGGTTTTGGTAAATTTTAACAAAAACCCGGTTAACCGGTGTCGGTTAAAACCGGTTTACATGCCCTAATAATCACTGCAACGAGTGTAGAGGAAATAATGTACCTACATTACAAATATACAAATGTATATAAATCTCGTGTCTTTCAGAAACGTATTAGTATAACCTACACTGAGAAAAAAAATAGTAAATTTACAATATTTTTAATTTTTACTATACAAATATAAAGGAAAATTCCAAAAGTCAGTGTTGGGAAAATAAATTACCTCACAGTTTAGTATATCTCTAATAAAATTGGTATTTTTGAAATACATCTTGTAAGTTTACTACACAAGCTTGGTAATTTTCTATACTTTCATATAGTCAAGTTGTGGTAAATTTACTTTACGAATGTGTAAATTTAGAACATTTATCTATGAAATTCACATTTTTTTATTTGTAAATTTAGCAAACATGTATATGAATTTTTTTGTACCATTAGGTTTAGTAATTTTCTAATACATCTTGTTGGTTTACTACACAAGTTTGTAAATTTCCTATATTTATTTACTTTACGAATATGTAAATTACCAATTACTTTAGCTATGAAAATTACAATTTTTTATTTGTAAATTAAGTAGACCTGTATATGAAAAAAATTAAATTTAGTAAATATTTCCAATACATTTTGTTGGTTTACTACACAAGTTCGGAAATTTCCTATACCTATAAGGTAGGTTAGGTATACAGAACGAAACCAAGATTTTCAATCAACAGGAGTTTCCATCAAAAAAGTAACGACGTATTTTAATTTAATAATTTCAGCGTCGTAACCTGATCCCTCCCAGAGACGAAATATTGTTTTTTTTTTGGGGGGGGGGGGGTTTAATTTATTCACTTTCACTTTTGAAAAAAATAATTTCGAGCAACTAAATAACCTTTTTTAGAAAAGCATTGAACACTTATCAAGTTGTTATTGCCACTGAATTCATGTACCAAAAAAAAAAAACAAGAAAAATGTAAAGAATATCTCGTTAACTGAACGTAAAATAATTGGAATTTTTTATACAGGGGGTACCATTAAGCGATTGTGTAAACTAATTCGCTCTCTAAAAATAATTAAATAATATTGAAAAATACATGAAATTACAAAATATAAGAGAAAAACTTTTAACTCATTTTAGGGATGTTGCTGCCATCTATCGGTTTATAGTGAAAACTAAATACCTAACTATATCGATATGTTCTAGTATATGAACCATTTTAAATAGAAAACTCTATCTATTGGTCAAATGCTGCGATAATTAAACTATAAAAGAAAAGACCGAAAACATGTTTTCTTTGTGTGCCACATCGGCCATATCATCGAGTAAATATACATTCTCTGTATAATTCTGTTATGCTATGCCACATATTTGTATAAAGAATAAATACATTTTATTTACATTGTTTTTTAAATATAAAATTTAATTTTTGCGTTTTATTGAATTATTATATTACGCAATATAAATAAATTGATTTCTAAGGTCAAGACAGCAAATTTTAGATCCAATTAAAATTTTATTATCAATTAAAATAATGAAATGTACATATTTTATTATAAATTTCATGCTATTAGATTACAAATACCTTACGATATGATCTTGCATTAAAATTGTGTGTCTCAATTAAACGGTCAATATTTAATTATTAATAATGCTCTATTGTTGAACGACTTAATATTTATCATCAAAATTGATCGTCTGCTCGGGCCTTATAAAATATGTTTGTGAAAGTATGACATCATCCCATTCATGTTTAGTAGAAGTATGTAGTTGTAGAAATCATTTTATAAAATATTTTCCAGTAATGTCTGTTGGACACGAGTGACCTTGCTTGTTTTTAATTATTTTCCGCAACAACTCAACACTGCTTAAAAATCTCAAGGTTTTTATTCGGCTGAATCATACATTTAACTTCAAACAATAACAAAATGAAATTAATATCTATTGTAGGAGTATCTGCCGTAACTATCTGTTGATTGTACATTGTACAGAAACTTAAAAACCATCATAATTATATATTTTAAATAAAAATGGGACTAGATGAATGTGTTATAATTTTAGACTCCATAACATATTACCCAGGTCAAAAGATCAATGGAATAGTAAGTTTTGTTTTGGACAAATCAAAAAAGTTTGATGGTAAGACTACAAAGTTTTTATTGTTTCATATGTTATTATAATATACACAATCTATTTTAGGAATCAAAATAAAAGTTAAAGGGGAGGCGACAGTAAGATGGTCTGAAAGTAAATCTGTTCGGGGGGCAAATGGAAAACGTAGAACCAGAACAGTTACTTATGCTAGCGATGAATCTTATTTTAATAATGAATGGTATTTAGTTGGAAATGAATGTAAGTTTGTGAAACAAACAAAAGTTACTCTTAAACTGTGGTACAAAATTTTACATTTTTTAGCTGAAGAAATGGAACTGAAGCCTGGTGAATATAAATATCCTTTCATATTTGATTTGCCTATGCATCTTCCAAGTTCGTTTGAAGGATCTCATGGAGGTATTCGATATACAATCAAAGTCACATTTTGCCGTCCATTTAAATTTAATATTGAATCTAAAGTTGCCTTCACAGTAGTTTCTCCTCTTGACTTAAATCATATTAATCATGTTAAGGTAAAAAATAATAACTTTGTAGAGATAGTTTAAATTATTAAATTAATCCTTCCATTATAGCCACCTGTCAAGAAAGAGTCAACCAAGATGTTCGGCTGCTGTTGCTGCAGATCAGCCCCGTTAACATTAACAGTTGCTATTCCGCAAACAGGGTTTGTTCCAGGCCAAGAGATACCTATACAGATAGATTGTGAAAATGCATCACGGGTCAACGTAAATAGAGTCAAATGCGTTATTAAGAAGGTATACAAAAATTAAAGATTATTACTGTTAGTGTGTAAGTTTGTCCGAGGTAATCATGAAAACTACTGAAACATGTACTATATCATCACGCTATTACTAAAAACAGCTGAACAGTGAATAAATAAGTATACGGACCATTTAACCTGTACGCTGGCCTAAACTATAAAAGATACACTAAAATTATGTATGGAAGTTTTGTAGGGTTCAATTAATTCTGCATAAAAGCTTGTGAGACTTTTATATTTAAGTCTGTGCAGACATTTTTTTTTATACAAAATGCAGGTGGTGTTATTCATAAAGTGTATCTTCAACACGCATTATCTTAGATAATGGCATAAAATTGGTTTTAAGATTCAAATAGCACATTTACGCAGATCAAGTCGCATGCAGCAGCTAGTTAATTGATATAAATCATATAATTAAAACATATTTTATGTTTTATTTCATTCTATAGGTTGCAAATTTTCATGCTCAATCTCCTACACGCAAGACAAAACAAACAGTTCTTGATGTGGTTAAAATTGAAACAGATCCTATATTGGCACACAATACACTTTCGACTCTATTATCACTAAAGATTCCTTCGATACCTCCAACCGGACAAAGAAACTGCAAAATAATCGACTTGGACTATGAACTTAAGGTATGTATTGCTTTTAAAATCATAAAACAATTATTTATGTGCAATTTTATGACTTATTTTATTAGATTGCTGCTAAACCTTCCGGGTTGCATCGAGATTTAGTGATTGTAATACCAATAACAATCGGAACTGTTCCGTTAATGAATGCACGGCCAGCTACAAGTGCAGTTCAGCAACCTACATCTACAAATCCTTTTAATGCCCCTACACCAATGCCTTCAATGGACTTTGCCCCACCTCAAATTGGTTGGTCGTCGGTGCCATCTGATGATTATGTTATGAACATTCGTAAGTGATATTTGTATTTTTATTGAATATATATACAAATATGTTTTTGTTTAATTGATGATTGAATATTTGATCCGATGACCCCCCTTCATTTATTTAATCTGCTTTAAATTTATAATTTTTTTAGGAGGTCATTCTTAGATAGCTAAACATTAACTAGCCAGCTATTGATTGTATACACAGCAGGTGTGTCACTGTAAATTTAGCACTGTCAAATAATTAATTCAACTGACTTATGAGTACACTTTTAATGTACAATTAAACTATTACATGTATGCGCCTACTTTTTTCAATACAAACCAAAATTGTTATTGATCTGTTAATTTTGGACATTATTTATTATTAGAAAGAAATTTTTTAAATTTTTATTGTATTTTTTAGCACCTCCATCATATGAAGAAAGTCAATTCGGAACGAAATCTATACAGGATGAAAGTGACTCAAAACATACTAAAAGTGCACCTTACAAACCATCTTATCCAGTGTTTCCAAATTTGCCTTCATACTCTGAACAAAAATAGATATTAATTTTTAAATAAATATTATTATTGTTATAATACATTTGTGTATCTATATATATTTATGGTGTTTGTATTTGAGAAAATGATATATTTTTTGTATACATTTTATATCTACATAATATACATATCAATAATGTATATTTTTGTAATTTTAATATATAATATATATTTTTATCGCTCACGTGGACTATGGAATTATTGTTTAGGATTTAAAAGAAAATATAGTTAAATTAAGTACCAACATGATTAGTTATTATTGTAATAAAAACCAAACAACACTTATGTCCGGTATCATAAAGGGCCTAGCAAATTTGCTAGCTAGCAATTACATTCATATGGGGTATTAATACTGTACTAGTATCTATGGATTAGTTATGGAATTTAGAGCAGTGACACTTCAATTAATTGTAACACAGTTGGCATCTTTGACCGTACAAAATAATTTTCATAACATCACCACTGTTTTAATACCGTTTGTATTTACCTTCAACGCGTGCGCGAAACTTGTCAAAGTCATCAACAAACTCCAAAAGAACTGTCATATATGTTTGATACCTCAGTTGAAAGTGTTTGTTAGCTAACAAATTTGTTAGGTCCTTTATAATACCGGGCAATAGATAAGTAAATACTATTTCATATCTTTCATATGAGATATCAAACTTATATGACAGTTCTTTTGGAGAAGTTTCGCGCACGCGTTGTAAGTAAATACCAACGGTATTAAAACAGTGGTGATATTATGAAAATTATTTTGTACGGTGAAAGATGCCAACTGTGTTACAATTAGTTGAAGTGTCACTGCTCTAAATTCGATAACTTCATAACTAAGGTTTTACTCCTAGCGCTAGGTAAAAAAAATATTTTTTTATATCAAGGAATGTGGCATGTTAAAATGTATAAACAAAGCAGCGGAAATTGACCCTCTTTTTTTTCTAAATCAAAAATGGCGCCTGCAGGGGGCTTTAAAGCAAATTATAAAAAATGGTATACCAAGGCGTGTGGGGTGCCGAAATGTAGATCTCAATTAGTAGAATGTTACTATATTTTTTTTTAACTCAAAAATGGCGCCAGGGGTCTTCAAACAGTATTTTATTTTGTCTCCCCCTCAAACTCTATAACAACTGGCTCAAAAAATCTGAAAAAAAATTTGGTAACGAGGCTTTGGTGGGAATACCAACGACAAATACTAAAGTCAACAATATCTTTTTAAATTTTGGAATAATACGGAGGGGCGTCATATTTTTTTATTTTTATTTAATACTAGCGCATTGGCCCGGTGTTACCCGGGGATATTAATTTAATTAAACAAAACATAAAGTAATCATGCCCACCCAACATGCTCACATGCTAACAACACACAGTTCACCACGAATTGTTTTTTTCCGACTTCATAAAATTTACCCAAAATATCCACAAATTATACACCTAAACTTAACCAATCCATTAGTGAAAACCGGAATAAAATCCATTCAGTAGTTATTGAAAAAATGGTATAAAATTATATTTTCTCCCAGGAAACACCAGGTCTTATCTTAGAATTTGTATGAAAATCAAAAATAAATAAATAGTTTACCTTTCTTGGAAGTTCTTTATTATAATTTATAAAAATCCGTTTATTTATATTGTACAATGCATATTTTTTCATTCAAACTCATGGTGGAAAGATATATATTTGTAGGTATCATGATTCAAACTGACATTCATTATAGTAATTGTTTTCAGCGTCTTATAATTAATGTTCTGTGGTCTTATATTCCATAGCTACTGTGTTTTTATATAAATTACAGTTTTATGCTCTGACATCATGGAAACAAAAGACGCTATGCAAAAGAATCTCTTTAATCTTTTGATGTTAAATCTTAGATTTTCATAAAATATTATTAGCCACGATACTGCTCGTAAAAATTATCTGACTATTGCTGAAAACCGCATTGAAATCGGTTCAGTAATTTCGGAGTCTATAAGCCACACACAAACGAACATTCATTTTTATATATATAGACTAGGGGCTTTGCCCCTGGGCGCTACGTGCCCCAACCCCTTATCGCGCCACATTTAATAAAATATCAATTGATAAAATATAAATTATTTTTTTATTAACTTTTGTCTTATCAAATTTTCATAAAATATTTCACTGTAATTGTTTTAAATGCTGATAAATAAATAATTCTTGAAATTGGCGGGGGTAATCATTTATCATTATTACTTTTCAAGTAATATTACAATTTACATGTAAAAATCCCCCTAACCTCAAACGTACTCGGGTCTCAGTCTTCGGCTGCGACCCTCGTATCCATCGTAATTTATACCTTTACCATTAATTTTAATAATGCCTTTGAGAAATTATCAAAAAATCATTGTGAATATCAGTTTCCACATTTTTTGGCATACAACATATTCAAAGAATGCGTTAAAGCATTTTCGATGTTATTTATTAGGTTAAATTATCTTATTACGATTTTTGTTTTATGTTTACGCAATTTTATGAAAAAATAGCAATACTGTGTGTATACTATACGCGTGTACCCGAATCCGTTAGGGTAGCTCCTCCCCCCCCTAACAACAAGTTCTGTGCTGTCCAGAAAATGATTTTTTTCATGGTCGCTATGGGTACTAACATTCAAAAAACATTTTACTCTGTTACTCGATAGGCTAACTTTTTTGCAGCCAGCTCTTGGTCTATCCCACAAAGTCTATCCGGCCGGCTCTGTTAATAGTCACAGTAAATTCGGCGCCTACCCCTTCCCATTCTATATAGACTATAGATACGCCCAGTTTAGTACATGGAAACGACTTTAAACTATCTATATTTAAGGTCCAGGCAGGTCCAGGGAAGTCTGTTGAATGCAAGTGACCTTGGTTTTTATAACAATTATAATTATTATTCGCAAAATAATTTGAAAATCTCAAGGCTGAAATTGAAACTTGAAAGTGACTTCAAACAATAGCAAAATCGTTGCAGTTAATATACATTATTTGCTATATTATATTATTATTATTGATAACACAGAAATATTACATAGGTATATGACGATATTTCAAATAAAAAACATCAAACAAAAATGGGATTAGATGAATGTGTTATAATTTTAGACTCCCCAACTTATATTGGGGGTCAAACGATCAATGGAATTGTAAGTTTTGTTTTGGATGAACCAAAAAAATTTGATGGTAAGACTAGTTAAAATTACAAATTTCCATTGTTTAATTTAAAATTGTATTAATCTGTTTTAGGGATAAGTATGAAAGTTAAAGGAGAGGCAACGGTGAGTTGGTCAGAAAGTACAACAGTTCGAGGAGCAGATGGAAAAAATACTACAAAAACGACTTATTATACTGCGGAGGAATCTTATTTTAATAATGTGTGGTATTTAGTTGGAAATGAATGTAAGTTTGTGTAAATAAAGTTATTTTTAACTATTTGTCTCCGAGGTGAAAAAAATTTCACAATTAATGATAATGATGTGCTTGCGGGGCATGGATATTAGTACGTTTTCACTATAATAAACACGACCCAATAAATTCAATCAATCATAATAGTAATAGTTATAGTGAAAACGTACCTATAAGTGAACGTGAATGCTTGTATATATTTAAACACAGAAGCAAAAGAATTTGTTTGATCGTGTTCGCTATAGTGATTTTACCCATAGTTAATATGTTATAATTATTTCAAAGGTCACAATAGCTTTGAATATCTCATAGTTTCAGTTTCCGATACAGAGCTTTGTAACATCCTTTCCTCACATGCAAGCTCATTTCGGGTGGAAGGGTTAAAGTCTGTGATACAAAATTATATATTTTTAGCTGAAGAAATGGAACTGCCGATTGGTGAATATAAATATCCATTCACATATGATCTGCCTATGAACATTCCAAGTTCTTTTGAAGGATCCCACGGAAATATACGATATAAAATAAAAGTCAGATTTAGCCGTCCATGGAAATTTGATTATGAATCCAAAGTTGCCTTTACAGTGATTTCTCCTCTTGATTTGAACTATATTAATCATGTTAAGGTAGAAAATAACAATATAGAAACAACTTTAAATTATTTATTAATCTTTTTTCATGTAGTCACCTGCCAGAATAGAGAAAGTTAAGACATTCGGCTGCTGCTGTTGCGAATCAGGCCCGTTAACTTTAACAGTTGCTATTCCGCAAACAGGATTTGTTCCTGGCCAAGAAATACCTATACAGATAGATTGTGAAAATGCATCACGGATTAATCTACATACAGTCAAATGCTCTATTAAGGAGGTACACAAAAATTACAAATTATTATTATTGATTTAAAAGAAAAGAGAAAACAACGATTAATTAATAATTAAAGATAAATAAACAATATATTTCCAAAAAAATATTTTACTAATCACGAATCTTGTATTTGACAGCTGTTATGGATTTGAAATAACTTGAATTCATAGAAAACATTACAACAATCATACAAAGATCAGCACCTCGTATTAAGTTTGTACTAATTATTTTAGAGATTTATTTTTGGTATTATAAATCAATTCTCACAAGTAAAATATTCTGTACCCTCATACACTATTATAGTGCTATTGAAAATTGTTTTGTTATCTATAGATAGTAGTAATGAATATTACACTAATGATTTTTGAGCGGGACTATTGGTAACGAGACAATTTCCCTAGTGGCTGTTTGCGGAACTAACGTTTGACATATACTTTCACTGTGTGATAAACAGATCAGTTCATTGTAATTTTTAATTTTTTTTTAAATTCTACTATGATTTCATTATTAGACATCTACGAAGTAGTGAAAAATACTATAAGACTTATTCGCATATTTTAAAAGTGGAATGTTGATGTGTAAGTGTTTCCTTTTTTTTTATCATTATTCATATCCATCTTAACACTACAATTATCGTAATTTACCACACAATTTGTTTGTTTATGTAAAAACATGAAAAAAATTATGAACAAAACAATAAGTTGTGTGTATATTCATATTTTTATCTGACATAAGTTAGTTCTGCGATTTGCCGCTAGGGAATCTTCTCAGTGCCAATAGCTAATATTTGCTACTTAACTTATGTAGAGAATTTACTTGCTGAATTTATACCAGTTATAAATATATTAAAAATAAATGAAAGTGAAGTAGAAATGAACTATACCTAATATTTATTCTATAGGTTGTAAATTTTCATGCTCACTCTCCTTATCGCAAGACTAAACAAGCAATTATGGAAAAAGTTAAAATCGAAACAAATTCAATAACGGCACACAATACACTTTCTTCTCTAGTAATGCTTCAGATTCCTTCGATACCTCCAACAGGACAAAGAAACTGCAGAATAATCGACTTGGATTATGAACTTAAGGTACGTGTTGCTTTTTTAATTTATAAAATAATCATTTATATATAATTTTACGATTTTTATTATTAGATTTCTGCTAAACCTTCTGGGTTGCATCGAGATTTAGTGATTGTAATACCGATAATGATTGGAACCATCCCATTAGTAAATGCATGGCCAGCTACGAATGCAGTCCAGGATGCTACATTTACAAATGCCTTCAGTGTTCCTACACTGATGCCTTCACAAGATCAATTAGTAAATGCATGGCCAGCTGCAAATTCAGTCCATGATGTTACATTGACAAATGCCTTCAGTGTTCCTACACCGATGCCTTCAAAAGATTCGGGTCAACCCCAAATTGGTTGGTTAGCAATGCCATCTGGTGATTGTGTGCCAAGCATCCGTAAGTGATATTTGTAATAATTTTTATTGAGTATGCAAACTTGTTGCATTATTCTGAATAACAAATAATTGAATTTTATATTTAATCAAACATTTTGTTGTTTCTTTATAGCACCACCAACGTATGAAGAATGCCAATCTGGAACCAAAACTATACCGGATTCAAGTGACTTTAAAAGTGCTTCTTACAATCCATCTTATCCCATGTTTCCAAATTTACCTTCACCTTCTGCGCCTGAATAAGTCTTAATGGCTAAAATCAGGGATATGGATACAATACACTACAAATGTAAAAACCGAAGGCAGCAAAATTTGAATAAAATGTTTGAGAATAGCGTTATCAGGATTCAGTTAAATGTGATATGAGGAGTAAAAAAAAAGAAAGAGAGTGCAAAAGTAATTTTAAGGGACAGCAAAATAGTAATAAAATCCAAAAAATAGCAGGGGTGCAAAAGTGTGGGAAAAAATGCAGCAATATGAATTTTTCACACATCTGAATCCCTAGCACAGGTCCTGAGAACAATCTAAACAAACTGTTAAAATAAAATACAGAATAGTCTTTCATTCTAAAGTACTAACTTATTTATCTAACATTTGTGATGTTTTGTATCCATTTTTTCCAATCTTATTGGTATGATATTATTAACTGTTACATGCGTTTATCTATATTAAGATATTTAGGTATACACTAAAGTTCAAAATTAAGGGATCACTAAAAATTTTCAATATTTTTAGGTATTTTTGAATAGCTGTATCTTTGCGGAAAATGGTCGTAGAGCAGTTTAAAAAAAACAGTTTTAAAACTTGAATGTTCTAGTTTTCTAATCATTAGTTGAAAATTTTAATATCCCCCAGGATAACCTCATTTTTTGAAGATGATATAAAAATTGATAGGCTCCATGGGATTTAAAAAAAAATTTTATCAAATCTGAAATTATGCTTTTAAACTTTTTTTTTTAACTGTTCTGCGACCATTTTTCGCAGAGATGCAGCCATTTAAAAATACTTAAAAATATTGAAAAATTTTGGTGATTCCTTAATTTTTAACTTTAGTATATTTATGGTGCTTGTATTTAAACAAACAACGTTTAATGCCTTTTTTTATATGTTTTTTAGGTACAATATACAGTATAAGATACACATCCGGTACCTGACAAACTCTCTACCTCTACCCACCCACTTACTCAAGTATTTACTTGATAAAAATTAATAATATGAGCGTGATATTTTAATATAAAAAGATTTAAATTTAATGACAAATTAATTATAATGCAAACTTAAAGAAATGACAATGTACTTTTTAATTTATATTTTCATATTATATATAATATAAATGTTTATGTATGTTTACACTTGCTAAATATTAAATATATGACATATATTCTGATCTGAATGTAGTTTAACTATATTTATATTAAAAATAGGGTTGTAATAAAAATGTTTGTACGAAAAGCGACAACGAGCGTAAGAATAAAAAATTGTTTTGCAAAAGTGAATAACTAATGAAATTCTTCACGCATGATCGACAACCTACAACATTTTAAAAATACATTCTTAAAATAATATACATAGGATTCCAAATTTAAAGAACTTTGCTTTTTCTGCAAATAATTTAAAACTCGAATCACTGATCTGATTTCTATGCATTTTTCTTTATATGTAAGTATAGGGTAACCAGATTTTAGTTTTGGTAGACCCTGAGATGTAAATGAAGACCCCTTTTTATTTTATTTTATCTTTTTTATTTTTATTTTCATAAAAAATTTTACCATAATCTGCACTTTTGTGTCCCCTGCTCTATTTTTGACGACTTTTTTTTTTAGTCATCATTTTTTGCAAAATCCGGAGAAATTGCACCCAAACCCTGAGTCCGGAGATCCAGTGTGCAAACCCTGAAACTCCGGGTAAAAACTGGAGACCTGGTCACCCTATGTAGGTATGTTAGCTGGTCAAGTTTTAGTCAATATTTAATTTAAAATGACTTAAGTTATAATAATATCCCTCAAAGTCGATTTGATTTAAGTAATTTTATATTTGTTTATGAGATAATATTTTTACTGTAATACTTCTCTAAAGAATGCCACAATTCAATGAATTTAAAAAAAATGCATATTCCTGTTGTGTTTTGGCCCCCTCAAAAACTGTATAGATGGTTGATAAATGCAACCACTTATATCCCTTGCAATGTTATTGCTTCTGGTAAGTAAATATTTATATTTGATTATTTGGTATTTCTAAATATTTAAAATTTGTATAGATGTATTTTTTGTCAAGTATAGTAGTGTATAGCCATGCTGTATAGTTTTTCACTTACATACAATATTTTTAACAAGTCGGCGCCCCTGGTTACGTAATAAAAGGAAGAAACCCTTAAAAAAATTTGAGTCTGTAGGATCGCGCCAAGCTGAGATATTAACTATTCAATTTACTTCTTTGTTAGTTTATGAGTTTTAATTTGTTTTTAAAAAGATAAGGAGGTCGCGAGGGTCTTTAAGTGCATGATACTCTTAAAGATAATAGTGTAAGCTACATTTAAAAAAAAAAATTTGAGTCTGTAGGATCGCGCCAAGCTGAGATATTAACTATTCAATTTACTTCTTTGTTAATTTATGAGTTTTAATTTGTTTTTAAAAAGATAAGGAGGTCGCGAGGGTCTTTAAGTGCATGATACTCTTAAAGATAATAGTGTAAGCTACATTTAAAAAAAAAAATTTGAGTCTGTAGGATCGCGCCAAGCTGAGATATTAACTATTCAATTTACTTCTTTGTTAATTTATGAGTTTTAATTTGTTTTTAAAAAGGGAAGGAGGTCGTGAGGGTCTTAAAGTGCATGATACTTTTAAAGATAATAGTGTAAGCTACATTTAAAAAAAAAATTGAGTCTGTAGGATCGCGCCAAGCTGAGATATTAACTATTCAATTTACTTCTTTGTTAGTTTATGAGTTTTAATTTGTTTTTAAAAAGGGAAAGAGGTCGCGAGGGTCTTTAAGTGCGTGATACTCTTAAAGATAATAGTGTAAGCTACATTAAAAAAAAAATTTGAGTCTGTAGGATCGCGCCAAGCTGAGATATTAACTAATCAATTTACTTCTTTGTTAGTTTATGAGTTTTAATTTGTTTTTAAAAAGGGAAGGAGGTCGCGAGGGTCTTTAAGTGCGTGATACTCTTAAAGATAATAGTGTAAGCTGCATTAAAAAAAATAATTGAGTCTGTAGGATCGCGCCAAGCTGAGATATTAACTATTCAATTTACTTCTTTGTTAGTGTATGAGTTTTAATTTGTTTTTAAATAATAGAAGAAGGGGGTCTCGACGGTCTTCGGGCATTAATAGGCTATTTATTTTAAATGCCTGAAACTGGTTTTATTTTCCCATTGTTTTCTTTAAAATATTGTTTTATTTATGTATTATAGCTTAACTAAAAGTTTTAGTTGTTAAAAATTTTCGTTTTAATTGCCATATTTTTCTTAATTTATTATGTTTTGTGTGCATTGGCGTTGAATTTAGGGTATATGTGGGTGCGGGTCTTGATGTTTAAATACATGTTATAAATTAGATGAAATATAATGAAAATTATTATTTATAAAGTAGGTTATGATGTTCCTTCTAATTTTCTTATCTTTAAATTGATTTTTCTATAGAAATTTGAAGTATGAAATATGACAAAAAATTTTGAATTTTAGATTTCGTTAAAAGTACGTTTTTTTGTATAGATAGGTCTGTATCTCAAACCGTTTTCGTGATATGGCCACTTAAAGATTCAGTTTTTTCAAATTTTTGGGGAAAAACAGCCGTAACTTTTGAACGCGTCGTCGGAATTGATTTTAGTTGACGATTTTGAAATCAGAGTGTCAGAATTAAATCTATATAATTACATTTATAACACTTCAAAACCAAACAAAAAATGTTTGGCCAAAAATCGACATTTTTTTAAGGTATTTTTTTGTCGAATACTTATTTTAAAGAAAATATTATGCTCTACAAAAAAGTTCTTTACACTGTATTTTTTAAATGAACGGTTTCAAAGAAAAATACAAAAAACTATGAAAAAATGTGACCCGCCATTTTTCAAGATGGCGGCGGTAGCACAATTCGGATCATCTCGGACTTTTTGTGGGATGATCAGGGGCACCAAAAAGAATTTTGGTCCAAATTAGTTCCCGATTTCGGTTATATTTACCCCACAGAATAATAAATATTGATTTACGCTAATAAACTATATAATAATTAATGCGTAAATTCGGTGCCCAACCCTTATATAAAATACAAATACACCCAGTTTGGTATATAGAAATGACCTTCAAACATCTATATTTAAACGCGTGTCCTTGATTTTTGTAATACATACATATGTACGTATTTATTTCACACAGAAACACGTAATTTGAAAATGCCAAAATTTTATTTTCAAAGTGGCTTACTTCAAACAGTAACAAAATAAAATAGTATATGTATTATGTTGTAAGGTGGTTGTTTATTATTGATTACACAGAAGTATCAGATACCTCTATTACAATATTTTAAATAAAAAACATCACACAATGGGATTAGATAAATGTCTTATAACTTTAGACTCCCCAGCTTATATTGGAGGTAAAAAAATCAATGGAATTGTAAGTTTTGTTTTGGATATACCAAAAAAAATTGATGGTAAGACAACAAATTTTCAATGTTTCATTTGTTATTATTTATATATTTTTCTATTGTCTTAGGAATAAGTATAAAAGTTAAAGGAGAGGTAACAGTGAGTTGGTCGGAAAGTGTAAAGATGCGAGGAGCAAATAATGATAGAAGAACAACTCATTATAGTGGGAATGAATCTTATTTTAGTAATGAGTGGTATTTAGTCGGAAAAAAAGGTTAATACGTAGTCACATATATAGTTATTCAGAATAGAGTTGATGCGCACACGTGACTAGAACATTTTTATGTTTATTTTATTTGATAGAATTATTTAAAAACAGTTTGTTGCGGTAGAGATTGAATCACAACACAAAACTAATCAACTGATTTTGCCTCAATAGATTGCCCTAACCAAGGACAGTTAATGTATATCTATGAGAGCATCAACTCTATTCTGAATAACTATATACGTGATTATTGATTTGTCTCCGAGGTGGAATAAATTATACAATTAACGATAATGTGCTTGTAGGGCATGTTATAGTAGACACAACTTAATGAATTCCTTCGTTTGTGAACGAACGTGCAATAGTAGTAAGTAAGTTTGGCTAGTAAGTAGGAAACTATCTGAAATAATTATTTCCGATACAGTTTTGGAGATCAGAATTTACCAATAGTTTCAGATTTGGAAACGGAGCTCCGTAACATTCCTTCTTCACATGCAGGAACCAGGGACTTTAACTGGAATTTATTTATGGTTCGGGTTCAGGTTAAAGTGCCTGCCAGAAACATCTTAGGGACGAAGGATGAAACTCAGTGATACAAAATTATACATTTTTTAGGTGAAGAAATGGAACTGCCGGTTGGTGAATATAAATATCCTTTTACATTTGATCTTCCTATGAACCTTCCAAGTTCTTTTGAAGGACCTGACGGAAAAATACGATATACAATAAAAGTCAAATTTGGCCGTCCATGGAAATTTGATTATGAATCCAAAGTTGCCTTTACAGTGATTTCTCCTCTTGATTTAAACTATATGATTCATGTTCAGGTGGAAAATATCAATGTAAAAATAATTTTAAATTATTTATTAATTTTTTTTCTTTTAGTCACCTGTCAAAAAAGAAAATACTAAGACATTCGGCTGCTGCTGTTGCAAATCAGGCCCGTTAACTTTAACAGTTGCTATTCCGCAAACAGGATTTGTTCCTGGCCAAGAAATACCTATACAGATAGATTGTGAAAATGCATCACGGATTAATCTACGTACAATCAAATGCTCTATTAAAAAGGTACACAAAAATTACAGATTTTTATTATTAATTTAAAAAAAGTCAGTGGAGAAAATCGATGATTACCTTTTTAGCATTAAACATTAATAATAACATTAGTTAAAAAAAATTAGCCAACTTGTTATTTTCATGTGGATTCAATAAAAATAATTAGGTAAAGGATTTTAACAGTAAAGTTTAATGTTAATTAATATAAATCATATATGTCATTCATATGTTAGGTGCCTTTTTGTGGAGGTGCCTGTGTTTGCACAAACCACCAACAGGGTCTGCATACAATCAATGCTAGATGGCAGTAATTATCTAAAATATGTTGGATGAAAGATGTATTTATGAAAATATTTTAGCATGTCTTCGAGATAACAATACGAAATCTTATAAAAATTTAGCTGTGTGGGTTATTTCTGGTATTATAAATAAATTCTCACAAGTAAAATATTCGATCTGTATTCTCACGCACTATGAATTGTAGCAATGAATATTAAAATAATGATATTTGAGCAGGACTATATCGGTTATAAATGTATTAAAAATGAATGAAAGTAAAAATGAATTAACCTAATATTCATTCCATAGGTTATAAATTACCATGCGGACTCTCCTACTCGTCATACTAAACAAGATTTTATTGAGGTGGTTAAAGCCGAAACAAATTCAGTAACGGCACACAATACACTTTCTTCTCTAGTAATGCTCAGAATTCCTTCAATACCTCCAACAGGACAAAGAAACTGCAGATTAATTGACTTGGACTATGAACTTAAGGTATGTTTTGCTATTTTTAAATCATAAAACAATCATTAATATACAATTTTACAATTTGTATTACTAGGTTTCTACTAAACCTTCTGGGTTGCATAAAGCTTTAGATATTATAATACCGATAACGATTGGAACTGTTCCGTTTATGAATGCACGACCAGCTGTAAGTGCAGTCCAGCAAGTTACATCTACAAATGCCATCAGTGTTCCTACAACGATGCCTACAAAAGATTCGAGTCAACCCCAAATTGGTTGGTCAGCAACACCATCTGGTGATTGTGTTTCAAGCATCCGTAAGTGATATTTGTAATAATTTTTATTGAATATGCAAACTTGTGTTAGGAAGCATTATTCTAATCAAACATTTTGTTGTTTCTTTTAGCACCACCAACATATGAAGAATGCCAATTTGGAACCAAATCTATACAGGATTCAAGTGATTCTAAATATATTAAAAGTGAACCTTACAATCCATGTTATCCCATGTTTTCAAATTTACCTTTACCTTCTGCGCCTAAATAAGTCTTATTTATAAAATGATATAATGGCTAAAATCAGGGATATAGATATGATATGTCACAAATGTAAAAAAAATTGTGATCACATTTGTCGTATGAGTCAATTGAAGTAGTACTGTGATGTTTTGTATCCATGTTTCTGAATCTTACATATATGATATTATTATTTGATACATTATCTATGTTAAGATATTTACGGTACTTGTATGACGCATAATGCCTTTTTTATATGCTTTTTATATACAATATATAATATAAGATGTCACAACTTCTCTAAAGGTATATTTCTCACCTACACATTCAAGTTTTTACTTGATATTGATAAAAATTGATAATATGAGCGTGATATTTTTATATAAAAAGTTTTTAACTTATTGACAGTACAATTAACTTAAAGAAATGACAATGCATTTTTTATATAAATTTTATTAATGTGCTTTTCATATATATTATATACATATTTATAATATTGATGTTTATATATGTTATACACTTGTTCCAATATTAAATATATAATATGACATGTACTCTGATCTGAATTTAGTTTTATTCACAGAATGTTTTATTATAGGTATTTCACATAATACAGAGTGAAGTGGCTCAACATTTTAGATTACACAAGACATTGAGTAAAAAATAATAATATTTTTTACTCAATGCACAAGATTAGAGTGTGACCCACGTGTGACCATAGTCCCCCTAGAGATAATATGAGATAGGTTACCATAGGATTCTAAATTTCGAATCTTAAATTATTTTTTATTTGTTTGAGATAATATTTTTACTATACTATAGTTCTCCAAAGAAAAGTCAAGTTAATAATAAATATGCTGCAATTTATAATTCTAATAAAATAATTTAAAAAAACTAGAGGGTTGATAAATGCAACCACTCTATAGCCCTTGCAAGGTTATTGCCTCTGGTAAGTAAATATTTATATTTGATTATTTAGTATTTCGGAATATTTAATTTTTATGTATTTTTTTTTGCCAAGTATTCGGTTAATTTTATTTTATTTTTGGTAAAATTAAGAACCACTATAATAGTACTAGGTTACCTATATATTAATTTAATGAACCTTTTTCTATAAAGTTGTAGTAAATTTAGATTTAAGTTAGTGTCTTTAAGACTCTGATAATGATAGCGTTGCTATTAAAACATGATTTCTACTTTGTGAGAGATCAACTTGCACTTTAAGTTAAAGTCGCCCATTTCTAATCAAAACGCTATAAGTTCAAGTCAATGTAAATTAGCTGTTAATTGTTATGTAAATATGAATGTATTGTTTAATAGTTACATACCATCTAATGATTAACATTTGAGGGTCGAGTCATAATGCTGGGCGATCAATTCAAGTACGTTTACCGCATAACTTCAAAGAGGGTTCTAATATAGACTTATGAAATCCAAAACCAAATGAGTGGTATTTTGATTAATTTCTACAAGTGTGAATGTAATGTAAAATTTTAAATAAACAATAAATATTTTGATCTGATTTTAGTTTTACTCTTACTCTTGGATTCTTTAATGTGACAACTTTTTCACAAGCGTCATAGATGTCATAGGTATTTGTTTTGACTTTTGGGATAGAGGAGGTTAATTTAAAAACCCAATCAATTTGAGGTTGCTCGAAGTTGCATTATTTGTATGCTATTAAAACCAAAACGCAGCCGTATTTTCATAAACTTTTCTTAATTTCCCGCGTATTTCATTTTTATAATATCCACAATGGATTTAGTAGTGTCATTAGATTTTAAGTAATATTGTTATATTTTTACTGCCGTGAAACTCTTTAATTTTACTTAAGATAGTTCTGTGATGTAAAAAACATTTATTAGTAATGGAAGTCATAAGTATACCTAGTGAAGAACATTGTGAATCGTCGGAACCACCGAAAAAGAAATTAAGACAGTCAAGATTACCTTTTCAAGTTGTAAGTCCAAAAGTTCAGTACAATGAAAAAAAAAGGAAATTATCGAATACATCTCTAACCGAAGAAAAAGTCACAAAGACTGTTCGAACAGATACAAAAGAAAATTTGAATGTCGAATCTGTAACAATTATTGATCCCCCCACTAAAAAATGCAATAACGAATTGAAAGTAATAATAATAGAAGATAATGAAAATGAAGACGTGGTATGTACTAGTGATGAAAATATTAACGAAACAAAAGATGAAAAGACTGAAGATGAAACCTCTAAGAAACGTTCGAGTTTATCGATGCTTTCTAATATACAAAACTCAGAAAACAACGATGATTCTCAGTTAATTCCAGTCAGTGATTCGGACAATGAAAACGAAAAATCCTTATTAGATAATTCAATATTAATTTCCGATTCTGATAACGACTCTGATATTTCTGAAAGTGAGAACGACAGTCAGTCTGATGCAGCTGTCTGTAGTACACCAAAAAATAAGTCAAAGGAGGAAAACAGTAGCGGTAATGAAATAAATTCATCAACATTAAAAAATGATATAAGTGCAGCTAAGAAGTTGACACCTAAACAAGTAACGAAAAGATTAGAGTCTGTTAAAAAACGTGCGGAAAGGGAAAGGGCTAAGCAAGAACGTGAAAAACAAAGGGAGGAAAAACGCAAACAGAAAGAAGAAGAGCGTGAGCTAAAGAGGAAAGAACGGGAAGAACTAAAACGAAAAGAGAAAGAAGAAAAAGAAAAAAAGATTGAACAAAAGAATGAAGAAAAGCGATTAAAAGAAGAGGCTAAACGATTAAAAGAGGAGGAACGAAAAAGAAAAGAAGAACAGAAAGAGGAAGAAAGATTAAAGAGAGAGCAAGAGAAAGAAGAAGCTGAACAGAGAAAAAAGAAAACATCGTTGGCCTTTGTTAATTTTTTCGTACCGAAAAAATCCGAAGCAAAGAAAGAAAACGAAGTGCAGAATGTTGAAAGTAAGTCTAGTTTTATGCCATTTGCTGTGAAGCCTGATATGAGAGTGGCCCCAATAACTAGAGTTGTGATGGAGAACGATAGAAGACAGTTGTTTGAAGAGACATTGAATTCTTTGGAGAGTTTGGATACTGACAAGTCTTGTTTATATTTAAATGAATTGAAAAATGGTAAAACTATTGGAAAAACTACAAAAACCTGGCCACTGAATGATGTTAAAGAAGATGATGATGTCATATTTATTGGTATGTATTAATCTATAGTTCTATAGTTTATTTATGGAAAATTACAAGTTATCACATCTATGTTGAATGACATTTAATTGTGATTTTAATTAGACCCTACAAGGATTAACTTATAGACAGAATATGCTGAATTGATTTTTTTCTTTCTGTTTCATTCAGATAATTCTAATATTTGTGAGAACATTGTTGAAGTAGCGCCTACAACAGAACATGTACGGGGAAAACTCCTACAGTTCTGTGAGAACAGAAGGCCCCCTTATTGGGGAACCTGGACAAAGAAGAGTAAAAACGTGAAACCAAGAAGACCTTTTAGTGTAGATAAAGTAAGATATTTTTAGTACACATTTTATTTTCATCCGGAATTTTTCATGTCCTTAATATCTGTAACAATGTATTTTTCACAGACTAGAATTCCTTTTATTTGCAGAAGACCTGAGTATTGGGTATTCTTACAATAAACGATATATATAAAATATAGTATCGTTTAGAACAGTTATGATTTGAAAGATACTTTTGGGTATTGACGCGAAGGTTAAAAAGTTATAATATTAGCGAAAATTTTCTTGAATAAGGAGCTGGAAGGAAGGTACAGTTTTTTTAGTGCGTTTTTTTTAGCCATTCTAAATTTTTTTTGAAATTTCACAAATTTATTTATAATCAAAAGGAATATCTTCTTCCCAAATTTTATTAAAATCCATTAACTATTGGTCAAGTTATAAAAAAAATACTTAACAATGTGGTTTTTATTTTTACTTTAGGGTGTGTAATTAAATTACAGAGTTTGTAGGGGAATTCATAACGAAGAAATTTGATTTTTTATTTTGCAATTCAATCAATATTCTAAAAATATTTCTAAAAATCGTAAAAGGCAATTTTTTTTTAACAAGGTAAAAAAAAAATACCTTCTAGAAGTCGGCTAATGTAAACATTTCAGTTAGGTATTCTCTATAATACCTAAAAAAAATTGCTCCTTTTTCCAGTTTCTTATTCTAGAATTATTTTGCTAATATTACTCCACTATATACTAGAACAAAAATACATAAAAACATTTTTATTTATCTAAAATTATTGTACAACTTAAATATTTCACAAACTAAAAAAATAATTTATCAATTAAACATTATTTACATTTTAGAAACTAAAACAACAACTCCACTTTTTATACAGTTTCTAATTTTTATTAATTAATATTGAATTTATTCACTGATTAATTAATAACTTTTTGTAGAGTTACTTATTATGATTTCTGCAAGTTTCACGTAAATGTTCTAGCACACTCCATAATGAATTCCATACTGGGCCAATCGTTTCCTGTGCACTTTCTTATGTTTGGCCAGATGGTCGCTCCTCGAGAAACATTTGTCGCACATATTGCATTTATAAGGTTTTACCCCGGAGTGTGATCTTCTGTGCCTTGCCAACTCGTCTGACCTTGAAAACTTCCATTCGCAATTCGGCCACGTGCAATCAAATGGTTTTTCACCAGAATGCCTTCTCAAGTGTGCTTTTAAATGCGATGCCTTAGCGTAAACTTTTCCACAATCATTATAAGTACAAATGAACACTTTATCTTCACTGATTTTCTGCGGTTTCTTTGCAGCGTAATCGTGAGTCTCCAAAGCGTTCTTTAAGTTCACTTCGATATTCTCACTGTTGCTGTTTTGTATGACTTTATCATGTAGAAGCGATCGTCTGTGGTTGAATTTTATCAAATGTTCATATTCGTTTGATTTTTCATTTTCATACTCCATATTCAGAATATATAAGGGTTGGTTATTCATTTCGTTTTTTTTATTTATATTTTCATGCAAAATCCATATATTTTCATTGGCGGAATTGTTGTCAGACATTAAACACTCGTCTAAGAAATTATTATCAGAGAATGGCTGTAGTTGCAATTGTTCAGAACTCTCCTTTAAGAATATTTCACAAAATTCATCACACAATGCTGTTCTTTCTGGTAGCATTGCACTTTCCAAATTCATATCGTATTCTTCTGTTAGTATACGTTCGAGTTCTTTATCAAATCCTGATAATTCTGTTGTATCTTGGTTTTTATCAATTTCATTGCAGTATGTTGAATCGTAGACATTATTAGGTCCAAGTAAAGGAGGTAGATTATTAAGAGCGAAATCAAAATCTTCATTTAAAAGGACATTTTCAAACCCCAAACTTAAGTTTGATAAGTTGAAGTTGTTTGGAGAAATCATATCTTCATTCATCTGTAAGCAAAATATCATTTTAATATAAGTCTACACTAAAACACAGACAATCTTTTAGCAACTATCAAATATCTTCTGTACTCACGTTGAAAACGGAATATCCATTTAGCAGATAGTTCTTTTCTTTACGAAATCCAGATACAAACTAAACGTAAATCCTATGTTAACAAATCACTTATAGCGACACAAAAAAAAAACAATACCCATGTGGAATTTTTAACTTGGTGCCAAGTACACACATCGCCATATTCAACTTAATCATTTACGTTTAAAAAAATAAACACACTCATAGTCTCTTCTTTTTCTCATTATACAGTAATTAATATATGTTTTCTCTTACTAAAATTTTAATATTTGTCTACAGGGGGGTTAGTATGTTTCTAATATTCCACACAGTATAATGGAAGCATTCATTATCTATTTCTATGTAAGGATATTAGATGAACCCTCTCCCTTTCCTTACATAATGTATAATTTTTCTAATTTATGAAGTATTATATTATCTTCTCAATCTTCTACCATATTTATACGTGTAGTGAAAAAATTGGATTTCCTAGCAACTCAAACATATGAAAAAGTGTAATTTTTAATAGTATTTTTCTATTAAAATTTTTGACTGATATTAAAAGCAATTTTAACTGGTTTCAATTAATGTAATTTAATATAATTAATAAATAGAAAAACATGTACAATTCATAAAGTTTTATGGACCATCTCCTCCCCTCAAAGCCTTACAAAAGTAATGGATGCTCTCAAAATATTTATATTCTCGATTTTCGACATATTGTTTATTTTTTTGTCTTTGGATAACTATAAAAATTCAATTACTCCCCATATCGTTAGTTACTGTTACTCAAAGTGATCTTTTGCACTTGATTATGTAAAAAAAATTTAATACGACTGGAATTTATATTGCTTTTATTTTTCGTGCCCTGCATGCTATTTACTCCAAATCACTATAACTTTCTCAATTTTTGGTATTTAAGTATAGTTTTATACATTTTCAAAAACAAAAAATCTCCCCCCCCAAATTTCTACATCAGAATACCCGCTTTAATTAAAAACAATGCTAAAGAATGTATTCTTTATATGTAAGTATACATACAACTTTATATGCTTATTTATTTGTAAATATGAGTTGTGGAACATCCTGTATATGCACACAGAACAATAACATTGTCCAGAAGTGATAATAGCACATCCCTTGGGTATACGTGATAAGACATTTTGTAATTGTTTATCTGCGTACCATTTAGTAACAAGCACAAGTTCTGCACACTTGAGCATCGTCCCCTGGGACCTGCACATATGTTTGTACAATATCACAAATTTGGAAATGTGTGTTTATTTTTTTATGGTCATAATTCATTCATTAATTATCACTATTGTTGTTTGCTATTCCTAGAACACATCATGGTGTTTTTAAAATAATATTGCAAATGTTTTTGTTATGCTGTATTGCAATTTAGAAATATAATATTTAAAGTTATGATAATGCGAACATCATTGATGATTCTAGGTAAAAACCAAGTATTCTTGGTCTTTATAACTTGATGTAACAAAATCATGATTTAGAAATCCGAAATTGAAAAGATATAGTATCCAAAAAAAAGGTTACGGACAAGCTTTTATTAATTGATTGCTAATAAACAGACCTTTATGTTTTATCTAATATTTAAGACCGATTAATGTTCTTTAATTTAAAGTATAGTTTATTTAAATATCTTCACATTATTGAGATATATTTTTCTGTTTCCTGTATGACAACATAGTACTCTGAAACTATAAATCACACAAACTTCGGAATAGTTTGATGTATTACAATTTTAAATCATTAATTTTGAGTCCTCAAAATCAAAAATAGCTTCTTAATTATTTAAATCTTAATTTATTTGAGTTGAGTTTGAGTTGAAAAAAAATAAAAAACAAAGTGAAATTTTACTGATTAAGAACTACATTTTGACACTCCACATGCTTAGGTACAAAAATTAAAAAAAAAAAATTTGCTGTGATGCCCTTTTCTATTGTTTCTTCAAAATTTTAAATGATATTGTTGACTTTAGTATTTTTCATTGATACTATCACCTAAGCCCTGTTCCCAAATTTTTTTTCAATAGAGATCTACATTTTGACATCTCATATGCCTTTGTGTATGAAAAAAATTCCCTTTACTGATGCAGCTTTGATGTTTTTTTTCCAAAATTTTTACATCCATGTCTGGAGGTCATAACTTTTTATGTTCAGTTAAAATTTTCTAACTACAAAATATTTTGCTGTAACCAAACATATGTACAAACGGACGCCAAAGTGAGATTAATAGGGTTTCTAAGGAACCCTATTAAAAACTATTCTAAAAATTATAATTGCAAAATGAAATTATTTATTCAATATACCGTAATTTAATTCATTCAGTATTCGTTTACTAATTAAGTTTGATTTACAGGCAATCTTCGACTATGAAATTGACTCAGATGATGAATGGGAAGAAGAAGAACCTGGTGAATCTTTGCATGGATCTGACGATGAAAAAGAATCGGAAGACGAGTATGAAGTTGATAATGATTTCTTTGTACCTCACGGATACCTGAGCGATGAAGAGGCTGAAGACAACACAGAACTGCTTTCTCCTGAGACGCAGAAAGCTAGATTAAAAGCAATGGAAATAGAATTTGAAGCTGAGATGAAAAGCAAAACTGAGCGTCTAAAACCTAGACTTATCGGATGTGCTTGGGCGACAAAGAATAATGAAAAACCTGAAAATGTGAATGATTTCGTGTGGAGACATTTCTCAAATTATAAAATAATGATGAGTGAACCTGTGTTTTTTGTAGAGAACAGTTTACAATCAGATATGAATTTGTCATGCGTCAATTTGCAAAATAGTAGTGTGAAAAAGATAGGTCTACCTGTACAGTACATTCCAGACTATATTAGACTTATTCACGGTAATATAAATGGACAGATATTCTTGATAAAAGAATTCAAAGCGTATCTACAGATAAAAGATGAAAATTTGAATGTAAGTAAGCGTAGCTTAGAGAAAAATTTGAAGGAATTAGGGATTTGGATGGCATGTCCTGAAGAGGGCTCAATGCTGGGAAAGTTCTGTTGGTATGTCAAGAAGGAAATGCGAGAATTGCATAATGTAGATGTGACTTTACCAAATACATGGAAATATACTCTGACTCCGAAAAGACTGTCTAAAGTTGCACCTGTTACACCAGATTTGTCTAGTTCAGAACAGACTGAAAGTCCGGTTGTAAATGTACAGAAGAAATCGAAAATTAATATTAAAAAGTTTACGAAAGTTTTAACAGAAGAAGAAAAGCAGAAAAAGTTTATGGGTGTAAAAAATAATGTAGTAAAAGAAGAAAAGCCAGTGACTCCTATAAAAGAACTGTTTAAAAAACGTGTAGAGTTAATAACTTTATCCGATAATAGTCCTTCTTTGGATAGTTCGAATAAAGTAAAAACACCTGTAGAAATGAAACGCGTTGCTTTGATATCTTTACCTAGAATTACTATTACTAGCAGTAATGATGTGGTAGAAGTTCCAAAAGAAAAAAAGAGAGTTCCTTTAATATCTGTTCCAAAGTCAGATAATGTTTCAAAACCACAACGAACAAATTTGCTGACAGAACTCATTCAAAAGACAGAAGAGAAACAAAATGAAATTTTAGTTGATAGTGAAGTTGTTATAAACATAGAAGAAAGTAAGAAAGTATTGGTCGAAACTGAAAATATTGTGGGCTCTGATTAATGTTTATATATTTTAAATATTTATCATAATATTTTTGGCAGTAAATAAGACAGCATAGAGTAGCCATTAGTTATTTTTTATGTTAAGTATAATAAAATGCTTATTCACTGTCAAAAGTACTATCTAATTATGTTTGTTTTATATTTAATTTTTTAAAATAAAAGCTTATTATCTTTATTATTATTTTTAATATACATACTACATATAGGTACTCTGATAATTATAATTCAATAAACTATTTTCTGACAATGTTAATATAAGTCACTAAAAATAAAAGTTTAAAAAACTAATACCCAACTACGCTTTTCAATTAAAAAATTATAAACAAGTTTCACGCATCAAAAACGTAGTCACACTTCTTTAAAATAATTTTGTGTTCTTTCTGCAGCGACAATTTTGATATAGTTCGTATTGTGAATAATATTTGCCTTAGAGCGCTTCCAAGACCAGGTTTTATCAAAATCAGTGCAGTTGTTTTCAAGATTATCTCTTAATTAATATAGCCACGCACAAACATATAGATATAATAGCCAATTGTAACTAAAGAAAACGTCATTTTTTAATTTGAATGGTAAAAAATTTCGCAGCAAAGAATTAATTCTGTTGCTGCCTCCGTTTTTTAAATTCATGTATTAAAAATGGCGTTTCCTTTAACAGATGACGCCATTGGTCATTCCGTATAATTGACAGTATGTGTGCACCTATGAGTGCTTATAGAATTATTTTCTTTTCTGTGTAGAAGTTCTGTGAAGAAAGTTGTGTATAAAGTTGCCTTAATTCTAAATTTGTTTAGTTATCCAGGTACTATATGCTTTATTTAGCTGTAATAAATAAAACTGCAAATACTCCAGTCAAGTTTATGATCTCTGTCAAAAACAAAAACACAGAAATAAATTAAAGGTTAGAATAAGTCAAATTTTTATTTTTATCATGTTGACGGGGTAATTGCAAACTGATTTTGTAAAAATACGATGCTTAATTTATTTTTAATCCATTCCTTTCAGCAAATTTAATATTTTATAAGAGGTTTCGCAATTCTACAGTCTTTAAGTTACAACACAGAGTTATTGTATTGAGTAATACAATTAAAATGAATTAATAATAAAAACAAGTTGGGAGTTGTTTTTACATTTTATAAAAACAATATTTATGTTTTTTATGCTACTTTAACTTATTATCACATTACAATATTCTTTATACGTACATCTTTTGATAACTAGAATGCAATAGGCGCAAAATAATTTAAAATAATTATTTAACGTAGGTGTTTGAATGCTTTCATTATTTAATAATGTGTACCGTTGATAAATAGAGATTACGATTACCTTTTCTTTATGTTTTACTGATTATTAATACTGTCTTTTAATTTATAGAATCTGATTTGCAGTTTGGCTGTTGGGGTATGTACAATTATATAATACAATACTTATTTAATTGTTTCATTTTAATCGTAAGAAAAATTCAAGAATCATATCGTCTAATAATATGTAGTTTGGATTTACAATAATAATAAAAGCCTATGTTTGTTTGTCTATCTGTCTGTGCGTAACGCATGTGGTTAGTGAGAGTATAATAATTAAATTGAAGTAAACTGAAGTTGAATTATATTTGTTATAATTTGATTTTAAAATCATTATTTGAGGAAAAATAGAGGAATTGAAAATGTAGTTGATATTATTGTTAAATTTGAAATACAAATTATTTAAATTAATTATTAGTTCCTTTAGTTCTACTTTTTACCCTTGTGGAACCCTTGAATAAATTAACCACATATCTGTACTCGTAAAACAAATAAACAATATCGATATAATGATATAATAACTTCATTATAATTTCTCGTAGAAACCTAGGGATCCGGAGAACCCTGGTTAAGAAACACTGTCTTAGTTAAATACATACTTATAGATCATGTATTTACTGAAATTAAAATAAATTAAACGATAGTTTTTTGATTCTGTAAAAATTTTTACCAATCAAGCACTTTGGTGCCAAAAATAACAAATATGTTTGTCATGTTGAATACAATTAATTAAAAATATTTATCTAAGATACAAACCAAATTTTAGTTACAATATATGTCACTTTTCATTTTGTATTCAAAATTTTCCAGTGTTATTGACCTTTAACTTTCAACTAAAATAATAATAATTATTTTATTTTATTATTTTCGTTATGCTACCATGATTCTTCATACATACATATATATATATATACGTTAAAATTGCAGGAATTACGGTCTACTCTATAGAATTTTTATCACAATTGCATTTGTGTGTATAGTACTGTATAGTTACATTTTTCTATTGATTATTTTTTATTATTAAAAGCGTCTAAATTAAAGGGTATATATTTTACACGGTAATTTTATCGGTAGTTATTACAATTAATTATTGTTACAGTAAATGCATTTGGTGTTAAATATAAAATACATTGAGGGTTCTGCTATGCTTCTATATACAGTCAAACTTCGTGTATACATTATACACATGATATACAAATATATTAACTGTTCAGAATTCAAAATTCTTAACTTCACAAAACAGTTAAAAAAAATAATCTATGTTTAATTGTTTACCCTAGTTTTGAAGATTTGTATGAATTTTTTGTCTGGTCTTGAATAGGATTAACTGAAGTTTGTTCCGGGTATACAAAAGGAGACATATTTTTTTGCAATTATTGTTCCTGAAGTTATTTTCGGGTTTATAAGTAGTTCTACTTCAAAAAAACTGAAGGTGATTCAATAAATACGAAACTCGTCCGAAAAAATTATGAGAAAAAAATTTAGAATTGTTATTTATGTGCGACCCTCGAACAATTTTAGGTTGTCTATGCGGCCCGTGGAGCAATTTGGGTTGGCCAGGACTGATTTAATGCAATACAATCATATTATATAAAATTTCTATTTTACGAATTTCGACTATATGTCGGATGCTGTACGTACCTCCCACCTCTCCTCTACTGTACAGGTGAGAGATTGTGGGTGGGTGTTATTCACACATACACACACGCTTCCACGTGAGATAGATCTCATCATTTTGGTGACGGATTTTGAAACAGTTAGTGTGAATTTGATAAATTTAATTTTTAATACATTTTTTTATTATCTGTTGAGTAGAAATGTAATTTGGAATTGAAAACTTCGGTCAGTTATTATTTTTATGGTAAGTTGTTTAAAATATTTTTATTTATTTTACAGTAGAACTCTGGCCGTTCGAAACTAATGGGAATGAATAAAATATGTTATAGTTTCGAATTATTGGAGTCATACTGTATATTATATCTAATTCGAGGTGTTATTATTTCATATACATTAATGAGAACAAATATACTATTAATGACAGTAATATTTAACCCTGAATAATTAGGGTACCTTGGCATTTTTAAAAATAAAATCTACCCTTGTCATAAATATCGAATCACGCCAATGCCGTTTATAATATTACTAATATTGATTTATAAACCGCAGGTTGAATGTCATTATTATGTATTAGCAAAAACCAATCGATATTTTATACATTAATTTAAATAATAGATATTTTTATTAGCTGGTTAAAAAATAGTTTATATATTTATTCATGTTTTTTTTTACCAATTACCAATGTAAGTTGGATATTGATTCATTTTAATTAATGTTTAAAACTACAAGAACCGAATATAATACATTAGGTACTTAGTTAGAGTTCCACCCAAAAACGGGGAAAAAAAATAAATATATTTTAGTGCTTATCGCAAATTATGTATATGGAATTATTTTTTATATTAACTGTTTTTGGAAGGCAATCTCCGGGGGTGAAGCAAAGTTAAATTTGTCGTGAAATTGAAATTTTTAAGTGACGGCAACACGCTACAGGTCGCAAAACGTAATAAATTAACAGAAATCCTTTTGAATTAACTTCATCTATTATCAGAATAGAACCCTATTAAAACTCAGCCAAATCGGATAACTAGAAGTAAGAAAATTTTTAGCTTACTTAAAAGGAAAACGATATTTCTGAAAAAAGCTACTTTGTATTGCGAAAAAATTATGAGTTAAAAAAATACCAATTCCACGCCGACTAAGTCGCGGTAACAGCTAGTAATAAATAAAACGAAAAAATAAAACAATTTTGCAAAGAAAATAAATTAATTGAAAAATATTGGCTTCAAGTAATTCTGTGCTCTCTACTTTCGGCAATACTTTGGTTAAAATTTGGTTGAAATTTGTTTATGTATAAGGACCCGTGGCACGCTTAAGGACTAAACGCAGAAAATAATTTAGGACCCCATTAAAAGAAAAAAAATACAATACAATTTTATATTATTAAAAAAAAATAATGAAAAAATATCGATATTGTTAGGAGACCCTTATTAATTTGCCTAATTTATAACACGCCACTGATATGGACGAAGTTAATGTTATGTAATGTTAACTGATAACCGACATTTGCAAAAACCGACATCAAACTGCAATTAGTACAATTAATTGTTATCGTTTATGAATCTGGTAATTTATACATAAATATTATAAAACAAAGTCCTTCGCCGCGTCCGCCTGTGCACGATTTTCTCAGTAACTACTGAACGGATTTTATTTCGGTTTTCATTAATGGATAGAGCGTTTCACAAGGAAGGTTTAGGTGTATAATTTGTGGATATTAACCTGGGTAACACCGGGTCAAATGCACTAGTTAATGTATAAACAATAACATTTTCATAAACTTTCTAACGAAGAGTTGATCCTTTTTTATGTAAAGTGTATTACACAAAAATCTATGCATATTGTCAAATAATTTGAAGCGAATTTCACTGCTCTATATACGATGTAAATTTTTTTCGTGATTGTATTTATTTATTTATGTTATAAAATCAGTTGCATCTGTAATAATTGTAAGCAATGATTAACATTAACAGTTATTCGCATGTTTTTTGTTTTGTTTTTAGTCGATATGGTAAATGAACATCAGATATTTGGATGGATACAGTCATTGGCGTACCCAGAAAAAAATTGTGCGAGGGGGTAATTTTTTTATCATAATTGTTAAATAAAATAATGCATATTGACAAATTCGGAGGGGGGGGGGGTTAATTCCTATCAATATATAGTTTCGCCATATCCGTCCTCAAAAATGTTTTACCAATTAATATGAAATTTGGTATACGGACGAATACTGATAACCCAAAAACAAATTATTTGAACCCCCCTTTCCATAGACTGAAAAGTATATTAAAAAACATTTTTCACTGAATCCATTAGGTAGGGTGTTATTAGATAGATCTCCTAATAAGGATTTTGATGCTTATAATTCAAGCTTTAAATTGGTATAGAGGGAATGCTGCCATTTTGTAAATATTTAAAACGATGAAATACTTAATTTAGATTAAAAATATCCTTCATTTATCGTAAATATAAATATATATTTCTTTCTAGTTACTTCTTTCTCACTTCCTTACACGCTTAAAAAAGACATTCTTTTAATTTCTGGTACGTTCCATCAGAAATTCCATGAATCAACCAATCAAAGCTCGTTGTTCCGTTTTTTGGTCAGACGTGAACGCCCCCATTGTCTTAATACCATTGAAAAATACATTGGCATTACTTTATAGACGTTATTATATTTATAATTAATAGGTTGAAGAAATCGATTAATGCCCGGTTTCACAAACGATATATATCCAACAGATATACATTATAAGTTTTTAGTTTAATAATATCGAGTTTGTTTTTGAACGTCTCGTTTGCAACAGGTTGAAATGTCGATGGGCGTAGGTTATACTGTAGTACCTACATTTGTAAATCAATTGATTTAAATCGATTCTCACGTCGTGAATGGCTTGCGTAAAAAATTTGCGTAACAAACAAATTGACGACAATTCTTCTGCTGTCGATGGTATTTTGTACACGGTCTGATAACACTGAAGCCATGTCGTGTTATTGCGCGATGATAATAGATTTCAGCACCGGCGGTTTCCGGGATTTTCACCTCCCGTATCCGCCTCAGTGCTGCCCTCTCTTGCGGGGTCATTGCACGATGCGTTGTGTTGACATTACATTTTTGTTGTTTTCCGTACCGAAATCGAATAAACACGATATGTCTATCTGTCTGTCACGCGCTTGTTTCACTCTACACATGTGTCTGAAAGCATCGATTTAAAAAATCTGAACAAATTGTATACCGGAGACGTTCAAATATTACGTAAGCAGTCTTTAGGGGGTGGGGGAGATCAATATTTAAAAAATAATATTCATTATTTAAAATTAATAAAATTACTTTTTTTACTTTCATACCAAATTTGTTTACATATTCTTTATAAGAAAAACATGCTTTTCGAGAATTTCCCTTATCTCTACATTACAGTGTACCGTAATAATAATTTCATAACAATTTGACATCTAGCAGATAGCGTTAGCTGGAAGCAAATTTGCATTTGCAGTCCAGCAAATTCTTTATAATACCGGGCATTAGTGGTTCAGTTCTTTTTAAAAAGTAGTTACTTAGTTGATTTTATAAATCAAATAATTTGATTTTTGTTTTAATTTTGATATCTAATAAAATTATAAAAAAAACTTATTACGTATTATCATTTGGGTGAAGGGGGAGTCTACAATTTTCTTATTTTTCTTACAAAAGGGGTGGGGGTGGGGGTGGGGGTCTGAAATCAACGGTATTGTAATACTGACGAAAACTATCAGGAGTTTTCAAAAATAACAAAATATCAAAATCACTTGAATTTAATAAAAAAGTCACTGTGATTTATTTACTGTGTAAAATAATTAAACACGAAAAAAATACGATTGTGATTCGCAGAAATAAAATGTCCTATTTATTTAAGGTTGACTATAGTTTTTAGTAATATGTTCTTTTTAATGCAGAATTATTTAGTTTATTTACCGTTTCACAGGATGTGTTTTCCTGTAACAGTTTTTGTCATCATATAACCTTCGATTTTATCATAATGCTACTTTGTTATATTCTTTATTATATATTGTTGATGATGCGTTGTATCATTATAAATTACATACGTTGGAAAATATCACCAGACTGACGCGGTTATTCTCATTGTAATGAAATATATATGAAATGATAACACATTATATTCAAACCGTTTTATATCTAAGTATTTTGTATACTCATATTTCAGGTTTTGCATGTATAGCATTAAAATGCACCCTATTGTGGTAAGTTTGGCGGTTATATTACCGACCGTGATATTAGCTCAATCAGGAACAGTCTGGCAAATTAATCCTTACGAAAATGAAGATGACACAACTCAATATTTATCATCGGAGTCGTACGTTTTTCCCGAATCGTCTCAAGCTGTATTTATAGGTGGTAGAGAATCAGTTAAAACAGATTCCGAACGTTTAAAACGGTCGTTGAAATATCATGTACTTGAATCGCCGGGACTGAAGACCCATTTTGAAATAGATCCTTCAATGTACGATTTAGAAAATGAAAAGAATTCAAAGAAACAGATAAAAAAGCACGGTGAAGTTAAAGAGAGACATGTAAGATCAATTGAAAACATGGACATTGAGGATGATATGAAAGCGGAAGAAAGTAACGCTGAAGAAATTGTGGAAAAGTTACCAACAGCTGAGAAATATACAAATTACGAAGAGTCGAAAAGCGATGCAATGGACGAGGCTGATAAGTTAATGAATAGCGCAAGAGAAGCTCGTGGAGCTACGAAAGAGCAATGGATAAAACAACCGTATCCAATAGATTTCAGCAGTATGAAAGACTCTTCTCATAAAGACGACCAACATTCTTCTAGTTCGAACAACGACGATTTGAATATAAGAGCACCGAGGGTTAGTTTCGTTACCCAGAAACGTTTGGATCAAGCTGAATCAAGGGATAGACCTGAAGTTAAATCTAGACTATCCACCGATTCACCTCCTACAAGAAATGGTTACGAGAAACGGGATTTTTCAAGGGCTAGGAGCTTAGAACCTTTAGATTTTAGGAGACCGTATGAGTCGCAGAGAAGGGAATACGGCAGAGAGATAGGGGGTTTTAATAGGTACGATTATGGACAGCCTAGGTATAACAGGTACGATGATCAGGATTATGGGAGGGATTTTAAGAAGAAACAGAAGAGGATAATATATTATGCTACGTTACCGGATGTTGCCAGGTCTCCGCCTATTGTCGATCTGAGATATAGGTCCAGATATCCGGATTATGATCTGGATTATTATCACAGACACGATAGAAGACTGTATGATGATAGGTGAGTTTTAGAGTGAATTAAAAATGTCTCGTGTTTGTAGTTTGGAACTATAAATCATATCTTTTTTATTGATTCTATGAATAGATCTTATTTTTTTGCATACAATCCTGTAAAATTTTGAGAAAAATTAACTTTTATAATCTCAGATCATATTAACTACAAGTTAACCAAGTAAGCCTTAAAAAATTGTATGCAAAAAATAAGATTTATTCATAAAATCAATAAAAAATATATGTTGTCATTTACAAAAATAAAATTGGTTAAAAACGAACATTTAAAAACTATTCCGAAATTTCTGTGATTTAAAGTTCCTGGGTACTATGTCACAAAACAGTAACAAATTTTTATTTATCCATATTTACTATTTACCCACCGATTGATTATTAATAATTTTATTTTTAGGGAACGAAGATTAGACCTTCCGCCAACGTATTACCCCCAATATTACAGAAGGTACCCCCCAGTTCCTTATGATTATTATCGCGGAGATAGACCTTACGATGTTGTAAGAGACTTGCCCCCTCCTCATGACAGAATGACCGGTCCGTTCAGAGATACAGTAGACAGAAGAGAACCAGAGAGGAAGGTGCCTTTCCCGGTAAGGGTACCGGAAGATCCTGTGAAGGATAATAAGAAAGCTCCTGAAGGAAGAAGCTATGGGGAAAGGGAATACGTTTTTGGACCAGCGCCTAGTTATCGTAGTAGATATTAGTTTAATTTTAATAATTTTTTTAGAAGCTATCTATACAGTAAAACCTCGTTAATCCAAATGTGTTCTTTTAAGATATTTAATAAAATATCTATTCGTTCGAATTACTGAGGGTATACTGTATTGTATTATCTACTTGTATTTTTTAATTATTTTTTAGAATTGATTTTTCGCTTTAGGTGTAAACAGTGTCTTCCTTTTTGCTTATTGTAACAGCGAAGACACGACCTATACCTAGAAGCTATAAAACAATCCCCATCACATATTTTTTTGAATGTTCTTATTTAATGTATACCAAAAATCACAGTTTTATTTTTATTAATTATATGTAATTTATTGTAGTTGTAATATTTTATTATAACATTTAAATGTGTTTTTATTTTTTAATTATACAATTATTGTCAAACAAAATATTTTTAATAAAAGCAAGCTTTGAAATATAAATAAAACTACCCCTGTTTTTCCTTCCTCGCAATATCGAAGATACGAGAAGCTTTGTGATCGTTTCAGATTGAGACAAAAAAAAATGTTCTCCGATTTCAAAATTTTAAATTGATCTATCCGTTTCACGTCAAGACAAACACTTTTCGTTCCGTGTCTGTCTGTTCGTCCGTCTGTCCCCTGAATCCTTGTCACACGCATAACTCATGAACCACTGAACCGATATTAATTAAATTTGGTTGGATGGTTGGGTCTGGCTTGAGGATGGTCCCATTTCAAAATCATCAAAATCGTGTGTAAGAGGGAGGGGCGACATCCCAAAATATTTATTTCTCAAGATATCTCAAGAACGACACATTTAACGTGAAAATTTTATAGAATCTTTTTTGTAGAGCATTAAATTTTCTATAATATAGATCTACAACGTTTATTAAAAATATGTATCTCATTTTGCTTTAAAAATTCGTCATTTGTTTTTTTAAATGGATATTTTCTATGACATGTTAAATGTCATGTTGACGTTTTAAATGTCATTTTAACGTTTGCTTAAATTTAGATTTAGATTGAAATTGTCAAGAAATTAAAAATTTACGAAAATATAATCAGGTGCGTTTTAAGAAAAATTTCGAACTAATATTTTTTAGTAAAATTGTATAAAAATTAAATGGTTAACCAATTCCAGGCTATCGGTTTTTATTTAAATTGTTTGGTGAATTTAACACGAGGAAGCACTGTGCATTTATTTGGCAGATGTTTTTTATTACGTAATATTGGCGACAATATTTCATTTAAATATGGTTCATTTGCGTAAATTTCAATTAATGCCGGCTCACTTAATTAGCATAAAAAATAACGATAAAACTGTACTTGTATTAGTATTTTTCTTTCACTACCCTCTTCCCTATTTGTTGTTCCCCTATTTTTAACTCGGTAATGGATTAGTGATGTAAAAAGTTGGGATTAAAATATTTGTGGTTTGTTTGAAAAGCTGATAGATTTGATGGTGTTAATAATATTACTAGGTCGGAAATTGTTTTTGAATCTTGAAAATTATAAAGAAAAACGTTTTTTTTTGCTTATTCCTAACCAGAAACGGCTTTAAAATTCCTCAAAATGACGAAATGGTAGCATAAAAATATTACATATTAATTATTTTAAAAATAGCAGTCATTTTAGGGTTCCGTAGAAAACTAGGAATCCTTATAGTTTCGGCCAGTCCGTCTGTCTGTCTGTATGTCACACTCCTCTCATTCTCTCATTTATATGCCAATTAAGATGAAATTTGGTATACGGACGTAAATTAATTACAGAAATGATAAGATTTTTGAAAAATAATTTTTTGGACTGCCTTCCCATAGACTGAAAAGTTTACTGATTTTTTTTTCACTTTCCCCTTTGAGTAACAACAAAAAATGTCTTAGGACCTTTTGATTTTAACCCCTAAGTAACGATATATTTGATTTCAAAAAAAAAATTTTGTTGTAATTTTATATAATTAATTTTTTTATCTATCATAATTGTTTAATTCAATAATGTATATTGAAAAATTTGGAAGAGGGGTGTGACCTCTAACTCCTATGATAGTTTTTAGTTTCCGTTTTTTCATGGTTAGTAATGTTTTTTGGATAGTGAAAAACAAAAAAAAAAACTAAAACTTAATTTTGAATTAAAAATAATTGCTGTGTCGCAATAGAGAGGTGGTGCACATTCCCAACCCTCTCCCTGGATACGCGTCTGGTTTATATATGATAATCTGCCTAAGAAAGAAGCAATTATGCTTGTCTCCAGTAACACCTGTGGACAGGCATATTTCATTACACTGATGTTTATCGGGTTGCCTATCTAGTAAAAAACTGGCGTAATTTATAAACGAGCGATTTTTTATTGTTGCAATATTATACAGAATGTTTCAGAATAATATCCCTGAGAGTATCGTAAGCTTAAAATATCGATTTACTGGATTGGCTGTTTGAGATTTGTGTCTTAAAAATGAATAAATGTAATTTTTTGCGGTATTATTTGTATAAATATAAATTCACGTTATTCTAAGGGTCGTTACTCTTAGTTTTATTTATAAATACTCGCCCACGCAATAATCGAACACGACCTTCGACTCGACAATAATGAAAGGTCAACACGCGAATGTAACGACATATTAAATAATTCATTATCAGCATGTTGCAGTTAGAATATTATACACGCTTTTTAAATGTATTGTAACCCAGTAACTGATATCAATGCAGTCAAATCCAATATAGATTAATACAACTACACTAGAGAATATATGTTACGGATTTTCTCCTGCTATTCATCCTAAAACCGTGTTTGTTTTGTCGCTGATTTGAGACTGTAATAATGAAAATCCCACCGATATCGGTTCAGTAGTAATTTAGTTAATGTTACTTACTTGATAAAGTAGCGTGATAATATTTATTCTTAAATTATTTTAGATTTATTTTATGAAAATCCCATCCAAATCGGTTCAGCTGTTGTTAAGTTTAAACAAAAATTCTGAAAATTCAAAAATTGACAGATTTTTGTTTTGATATAATCTGTAAATGTTACTTACTTGATAGAGTAGAGTGATGATATTTATTCTTAATTAATTTTAGTTTTATTTTATGAAAATTCCATCCAAAACGGTTCAGCTGTTGTTGAGTTTAAACAAAAATTCTGAAAATTCAAAAATAGACAAATTTTTGTATTGATATGATTTTGGCATGTCATTTGTCTACAAAGCAGATTTTAACTACCATACCCTTTCTGCTTTTATCTGCTTCTCTCTTATTTTCTTTACTCATCCCTCTTAATCAGTACAACCAAGGGAATGTAATTAAAAGGAGGAAGTTTGTATCTTATGAAAAATGCATACCGAAAATATTTAGCGACTTTTATACCAAATGGTGTACGTCGCTTCTACTACTGATATTTATGTTTATTTTTAATGAAGAGGGTAGGGGGGGGGGGGGTGAAGAAGGAAGGGCACGGTTATGAAGGGAATATTATTTTTAATCCATCCTTTTTTTATTTGAAGTTTTGTATCTTTACTATTTTGTATTGTATATCTATTAATATAATGTATACTTTAAAAAATACAATTAGCAATATCGCAGACTTATTTTATTACTTTAATATGAAAATTACAATACATAATATATGTATATCGTTGCGAATATTGATTAAATATTTAGATTCTTACCGAAATTCAAGTTAAATAATAAATCGAATAAATCCATTAGGTAGGTGTGTTTTCTTAAATACGAATGCACGGTATTTTGAACAGTATTAAGACAGTTAAATGTATACATATAGATTAATATTCAGAAATGGTACACGGAGAGAAAAATCTTAGAAAAATTACTGTGCTCTGCACTATAAACGATGTGCGAAAGTCGAATATGGTAAATTTTATACGGTAAAATAAGAAAAATTAAAATTCATAATATAAAAAGTAAAGGACACAATAGTATTTTTTAAAATACAGGCCAGCGAAATTTATAAAACAGCACAGTAAAAAGTTCCTATCTCGACAAATTTGTATTTTTTAATTGTTTTTCTTAAAAAAAATGCTATTTAAGTTGATGTAAATTATTAGGCGGTCTGATAAATTTTACAATACTGACTTATAAAATTCAATGATATTTCAAAGATATCTGGCAAAAGCAGAAAGAAAGAAAAAGACAGAAGATACCAATTATGTTGAAAACACAAAAACTAAAAATGTGATATCTCATTAACTGTTTATCGTGGAGATGTATGTATGGTTTTATTTTGTTTGTAAAACGATTCTCTAAAAATCATACGCATCATGTCTAGATCTCAGATTTATGGTTTTCGATATATCTTAATAGAAAGTTAGGATATAAAGCAAATTTTACTATCAGCATAAACAAGGTAGTAAGGTTCGAGTACAGTCGGCTATTTTCGATCTTCCGACGGCCTATAAGCTGACAGTTACATACATATTTAGAATGTATATTTGTTTTAAAAGTACATATTGTAATTGTGTAGTGTTTTCTATTTTAAAGATATTTTTCTATGTTATCGTGATTTTAAAGTATTATATTTTAATTTATATTCAAAATTGTTTTTAGTGTGAATAATATTTAAAGCGGGACGTGTAGCATAATAATATTTAGATTTAAAATGGCTATGATTGTTTTTATTTTATTAAAATTATTGTTTTGTGCGAATTTTAAATGAATGTGGGTGATAAATGTTTTACAATAATGTTTTGTTCGGTTTTAATGTGTTATTTTTAGAAGTTTTATTTGTAAAATAAGTTTTGACAGATATAGGTTAGTTTAGATTTTAGATATTGAAAATACGTTATTTTATATTTAATTTGTTCTGTGAATCGGTCTCTTTGCACATGTATTGGTTGTCATATCCTTATGTAAATTGTTCTACAACTATATTTGTAAACTATTATTAGTTGTAAAATTCAAAACAATGTATATTATATAAATAAATCGATAACTTTCTTAAAATGAAATTGCTTTTTATTGTTTTTACCTTTCTGTTTGAAAAAAAAAATAATAAGCTATAGAAATTTTACTGAATCGGTAAGGCCGGTAAGGCAGTTTTCTGATACAGCGTTCCAAATATTACCATGCTAGCACCGTAATTTCTACCGTGATAAAAAAGCAATTTATATAATGTAAGCACTGATAATTTTTATATGGACGTATAAATATTTTTTACTTGTATCGTCGATTGCGCACGCATTATAAGAGAGCACAGTAATTTTTCTAAGATTTTCTGTATAAAAATTATCATGACTTTTCTCTCTGTGTAGTAATCAAATATCAACACATATGTATATCTAATTTAGTACATTTAATTAAAAATTTACCATTACTGGGTCCTTGCCAAGACTGGTGCCACTAGCTTATTTATCTACCAGTCTACCTTCATACATACATATTATAATTATTTTCAGTGTGTTCATTGAAGTGACACAAACAAATATTGTCTTTTTGACATAAAATAATGTACGGATATTTGGTTTTCGTATCTGATAACAATCAAGTGATTTTATGTGGCTATTGTTACGTCGTTTAAACAACGCCGTCACAATCATTCATTTATTGTTATTTTTGTTATTATTTTTAATTGATCTAGTATTATTATTGTATATTATTAGTTCATTTATTCATAGTTTGTTATGTTGTTTATTCTTTACGATAGCATACAGATTGGTTTCATGTTACATTCATTGTTTTCTAAGAATTCACATGTTAAAATTTCACTTTAAGCACATAATATATTATATCTATTCGTTCTAAAATTGACATGTTAGAATTTCAAGTGCATAAAACCTTTCTAGGGTGTTTTACAACTTTAAATAAGATTTATTATTTTTTGTTGGTCATAGATACATCCAAAGGAATTTCAAGTTAATGTTAAACATATGTGTACACAGGATTTTTCCATGAACCTACAAACTCATCCCTTCCCTATAAGCTAGCACTGTCCACTACCATTTTTCTTGTTACCAATCAAATTATCCAAATTTAAACTCCGCCCTTTATCTTTATTACTTAAAATTTTAAGGATTTTATTTTTAAGAAATGTAAAATCAGTGCTTGTTAAGTTTCCATACTAACAACATTCACACATATACATTAAAGAGTGTTTGTTAAGTTTCCATACTAACAACATTCACACATATACATTAAACATACCTTTTATATGTTATACATTTATGTATTATACATCAATAAATTATACATAAATTGTGACTTATTTAAATTGAAATTTTAAATAAACCAAATCATTAAAAAAAGTCTAAACGATATTAAGTTGGAGTTTAGCAAGAGTTAGTAACACACATACAGTTCCTAACTCCAAATACGCCAAAACATGGTCCTTCGAGCCGGATAAACTAAGTGAAAATTCAACGCTGAGCTTATCTTTGGAATCATTCATCAAAAATACGTTAATCATCAACCAAGCAGACAACATCGTCGTAGCAACCAAGCAGACAACATCGTCACAGCAACCAAGCAGACAACATCGTCGTAGCAACCAAGCAGACAACATCGTCACAGCAACCAAGCAGACAACATCGTCGCAGCAGCCAAGCAGACAACATCGTCACAGCAACCAAGCAGTCAACATCGACGCAGCATAGCCAAGCTGTCAACATCGCCAACATCACGATCCACGTCAACAACGAATCAGCTAAGTGTGATAATATCTCCTATCCATATTCCCCTTGTTTTTTCTTCATATTCGTTAATTCGGTTGTATAGTTACGTCAATTCGTTCCAAATTTAATTTAGTAGTCTCCTTTAATAAGAACGTAGCAATATGCCAGATACAGTAGAAGTAGCTGCTTTAAAAAAGCAGAGAACCGCGTTAAAAACTAAATTCACGAAATTCACAACATATATTAACGATGGAAACAATAAAAATAAAATTACAGAAATACGGGTGCGTTTACAAAAAATAGAAAGCGTTCTGGAACAGTTTGAAGAAGTTCAACTCAGTATATCAAATTTAAACGGCGAATCATCCGCGGAATTTGATACATTTGAAAATCAATATTATAAAGTCGTTAGTAAAGCGCATGATTTAATTGCACCTAAGCAGTCATTGGCGGTATCAACAATTACAAATAGTGATCAACCAAAAAGTAATATTCGATTACCTAAAATTGATCTCGCGACTTTCAACGGTGCATTTGAAAAATGGTTAGATTTTCGTAATTCTTTCAAATCAATAGTTGATAATGACCAAGGCCTTTCTAGCATTCAAAAATTGCATTATTTAAGATCATGTTTAAAAGATGAAGCATTATCTGTAATAAGCGCTTTGGAGTTAACCGATCAAAATTATTCAGTTGCGTGGGATTTATTAGAAAAACGTTTTGACAATAAACGAGTAATAATTCAAAATCATGTTAAAGCGATAATGGAATTATCCAGTATTTCGAAAGAATCTGCTTGCGAGTTGCGAAAATTACTAGACACAATTCAGACCCATTTACGCGCTTTAAAATCATTAGGTCAATCTGTTGACACGTGGGATACATTATTAATTTACATAATTACATCTAAAATCGACAGAAATACACATAGAGAATGGGAAAAATCGATAACAGGGTCTGAAATGCCATCAATGAAAATGTTTATAAAATTTTTAGAACAACGTTGTCAAATATTGCAAGTAACTGCAATTAATCTTAATCAACATCATACTTATAACGCGTACGGGTCAAATAAACAACAAACTTATAATAAGAAACAAACCTTCACGTCAACAAAAAAATCATTCACTTGTATCGTTTGTCAAGATTCGCATAAACTATACGCTTGTGATACATTTCAAAAAATGAGTGTAAGAGCGCGATATGATAAACTAAAATCCGCGAAAATATGTCTTAATTGTTTATACCCAGGGCATAGAACTGAGGAATGCAAATGGTCTATGGGTTGTAAAATATGTAACAGTAAACATAATACACTTTTGCATATTGATAACAAAGACAACTCAACAAAAGAAAATCAAAATAATGTATCAAGTGTTAGTCCGTTAAACGACGCTGCGAATATCAAAGTACATAGTGCAATAGTGTCATCACAAATTTTATTATCAACTGCATTAGTCAATATAGGCGGTAAAAACGGTGAAATGTTTCAAGCTCGAGTATTATTAGATAGTGGATCACAGTCCCATTTCATTACACGTAAATTCGCTGATCAATTAAGAATATCACTACATAATGTGAATTTACCTGTGGAAGGTTTAAATAGGCTCGAGACGCGAATTAAACATTCAATCAATGCGCGAATTTATTCAAAATTCAATAATTATCAAGAAAATGTAGAATTTCTTGTTCTACCTCGAATATGCGAACATTTACCAAATCAATTCATAAATCGACACACGTTAAATCTGCCACAAAATATTCAGCTTGCCGATCCGAAATTTTATGAACCAAACGAAATCGATGCATTGTTAGGCGCTGAACTCTTTTATGATCTTTTAGGCGTAGGTCAAATCGAATTATCAGGTCATAAGGCGCGATTATATAAAACAAAATTAGGTTGGGTTGTTTCGGGAAAATTAGCAAATGATAATAAGTCGGTACGGCCAGCTAACTGTATGCTAACTTTAAATTCATTGCAAAAATTATGGCAATGTAACGCGGGGTGGGATGACAAACTGCCTGATAATATTCATAAGCCGTGGATTAATTTAAAAAATCAACTTACAGAACTAAATAAAGTCAAATTCAATAGAAAGGTGGTAATAAAAAACGCCGTTAATATTCAAATTCACGGATTTTGTGATGCGAGTGAAAAAGCATACGGAGCATGCATATACGTTCGATCAAGCGATCAAAATAATCAAATCATGGTAAATCTTTTGTGTTCAAAAAACCGAATAGCTCCGTTAAAAACTATATCACTTCCAAAATTAGAATTATGCGCGGCAGTACTTCTGTCTAATCTAATGAAAACGGTTTTAAATGCGATCACTAAAACAGTAGACAAAATATATTTATGGTCCGATTCTTCAATCACATTGCAATGGATAAATACACAACCTTATTTATTAAAAACATTTGTCGCGAATAGGGTATCAGAAATTAGGGATATTTCAAAAACAATGCATTGGAGACACGTGCCTTCGGAAGAGAATATGGTGGACGCCCTGTCACGCGGTCAGCTACCTGACGAGTTTGTCAACAATAAAACCTGGAGGGCGGGCCCAAAATGGTTAATACACGACGAATCACAATCGCCTAATGGCACAATGGTATTAGTACCTTTATGTGAGATAAAATCTACAAATACACTCACAACTACACAACATAGTCCCAATATTATTTTAAACAATTATTCATCAATCAACAAAATGAAACGAATTATATCGTATACGTTAAGATTTATTAATAACATATCAAAAACAAAAATTAAACTATCGGGACCTCTTTCTGTAAACGAAATCAATAATTTTTTAACAAAAAACGGCACTTCTTGGCATTTTATACCTCCCAGATCGCCTCATTTTGGAGGGTTATGGGAGGCCGCGGTACGATCGTTTAAACATCACTATGTCCGAATTATTGGAGACAAATTATTTACTTACGAGGAGTTAGAAACATATACAACTGAAATAGAAGCGATCCTAAACTCCCGACCCATTACTCCTTTATCTGAAGATCCAAATGATTTACGCGCACTCACTCCTGCCCATTTCCTCATAGGAGATACGTTCACAAGTTTACCTGATGCAGACCTTACAGGTGAACCAGTCAATCGGTTGTCCACCTGGCAACACGTGCAGTACATAAAACAACACTTCTGGAAAAGATGGTATAAGGAATACCTAAACCAACTCAATACGAGATCCAAATGGCAAACACCTACATCAAATAATATTCAAATCGGTACCATGGTTCTATTAAAAGAAGATAACACACCACCTCTACATTGGCCACTTGGACGAATAATTGAAGTTTTTCCGGGTGAAGACAATCAAGTGCGAGTAGTTAAAGTGAAAACGCATTCTGGTATATATAAACGGAGCATAACGCGTGTAGCTCCTTTACCTATAGACAACACAAATACCAATTAACATTTATTATTGATTGCGTGCAATCAATGGCGGGCGGCATGTTACGTCGTTTAAACAACGCCGTCACAATCATTCATTTATTGTTATTTTTGTTATTATTTTTAATTGATCTAGTATTATTATTGTATATTATTAGTTCATTTATTCATAGTTTGTTATGTTGTTTATTCTTTACGATAGCATACAGATTGGTTTCATGTTACATTCATTGTTTTCTAAGAATTCACATGTTAAAATTTCACTTTAAGCACATAATATATTATATCTATTCGTTCTAAAATTGACATGTTAGAATTTCAAGTGCATAAAACCTTTCTAGGGTGTTTTACAACTTTAAATAAGATTTATTATTTTTTGTTGGTCATAGATACATCCAAAGGAATTTCAAGTTAATGTTAAACATATGTGTACACAGGATTTTTCCATGAACCTACAAACTCATCCCTTCCCTATAAGCTAGCACTGTCCACTACCATTTTTCTTGTTACCAATCAAATTATCCAAATTTAAACTCCGCCCTTTATCTTTATTACTTAAAATTTTAAGGATTTTATTTTTAAGAAATGTAAAATCAGTGCTTGTTAAGTTTCCATACTAACAACATTCACACATATACATTAAAGAGTGTTTGTTAAGTTTCCATACTAACAACATTCACACATATACATTAAACATACCTTTTATATGTTATACATTTATGTATTATACATCAATAAATTATACATAAATTGTGACTTATTTAAATTGAAATTTTAAATAAACCAAATCATTAAAAAAAGTCTAAACGATATTAAGTTGGAGTTTAGCAAGAGTTAGTAACACACATACAGTTCCTAACTCCAAATACGCCAAAACAGCTATAATTCCCCTTACCTCTCAGTTCCTCATTTACTAGATACAAGAAAGATATTGTATAGTTGTAGTCAACTTATAAATATTTATACTAGGCAAAAAAAATCTTTGTCAGGAGACAAAAATGTCGGGTGACAAATTTAACAGAGAAATTAGTCAAGTGTAAGAAAATACATGACTGGTATTGGAATTTTTTTTTACTAAAAATCACTTATAAATATGACTTGTATTGTATATATAAAACCAGAAGCGTATCAAGTATAGAATTGGGCCCTTGTGCACATTAAAAAATAATATAAACTCAACCTTTTACTTCCATGTTTTGAAAGAAATGGAAGTATTGTAATACCATCGAAAAATCGTATCCGAGATAATGACAGATTCTGAATGTACTAACTTCAAAACTTAAAGAAAAATTAATTTCCGCATGGTGGCTGTGCGTGTGTCTGTGTGTCTGGATGTAGAATTTTCTTTCGTTCACGGTAACTAATGTAAAAATGTACCGATCTGAATTCTTTTTGGGGAAAATGTTTGTCTCAGTGAGAACTTCAGATCAATTGACTTTGGTGCTAATCGGATTAGGGTTTTTAGAAATATTCTAAATTTTGTAACTATTTTCGTCTAAAAAGTGAACGTTGCGAGTATTAAAATATTACCATTTAACCATTTGAGATACGGACCTGGTGTTTGCGATTTAGAGTTATTAAATGTAATATGACGTATTATGGGAACATAAAATTATTTAGCTACCTGTGTTGTAAAGATATGACATCGCAATGTGGTATGATAGAAATCTATAAAATTGTACGTCGACATAACACACTAAAAAAACTTGATTTTTTTTTAAAAGATCAGTATAGAAGAGTCACTGTCGTATCTCTGAAGATTTAATGGTAGGGTGTGAATATTTTTGTTTGACCCCCTCCCTCCACATTTCCAATTAAACAGTTGATAACGTAAATCTCATTTGTCATTTCAAAAATGTAATTTAAAAAAAATATTTTAACGGAAAGACAGCTTTGATAATATTTCTCTGTTAAAACAGAGATCAAACAAAATTATGTCAGACACAATGCTTAATAAAAAAATAAAAACGCGTATACATAAGAAACACATCTAGACTGTAATAAGGCTATGCCTGCATTCGCTAACGGCAGTTTAAAAGTCTCATTTGGTCCCCGTTTTCATAAACCCCCTCCCGCTCTATTTGTGTAATGCACCCTGTGTATTTTATAATTTCCTAAGGGACCGCAATTTGTAATATGTAAAGGGTGTAAAGATACAAAGACAATATCGCATCGTGTCGGTAATGCAGAACTTATATTCTTTATATTTGATATTGGTTCGACGATGTGACGAGAGATGCCGCTATGTGTATCGATTGGCGGACTGGTTAGCTGAGTTGTGAACCACTATATGAATCGTTTATTTTCTTTCTACTTATTATAATTTATAATTTTCATTTTTAGAAATGCAGTAACAAGCTTCAACCATAGACATAGAGTATGGACCGTGCATTCTGTATTGACATAATGGTGTAACATTTCTTTAAAACAGTGAGAGAGATGTAGTGCCGTTTGGGATTTGGGATATATCTATCTCTTTTTCTAAGAAGAATAAAATAGTTACTCCTTTTTAAATAAGGACAAGTACATCCCAAATCAGTTTTTATCTCTTTCTTTTGACACGGCTGTTTTTGAGTCAGATGCGCAATCCATGTTCTCTATATGTCTATGGCTAGAACTACACACTAAAACAACCCCTGAATTTTATTAAAATTCGTTGTGACATAAAATTTTTATTATTTATTATTTTGAAAAAAAAAAATACAGTTGAATCTACTGTCGATTGAATGCAACAAAAAATATTCATATCTATTATCAAAAATATTTTCGGAAAAATTTCTTTCAAATTTGGGACATTCTGTAGTTATATAAAAATATTGTTTGAAATTTTTGTAAAAAATATAAGATATCTAAAAATATATTTGTAGATATATTAATTTTATCGTAATTTTTTTTCTTTAACTGTTAAAACTTGAATTTTTCAGTTGTAGTAAACAAATTAAAAATGCAAACAAAATATTTTTTTATTCATCTAGAAAAAATAAACAAATATCAATTGAAGAAAGGAAAAAGAAAACAGCGCAAAAGGCGACGACTTCTTAGCCAATTGTCGTACATTAATATTTAACACAATCAAGTCGCTAGCATTAATACGATATATAATTGAATTTAACGTCAAAACTACGTGATTAAATTTGAATAATTTATGCGGTAGACAGAGAGAGACGTAGTTTACGGGTTTGGTGCGCGAGAGAGACGTATATGCATATCGAGAATTAAGGGATTCTCACAGATACAACGCGTGTGTTGACGAAGGTATTCTGTAGGACGTTGGTTCGATTCCCAGTGGAGTTAGGACAGATGTTTGTAGATTAAATTTTCGTTGTTTTCTCGTATCCTGACAGAGGGGGTGGGGTGTCTTTGTTGTTACTTTTTTATGTACACGGATGTTATGTAGAAGGTTTATAATTTTTTTAGGGTTATTAACAAGATGTACTGTGCCATTCATAATTATTAGGAATTTTAGCCTGGTCGAAAATTATGATTTAATTTTGATTCTGGATAATAGCAGGAAAAAAAGTTATAAACCTTTTACTTTCGACCCGGGGCGGAATGTTAGTTACCCCCCCCCCCCCCTCAATTGTAAATTACTTTTTTTTTCGTTTATTTCGTTTTCGTTTTTTTCGCAAAATTTAGTATAAATAAATGTATCTATATATTTTTAGTTAATAAAATGTAATTGTTTTAAATTTTTTTTCGACTCAGGGTTGTCGAGGAATACAGTTTGAAGACCACTTTTTTATATTCTTATAATTATCGTTTTTTTGTAAATAAAACATATAATATTTATTAATCTTATATTTTCATTTACAGATTCAAGATATATTTTCTTATAAATCAATAAATCTGGTAAGTTTTTTAAATTTATTATTAAATAAAGGGTCGCATAAAAGTTGAATTTATTTTAAAATTTTAAATAACAAATTTTTTTTAAATAATTGTTTGCTCAATTTATTCAAAATGCGTTAAATAATATATAGTTGTTATAAAATTTAAAATACACATTTGAAATAACGCATTAAAATACAATTTTAAGTTTTATTGGAATTTAAGAGTAGATCCACTAATTATTATAGTAGTTTTTCGTCACTACTGTCTAAGAATGTCCATAATTACAGTTTATAACATCCACTTTAGAATAAAAAAACTATTCTAGTATTTAAAAAAATCGTTTTACACCCTAAAAACATAACGACTATTATCTTAAAGCTACCACAATCATTAAAATAAACGCTATTGTTTCTCTGAAACACTACAAATTAAATATAGACCATTTTTATAAACTGTAATTACGGTAAACATTTGATGAGGGGGTAGGGGTTGACCCTAGTATTTAACTTTTGTAAAACGTTTAGCAATTATTATTATCATTATGCTTTTGACAGACAGTATAAATAATGTTTGTAGATCACAAAAATGATTTATTTTCGATTCGTTCGACCTTGGATTTGTTCTTCTAATCATTTGTTAAAGTTTAAAAATGTATAGGCATTTTTTCAATATTTTTTGTAAATCAGAAGTCAAAACGAGAAACTCTGCAAAACATTTTTTGAAATAAAAAAAATAAAATATTTTATAAAAAAAAATGTTTCGACCGAGTTATAAATTTACATTATACATGATATTTTGTATTATTACCACCACGTATCATTTCCCTTTGGGCTATACAACGCACCTCAATTTTAAATAAAATATCTAAAAAATACAGTATTGTATTGACAAATATTCGTTTTATATCATTGGCTAAATTCTATTTTCCATCTCTGCCGTACAATTTGAATTTCAGCGAACTATTACACAAAGTATTTCTGAGCTTAGAGCCTGCAGACATGTCATAAATACGGACAGAGGGACCAGAGAGTCCATCTCTTAGCCACAACATGTCAAACTTAACTACAGATAATTACAATGTTAGTCCGGCAAACAATCACAAAACTGTGCGAGACAAACCTCAATGATTTATGTGAGTGTCTTGTAGTGCAGGGGTCTTAAAAATGTGCATATCATTTTTGAAGTGAAACTTCTTTAGCGAGACTATAATAGTTATTATATTTTATTGTAAAAAACCTTAGCGAATAGCAGTGGCGAGGCCTGAAATTTTTAAAAGGGTAGCATATTTTGTCAATCCTCCCCCTCCTATTAACAAAAAAAAACTAGTTTTGAAACACCTTAAGTTTTATCTACAATTACATAGTGTTTATTACTGTTTGTATAGTAAATAAATGATTCTACGTCTAATTTTTTTGTATTTTAGTCGATATTTGTATGACGAGTTGAAGTTCACTGCAGGAAATTTCACTAAAAAATTTAGAATTTTTGATTTCGGTAAAAGTATGTTTATTGTATAGAAAATGACGTGAAAAGTTGTTTGTTTCAAACCGCAGGTCTGTATCTCAAACCGTTCTCGAGATATAGCCTTTCAAAGTTTTAGTTTTTTCAAACTTTTGGAGAAAAAAGGCGATAACTTTTGAACGCGTGGTCGGAATTGATTTTAGTTGACGGATTTGAAATCAGCGTGTCAAAATCTATTTAATGACATGTATAATACCTTAAAACTCGAAAAAAAAAATTTCGCGAAAAATCGAAAAAATTCAAAGGGGTATACCTTAAAAAAATGTCGATTTTTAACAAATTTTTTTTTGTCGGATTTTAAAGTATTATACATGTCATTATATAGATTTTGACACGCTGATTCCAAATCCGTCAACTAAAATCAATTCCGACCACGCGTTCAAAAGTTATGGCCTTTTTTTCTCCAAAAATTTGAAAAAACTAAAACTTTGAGAGGCTATATCTCGAGAACGGTTTGAGATACAGACCTGCGGTTTGAAACAAACAACTTTTCACGTCATTTTCTATACAATAAACATACTTTTAACGATATCAAAAATTCGAAATTTTTTAGTGATATTTCCTGCAGTGAACTATAAAATATTGGTCGAATTTTGACCATAGGCGATACTAATACATATTATTACGCTCTGGTATCGTGAATTGTACAGCAATATTTAACGAAAAATTCTCTCTGCATTATTTTTTTAAAAGTATTTTATTACATTTGTTCGTAACTTTAGTGGTGTCGGCAATTATTCGAATGAAGTTTTAATAATATAGTGTATACGTGACAAAATTAATTATAATTGATATTTGTTCTGGTTTCTTTTGTTAATTCACTATAGAATGTAAATGTAAATAATGTCCATTATGTTAATATGTGTATAAATTACATGTATGTATTGATTGTTTGGGGTCAAACGATATTTTCTTCCGATATCGTTATTATGTAGTGCAGTGTTTACCAAAGTTAAAATCCCCATTTACCCATTTTGAGAGTTAAGTATTACCGTACCCTTAGAAGCAGGTTGTATGTGTGTGGAGGGGGGGGGGGGGGAATTTCAAGAAAATGCAATACAAATCGCAATAATTATAAAGCTGTTTTTAAAAAAAAAATTTAATTAGTTGTTCAAAATAAAAAAATTTTTAATAAAAAAATATTAAGAAGTTCGTTGGGGTATGCCAACCACACTTTCGTAAGCACTGATGTAGTGTAATGTATAATGAACGAACTAGCAGTAAAATTTAAAGGTAGTGTTATTAAATATTCATTTATATACTCATCAAATAAAGTATTGATCAACATTTTTGCAAATAAAATACAGTAAAACATTTCTAAATGTATAAACTTGAAGTCTGATAACCTCTTTTATGTCCAGTATTATGAACGAGCTAAGAAAATTTGCTAGTTATCAAGCACTTTCAAATCTATGTGACAGTTTTCTTGAAGTTTCATGAAGTGTTTGATAATTTTCGCGCACACGTGGTATGTAAACACCAACAGTATTAAAATAGTGGCGATATTATGAAAATTATTTTGTACAGTCAGAATCGCCAACAGTTGAAGTATCACTGCTCTAAATTCCATAACTAATCCATAGATACTATCATAGAATTAATACTCATTTGAAAGTGCTTGCTAGCTAGTAAATTTGTTAGATCCTTTATAATACCGGACATTAAACTATATTTTTTGCTAAAATTGTCATTTTGGTAAACAATATAGACAAAATATTGATTAAACATCGTTAGAGATATTAAGAAAGTACTCTGAAGGTATACACTGTAATCTCACCCATTTAAAGTTCAACGCAAAAACTTCAAAGCAAATAATTAATTTTTTTCTTATAAAAATTTAAAGTAATTTTTAAAATGTGCCTTGACGTAAGAAAATAACAAAGAAAAACGTTTTTTCTTTAATAAACGCGCACAAATATGTGTGTGGGGATGAGGGAGGAACGGCAAAAATTACATCAATCAAAAGTTCAAGTCGTAAACAATGTCTGGTATGTCCGATAGATGGAACCACCGTCAAGCTTTGTCAAAAAGTTCTATACGTTTCTAGAGCTTGTGTCGTTTGTGGTGTAGGTATATATGCGTTTGATATTTTTACGACTAGTTTTATGTTCAGAAACTATTTGCATTTCGGCATTCGTTGTATTAATTAATTTCCAAAATTGCGAAAAGTCTTTTTTCTTTAATGAGCGGTTCTGATACCAAAGTAATTAACAATAAAATTGATTTTATAATTTTACTAGCTGTATTGTTTAGGATTTTTAAAAATATAGTTGAAATACTACATTATATTGTTCAATATTTAACGGTATTGCAAAACTTTTTTCCGACTTGATTTACTATTATCGCCACTGCTTATTAACCTAAGGTAACAATGGATTTTGGCTTCTGGATGTAAGCCGCGTCGATTTGGTTGTATTATTGGCCATGTTTCGTCACACATTGCAGTGTACATCTTCAGAGCTATTCTAAAAGTGCACTTTTAGAAGAGTTAGTGAAGATTTATTTACCTTCATAAAGTTGATTCCAAAGAAATTACGGGTTTTGTTTATTCCACTTTGAGTTTTTTTTTAACAAATTAAAATTAATCTTTAATCTGTGAACTGCTTTGTTTAAATATTTTTTTGTATTTCCAAAAAAAAACCGGTCTTGAAACCTGTAACTCCATTTATGCTTCCCTCTAGTGGACATGCACTCCTTATCCGATTTTCAGATTTTTTGTATTGTCTGCTCTTGAAATATCAACGGTAATTAGTAATTAGTTCAGCATAGACTTTCTTTACCTTTTTTTAGCGATGCGTCGGTATAGATGCTGTTTGGTTTTTTATGTTTTCTCACCATAATACCAACTAATGTTTTATGCTTTGAAATAATCATGCGCAATTAATTAAGCGGATTTATGTATTTAAGTATGCTTTATTTTTTACTTCCATGTTCCGAAGGAAATGGGGTGTAGAATTTTATTCCGTTCACGATACTACTGTAAAAATGCACCGATTTAAATTATTTTTTGGGAAAATGTTTGTCTCAGTGAGTAGGTACTCCAGACATATTGATTTTGGTGCTAATCGGATAAGGGATTTTGAAAATATTCGCCTCCCTCCCACAAAAAAATTATATTAAAACAAATTAAATAATATAATATTTTTTTCTTGGGGGGGGAGTTATATGGATCCTATCCCCCCCCCCAAATAAAACAAAAACTTATCAAATTATTACAAATTATAATTTACAACAAATTGTTGGGGGGGGGGGGGGGGTAGTCTATGATCCAAGCGAAAAAATAAGAAAAAGAAAATTTACAATGAAATTTTGTATATTAATTAAAAATATTTTAAATATAAAAAAAATATTATGGAACATGGAAGTTTTTTTTATAGATATTTTGTCAGAATGACGTTTTTGCTACCTCTAAAATTAAGAGTCTCACAAATGCACCAAAAATTCAAGTTTTCGGTTAACGGTTAACTTATGGAACCGGCAACGAAATACCTTTTATCTGTTACTAGCAAAGTAAGTAGCTTTTGAATGATTCTTATTTTTCTTGACTTCTGGATATATGTTGCGTCTTTGGGCTTACAATTGAAGATATTGGCCGAATGAGATACCTAAACGTCATAGGGTCAGTCAGTATATTGTATTCTGTTTTACCGTAGGTATAAACGATTTTAATTCGTAATACAACCAAAAATTCAAGTTCTGGGTATATGTTGCGTCTTTGGGCTTACAATTGAAGATATTGGCCGAATGAGATACCTAAACGTCATAGGGTCAGTCAGTATATTGTATTCTGTTTTACCGTAGGTATAAACGATTTTAATTCGTAATACAACCAAAAATTCAAGTTCTGGGTATATGTTGCGTCTTTGGGCTTACAATTGAAGATATTGGCCGAATGAGATACCTAAACGTCATAGGGTCAGTCAGTATATTGTATTCTGTTTTACCGTAAATGATTTTAATTCGTAATACAACCAAAAATTCAAGTTCTGGGTATATGTTGCGTCTTTGGGCTTACAATTGAAGATATTGGCCGAATGAGATACCTAAACGTCATAGGGTCAGTCAGTATATTGTATTCTGTTTTACCGTAAATGATTTTAATTCGTAATACAACCAAAAATTCAAGTTCTGGGTATATGTTGCGTCTTTGGGCTTACAATTGAAGATATTGGCCGAATGAGATACCTAAACGTCATAGGGTCAGTCAGTATATTGTATTCTGTTTTTCCGTAGGTATAAACGATTTTAATTCGTAATACAACCAAAAATTCAAGTTCTGGGTATATGTTGCGTCTTTGGGCTTACAATTGAAGATATTGGCCGAATGAGATACCTAAACGTCATAGGGTCAGTCAGTATATTGTATTCTGTTTTACCGTAGGTATAAACGATTTTAATTCGTAATACACGCGGGTGTATTGTAAGGATTAGTGGAATCTTAGCGCAGTAAAGCTCCGGGCTAAGTCCGGACGGGGTCATTCAATGACCGGATTACAGACCGGCCGGGATTTATACCGGAGCGGGATTAGAGCTACCGGAGATTTTTAGATTAGGTGTATGAATACATATATGTATGTTTGTATTCGTGTTTATAATTTATGTTATGAATATCGTATGGAATGTTTTCTAAGGAATGCAATGGATATTAATATAGGTTAATTACTAAAGCTGTAGCAAAAATTGATTATATAATGTGGTATCGACGTAAAATTAATCTAATATGTACGGTACTTGCACCAGTTATGGACGCTATAAGAGCAAGGTTTACTGTTTTGATTGACGAGCTTCTTTTTTGTAATTCTCATGAACTCATGTTACTAATGAAATTTAATTACCAAAGTTTTGATTTTTAAATTATAGCCTTTTATTTTGTTTGTTTTCTTTCTTCCAGTAATGGATAAAGTAAAACCAGTCATGTTTTTACTCCAGTAATGATCACCCAGTGAATGATTACAAAATGATAAGTACTACGACACAAAAGATATAAAAGAAATAATTGTCAAATTTGAAACAATGTAAAGCAGTTGCTATGATAATATAATAATTAATAAATAAATTATACTAATAATTAGTTTAAATGTCCACTATTTTGACACCTATAGGCCGATTGTCATCAAATCACGCTGTAAGACAGTTAAATGTATATAGATTAATATTCAGAAATGGTAGTAATCAAATATCAATCCTTACTTAAAAAAAAAAATTCTGGATACATACGAAGAATTAAACAATTTATTAATTTGATTTATAAATAAATCTTCAAAATAGTTGTAGTTTTATATATTTTGAAATCAATTGCATCTACACATGAATATTTATAAATAATTTTGTAAACTGACCAAACATTAAATTCGTTGTCATCAAAAAATCGAAACCTGGTTTTGAGAATACACAAGTTGTAAAGTGCACTGCACCAATAAATTAGCGGGGGTGATGGAGGGGTCGGTCGCACGGAATGCACTCACACACTCACACACACACACACACATATAGAGACTTGTCTGAGAGTAAGCCACCCACCACGGACGCGCGAGAATTTATCACATGAAAGTCGCGTACATTTGATGCGTGCAGTTTTTTTTATAACTAGCGCCGAAGTTGCCCCGGGTTAGTTTATCGCTGTATAAAGTTACTAGCAAGTCTCGTATTGGCGACGTCCTCCTATCGTTCCCGTGTATCAGCGCTTGCTAAAATGTTCTTGCCATGTTTTTTTGATGACTCACTAAAATATTTATGTAATTAACTATTGGAGAGAGCGGGGTTATTCGGCCCCTGTAGCTATTCGGCACCCCCCCCCCCATCTATTTCGTGATTTAGTAAGTTCGAAAATTTGAATTGAACTACACACCGACTAGTCTCTCGCCGCGCTATCTTTTCGGTACCTCTGAGTTTGTTGCGAGAGATGGTGACGAATGATCAATTTTATAAAAACAACCAACAAATAATTTCAATTTTTATTAAATTTTTTTATGTATTATATGTTTCTTATTTGTTCAGGTAATAGTTCAATCCTTAAAGTTTATGGTAAACAGTTGATTTCTATAAAATATACCGTAGTACCTTGTAAGGAAATATTTTACAACAAACGTTGTAGACCCATATTATAGGAAATTTAATGCTCTACAAAAAATATTCTATAAAATTTTCACGTAACATGTGACGTTCTTGAGATATCTTGAAAAAAGAAATATTTTGGGGTGTCACACCTCCCCATTACACACGATTTTGATGATTTTGAAATGGGACCGTCCTCAAGCCAGACCCAACCATCTGACCAAGTTTCAACAATATCGGTTCAGTGGTTCATGAGTTATGCGTGTGACAAGGATTCAGGGGACAGACGGACAGATAGACAGACAGATAGACACGTAACGAAAAGTGTTTATCTTGACGTGAAATGGAAAGATAAATTTAAAAAATTTTTTGTCTCAATCTGAAACGATCACAAAGCTTCTCGTATCTTCGATATAGCGAGGAAGCAATATAGGTTTCTATTAAAAAAGTTGAATGATTTTAAAATACATGAAGTCGCGGGTAAGTAGTAAATGCAGTATAATTCGAATGAAGTATGTACATAGTTCTATACTGACTTTTAATTATATTCACAGTTACTATATCTATATTTATTTTTTTTCACAAAATCCGTCAATGTTGTGATTTACCCCCTGCTTTTAATTAAAACAAATTATGTGGAGTACAGATGGTGAATAACGTCGCCGCTATGTCTGCCGGAGTCCGGAGTGCACACAGCTCCGGGGATTGTGTGTGTGTGGATCAAAGAATATAACCGCTATAATGTATATATCCATATCTATACAGGTTGATTACAAACTTACATAACTAATTGAGATATTGCAGTTTAATTAATTGAAATTTCCAATCCTCATTTTTTAAGCCAATACAATTTGATTTTAGTAAGGGGGGTGGGGTGAATTCAAATTAATATATAACCACTTGGAGTTGATTGTGAGTTTGACAGCATAAAAATAGTAAAATAAATATTTATTTTTATTTTATGAGTGAAGTTAAGAACCATTTAACTTGTAAAGACAGGAAATACTTATTTAAACTAATGTCCGGTATTATACAGGAGCTAGCAAAATTTGCTAGCTAGCAAGCACTTTCAAATGGGGTATTAAACTTATATGACAGTTTTAATGGAGTTTTTGACAGATAATTCATGCATAGGAAGTAAAATTAAAGATATGTAAAGTATATTTACTAACCTTGAGTAAAAACGGTAAAAATCAACTTATTGCGTTTGCAAATATCTGTTAAAAACTCAAAGAGAACTCTCATATAAGTTTGATACCTCATTTGAGAGTGCTTGCTAGCTAGCAAATTTGCTAGCTCCTTTATAATACTGGACATAAGACTGTATAGTTAAGTAGGTCTCGTGTGATATAGGTTTTTTCGTCTGGGTCTCGAATTGTACGATTGACAGATTTTTTTATCGAATTTCTTGAAACTTATATTGCCAATTATTTGTATGTAATAAACAAACAAATTTTGAAATAAATATAACAAATTTTATATATTTATAGTTATTAGTTATTTAAGATTAATAATATCAAATAGTAAAGTTTAACTAATTATTAATAATCCTTTAATACTGATAGGTATATATGTATTATAATTGTTTTTGTAAAGTTTTGACTAAAAACTAAGTTTTTCAGTTGAATTTTACATATAATTTCTGAATCGGTCTGTATATGCAAGTGCGCACGGTTGCATAACTTTGAAACGGCCATTGATGATGAAAAGAAAAACTTCGGAAAAAGCAACCGAACGGCAGACATAGTTGTGTGTATGTGTGTCTGTGTGTAGTGGCTCTAACTCGAGAGCAGTTTGCTCTACACTCTCTGTATTACATCGAGACCGTGTTTTTATTCGTGGCTGTATGTATGTTTATTTTGTTAATGAATAGACGGTTGGAAACTGCGGTACTGTATCTTTTATAACCTCGACTCCCTCTCCGACCGACATATATTCACCACCCCATACATACAGATGGTAGGAATGTGATGTCTATATGCTTGAAAGAAATACATACTATGTTTTTATGTGAATTTTTAACAGTTCAGAAATTAAATCGATTTTTACGAAATATACATTCGAAGGAGACACATTTATAAATTTTAAACTAGTCAATGATTTTATTCTTTAAAAACAAAACACTATTGACTAATTTAAAATTTATTTGTTTGTTCCTTAAAGGCCTCTATACACCATCTAATCTGCAGGGCCAAAATTTGTTAGTTTGAAAGCACTCTCAAATGGGGTATTAATTCTGTACTAGTATCTATGGATTAGCTATGGAATTTAGAGCAATAATATTTCAACTAATTGTAACACAGTTGGCATCTTTGACCGTATAAATTAATTTTCATAATACCATCACTGTTTTAATACCGTTGGTGTTTACCTACTACGCGTGAGCGAAACTTGTCAAAATCTTCAACAAACTCCAAAAGAACTGTCATATAAGTTTGATATCTCATTTGAGAGTGCTTGCAAGCTAGCAAATTTGCGAGCTCCATCTAGATTTACATTATTTTTGATTCAGACTGTACCTACCATACATCCTTAACATTTTTATTATTTATTACTAATTTTAATTTTTGATTACTATGAAATAGTAAATTTTACTGATTATTGGTGATAATTTTTTGAAACCGAGACTCTTGGTCCGAGTCTCGACGAGAAAGTTGATATCGTCTCGTCAAGTTTTAGGACGGTTTTGTCTCGATCTTGCTCTTCCGAATTTAAGCAAATCTCGTCTCTTATCTAGAGCAGCCATTTGTTTTTTCTTGCTGACTTTATTTGTTATTCAATTAAAAAATAACTGAAATAATTCATTACTTTTTGCATATCTTGTACAGAAAGAGACTCATGTACAAAGAATGTTGGTTTTCTTGAAACCGGATATGCCGAGACAGTTTTAATTAAAGCGTTTTTCTCTCGTCGTGGTCCCTTTGTCGGGAAACTCGCGGTATGTATAAGCATGTCACTGACACTCACACTACTGTATCCCCCCCCAACATACCCCCTCTGCAAGAGCACACACAACAGAAGATTATTCTGTTTCTTCTCTTTGATATAATGTTCTCTTGATTTCATTATGAATCAAATTTGCCTTCGGGGTTAGTTTAGTTATTTTCTTTAAGATGTTTGTAACGCGCACATAAATTGTCGTGTTGAAATTATCAAAGTATTATCGACTTATAGTCCTCGATCCCGGCTTTAAATTTTGAAATTAAAAATACTCGTGAGTGGATTCATTTTGGCGTAACCTACAACTTTTTTATTTTCGAAAATTCTGAGAATTGGGGCGTCATTGATGGTATTTTTTAAGTATTCATTACAGATATAGTAGAACTTTACATATAATTGGTTTGAAACAATTATGCTATTTATTATATTTTGCTTCCTCGCAATATCGAAGATACGAGAAGCTATGTGATCGTTTCAGATTGAGACAAAAAAAAAGTTCTCCAATTTCAAAATTTTAAATTGATTTATCCGTTTCACGTCAAGACAAACACTTTTCGTTCCGTGTCTGTCTGTCTGTCCGTCCGTCCGTCCGTCCGTCCGTCTGTCCCCTGAATCCTTGTCACACGCATAACTCATGAACCACAGAATCGATATTATTGAAACTTGGTCGGATGGTTGGGTTTGGTTTGAGGACGGTCCCATTTCAAAATCATCAAAATCGTGTGTAAGGGGGAGGGGTGACACCCCAATATATTTCTTTTTTCAAGATATCTCAAGAACGACACATGTTACGAGAAAATTTTATAGAATATTTTTTGTAGAGCATTAAATTTCCTATAATATGGGTCTACTACGTTTGTTGTAAAATATTCCCTTACAAAGATTTATCTCAATTTATTTTAAAAATTCGTGTTTTGTTTTTCTAAATTGATATTTGATTGGATATATTAAATGTCACATTGGCGTTTTAAATGTCACTTTGACGTTTTAAATGTCATTTTGACATTTGCATAAATTAAGATTTAGATTGAAATTGTCAAAAAATTAAAAATATATGAAAAAATATTCAGGTGCGTTTTAAGAAAAATTTCGAACTAACATTTTTTAGTAAAATTTGTATAAAAATTAAATGGTTAACCAATGCCATGCAATTTATCTGAACACTATCGGATTTAGTGAATTTAACACGAGGAAGCACTGTGCATTTACTTGGCAGATGTTTTTTATGTAAGTGTGTTGGAAGTTGAAAAAATGTATAATATCTTTATTAGGAGGGCGGATGTCGTATTATTGTGATCATTGAAATATGACGGCGTTATCAACGACAGACGTCTGACATGTGACACAGAGAAGGCGCTGTTGTCATTCGTCACTTGTATTTTACACAGGGGCGGGTGTATTTTTTTTTTAAATAAACTTTTAAACAATCGTATTTGTTGTAAATGTATAACAAATATGATATGGCTGACATTTTTAACTCTTTATGTTAATAAATATTACAAAAAAATGAAATAAACTTTGAAATGTTATTTATATGTTTATATAAAATGTCATCGGGGTTTTCATTTTTTTTTAAATTTTAGTTATATACAGAAAAAACATATGATGATATTTCCTCAATATAATAATAAAAATAAATCTTATTGATAACATTTTATTCATATGAAAAATATATCAACAATTTTTATTTAAAAAATTATTCGTTTGTCAAATTAATAATTATTTATTACACCAACAAATTAGACTTTAAAATAGATTAAAGATAATGGTTGTATTGATAAATATGTATATAATATATAAATAAAAACGATATTAGAAGTACTACAATACTTTTTTTCCTTATCCAGATTTTGCTGTTGTCTATTATAATATTTTGAGTTATCAGGTTTCTTCATATCCACATTATAGAAATTACGGTCCTGGTAACAGGGTTTATCTGAAACATAAAGCAGGCTCTGTTTATTCATAGACACAATCTGTTCGGTGTCACATGAGAGTGTTTTTGTGTCATTCTCTGTGCCCCCCCCCCCTCCTCGATCCTTTCTGTGCTCAACAAGATAAAACTAAATGATTTTTTAATCGTTATCTGGATGGTATTTTTAGTCATCTCTGTCATTATTTTGTCAAGTACGTTATAGATACAATACATTGCTTTATTTAATTATCATATAATGAACTGTTATTACTGATTCATATTAATAATTTACCATAAGAATTTGTATGTCTCGAAATGTTTTGAAGAATGTGATGAACCATGAATTTTTACTTTCTTATACCCATGTATGTATTTATAAGAAATATACATATAGGTAACCCAATGTTGGCAATACTAGTATCTGTTAAATTAACATTGTTTATATTTAGCAATATTTTTTGCTAAATATAAATTTAAAGATTAAAAAAAAAAGTTTACTCAAAAATTACAACTTGTACACTGATTTGATCCAAAAAAGTATTTTATGCCCCATTGTGCGCCGCCTCACTCGGCCTGTCGCCCCTAAAGCCGGCGCTGTCCGTATCAAAGTTTGTTGTTTTTGCTTCTTAAAGACTTATTTCGTTAAATTCGTTAAATCGTGGTTAAAATTTCGAAAACTGTAATAAAGATTTACAAACTTATAAACATAATTAATTTATGATAATCCTAAATAAAATTGTGCAGAAAAAATATTCATAATCCGTGAAAGTTTATCATCGTAGCTTTTACAGCGAACGACATTTTCTAATAAATTTTATATGAAGAAACGTCGCAGGGGACTCAGAGCTTTTAATACTTTGTGGAAAACTTTTTCACTGTAGTTAAAGGTGATAATAGCATCAGAGAAACTTGATGATGGAACTTTTTGTAGGTACCCACAATGTGATAAAGCAATTTGGCTAGTTTTAGATGAAAATCTTTTGGTAATAGGGAAGAAACAAATCTTTATCGTATTCTCTTTCTTAAGTATAATGTAATTTTGTTTATTTTTTTTGATTTATTCTCTAAGGCACTGGCACCAGTTATGGCCGCTATAAGAGCAAGGTTTACTGTTTTTGTGATTGGCGGGCTTCTTTTTTGTAATTCTCATGAACTCATATTACTAATAAAACAAGTAACTCTTTATTTAATCAATTTAATTAAAACCAGTAATGAGTTATGGACACTTGCTAATGATTACAAAATGATAAGTACTACGACACAAAAGTTATAAAAGAAAGAATCGTCAAATTTGAAACAATGTAAAGAGCAGTTGCTATGATAATATAATAATTAATAAATAAATTATACTAATAATTAGTTTAAATGTCCACCATTTTGACACCTATAGGCCGATTGTTATCAAATCACACTGTAAGACAGTTAAATGTATATAGATTAATATTCAGAAATGGTAGTAATCAAATATCAACAAATATTTTTAATTCAGTATATTTAATTAAAAAATATCCATTACTGGGGTCATATCCAAGACTGGTGCCAGTACCTTATATTTAAATAGTAGAATTGTACTTTGGATATGTCTAATGATAAAAATACAGAACCATTCGTGCGATGAATAAGTTTACTTTGTGTTAGATATATTTGGATTTTACTAATGATATAAAAATATTGTACAAAATACATATAGGTAGAGATTTATATACCTATGAATGTTATACATTTAATCATATTAACGTCCAATTATATTGTTTACTAGTATATACTTGCTGTTTCGTCTACGTTTATTTCGAATTTGGCAAATGCTCGCGCAGCTGGCTGCTCTAATCATTGCTTTGGCGGAGAATATGTTTATTATAACATATTGATTTAGGCCACTACTACACTGTCAAATAAATATGATCACAGAATAAAAATAATTTTTTTTAATTATCCGTATCAAGTAAAATTCTGCAATTCAAGAACTAAAAAATACTTGATAAAAATCTCCTGCTCTATATTATTATTATTTGGTACTGGAAATCGATAACATTTATTAATATCAAACCCTGTATCATATTTCATAACTGTAGCACAATGGGTTCTCTAGATATTAAATAAACACTAATTTTGTATAAAAGACTGTAGCTTCCTCACGTAGAATTTCCGGATACAGGTTCACATAAGGTTTTTTGCTTAAAATTAAATCCTCGATCTACTGACCTTAAAAATGAGACATCTACTGTATGGTCGAGTGGGGTAAATATGAAACACCAAAAAATGGGGTAAAAGTGAAACAAGCTTGCAACTAAAAAACGAATTTGTTTATAGGAGAATTATAAAAACTGACATCATCATTAAAGGTTTGTTAAAGCGACCTGAAAATATGAAATAAGTGATGTGTCACCCCTATAGATTTCCCTGTTAATCGATGTCAAAACGTGTGAATTAAATTTTAATTCTTTGCACATAACTTTCTGTATAGCTCAGATATTAATTAAAGTTATAATTTCACATTGATATGCCACAAAGAAGATAAATCAAAGTTGTCTTTGTAGCTTTTCTTTTAATTTTTCGAGAAATATTTTTCATTAGAGGTCTATTTCACTTTTTCCCAAATTAGAGGTTAAAAATGAAACACACTTTTTTCATTTTTAAAGTCCGTGTTGTATCGTACAGTTCAAATGACATAAATATTTAAAATGGTTATTCATAAGCGCATCTAGTAGAAAAATTAAAGTATGAATTTGTATCATTAACTGTCAAAAAAGATGAAAGATGTGTATTTTGTTTCACTTTTACCCCAGTTGACCCTAATCGAATAAATTAAAAAACTATATTATTCTCGATTGACCGTTAGAGGTTAATAATTTATTCGAAAAGGAAAAATCGTGTATAGTGGAACTATAAAGATATACAGTTAGAACACTGTGCGACATAACTCTGTGTTAAAAAAGTGTACTTATATACGCGAAATAGCACTTATCTCTTACTCATATGGTGCAGAAAGTGTACACCACAAACTCCATAATGTGACACATGTTTGTGAATGTGTATGTGACCGTTCTTATCTAATGATATTTTATACACGCGCGAATTAAGTTTCTCGAAGGCCAAAAGATATTAAAAAAAATAATCTTTATTTAAAATTCAACAGAGTAACTTCTTACAACAATGTTTACAAGAACTAACTGGCTAAAACTATTGCAGAATCTTATTTATAAGGTTTGTTATCTCCTATTCGTCATGTTCAAAATACATTTAAGTTAAAACTTTGGTTTGTTTACAAATATGAATAATACATATACATGAAATATCGAAAACAACTTATGACTAATCTCTAGGTAAATAGTGTCCCTTGAACTTATTGTAGTTTGTATTTATTTTATCTATTGGTGTTATGGGCGTCCCGTAACTCCTCCCTCCTTTAGATTGCACATGCCCCATGTGAATTTAGGTGTCGCTCTCGTTTGGCTATCTTCAGGTTGTGACGGTGGATCTTCTTTTTTCTTGCACTTGTTTTTAATCTTGAGTATGATGATTATCAGTATGGCTACACTGATGATGACAATGACTGGATATTCAATGTATTGATCGTTCCTGTTCTTTACTTCTATTAACTTGATTTTATTATAGTTTTCCAGGTTCATGTCGTTGAGTTTTTCGAAACTTAATTTCTTCTGGATGCTGGTTATATTTATTTCATCGAAGATAATAGAGTTGAATTTTACGTTGTCCCAGGCGATGGTGATTTTGCTTGTATACGTAACTTGATTGACAGTAATAGTGCAATTATAAAAATGTATTAACATTGTGCCTTTGATAGTTTTGTTCTTAATGCCACAGGTAGAATCCACTTGCAATGGGTATCCACTTGAGATCAGCAGGTAGTTTGGTTCTATCATTTCAATGAAGTCTGGTTCTATCAGCTCAGTGGCTTCACAATGTGCTAATTCATTTTGTACTAAATTTGTTAAACAGTTTTCATTTTTAATATTCCTTAAATCATTAGTTTTACAATAATATATTTTTTCCACTAATCTACATGGTTGGTCATATAAATGATATGTTTCGTTATTTATTAACATGTAGGGTTTAGGTACTGGAATTATTAAGGTTTTATTAATGGGAATATTTCTTATATGATATAGGTCACTAACGTGAGGGAATGTGTTAGGAATAAGAACGTTAAATATTACATTGGTTTTGTTGTAATATGCCTGTAATTCGAGTAATTCATATATGTGTTCTGAGGATAGAATTTCAATTGATTGATTTTTAAATGACTCCTCAATAAATTTAAGTTCATTTGGGTGTAAAATATGTTTTGAAATAATATTAAACTTTGCCAAAATTATTGCTTCTCCGATATCCTTGAGATGGTCTCTCATCATGTCTATGCTATATATTAGTTCATTACAAAATTGATTGTAAGAAAATGTGAGTTGTTGTTTATCTACTTTATTTAATAATGTAATCTGTAATTTATTCATAAAATCAGCTAAATTATTTTGCTGGTCGTTTATATAGGTAGTAATGTTGTTAAAACGCTCTATCATTTCGTGATTTAATTTAATTTGATTATCAAATGAATTACTTAAGTCATGTACATTATATTTGATAGATTCAATTTGTTTATTAATTTCATATGCATCATTACTATCCATATTACCAGATATTGCTTTTATTACTGTTCCTAAGCCGTTAATTAATCCTCTTTTGATTTTATAATTCGGTTTTAATGTTAAATATTTACTATAAAGATCATTATATTTATTATTAATCAATCTTAAACTATTACCTAAATTGCTAATTTTTTCCTTTCTAACCTGTTTTTCTAACCTAATTATATTATTCTTTATATTACTAATATTTTCTTCATAACTACTTAAATTAATAATATGCAATATTTTAGTATAATCCTTAATTACTCTCGCTTTTCCTAAGTGAAGCGATACAAGTCCTAGGCTTCTGGTTAGATCCTGAACTTCTAGTCTTTGTCCGTGGGTTTGGCTGAACATGGTCCATACCCTGAAATTTTCGTTTTCGTTTTAATTTTTGTTTGTGAACGTTTCGTTTGCCTGTTTTTACTGTTACTTTGTTATTTTTCTGTACTACATGTTTTTTGTAAAGTGGAGCTACTTTAGTAAATCTGTTATCGCGTTCGTAAATTATTTCGTCTTGAGTAAAATTAACGGGATCTTCGCGATTTTGATTTAGTTTAGCTATTACGTTTTGTTGTTTTGTAGTTAGCCTATTTTTTACTACTTCTTTAAGTTGCTTAAAGTTTTCGCGGTGTTTATTCACGTAATCTTGTAAATCGGTTGTAGAATCGTCTGATATATTAAATAAATTCGTTTTAGAAATGTGTCCGTTGATTACTTCGAAAGGTGTCATTTGTGTAACGCTATGTATAGAATTGTTATAGGTTATTATTGAATCTTGAAGAATCGATGAACTTGTTCTATGAGGGAACGAGTTCTTTATAATTCTATATGTTTCAGTCAATGTAGAGTGAAACCTTTCCACGGGTGAATTACCTGTAGATGATTTAGGAGTTGTCGTATGATGTACTACATTATAAAGTTTGCAAAATTCCTTAAAAGTATTATTGTCGAACTCCATCGCGTTGTCAGTTACTATTTTTCCTGGCAATCCGTGATGTGACATGTATTGTTTTATGTTCTCTAAAATTTGTATGCTATTTCTACTATTTAAAATATAAGCAGCAGCAAATTTTGAAAATTTGTCTAATATTGTGAGAATATTTAATTTTTCTATATGGTAAATATCAATATGTAAAATTTCAAATGGTTTACAAGGAATTTCTGTCAATTCAAATTTTTGTCTAACCGGGTGTCTTTCATATTTATTTATATGACATGTTTCGCAGTTGTTAATTGTAAGAGTGACTTTAGATTTCATGTTTTCAAAATAATAATCGCGGGATAAATGTGCAAGAGTTTCATTTATGCCTCTGTGATTAGAATTATTGTGATATGTCTTAATAATCGTGTCTTGTTCGTCCGAGTTTTCTATGTCAACAGAAAGTTGTGTAGATCTAATTAATTTGTATTTGGAGAAAAATTTATCGTACAAGTTTTGAATTATTTTAAACGTTGTGTCATCAGTTAAAATACACGTTAATTTATTCGGATTAATAAATTGTTTAAAAATATTTATGAGATTTTGTTCCTCAAACTTACGACTTTCGATTTCGCGTCTCCTTTTCGTTTTAAATAGAATTTTTAGTGAATTACTTTCTCTATTTGATAATTTCAAAATTAGTTGTTCGTTAAACGCGTTAATTGGTTTTTCGGAGATCGGGATACCTGTATTAAGATTTTCCTGATTTGAATGTGCAGTTGAACTTGATGCGTTGTTACTTATAGAATTATGATTGTTTAACTCTACTCTACTTAATGCATCGGCGTTCGTATTAATTTTACCTTTTTTATAAAATATCTCGTAATCAAACTCTTCGAGCTTAAGTCGCCATCTCACTAATTTGCTATTGGGTTCTTTTAATGAGAAAAGCCAAGTAAGTGGTTTATGATCAGTTAATATTTTAAATTTCCGTCCGAACAAATATGGCCTGAAATACTTTGTCGCCCAAACTATCGCCAGTAACTCTTTCTCGATCGTACTATAATTTTGCTCTGTTTGTGTTAGAGTTCTAGATGCGTAGCAAATTGGTTTGTCAGCTCCTATAGAACCTTGGGAAAGAACGGCGCCTAAGGCTACATTACTCGCGTCCGTGGTTAATATAAATGGTTTGGAAAAATCGGGGTATTGCAAAATGGGATCATTGCATAATAATTTTTTACAAGTTTCAAAGCATTCTATATAACGTTCGTTAATATGTATTTCTTTATCTTTTCTTAGACATTCAGTAAGTGGTTTGGTCAATTTCGCAAAATCTTTTATAAATTTACGATAATAACCGAGTAATCCTAGAAATGATTTTATCTGTTTTATAGTTTTCGGAATTGGATAATTTAGTATAGCTTTAACCTTATCGGGATTAGGTTTAACGCCTTTATCCGTGACTAAATGTCCTAAAAATGCAATTTCTTTATGTAGGAATTCAGATTTGTCTAATTGGATTTTAAAGTTAGATTCCCTAAGCTTATCAAATACTTTTCGTAGATTTTCAACGTGCTCTTGTAATGAAGTGCTGTAAATAATTATATCGTCCATGTAGACTAAGCAACATTTACCTTGCAAATCTTTTAATACGTTGTCCATTACGCGTTGAAAGGTGCTGGGGGCATTTTTTAAACCGAAAGGCATCCTAACATACTCATAATGACCGTTGTTTACCGTAAATGCTGTTTTAGGTATATCTGATTCTTTAACCTCTATTTGGTGAAACCCTGAAGCTAAATCTAATGTCGTAAAGTACATGCATTTTCCTAGCTTGTCTAAAATTTCTGTTATATTGGGTAGGGGGTACCTGTCATCTATCGTTTTTTCGTTTAACTTCCTGTAATCAATAACTAATCGCCATTTACGTTTTCCGCTAGCATCGATTTTTTTTGGAACTATCCATACCGGAGAGGACCAAGGTGAATAACTAGGTCGTATAATGTTTTGACTAAGAAGTTGGTCGATTTGTTTTTGAATTTCCTGTTTGTGTATTTCCGGATACCTATATGATTTGGTATAAATAGGAAGGTCGTCTTTTGTCTTAATTTCGTGTTTAACCTGGTTTGTAAAAGATAAGTTTTGCCCTTCTTTAAAAAATATGTCCTCATATTGACTACATAATTTAACTACTTGTTTTCTTTCTTCTATATTTAAATGGTCTAATCTAATTAATTTTGCTATGTCTGAATTGGTTAAATAGTGATCTGGAGGCTTTACATTAAAATTGTTACATTCTATATAATTAGAATATAGAGTACATTTTATCGGTTGTTCAATTAAAAATTTCTTTTCTATATTTGATTTATTCAAAACTGTGATATTACTATGATATTCTTTAGCTACATAAATACCTTCTTCTATAATTAAATCTTTTTCAATTACTGTTTCCGGTACTAATATATCGCCATTTTGAATATCTACTGGAAGCCTAGCAATTAATTTAGTTTTAGGTTTAATAACGTAAAGACGTGACATATAATTCGGTTTATAAAAAAGATTAATGTTCGAATTTTTAGTTTCCAAAGTATGTGTTTTAAAATTAATCTTTCCTTCTAATTGTTCTAAATTATCTAGCCCTATCAAACCGTCGAAATATGCGTGAAATTTAAACAATATAAACTTTAACGGTATTTCATTATTGAATTCTACAAAATATGGATATGTAACCTGTTTATCTAATTCGTGTTTTGAAAATACTGTACTGATTTCTATTGGTTTGATTGTTTCAATATCGTGTTCATTTACAAATTTAGGATTTATAAATGAAACAGATGAGCCGGTATCTATTAAAAATTTTAATGGGGGTCCGTTTTGATTCGTTATGTGGACATACGGTAATTTATTTCCGCTATGGTTATTTAAGTCTATGTATCCGATAGATCGTTTGAGGCTATTGACTGAAAATTTGAATCGTCAATTACATCTTCGGTACAATAATCTAACTGGTTCTCATAATTAGGTGTTTCTTTATCTATTTCATAAGGTTCAAATTGATCCTGATAGAAATTTTGATGAGAATTTTGATTGTCAGATTCGTCAGTATAGTCTGATTGAGGTATAGGGGGTTCTACATTAAAGAGTTCTTTGCTAACAAAATTAGGTGGTCCTGTGGATCTAAAAAAGTTGTTATTTACGTGTGATCGTTTTGTATGGCCACTCGAGGTGTCCATAGATGTCGGCCTATATGGTGGTTGATTAAATTGTCTATTTACAGAATTATTGGGTTTTGATGTATTGGGTTGTGAATTATTAAAATTTTGTCTGTTAAATGTCGGTCTGTCAAATGTAGATGTTTGTCTAAATGGTGGTTGATTTTTTGAGACGTTCTGAATCGGTAATGTTTGTCTATGTGTTTGTACATTATATTGATTATACGTTGGTCTTTGATGATAATAATTAGAAGTTTGTGGTCTAATTTGAGAAGTATGTTGATGTATATTTGTTACTTTACGTGTAGGTTGTGTTTGTCTATTCCGTACATAATATGTATTTTGTTCCATTAAACAAAATGTTAACGCTTCTGTAAGTGTATTAGGTCGCATAGCCCTAACAGTAGACCCTATTGGCTCTTTTAATCCTACTAAAAATGTATTTAAACTCATTTCTGCATAAAGATTTCTTTTTGATTCTATAATTAAACTATGTCTTTCGTGTACAGCTATATGATTACAAAGTGTTGAAAATATTTCAATTACTTTAGCATAAAACGTTTCTATTGAATCCTGCCCTTGCTGTAATAAATGTAAGTCCCTAATTAATGACGTTTCGTTTCTTTTATCCGAATAGTGCGTTATAAGATTATTTTTTATTTGGGTCCAGTTAAGCTGGGTACCATAATGATTTAAAATTTCGTTCGCTTGACCTACAATTTTGTTTCTAACAGCCCTAATTAAAAATCTCGCGTGCGGTTGTGTCTCGTCTAATGAAATAAATGAAAATATTTCCTCTACATTACTAATAAAATCGTATAATAAACGTGGGTTTCCGTCAAAATGCGGCAAATCTTTAATCGCGTCTGGTATTCTTAAACTATCATAATATCCTACACTAGCTACTTGGTTACTTTGATTTTGACTCGTAGACATGTTGAAAGATTTTAATTTATTTTCTTTAGTATTAATATTACAATTTAAATTATTATTTTTTATAATTTCGCTATCTAATTTTTCAGAACTTAAATTTAATGAGTTATTCCCTGTTGTGAACGATGAACCTTCGTTCTTTAACAATAAACCGTTGTTAATTTTATTGTTGCTCGAATTACTTATGAATTTTAGTCGGGAAGGACGTAGTTTAAAGGACATCCGAAACAATATCAAAATATACGACTCACCAGTATGTTGCGAATATCGCGATTTTCATATTGTTGATGTAGCACGACTGTTCCACCACTTTCCAATGAACCGTTGGAATTGATTGTTGCAGCAATCCGAAACAGCGACAATGCTTTGGAATTCCCGTTGCCTTCGTTTGTTGTTGGTTCGTGAGTCTTGAGGAGTTGATACTCGCCTTCTTCGATATGCTCTCGACTGAAGTAGACTCTCCCAATTTGTAGGTGTTTTGATTTTATCACTCGATAAACCGTCGAATATTTTTTTAAATCGTAACACTTTTACTGGATAACCGTTTATTGGCTATCCTACCGACTGCGCCAATTAAGTTTCTCGAAGGCCAAAAGATATTAAAAAAAATAATCTTTATTTAAAATTCAACAGAGTAACTTCTTACAACAATGTTTACAAGAACTAACTGGCTAAAACTATTGCAGAATCTTATTTATAAGGTTTGTTATCTCCTATTCGTCATGTTCAAAATACATTTAAGTTAAAACTTTGGTTTGTTTACAAATATGAATAATACATATACATGAAATATCGAAAACAACTTATGACTAATCTCTAGGTAAATAGTGTCCCTTGAACTTATTGTAGTTTGTATTTATTTTATCTATTGGTGTTATGGGCGTCCCGTAACTCGCGCACATAGCCATGTAGCTTGAGCTTGAATCATGTAGAGTTTTAATTTCTTTTTCATTGTATGTAAGATAACACCTTAAAGGAGTGTTTGTCTTGACAAGGATAATAAAATGTGCGATATTGTTGTTTTACTTGTGATGATGGTTGCTGGAATTTGTTGTGATGCTGTAATGAATTTTAATGATTTTAGATCGAATATTAAGTATGTTTTAGATTTAGAATAAACGTCTCAGGGCTTGGTTTTTGGCAGTGCCGGATTAGCCATGTTGATACGGAGATGTTCCAGGGTGTCCACTTTCTGGAAAGTCAGGGAAACCTAAAGTGGTCAGGGAAAGTCAGGGAATTTCTTTAAAATTCTAAAAAGTCAGGGAATTTATTAATTTTTTTTTGGAAAGTCGGAGAATTTATTAAATCTGGAAAGTCAGTGGAGAAGAAAAAAGTGTATTTATTTTAAGTTGACGAGCAAAAAAAAAAGGTCTTCAAATTTTTTTGCACATTCTGGGGGCCTCTCGATCACTTTTTGTCCCTGAGCCTCTAGTGGTCAGGGAATTTTGAATCTGTGGCCAGGGAAAAGTCAGTGAATTTTATTTTCAAAAAACGTATGCGCGTGTCATTTTTTACGTTCACGAAATCTCGTAAATAAAAAGTGCTATTGATTTCGTTGGGGTGCCAATCGAAGTGGCTTGACGTGATTATGATCTGAAAGAAAGGATTTTTCGAAATTCAACCCCTAAGGGGGTAAAACGGGGTGCAAAGTTTTTTTTGGTCAGATTTACTTGAAACTTAGCATAAATATTCTACAATACAAATAATGAAAAATGTATTTCACTATTTTTTTTGTTATACGTGCCTAAACAGCCATAGAAGGGGTGAAAGGCGAAAACCACCCTCAAAATTTTAATTTTAAATACTAATAAATAAGTCTACAATTCATGTTGCCTTGGAAACAAATGCAATTAAATTTAAAGTGTCAGATTAGTTATTATAAAAACAAATGCAATATAATTCAAATTGTCAAATATGTTATTCTAAAATGTGTGTTATATTATTGACATTAGGATATTAGAAAGATCAGTTTTATTTCTGACCAATTCCATTGAAATTTTTCATACACATATTAAAAAAATATTCACATGAACTATATGGAAACAATAAATAATAATTCAATAATCATACCGTGTTGGGAAGTTGATTGTGTGGACCTAAAGGGTCTCACCCCAACCCAAAGCTTGTTTTCTTTCCCTGATTGAGTAAACGCGACTTCTACACAGTAACCAAGAACACGTATACATACATAGTGAGGTAATTAATGGTATATGGTTAGGTGTCTTCTTTCTCTATAATATGTATCTCTGATATTCCATGGTTACGTGTACGTTATCGGATGCATGAGGAAGAATACCTGGTGCTATAACTCAGAGGTACACGTGTGTCTGTGTGTATGTGTGTGGATATCGCGAGACCAGATCTTCCCGGGCTATCGCGGCAACACCGAGGCGACATGTTTTACACACCACAGCACACTATCTGATACAAAGTACACGTGTTTCTGCACGCATTGCACTCGTTTTCTCACGTACCAGCGGTCGCAAATATTTTCTAGACTACGTGCATTATTTTGCTCCCTCGCCATATCGAAGCTTTGTGATCGTTTTAAAATGAGTTGTTCTCTGATTAAAAAATTTTTACTTGATTTTTACGTTTCAGGTCAAGACAAATATTTTCTGTTCCGTGTCTGCCTGTTCCCTAAATCCTTGTCACACGCATAACTCATGAACCGCTAAACCGATATTGATGAAACTTATTTGGTTGGTCCCTTTTAAAAATCTTTAAAATCGTATGTAAGAGGAAGAGGTAACACCCCAAAAAATATTTTTTTAAGATATCTCATGAAAGACAAGCATTCAATTTTCTATAATATGTTTGTTTTATTGAAAATTTTGATACAGGGATTTTTTAAAATCATTTAGCATTAGCGGGTACAAGAAAAGTACATTTATCTTGTATATATTTTTAAGTATATTTATATTTGTTGCCATGTATACGATTTAACTAATCATAATATATAACTTTACAAGAAAAATGTACTTAATAAGTTGGCCGTTTGATGAACAGAAGAACAATTATTTGTATTAATCTGAAATAACATTGATTGTACTATGTATCGTAGTTAAATTTTGTACCGGAACATTGAAGATTGTTTTAATTCGTTATGACTGATATGAAGACATTTTGTTCCAAAATTGTTACGAGCTTTATTGAATTGAATACTTTGTCGTAGTAATTATGGTGTAAACTATTTGTCACAAGAAAAATATAAGTTAAGAATTTAATAATCAAGAAAAAATAATAACAAGTAAGACTAGAAGGCAGAATTGGTAAAATTTTAGGAATTATAAATTAGGAACGAATTATTTTAGAAGAAAGAAATTATTTATGATTATACTATGTAATAAGTAATTAAGTAGGTAGTTAAGGTTAATTTAAATGAAAAATCCTTTGTATTAAAGTATGTTTTTACTTATCTTTGCAGTTTCCTCTGACGTCAAAACAAACGCCACCGCAACACAACAAAAGTTGTAAGTAAGCTTGATTTGTATTTTTTTAATGTTTGTAATACTTACGATTTTTGTTTATTTTATTTTAATATTCATTTTTACGTAGATTATTCAGTATTTGGTATTTTATTTGGTTTTTGTTTGACGTCTGATGCTTACAAAATTATGTTTGAAAATTTGTTGTGAATATTATAAAATATTATTATTTTGCATGGAAATTAACATTGTTATTTTTTATTGTTAATTAAATAAATTGTATATCAATGTATATTTTAAATATATTTTTACAGTAAAATCTCGAAATTAAGGGACCATTCCACGGTAAAATTGTTAAAAATTTTATTTGCATTATCGAAAAATATGGACTTTCATAAACATGTTAAATTTTGATTGCGACATTCGAATTATTCTGGTCGCTAGAGCCTTTATTAGAAAAAGAGATCGACCAGCTGCGTGCAAGATAAGGCAGAGTGCATCTCACATGCTAACTTTAAAAAAGGCGGAAGATTTTAAACGAAGAGTTTTCAAGCTATCCGTCTCAAATTTTGCCACATCGTTCTTCAATTTCACATTTTTTTGAACGTAAAACTATTGAAAAAGAAGTCCCAATTGACACTTAACTGGCCACCATTTTGTTAATTTTCATTGGAAAAAAATCATCCGTAAGACGCTACAGTTTTTCATACTGATTAATAATCTTTTTGTTTTTTTTCTTTTTGGTAATTTTTAGAGGAGTAAGACTCTCCGCTATCAGGTGCTTTTTTTTTGTCTGCAAGATGTCATTTGAATTATCGAAAAAAAATCATGAAAATCAGCAATTTTTATACCCGTCACAGTGGAATGGTCCCTTAAACTATTAAAATTTTACTTGAAATAAAAGGATATTTATTTTTCATTGGTCTTTTATATGCAAATTAGGCAAGCGAAAGTTTACTGTATTAGTTTAGAGTTGAGTATGAACAGAAACACCATACGTGTGACTTGTTTTCCAGGTGAAGATGTCTCGGGCCTCGAGCGATGTCTCAAAGAACGGTTTATAAACCTGTGACACCGCTTCTGTCTGCTATAACAACGGCATCAGCAACGTCCCCAACGTCCTCGTCCTCGAGCTCGTCGTCGTTATCAGACCCCACAGTACCAGGATTACGTCGTACTAACATAATCAAGGGCCGCCTGACCGTTCGACTGGAGCGACTACGTGAAGATATGAACTCTAAACGTCGCGGAACATCCGGAACGTCATTCCCGTCGACAGGGATCGTTGCTGGGACTTGCGGCCCTACCACGCAGACGGCCACGGTTGTGGGTAGCGGCAACACGAGCAGTGGATCAAACAGCAGTGCCTCTACGTCGAGCAACACGGCGGCCACCACGATGTCTGCAGATTTAGCGAGTTTGTTCGAGTGTCCCGTGTGCTTCGACTATGTCCTACCGCCGATTCTACAGTGCCAGAGCGGGCATTTGCTATGCTCGAACTGCCGCCCAAAGTTGACTTGTTGTCCCACGTGCAGGGGTCAGTTGGGAAATATTAGGAACCTGGCGATGGAGAAAGTGGCCAGTAATGTCATGTTCCCGTGCAAACATTCGAGTACTGGGTGCACGGCTACTCTGGTACACACGGAGAAGGCTGAACACGAGGAGACTTGTGAATTTAGGCCGTACAGTTGCCCGTGTCCTGGGGCATCCTGTAGGTGGCAAGGTTCACTCGAGCAAGTCATGCCACACTTAATGATGTCACATAAGAGTATCACGACTTTACAAGGAGAAGACATAGTGTTTCTAGCAACTGATATCAACCTTCCCGGTGCAGTGGATTGGGTAATGATGCAGAGCTGTTTTGGTCACCATTTCATGCTTGTTCTTGAGAAACAAGAGAAGTTTGATGGACACACGCAGTTCTTCGCGATAGTCCAGTTGATTGGATCAAGGAAGCAGGCGGAGAACTTTGCCTATAGGTTAGAACTGAATGGCCAAAGAAGGAGATTGACGTGGGAAGCTATGCCTAGATCTATACACGAAGGTGTTGCATTGGCTATTATGAATTCAGATTGTTTAGTTTTCGATACGAGCATTGCACAGTTGTTTGCCGATAACGGGAATTTGGGCATTAATGTGACGATCTCAGTTGTGTAAAGATTTGTTTTATTTAAGTGCGCTTATTTATTATTAATGTTATTTTTTATAGTTAAGGTGCTCTCAAACTGATGCGATAAGATATATTTATGAGTCATTCATTGCACTATTTACTTATATCGCATCAACATTATTACTGTATCTTATCGCGTCAGTTTTCGAACACTGAACAATAATAAAATATTGGTTGGTGTGAAAAGTTAATGTTCCAGTTACATGTTTTATTTGTTTCTTTGATGAGATTTAAAAATAAATTGACTTTTTCTGTATGTTTTTGCATGTGGAAAATTATGAAATAAAATATTAATTCTGATAATATAATATGTGATATGTACATATTTAGTATGTTTTTGATTTGATACGTACTTATGTATCTTTTTGGAGGGGGTAGTTAAAAAATGTAAGCATTTTTTAGTGACTGGCAGTGGTTGGGTAATTAAATAACATGCACTCATATGGAAACTTATACAGACTACAAACTGAAGTCGAGTTTCGACGATTGACAACGGCAAAATATAGTCGGCTTAGGAAGTGACTATTACCCGGTCAGCCGTTTTTACTGGATTCTCTGAGTTGAGCCTTACGGAAAAATAAAAATCATCCTGTACTGTATCTCATTTTCTCTATTGTAAAAACAGTTACGTGTTATGACGACTGAGGGATGTAGGAAGAATTTAAGTTTGGGGCCCCATTTTTTTTTTAAATATAATTTTTTTTAAGTGTTAGGTTAGGTCACCATAATAAATTTTGCTCTGTATATCTAATTCATATCGTAACAAGTCTTTGAACACATCTTACGTACTTTATTACAAAATTTACCCCCCCCCCCCCCCCCTATATATTAATAAGAATATAATTAGGGAAATAATTTTTGAATTTTATAATTTCACACCAATTTAATATTTTTTATATTATCCTGTTTTTTTTTTTAATTATTTGTGATGTTTATCGTTATATTTAACCCGTTTATACCATTTTTTAGTTATAATTTCTATTTGTTAATGTAATTATAACTATCTACTTACTCTCTGAATTTTTGTTCATAGTATACATATGAAGAACGAATATTTAAAATGACTTAATAAAAAAAATTTTGCCTTGTATATTATTGCTTTTATAATTGAAATAAACAATTGATTTTATGTTTATTAAAACATTTAATTTTTAATTTATAATGAAATATGTATTCAAATTCATTGTGGGTGTAAATCTACACCTGCAATTTTTAACCAAAAATCAGAAAGAAATTTAATAAAAAATAAATATTTTTATTTTGAATACATATTTCTGTAGTAGGTACCATCTAATAGGAATAATTAAATATAAATAAATATTACCAATTTATCATTTTTGACTACAAAAATAAAACACAATTTAACACAAGGCCTTAATGTTTTATGTTTCAAATAGAAGATGGAAAAAGTCACTGTATTTATCAAATCATGTTACTTATTGCAGAGCTTCGTAACTTTTATTGTAGAGCACATTAACCCTCGGAGTACAGACCTATTTTTTCGATCGTCGCGTACAATTTAGGTCAATCTGACCTTGTTCACTTTTTGATCGTCTATAATTCCGCAACTACGAAACCTTTGGCTTACCAAAATTCAGAGGTATACTTTGAATCATGTTAAATGAATTTATAAGTATTACAAGTACCTTTGAAGTATTCAACATACTTAAAAAAATTGCGACATAATTTTTTTTTAAATGTAATTTCATGAAAAAAATTGTAAAATTTTGTGGTACTGTGCTACTACCGCCCTTTTTAAAAATACCTGAGCGCAATTCTCGGTCAAAGTCGGTGTATGGGTCAAATTGACCCATAAAAGGCTCCGAGGGTTAATCAAAGAGTATATTAAAAAAATATTACTTTCCCATAATTTTTTTTGGGGGGGGGGGGGGGGGGATTAAATTGGTGTACTTTTTTCTAATACACAAAAGAACTCTTAAAGTGCTATTCATAAATCAATTTTTAAAATTTTTCGTGGTGCTAACTTAAAACAAGTTGTATTCTTTATATAAAATTGTAGTCGCAATTGATCTGTGAGAGTTAAACTCGTATGCCTTAGAAGTTACATCATCAAACAAGTACAATTACAGTAAAACCTCTTGTAAGGTGTACACCCTTAAGAAATAAATAATAAAGCGCCTTTATGTCCGGTCTCATAAAGAGTTTGTTCCAGAACAAAATCTAAGCTAATGCTATCTGCGGGGTATTAAATGTAAATTACAACCCAGCTACAGTTGTAATCAATGGTTTATCAGAATCTAAAGCATTTACTTGTTCATTGTTTTATGTTCGATTTCGTGTTTTAATAATATTATTAATATTGAGTATACAAAAGGCGGTATATTTCTTAACCCCTGAGAAGCTCTGTTTTATGGTATAGTGACTTTTCAACCACCTGTACTCTGTAAAAAGTAAAACAAATGATTATCTTATCACATGTTGTATATCTACAATAATTTTTACAGTGTTGATATAAAATATAATTATAAAGTGCATAAATAACATATATTATATATAATGTTATAAAAAATGTTGTTTTGACTCAGGTTTTTATAACTTGAGTTATAGACAACAGATTTATAACTATTTTAGTGTATATACTTGTCAAGTACCATTTGATATATTACGATTTTTAAAATTATATTTTCGAAATATTATTTGTTTATATAAAGTCACTGAATTATTTGAATTGATTTAAAATAATTCAAAACGTCCTAAGACTGCCTTAAAAGTTTGTTATTATTTTTTCTTGCCAATAGAGGTTATTTTTGTGTAAAAATATATCGTTTTCATTTTTATTAGAAGTTAAAAAATGTGACTTTATATATAATTTTTTTTAAATTCGTGATAGTTTAAAAATGTGATTAGATATCTTTAATTTATTTAATGAACGTGACAAATTAAATTTTCCTAATTTTTAATTATTAATAAAATATATTATTTTTATTGATTTTTTTTATAAATTTTTGGTCGAAAAGTTGGGAGCTAAGAAAACTAAATTTTGAAATTATTATGCATACAATGAATAGAGTAAAATAATGTTTAAATAATAATAAACTTTGTCTCGGTGTTTTTGGAAGATGTTCTCGGGCCTTAAACTATTATATATTTCAAAAATTGTTTTAAGTTCCAGAGATAATATATACTCTCTTGAAATGTTAATAAAATAAAGGGGTCCATTTATATAAAATAAGTTTCGATTTTTAAACGTACGGCCACAAAAAGTCTCAAAAATATTTTTACTCTTTACTCACTAGCGTAATATTTTTGATTATAAGAACATTCCTAGTTCATTACAATTACAAAATTAATTGCTTTTAATTTATTTGAAGAAAGAATTTTGTATTATTAAGATATTTTATTATAACCAATACACTGTTTTGTGTTATAAATTACATAGATATCAAATAAATATAATATTTCTACACATGTACTTTTTATTTATACAGATACCCTAACATTTTATAGAAAACAGCAAGTCGGTATTTTTCATCAATTTATCATAGTGGCGTAGCCAGATTTTTTTTGTGGGGGGGTAAATTAATAAAAATTATTCAACTGGTCCCTCGTTGCTTACACCACTGTTTCTTAACTCAAAATTGGCACCTTGAAAGGGTACCAAACAGTAATTGATTTTGCCCCCCCCCCTCATAATATAGTAGTGATGGTGATGGATTTTTTTATTTAGCAAAAATTAATAGAGTGGAAGAAGGGGGTTCCCATAAGTTTAGCGCCAGGAGTCCTGATAAGTCTAAATTCGCCTCTGCTAAGGCTCTACGTATAACGCTGACGTCATTTGTGTAATTAGGGCTGTGAGGGAGAGGGGTAAATGTCGTTTTAAGCTCTTTGATTAAATATTTGTACAGCAGATCTGAGTGTGGTTGTCTGTAAATACTAAGTAACGGAGCAAAAACATGTAATTAAAAACATCGCCCCTTAGGCTGTACCGTTTTTATTTAATGCAAAATGTAATTTTTTATATATTTTAAAAATCTTGAAAATTATGTATTATCTATTTTATTAAATTCATTTACAACGTATCGATGAATATTACAGTATACTTTTTTTTATTGTCAGCTAAAATATTTTTCTTTTTGAATAATAGGGTATTTGATTAAATAAATTACTTACTACTAATTAATACTAACAACTTTCTTAGTATTTTTTCCAAAATAAATAATGCCGAAAAACACTGAAAATAACCATTTTCTATTCAAATGAAAAATTTGCTAGCTAGCAAGCACTTTCAAATGGGTATCAAACCTATCTGGTAGTTCCCTTGAAGTTTCATGAAATGGTTAATAACTTTCGCACACGCATGGTAGATAAACACCAACGGTATTAAAACAGTGGTGATATTATGAAAATTATTTTGTACGGTCAGAGTCGCCAACTGTGTTATAATAAGTTAAAGTATCACTGCTTTATATTCCATAACAAATCCATAGATACTATCACAGTATGAAAGTGCTTGCAGAAAAAAAAAACAAAAAAAAATTTTCTTGACCGTTTGACCCATTTTTGAAGACAGAAGACACCCATTTTTTAGTGTAAACTTTTTTTATAATGTTCAGACATAAACCTACTTAATTCCATAAATTCGTTTGGATTGTTTTTTGTCTTTAATATAATCCTATTAATAGGAAGTGAAAAAATAAATTAAAAAATTCAACACTGGACTATATTCAATTCAGAGATTATCAAAACGTATAAAACAGTTAAAATTTTGAGATAGATTTTCTCATAATTAGGTAAGCAATGTATTAAAATTAAGTTCCTGCCACTGTTTTGACATTTTAACACGCTAATTTACAAACATTTACGGTAAAACATAAGACTACCTACATTTCAAGTAACAATGAGGTAAACGATATCAGGAAACAAATGAATTCTCATCGAATCAACGACAAATAGCGATCGCGGGCGGAAGACGCAATAATAACAAGTTGAAGAGATTACCGCCAGAGGCGCTAGCTGCAACCAATCAGTGGCGGGTAACAAACCCAATTGATAATTCACACCATTGAGACGGACTTTATCTGATTTTTCGTGGGAGCTAGTGTCTGTGTGTAACTGATTATTATATATTGTGTAGACATTGAGATAACTGGATTTGCTTGAATGTACAGGGTGTCTACTCTGTACAAAAAACTGTAACTATACATACGATGAATTCTGTAGCGTATCGAGGGGGTGGAGTAAAAGGGGCACTCGCCATGGAGGGCACTTTATTAGGGGCGGAAAATTTGAGGTAGCAACGAAAAGTAGTGAATTTTCATATTTAGAATATATTGTAGCGGGAGAGGGGCGGCAAATTTACCATCTGCCCCGGGCGATAGAAACTTACCTTACACTATTGGATGAATTGGCAATTTTTGTTCTTATTTTATGTAAAGTGAATTCAATTTAATAAAAAATGTTATCTACTGAGAGCGCGAAGCGAGCGAAGGTATATGAATTTGGATACCAACTTCCTATCCACATTAAAAAACCAGATATATTCTTGACTGATTTTTTTTTAAATTATCAATAGTTACAGAAATAAATACCTGATCTTATAATAATGATGCAGCCTGTATAGTGTATAAATCTTGTTGAGTCTCCGGGAGTTTCAATTTTAAAGGATCAGATAATGGACTTCGAAGATACGTCACTCAAAAGTGAAAAATAAAAAAAAATTAAAAATAAAACGCTTAAAACACTGAAAAATATATTATAATTAAAAACAGTTTTTGAGATCGGTGCCAAGGCAATAAAAAACTTTTTCGGAATGAATAAAATAAAATAGACTTAAAAAACTGTTTTTAATTATTATATACTTGTTTTTTTATTAAAGTTATTATTTATTAGTACTATTTTTGGTGTTGTATTTTGGATCCACCTTGTATACAAGTTAATGCATATATGTACCCATTACATCACCGACGGATGTAGAGATAATTGCATTTGTCGAAAAGTTGTCGTCTGAAATTAAAATATCTCATATTGAGACGCAATAATATAGCAGAGACAGGATATAAACCGTAATTATTCTTTTACGATGTGAACCAAAGTTATTAAGATGATTTATTTATATAATATACACATTAACTTTCAAAAATATCGGTCATTATGCATTGTAAAATAGAAAAAAGTCAACTGTATATTGACATGGACATTAAAAAAGTCGTCGCGAAATTCATTGCAGAAAAAAATCTATTTATTTAATAACGGAATCGAAATTTTCATCTTTCAGATATCAAAGCGAGTAAGTTTTTACTTTCTTATACCATGTATATGAAATATACATTAGTATAAGTAAGTATAGTGAAGCCGATTTTTTTCGAACTCCGGATTTTGACGGAATTATCTATTTTGACCTTCCCTGAATCCATTCTGATGTCTGTGTGATCGTCTGTCTGTCTGTCTGTAAGCGCTGTAACTCAAATACGACAAATCGTAGAAGGGTGATATTTTATATTTAAGATTAATTTTTGGCTGGGAAGAAAACGTCCTATTTTTGAAAACGATCTTTCAACCGGATACGGATGTTTACCTACGTCGATTTTTAAAATTTTCGAATTACTATGAAACAGTGAGAAATAGAGAAAAATGGTCAAACTAAAAAATGCAGGTAATATCTATATCTATAATTTATGTTCTATTCATTGTTTTGTAAAAACGAATTTTTGAAAAAAATTATTATAATTCAAATGGTTCATAACAGAGAAAAAAATGTATGGGGAATAAATTATAGATAATAACATACTCGACATTTTTTATCTAAAACATTTTTTTCTTATTTCAAAAATAATTCAAAAATCCAAAAATGTACAAGAGTAAACATCCATTTTCAGTTATTACGTTAAAAAAAATCACTTGTAATATAAAATTATTCATTTTGTTCTTTCTTGTTAGTTTGTTAGAAATGTTTTAATAAACAAAGAATCACGTATACAATTCACTGTTAGGTTAGGTTAGGTTAGGTATAAGAAAGTCCCGTGGTTCCCAAGGCAGATATTTTTATTTTGGTATCTGATATTAATTAATAATCTTAACATTTTATTTAATTACCATGTGATATATTATTAAAAACAATGTAAATTCTTTACAAATTTTCTATCTTTTTTTTAGGTATACAAATGTCTGTATAAGTAGTGTTATAATAATTTGAAATATCACTGATGTAAATTCGAAAATAAATCCATTGATAATAACAAAGAATTATGATAGTGCTTGTTAAACAAATGTTGTTAGTTTTTCTAACATTACACTTTTGTTACAGCGATGATTTATTGGTAGAAGGAAGTTAAAAACAAATTCTAAAAAATATTTAAGAAATACCTATGTTTATAAATATGTATGTATTTTTTTTGCAAATTGCGAAATTCAAAATTAAGATTAACAAGGTGATTCTGGTCTGCATTAATTGCAATTTTAACATCTGTTTTTATAGTTTTTGGCTGTATAATTTATGTACATGCCCTTCAAACTACATATTTAATTTGATATAAAATATTATCTATCAATCTTTATCTCCAGATCTTTTATAAAAACTTGAAATGTCATTCGGTTGGGATTTCTCAAAGAAGTTTTAATTTAACATTTTAATTGAAAAATTTCAAAATGAAAAAGTATAATCATCGTCCCATAGTCTGGGATCAAATATTTTAGAAAAGAAATTCACTTTAAAAAACGAGACAGAAATTTAAAATTATCGTACGTTTTTTTAGTATTTATTATAAAGGAAGGAGAATGAAACATATCATCAGAAACTAGGTACTGTTGCCGTTAAGGCAGATAAAATAAAGTTTGTTTATTTCCCCTCGCATCATTCAGCAGCATAGCAATACTCCTAGTGCCACCAAACGACAAAAATATATAGTTTTGGGGTCTTGTCAAACGTAGAGAATGGTATATAGAGATTTTAATTCGTGTTCAATTGCAATGTTTTTATTTGGAAATTTTTGTTGTAAAAGCAGGTTAGGTTAGATTAGGTACTGTGCAAAAAAATGCACACAAAAAAATCATGTTTGTATGTTGTCGTTAAGGCAAGTAAAATATTGGTAGAATTTCGACCATAGTTTATTATTCCAGAAATATTTACCTAAATGTAATTTGAAATATTTCGTCAAAGGAAAAAAATAGAAAGTTATGCGGTGGCCACAACAGTTTATTTGTGCACACTATGCTACCAAAACAGTTACCATAGATGCGTGTATATGTATTGATATTTCACACACATGTATTTCTACCGTCCAATGAACCGGATCACCCCCCCCCCTTGCCCCTTCGGCACCCACGCACACACACGTACACTGTCGTACACGTACCTAGTAGAACTGCCCGAGGCCCGAGTGCCGAAGACCCCTCGGGCAACGAGGTTTTCGGTCTAATACTGATTTAATTTAGTTGACCCGTTGAACCCGAAAGGCGCTGTTTTATTTTACGATAGTTTCGTAAGATGGGAGAAAACTCAACGCACACCTAGATACAGATGAGATACGGGTGTGTAGATAGGTGGTACTCAACCAGTGGCATATGTATGTCCTTGGGAACTTCCTTATATAATCGAAGTGAAATGTGGATTAGTTTTATTTGAAGGTTTTGTAATTGATGTCGATTTGTACGAAGTTGTCCGATATTTGCGAAATTTTGTATAGAGGTATAATTTTAGTTTATTTTAAATAAAATTTCATTATATTATAAATCAGTGAATACAATAACACATCACAGCACGAGTGCCCATCCCTCACTTTTTTGTAATTATCAAGGCTTACGTTAAAGGACAAAACTTAAAAGTGTATGCTGTTGCTTTTGACTTTGCATTTATTTAGAGATTTATAATAATAATAATAATAATAATCTTTATCAATAAAACCTTGAACAGGCACTGTGTTAATAAGTATAATATTATACATTATGGTAGGTTTATTTACTACATATTAAATTCATTTAAATTATAATAGTTTTTATCTTATAAATATTTTTTTAACTCATTCTTGAACCTTGTCAAGGGGAGTTGTTAATATTTATTTATATTAATTTACACTCTCAATTATATGTAGAACTCTACGTCTTATTTTTTGTATTTTAGTCGATATTTGTATGACGAGTTGAAGTTCACTGCAGGAAATTTCACTAAAAAATTTTGAATTTTTTATTTCGTTAAAAGTATGTTTATTGTATAGAAAATGGCGTGAAAAGTTGTTTGTTTCAAACCGCAGGTCTGTATCTGAAACCGTTCTCGAGATATAGCCTCTCAAAGTTTTAGTTTTTTCAAATTTTTGGAGAAAAAAGGCCATAACTTTTGAACGCGTGGTCGGAATTGATTTTAGTTGACGGATTTGAAATCAGCGTGTCAAAATCTATATAAAGACATGTATAATACCTCAAAACTCGAAAAAAAAAATTTGGTGAAAAATCGAAAAAATTCAAAGGGGTATACCTTAAAAAAATGTCGATTTTTGACCAAAATTTTTTTGTCGGATTTTTAAGTATTATACATGTCATTATATAGATTTTGACACGCTGATTTCAAATCCGTCAACTAAAATCAATTCCGACCACGCGTTCAAAAGTTATGGCCTATTTTCTCCTAAAATTTGAAAAAACTAAAACTTTGAGAGGCTATATCTCGAGAACGGTTTGAGATACAGACCTGCGGTTTGAAACAAACAACTTTTCACGCCATTTTCTATACAATAAACATACTTTTAATGAAATCAAAAATTCAAAAATTTTTTGTGAAATTTCCTGCAGTGAACTTCAACTCGTCATACAAATATCGACTAAAATACAAGAAAATAAGACGTATAATCATTTAGTTACTATATAAATATATAAGAATTTATTTAAAAAAGTAAAAGCTTGAACTTAAGGTGTTTCATAACTAGTTTTTTTGTTAATAGGAGGGGGAGGATTGACAAAATATGCTTCCCTTATTAAAAACTTCACGCCTCGTCACTGTTGACATTATAGATAGCTCTAATGCATTTTTTTTTTGATATTTCAATAATTTTTTTTGAAGAACTGTTGCCCCATAAAATGATGCCATTGGGATTGTATGGTGGCATAATAGATATTTGTTAATACTGGTATCATTACAATTGTTTAAGTTTTTAAGGAGATCAATATATTAGTTTATTTTCTTACTAATGTATTCAATATAATATATAATATTCCAGCTTAGAGATTTTTCTATGTATATACCTAGAAATTTTGTATATATAATAATATACACATACTGATGCATAGTAGGTAATATTTCACAAAATGAATGCAAAACGCGTGTTGTACTGGTAACTAAATTGGTTCATATATCTTTTGTAATTATTGCAGTACGCTTGCTAGTTAGAAGAATTCATATTAAATATATGACATGGGGAAGGCGAGAGCTTGCATATTATTACGGGATAGTGAAGTTATACGCTGTATATATATAATGAACTAGAATACCATCTCACTTTTGCACTCGTATATATTTTTCGATTGCATGCGAGGAATTCTGAACTGTAAAATAAGAATTTCGTATTTATCACAAATGTTTTTCTTATGTATATAAATTTGTGGGCTCTCTCCATAGTGCAGTGTATATTTTTTGGGTTTTTATTAGGGTTCTAAAGAAACTATTAATCTCACTTTGTCGTCCGTTCGTCCTTTTTAGTTAAAGCAAAATATCTCGTAAACTATATAACCTAGAAACTTAAAATTTTTACTGAATGTAAAATAATACATTCTAGTAAAATATGTGCAAATTTTTTGATAAAAATATTTTTTCAAAGGGGGCGCGAAGGGGCTAAAGTAAGACAAAATTTTTTTTTATACCAAGGCATGTGGCACGTAAAAATATATAATCAAACTAGTGGAATTTGGCCCTTTCTCTTTTGTTTCTAAATCAAAAATGGCGCCTGCAGAGGACTTGAAAGCAAATAAAAAAAAAATATACCAGGACGTGTGGAGTATCGAAATGTAGATCTGAATCAATAGAATTTGACCCTATTTTTTATTTATTTAAACTCAATAATGAGTTTAGCCATCAGGGGGCTAAAAGCAGTTTTTTGTTAGATAGTTTAATTTATTGTAAAATTCTTAAGCCTGTATAACATTTGTCCATTTTTCCACCAATTTTAAATATTTACTTTAAATCGGTCCAAATTAGAGAGCTTTAAATTAAGTTTGTAAAATAGTAGTTATCAATAAATAATTCTTATATTAGTTTTTATTTGTACAGATACATTTATATTATAATGTTTATTTATGAAGATTATAAGTTGTTTGCATTATTGGAATTTTAAACGGTATTTTAACCAGTTCATAGTGTCTAAGTTTGACGTTCATAACGACTCACCACCTTACCTATGAGTGTCTTTATGTTTAATGCATAATGTGGGTCATCTCGATTGCCCCTTGAAGCTGCTGGCTGTAGAGGTGGGCGGTGTGGGTGCTCTACTATATAACCATAAGTATAAGGTGTAATTTATAATCTCGATAGGCCATAATCCCGATAAATGTTTTCGGTTAGGATAATCTTTATGAACAATAAGTTCTGTGGGATAGGATTTAGGTAAAGTGATTTGTGTAATACAAGTCTTGTGGCTTCCGCGGTGATCTTGATATGGATCTTGGCTTCTGGGTGTAAGTGTTTCGTCACACATTGCAGTGGATATCTTCAGGGCTCTTTTAAAAACGACCAAATCGACGCGGCTTACACCCAGAAGCCAAGATCAAGTGATTTGTGTGTTGCAATTTTGCTCTGGCAGGATAATTAACTGTTAATTTATTTATATACAAGTTATCGATTGTCGAGATTTTCATAATCGGGATTTAGATATAGACCCAAGTGCTTGGGTGTATATATGTAAGCGCGATTCCACCGGACCTGGGTCACGATTATGCAACCCGTTATATAATATTGGTTTGGTATGTGGATTATGTGACTTTTAGTCACCGAATGCTGTCTCTATACAACACAATAATTATTTAATAATAGTTATTTGTTAATATGAATGTCGGATGCATATTTATACATATTAGTATGTGCATATTTTATAGAAGGATTAAAGAATTAACTATTTATTTCAAATAATTACTTTGCAATATACAGGGTGATTTACAACTAGTGTAAAAAATTAACAGTAAATCGAGGATGTTATTTTAAGCAAAACACTTCATATAAACTTGTATCCGGAAATTCTTCGTGAGGGAGCTACAGCTTTCCGAAAATTTTGCCAAAAATTAGTGTTTATTTAATATCTAGATAACCTATTGTGATACAGTTTTAATACCGGGCATAAGTATATTTTAAAATTCATGATAGAAAGCAGAAACATATATTATTATGCAAATACCAATCAGGATATATTAAAAAAGACACAACTTTTCCAAAATATCAAAATATTTAAAGAAAGATACTTCAGAAGTAACAGATATTTATTTATTTATTTTGAAAATAAATAAATTTGTCATATCCAATTAGTGTATATTTAATCCCAAAAGCATTTTTTGCGTAACTCACCAATACTTTATGCTCGGGGGCTTTGAATTCTTGTCTATAACGACATAGTTTTGCTGTAACTTCGCATAATAGTTTCAGTAATTTATTAGTTTTCATACAAATAGAGTTTGTATACAGGGTGGGGCAATAGTGTGTGGAAGTTCGATAGCTCGTAGACCATAAAAGATAAAAAAATCTTTCAAATGCAGATGTAAACTATGAGTAAATGCACATACATAGAAATTATTTTCAAATATACAGGGTGCTACAAAAAAGTGTGGCATGCTTAAGGTAATTTTTTTTAAATGGAATGCCCCGAATATTTTTGCATATTTAACACTTCTCTTGGGATGTTTATTCATATCGAAAATATTAGCCCCATCTGATGTCCGGTTTAGAAGTAATAGTATTTTTTTCAAAAAAATTGATGTTTACATAACTCCACTTAAAAATTCACCACTTCCTCGTCAGAATCTTTGAAGACGAAATTAAGTATGGACCTTATTGTAGGAGGTTGGTGGGTGCTTTTGTTAAAATATCTTAGAGCCACCATGTACAGGGTGTTCAAAATTAATTTTCAAATTTTGAGAACTTCAAAGTTATTTTTCTCAACTATTTCAAATGGAACACCCTATATATTTTTTAACGATGTTATGTAGAATTACATATCAAACATTTTTTGTTGTACATCCTTATGGTTATTTGTAACCATTTTTGATTTATTGAGCAAAAAGTACAAAAATCAACAATATTTACTAAAAAAAATGATTTTTTTTTAAATAAAATAAAACACTATGTACAGGAAGTTCATGTTGCCCATTAAAACAGCATGAATTTTTTCAGTTAGCAAACAGATGCTTTATTATTTTATCAAACACAAATAACCAAAATAATTTACAATCATATAAATTCACTAATACGCAGTGTGAAATCGCGACAGAAACATAAAATGCTGTTTTTATGGGCAACATGAACACTCTGTACATGTTGTTTTATTTTATTTGAAAAAAAAAAATCATTTTTTTAAGTAAATATTGTTGAATTTTGTTCTTTTTGCTCAATAAATCAAAAATGGTAACAAATAACCATAAAGATGTACAAACAAAAAATGTTCGTTATGTAATTTTACATAATATCGTTAAAAAATATATAGGGTGTTCCATTTGAAATAGTTGAGAAAAATAACTTTGAAGTTCTCAAAATTTGAAAATTAATTTTGAACACCCTGTACATGGTGGCTCTAAGATATTGTAACAAAAGCACCCACCAACCTCCTACAATAAGGTCTATATTTAATTTCGTCTTCAAAGATGCTGACGCGGAAGTGGTGAATTTTTAAGTGGAGTTATGTAAACATCAATTTTTTTGAAAAAAATACTATTACTTCTAAACCGGACATCAGATGGGGCTAATATTTTCGATATGAATAAACATCCCAAGAGAAGTGTTAAATATGCAAAAATATTCGGGGCATTCCATTTAAAAAAAATTACCTTAAGCATGCCACACTTTTTTGTAGCACCCTGTATATTTGAAAATAATTTCTATGTATGTGCATTTACTCATAGTTTACATCTGCATTAGAAAGATTTTTTTATCTTTTATGGTCTACGAGCTATCGAACTTCCACACACTATTGCCCCACCCTGTATATCATTTGGTATCATTCACAGTAATATTTATGACTGAAGTTTTAATAAATTATATAAATACATTTGTGAACAGTGGTTTTGAAAAGTTTAATAAATATTTAAACACTTAAATTACTGGCTATAATCGTGTATAGGGAAGAGGCCATCAACCTTTTTGAGAAAATAATTTTGAAATTTATGATTATAATAAAATAAAATGTAAAAGTTTACTTAAAACAAGATAATTTACTGTTTTCAAATGTATCTTTTAAAACAAATTATTTATTTAACCCTTTGGACGCGACCATGTCGTGAAACAATTATTCCCAAAAATGAGCATATTTTTCGATAAAAATAAAAGTGGTCTAATTTTTTTTATTCGAATTTTCTTTTCATGAAATTGCACATAAGGAAGTTGATATTCGTGTGTAGTATATTGAGGAGGTTTTAGTAAAAAATTTTTTTTAAATATAATTTTTATTATACATACCTAAATATAAAATTTACAAACAAAAATGAATAAATAAAGGATTTGGAATTAAAAGATTATGAATCAGTAATACCAGTTTTAGTACTAAAGAATAATTTGTCAATGTTATTTAAATGGGAAACGGGACCCTCTTTGCAGCACCTCTTAAAAGTGAACTATAGGTTAATCCTTCGGCAAGGATTTTTTTTAGGTCATAAACTAACTTATTTCGTAATAAGAGCGAAGAAAAAAAATTGTAATACCAACTTTAGTACTAAAGAATAATTTGTCTATGTTATTTAAATGGGAAACGGGAACCCCCCTTTGCAACTACTCTTAAAAGTGAACTACAGGTTAATCCTTCGACGTGAATTTATTTTAGGTCATAAACTAACTTATTTCGTAATGAGAGCGAAGAAAAAAAATGTACTACCAACTTTAGTACTAAAGAATAATTTATCAATGTTATTGAAATGGGAAACGGGACCCCCCTTTGCGGCACCTCTTAAAATTGAACTATAGGATAATCTTTAGGCAAGGATTTATTTTAGGTCATAAACTTACTTATTTCGAAAAAAAAATTGATTTTTTTGGCACACTCTAATGGAAGTAGAAGAAAGTTAAAATACCATGGTCCCAAAACTATCAAAGTGGTCTGAATAACATTTATATAGATGTAACGTAAATTGATGCACTATTGACATTAGAACTTTACTGTATCAGAATGTGTTATAGAACGTTGTAGCGATTGTATGTGTATGTGTAAGCGCATGAGATAACGGGCAAGTCGCGTTGACTGTGTCACCCGAGGCGCATTGAGCGGGACCCAGCCCACTAGTCACCGCGCCGTGGGAACCTTAGAGAAAGTGACAATTTCTGTACTGCACGCTTCTGCATGTCAAACACATATAAATACGCGAATGTACAGAGTGTGCGATATCTCTCCAGTGGGCGAGTCCATGGAATGGATTTTACAAGTTTATGCTAATATTAATATTCATTTATAATATGAAATAACACCTGAAAAGGAACTGATTTTTTATTAACTGCAGTATGTTAAATGGAGAATTTTGCACACTTATTATTAGATTTGTAAAACACTCATAAGTACCTGTAACGGGCGTTACAAATTTCGGAAGGCTATTTAAGTTATTAAATCAGGAAAATCTCTTATTCAATTTATGTGGTTTTTTTTGTATACTGTGACTTTATTAATATAGGCAGATGTAAACATAATAAAACGTGTTGCAAACAAGAGTTATTTCAATTTTTTTTATAAACTATTCTAGCTACAGTGTTCGTTATAATTTTCATTGAAAGTACTAACTAAAAGTTACATTCTGGATTTTTTAAATAGATTCTTTGAATCGATAGTTTAGAAAGTAGAAGGGGGGAGCGCTTTGATAACCACATTGAAAAGCAAATATATCGTTACTAAAGGGTTAAAATCAAAAGGTCATATAAAATTTTTTGTTGCATTTTAGGAGACCTATCTAAAGACACCCCACTTAATGGGGTAAGTGAAAAAAATGTGAGTAAAATTTTCAGTCTATGGGAGGGGGTCCAAAATAATTTTTCCAGCGTTCGTTATAATTTCAGTGAAAGTACTAACTAAGAGTTACATTCTGGATTTTTTTATAGATTTTTTGCATCGATAGTTTAGAAATTAGAAGGGGGGACGCTCTGATAACATGAGATATTCCAATGATATTGTTTGTATCAAAATTATTTTAAAAATATTATGAACAATAGGTTTTCAGTACCTCTTTTTGAATATACATAATCTTATATATTAAGTTTGTTATTTGCATTTTAATTTTATTCGTTTTATAATTTTTGCACCAACTTCTATATATCTCTATGAAAATGATTGCAAAATAATTGATATACCCAAGAGCTTATCTTCTTGTATGTTGTACATTATGCTAATTAATTTAAGTATGTATATATTTTTTTCTTTCTATTTTGATGAATTATGGAGCAAGGTAATTTTACTTTTCTATTTTATGTTATAAATAATTTTTTTCGTGTTATTTTTGACACCGATTAGTTTTGTTTTGTGTCCGTTTTTATTTATTTATTTCAGTTTTGAAAGTTACCTATTTATGGTTAGTTTCATGAATCTTATGAAGAGAAAAAATAGTTCTAGTTAAATGACAGATAAAGAGCTGATCATAAACTGATATTTGCGATAAACAATTGTAATCAGATTCCAAAAATGTTCGCTGTATTTTAGGAGTGGATTTTTTTTAAAAGTAAAAAACAAAAACAATAACCTAGGTTAGGTTACCTTAATAATGTGAGAGCTTTTTTTTGCTCCACAAATTCAATATTTCAGAAATTAATTATAAATTCAATATACAGATAAAAAGGTTTTCATTATTAAAAAATGTTAGACAAAATATTTTAGGATATATTTGCCTTCAGAGCCTCCCCCCTCTAATTTATAAACTATCCATACAAAAAATCTGAAAAAAATCCAGAATGTAGCTTTTAATTAGTACTTTCAATGAAAATTATAACGAATACTGTAGATTTTTTTTATTTTATATTGTAGAAATGTAGAACCCTGTGGAACCCTATTATGTACGTGCCCAACACGCACTTGGCCGTTTATATTTAATATAGTTTATAACAATAGTAAAATTTATGTTCATCAAACTACAGGGAAAATTCAACTTATAAGTTTAACTCTGGGTACATTCCTACCGTCAGTAATTTAAGATATATGGCATTTCGATAGAGGACTATTTTTTTCTAAATGTCAAATATATTTATCAGTTGTAAATATAATTAATATCTTTTAAAATGAAGATTACTAGTTTACGGTACTGTGGAAATATTTCAAACAAAAATTAGCGAATGTTTTGCTAACTTGATGGTATTTCGATGTTCTTTGAAATACTCAACGCTTAATAACATTAGAGATAGTGTTTTTGAAATATATTTAACACCGTAACATATAAATGAAACTATTTGTCATAAGAACAGTTAGCTAATCTATGTTATTTGATTTATATATTTTTATAATTTAGAAATTTGGTTATACCTATCTACTATAGTTTAAAAACTACGGCTTTACTCGTCTTATAGTCTTTGATATTACATCTAACAGTCTTGTCTCGTGAAAATTCAAGCCCTCTCGTTTCTTACACATGATTGATACCATTACTGAATCCAAGATGGAGGTATGGACGCCAGTAGGGGAGGGGTGTAAAAATAAAATTCCCTTAACCAAAATGTACTATGAGATATTTTAAGAAAAACAATTGTAAAAATATGAAAACATTTTTTTTATTATTGTTTATTTATTTATAATATTGCTTCCTCGCAATATCGAAGATACGAGAAGCTTTGTGATCGTTTTAGATTGACACAAAAAAAATGTTCTCCGATTTCAAAATTTTAAATTGATATTTCCGTTTCACGTCAAGACAAACACTTTTCGTTCCGTATCTGTCTGTCTGTCCCCTGAATCTTTGTCACACGCATAACTCATGAACCACTAAATCGATATTAATGAAATTTGGTTGGATGTGTAAGGGGGAGGGGTGACATCCCAAAATATTTATTTTTTCATGATATCTCAAGAACGACACATGTTACGTGAACATTTTATAAAATATTTTTTGTAGAGCATGTAATTTATGGATCTACAACGTTTGTTGTAAAATATTCCCTTACAAAGATTTATCTCAATTTATTTTAAAAAATCGTGTTTTGTTTTTCTAAATTGATATTTGCTTGGACATATTAAATGTCATTTTGACGTTTGCATAACTTTAGATTTAGATTGAAATTGTCAAAAAATTTCGAAGTAATATTTTTTAGTAAAATTGTATAAAAATTAAATGGTTAACCAATTCCAGGCAATTTATCTAAACACTATCGGTTTTTATTTAAATTGTTCAATAATTAACTACCTTTGGTGAATTTAACACGAGGAAGCACTGTGCATTTACTTGGCAGATGTTTTTTTAATGTGGGATGATTTTAATTAAACTACTGCTAGCCTCGTCACTTGAGTTTAGTTGGTGTATAGATTGTGTAGTGTCAGATATTTTAATAAACGGTTTAATCGTCTTCCGCGTGTTTTAGATCATACCAATTAGGCATAACTTTCAACCACAATAGATGTGGCTTACATCTCGCTATGATTCCATAACGCCTCAGGTACCGTTGTCCACCCGCCACTAGGAAGCGCTTTCACTTTTAAAATTGACGAGCACGCTTCGAAAAACCTATGAGAATACGTTTGTCACTTGTTTTTATCATGTGTATGTACAGGATGGACAAAATATATGTACCTATGTATTTGCTAAACTTAAAACTAATTAGTTACTATATTTTTATTAGGCCAGATAATCTAAAACTTGGCATTTTTTTATTTAATAATTTTTTTTTTATTATAAATTTTTTAATTTTTTTTAAATTAATTGTAAGTGGAGCAATTTCTATGCTCACTATATTGTAGAGTAGCTATTTTCTGACCTAGTGTAATTAAAAAAGGATAGTTCTTATTGTTAACTGTTTTATTATATTAAACGTATATAAGGTAAAGGCACCAGGTATGGCCGCTATAAGAGCAAGTTTTTTTTTATTAATGGGATTATTTTTTGTAATTATCATGAACTCATGTTACTAATAAGTAAGTAACTCTTTATTTAATCAATTTAATTATCAAAGTCCGCAAATATAGTTTTTTTCAATTATAGTCTTTTATTTTGTTTATGTTTTTTCTCCAGTAATGGAGAAAGTAAAACCAGTAATGAGCACGCAGTGATGGACACTTGTTAACGATTACAAAATGATAAGTACTACCACAAAAAAGATATAAAAGAAAGAATCGTCAAATATGAAACAATGTAATTAATTATTAAATAAATTGTACTAATAATTAGTTTAAATATCCACCATTTTGACACCTATTGATCGATTGTCATCAAATCATGCCTTAAGACAGTTAAATGTATATAGATTAATATTCAGAAATGGTAGTAGTCAAATATCAACACATATTTCTAATTCAGTATATTTAATTAAAAATTTGCGATTACTGGGGTGCTTGCCAAGTTTGAGTGCCACTACCTTATAAGGTATAAGAAAGTATCGTGGACTCCATGACAGATATTTATACAATGAACCTAGAGTTACAAGTTAAAATTATGTTGTTTTGGTATTAAATTAGTATAATATGCTCTAATAATCTATTATATCAGTCTATTGCCTTAAGCCAGGTAAAATTAATTTGAAATCATATTATACTTACGATAAATAACATAACCAATACGATTTTTACAAATATAAATAAGTCATAAATTATTGTAAGAATTATAGTATCTTCGTAATTAATCAGAATAAACATTTGTACCAATTAAGTTTAAATATATTTACGTTTATTAAATTATAAAAACTGATTTGTTACGAAGAATGATTTATTTGTAGAAGAAATTTCGATTTATGTCACCGGAGTTGATTTTTTTTTTATTATAATTAAGTCATTTAAATTCATCTATTTAACCTGAAACAATTTGAATGTTAATTCGTGTTTAAGTTTTAATATCCTTAGATAATTGAATGCTTGTTAATTTATATTTTAACTACGGTAGTTTTGTATCGCTTTGATTTACTGTTTGTTAAGCTGTGTTCACAACCAATATTAATATAATTATTTATTATAAATATATTTTTTAATTTTTTTACAATCAACTGAATTTTTTTAGTCTTTTTGTCCCCAATTAACACGAAAAGTACTGAACCGATTTTGACGAAACTTTCAATGCTTGATTCTCTAGAATTAGTTTAGGCTATGTAATAATTGAATTTGACCAGGTACGTAATAAGTAAAATTGCAAATAATACTTTTTAATAAAATATCTAAAAATGAAGCCATATAGATTTTCGAATGTCTCGATAAATACATATATTATATGAACGAAATTTAAAATATGTTTTTTTTATTATTAGATTTTATTGATTTGTATTAATCAAGATATAGTAAACTTTTGTTAATAAGAACTAATTGTAACTGATGTTTTAAATCCACTTTAAAATATAAGTGATGTGAATATACCTACATATCTTTATAAACGAACTAAGTTAATAGTTTTAGTTGTTTTAATGCCCCTAGGTTAGATTTTTATAAGAGATAATTATTTTCTTATATGTATCACATATAAATACTAAAGATATTAAAAATATGTATATCAAGCATTTATCGGTTCGATTTTTCGTCTCTTGTTGCAGTGGACACTTTGAAATTCAAATTCAAGAAGGTGTGGGGTTTCCTAATAAAATATTTAGTTTGAATTTTATACATCTTGCATACGGTGCCCTCGTGGAAACAAAACACGATTGGATAAAAGATTTTTTTAGTCTTCTGGTGTAAAATTGAAGGTTTTCTATAAAATATTAAATTCTTATGAAATTAACATAGAAATTTGGAATTGTAATGTATATTTCTATTAATTATTTATTTAAAAATTAATATCAAAGGGTAAATTTTTACTAATACTATCAACGAGACTTAAGAATAAGTATAGTTAATTTATCTTTGTCAGTGTCGTCTTGTTAAAATTTAAGAGATATCATTTTGGTTTTGTTTCAGCGTGAATCCTTACTAATTATCTTACTTAATTTGTAGTTTTTTGACCGTTTGAGGAACTAATACAATGTAAAATGTTAAAACTGTAATTCGTGTGTAAGTTATCGCAAATCAAGAAGTATCTGTATTTGAAATAAAAACCTTTAAACAGAAAAATGCGCTGCCTCTAAAAATCTAGTTGGCCTTATCCACAGCTGTCTCTTAATTCAGAAAAATAAAAAAAATTCACGATCACTTTACATTATATCTTTTTGTTTAGATACATCAGATTTTATTATCAATTACATTAATAACACTTAATGATTGGTATCTTTAGGTGACTGTAAAAGTTTTGTCATCATCATTGCAAAACCTTGAACGAAAAAATACATGATCTATTCAGTAGCGGCTCGCGATTACAAAAAAAAACATAGTTTATTAATTAGCAGGATTCTTTAAGGTAACAGACAATTAAAGAATATAACGGCAGATAGGTAGCCATTAACTGATTTATTAAATATTTATGCTAGTTATTAAAATAAGTGTTATTTATATTGATTTTGAATTATAACCCCATTTTTAATAGGTTTTTTCATTTAATTTTATTTCTGAACATATTTTTAGTTTTTATAAGTCTGGAGAGATATATAAGGTATGTTTCAGCTGCTAAAATTAGCGTTTATAAGTAGAAATGACACCGTAACCCTTTGAACCGTGACCTGGGATTATTATTAAATTTTGAGATGTTATGAGAAAAACAATTATATTTAATTTCATATAACACTTTATTAAAGAAACATATTAAAAAGGTTATCGACAAAATTCAGCAGATGAAGAATGATACAATCTAGAATCTGAATCCAACCAGATATATTTGGATCTAATTATATCTGATCCTTAACGGAAATGTTTTAACCCTTTGCTCCTGGTCTTACTGGCAGCATGACCCAGATGTCCTGGGCAACAGGCCGGCATATCGGCCGTTCGGGTTCAAAGAGTTAAAATTGGTTTTGCTTTTATTTAGAGAAAAAAGTTTGCCCATATTTTGTTAAAATTTAAAGCTATATTATAATTCGTGTAGTTGTTTTTGGGGCCCCTGATATGCTAATGGGAAAAATATTATATTAATAATAAATGACTAAATAAATTTGTCATGATGTTACCTTTTGAATTTCTGGGCTCTGTTTCGAAATCGGAAAAAAAAAACAAAATACAATCTGTCTGATTTTTTTTTGGTCCAACGATGGCTCTGTTTCGACGACGAGCCAACGCCACTGTTTGCACCAAACATGGTACAAAGGTATCTGTGTATCAGATCTCTGGCATCACACACATTGTGAAACTCTCTCTCGATAAGGAGATAACTATAACTATGTGACACTGCCGAGTGACAAGGTTACCCGGTGAATAATATACTGACGTCGTGGTGCACGACCAGCGCGCGACCTCACACGCTTCTGGAAATTAAAAATAATTACAAGCTTGTGAAATGTCTCCTCTTTCTTGTAATGGGCTTCATCAGGTGCTCGATACTCATTAGGTTTTTTTTTCGTAGAGCTTCAAGATTCTGTTTTGAAAGCGATTTAAAGCATTTTTGAATCTGCGTGCACTGCAAATAAATAAGAAATAATGTATTAACGTCACTTTAGTTTGGAAATAACTTTTTGTTGCTTTTATCAAAAAATACATTGGAATTTTTATAAAAATGTATTCTATCTATGCCTGAATATTCACGCAAATTTGCTACTGAAAGTAAAATTGAAAAGTCATGTACGATTTTATTGGCTACATCTGTGAGTCGTTGTCATTTATATTTAATACCTAGCAGATAGCGTTAGCTGGGAGCTGATTTGAATTTGCACTCAAGCAAATTATTTATAATACCGGGCACTAAAGAGAGTAATTCTAAAACTCATTTTTACTACTTTTTGTCACTTGTATTATTAACTTAATGCACCAAAATAATATCTTATTTTTCTCTAATGTCCGGTATTATAAAGGAGCTAGAAAATTTGCTAGTTACGTGTGATAGTATCTATAGATTTGTTATGGAATTTAGAGCAGTGATACTTCAACTTATTGTAACACAGTTGGCGATTCTGACCGTGCAAAATAATTTTCATTACTTATATCGCTACTGTTTTAATACCGTTGGTGTTTACATACCACGCGTGCGCGAAAATTGTCAAACACTTCATGAAACTTAAAGAGAACTGTCAGATAGGTTTGAAACCTCAAATTTTGCTAGCTCCTCTATAATACCGGACAGTCAGTGAGTAGTATTGTGTCAGTATCAAATATAAAGAGTTACAAAACTTGAATTTTTATTACAGGAACCTGGGGAGAGTCGATCCCTAGGGGACACTTGGTAACCTTGATTTTTTTCTTAAGTCAAAAAAATAAAAATAAATTATAAACATTAATTGTCCACAAGTGAGGTTGCATCTGAAAACAGACTCAATTTTGTTTTTAAGGATTATATCAACTTAAAAATGCAAAATATTCAAAATTTTCAAAACTTACAGAAAATGCAAAAACAACTGTTTGTATTAATATGCAGTAGGGGAACCTGGGGAGGGTTGATCATCCACTTTGATTTTTGACTCTATTTTTTTTATTTTTTGAAGTATTGGAAAACTTTTCAGGTCAAACGATTTAGAAATTGTCTATCTGATCAAAGCTCCCAATCAGAAATAAACAAGTCTGAGAAAAAGGATCTTGACGGACAGACAGACGGACAAAATGTGATCTTATAAGGGTTCATCATCATCATTTTGAGGTACGGAACTCTAAACATTGAAAAGCTGGGAATTGTACGTTATACTATGTTGCAATAACATTTATATTTGAGATAAGTTTCATACTACTCGATACATGTTGGGAATTAAAATCCCAGACCGTTTTATACGTAACTGAGATAAATATTGTAATGCGGAGATCATCATGTCATAAGCAATTATGCATTTAACGTCGGCTTGAATTTATAGCAGTTCGTGCTGCTGCAGTGATTCACTCGCCAATATAATCATTGGCTGGCTTCTATTTAACGCGATGTATTAATTTACACTTGCAATAACTCTTGTAGCGGTCCAATATTTATTACATACGTACTCGTCTCTGTATGTAACATAAATCCTCCGCAATTATAGATGAAGTACGTATGCAGAAAAGATTAGGATGCTTTATGGCATGTGTGTACGTACGTTGTTATTCAAAAATGTTATTAGAGAAGCGGTACTGGAAATGTACTGAATTTAATTTTTAGAAATTAAAAATTTGATAGGGTTGTATATGAGATGAGAGATAGGTAATTCTTGTATTGTCTCGAATTTGACAATTGACAGACTTGTCTCGTGAAAATTGAAGTTAAAGAAGTGGTACTGGAAATGTACTTTCAGAATTTACTTTTTAGAAATTAGAAGTCTGATAGGGTTGTATATGAGACAAGAGATAGGTTATTCTTGTATTGGTCTCGAATTTAACAACTGACAGTCTTGTCTCTTGAAAATTGAAGTTAGAGAAGTGGTACTGGAAATGTTATTTTTTTTTATTATTTGCACCAATCACCACTGATATTTTGGTTGCTGATTTCTTATTTTTAATCTTTTATACAATATCATACAAGTGATTACAGCTGTCAGTAAACTGTCATTTAAATTTAATACCCAATAGATAGCGTCTGTTTTTTTTTATATAATACCGGACATAAAACTTATATTTTGATACCCCATATGCCTAGGTATAAAAAAAGAGTTTTTGTCTAACTTTAGGTCTATGGCGTTTTCTCTAATGTCTAGGGGTCAAAACGTTGCTTGTTTATTTAAAATGGCAATGTGGGATTAATGGGTTCTGGGATCCAAAAAACCCAAAAAATATAAAATGTTTACTTTAATAAAATTTTTGCTGCACAATTAATATCTACATATATGCAGGTCCAGATCAGGGGGCCCGGTTCCCCGAAAATTATTTATATTTTATACATTTATTTAATAATTATACTATTTCTAATACTAAAATAATATTAGAAAGTTATAAGAAGCTTACGAGTTCAAAATTTTAAGGATAATAGGGAATTTGTTAGTAAAGTATAGGGACCTAGAAATTTTGTATGGCCTGGGCCCCATTGAAACTCTCTCAGGGCCTGAATATATGTATGTACAAAGTAAGACTTTATGCTTAACTAATAATTTGTTTATATTTTTTAATATTATTATAGTTGAGTTATCGATTAAAATGGAGGCGACATATGTAAGTAAGTACATATTAAGAATATACATGCATATATATGTAGGCATGGGCGTAGCCAGGATTTTGTTCAGGGGGGGGCAAATTTTTTTTTTTGAAATCGGCGTGTTTTGCCTAGTATTGAATAAATTAACATTTTCATTATTTATTATATCTCTAGATAGGTGCGCAAAAAGTAACAATGAAAAGTCATTATTTTTTTCATTTCTCCTTTAATTTTCCCACATTTTTTTCAATCAATTAAATTTATATGTATGTGCATATCTTTTTGAATACAAAATCCTCTACAAAAATGTACTCTACGTTGCTATTTTGGTGTTTTTTTTTATTTAATGTAAAAAATCGATCTAATTTGAATTGATAATATACTTAAAAAAAAACTTTTTTTTTTGTATAAAAAGGATAAAAATAGTTTACCCGCTTTAACAAGAGATTACAATAAAAAAAACAATGATATTTAAATTTTCGAATCTAAAAATGTCAATATTTAGCCAATGAACTGATTACTTTGTTACTCTTACTTCACGAGCTAGGGGGAGGGGCAAGCGTCCCCCCTTGCCCATGGTTTTGTGGGTAGTTATTTTAACACAAAACACAGTTTTCACTGTTGCCAATACTGCGACCTTCACCTTTAGGTGTTTTTATTTTATTTTTAATTTTCCCTGATATTTTAGTTTACATGTAAAAATAAAAGATTGTGATTAAAAAAAACTTTGATATTTTATTTTCTGGATCCAAAATATAAATTTACGTTCAAAAATTCAATGGACATATATACTGATTTACTTATTACTTTTTGTCCACAAGCTAGGGGGGGCAAGGGCGCCCCCCTGCCCCACCCTGGCTACGCCCATGTATGTAGGTACTATATTCTTATTTAATTGAAACAAAAATGCAATGTTTAAGGTTAAACTAGTATATTTTCCGGCCAATATGGTAAATACAAACACATTGCTGTCGATTTTGATGTCGTAATGTTATAAACTATCGTAGATACATGGAGAGAGAAAAAAATCAATCGTCCGACCTTTCACAACACGACTCTACAATTATTTTATTTATGAGATGTGGTAAACCTGTTTCTTTATAAGTCTTTTCATTCTCCGTGTATGGATTTTTATTAATTTATGTGACAATATTTCGTGTATAATAAAACGTAAGATTTACTAATAACAAGTTGTAATTGTTAAATGACAATGATTGCCTATACTTCTTTCTTAAAGTACACTCCTACCTACTCAATATTTAGGGGCTGTGAAGTATAATTGATATTTATTTTTACATGAAAAAATAATTTTTACTTTCTTATATTAGGGCGAGTCTTTGGAATGGATTTTACAAGTTAATTGTAAAGATTTCAAAAACAGCCGAAAAATTATTTTTAACAAATTCAAATTAATTTAAAATTGGCAAACAATAGATTTAGTAGCTTTGGCTTTTGAATGGGTTATAAGGTACTGGCACCAGTCTTGGATATGACCCCAGTAATGGCTATTTTTTAATTAAATGTACTGAATTAGAAATATTTGTTGATATTTGATTACTACAATTTCTGAATACTAACTGTCTTACAGCATATTTTGATGACAATCGGCCAATAGGTGTCAAAATGGTGGACATTTAAACTAATTATTAGTATAATTTATTTATTAATTATTGTATTAACATAGCAACTGCTTTACATTGTTTCAGATTTGACGATTCTTTCTTTTATATCTTTTGTGTGATAGTACTTATCATTTTGTAATCGTTAACAAGTGTCCATTACTGCGTGCTCATTTCTGGTTTTACTTTATCCATTACTGGAGAAAAAACATAAACAAAATAAAAGACTATAATTAAAAAAAAAAACTATTATTGCGGACTTTAGTAATTCAATTGATTAAATAAAAAGTTACTTGTTTTATTAGTAACATGAGTTCAAGAGAATTATTAAAAAGAAGCCCGTCGATCACAAAAAATCTTGGTCTTATAGCGGCCATAACTGGTGCCTTATAAAATTCTATTTAATAAAAATATTTTACACTGATTATTATCGATTGAATTGATTTAATTCGGCGGTCCGTGGCACCGGACACGCGAAGAATTCCACTGTAGATAGCGTGACAATGCTTCACGAGCTGTGTTTTTTATATCGCGGTGCTGTCTTTTTGTCAAGATGTGTTCTATTGTCAGTCAGACAGACAAGGTCTGTTAGTGCTCGACGCCTGTGGTCATCATATCTATTACTAAACAATAACACACTGCGACACATTGTATACCAGTGTTGCTCAAACTTTACAAATATAACTAAACGGACAAAAATATACTGTAATGCCGTGTTTATACCAAAAAACAAAAACAAAACGGTGTTTTAAAATACTTCGTATTTAAAAATGTATAGGGTTTATTGCACTTTTGACACGATGTTGCTGTTTTGTTTTTTCGGTCTAAACACAGCATAATGCCGTGTTTAGGTTAGGTTAGGTTAGGAAATTTCACTAAAATTTTTTGAATTTTTGATTTCGTTAAAAGTTTGTTTATTGTATAGAAAATGACGTGAAAAGTTGAAATTTTCAAACCACAGGTCTGTATCTCAAACCGTTCTCGAGATATAGCCTATCAAAGTTTTAGTTTTTTCAAAATTTTGTAGAAAAATGGCTATAACTTTTGAACGGATTGTCGGAATTGATTTTAGTTGACGGATTTGGAATCAGTGTGTCAAAATCTATATAATAACATGTATAATACCTTAAAACTCGAAAAAATTTTTTTCGTGAAAAATCGAAAAAATTCAAAGGGGTATACCTTAAAAAAATGTCGATTTTTGCCGAAATTTTTTTTGCCGGATTTTAAAGTATTATACATGTCATTATATAGATTCTGACACGCTGATTTCAAATCCGTCAACTAAAATCAATTCCGACCATCCGTTCAAAAGTTATGGCCTTTTTTCTCCAAAAATTTGAAAAAACTAAAACTTTGAGAGGCTATATCTCGAGAACGATTTGAGATACAGACCTGGGGTTTGAAAATTTCAACTTTTCACGTCATTTTCTATACAATAAACATACTTTTAACGAAATCAAAAATTCAAAAAAATTTAGTGAAATTTCCTGCAGTGAACTTCAACTCGACATACAATTATTATTATTAAAACAGTGGGGATATTATTAAAATTAATTTGTGCAGTGTCGCCAACTGTGTTATAATAAGTTTAAGTATCACTGATCTAAATTCCAAAACAAATCCATAGATATTATCACAGAATTAATACCCCATTTGAAAGTGTTTGCAAGTGTTAACTCCTTTATAATACCGGACATAAGTGTTTCTAAATTTCAGAAAAGGTTATAGGCCCGTTTAGACATTATAATTACTATTAAAATACATCTCAATAAAATTGTTACTCTTTAAATTTTATTTCGCTCTGCTGATAAAATCAAACATATTTTTGCAGTTATCTTATTGTGACCTAAGATTCAAAAATTTGTAAAAAAAAAATAATCAACTAATGAAACAATTATATTACGGTAAAATTTGCTACATGTACTACAATAATGAAAGTGTACAGTTTTGAAAAAAATTATATAAATATTAATAAATAATATTTATAAGACATTTGATACGCCTTAAAATCAATAATTACATAGCATGTATCGAATGACGCTATAACTAAAATTAAACGTTTTTAAAAACACGGTGACATTTTACATAAAAGTATTTTGCAAAAATATCACTAATTGGGTATTTTTTACAAGTTTGTCAACATCTGATAGTATCTAACAGTTTTGTAATGCTTATTAGCATAAATATTAATTATACTTTTTTACTCTTATGAACGTATATGTAATATTAATTAAATTGTCATCTTTTTTATATTTAAATACAAATGAAATTTATTTTGCTTCCTCGCAATATCGAAGATACGAGAAGCTTTGTGATCGTTTAAGATTGAGACAAACGAAATATTCTCCGATTTCAAAATTTTAAATTGATTTATCCGTTTCACGTCAAGGCAAACACTGTTCGTTCCGTGTCTGTCTAAATGTGTGTTCTATTCTCATCCTAAAAAAAAATTTGCGTGATAAAATGAGCATTATATCTTATATTTCTTTAATAACCCATTTTTAAGTTTACATTTTCTGAAAGAGAACATTATAGTCTCCATATTAACTTAGTTTAATATCGATTGGTTTGAATTTTCTGTTATAAAAATATAAACAAAGTTCAATTTGTCGAGAAATAGAAATTTTTAAGAGACGGCAACACGCTACAGATCGCAATTAATTAATGTACTTACATAATCACTATTGTTACTAAAATTGATAAAGTTGACAACCTTATTAATTAAAACGTTTTAAAAAGTGTAAGAGGTGTGCATTTTATGGCTAAGCCATGTTAATTTTATCGTATTCTCATTGCATATAGAAAGATATATAAATAATACTAGCTGCTACCCGCGGCTTCGCTCGCGTGGATTTTGAAATCCCCATCCCCATGATATTTTTTCCGCCGGATTGAATGAAACTAATTACAATTATTCATATGTAAAAGAGTGTGAAATATAATTTTTAATTATGTCCATTTTACAAATATTCAAATGTGAGTTTTATTAAACATATGTACCTACCTCATAAGATCGATCCTGCATGTAAAAAATAAATGTGAGAAAACTGAATTGTAGTGACATTTTTAACTTAGCTCATTGAGTTTAACTGTTGAAATTAATAAACATTAATTATATATTGTTCACCCAAAGGATTTTTTTATTTTCATAATCCATATCCACTATAGTATTATGTTGATATTAGAACTGTCACTTAGCACGCATCAAAACCATCTACAAAATCAAGTATCGTGTGAAACCAACACACATTGAAACCATGACAACAATCCAGCGCCAAAACAAGCTTGAAAACCAGCATTGAATCTAGCAAACAAACCAGCATCCCCTTAGGGGTTGTTTTTTCGGGATTCGAAGTAGCCTATGTCCTTTCTCAGAGTGTATGCTATCTCCCTGTCAAATTTCATCAAGATCGGTTTAGCGGTTTAGCCGTGAAAAGGTAACAGACAGACAGACAGACAGAGAGACAGACAAACACACTTTCGCATTTATAATATTAGTATGGATGATTTCACTGCTCGGTGCTATTTTGTGGATTCAATATTGACGATGTCACCGTGGAAGCCTCATATCCGTGTATGGTCGTTACGTCACATATATACACATATAATATATTTTATTCCCACGAAATATTTGCATGAACTTTCTAATTATTCCATGAGGACAGTGCGAATATTTCATCTTGTCATGTACAAAACTCAAGCGGAATGCGGTTATCTCTAAAACAGCTGCACTTAATACGTTTAGTGACATTTAATCTCGCTATTAAATCTGTCCGGAGGTGTGCTATGTACATGTGTGCAGAGCCGTACCGGTGTGTGTTAGTGTCCGGAGATAACGCCCTATTGGGCGTCGAAAAAACAAACTGAATAGTGTTTTATACATACAAAATGTGGTTGAATACAAATGAGAATTATTTTTAACAGATGTTTGACGTTTTCTTTTAAATGTCTCTTATTTTCCATTTATTTTGATGCATTTATTCTTATTCTTTTGAGGGTTATGGAACACTTTCAAATATAAGAAATAATAATTGAAGAACAGGAAAATTTTCATACATTACGACCATTTTTGGTTTGAAGCAAAAACAAGGATCAGTGTTTTTATTAAAGTTTTTTTATTCCATTACAGTATGATGAATTTTGGTTCGTAAGCGCTGCTTGGTGAAAATTATAAAAATTAGTCCAGACTAACTGCTACTTTTACAGACTTTTATTTTTTGTGTAAAAATTTCACTTCTTGATTAATTGACGCCTTAATGGTAAAAAACTTAAAGAAACAATGAAAAAGAACACCTTTTTTATTATTAGATATTACTTTTAGCCTTCCGAAAATTGTAACGCCCGTTACAGGTAGGTACTTATGAGTATTTTACAAATCTGTTTTCTTTAAAATTAAAACAGTTTTGCACAAAATAATGAAAGCTCTAACAGAAAATAGCCACTTTGTTAAAATTTGAATTGAAATTTTAATAATTTGTATATTTTATTTATATTATTTGAATAACGAAGTGTAGCAGTATTTGTCAACAAATGTATATAAGGCGTATTGCTCACGAGATTTCTAGATTAAATTAAAAAATAATAGATAAAAATGACCTTGTTTTTGCTTCAAACCAAAAATGGTCGTAATGTATGAAAATTTTCCCCACTTCTATTGTTTGTTACAATTTAAATAATATTTTTACTGTTATTTTTATGATTGCGTCACCTTGTAGATTTTGCTGTTCGTCCATAATTTTTTTTTATATTTGAAAGTGTTCCATAACCCTGAAAAGAATAAGAATGAATGCATCAAAAGAAAATTATTTTGGAATATAAGAGAGATTTAAAAGAAAATGTAAAACATTCAAAAAATAATTTTACTTGTTTATTCAAAACTCATGACATAAAAAATAAAAACCTTTTGTGCGTTACATAATATATTCCACAATCACTTTTCAAACAAAAGCCAAGCGGCGAGATAACGGATCGCAGTCACCACAGATTCTGAGTGTGATTGTGATTTTGTCCGGCAGGTGTCACGACAGTGTCACGATATGCCCGGGGATTCCCCGCTGGCTCACAAGACAACTAGATGCAAAGCAATTACAGAGAGGTCAGAGTACACTAGATATCACATCATTTAGTAAATAAGTATAGATACGTATTACAGTTGTATAGTACAGCTTCTATAATTCGACAATGTTGACTGTAAAACATATTTTATAAATCGCCAATGTAATATGAATGTACCTACGCGATAGTTGCGCCGCTAAAAGTCGCTAATGTGTAATCCTTTACTGTATATTTTTAATGTGCAGATAAAATTTTTCTGTTAACGTGAATAACATAAACGATATCGCCATAAATTTTCATATCTTTATTTCTGCTACAAATTATCTACTTTATTAAAAATTATACACAAAAATGAATCTTAAATCACAAAAATCTAATAATATCTGTCAAATAAATATTACTAAAAAAACTGGCAGTCAGTAGCTCTTGTAAATATAGATATATATTTAACAAATATCACATTTAAATTTAAAAAGCAATACCATATTTTACGAGGAAATGGTAATAAATATCCATAAACAAATTTAGTATTAATCACATAAACTTTTTCAATATCATTATTATGAAATATTAACCATTAGTAGACATTATTATAGATCTTAAATTCACGGCTGTATAGGTAATAAAAATCACTGTTATTAATTTAGGAAACGACGCGGCCAAGTTTTTAATATGTAATTAATTTGGTTTCAAATCAAAGCAGATAGTTCCGTGGTCGATGTTTGCTAGAAATTATACATTACGTAAGAATATTTTACATTAAATCTGAAATTCATATGTCCTCAGGGGTGTGCAAATTATTTATATGGAATTCTATCATTAATTTTTTTCTACCCCCCTCCCCTCCTTTTAAGGATTCCTATGTATTAGGTGATCCCTTTTTCCATACATAAGGTATGTATTTTTTTAATATGAGTATAGCAGTAGTAAAATATATATGTTACAATCAGTATAATAAACTGAAATTATTAATATACAAATTACCAAATAAAGTTAGATTTTCATGTAGGAAATGCCAGTTTTGACGATGGGTCCAAGCTTGGCCCAATAATGGGTTGCCAGTGTTGCTTTTTCGATATTGGTCCCAGTCTAGGCCAACCTTCAGATACCAAGCTTCGGGTCACCAATTCTTTTCTGGGCCAGCCTTGGTACGACAAACCTTGGTCGAGTCTTGAACGAAGTTATCATTTGTATCTTGACTCAGTGTTGGCTAGCATTGGCACATGCCTGGGCCAATCGTGGCCCATTTGTAATTTCCTACATGGGTTACTTTAGGTTAGGTTATGTTAGGTTACTATTAATATTAATACGATTGATTAAAAAAAATATATTAAAAATGCAATTAATTAGAAAAAGTTTTACGTGAGTAATACTTTGCCCCTCCCTCTCCCTTCACGACAAGATTCGTAAGGTTTGAGGAACTTCCCCCTCATCCTCCAAAGCTTGACGTAACGTATATATGCTCTCTTCTTTATCTGTCTAAATCTAAAGTAAAGATTCGATTATTATCTTGGAAAACTTATTTTTAACATTGGTTTTGTGAATATACCTATACATTTTTCGAGGTTTTACTGTAACTATTGAGTATATCTTTACCATAAAAAAATAAACTGATAAAAAGTCGGTAACGACATATTATTACGCTCGAGTATCGCGTTAACTGTCTATTCTACGAATTTCAAAACTAATTCACTGGAATCGCTGTAAAATTTCTAGAAAATGGAATGACGTATTATATTTTACATATAAAAAACTTAAAATCTGTAGTCACGTTCTAATCTTCAGCTTGAGTTGAATAAAATAAAACAGAACGTATATTTCTTGAAACTTAAGTAAAGTAAGTAAAATCTTTCTTGGTAATTTTGTAATTTTAGTATTGTATAAGGACTATTTTTTTATTTAATTTTTATACGTAAAATTGTAACCGAAATATAAAATAATAACCATAAAGATGTGACTTATATCCTTAAACAAATACCATTTTATAGGGTTTTAAAAAAAGTGCCTTACCTACTGAAACTACGTAAAAAAATATACTCGTACCTTATCATCCAGAGATATGATTTCCATCTTCGTCATGATAATGATTTGTTTCTTATCGTTTTATGAAGTTTGCTGTAACGTTTTTAAATTCACTTCACTTCCTTGGACTTGTATACTATATATGAGAAAACTATAAATAAGTATGTATGTTATATTTACTATTATCTGTACTTATTGAGATATGGCGTGTATTTAGAAGCCCAAGACCACCCAAGATGCAAAGTTAGAGTATTTAAAGTATGTTTGAGTTGTCGCAGATAGGTTAGACTGTGACCAAGTGTGATTCAGTGTCGCTTGGTTGGTTATTGGATAGGACAGTTACATAATGATGGCACTAAATTGAATTACATTGTCATCAAAGATGGTGATACGCGTGAAATCTAAGAGATGCTACATAGGAATTTGTTGTTATGTGCGCTTTTTGTGGCTCGTGGTACACAGACTCTAGTTTTTATCTTCACCAAGAGTTCTCAGGGTTTCTGTACTTACGAATCAAAAAGAAAACATACCTTTTACTTTAAGATCGTGCGGTTGTCATCTTTGAATTTGTTTTTAAAATAAAACGGCCAAGTGCGTGTTAGCGTTAGGTTTCGTAGTCATTCTGTTATGTGAAAAGAGTTATTTCAAAATTTTACAGCGTTCGATATAATTTTCATTGAAAGCACTAATTAAAAGCTACATTCTTGAATTTTTTCAGATTTTTTTAATTGATAGTTTAGAAATTAGAGGGGGGTGGGGGGTGGACGCTTTATCGACATTTATAAGCAAATAATTCGTGACTGACGAATTAAAATCAAAAGGTCATATAACATTTTTTGGAGACCTATCTAAAGTGAGTTCACTTTTCAGTCTATGGGAGAGGGGTCCAAAATTTTTTTGACAGTATTCGTTATAATTTTTATTGAAAGTACTAGTTAAAATCTACATTTTCGAATTTTTTTCAGATTTTTTATATTGATAGTTTCGAAAATAGAGGAGAGGACGCTCTGATAACGACTTTGAACGCAAATATATCGTAACTGAAGGGTTAAAATCAAAAGGTCGTGTAACATTTTTTGTTGAATTTTAGGAGACCTATCTAGAAACACCCCGCTTAATGGCTTAAGTGTTTTTTTAAAAATAAGTATAGTTTTCAGTCTATGGAAAGAGGGTCAAACATTTTTTTAAATTAAAGTTTATATTTGGAAATTTTCACCCCTTCAACGGTTGAGTTACAATTTCAAAGAATGTGAAAAATATAAAAGTGTATTTTTTACAAAAAATGACTTTCGACTGGTTTCGAAAAAAATTCGATTTTCGAGGTTAAAATAAGTTTAAAACTTTTTTATAAATTTTAAACGTGGAGAAAAATATACACTGTCTTTTTTATTTTCAAATGGCTCGAAAATATAAAATCAAGTCTTAATTATTTAGTTAATTAAGCTATATATTATTGTATTTGTATTGGCACAACTACTGTGTAGTAGTATTTCTTTCATTTGTGCGCCCCCTTCGTACGCTAGCCCTTAACGCAGGGGCCAAAGACAAGAGCTAATCAATACAGCTATGTCCAGTATGGCTGAACTTTCAATTTGATTTTGATTGCCATCAGTAAGTAGTTGTTTTGGTTGAGACATGTCTCGCCTGTAATGAGTGCTTGATTTTTGTGTTTTCTGTCTTTCTTCTATACCTCCATCTCTTTTTATCTTTATTTCTATGAAGTGAACTGTTCACAAGCCAAAATGTCTAAACAGTTTGAAATATGTGTAATACATTAATATATATTGGGTGTTTGGAACAATGATTATCCGCTGGAGGGGGGTAGGGGGGGGCGGGTCGGGCACTTGCCCTAGCATACAACGTATTTTATTAATTAGTTAATAAAAATCACAATTGCCATGAAAAACTAAAATATGCTTGATAGTCGACAGTCAAAACTATATCGAGTGCAAGATTATATTCAACTCAAGTAAGCTTTGGAAAAAAGAATGGTTGATGTTTGAAATTTTATTAAAATGCGTTACTTATTTTGTTAACACGAAGAAAAACTTATTATTAGCTTAAATTATAGTAGAAATTATTAATTTTTATGGAAAAAGTACAAGAATTTTAATTTGAAACCGTTTTCTTACGAAAAGATTGGAAATTTTATTGCTTTTGAGTACTTACTCGATTTTATGTTCGATTTTAAGTTCAATTTAAAAAGATCATGCTCTATTTTTCTGTAAATTTTTTGGTAAATTTAACCAACCAAATTGTCAACTGTTAATTTTTTTACTACAAGATTATTGCATCGCTAATTTGGGCTGATTTTGTGTTGTATACAAATTATATTTTGTACTTTTTGATCTTAAATAGGAATTAGTTTATTTAAGGTTTTATTATACTCTGTAATAGTTCGTATTGCTGATTAGTTATTGAAAAAAAAATGAAGTAATGCGGAGAATATGATATATAACACTTAGAAAATAATGTGCATGTATTTTTATTTGATTTATTATTTCTGTTTGTACCTGTACCTCACTAAAACTTCCCCCCCCCCCTTTCATACACATATTACTTAACACTAAACATCGCTTCCAGTACTTAAAACGCAAAAATCTAGAGAAAATATTACTGACAAGTTCCGAGACAGGCATAAGCGGTATCGACCACATAATTTTAAAATCGAGAGATTAATTATTTATCTATGTACATCACAAGAACCTCGTATTAAATCAGAACTTTCAACATTGATTGGAAGGTAAGGCAGTCAGCTGTTAAAGACATAAATCAAAGTTACGGGGAGGTCTCTAAACACATATAATACTCTGTAAGTCTTTGCGAACACAAAGCCTCTGGTAGGCTCTACTTTGACAAGATAGTGGCTATCGGAGTCGACTAGCACCGGACTTAGGGCTTGTCTTTACCGGATTTAAGTGTTTTATTGTACTTTTTATTGTCAAGTTTTATAAATTATTGGAAAGTTGAGTTCTTCAGAAGCCAAATAATATTAAATATTGGTTAAAAGGCAAAAATGATAAACTTTTTAAGAAAAAAATAAAACCGACTTATAAAAACCAAAAAAAACTAAAAAGTATATAACAATTAAATTGAACGGTTTTTTAAAATGTTTTTTATTAGTTTGGCACCGGCTTGATGGTTATAAGATACAATGTATGCACCTAATTAATATTTATTAAATGTATAAAACATATTATTTATGTAAAATATCTGCTATGTGAGCCACTGGACTTTCTTATACGTAATACTGACAGTGAACAGTGGACGTGATTCTTATTTTATTAAAACATATTTCTGACGTACTAGTAAAAGATAGAATAAAATGAGTGGGGCATAATTTATAGATAATAATATTCTTTATAACATGTATCAAATGAATTTTTTTTGAACGTAATTACTAAACCGAAAACGGATGTTTACTCTTGAATTTTCGAATTATTTTTGAAATAATAAAATTTAATTTTTAATTTAAAAATAAAAACAAAAGTTGTAGATAAAAATTTTTAACTATAATATTATCTATAATTTATGCCCCATACATTTTTTTCCAACATTCATGATTTAGCTAGAAAGAACTACGTATAAGAAAGTGTGATGATACCTATAGCAAACACGTACACTGTTCAATTTCTCTAATACGTATAAGAAAGTCCCAACTAATGGCAGATATTTCTTCTCTATTATGAACCATTTGAAATGTAAAAAATGTATATTTTTTAAAATGAATAGAACATAAATTATAGATAATAATATTACCTACAATTGTTAATTTTTTTCTAATTCTCACTGTTTCAAAGTAATTCGAAAAATTAAAAAATCGACCCCAGTAAACATCCGCATCTAGTTTTCAAAAATAGGAGGTTTTCTTCTCAGATAATATATATCTATGGCCCTTTTCTCAAAAAAATTGGCTTTAATTCTGAAAATTTCCTGTTTACATATTTATAAAACATTTTATTCATGAATAAATTTTCTTAATTATTATTATTATATATATGTTTTTATAATGCACATATCTGGATGGTTAGTTTTGTGCCTCGCGAACGCACAAATTATAAAAGTCATTACGTCGAGGCACACAGTCTTGTGGTCGCGATACAAATCTATCAGGAGATTGGATAATCAAAATTTCAATACCGGAGAAAAAATAACGTTTTCATATAACAGGTATTATTGCCGACAGTATTAGAGATACAGTAAACTAATTTTATCACAATTTACTTGTTATAGGTAGGATGTTTCTACAATTGATTCGGTTATTGATAAAGTGCATTGTGGGTAATTGAAGTCTTGTCTTTCTAATAGAAAATCTTCGCTTGTTTCAACACTTAATCTAGATTTAAACTTGACGTGACTTAAATATGTCTTATCTCGGATTTGTTTTTTCATATTATTTTTTCTATTTTAATGTCCGGTATTATAAACGAGCTAGCAAAATTTGCTAGCTTGCAAGCACTTCCAAATGAGGTTTCAAACGTATCTGACAGTTTTCTTTAAGTTTCATGAAATTTTTGACAATTTTCGTGCACGCGTGGTATGTAAACACCAACGGTATTAAAACAGTGGTGATATTATGAAAATTATTTTGTATTTTTTGTAAAGTCGCCCAAATTCCATACCTAATCCATAGATACTATATTTATTTCATTTAAGAATGCAGTGGTTTTTGACGGTAAAATGCACGATTCTTACCGTCAAAATGAAATAGAGTATAGAATAGAATTAATACCCCATTTGAGAGTGCTCGCAACCTAGCTTTTGCAAGCTCCTTTATAATACCGGACATAAAGCATTTCTTTCGTATTAAATCAATTATTGTATATACCTATAAATGATGGAGACACAAATAAGTGATATAGATTTTGTCTCTGTGCCTATCAGGGTAAGTTTATAGATAACAGTATGGAAATTAAATTAATCTTTCTATCGAAAGTAATGTCTTAATCTCATAACACCGTTAATGAGTTTAAACGAGACATAAAAAGTTTGAATCCCAATATTTATGTACGATATAAATTATAAAATATACAAATTAAAAAGAAATAATAAAGAATTTTTTGTTCTTTTTGGACTTTTATGTAGTCATATTATATAGGATGATACGCTACTGACTAGGAGGACTAATGTAATATATTTTATCGTTTATATTTTCTTGTTACAATCATAATTCAACACTTATTTCTACATTGTTATTTTCTCGAGCTATTACACGCACATACATACATACACATAGATAGTACAAACAAAGCTGAATTAAATCTTGTATTATAAACATTAATTGATGTAATTGTACAACGCACGCTACGATACCTGACAAGTCACAGTTAGACAGACTTCCTTATTAAACCACTCGTGTTTTGTTTTTAGCAATGTTTCGTGAGATGATTCGTTTTGTTTCTATTCAGTAATAGGCTTGTTCAATTAGACAGAGAACACGTGGACAAAATTCTACATAAATTACTGTGACATTGTTTTATAGTCCAGGCTGTGGAGGCTAAAACAAGGTTTTTTTTAGGTTCATGTGGTTTAGAATAATAAAAAGAATTTGCTTGAGTGTAAATTCAAATTAGCTCCCAGCTAACGCTATCTGCTAGGTGTTAAATATAAATGACAACCACTCACAGATGTAGCCAATGAAATCGTACATATGACTTTGACGTATGCGTATTAAGTAGAAATTAGCGACTTAAATAAAAACCATGGTTCAATTTTTCGCTAAATAACGGTCTAAATAAGTATTATACAAAAAAAAGTTTCAAATAAACGTTATTCGCTATAAAATTCCCTACAACCTTCAATTCATTTGTTTATCCGCTACGCTGAAAAAAATGGCTGAGAACACATTTTTTAAAGTTGTAATAACTAATAAAGTTTAACGTTTTTTAAGTTGATACCCATGGAAAATAAACATTTTGTAGTACAGAACATTCACTTAAAATATCTGATATCTTTAACTGTTTGGTTAATTTAGCACGAGGAAGCACTGTAAATTTACTTGGCACATGTTTTTTTTAAATGCAATCAAATTCATTACACTTTATGAATTTTATTATTTGCCGCGATCGACTTGTTCATCAGAGAATAAGTCGCTTTGCCTTCTCCAAATATTTTAAGATAATATCTGACACTGACCATAGAACCTGCGAACCTCGGAATAGAAAACAAATATGTTTTGACAAGTTAATCTAAGAGCGCCAATCATATTCATCTCAGAATTGTGGTCAGAGGTCACATAACGGTCGATGCTTTTTATAAATATCATCATACGTCCATGTGAATAAATCATAATATGGAGTGACTGGATTTTGATAATCGATTTTTCTAATATTCCATAAAACTCTGCAACTTCCTGAAATAACCAATTTGTCGTGAATATTAATTATTAGGTGCTTGGAAGAAAGATTGTTTATTTTTTAAGTGGGAAGTTAAAAATATGATCTTTTTTTAAAATGCAGATCTATCAAGATCTGATTGGATCACTTGAGATCAATTTAAATAAAGTTAATTACACTAATCTCTAAATGGCGTATCTATTTTGATGATTTCTTGTAGTATTTTTATATATTTGGCAATCCTAATTTTTATCATTGACACTTTTATTTTTATTAAACCGTATATTTATTTTACCTATAACTGGTTTTTCATTATATGGATCAACAGGTGCAAACATATGTATTTATAAAAAACGACCTTGAGAACATCCGGATGCGAAAATATTTTATATTATATAATTTATTATTTGATGATTTAAAATAAACACATTCATTCATTATTTTACAATAAAACGTTCAGTTATTGAACTTGGAATAGGTATTTATTTTATTATAAATTGAGGGGCGTATCTTCGAAGTCTATGGTCAGATTCTGGGAGTATACTCTTTCAAAGAAATCGGTATATATTTGTTGGAGTTATGCCTGAATATAGATTAAAAAAACATCTACCAAGTAAATGCAAAGTGCTTCCTCGTGCTAAATTCATCAAAGGTAGTTAATTTTTAATTATTGAACAATTTAAATAAAAACTGATAGTGTTTAGATAAATTGCCTGGAATGGTTTAACCATTTAATTTTTATACAATTTTACTAAAAAATATTAGTTCGAAATTTTTCATAAAACGCACCTGATTATTTTTCTGTATATTTTTAATTTTTTGACAATTTCAATCTAAATCTAAATATATGCAAACGTCAACATGATATTTAAAACGTCAAAATGACATTTAAAACGTCAAAATGACATTTAATATGTCCAAGCAAATATCAATTTAGAAAAACAAAACACGAATTTTTAAAATAAATTGAGATAAATCTTTGTAAGGGGATATTTTACAACAAACGTTGTAGACCCATATTATAGGAAATTTAATGCTCTACAAAAAATATTCTATAAAATTTTCACGTAACATGTGTCGTTCTTGAGATATCTTAAAAAAATAAATATTTTGGGATGTCAACCCTCCCCCTTACACACGTTTTTGATGATTTTGAAATGGAACCGTCCAAATTTCAACAATATCGGTTCAGTGGTTCATGACTTATGCGTGTGACAAAGATTCAAGAGACAGACGAACGGATACATGGACACACAGACACACGAATGGACAGACAGACAGACACGGAACAAAAAGTGTTTGTCTTGACGTGAAACGGAAAGATCAATTTAAAATTTTGAAATTTGTTTTGTCTCAATCTAAAACAATCACAAAGCTTCTCGTATCTTCGATATTGCGAGGAAGCAAAATACCAACAGTCAAATTGAGAACCTTGTTTTTTTTTTGAAGTCAGTTAAAAATTAAACATAATTGGCCTCCTAGACATGCAAAAACAATATTAATATCAAACAAATGACGAAAAAAATAGAACGGTCTAAAAACGATGCATATTTATATTTCTTTATACAAAGTAGGTACATACATATATATTTTAATAAATATCATGTCACCTTTGGCTAAAAGTAAACACAAGCTATGTAGTAAAAGTTGACTTTCATTTGTGGTTTAGTCTTCCTATAATAATTTAAATTAGTCTATGCATCATCTGTGCTGGCCTTTGACTTAACAAGCTATTATTTAGAAGAACATGTACACATGTACAATGTTTATAATGAATTGTTAAATTGATTTACTATATAAATGCCATGTAGAATACATACTCATGTACCTAAGTACTGTTTGATGTAATAGTTGATATTTGCTAAAATGATGGGTTAATTGTATTGTATTTGAGAAATATAGATAGAAGTTTATATTTTATAATTGTTGTTTATAGCTTTTCTTAATCTTGGTCTTCATGGTTAAATCTTGAAGAGATATTAAAAAATTAACAGGTATATGTTATAGGTAGTTGTATTTTGAAGAAATATAATTAAATTTTTACACCGTGACAATTTTATTCTGATACAACCCTTTATAGACGATGTACCGTTATTGGCGTTATTTTAGCAACCCATTCTTTACCAAAAAACAATTAAAAGTACCGTTATGTTATCTAGTATATCATGTAAAACAATTAGTCTTCATAAAAATTTCGAGCATGAAAGTATATCGAGAAATAATATTTACAACTGCCAGTATGACAGAGTTTGGTCTGTTAGGATTGAGAACATCTCGGAAGACAAAAGACACGTTCCAAGATACTAGAATGCTGCGTCGGTCATGGTTTGGGGCACCATCAGCCCAAGAGGAAAATTACCCTTAATTTTTATTGAAAAAGTCAATGTCATGCTAAATGCCAAACATTTATTTGGAAATGATTATTATTGATTTCAACAAGATGGAGCCCCCTCCCATTATTCAAGCATGTTGTAAGGATAATTTGGTTGATTTTTTGTTGAAGAATGAATGGCCGCCTAGCTCTCCCAATTGCAATTATTTTGTTTGGTCATATGTGTTGTCTAAGCTACCAGATTACAAATTCTCAAATTTGCAATAATTTAAGAATGTTATTCTCAAAATTTGGGACAAAATGTCAATGGAAACAGTGCGTGCCGCTTGCAATGGCATTGAAAGGAAGATTGAAGCTAGTTATCAAAGTTAAAGAAAGAGTTATTCCCAAACACGTATTATAAATTTTCAATACATATGTCTACTTTAAAAATTGAATAAAAACTTAACTGAAATTTTATTATTTTAATATTTTAGCGTTTTAATTTGTATCGGAAAATAATTGCACACTTATTAAATATAGTTAATATCATTCCTATCTCGTCTCATTTCGGTGTACAGCACTACTAATGTAGATATTATGTAACTTATACTACAGAAACTATATCAATTTATATTTTTCAGATTGTGTGTAATCTGTTTTATACAACGACATAATTTTGATTACATTGTACAATACATATTAAACATTTCTGTCAAGAATTCTAAATGTAACAGTTAGAATCGTGTTTAATTAAAACCATTCACGCGTAAAAATTACTCGACTGTTGGAAATATTTAAAAAGTATTAACAACACGAGATGTTCTAAGCGATGTTTGCAAAACCTTTTACTTATATCTCAAGAGACGAAATATTTGTGTCACAAAGTTATATAAACATTTATCTACCGTTAACAAACTTACTTATAAGGTATTGGCACCAGTCTTGGATATAACCCCAGTAATGGCTATTTGTTAATTAGAAATATTTGTTGATATTTGAATACTACCATTTCTGAATATTAGTCTATATACATTTAACTGTTTTACAGCGTGATTTGATGACAATCGGCCAATAGGTGTCAAAATGGTGGACATTTAAATTAATTATTAGTATAATTTATTTATTAATTATTATATCATATCAACTGCTTAACATTGTTTCAAATTTGACGATTCTTTCACTGCGTACTCATTACTGGTTTTACTTTATCCATTACTGGAGAAAAAACACAAATAAAATAAAAGGCTATAATTTAAAAAAAAAAAAAAAACTATATTTGTGGACTTTGGTAATTAAATTGATTAAATAAAGAGTTACTTGTTTTATTAGTAACATGAGTTCTTGAGAATTATAAAAAAAAGTACGTCAATCACAAAAACAGTAAACCTTGCTCTTATAGCGGCCATAACTGGTGCCAGTACAAGGATTCACTCGACAGACAGACGGACACGGAACGAAAAGTATTTGTCTTGATATGGAACGGAAAGATCAATTTAAAATTTGGAAATCGGAGATCCATTTTAAGAAAAATATACACTTCCTCAAATAGAAAGATATCGGTATAATTACATAATACCTACTACACAAAAATATGACAAAAAATATTTTTAAACAGATGATGGTCGTTTATTTGAATTCTACTTGTAAATCTTGACCGACATATGAACCGGCAAATATAAGATATCATTATGAAACCAATACTGTATTTTTTCATAGGCATCGCATAACATTTTTAAAGGGGTGTATTTTTAACGGTGTAAAATTTGATTTTTTTTGTCTTACCTGTTTGTTTTAATGACGCCACTGTGTTTGTAGATATTTATGTTTTATTGGGTAGTGAAACTTGTCTTGTATTTAATGTCACGCGATATTTTAGAGATTATTCGCAATTAGGTGTATAATTATTATTGATACTTATTCGACAGGCCTGTACAACTGACGTGATTATTTAAATTTTAAATGATAATTCAAAAATAAATAAAATCGACTTAAAAAAATCCTAAAAACACTAAAAAGTATATTATAATTATAAAATTTTTGGAAAGTTTTTTTTCATTTTTTTTAAAAGTTTTTTAAGTCGATTTTTTAAAGTTTTTTATTTTTTCCTTTTGAGTGGCGTATCTAAGAAGTTCGTGATCAGATTCCAATGCATATATGAGACCACCAAATATGTGCATATTTGTCGGAGTTATGCCGGAAAATACATAAAAAAACATATACAGAAAAATTGAAAACCCCTTCCTTTTTTGAATGTCCTGGTTCGATTCTGGTAAAATTTAAATGGTACTACCTCTTTTAAACATAAATTGATTGAATTGAGAACCACCTCCTTTTTTGAAGTTTTAGGAATATTAAATACGTTATATGTCAATTATTAACAAAAACTACATGGGCTTGCTGTAAATTCAATAAAAAGTTGTTCAAATGCCGAGAAATTACACTTTTACTGTGAATGCACACGAAACTTCTAGTCTAAACACGTGTATCACATTCCAAACCACTTAATAACAATGAAAATTCCAGTAAAATCGGTTTAGTTGTAATTAACTGTTTTTTCGTACAATGTAATCTAAACTTATTATAAGGTCTTAGGTTTTCTAACAGTAAAAGTCCTGTTAAAATCGGATAGACAGTCAGATAAAACAATATTAGTGTGTTTAGAATTTAACCACATGATATTCTAAATACGGGCCTGTGTACAGGCCCTGAAGTCACACACAGAGACTGTGAGACAATAATTTGTATCCGTGAGAAAGGAACAGCAACGCCTCGTGGTTATTTATCAAAAAGCAAATGTCCTCGAAGTCTTTTTAGACAAACAGTTCGCGCTCAAGTGGATTATCATTACATATATAATAAATTTTAATTAATCGTAATCTTGCGAAAGTTGACTCCTTCTTCTAATGTTTAATTAATATTTGATGTTTTATGTGACTCAAACGTTGAAATATTTTATATTCTATTCAAGTATTATTTTAACCGTACGTTATACATTAAATGGTTGAGAAAATTGATGATTAAAATATTTTAAAGTGCATTATATAGGATGCAAAAACTTATACAATTAATTGGTACGCAGTAAAAAAAATTAATCAAAATAAAATACTTTATCTTCTGAAAGGTGCAAATCGTAATTTTTTTACTTATCTAAGTGTATGGGTAATTATCACGAACTTATTTTAATTAATTTATTATTTTTAACAACTGGAAGTTATTGTAATCGGCCCGAAAATCAAAATAAAAAATTACAACATATTTGTAAGATCACTATAGTATATTTACACTATTTTCAGAAAGATATTTGTGTGTGTGTGTGTGTGTGTATGTATATCGTCGAGTACAACGGCTAGTTTTCAATAAAAATAGGTTTAGTAGATATGTTAAGATACAAAAAAAATATATATAAATAATATAAAAACTCATTCAATAATATATATGTATGTAAAATGCCGACTAAATGTAACTCTAATGAAAGCCATTAATTTAAAAAATAAATACGTCCATTTAAATGTCTTGAGATACAATTAAAAGGAAATTATAAAAACAAAACGGTTATTGAAAAAGATTTGGCACAAAAAACTGACAAGTGATTTTATATACTGTGTATTATATATATTAGTTTATTAACTATACCTGATAGGTAGGTTATTTTTAATTTGTTTTAAGATAGAGTGAATTAAAATACTGGCATTGTTTATATTTATTATAGATTGATTGTTATTATGTGATCATTTATGAAGGAAAAAAAATCTCGATCCTTAATGTATACCTACTATAGCTTACCATATCTAGTTAAATTATAATATTATCTATATAAATATTTATTTCTATACCTATCATATATAACAATAACATAATACTATAATTTTTAACAAAATACCACGTACGCTAAATGATTTTTTACAAAATATCGAAGATACGAGAAACTTTGTGATCGTTTCAGATTGAGACAAAAAAATGTTCTCTGTTTTGTCTGTCTGTCCGTTCGTGTGTGTGTCCGTCTGTCCCCTGAATTCTTGTCACATGCATCACTCTTGAACCACTGAACCGATATTGTTTAAATTTCCTATAATATGGGTCTACAACGTTTGTTGTAAAATATTCCCTTACAAAGATTTATTTCAATTTATTTTAAAAATTCGTGTTTTGTTTTTCTAAATTGGTATTTGCTTGGACATATTAAATGTCATTTTGACGTTTGCATAAATTTAAATTTAGATTGTCAAAAAATTAAAAATGTACGAAAAAATAATCAGGTGCGTTTTAAGAAAAATTTCGAACTAAAATTAAATTAAATAGTTAACCAATTCCAGGCAATTTATCTGAACACTATCGGTTTTTATTTAAATTGTTTAATAAGTAACTACCTTTGGTGAATTTACGTAGCACGAGGAAGCATTATGCATTTACTTGGCAGATGTTGAAAAAAAAAATATCTGTGTTCTTTCTCCAGTCATATAAATTTGGATTCTTATTTGATTATTTTGCCATCTTTGCCTTTTAAGTTGGTTCATTAAGAATCATAAATTTTATACAAATAAAACATCTGTATGAGAAATAATTATGGTGTTGACTACAGAAAATGCAAATGAATTGTTAAGTATGTACATGTACTTACCTACTAAAAAATAAAACAATATAAAAAATGTAGACTCATCAGGTGCTGAGATAACGCTGTATCCAGTTATCCGGTAGTTGGGATTGTTTATTACGATCTCAGTCGCTATAAATCACCGCCTGTGCGCCTTCCCACAACCGGTGGCACGCGGAATTCCATATTTAAAAGCATTAGTGTGTTTGTCACCTGAATGAAGTGATTACATTACATTATATTAAATGTACGTACATGCATGTGTGTGATGGAACGTTCCGCGGATTCTAATTCTCGCGAGTTTAATAATATTATAACGTACTGGTACCTTGTCTTGAATATGACCTCAGTTATACGTACTGAATTAGAAACATTTGTTGATATTTGATAACAACTATTTCTGAATATTGATCTATATAACCAGTGGCGAGGCGTGAAATTTTTAAAAGGGAAGCATATTTTGTCAATCCTTCCCCTCCTATTAACAAAAAAAAATTAGTTATGAAACAACTTTTGTTCAAGCTTTTACTTTTTTAAATAAATTCTTATATATTTATATAGTAACTAAATGATTCACCGTCTTATTTTCTTGTATTTTAGTCGATATTTGTATGACGATTTGAAGTTCACTGCAGGAAATTTCACTAAAAAATTTCGAATTTTTGATTTCGTTAAAAGTATGTTTATTGTATGGAAAATGACGTGAAAAGTTGTTTGTTTCAAACCGCAGGTCTGTATCTCAAAACGTTCTCGAGATATAGCATCTCAAAGTTTTAGTTTTTTCAAATTTTTGGAGAAAAAAGGGAATAACTTTTGAACGCGTGGTCGGAATTGATTTTAGTTGACGGATTTGAAATCAGCGTGTCAAAATCTATATAATGACATGTATAATACTTTAAAATCTGACAAAAAATTTGTGGTCCAAAATCGACATTTTTTTAAGGTATACCCCTTTGAATTTTTTCGATTTTTCGCGAATTTTTTTTTTTCGAGTTTTAAGGTATTATACATATCATTATATAGATTTTGACACGCTGATTCCAAATCCGTCAATTAAAATCAATTCCGACCATCCGTTCAAAAGTTAGGGTCATTTTTCTTCAAAATTTTGAAAAAACTGAAACTTTGAGAGGCTATATCTCAAGAACGGTTTGAGATACAGACCTGCGGTTTGAAGCATTCAACTTTTCACGTAATTTTCTATACAATAAACATACTTTTAACAAAATCAAAAATTCAATTTTTTTTAGTGAAATTTCTTACAGTGAACTTCAACTCATCATACAAATTTCGACTAAAATACAAGAAAATAAGACGTAGAGGTTTTATAGTTGTATAATTGAATGTGTAAATTAATATTAAATGTTATTTTTGACTTTTGGTCATAAAGATGATATTTTTAAATTATTTATTAACTGAAAACACAGATTTGTATTAATTTACCCATAAAGAAAGGAAAGCACTGCTTCCATGGACGCTTCGCCACTGTTGGGTACAGTAGAAAGATCTTCGTTGTAAGTAATAGTAATAGAATTACTTCTAAAGCAACCGCGTCCATTTTTCTAAACTGTAATTTTGCACGTATCGGAGCCATCTAGCGACCCTAGCATCGTGTGCAGCAAACATCGCAGAGAAACCATCACAATGCCCAACGCGACAGCTCGCTTGGAACTCAGTTACAAAATCAAGCAAGCAATCCAGTGGGTGAAATGGTATATACTCAGGTGAACGGGTGTGATCTCGATAGCTACCAGTGTAGTTGTGACACTTGCTACGGTGGACACAAAATAAATTAACGGACGTTTTAACAGATGCGAGACTAGATTACTGCGGAGAAGAGACACGGAATCCGTTTCGTGATTTCTGTGTACAAATAAAATATCGAGCCGATTATTTATGAGTGTCATCTTTTTTGCACGTGATGAAAGGTCAAGTTCAAATAAAACCGCTAATTATGTATACGTGTGTACAGGTGGTCGTAAAGTAACTTTACATAACACTAGATATAACAATAATAGAGTACCTAATAAAAAAAAAATAAAAAAATGAAAACATTATAGAAAATTTTTTCATACTCCAAAAGTTTATCCCGACCCCAAAATATCAAATTTAAAAAAATATACTTTTCAAACGGTTCCAATTGCATGACGTCATTAAACTGTATTGCCTGGTCGCGCTGATAAAAGTCGCTGGTGTAAGGGGTCTTCCGGGTAGCAAGCTTATTTTATGCTAAAAACAATTTTAAGTTAAGCTGTTTTCGGGGGAATTATTTGTTTTTCGATGCTGGGTTATTGTTTGTGCAGTGTTTATTTTATTATAAATTTTTAAGTGTTAAAAGATGTTTTTTAAGTAGGCATTTTTTTTTTTGGAAAAACGTAAATTTTTTGAGTAAAAATTAAAATTTTAATTTCTCTAAAATTACCAATTTCAGAGAAAAACTGATGAGGCAAAAGTTGTTTATTGCTAAGCAAAGTATCCAGGAGAATTTTTCGACATAAAAAATTAAGCCTCTTACAGTTTATTTTTCTCCAAAATTGAAAGAGAAAAAAAATCTTAAAATTTTCAGTTTATTTTTGCTGAATATCATAAAAAGACGTTTTAAAAAAAATCAGACAAAAGTTGTTTATTTTTTTTGTGTACCCAAAAAATTAAAATTGACCTTTAATGACTGAAATATCCACTCAAGGTTAAAACTTTTTTCACTGTATATTTTTCTCAAAAATGTCTTTTTCTCAAGATATTAGCTTGTACCAACTTAAAAATTAAGTTTTTTATATCTACTAATTATTTTTATTTTATTTTCAGATTCGTGTCAATCGTTGAATTTCACGTAAGTATATTTTAGAACTTTCATTCGATATGCTTTGGTATCTGAGAATGTATATATTTTACAGAAAAACTCAGTAAAAATGGACGAAATGGAAAAGAAAATGCACGAAAGTTTGTACATCTATATAACTCTACTAATCAAAATTTACAAGCCTCAGAAAGACTTGCGGAAAGTGTTAAGTCCTAACATGTTCTATAAACCTAACTCAGAAGCATTTAAGCAAGTTATGTATTTCTTACTTCGTTCTTTAAACAAAGAAGAAACCGAAAAACGAATAACTTGGCCTGTATACGAGAAAAAAATGGAAGCAGAATTTAGAAGTCAAGTTAAACAATATCTTGAAATGATAAATGATACTTACAAGAATGCTAGACTCCCATCTGTTGTTAGTTCACACATGGTATCACCAGGTGGAGTTAGGATCGCGACACTTCTACGGAAATTATCGCAGTTGATAATGTTGGAAAGGTTAAATAAAGATCATGGACGTATTATTTTACCGATAACTATATCGGATCCAAAGGAAAAGAAGGCTGTATACGTTACTCTAAAGGAAATTGTAGAAGATAAAAGAAGAAAGGTTGTCAGTGAGATCGGGGGTAAGGTACAGTTCAAAAATGATATGTTAATAGAAATAAAACAAGTTATAAAGCAACTATCGGATGTAAGTCGTGAAATAAAAGAGAAAGAACAAGAAAATACAAAATTGAAAAATGATTTGAAGGAAGTTAAAAATGATGGTGAAGTTTTACAGGTTGATAAAATAAAAGATATTGAAAAAGTCCACGCTCTTTTACAGCAATTTATTGGATTGGTTAATATAAACAGGAATACTGAGCCTGTCGTTTTGAATTATGATGGATTTATGAACAAAGATAATCAGGATGAAAATAAATTGGATTTGTGTAATTTTCTAGCTTTGACGAATACTTATCTAGAAAAATATGCGTCACAATTAAATATCGAAAGTTTTAAAAACTCTGATACCTTTACCACTGTAATGAAAGATATTTTATCAAATTTAAATACAACTGACAATGATTTTAATGGAAAACTAAACAGATTTAATGAACTATGTGTAACACTTAATAACGAAGTGGAAACTATTTTTAAAAATAATCAAACAAAACAAGTTGATGAAGAAATCAATAATGCACTTTGCGAATTACCTGAACTAGTTTTCGATGTAATTCAATATGATTCTAGCATATCTACCAGACCTACAACCATGAAAAAATTAATACAGAATTCTGTTGCGAAGTCATCGAGAAAAGTAAAGTTTTTGGAAAGCGTTGCTAGAAAAAATCGAAATTTGCGCACACCTTTACAGTTCGATAGAAGTGCTCAATTGAGTTCGATAAAAGATAATAGCTTTAGGCCTATGCCTGAAGTACTTCTCAACGATGTTGAAATAATTATAGAAAACAAAAATTTTTTGCAGTTACCTGCTACAGAAAACACTGAAAATATAACTGATATCAGTTCTAGCGTTTTGGATATTTTACAAGAAGAAAACCAAGAGTCAGATGAGAATTATTGATGTATTTTGTTAGTTCTCTACATTATCACACGTTTTGTCGTTGCTTTTCTCTATGCTTGCATTGAAAAAATTTTTATTAGGGAAAGGGATGATTTTTTAAACGTACTATTTCAAACGTATTATTTCGAAATGTTACTAATTATAAACTTTATGAATTTAAGTCCCGAAAGGGAGCGCTCCCTTTTCTGTTTACTGAATCTCAATATTGTTAATTGTCGTATTTTTTTTTAATAGTTTGTATCAAAATATAATATAGGTACAAGTTCGAAGGATTAAGCATTTTTTTAAATGGTAAAGAAGGAGAATATACTGTAATTTCAATCATTTTGCACTTCTTATATTCATTGTTAGCTTTTATAAAAATTATTGTTCTGCACCTTAATTTATACTTCGATTTACATCATTTATTACAATCTGTATACATATTAGTTACCAGAACTGCACTTTGTGCCCCCGATACTGTGCATTTCACGGTAATTTTTAAATAAAATTTTTCTCCGTTAACATACATACATTAAGATAATAACCAATTTAATATTAGCTTACGTATTAAGTTTTTTTTATTGTTTATATTTTAGTATAGTTTTTTTTATTTGTAAGTAATTTAGTGTACTTTTTCAATTCAGTTATCATGTAGCTTTTTATTACATTTAGGTATTACCTATAGATAATATGTATAAGAAATTTTACAGTATTAAATATCTATTTGTTTACAGTAAATTATGTAATCGATAAATTTTTTTATTTATTTTTTGGTTTCCTTGCTTTACCGTTGAATTAAAAGAAAAAAATCTTTCCACAGGAATGTACACACAGATAACAGCTGTAGCAGTAAAATGCGGGTGTCCAGAAAGAAAGAAACTATTTCACAATTTGTGTTAAATAAACATGCATTAGATTTGACGAAATGTCAAACTAGCTCGACTGTCATCGCAGACCAAACAACCAGAGTCTTATTTTAGAATCTTCGTTGGTGATGTTAGGAGTTATGCGTGTATTTTCCTTCTATTTTCTATTATATTTCTAATAATTATAGCTAGCGACGTTCTAAGACATTTAAGTGCCATGGTATAACCTCAGATGCCAGCCTTTGTCGATCCACTGAGAATATATTTTTAATAATAATTTAATGAGTAAAAATTAAGAAATTGCATAAAATTGTAATTTTGAGTTTTTTTGTCTACGGCTCTAAGAGCCCAATGGTGGACAAGCTTATAACAATTCAAGGTAAGTGATTTTATTAATTAATTTATTATTTTTATGCGGCGATAGGAAGGCGTTTGAAAAGTTTATGGTCTGTTATTAAAACAATTGTATTAAAAGATTAAAATTACTTTTGTTTTTCTACATAATCTCTATGTTCCAGACTTCGACGTCCATTTCTCTTCAATTTCAGAGGCTGTAATTCGATATGAAAAGTATTCTGCTACTCACTAAGATAGAACGCTCTCTTAAAATTAATTTAATGTTTTGTATTTTGAACATAAAGGTGTTTTTCGTGTTGCACCTTATTCTTATTTTCCACGTTAAACGATGACGTCATATACGAATGGGTTTCAAATGTTTTGAAGCGTCCTTCGTGGGACGATTTAAAGCGTAAGTAATGGAAAATAAATCTTTGAATTATTTGCAAGAACGGTATTTTTTTTACTCCATTAACAGTGTCGATAAAAATGAGTTCATGACCTACAAATATGCAAAGTTTCAATGTAATACATTTTTAGAAATAGGTTAGTATTCTTGTGAAAAATACGGAAGAATAAATTTGTGCAGCATTCTTTGACATCGCACTCTAGATGTAGCACATAAGCTTAAAAATGTGTGTGTGTGTGTGTGTGTGTGAAGGCGTCGCACTAGGTACACAGAGCACTCTAGATCACCGACGACGGACATTTGTGTCAATGCCAAACCGATGAGTTTGTGATGAAAAATGCTTTTGATTCCAACACGACTTTTCTTGTGTTTAGTACACATATACATTTACTAACCACATGTTTGTTTTTCAGTCGTGTGTCAACGGTTTTATTTTAAAATGTCTAATCACTTCTTTTTTTTACTAATTACGAGGTATTTCATTAACTGAAGATTTTAGAATATTTAGAATATTTTGTATCATCAAACTTAACTGTTAAAATGTTTACTTTATGCTGAAATAATTTAAAAAACATATTGTTTTTTATATGGTACTGTGTTATGTAAGGAGGGGTCAAAGGCTATTGTCTACATAGCGTTACATGGGGAGGAAGGTGGTTAAAAATTTCTAGAAAAAAGCGTTACGTGGTTTTATAGACGTTCAAAATTAGTCGAGACTAAATTTAAATATATAAGGTATTGGCAACAGTCTTAGATATTTTTGTTGATATTTGATTACTACCATTTCTGAATATTAATCTATGTATATACATTTAACTGTCTTACAGCGTAATTTTAGCAAGTGTCCATAACTGCGTGCTCATTACTGGTTTTACTTTATCCATTATTGGAGAAAAAACATAAACAAAATAAAAGGCTATAATTTAAAAAAACAAACTATGTTTGCGGACTTTGGTAATTAAATTTATTAAATAAAGAGTTACTTGTTTTATTAGCCCGTTAATCATAAAAACAGTAACATTTGCTCCTATAGCGGCCATAACTGGTGCCAGTAACTTATTGTTCTAAATTAAAATAAAGTTTTGTTAAAAAAATAGGTAAATATTGAAAATATGTGTGTATTTAATATGCTCATTAATTTTTAATAATTAAAATTGATAAAAATCTGATTCCTGTTGTAATAATAGAACTCGAAATAATTTATAATGATTGAATTGTTTTATATGCATTAATAATAGCTTACTAAAAGGTTTGAGTATTTAAAACAGCTGGGTGCAGTGGGCCACTTGTTTATATTCGTTTTAAATATAAATTGTTAAGTGCTTATAAAAATAACGACAGAATAATTGTCATATGGCTTTAGATAAACATTTATACAGTGTATTACAAGTTGATTAAGCCATAGGAAATTTAACTTTGAGTAAAATAAAAATTCCCGTTAGTTCAGAGTTTATATTTTAATAAACTTTTACAAATTTGAATTTTTCTTGATACAATTTTCGGCACCTAAAAAAACATATTTGTATTAAAATTGTTTTCAATTATGTTTCTCATGCTGTATTATTATTATTTTAGTTCCATACATTTGCTGTGACTAATGAGGTGAAACAAATTTTCTGTCGCTCGTGCCTGTTAAAAATATCCACCAGAATAAATATTATAGTGACAAACACATGTGTTCTCGTTGACAGATTACCAATTAGCCCCGACATTGTTTTGTTAAATAGACATATGTTTTGACGGTGTCACTGTTTCTCATTTTATTTTTTTAAATTTTATTTAATGGTACAAATACGAATTTGCTTGTTGGGCAACCAAAATAACAACACGTCCATTAAAATTATATTGTGTAAATTCCGTCAGACCACTACAAAGGCTTCAAATTTACTGATGTATTGCATCAAAATCAGTTGCGGCCATACAGACGTTATTCTGCTTTCCTAGTTGTATAGCTCGCTTATATAGTTATAAAGAATGTAACTTAAAAAACTCGTAATTGTGTCCAGGATAAATTATTTTATTTTGCTATTCTTGCATTTTTGAGTTCGAACTTCGATGTTAATTTTTCAATTTATTCTAAAAAGAAGAACATTTCTACGACATGCAATATCCTAAGACCATATAGCAGTAGATTTAGATGTTACTAAAATATTGTTGTATTTATTTTCCAGTCCAAATTGAGATTTAATTGAAATCTTAAAAAATAAATAAATCATAGAATTTTCACGACGCGTCTGTTTTCGGTGGGGGAGTATAGAGAAGATGTGAAGGGGAGGAGGGGGGTACACTAGCGCCACCCGCGGCGACGACGGCCGCTTGTGTAAACAAACACTGCTAAAACAGTGTCTCACACACATTTGTCACTAAAGGTAAAAATAAATCAGAGACAGAGATCACTGTAAACTATTTACATTTGGGTACACGAAAATATCCACAAAGTTTAGATAAACCATTATGTGTATTCGTACGAACACCAGTGGTACTAAAAATGAATATAAAATTTAAAATCTGTAAAATTTTTAACGTTTATGTTAATGTTTATTGATATTTTTGATATGTCAGCATTTACCTATATATTAAAAACACAGGCACCCCTCCCCTCTTCACATTAAAAAAGAATATTTTTCACAAATATTTTATTTACCTATTTACATTATAAAGAAAAAATCGCAGGAATAATTGAATTACCTTTTCTACGTTGTTAGTTCATAAATTATTTTTAAATAAATTTTAATATTCATCAAGCTCTTTCACCATATGTTGGAATCTCCCTGGTATCTAGGATGGACCCCCCCCCCCCCCCCCAACGCGATTAAAATCAGTTCAGGTTTGTTGAAAGAAACATACGGATTAAGGTATATAAAGACAAGGTAGTCTTAACAATTCCTTGACCAATCAGCGTTGGCGCGGGAATTGACGTCACTTGGGGGATGTATTCAAATGCTATAAATGTATAATAGAATATCAATTACAATAAAATCCTTTAGTTATTCTTGTTATCCTATTTTTTGATATTTTAACAATGCATACAATCAAATAAGTACAAATTTGACATTACTAAATCATAAAAAAGCTGTCACAGACAATTTGGTCTATTCGGGAAGCATCATTTTTACTATTCTTAAGTTGGTAATACGTTATGTGATTCTGACAGCTCTTTATGATTTTGCTATGTCGAATTTGTACTTATTTTATTGTATATGTTGTTGAAATATACAAAAATACGAAAACAAGAATATTTAAAGGATTTTTTTGTAATTGATATTCTATTATACATTTATAGCATTTGAATACATCTCCTAGATGACGTCAATTCCCGCGCCAACGCTGATTGGTCAAGGAATTGTTAAGACTACCTTGTCTTTATATACCTTGCAAACGGATAAACATTATACACAAAAAACTTATCCTGTAAAAGTGTAAAACGTTATATCGACTAAAAAAAAAATTATATATTTTAATCACAATTTTATGAATATAAGTTTTAATATTATTCTTGTTGGATTTGCTAACGGCTGGGATTCTGAGTGTAAGCTGGGACACGTACAGGGTGTTACCCCGTGAGTGATTGTTTGATGAAGAATTGTCACTGCCACCCTCTGTCGAGCTCAGCTGTGAGTCTAATCAAGCTGGCGAGACGCTGACCGATTAGGTTCATTACATCCAATAAAACGGGCACAAGTGCGCTGTCGGTCTCACGTACACATCCACACCCACCATCACACCCCCACCTTACATTTACAACACGTAGAAGCTGTCTGTTTAGACGGGATATAGTTTAAAATAATAGGCCTTATTGATTGTTTTATGGAAAAAAATAAACTGAAGATGGGGTGTAAAATATCTGTCGAATAAAACTCCTTAACGTATAGAAACTATTAATAAGTCTTGAACAATACCCCAGTGTTGAACATTTTTAAATTAAATGTACTGAATTAGAAATATTTGTTGATATTTGATTAGGTACACTGCTATTATACATTTAACTATCTTACAGCGTGATTTGATGATAATTGATAATTTTTTTTTAAAACAGTGGACAGATAATTATCGCGGTTCGGAACACTATCAAGAATAGTGTATTTTCTTATGTAAATGCTTTACATTGTTTTAAATTTTACGACTCTTTATTTCATAATATTTGTGGGTTAGTACTAATCACTTTGTAATCTTTATCACGTGTCCATCACTGGTTTTACGTTCTTCATCATTGGAGAAATAACATATACAAATTAAAAGCTATAATTTAAAAACCAAACTATATTTGCGGAATTTGGTATTTAAATTGATTTAATAAAGAGGTTGTTGTTTTATTAGTAACATAAGTTCATAACACTTAGAAAAAAATAGCCCATCAATCTTAAAAAACAATATACTTTGCTCTTAAAGCGTTCAAGACTGGTGCCAGTATTTTATTTACGATGAATTTTTTTATTGGAAGCCATTTTTTTTTGCTTAAATAAATTGAATAGCAACAGTTGATGGTTTTTAAGTAAACAAGTGCTGAAAAGTAGAACAAAAAATTATTTCTTACAAAAGTTACTTATTTTATTCATAAATTAAGAAATAAAAACTTCCAAGCAAAGTCAAATAAATATGATCACATTTTTAAAACTTTTATGAGAGATATTTTTATCATAAATTCAACTCCTTCAAGATATTTGACCGTTTCCAAGCACTGTATAGTACTTCCTATAAAAATAAATAAAAACAAACTTGTTTGTTTAAACGTCAAAATTTATTAAAGAAGAGGAAACCGCAAGCTTTCGATTCACAGAATCATCGTCAGGCTAAAATATAATAAGTAACAATTAAATACAATAAATATAATGCAAAATATTGATATTTTAAAATAAAAATTCAGAAATATACCTATTAATAAAGATTTAAAATTTGAGAAAGATGTCGTTATCTCAATAAAATTCATGTGACTACGGAAATGTTTGAAAAAATAACAAATCTTTTAGTAACTCAAATAGTTACTAAGGAACGAAAAAATTGATTTAAAAAATGACAATAATTAATTATTTAAAATTGTGTTGTAAATAGTAGATAATGTGGATATGTCAGTTTTCTTGTTAATTGTATTATTGTTTCTTTTTATGTGTAACATTTCGGAAATGTAACGTTTAGCTTTATGTTTTTCATTATCTAAAATTTTTGTTTGTTTATAATCAAAAATATGCCCTGTACTATTTGTATGTACTGCTAATGCTGTGGATGTTGGTTTTAATCTTGTATCTGATTTATGTTGTGTTATTCTATTGATAAGTTTTTGTGATGTATTACCTACGTAAATAGTGTTGCAACCCCCACACGGTATACTGTATACCAAATTTGATTTCTTAAAAATGCCTGTTTTTGGTTTAAGTTTTGTGTAGTTGTTTATGTTTTTATTGTAAGTTTTAAATACAGTTTTTATGTTGTACTTATTTAAAGTGTTTTTTATTAAATTAGATGTTTTATTTATGTAAGGGATTGTAATGTATTGTGTTGGTGTTGTATTAGAATTGTTATTATTATTTTTAACCGTGTTGTATAATAAGTGAACTCTTTTTGTTATACATTGTTTAATTAAATTAATTGGATAGTTATTATTAACCTTATCGAGTGCAGATTTTGCTCAGAAATACAAATTGAATTATTTGGTAATATTTTTCTAGTAATGTAAATGCAGTCTAGTTATGGCCGCTATAAAAGCAAGGTTTACTGTTTTTGTGATATATATTTATATTTAGAAATAAATATTCGTCCAAGGACTATTGTATTGTAGAAACGTCTAACATTGCACGATCTCATATTATTATCACATAAGCCACCACTGTTAGTGCGAGAAAAAGCGCAAGTCACCGGGTGCCAATTTGGCAAACTCATAATTCGTTATTTTCCCTAGCCGCTGACGCAAGCCAAACCAAAGCGCACTATGCGATATTATTAATCGTTGTATTATTATAATATAATCCTGTTAGAAACACACACTTACGTAATTATATGTGTGTGTGTGGTTGCGCGAATAGCCGCTAGATGGCTTTCTGATGATGATGACTATGACAGATGTGTGCTTTTCATTACATTTAACCTTATCGAGTGCAGATTTTGCTCAGAAATACAAATTGAATTATTTGGTAATATTTTTCTAGTAATGTAAATGCAGTCTACATATAAGGTATTGGCACCAGTTATGGCCGCTATACGAGCAAGATTGACTGTTTTTGTGATTGACGGGCTTCTTTTTTGTACTCTCTTTATTTAATCAATTTAAATAATCAAAGTCCGCAAATATAGTTTTTTTTTTTAAATCATTGGATAAAGTAAAACCAGTAATGAGCACACAGTGATGGACACTTGTTAATGATTACAACATGATACGTACTACGACACAAAAGATATAAAAGAAAGAATCGTCAAATTTGAAACAATGTAAAGCAGTTGCTATGAATTAATAAATAAATTATACTAATAATTATTTTAAATGTCCACCATTTTGACACCTATTGGCCGATTGTCATCAAATCACGCTGTAAGACAGTTAAATGTATATAGATTAATATTCAAAAATGGTAGTTATCAAATATTATCAAATATTTCACTGGCACCAGTCTTATCTAAGACGGTATAATTGTAATAATGTCTTTTAATCGATATAATTTATGGATAGACTCTCTTCCGCTCTCCATGTTGATCTGCTGGCTTATAATTGTATAATGTTCGGTAGTATAAAGGAGTTAACAAAATTTGCTAGCATTTGCAAGCACTTTCATATGGGGTATTAATTCTGTGATAGTATGTATGGATTTGTTTTGGAATTTTGAGCAGTGATACTTCAACTTAGGTGTCATCCATAAAGTACGTTAAGGGGGAGAGAGGGGGTCAACAAAGTATGGTGTGGTGTGGCAAGGGGGGTCACAAGCTTCGTGATGTCACATCTAAAAAATCAAAACAATGAAATATTCATTAATATGCGAAAACAAACCTTCTGTCTGATATTTTAAAATCTAAAACTCTTTGTATTCACACTTTTTTGGCACGTGCGGCTTTGAAAATTTTATATGAATTTCTACAGCAAAAATTTGCTTTTTTGATTAAAAAAATAAGGCTGTAATTTGAACAAGATTACATGAAATGTAATGACATTTTGACAGTATTCTAGTTAAGGTTGGTACTCTACGGAAAGCATAAGGATTTTTTGTTTATGTCACCATCTGTATCAAGCTAAAGACTTTTCAGCACATGTAGTAAGTTCTGTATTTTTACAGCTTCGAAGGCTGTAACTTGTTCAAGAGTACATGAAATGTCATAAAATTTTGACAGTATTCTATTTTGTTTATGTCGCCATCTGTATCAGGCCAAAGACTTTTAGTATGTAGTAAGTAGTGTATTTTTGCAGCTTATGTAATAAAAGCTGCCTCCTCTGAAGTGAGACTACCATAAACACGTGTGTCAGTTTGGTACTCGAGGTGTATCGTATGATTAGTTTAATGCGCGTTAGAGATCGTGAGAACTCACCGGTACCGGTACCCGACAATCACAGGCAGTAGCGTCATGTACATATATAATGACACGCTCTCTTACAACGCAAACTACCAGTTGCAGCACGCGGTGTGTCTGTATGTCTGTGCGTGAATTATACAATCACAATAATATACACTATACCAGCACCAGCCTCACAGATATTTGTACATGGAAGCGGCAATTGTTGTTTTATATAAAGCCAGTGTTGGAATCAGTTATTTTGTTAGTGGATACGAGTCGTTTAGAATATATATATGTTTAATATAACATTCGCTTTTTTTCTTCTTATTTTTTATATCCCTTGTAATTTATTGTTTATTAATTATTGTTCTCATCTATTGTATACAGGATTATTCGCTAATTTGGTTATAAATTGTTTAAGGCGGTTTGGGCCGGACTGTATAATACGATCGTTTCAAAACGATTTGTTTTTAATTTTTCTAATTAAATAAAATTAACGAATGTTATTTTTTTTAATTACTGAGAACCTATATTAATGAAACTTGTTTGGGTCTGGTTTGAGGACGGTCCCATTTCAAAATCATCAAAACCGTGTGTAAGAGGGAGGGGTGACATTCCAATATATTTATTTTTCAAGATATCTCAAGATCGACACGTTACGTGAAAATTTTATAGAATCTTTTTTGTAGAGCTTTAAACATCGTAATTTGTTTTTTCTTTACTTTGACATATTTAATGTGATTTTGATGTTTGCATAAATTTAGATTTAGATTGAAATTGTCAAAAAATTAAAAATATCTGAAAAAACAATTAGGTATTATTATTATTATTGTTATTAAAATTGTATAAAAATCAAATGGTCAACCAATGTCAGGCAATTTATTTAAACACTTTATCTATTTTTATTTAAATTGTTCAATAATTTAATACCATTTACGAGGAAGCACTGTGCATTTACTTGGCAGATATTTTAATTTTCTGTACACCTATATATACATAATTTATATCAATATATCCCAAAATGTTGTTTATTCACAATACACTAGTAATAAAAGACAAAAAGATTATCCAAGAAAATAAATTCTGAACGCATCGCCGGAGTCTCTCCTGCCGGATATCTCCGGGTTCATGCGTCGTGATTCCGGTGACCGGAAATGACATCGCTTTACGATGGCGCGCACGTACACGAGACATACCGGAAACCGGAACCCTGTGCGGTGCCGATCGACCGAATGCTCATAATTGGTATACTTTTTCGTACAGAGAATAGAGCACTGATAGTTTGATGTAATTCATTACACAAACGACGAATTTAATTACGGAACATACGGAAATCAATTTTATTTTAGATATATGCAAATATTTGCTCTAATATACTTTTAATGTTATGATAAATTCGAAAATACATTTTTTCTTGTAAAGTAAATTTATAAATATTTATTTATATTTTTATAAAAACAATAGTTTAGTTTGAGAACCTTTTAGATGTCCATTTTGACAAATAAATCACTTAGAATGCCTGTAACTTTTGATACCTTGAATTGAGAGTCATGACTTTGAAGATACTTTTGTAGAGAATTTTATCTTCTGTAAAATGATGTCCTTAAACTTTTTTTAACAGTTTTCATGAATCAGTAATACCAACTTTAGTACTAATGAATCATTTCCTCATGTTATTTAAATGGAAAACGGGATCCCTCTTTGCGACACCTCTTAAAATTAAAAAACTACAGGCTAATCCTTCGGCGAGGATTTATTTTAAGCCATAAACTAACTTATTTCGTAACGAGAGCAAATATCCATTTTTTACACACCGTTATATACATACATACATCTAGTACGCTAATATTTTTTAGAGAAGACTGTAAAAAATTAAATTATAAAATTTAACAAGACAATTTGCATATCAAAACAAAAGAAATGAGATAATGTCTCTAAAAAACTCCAAGCACAACAAATTGGCGGTGTCAACGCTAACCAATTTAAGACAAAACAGAGTCTAAATTATTTTTCTTCATCCGTCCTAAGTAATCCGGATTTTTTTACAACTTTTTTCCGGCTATAAAACGCTAATTTAATCCCATTTCCGTAGCGCTGTTGAACGAGGGGTAGTTTTTTAATGTCAAGCCGGGGTTGTCAAACACTGAACTTGTTGCAGTGGTGTAGTTTACAACCCCCTTTCCTTTACTCACCCTCTCGTTTTTTATTTTACCCCTTAGGGCAGATGTACAACTGGTTTATGAGAGTTTAAAAGATATAATTTTAAATTGCAAAGTATGAATCATGAAAAGATTTGCATTGAAGTACAGAATTCCTGGTCAATATAGAATAAATATATATAGAATTATATATTTATAAATAATAAATTAAAACAATATTTAAAAAAATGTAAAATTTTTTATAACAATCTCATCTTTGAACCCACTTTTTCATTCAAAATAATCCCCCTCCTGCAAGATTTTCATTTGCCCCTCGTCAGAATTAACTGGCTAGGTTCGGAACTAAACTGTATTTGTATATAATAGGTGATCAAATATGACAATTAATGGTTTATGTTATGTTATAATTTTGTAATTGATAAAATAATATGTATTTCGTCATTAAAATTTAAAATTTTTAAAAACTATAATAATAGAATGCCCAGGGAAAATAAAGTTGAACCTGGGAAAAATTCATAACTGTATTTTCTTTAAATAATTAAAAATCGATGTAAATAAAGTAATAACAACACAAAATTGAACATTTTTGAAAAACGATTATAATATTAACTGAAAGTGAAATAATACAAGTTTTAACTATTTACACATTGCATTCGTAAGCTTAGATATAGGGTTCGAGGGTGTAATGTTTAATGTAGTTGAGGGGGGGCGGTATACTAGTACCTACATATGTTCGTAGACCTAAGTGCTTTTTACCGCATGGGCGTTCGCAAGGGTTCGTATCTTGAATAATGTTGCAACGACATCAACGCCATGCGGTAACCATTGTAACTTGTAACCAACGTATTGAATTTTTCCATGTTGCAAAAATCGTAATCATGTATCTAATAAACTATCCATCATTTTGTATTTGCCATTCTGAATTTCGTTAAACTCCAAGGTATGCAAAGTACAAGGTAGCCTCAATAGCTCGGTGCGAAGAGGGAAATACGTCATCTGGGGTGCCCAAATATAGAGAGAGAGAATGATGTGCCCAATCACAACAAATATACAGTAGTGTGACATGAAATCCGAACACGTATGAATTATCATTACCGGTACCAATATTTTTTTTGTATGTTATTTCAGGTAGGTTTTCTATTCATAGATGGTTAAGTACATCATTTAACTTTCATCTACATATAAAATATTTCACAAAAAATCTTTTATTTACTTTATAATTTGTTTTATTTATCAATACGTATTTTTTCGCATGTGTGAAAAGGCAAAAATAAATAATTTATACATAGTATTTATAAAGAATTTTTTTTATTTTTATAATTATTATAAAATTTGGATTATGTACATTTAAGAAAAAGTATTTAATATTTAGTGGACCCTCCTCTTGCTTTTATTACTGCTTTAATCCTTCTTGGCATTGAATGCACCAAATTTGTCAAATAATTTAGCTCTAAGTCCTCTTCCCAGACTTTTTTTTAGTGTATTTACTAATTCTTCTTTATTTTTCGGCTTATGTTGAGCTACTTTTTTTGAAATCATGTACCAACAGTTTTCTATTGGGTTTAAATCCGGGCTATTTCCAGGCCATGCTAGGGTTTTCTATCCATTTTCTTTAATAAACGTTTGTACCTGTAAGAATTTTGAAGTTTTTTAGTAAGATTCATAAATAAAATACATTTTTTAAGTAAATAAGTATATTTCTTACCTTTTTTGCTCGATGGCATGGCGCAGAATCGTCTTGAAATACACATCGATTAGCGGTTCTAAACTTAATTTTTATAAACGGCACTAAATGTTCTTTTAATATTTTTATATATCCGTCTGCGTTTAAATTGCCATTAATAACATGTAAAGGACCAACGTCCTTGCACGTAATGCACCCCCACACCATCACACTTGTTGGGAACTTGACGGTAGTGCGAATACATTTTTCGTGTAAATCTTCACCCGTTCGCCGGCGAATATATCGAACACCGTCTGTTCCGTGTAAATTGAATTTCGATTCATCGGAGAAAATTACACTTTCCCATTGTTTTTCAGACCAATTTTCATGTTCCCGAGCTCAGTGAAGTCGCGCAAGCTTCATTTTTTTAGTTAATAATGGCTTTTTCCGGGGCCTCCGCGCATTAAGCCCGCAGGAAATAAGCCTTTTACGCACTGTAGACGCACAAACCCGCACTCCAGTTGCTTCAGACCACTGTGAACTTAATTCTGTTGACGTTGCTTCACGATTACTCAAACTCATTCTCTCTAAAAGTCTATCTTGGCGATTTGTTGTAACGCGTTTCTTACCGCTACCAGGTTTTCTCTCTGTAGAGCCAGTTTCGCGGTATTTTTTTAAAAGATCACTTACAGTTGACACACTACACTTTACTATTTGACTAATTTCCCTCATAGTAAAGTTTTCTTCTCTTAAAGCTAAAATAATAGCTTTTTTTTCATTAGTTAATTTTGTAAATTTTGGCATTGTTGTATAATAACTTCACTCGAAAAAGACAAAACTGACAATAAACATGTTTATGAAATGAAATCTCTTATATACCTAGCAGGATTAACTAGATAGTGGACACAGGTAGTCATCCCTTAACGAAAAACCCCATATTAATTACCAAGAAAACAAGTATAACTGTAAATAATAGAAATTTAAGACCTCTAATTTCGTGTTCGGATTTCATATCACACTACTGTAGCCTTGTAACTTGGCGCGAGAAGGGGAAAATACGTCATCTGGGGTGCCCGAGCTAATTGGTCGAAAGCTACTGAGGCAACCTGTGTATTTACTAACCTTTGTTAAACTCAAGGTATATAAAGACAAGGTTGTCTCATCAGTTCCTTTACCAATCAGAGTTGGCGCGGGAATTGACGTCACCACGAAGACATATTCAAATATTAGAAATTTATATAATAGAATATCAATTCTAGGAGTCAAGAAGCTGATGAGATTACCTTGTCTTTATATACCATGCTATGTTAGAGAAATATCGTAAAAGCTGTAACAGAATGACACTCATGAGTAGCATTGTGTTAAACTTTCAAATGTATTTTCTAACCTTAAAACGCCTTATTAGCCAAAATAAAAAAAAACCAAGGGTTTAATGTTTATCGATGTACTACGTATGTGCAAAGTTTCAAGAATATCGGCGAATGGAACTTGAGTAGTGTTTTATGTTTTTCTTCAAATATCTTAAAGTTTTGTATCTTTCTGAACGAGAGGTAGATTTATATAGAACGAAGAAAGAAAACAAGAATTCTTGTGTAGAGTTTTATAAATATATATCAGCACCGATGACCAAAGAGAATAATGTGTTGTACGTGACCCTGGCGGGGGTGTGTTCTCCCGAGACATTCCTCTACACCCCCGTCTACCCCACCCTTACGTTTGGCAGTTATGTACATGTTTGTACATAACTGGTAGTCTAGTTTATTTGACTACTAACGTTTTTAATTTTGATCATATCGATTTTTGAAATTTTAGTTATAAATACATTTGAAGAGGTGAGTTCCAAAACTCGTTCGTTCTATTTATAGTGGATTTTGAAAGAAAAAGTTACATACTTTTGAGTAAAATTCACTTAGAGCGAGTTTTGCTCAAAACTGAAATTTTTTTCGAGTTTTATTTAAATTCGGTTTTATTATATTTATTTTATTTTTTGTTTGAAAAATGTAACATTGTTTTAAAATATATTACCAAAAAACAAAAAAAAACTTTAATACAATTATAAAAAAAATTTTAAAAATTGATCGAAACTCGTAATTTAAAAATAAATAAATTAATGACAAAATATATATGTACTGCAGATTACAACAATAACTCTGAAGAAAAGCAAACGCATAAAACAAGTAACAATTTATATCGACTCACAATAAAAGTACTTCCCACCCCCTCCAGAGTGAAATACAGACGGTGTTTAAGGGCTGTAGTTAGCTATTTCTCACATGAGGGTAGTTTATAACATTCAGGTGACATTTGGACGCCCGGGTAGTTAACGATGTCGTTATACGACCACTTCGATGCAGATCACGACGCAACCCCCACCACCTGTCTGCCGTTAAGTCCTGATCGTGTCCTGAAGGTCGTTAGGGAGGCTTTAAGAATGTTTTATAATAATAGATACGATTAAAAAAAAAAAAAAAACTATGTTGGGTGGGCATTTTCTATAGGTTATCCAGGGCCGTTACTAGAGGTTCTGGTGCTCCGTGGCATGATCGAGGGACCCTTTATATAATTTTTTTTGAATAATTTGGATGTATGTGACTATTTTCAAAAAAAAAAAAGTTTTTCTATAAAAATGTGAATGTTTTCAAATTTCAATTATTAATATTTTTTGTAAACAATTAAAATTACACCAGTAAAAAACAAACAATAATTTCTCATATCGAGTTGCATAAAACTCGATTTATAGTGGAGTCATATTAGCGAAATTTGTTGAGAAAGCGACCGTGTAAGTTTTTTTAAAGGTATCTAAAATTATATTGGCCGGTTTGGCAAATTAAATGCATTTTCTTCGTTATGAGATTCCTTATAAAACTAAATATTTAAAAATATTACTTATTTTACAACGAACAATAGTAAATCGACTTTAATAAAATATTGGGAAAATATATTCCTTATGATTATAAATATGTAAGTGTGACAAGTTCCAAACAAAACGGCTAAACAGATTTAAAAATAGAAATTGACTCGTTGATACCTAAAAATAATTCTATAAATGTTTAAAAAAGATAATTTTTTAGGTTTTTGATTTTGAAAAAAATTTTCTTCGTGTTGAATCAAAATTAGTATAACTCATAACTTTTTTTAATTCGATTTCGTAAAAAAAACCTTCCTTGTTCGGTGGCCTCTTATCTTCGGGGGACCCGGGGTAGTTACTCATGAAGGTCTTTATAGGCTCTTAGAATGTTTTATATAACAATAGATACGAATTAAAAAAATATATATATTTAAGTTGTAATATACTATTGGGTGAGCATTTTTGATAGGTTATCTGTCTTTAAATTTGAATCGTGTCTTGAAAATCGTTAGGAAGGTTGTAAGAATATTTTGAATAATAGATAAAATTTAAACAAAGTTTTTATAAAAGTAGGATCTATTCATTGAAAATTTAAAAGGAAATTGGTTATAATTTTCGTCATATGTTGAAAATGTCTTTTTGCGTCACATTAGAAGTGTTTTTTTATTGTTATGATGTAACATTTACAATGCTGTCAGCTAGAGAGAAGTGTATACGTGAATATAAATGGGTACTTTGTCGTCTTGTGAGCAATTTAAACACGCTATCTCAATTTTATTAGTTTTATCTTTTCTCGTATACTATTTAATTAATTTATTAGAGTTTGGGACATGTTTTCATATTTATTAATTGTCTTCTTAATTGAATTATCTGAGATAATGCAATTAATGATGTATGAAACACTGACAATTTATGAAATTTATAAATACGTAGATTAAATGAGCGATAACACATATTATGTAAGTTGATATTTTTTATTTTATTGCCAGTATCTTCAAAATATTGTCACATGAAAAGTTTTGAAATTGTTGAAATACAAATTAAGGTATTTAAAAATTGTCATAATTAAAGCTAAATTAATTTAATTGTGTTCTCACGGTAATTTAAAAAAAAAAAATTTTACATTTTAAAAATATCTGCCGAGTAAATGCACAGTCCTTCCTCATGCTAAATTCACCAAAGGTAGTTTTATTTATTATTAAACAATTTAATAAAAATCGAGATAGTATTGAGATGAACTGCCTGCCATTGTGATATCTTGAAAAAATAAATATTTTGGGACGTGAGCCCCCCGCCTTTACACACAATTTTGATGATTTTCAAATGGGACCGTCCTCATGGCAGACCCAACTAACCAACCAAGTTTCATTAATATCGGTTCAGTGGTTCATGAATTATACGTGTGACAAGGATTCGGGGGACAGACAGACAGAACGTTTGTTTGTCTTGACCTGAAACGAGAAGATCAAGTTAAAATTTTGAAATCAACATTTTTTTTTTCATTTTAAAACGATCACAAAGCTTCTTGTATCTTCGATATTGCTAGGAAGCAAAAATTATATACCTACGTAGTGAGTACGAAAGAAGATAAAACAATAAACGCTTTGATATTTCGGTCTGCATTTGCGGATTATGATATTGTATAAAAGTTTGTAGCTTGGGCCCAAAGCCGCCGTGTTGCGGCGATGGCCGAGGTGTAACTTGGGACATAACTTGCGACCCTGCGGTAGACATGAATCAAACCCGCTGACCGCTGGACGAGGTCCCTGCATCCCTCGAGGACTGCTCTCTCCCCCGTCCTTATGTATCATACATTTTAACAAATTGTCTATTATGCATAACTGCTACAACATCCTACAAAACACATATAATATGTAGATATAGTTAGGTTTATATATAGAATTTACCTGTATCTTATTTTCTTTCATATTTTATCAGAGCTTATTTTACAGTGCAGCTCTAAAATTATAAATTGCAATAAACGTCTTTTATTATCGTACAAAATGATTTGTATTGGTTAATTGGCTAATTTAATTAAAATATTATATTTGCTATTCATTCATCATAATCTATATTTATAGTTTGTTTTTATTTTGAGGTTCAATTTATTTTATGATTTAAAAAAAAATTTTTAGAGGTTTAATATTTTTTGTTCTGAGCTATATTAAAACTATCTTTAGGATGTATGAATAATATTACATTACTGTGCTTCAAATTTACTTTTTTATATGTGTATTATTCCTCCCCGACACGTGCATCAAGGGTCCCCGAGATCGGGGTGGTTTAATACAGTTTTCAAATTTTTTTCGAAACATGAAATTCATATTTATATTATCAAACTTTCAGTGAAAACAACTTTTGTTTTGGTTTTTTAATGTTTTCATACAGAAAATTTATATTTTGTTAAAAATGCATAAACCCTCCCCAACTCCCTCTAATTATTATTTATATTTATACAAAATCAACAAACACCCCAAACAAATGTTACATCTTGACACAACATCAAATAATAATCTATAATAAACGCAAATATTTAACAGGACAAGAAAAATTATCAAAGCGAAAGAGGCTGGGGGGAATTCGTTCAAGCCGTTGTATACTCAATAAATATCAGTCAAGGGGTTCTCTACAACGTGTGTGTATGTATGTACAAACAGTGTAGAGCATTTTGTAAATACAGAGGTTGACAGTTAAATAGAGTAGTGGACATTGGTCGAACGGAGTCTTTCATTATCATTTGTCAAACTGGTCAGTTAATGAAATTGGTGATCTAGAGTGCTGGGCTTCGGTGCTGACAGTAGCGATATCTAGTTGTGGAGGATATTAACACATTGATAATTTGAAAAATATTTAATTAGTTTTAATGAAGGAGAAAGAGGGGTAAAATGATGAAGCGGTTAAGATAACGAACAGGTTTTAATAATTTGTTGTCAAAAAAGAGATAGTGAATTTTCGGTATGCTGTCATTTATAATTTACATATGCATCATTACTATTTAAAGATACTTTTTTAGTTATCATTTAAGTTCCAACAATAGATTGGTTGTTGATTCTTTGTAATTATATCGAGTATATTTTTTTAAGTTTGATATGTATTTAATGTAAAAAAATATACGAAAAAATAATTTTGTGTAGTAGATAATGTTATATGTTGAAATTTTAACTACATATGTACATAAATGAAATAAGAAACAATTATTGACGAATGCGACACTAATTTGAAATGACATGAAAACTAATTGGTCTTTATGAAATTACGCCAAGTCATCTTCTGTTAATTTATTTATTCATTATTCATTTTAATACGACAAAATATCTAGATGGAATACTCAGAATTAAATTGTCTGATAAAAGAAACTCCGACTTTTGAAAAATAGATAGGTACTTACTTCATTAATTAAATAGTTACCTAAAATCAAAACTGGATTCTGGATCACTTAAATAAACATTATTCTAGGCTTCTTAGTAAAAGTAACAACAACAATCAAATGCTGCAATGGATTGATATGTATCTTTACAAATAGGTCAAACGGATTGTTTACTATTTTAGGTATATTTTGTTCTTCAGTAAATTACAGCACACATAATCATTTGTCACGTCATCAAAGGCTGCTGTGGGCTAATGAAGCCGAGAGACTATTATTGCCCGATGTCCATAGCGCACGCGATCCTCAGGGGTCCGCTGGATGTTTATTGCCTCCGAAGCATTGTGTCTTCCACCACCTTCACGCCCTCTACCCGGGATTTATCGACATTGCCGTTAATGCATCTGCACTATGTTGTTGAATTTATTTGCCAGGACATGGATTTCTGCACGCATTAAAGACTAAGTGACCTGCAGGATAATTTTGGCTATGGTTTCGTTCTAGCAAGTAAAAATCAGTGGCGTAGATAGGGGGGTGATTGAGATGATCAATCACCCCCCATGAGTTTAATTAGAGAAAATTCAAAGATATTTTTTTTTTATTAAATTTCAAGTATGAATAAAATAGTAGAAGGAAATGGGAAAAATTTGGTAAATTAAGAGTAAAAAAAAAAGGTCTTCAGTTATTTTTTAATTTTGAATTACCTTTTTTTTGTAATAAAAAGTACACTTAATACAGATTATATGATCAAAAAAAAAGGTCATTCAATTTTAAATTACACTAATCATTTTTTTTTTCGCCCCTCAGTCACCACTTGTCATATCGCCCCCCATCATAAAAAGCTATCTACGCCACTGGTAAAAATTAATTCATTATGGTGGATTGCATAAAAAAATAACAGCATCGGTTAGTTGTTCGATCGGTGAACGCGTTGCATAAAAGATAATATCCCATCGATTAAAAGTCACAGAGTTATATTTTAATTCAATAATCAACTAGATATTCATCTATATACCGGACGGTTTTAAAAAACTTTCTAGCGAATTATTTCCAAAATAACGAATTTTCAGAGAAAAAGTTTCATGGTTTCGAGGGGGCTAAATATTGACAATAAGGCGGCTATTACACTATCAAAGAAATATGATAAAATTTCTTTGATCAAAGAAATATGACAGTGTAATAAGTCAACTTTTATAATATTTACCTTCATAATATTTCTATGATCATAGTTAATGACAGTCTCTTATATTTGATCAAAGATTTTTGACGTCAAAAACAAAATGGCGGCTACCAAGTTATCACTGACAGTTACAGTTACATAATTATTAATATATGAATATCAACAAAATCCAGTATTATATGATAATCTACTTATTGATTATAAAAACCACAATACACGGTTGTAAATTCAAACCTCGATCGCGTCAATTGACGAACATCCACGCACTGACATTCAAAAGGCACCAAAAAAGAAGAAAATATCCCTAGATAATATTAAGAAAATATTATCAAATATTTTATGTAGTGTAATAAAACAAAATCTCGTATTTTATCAAAGAAATATGATCAAATCTTTGTCAAAGATCTTTGACATATTTATTTGATAGTGTAATAGCCGCCTAAGGGTTGACCATGAAAAGGTCACCTTAATGGGTATTCATATTTTTTATTGCAGACTCGTAGTTTACGAGCAAAAATAAGCAATGCATGTTAAAAGAATTTAAAAAGTTTTAAAAAAAATTCAAAAAAAAAATCTGACGCTTCTTTGGATATAAGCCATTATTTTACAGCGGAGTTAGTTTGGTTTATTTTATCAACCTCTACTTGAAGAGTAACAACGGGTAACACAATAAAGTTGGACTGCTGTAACAGCAACACGTTCTGACCTGACAGCGAGCGCCTGTCACCTGTCACAGGCCGCTCCAAGACGTGCCAGACGTGTCCTGCAGGATTCCAAGGAATCCGCTAAATGAATCTTAACCGTTCAACAGTTTCGCATTGTTACAAGTACAAGAAAATTACTGCAATACTTGATGGTGTTGTATATATCTTATAACATCTATTCCAGTGGTATTAAATATTTTCTTTCTTTGACAATTTTCATATTCAATTAAATTCTAAAAAATTATTTGAAAATTAATGTTCTGTATTCAGTTATAAACAATTAATTATTTCTGTGGAAGAAATATAGAGATAAGGTACTGGTACCAGTCTTGGATATGACCCCAGTAATGGCAATTTTTAAATTAAATGTACTGAATTAGAAATATTTGTTGATATTTGATTACTACCATTTCTGAATATTAATCTATATACATTTAACTGTCTGATGACAATCGGCCAATAGATGTCAAAATGGTGGACATTTAAACTAATTATTAGTATAATTTATTTATTAATTATTATATCATTATAGCAACTGCTTTAAATTGTTTCAAATTTGACGATTCTTTCCGTTATATCTTTTGTGTCGTAGTACTTATCATTTTGTAATCATTAACAAGTATCCATCACTGCGTGCTCATTACTGGAGAAAAAAACATGAACAAAATAAAAGGCTATAATTTAAAAAACAAACTATATTTGTGGACTTTGGTAATTAAAATGATTAAGTAAAGAGTTACTTGTTTTATTAGTAACATGAGTTCATGAGAATTACAAAAAAGAATCCCGTCAATCACTAAAACAGAAAACCTTGCTCTTATAGCGGCCATAACTGGTGCCAGTACCTGATTATGTTTTAAAATGCGTCTTTGTTTAATTAATGTATAATCATTTTTATTATAGAACGTTCAATATTGTCCTTTTTTTCTAAAAATATTTTAAACTCGTACCTATGTTAATTGTTTTGATATAAATACAACCCCATTCTAAGTTGAATTGGCTATATGTAACAATGCAGAGCATTGTTGTTAATGTCTCTGCGCTAAAACTGCAACCATTTAACCAACAGTGATGCACAACTTAATTACATAACTACAGCAGAGTTGGATTGGCTTCTTTGTTAATTACTCTTACCTCATGAGTAATAAATGTCTATTGCATTGCAAACTAGATACAAATTATCTCAGATAAAGCATTGGGGATGTTCATATTAATAGTAATGTCGCACTTATAGGTTAATAACAGTTTAATGATGTCTATATCAGTGCGTGTCATTCAATTATTATTTTTAATATCTGGAACGAACGTGGATCAATATAATTTTAAAAAAAAGTTTACTTAAATATCTGCTTCTAGTTGTAAGTATGATTTAATTTTTTTCCTTTCACAGAAAATTAAAGTATCTATCTCTCTATCATGGTTAGATAAATAGTTTCGAAGAAGGCCCTTAGTAAATATTAAACTTATTTTAAAAACGACGTATAGACTAAAAAAATCTAAAAAATAATAATTATACAGATAGTTCTACAAAGGACAACATTTTTGACAATACTGACTTTCGTCGGCTTTTTCTACAAAAAAATGATTCTATTTTATATAATTTTCAAGAAAATTCGGAGTTACAAAAATTTTAAAATATATGGATTTCCAACAAAGTAGTTCAAATATGTGAAGTTCTTGACCGATTTAAAAAAATAATATGTTGGGTATATATAGGTAGACAATTTATTTATTTGAGATTTACCAAATTTCAAAAATAACAAAATATTGTCGCAGATTGCACAATCTTAAGCTCTAATGTAATAAATTATTTAAAAGTTTTGCTGATTCGTAGCTATTGTTATTTTAATTCATGTAGAAATAATTTTTTTTAACATTTTAGTATGAAAATCATATACAGTGAAACTTCGATCTAACGCTCCCGTGTATTACGCCCTTTTGCCATGGTCCCGACCTCAACGCATAAATTAATATACAAATTTTCTCGTTTTTAACGCTCAAAGATTCCGCATAAGTTTGTTAACACTTTTTGTGTTGACAACGAAGATCTTTTGTCAAAATTCTTCAAATAAATTTCGCAACTAACAGGAAAAATACTGATTCTACGAAAATGAGACGGAAACAAAGTGTTAAACAAAAAGATTTAGCGAAGACTCTCCGTTTTATTTTTTTAAATCATCAAAAAATCGAGAAAAATGCTTCAAGTACAAAATCTACATAACATATGTAATTTCTTATTTTATATAGTATAAAATCTATAAAACATAAAAATTGTGTTGATATCTTCGGACAGATAATAAAAATAAATAAAATTTCAATTGCCTTATAAAGAACGAAGTATTTTATTTCACATCCCCTGTTTAATTTTTTGTGAATTAAAAATGTTAACAATTCACTTGTTGAGTGGATAAGACACAGAATACGACCTTGACAGCCAAGGATTAATCTTGAATGGCTGTTTAAGATGTAGGGAACTTAACAAGGCTTGTCTTTATATAGTTCAAACGAATTTAATTAGCCCCAGGATGTCGTCGTGACGTTTGTCAACGGGCAGGATCTGTCAGTTAGGATCAAAAGGAATGCCTGAGGAGTGAAGCAATCACCTTGAGGCTATGTCATTGCTGTTACTACTGCTTGTTACATGAAGGGTATATTATTGTGTTAGTTGTTACTGTGTAGACACGTTTAAATGTTTAATTTTTAATATGCTTAGTTTGGTTTGTTTAGGATTTCAATTTATTTCGGAAGATTAATACTGGATTGCGTAATGAAAAAATAATGGAAGATTAGTTAATTGTTCGATTAATGCGTTGTACAAATATCGATTAATTATTTCACGGGACTTGGAAACATTATAAATATTCAAATGTCTTATAAGGGAACCTTTCCAAGTGGTAAAATCGTATCGAGTTCAAATTTTGTATATAGTTAGAGGGGGTCCGGGGTAGTAAGAAAAAAATTATGAAATTCGAAAAAATGAATATAGACGGAATAAGTACACTCACCAAATTTAATAAATTATAAACTATACCAATATAATTTTATATATTTTGTTATTATGAAAGAATACGTTAAAATGTGGAAAATATTATATTCAACACTTTAAATAAATTACATATCTAGAAAGATCATAAAAAAATACTTAACAGATGGTTGTGTACAACATTGGAAAATGTTTATTAAAAATTCTGCAAGTTGTATGAAAAAATGATTTTTCGCTAAAAATTCAACTTTCATTAGTTAATAATTAATTAAAATTGTATTTTAGCAAAAATATACAAGAACAAAATCGTTTTAAGATTCTACCACAAAAGAAGAGGAAAAAAATGTCCGGATTGAAAAATAATTTTTGATAGTACACAATTTCGAAAAAAGAAAACATCAAAAGGGGACCTAACATTGCATGTACTACCATATTAAATACTCTATATATTATTTCTAGTACAATCGATATTTCTTTAATTGCCGACATTTGTGATGTTTCTTGTGTATGGTAGATAAAGAACGTGTAATGCGGGTGTTTAAGCCATACCGTCCCGACGTCTCTGTCTGTCAATCAGTGGACAGATCCATTGTCTAATGGTGTTTTAATTGCTAGTTTTTATTGTCGACCTATCCTAATCGTTTCAGATTAAACGCTTTTATTCTTAAGAAGGCTTTTCTAACAGTATCCAGGCTTATTTTTTTTTGTTATATAGGGTGGGCCATTTGTTTATTTCCACTTTAAGAAAATGTTTCGTCTATATACAAACAGGCTTACAGGTCAAATATATAACCATGCATCCATTCACTTCCCAATACGACTAATATCAATACGAAATTTTGTGAGTATTTCATATGTTGAATGAAGTATAGAAAATATTTATTTTATTTATTGTCAAGTACCACGCCGATACCGGTGGGTGAAGGTATATAAATACAATATACATCGATAAAACAACTTAACAATTATTTTCATACGTTTGTAAACCTTCTATTAACACTCTAGCGTCCAGTAAGTAGCCATCATCAAAACAATTTAACCCTTTAGCGACGCCCTAACGTCTTTAAGGGGAGAAGACGTGAAATAAAGTAACCTGTCACTCAATCACTTTAATTAGATTGTTTGACCCTGCAGTTGTCGTTTTCGATATCGCACCGAAAGGGTTAAGTGTGTGTTATTGTACGACGTGTTATTGATTGTTGCCGGGCAAAGGGTTTAATGAACACCAGGGGGTGGGATTGATTAAATTATTTTTGTCTGATATGATATACATATACGAATCTTTGACAGAATATTATACTTACTGTTATTAGCAGAGGCGCCCAGAGAAATAATTTAAAAAAAAATAATGAATGAAACTTATATCATTCGAAATGTGTGTGTGTTTGCTGCCGTTAAGGCAGGTAAAATAAAATTGACATACACACATGATTTTTTCTTGCATCATTCAACAGTATAGCAATACTTTTAGCGCCACCAAGCGGCAAAAATAAATAGTTTTGTGTTTCTGTCAAACGTAAAGAATGCCAAATCAATTCACGTTCAATTACAGTGTGCCATATATGTATGTGCACAAAAAAAAACATGTGTGTATGTATGTTGCCGTTAAGGCAGGTAAAATATTGGTCGAATTTTGACCATATGCGATGCTAGTTTGAATAAATTCATGAAAGACAATTGTAAATGAAGCCAGCATCAGTTCCCGTGTCAAATGAAATAGCTGTAAAGAGCCCGAGAGAGTGACCAGTATGTATACGTTTGTGGTTCCAGTTGATAGACTGTAGCCAATCTGTAAGTCTTGCATTAAACATACGACTTATGTGTCCGGGGTTTGTCCTCCGGGATGCACTCCGGTCGTGGTCCAGACCGCAAGACATCCGGAGTTATGACCGTCTTGGATTTAACTGTAATTCGTACATCATCCTGATGTATAATGTTTTCTCTCCTGCAGTTTCACAACGAGAAAGGTACAAATGTATATACATATGCATATATGCCCTATACCAGTGTTGTTATATTGTAAGGTCAACTGGGGTAAAAGTGAAACAAAGTACAAATCTTTCATGTTTTTTGACAGTTAACGATACAAATTCATACTTTAATTTTTTCTACTAGATGTGCTTTGAATAACCATTTTAAATACTTACATCATTTGAACTGTACGATACAACACGGACTTTAAAAATGAAAAAAGTGTGTTTCATTTTTAACCTCTAATTTGGGAAAAAGTGAAACAGGCCTCTAATGGAAAATATTTCTTGAAACTAAAATATTTCTTCGACTAACAGGGAAATCTGTAGGGGTGACATATCACTTATTAGGCGATTCATATTTTTAAGTCGCTTTAACAAACCTTTAATGATGATGTCAGTTTTTATAATTCTCCTATAAACAAATTAGTTTCTTAGTTGCAAGCTTGTTTCACTTTTATCTAATTTTTTTGGTGTTTCATATTTACCCCGCTTGATCCTATGTTATTATTTCTCATGTAGACTATTTAAACTGACAAGTAATCTCTATACGCTTGTTAAGAAATGTAAGAATTAAAATATATTATTTATTTTCCCACTTGTCTGACGTATCCAATATTTATTTGTATAATTAAATTCTAACTCCACTTCGCGTATTATTTAAATTTAATTTGTTCAACTATTTGTTACCGTCAAAAAGATACTATGCATATTTTTTACAGTTTTCTATTTTATCTAGAACCTACATCAAAACTTTTGAACCATTACGTATAGATAAATATGAACGTCAAAATAATTAAGTTAAAATATGGAAAACATACAATTAAAAATAAATAATATACTAAACATAAATACACTGCAATATAAGAAGAAACGTTGACTTAAAAGAGACTAGTTACAACTAGAATGAATACTCTTAAATTTTATCTCGCTTGGGTTTGTGTTATGTCTATATAAAGTACGCGTACTTATGTAGGTATGTATAGCTCTATCTCTCTCTGACTGTATAAATCAGCAGAGAAGACGATTTTGTGTTTAATGTCCTCAGACAATGCCACGTTAATTAGTAATATTTCACAGAGGATTGCTGCGTAAATTAGTTTCATGTTATTAATTACGAACAAGGCACTTATACAATGTTCAATACGATTAATTGTAGTGTAATGGATTTTTGTCAACCTATATACAGATTATTATTTGTTAATATTACTTTATATATATATTTTTTTTATTACAAAATAATAATTTAATTTATTTTAAGAAAAATTGTCAACTGCAAATACCTTTTTTTTATTGCTTTTGTGCTTTACATATTTATATTTTTATATTTCCCTCTTACAAACTATAGCGACTTTTTTTTTGCTTTACACTTACACTTTTTTATATTTTTCTTGCTACTTGCAATTTTTCAACTACACAAATTAGCTTCTACAACAGCAGAAACAAGCTACAACTACATACTAAAATACCCCCCCCCCTATGGCCATACGTACAGCTCGTACACGCAGTATTTACTGCAAGTTAGATTTCTTTCAACGATTGCCCCAACCCCATATAAAAATAATCAAAAATTTATTTAGGATATTTTTGTAGAGCACTCGATTTTCTATAAATTTTCTATACCTTCGTTAATTGTTTTTAAATCGCTTATAAATATCATTAGCATAGCAGAAAAATTTAGATGTAGGTAGGTTGAAATTACTAAAAAAAAAATTACTAAACTAAAAATACAAGAAAATAATTCGGATTACCATTTTCGAATAAATTTGTTCAGTTCAATTTGGTGAATTTATTCAAGCATTCACTTGTTAAAGTTAAATGCATCTTATAGAAAACAAAATTCTCTACACCCTAGTTACCGATTTTAATGGGCTTCATCTATTCTAAATAATATTTCAGGTTAAAAATCTATCTGTTGGCCGATTTTATTTATTTATTGTATTTTCCTTTCAACTTTGGTACAACAATAGTTACGATCTATAGCACAAAGTAAGATACTCTCACGTATTATTTTTCACAGTGTACGTGACGTTTTTCGTTCACTGAGGGCCGGTCGGATAGTTGAGAACGGTTCGCTGGACAAACGTATCTTTAAAAGCTTTTCAATTAGCCAACTAATTTAATTGGGTTGCCGATAAGTAAAAGAAGCATCAGGAGTCGAGAAACACGTGACCTAATACACTGCATCTCTCACTCTAATGCTTTTAATTCTTCTCCCTTATTCAATATTTCTAATGGTTATGTTTTTATTAAACAAAAGTCCTCTTTGCGCGTGCTTAAACTAGCTATGTGACATTTTTGGTGGAATAGATTTATGGTGCCAAGTGTTGAAACAAAAAAACGACTTAAATACATTTTAAATCCA